>CM060884.1:45787500-47106250 GCA_030762935.1 Hymenopus coronatus | reverse complement strand
AAATGTCCTTATTTTAAACTCGTAGTTAACGAGATAGACAGGCTGTGGCGTTAAACAGCGTTTGGTAGTAATAGTAGTTTTTAAAATGGCTAACATTAAATAGCTTCATCGGGCCATCACTGGACTAGAAGAGTCACGTGGTTTCAATTTGCGCCAGAGCCTCTCTATCTCTTTAGCCACGTCTAAGCCTCCTGTAACAAAACATTGCTAACTATATTGTCTCTGTTGCAGTTGATACCAGCAAACAATACGACACGACGAGAGCATACTTGAAGGAGCTGGACGTTGTTAACAATGTTTGGATCGGATTGAAGAAAAAAGGACCAAACGATGAATTCTCGTGGACGTAAGTATATGTTTGAGCGTTAAAGGAGATTTCATTGTCAAATATCATAAAATTCATTTTACCAATATATTTAATATTATGCTTCAAGAAATTCTTCCTTTTCAGAAGATATCTCTGTCTTTATAGTTTATACATCCGCATGAAAAATAGTATTATCCCTTTATTCTGATATGTAACACACCAATAAAGTCACAAAAAAGTACAAGGACGTTAACCAAAAACCTGATGTATTCATCACTAAAATTGTAAATACCGCAATGCACGACAGGTCAAGGCTAGAAGAATATGTACTTTGATTTGATTAGATTGTGTTCTGTAGGTTCATGATGGTCAAGCAGGCCTTGAACATAAAATAGGTCAAAGCATACACAATTAAATAATACAAAATTGCATACATCAGGTATACAACATTTAAAGCTCTCGCATTACAGTTAATAGTAAACATCTTAAACTTTCAAGTGCATTAAAACTTAAGACAGGTATTAAACATTAAAAAGTATATCACTTGGCTTTTACAGTCTGTCACTACACAGTGCTTACATCCTTATATACAAAGATGTCCAAATTTAATGTTAAATCTATATTCTGAAAATATTAAATTTTTACATAAAAATTTGTCAATGAAATTTCTAAATTGTTAGTTATTACTCTTAAAACGACATATTAAGGTATTTAAAATTACAGTACTAAGGTACATCCTATAAATATTAATTTTCCAGTCAATTTAATGTATTAGTTACTAAATTTAAAAAAATATATTTTTTTTTAATTGTGTTACAACATGCTCCATTACATAGTAATATTACATGTTTTAGTTTTCTTTTAGTGTTCGTTTCTATTATATCAGGCGAGTTTTTAAAATACTTAATGCTGCTAGTATGAAATTATTATAAATTATTAATAGTGTATTTTGCTGAATTGTCTTATCAAACACAACTCGTGTTTTCATCTCTTAGGACAATTATCGACAAGATTAGAACACTCGTGGTATTTCTTATGACAAACCAATGTAAAATAGCTGTAGAACTTAGCACACTACATAAAATATGCAAACATTATAATAGTTAAATCAGTTACCAGTATACAGTATTGTCGCTTGCTTAATATTGTTTAAATTTGAACTTGTAGCATCCTTTTAGCGTTCACTATAGAGATCACCTCTTCATCGGATATGTCATCAAAACAAAATAAAGTCCAGGAAATTGAGATATCTTTGCTTTCTTTTTTCATCATTTTAGAGTAAATATAAACTTTCTTTCAGGGACTACAAGATATTGGCAAAGGATGGAGGATACTGGCAGGAGCAAATACCAAAGACAGAATCTGCTCTCTGTGCCGCCATTGATCCTGCTGCTGATTTCCGATGGCACAGTTTCAAATGTGGAGGACCTGAAGTTGCCTCCTTCATCTGTGAATTGCCTGGTATGTAGCGTATATGTAATTATAGCATGATTCCTACATTAAATAATCTAATGGGTTCCATTTGCATAACTTTCTCACCTGTTCTGTAGACAGTTATTCTTATAAAAGTTTATTTTATCTATATGATGTTGATCAAGATAAACATTAGCAGAAATGGTCTTATTACTTGCTTCCTTAAGTAGAATACACTAGGCTAAACTGATATTCGAATATTTTAAAAGCCTAAGTATTTTAAAATTGAAACCAAAAACAAGGAATACCTCGGATTTGGTTAACTCTGCAAAAGAAATGCATTGGACATAAATTGTGTGTTTTAACGAGATATACTTTTTTGTGGTAAGTTTTTGTCTATCTTACGGTTTGCCAGTTATACAAAAGCCATTCAGAATGGAGAGTTCTTAGAGGCTATTTTCAAAAAAGTCAAGATACCTATGCATTTTATTTGTCATAAATATATCTTCAATATATGGTATTTTAATCAAAATCGTTAGCCATTTTTAGGAAATCAACATTTTCAACAAAAAAATCCACGTAAAGGGCAGTTTGGGGGGGTGAGTTTCTTGAAAAACTTCGTGCTGCATCCTTTGAACGTAAATATAAAGTTTGGTATCCAACCGACGTGTTGTTCTTGAGCTACACTGTTCGCAGAGACACACGCGCTAGCGCACACACACACACACACGCGCGCGCGCGCGCGGATCTTTTTCTATTTTTTTTTTATTTTTTTTTATTCGGGGAAATAAAAGCATATATTCACTTTGGAATCACTGTATCGCATTTTTGGGTGCAATGTAATATCTTCTTTATCTACTGTGTACTTGCATAGTTCGTGTAGAGAAAGTAAGCCAATGTAAAACTTTCACATAACTTTCTCTATTTTTGCAAAAAACTCTTCTTACCAAAGCTTATTTTTCTATCTACTTCATATTAAAAGAAAAGCATTAGACGAAATTGTCTTATTGCATATTATCTTATAGGTTAAAGGGGGATGGCTAAACGAATAGCTATGTCTTCTAGAAATTGCGAACATTTTATTTTTTTATCACCCGTTATCAATAAAATTAATTCTCTTTTTTCAAACAATTTCTAATTAAAATACTTAATACGTTATTATTGAAATATTTTGTGTGTTTAACTTTAAAAGGGATTTTTTTTTAAATATAGTTACTTCTATGTACATAACAAGGGTGAAAAAAATGAACAATGATTTCTCATTTGAAAAATCTGATGTGTACCATTCACATGCTTTCTCTACATCTCTGCAACAAATTATTCTTAAAAAGCTTATACTACTAATTACTTCCTGCTGATCAGAAAAAAAAAAATTAGCAGAAATAGTCTTATTTGCTTCCTTGTAAGTAGAACCGAAATAAGGGAGTACCATAAAATAAAGTGATAATCAAAAGCTGGTTGCTATGTCACTGAAGTTCCTTTGTCTGTATGGACAGCAGTTGACAAATTCCTGTGTGAGAAAAGTATAAGTTTTTCATAGCAGAAACCAAAAGCAAGGAATGTCTCAAAAACGATGAACTCCATGAAAAAAGTGTATGTAACACAAATTGTGTGTTTTAACGTGCTCTACATTTTTTGTGTAGTAAGTTTTTGTCCATCTCTTACGGTTTAGCAGTTATTCAAAATTCCGTAAAATTCGTCCAGAATAAAGTACTCTTCAGAGGCTATTCCAGAAAATTCAAGATATACATTGTATTTGTCAGGTAAATAACTTTAATATACGATATTTTAATCAAAATCGTTAGAGCCATTTCTGAGAAAATCAAATTTTTCGAAAAAGTTCCATGTAAAGAGTAGTTGGTGGTGGGGGGATTTTTCTCAAAATATTCGTATCGCATCCCTGGAAGATATTAAACTTAAATACCAAGTTTGGTATTTTACCGACTTTTCGTTTTTGAGTTATCGCGTTCAAAGACACACACGAACCTTTTTCTGAAAATACTTTTTTTGGATACAGGGGACGCTAAAACATATATTTCCAGTGAAATCTCGGTATCGAATTTTTGGGTGGAGTGCAATGCCTTCTCTATACACTATTACATAGTACGTATAGAGAAAGTAAAAATGTATAAGATTAAGATATTTAAACAAAATGCAAGGAATATCTCGGAAATGGTTGACTCCACAAGAAATGCATTTGACATAAAATATGTATTTTGTGTACCTATTAAGATCATGTTACGATTTACCATGCAAAATGCCTTCATAAAAGACGCTTCAGGAATTGTTCACAGAAAATTCAACATATACATTTTACTTGTCATGTAAATATCTTGAATATATGGAATTTTAATCAAAATCATTATAGCCATTATTGTAAAAATCGAAAATTTCGAAAACGCTCCATGTAAAAGGAAATTTGGGTGGGGGATTTTTCTAAACGTTTTCGTGTCACATCCTTACTGTATACCTTCATTTCGTAATCGGCTTACCCTCCCCATATTTGAAGGACTAACACCCCTCTAGGACTTACAAGCCAATGCCTAGGAGTCAGAAGCTGTCGGGAAGCCAACGGTACGAAACCACAGAATGGAGAACCTGTTACGAGGGGTCGGCCCGTATCCAGGCTTGAACATGAGGAAGTGGATGAAATGAAATGCAAGCGAAATTTGTATTAGAAAGGTGATGATTGAGCAATTGATAGAATGAGTGGCGGGGGAAACCGGAGGACCCGGAGAAAATACTCCCAGACGCCGCTTCGTCCACCACAAATCCCACACGCAGGCGCTTGGGATCGAACCCGGGCCGTCTAACCACCCAACCCTTCTGAGCTGAAATACCAAGTTTGGCACTTTTGTTCTGTTCAGAGTCACACTGACACAAAGACACACATGGACACAGACATAGATCTTTTTCTATATCTTTTATAATTCTTTTTATATCTCAAATAATGACGGTTTGATTTCGGTTAAATGGAACTACCTACTGTACATATACGGAATAGCTTAAAACATTGTAATACGGCTGATTGGTATAGAATTATTTAAAAAGTTAAGAAATATGAAATTATAATTAATTAATTAATTAATTAAATCGAAAGTTATAAATCAGCAAAAAAGCTATAGTAGCTCGGTTGATTTCTTGATTGTACTAATAAAATTGCCATGTAATTGTCACAGGGTTAGCTTATGTTTCGCTGCTAGACTGCCTCCGTGGCCGAGAGGTAAGCGAGCTAAGTACTCACCCAAAGGTCCCAGGTTCTTTAATTAGAATTATTTCCTATCCCCCATACAGTTTGGAAGTATGTATGTGAGAGTGAATGTATGCGTATTTGAGGAAAGTAAAATAATTTAAATCTAACGTAAAGAACCTCAGACACGAGTTGTTTCTGATGCAAAAGCCCTTAGATGATAAAAGAGGGTTATATAAATGAAACAACAACAAAAATGTCTGTTAACTGTAAGTTGAAGTTAGGTATTATGATGTCAACGATACATCAAAAGGGAATTGTCTTATTAGGATGTCTGGGTATTAAAAGCTCTCCTTGGAAAGGAGACCATCTATTCTCGGATATCTGCCTCTTAGGTGGGATTCACAGTTTAATCTTAAGCTTCGAATTGGGCTTAAGCTACAGAGGAGTTTTACAGTGCAATATAAACAATAAGCCGAGCTTATCTGTGGCTTAATCTCAGGATGTGTCTATTTACTTTCTCTACACGTAGATACTATGTACATAATGTGTAGAAAAAATTCGATACCGAGATTTTTCCGGAAATAAATGTTTTGGGACCCCCCGGATTCAAATAAAGCATTTCTAGAAAAGAGTCCGTGTGTGTGTGTGTGTGTGTGTGTGTGTGTGTGTGTGTGTGTGAAATCTCCGTTAAATATGAAACTTGATATTTAAGTTCAGTATCTTCCAAGGATGCGACAAGAAGATTTTCAAAAAATAAATCCCCCACCCCAATGTTCGAAAAGTTGATTTTCTCAAAAATAGCTCTAACGATTTTCATTAAAATCTCTAATATTTAAGATATTTGCATGACAGACAAAATCTATATGTTGAATTTTCTGGGAATAGCCTCTGAAGACTTCTTTATTCTGGATGATTTTATTGAATTTTGCATAACTGGTAAACCGTAAGAGATACACAGAAACTTACACAAAAATTTAGATCTCAATAAACCACACAATTTATGTTATATACATTTTTTTTTCGTGGAGTTGAGATATTCCTTGTTATTTGATTTCAGTTGTAGAATACTTAAACTTGTCAACGCTTGGCCACGCAAAGAAACGGATTTCCATTCCATTGCAACCATATTTTAAAATGTGTGTGTCAGTGTAGCCTGGTGTATTTCCTTATTTCCCTTCTACTTACAAGGAACTAAATAATAAGACCGTTTCTGCTAATGTTTTAGCATAAAACAGATAGGAGAATAAGCTTATTAACTATAATTTGTTACAGAGATGTAGAGCAAGTAATGTGCATTTTTTGTTATCTGAAGTAAACGATATTAGTGATGAATAAATGAATTATTTTAACGTATGAGCACAACAGAGACTATCTAAGATGTTTAGAATGCGCATGGAATGGCCGAAAATCCCACGAGAGCTTTCGATTAAGTAAACAGTCGATACAGGCGTATCAGAGATTGTTCATGGTACAAATAAAAGTATAATCATATAAACATAAAATTGAATGTTAAACAAAAATTAATTTTATGCTTCATACAATTATCGCATAATTTGTTACACTCATTGTGTCGCATTTATTATTGCTTTATAATTCAATAACAACGTGATTCGTCTGAAGCAATGTTTCTCTCAACGTTAAGGCTATATAATATACAAATGAAGGTATGCTAATTTCAACCGGACATTTTTCCGACATCTCAAAATCTAAAACATGTTAAAACTGTTTCATACCATTCTAATCTACTCTTAGTAAAACTTGCCTAAGCGATCTAGATTTGAAAGTGTTGCAAACATTAACATGTTCAGATTTAAATTCCTGCTAGATTGCCAAGGTTGTGACTTCTTTTTGGGTTCATTGGGGTTTTATTTTCACAGATATCTCAGCTACGCCCTGTCGTCGCTCCACGGTTGCGGACCTCGGTCTTCTACTTATAAAACCATCCCTCGGCTTAGGGCACTAAAAGTTGTAACAGAGCAGTACGCAACTACAAGGTCGCTCTAATGGCAGAATAACAAAAGTACCACGAATCCGGATACACGTTTGGAAGTTACGCCTTACTCTTTGCATCGCAATTTTCCCACAAATCTGGTTTTTACTACTCCACAGTAATTTCCACGATTCCTTCCTCTTTATTACATATTTATACAGCCCACAGTTTGTAGAAGAAAGCTCGCTTCTTGAAAAGCAAAGTTCACAGTATTTTGACCTGTTTTTTCGGCCATTTCAACCTATATTGCTGATTAACCTAAAAAAGCTCATTTTACAAACAGCAAACGATGGAAATTCACTACATGCGCGTGCCAACTTATGTGTTCTCTGGAGTTGTTCATCTCAGTAAAGCCCAATCTGGTTTCCCTACTGTGAAAACTGCAACGCTTAAACCAAAGCGAAAGCCTGGTTTAAATGACGTCCATACCTTACTAAAGCTTTGGCTCCCTTAGATTAGATTAGATTAGATTAGAAAGCATTCTGTAGGTTCGTTTAGGTCAGGAAAGAAAAACAATGTATAAAGCTCTAGTGCTAAAAGCATTAGTTACAAAAACAGCAGAATAATCACACCATTTGCTTTTGAGGCCTGTACGCCACTACACTATATTTAATGTGCTCTATAAAAGCATATGTACTTCCTTTTTTTTTAGTTTCTTTTTGCACACAAAAACAAAGAGTATCAAAAATTAGTGTTAAAATGCATAAAAATAAATATAATTTCATTATATGTAACACTGATGTAATGTCAGATGATAGTTTTCTAATTATCGACATAATAGTTACTACTAGTGATTATTCAAAACTAAAATTTGATTATTGTACTTGTACTCTTCATAAATGTCAACAAATTACAATACATATTTACAAATATGTTGTAGAACTTACAATTATGTACATCCACGGCATTGAAAGCTGTGGACCAAATAAGAAAAACGCCTGTTCTCTAAGTTTCCTCATAGTTGTAGTAATAATCATAGTGGGGAATAGTTGTTATTAACAGTCTGAACTAAAATCCACAACATACCTCAAAACTCAGCCCACTAGGATACGGATGTAACAACATGTATAGTAACAGGAAAAACCTAAAAAAAAAAACAGTCATAAAACAAGTAACCTTTAAGAATCTCAGTAACGAGCTCTTAGAACGTTGAGATGTGAAAACAAAATCCAACAATGAAACGGCGAGTAATGGAAGATTGTCAAAGAAACATAATAAAATCGCATCAGCCAGCATTGCATTGATTTTTCGAAACAAAGGAAACTCGAGAAAGTGAGATGGAGGAGGAAAGAGAGACAAATCGAGAGCAAGAATTATTCTAATAATATATGTTAAAAGAAAGGAAACCGTCACGGGAGCATGAAGTTTAAGATTTACAAAGTGCTTGAATATAATATTCAATGTTTTGTTTCAAATTATGCCAAAACCATAACAGGGATATGACTCGTTGCTCCCGTCTCTTACATTAGTTAATCTTGGTAAATAACTCTTTTCCAAACTAATAAAAAATAAATACATACATATACACATTTTCATGGAGACACATGCGCACACATACATATGATGTGTTACACTCACATGGATTTCTCTACTCATTCTTCAACAAAGTATTCTTACAAAATGCATTCGTCTATCTGCTTCGTTAGGATAAATATCTGCAGAAAAGTTTTTGTTGCGTATTTTCTTGTTTAGTACAATGGCAATAGGGAATACTCTAGCCTTATGCGATGGTCAAATCTTTTCAGAGCTGCTTGTTAACTGATACTTAGAACCATCTCTGTAGTGTGATTTATCAAGGCCCTCAAAATTGCTGTTTACCGCATGACTTCCTCGTTGCTTTGAAATCCTCGTCCTCCAAGAAATGTTATGAGGTTTGGGAACAGGTGATGGTTATTGGGAGCTAGATCTGGCAAATAGGGTTGATGTTCAAGCAATTCCAACTTAAATTCGCACATTTTTACTTTCTCCATACGCACTATGTACATAGTGTATAGAGAAGGTATTGCACTCCACCCAAAAATTCGATACCGAGATTTCACCGGAAATATATGTTTTAGGGTCCCCAATATCCAAAAAAAACATTTTCATAAAAAGGTCCGTGTGTCTGTGAACACGATTACTCAAAAACGAAAAGTCGGTAAAATACCAAACTTGGTATTTAACTTTAGTATCTTCCAGGGATGCGACACGAAGATTTTGAGAAAAATCCCCCCACACCCAACTACCCTTTACATGGAACTTTTTGCGAAAATTTTGATTTTCTCAAAAATGGCTCTAACGATTTTGATTAAAATTTCGTATATTAAACATATTTACCTGACAAATAAAATATATATCTTGAATTTTCTGGGAATAGCCTCTGAAGAGTAGTTTATTCTGGATGAATTTTACTAAATTTTGAATAACTGCTAAACCGTAAGAGATGGACAAAAACTTACTACATAAAAAATGTAGAGCACATTAAAACGCACAATTTATATTATATACATTTTTTTTGGAGTTCGTCGTTTTTGTGACATTCCTTATTTTTGGTTTCTGCTATGAAAAACGTATACTTTTCTCATACAGGAACTTGTCAACTCCTATCCATATAAACAAAGGAACTTCATTGACATAGCAACCAGCTTTTGACTATCACTTTAACCTACGGTTGTCCCTTATTTAGCTTCTACTTACGAGGAAGCGAGTAATTAGACTATTTCTGCTATTTTTTTCTGATTAGCATAAAGTAAATAGAAGTATAAGCTTTTTAAGAATAATTTTTTGCAGGGATATGGAGAAAGTCATGTGAATGGTACACATCAGATTTTTCCCATTACAATGACGAACAATGGGCCAGAGCATTGTCGTGATGAAACAATTTTTGCCAGATGAGGTCTTTTTCTTTTCACCTCATCACTCAAACGTTGCAGTAAACTTGCGTAGTAATCACCAGTGATACTTTTACCCTTTTCCACGCAATCAATAAAAATAATTTCCTGTGCATCCCAGAAAATACTCGCCATAACCTTGTTAGCTGACAAAATTGACTTTGCCTTTTTTGGAGTTGGTTCACCTGGCACGATCCAGTTTTTTGACTGTGATTTACTTTCTGGAATGTAGTGATGTATCCAAGTTTCATCCATGGAAATAAGCCGTCTCAAAAGTTCACTGGGATTTTTACGGTAGAGTTCCACATTCTTAACAGAAATAGTGTTTCTTTGCAGCTTTTGATCAGGTGTCAACAAACGCGGCACCCATCTTGCACAGACCATTACTTAAAATGTTACCTGCACGTTCTTTCGATATGTTTACAGCCTCTCTACTATCTCAAACCACTTTAATCTGCAGTCTTCCAGTACTAAACGATGAATTTTTTTCAATGATCTGTGGAGTTGTCACTTCTACAGGGCAACCAGAGCGAGGCTCATCACTAGTGCTCGTACTCCCATTTTAAACTGTGCAACCCACCTTTTAATCATTGAATATGAAGGGGCAGAGTCTGTCAATTGTACTGTCCATTTCCTCCTTGATTTCTTTAGGCGTTAAGCCTTTCAAATGGAAGTATTTAGTCACTGCTCGTTTTCCAAATCCTCCTTTTTCGTGAAAACTCTAAAGTTGTCCTATTTAAAATGCTGTCATTCTAAAACTAAATAAGCTATTAACCTGTAACTAGTGATACAAGCTAGTCTAGAGTTAAAATGTACGATGCTACCGTCTAACTGGCCTAGTGGTGCCATATCTGTGTGAGGCCCAGGACTTATCAGCCGACCCTAGTAGAATCCGCAATGACAACTTTCCAATTTGGAACTCATTCATGGTCCGATACTGATTGCTAATAGGCTGAGTCATAATTGGGCATATACCTCTCAAGTGCACCCAACTTCCATAACGTCATCTTCTGTTGTATGCAGAAAGATCAAAACCACTTCTGGTAATGAACCAGTAAATGCCCATGCCTACCTTGCATAGCAGAGGAAGTAAAAAAATGAGAAATCAGTAAGTAACAACTTCCATTTGAGAAAAATTTACCATTGAAACATTCAAGCAAATAGCAAGGAATATATCAGAAATAATTAACCACACAAACAGAAAATTAGTTGACATAAATTGCGTGTTTAAATAATGTTTAAAATTTCTTGTGTAGTAAGATTTTGCCTACATCGTAAACTTCAGGAGTCAGAAAGAATACTTAGAATGAAGAAATTCAGAGGTTATGTCATACAAATATTTTTAACATTTTGCATTTTTGTGAAAATCTTTAGCAATTCTTTTAAAAAATAATATAATGTCAAATTCTATTCTGTGTGGTGGGTAGTAGAAGTGAGGGAGATAGAGTATTTTATTCAACTATCTTTGAGTCACATTTGTTTAAACTACTTAACTTTAAATACTACAGACTTTTCATTTTTAAGTTGTGCTGTTCACATATACAGGCATGCATGCACACACATACACATACACACACATGGACCTTCTTCTAATTTTTTGGACTCAGGGGACCTCAAAACACATTTCCGGTAAGATATTGTATAAAATTTTTGGGACTTCTTATCCTTTTTGGTAGTGTTTAACACCCGCTTTTACTACATAAGGCACTGCAAGCGATGGCGCTGATGATACATGGAAATGAAGATGCATCACCAGTGGAATGTGATGGTTTGGGAAACCGGAGAACCCGGAAAACCTGGACAGCATAGCTCGGATACTAAAAGATTGTTAAGCATCAAACTTGGTATTTAAGTTTGGTATCTCCAAATATGCTACACAAGGATTTTCAAGAAAATCCTTCTACCCCAAACTACTTTGTTTTTCTCAAAACGGCTCTAACAATTTTTATAAAAAAAAAAAAAAACCTATATTAAAGCTATTTACATCGCAAATAGAATTTATATCCTGATATCTCTGGCATTAGTTTCTGAAGACCTGTTCATTCTGGATGAATTTTGCTGAATTTTACACAACTGGTAAATTTAAGAGATAGACAAAATCTTACTATACAAACAATGTAAATCTTGTTAAAACATACAGTTTATGTCATAACATTTTTGTTGCAGAGTTGATTGTTTCCGAGAATTCCTTGTTATTGGTTTCAATTTTAACTATGCATAATCTCAAATTGGACAATCTTTTGTTTTGTCACTCTTTTGTTTTACTGGAAATGCAAAGCGAATCAACTTCAAATGTTCACATATCATCCAGATTTTAAAAGATTTGACTATCCCTTTAGCCTGATATATTCCCTTTTGCTTATAAGGAACTAAGTACTAAGTAAGACCAATTCTGTTAATGTTTATTTCATGTAGCATGATGTAGGTAGAAGAATAACCTTTTGTAAGTATAGTTTTTTTGCAGAACAGGTAGAGAAAATCAAGTGAATGCAGCACATGAGATTTTTCTTTTGGTCATGCAAGGAAAAGAAATTTCAAAACTTTAATCCACTTTTGACTCTTGCTAAACCTGCTATAAGCTTCTTACACATACAATGAAATATGTAAATGTGTATTTAAAATTTAAATATGAGTAAGTTTTTAATTTTACAAAATAGACTAAAATGTTTTAGATATTTCAATAGTTTTTAGAGCAAGTCATTTGAATGCAACACATTACATATTTCTTATAGACACCTAAAACACCAAATGAAATATAAACAATCATATAAATTGATTTCTTCAAAGCAAAAAGCATTATCACTTAATTGTACTCTTCTTCCATTGTGCTAATTGCAATAATATACATGACTGTCTGAATGTTACAGTACCACCATGGGCAAGGAAGCCAGATGGCTGTATGCTCACATCTCTACCTTCTTTGAGCGTCACATATTTGCCAGAGAAAGCAGCTGTGGAATTGTCCTCGGACTGTGGACTTGATGGAACAAGGCGCATAACCTGCAAGGGACAAGCTGTAAGTGAATCAAGCTCAATTATTTCAGCTATTACACACTCATGTCATTGGACTCCTGATTCTGGATAAGTTGGATAATTTTATTTTTGCCCTTCTGAATAGGTTTTCATTTTGAGCATGTTTACAAAATAAATGTATGGAACCTGGATTACGAATGGATGCTAAAACCTGAAATGTGAATAATTAATTTCAACAGAAGCATATGCCTTTGTAGTTTACAATATTATTAGCATCATTCATATAAAGGAGCACAAGCTAATGGTTAAATGGTTGGATAATTCTTACAGTCCAGAATAACAATTGTTGACTATATCAAAACTTTCGTTCCCAAGCTCATTCATACGCTGTATTTGTTTGTTTGTTTGTTTGTTTATTTATTAGTCTAACTCATAAATGAGCTTGCCTAGTGACACAGAATAAAAAAAATATTTTTACAAAAAATGTTACAAATGAGTATTACAAAAACTATTTTACCATAAGTTATAATAGTTACATAAAATTAATATGAGAACAAATTATAAAAGATGTGTAACAACAATAATAGTTATAACAATAAAAGAGAAAAAAACTAAAAAAAGAAAGTGATTTATAAACCATAATACATTTTATATTCTGTTTAAACCATACAAATGATTTTGAAAAATGACTACGGAATGTTTTATGATGTTTTCAGTGATTGTTGTTCCACACTTCTGTTAATTTTATACCTTGCCCTTCATTTCACAAATATATTTGTAGTTGTTCCTCGAGAGCACAAAAATAGGCCCACTATAGTTATTCTTCTGATAATTGTATTTTTTTTTTAAATATGGTATGGTGGGTTCATATATTTTCTGTTTTTCCAGATGAACTTCTTGACATTGGTCTTTATTCAGTTCAAGGCAGATAGTTGGGTCTATTATCTCTGCTTCTGATTTTCTTCTATTTATCGCAATGATGTCTATGCAACGTTTACTACCCCCATTAGCTAGGCAGTGAACTTCCTCATAAACTTCTAGTCCAGTTTTTACATAGTGCATTTGCTAAGATGGATCTTATGGTGTTGTGTCTCTTAATTCAAAGCAGTTCTCCCTGAGGACAATTTCTAAGTAAATATAAACAATGGATTTGTCAGTCAGGAATCCTTAAGGTCTTCATTACAGTGAAATAATATGAAGGTGACTCTAAAAGTTTGTAGGAAATCAAACAAAGATTAGTTTTAAAAAATGTAAATGATTTTATTGCTTTTCAAAATACTCTCCTTTAACATCAATACATTTTTACATTCAATGAAAGCAGTTCTTAAACCAATTATGTTGCCTTCCTTGAAGTAATAGTTACCATGCTAACTTCATATACCTACCCAAGGTGGCAGGTTCAAACCAGGTGGAGGACACAGATTTTTTCGAGCATAAAAATCCTTAGTATGGCTTACTTCGAAAGGGAAGTAAAGCCATGGTCCTATGTCATAGATTTATGGCATATAAAAGAACCTTAGCCTGATAAAAGAAGCCTCTGAATGTATTGCTCTTTCATGCCCAGTATAGAATGGGATGCTGAGAACCACAGCAATTAAAGAAACTCCATTTCCATTTAAAGCAATAATTCCAGACATTTCAAAAAGTAGTTTTCTACATTGCCCCACTGTTCCATTTGATGACAAATTGATTACATGCATTTTATCTTTTAAGTTTTGGAAACAAAAGGAAATCGCAAGGTGCTAAGTTAGAGATATATTTTGGAGGGTCCATGGTGCTGACCCTTACAACGTCCAGATATTCAGCTGTTAGTTTTGCTGTATACAATAATGCATTGTCAGGATGTAAAATTATTTTTCCCTTTAGGCACTTTTTCAACAGTTAGCAGTAAACAGACATTTGTATACCAATCAGTAGTAATGATATATATATTTTCTAATTAGTAGTAATGTAGACTGCTTTAGAAAAAAAAATCTGTGTTTCACTCACATGTTTCTGAAACAGTTCCACATATAATCTATTCTTACAAAAGATTAGTCTTTTATCTACATCATGCTACTTGAGATAAATATTAGCAGAATTGGTTTTATTACTTGTTTCTTTGTAAGTAGAAGGGAAATAAGGAAGTACACTAACTAGACTAAAGCAATGGTTAAATCTTTTAAAAGCTGGTCTCTATGTGAAAAAATAGAAACAGTTCGCTTTGCATGACTAGTAGTAAAGTAAGAAAGACAAAGCAAAAGGTGGCTTCCTGTTTGAGAAGAGTTAACGTAGTTTGAAATTAAAACCAATAATAAAGAATATCTTGAAAATGGTCACTCTATAAGAAAAATGTATATGACATAAGTTATGTGCTTTAACGAGATCTACTTTTTTTTGTGTAGTAAATTACTAGTTATGCAAACTTAAATAAATCAACCTAGTTAATGTTTTTGTAGATGAAGTCTCCCTTTTTCTTCTGCAAAATTGTTGAAATCAAATCCTCTTGAGTATTGAACGATATTCATATTTTAATGTGGACTAGAGAATCTTGCAAATGTTTTGTCGTTATTTACACTGTTCATTACTATTCCTTAACTAAACTTTTAGTTTAGGTGTACACTTACAGATTTGACAATCTCCACCAAAAGCACAGAACTTACACTCAAGCTGCTGGCTAATTTAGATAGTTTATGCAACACTCTTCCAAATACTGTTAGCTATGCCTAACATTATTATGTATATGAACCATAGCTATGTCAAACTGTTCATAAGCACAGCATTGCATTGTGATGCATAAACAAATACTACCAGCATATATTGCAACATAAGGGATTACTGTTTTTCTGTTGTGACTTGCTTTAACTACACAATTTGTATTTTAACTGGCACTGTAATCTAAGAATTAATTTAATCTAGAATCATCATATTACATAATTATATATTAGATGGGACTGAATATGTTTTTTCATGCTTATAACAATACAAAAAGTATGTAAAGAAGAATATGTCTCACATACAAAACACTGGGAAAATCTACATCACAACACAACTTTACCAGAAAATCTTCTGTAGCAGTTTTTACCTTCTCTACATATACTGTATTTCATAAAAAACTTGATGTAGAGATTTTACTGGAAATATACATTTTAGAATCCCCTGTATCCAAAAAAGGGTGGGTGGGGGTGGATGCAAGAATGCGTGCGTGCGTGCGTGTGTGTGTGTAGAGAGAGAGATTCTCAAGAACGAAAAGTTAATACTAAAACG
Organism: Hymenopus coronatus; assembly: GCA_030762935.1. Lineage (NCBI taxonomy): Eukaryota > Metazoa > Arthropoda > Insecta > Mantodea > Hymenopodidae > Hymenopus > Hymenopus coronatus. The sequence goes on along the minus strand of CM060884.1, from coordinate 47,090,258 downwards.
GAATATTAGAGATATTAATTAAACCAAAGGTGAATCCAGGATTCTTTTAGGGAGGAGTTGGCACATTTTGAAACATACTTTACAATGAGCTAAGCGTAGTCAGTAAGCACACATTATATAAATGATCCATGGATCATCTTTTGGATCCAAACATTAATTTAAATTTTGAGAAAACTTAGGCTGTGAATGTGAAGACTTCAACAGCATCTTCCTGATGTTAAGCTGAAACATAAGTTCTTGTACCATTTTCCTCTATAGTGCATGGTTGCATAATAAAAAATAAAATTGGTAAAATGTTTGATTACTTGTCTCTTTGAGGACCATTTAGGCGTAATAGCTTAAGTTCACACAAATAACAACACAGCACACAATGCCAACACTAGACTATGCAAACTCTGTCTCTCTTCACTGTTCACAAAACACACTAAACAATGACAGTAAATGAGATATATGTTGACTCAGCATTTCTCACAACAAGAAATGGCAACAATAATTGTAGTTGGGTTTTTAATTTAGGAAGATGATGTCAAGAAAATACAGGACCTATTTGCATCCCAACAAAAATTCTCAGGACACTGGAACACAAATAAAAAAAAATGGGACTGCCCCATTTTTTACTGACAAATGGCAGGCTTAAGTATAACCATCACCTTCATTTTCTCATGTTCATTTGCTTAGTCAGTTTCATTCCATCCAGAACAGTCTAATAATCTGTAGTATAAATTTGGAAAATAGTTTTCTGAAACTTTTTATGACTTTTAGCAAGGAGCTGTAATATGAAATCAAAACCAATATGATCAATATATAAATTCTGTTTATCAGATGTGTATATTATTTATTAAGTCTAATTCACAAACGTTGTAATCTGTTTATTTCCAGAGAAAAATAAAGCATTGTAATACAATATTAGATCAATCAAATATATGAATGGTTGCATTTTAAATCTTGAGAAACTCATTCAAACTAAAACTACACATGTCTTACAAATTTTCTTTTCTACTAAAATATGTCCTACACAGATAATTTTTTAGATATATTATATTTTCAGGATCGAGCAGAGATGATAAAGCAGTTGTCATGCGAACAAAGAGAAGATGAAGAACTCAGCAGCACAACAATGGGAACAACTGGTAGCAGTTCTGGCACTGAATCACAGCAACCTCCAACAAGGCATCGCCGGGATGCTGATGATGCTGCTCCAACTGTTCTACAGAGCACTCCAAACATGGCAGTTGAAGCCAAAACTCCAGATATTAGAAAATCTACTCCACTGACTATCACAACATCAGCAGAATCCATTATTGAACCACTTGTATTTACTTCAAAGGATCAGCAACAATTTTATCAGTCCTCAACTGCAGCTACTTTATCTCCAAGTTCGATAACTAATAAAGGTCCTACAGCTACAATGATCCCCACTTATGTTACAGCCAGTTTAGATTCTCAAACCAGAACAAGCAACCCAGCACCACTTATTGTAGATGAACCTATAACTGTAATGCCTGAGGAGATTCCAGAAGATGCTGCAGATATAGTTCTTGCAGTCAGAAAGCAGTTGCAAGAGCAGCAGATGAAGCAGAGCCCTGTAATCAGTGAAAAACCAACTGAAGAAAGAGATGGTTCAATAACATTTGATAAAGCTTTTGAGCAAGAAGAAAGCACTGGAGAGAATTACAGTACAAGCTTGTTTACTTCTGCATCTGTTGCACTTTCTCCCACATCCACTTTTACCTCTTCAGCATTATTCATACCAAAAAGTGAACAAGAAGATAAATCTCCTTCCTCCACAAATGTTCCTTCATCAGCATTTCCTAATAACAAGATCATATTTTTGAGTGTCAATGAGCCATCATATACTTATACTAACAAATCTATGAATGTACAAAATGACTTGATAAATGCCACTGACAAAAGTATCATGCAAAATATGACAGAGGATGTTACTTTTGAACAAGAGAATCAAACAAGCATTAGTTATGAAACCAATAATGACAGTCTACCTAATAGTAAGTCCACTATTCCTCCATCTGTTAATGAAAAGAATAAAGATGTAGAACTGAAATCAAACAAAGAAGATTCATTCCAGTTTTCCAAAGAACTGCATGAAGAGGAGGATCGACAGCGAGACTTGGAAGAAGAGGCTCGTCGCCGTCAATTTTTACCTGCACCACTAAGAGGAGACCCTAAAGGTAGTGAAGAAGACAATAATGGCACCAGTACGAAACCAGCTCCAGCAGAGTGGGTATCTCAAGCTGAAGAGGATGAACTCAGTCAAGCAGGTGAAGAAGGTGCATTGATAGAAGCTGATCCTCCCCAAGCACCTGCACGTCCCAATAGGGGAAGAAGACTTACTCGACCTCAAGGACACTCCTTCTATCCATATTTCCTCAATCGAGTGCTGGGTTGAGGTTGTTTCATTCACTCATAAGTCTTTAATTTGCTATCACTGTCGTAAATACAACAGGTCTCTGCATAGTTGAAAGAAAAACAATCACAGACTGTTTCAGTATAAGTGTAAGTTTACAAGAGAAGACAAGTTTGGTAAGGTAATTTCTTGTCTAATGGTTAGTTGCATTAAAACTATAATATAAAAATAGGTAATGTATCTATACAAACCAAATATTCTGTTAGAACTAGGTATGCTATGATTTTCACTAGATTCATTTTTCAGTCCTTTTGCATAACTTAATCAAGTACATAATAAGATCAAAATTCACACAAGGAATTTTTTACAATTAGGGTATGAGTGTAAATAGATATAAATTTGCAGAAAACTCTTAGATTTCTTTTCCACACAGCATATTTCTCATAATGTATGCAGTACACTTTAATAATTTCCGCAAGCACATGCACGTATTTGGTGCTTAGTTGATTATATTAAATATGTAACTTGTATGTTTGGCACAACTTTTTCAGAAGAATATTAGAAAGTTCCTGCATACTCTAAGGGGGTTTGTGTATTTGATAGGGATAGCAAAAATACTTAAAAAAAAGAAGAAAGAAAACAAGATAACACTATGCACGCACATCATGCAATACACCTTATTTCATGCATCATTCACTCAAATGCACCGTCCTTTTTCCCGTCCTATGCCACGTAAAATGGGTTGAATTTGCACAACACTCATGTTCATTTAGACTCTTCAGCATAAATGCACAATCAATTCTCGTATTTCACTAAAGCTTGGCTAAAATATTGGCCAAAACCTTTCAAATCTTTCAATAGCAGGATTATTGAACAATAACAATAATCTTACTACTCCTACAGATCATAAATACAAAGAAATACATAAATATATTTTAAATATAAGAACTTCATACTTCAATTCATGTACTACATCATAACTTGCCTAAGGCTTTCCTATTTTACAAAATTTGCTACTTTTGAAAGCTCATTCACACCAGTTAATAAGTGTTAGGCTTTTAGATGTTGAAAGTCTAATAATGATGTTTGTTACTAATTTTAGTTTAATGTGTATGAATCATGCAATTGTTATTACTGCTACTGTAGATAAAAGTATTGGCAGTTTTTTACAAGAACAGCTGCTGAGTTTGTTCACTGAGCAACTGCCAAGTGAAATTAACTCCTGCAATATTGGGAGCTTGTATATATGTAACTGTTTGTATAAGAAATGGTATATTATATCCTATTATTGCTGTAATTTTGTGATGTACATTCAATAGCAGTTAAGGAAATATTGCTGAATGTTGAGGTGCATTAAAGTTTTTAGGAGTAATGCACATTTAGTGATTCACTCTATGCTTTACCCCTGTACATTGAAACTAATAACCAAATACCCGAGAAGATGGAGATACAAATAGGAAATATTCATCATTACCTACCTACCTAATATTTATACATTATATGCCAAAAGGTGCAAAAAGCAACTACATTTTATACAAGCAAAAGATACAAAGGTTTATGGAAATGTACAGCAAATTTGACCAACTTCTCAAACTCAAAACTGACCAACTCTCAACACCTTTTCATTTCCCTTCTCAATTTCTCATTTTGTATAAATGTAAGTTATTTCTTTTTGTTTAAATTTCTGATGAATTCTATAAAATGAATTATTGTAAATTTTGAAATAGTCAATATAGCAAATGTGCTTATTTGTTTAAGTTGTTCTTTATTACACTTCGTAAGTACCTATGTGATTATAAAGCATTGATTTTCTTAAACATATGAGTCAAAACTATGTATGTAAATGTTTCCATTTTGTGCATATTTTATATTAATTTTAAATACATGCCACAAATAAATAATGAGTTATATATTCTTTTCAAAACAAATAAAGAGCTTTACAAACTTTATTATGCTAGAATATAAGCATACACTAACAGACAAATTAAAACAGTTGCTGTAACATAGAAAGAAATAATGTAAAATTTGTGTGGAAACAGGTTTAGTTGTGAATATCCTTGCCATGAATTTTGGGCTCATAAGCTAGATATTCTACACTTACACGTGAAAATATTTGTGTTTGTGGGGACCATAGCATACTTCAGCAAGCTGATTATTATTTTTTTTATTTTTGTTATGGTGGTACCATTAAATGGGTACGTACACAATGAGCTCTACCTACTTGTATACCCTTATGCACTGTGTCATTTGCCAATGTCAGTTATTATTAACTATGAGCTATCTGCAAGAAACAGGAAACATGCAGTTTTAAGTTGAATATGAAAATGGTATATGGGATTCCCTTTCTTTTCATATTTCTTAGCTGGCTAGAGATTGTTGTTTAATGACAAAGCATTCTTGAATTAAAAAATAATTTGAGCTAAATGTGTGGAAGTCACCATCATCTGTGATCAAATAGCCTTTTAGTATATCCTTGACTTCCTTAAGAATTGCACCCAATCCTTTTTATCCAAAGCTCTCCATCTCTTAATTCCTGCTTTAACAAGATCACCCTGTTATTTGGGTATTTGTACTCCTCTTTTACCACTTGGTTTGACATCTAGTAATTTTATAGAGATACTATTATTGTCCATTGTGATAATGTGGCTCAGCCATTTAGCCATGTAATTTTTACTTTCTCTACACATACTATGTATATAATGTATTAAGAAGGTATTGCATTCCACCCAAAAATTTTATACCTAGATTTCACCAGAAGTACATGTTTTGAGCCCCCTAAATCCAAAAAAAGCATTTTTGGAAAAAGGTCCGGTAAAGGTATTTAAGTATGGTATCTTCCAAGGATGTGGCATGAAGATTTTCAAGAAAATCCCCCCACCCCAAAATACCCTTTGCATGGAAAAATTTTGAAAAGTGTTGATTTTCTAAAAAATAGCTCTAACAATTTTGATTAAAATCCTGTATATTAAAGTTATTTACATCCCAAATAAAATGTATATCATGAATTTTCTGGGAATAGCCTCTGAAGACCTCTTTATTCTGGATGAATTTTGTCAAATTTTGCTTAACTGCTAAACTGTAAGAGATAGATCAAAATTTATCACACAGAAAATGTAGATATCATCAAAACACACAATTTATGTCATTTACATTTTTGTTGTGGAGGTAACCGTTTCCGAGATATTCCTTGTTATAGGTTTCAGTTGTGAAGTACTTTTATTTTTCTCTGACAATAAGTGTCCGTTTTTCTGCAAAGAAGCAATTTGCAATGACAATCACATAACGACAGCTTCTAAAACATTTGACTATCGGTTTAGCCTAGTGTATTCCCTTATTTTCTACCTGCTTATAAGAAACTAAGTAACAAGAACATTCTGCTAATGATTATCTTGATTAGCAAGGTGCCAAAAGAAGAATAATCTTATGTAAGAAGTTTGTAGAACAGCAGGAGAAAGTCATGAGAGTGTAACACATCAGATTTTTATATTAATAACAATACTTGATGCTTATATAGCTCTTGTAATTCAGAATTGGTGCTAATTCTTCAATCTCTCTTAACATAAACAAGGCCAAATTTTCCTTAAAATTTTCTTTACCAAGTGTTTAAAATAATCATTGCTCGTTCAGGTAGAGTCCAGATTTAACTTCGAAAAGTAACTAAGTTTAATAATGGTTTATAAACTCTCACTTTAATTTTCCTTGAGATATATCTGGATTTTATAATTTTATCAATGCTTTATGGCATCTATGGTAGCGATTTTCTCCTTTATCTCTGTTAATATGTTATCATATGTAAGTATCGAGTTGAGACATCGAAAACTAGATATTTTCTCAAAGGGTATATCATTTAGAACAATGCATGGAAGTATTCCCCATATTTGGCTTTCCCTAAAATGAAAGGGCTACTGCTTAACACAGGCTGATTTAAAAACATTAAGGAGACAAGGTCGTCTGAACATAAAGTGAGTTAAAGTATCACTACTCCTAAAATTCTCAATGGTATTTTTTCTGAAACTTTAATGATTTACTCTTTACATTATGATAATTATTTTAATTGGTTGTTTGAAATGCTAGCTCATGTGATTGAGTTCATAAAAAGTATTTCATTCAACAGAAAAATAATAAAATTACAACTTGAAACATTTGAATTCATGTACCCTTTGCTCTGATACAACTTGCAATATATAATCAAACTTTTTTCATACTCATTCTTAGTATAATCAGCTATCTTGTGAACCTCTACCTATGTATATCAGTCCATTAGAAATTTAAAAAATACATCATTTGCAAAGTCAAAAAAGTAAAAATCTGGAAAATTTGTGATGTGTTGCATTTTAATATTACTAATATATGTTATAAAATTATGATTGTGGTTCAGAAAGTTCAATTCTATTGTACTGAAAATTTCAGCTCTCTCTCTTTCTCATATTTTTTGAGACAAAGGTGCATAAGTATAAAAACCTTTCTGAGAAAACTGAATTTAAAGACGCAAACATTCTATAAAGGAGGATTACATGACAGTACTTACAGACTAGAATATAAATGATCTTTAAGAGCCTTAAAATCCCCCTAACCCCAAAAAAGTATATATTTTCTTAAACTGCAAATAATAAGAGATTTTATTAGTGCCTAAAACAAAAACAAAAATATTTTTGACCATTTCAGAGTACATTGTCCCCTTAATAACAGAAGGTGTGCATAGGCATTGGAAAAGTTTTGTTTCGTTTTGTAATTGGCTTACCCTCCTCATATTTGTAGGACTGACACTCCCTTAGAACTTACAAGTCAAGCCTAGGGGTCAAAAGCCTGTCAGGGAGCCAACGGCACAAAACCACAGAATGGAGAACCTATTATGAGGGGTTGGCCTGTAGTCAGGCATGAGCATGAGTGAATGATATGAAATGTAAGTGAAATTGATGATTGGAGAGATGATGATAGAGCAATTGGTGGAATAAGTGACAGGGAAACCAGAGGAGCCGGAGAAAACCCACCCAGATGCCGCTTCATCCACCACAAATCTCACACGTGGGTGCTTTGGATTGAACCCAGGCCACCTAGATGGGAGGCAAGCAGTCTAACCACAATTCTGCCATTGTAAAAGTTAAAGAGTATAAAATTATTAAACTTCTAAAGACAATTTACTTATCTTTGAAACCAGAGATACATAAATGGCATTGTAAATTGCAATCTAGCCTGTTCGTATTGCATATATATCTTTTAAACTTATTGCCTAGTTGTACAAAGAAGTGGCTTAATGCAGCACACTTGCTGTTCATAGTGCTTTCAATGGAACTGAGTAGATAACTCAGACACCTCAAGCTCAAATTCAAGAGATCCCACATTCAAACCCTGAGGTGACTTACTCATTTTGTTCAAACTAGGCAAATGCTTGGATGAATAAATCACAAAGATTCCTCATTCACTATCAATTCAATTCCTTTTTCATCTTTCAGAATTGCAGGACGAGTTGAATTACCTAATGATATGTGATATGTAAATGTACATGCTTTGAGAGAAGATTTCGAACTTGGCATCTGAATTAGACTGTCATAATAATGTATATACATTATATATTAGAGGTATTTGCATGACAAATAAAATGTATACAGGTATTAAATTTTCTGGGAATAACCTGTGAATAGCCTCTTCATTTGGAAGGAATTTTGTATGATCTTGTATAACTGGTAAACGTTAACCAATGGATAGAAATGTACTACACAAAAAAGTAGATTTCTTTAAAGTACACAATTTATTCCAAAATGTTCTAAAATATTCCTTTAATATAATGTATATGATGACCTTGAATTGTCCCGAGTTGAATCTGCCACAACCAGACTTGGGTGCCCTCTGTGCTAATACTTTCCTCTTGTGGTAACATGGTCAAATAGTCCAACAACTGGTCATAGTGCCAAAATTCTCCTGTCTCCAATCTATACCTTTTTTTCAAATTGTACTAAACTCTCTGGAAGTAAACAAAGTGGCATGAATATTATTCCTAAAAAGGATGGGCAAATTCAAAGTATTAATAACATATATTTCTATTTTAAATTTTTAAGCAGTATAGCTTACAGTTATGCAATTAAATCTGCAGTAGTGTAATTCAGTTAACTCTTAAGACTAATGCAGACTATGTTATAAAACTCACAAACCAAAATTAAATATAATGTGCTTCTTTGCTGATTGTTTCCTTAAATTAAAAGACATTCTTGTCATAGTAAAAAGCAATTAAAGAAACCAAAAGTGGTAAAATACTTGACATAGATAACATAAATGTGAAGATGCTAAAAGTAGACCCAGACCTGTCAGCAGATATTTTATATCTTCTTTTTTAAGATGTATGGTTAAAAAAGAACATACCTAAAGGCTGGGGTAAAGGAATAATTATTAAAATATTCAAAAAAGGTAATCATATCAGGTTTAACAACTGGCATGGTATAACTTTATTATCTACTCCTAGTACAATTTTCACCAGATTTAATCCGAACAGAATTAGAGAAGCAGAGGAGACTATACTGAGGAAGTCACAATATGGTTTTAGACCAAATAAATCTTGCAACAATCTTATTATAATGAGAATAATAATGGAGCAATCTTCCAAATGGAATAACCCATTGTACCTGATATTTGTTGATTTTGTTAAGACTTTTGACTTGATGGATGGATAATTTATCTGGAGAAGTTCAAACAAGCCTGGAATTCTGACTAAAATCATTAATATTGTTAAAGGTCTCGCATAATGGGAAACACTCTGCACCCTTTACTTCTAATAAGGTTGTCTGTTGTCCCCACTATTGTTTATTTTGGTTATAGATAACATAATAAATGTTCCAAGTGGCAGCAGATGTCATGGTAAACAGTGGGGATTAAATGCAAGATTAGAAAGCTTAAAATAGCTGTTGATATTGTCTCATGGCCCACAGATTTCCAGATATGAAATGTTAAACTTCATCTTTCAAATGGTAAATTTCAGATATATGAGGGTCGTTTTTTTTTAACCTCTGATAGGCTATAAATAAGACAAGTTCATAGAAAACAATTATTTTATTACTAAAAGTTTTGTACACTTATGGTTAACTTTCAACATAATCACCGAAAAGATTGAGACATTTGTCGTACCTGTGCACAAGCTTTGCAATACCCACTTCGAAAATGTTGTTGCCAATGATTTCAAATGAGCATTGAACTTTACGACGTTTGCAGAGAGCCATTCAAAACAAATATATGCTTTATAATAGTAACTCTCGATAGTTACTGGTGAAATGTAATAAATAAAATCTAATGTAGCGCGAACTGTATAACAGTTACAACTGCTGTATAGAACACAAAAATCTGACTTCACTTAGTTTCACTGAGTCTTTAGATTTTTGTGGCTATTGCAACCACATGTGAAGCATTTGATTTTGACCAATCAGATCTAACAAAGGAAGTATCAGACCCCTAATGCTGAAACCCATCTTGAAATTCCTGTGACAGAAGCAATGTAATTAAGGAAACCAAACTCGTAATACATCAGCTACCATTTATAACTGCAAGATGTATAAATCGAAACTGGAATCCTTCAGTGACAGCCCAGTATGCAATTCAGATCAATATACCTACCTTAGAGGTATGCTTAAATGCAGTATGTAGAATTTTAATACTTGGATGGGGTACCCTGGGCCCAAACCCACACTTCAAGGAAAGTGGTAATCTGAGCTTTTGTCCACTGAACCCATGTGACCAAAGGTAAGATGCACAGGCCTCCTCAACAAGCATAACATTAATAAAAAAATCTGATGTGTTCCATACACATGACTTTCTCTTCATCTCTGCAACAAATTATTGTTAAAAAGCTTATGCTTCTATTACTTCATGCTAATCGAGAAAAAACAATAGAAATAGTCTTATTACTTGCTTCCTTGTAAGTAGAAGAGAAATAAAGGAGTACCATAAGTTAAAGTGATAGCCAAAAGCTGGTTGCTATGTGACTGAAATTCCTTGGTTTGTATGGACAGGAGTTGACAAATTCCTGTACAAGAAAAAGTATGTTTTTTAAAGCTGAAACCAAAAACAAGGATTATCCCAAAAACGATCAACCCCACGAAAAAAAATGTATATAACATAAATTGTGTGTTTTAATGTGCTCTACATTTTTTGTGTGGTAAGTTTTTCTCCATCTCTTACGGTTTAGCACTTATGCAAAATTCCTTAAAACTCATCCAGAGTAAAGTAGTCTTCAAAGGCTATTCCCAGAAAATTCAAGGTATACATTTTATTTGTCAGGTAAATATCTTTAATATAGGATACTTTAATCAAAATTGTTAGAGCCATTTTTGAGAAAATCAAAATTTCTGAAAAAAGTTCCATGTAAAGGATAGTTGGGACTAGGGAGATTTTCTTAAAAATCTTTGTGTCTTATCCTTGGAAGATACCAAATTTAAATACCAAGTTTGGTATTTAATGGACTTTTCGTTTTTGAACTATGATGTCCACAGACACACACACATGCACCTTTTTCCAAAAATGTTTTTTTTTTTTGGGGGGACTTAGGGGGACCCAAAACATGTATTTCCGGTGAAAATTTTTGGGCATCAATACCTACTCTATACACTATGTACATAGTACTTGTAGAGAAAGTAAAAATTCAGGCTGCAACATAATAAATTTCAAAAGTTTAAAAATCTGTACACAATTGTAATAAATATGAACTTAAAGTAAAATTGATTTATGTATGTTAAATAAAAAGATAAATATGCTATTTTCCCAAATCTGATACAATGTTTATATTTGCTGAGCTAAGAAGGTGGGCAGGGAGTGAGATGATGTATGCTAGCAAGGGTGACAATTAAAACAAAGTTATAATTGTCAGGAGTGTATTCTAAGCTAGCTGCAAAGCCTGGTAAACTTCTCAAGAAAGAATTTCTATTAAATATATATATATTTATTTCTAATATATTGGCTATTTACATTTTAGCTTATTTTTATGTCATAAAATGGGCTCCTTGTGATAAAACTCTATTCTGTTTGCAATGTAATGTAGCCCTTTCTTCTCAGACAGGAGCAGCATGACTGATTGACATGGTATAAACGGCATATTAGCGAGGTGAGACAAGAAGAGGGACATAATTACAACCAATCTATTATGCCTTAGGCATTCTCTCTTGCCATGTGAAGCATCGCCAATGACTCAGGAGGGCAAACTAATATGGGTTACATAGTAATCTTTATTACTGAAGATAGAGATTCTTAATTTGCCTATTTGGGCATAACATCAAAAGTTATACAATTCAAAACAAAATATGATGCATTCCATTCACAATACTTTCTCTACCTTCTGCAAACAAACTATTTGTGTAAAAGAGTATTCTTTTGTTTACATTATACTAATACAGACAAACATTAGCACAAATGTTATTATTACTTGCTTTCTTCTAAGCAAAAGGAAAATAAAGGAGTACACTAGGCTAAAATGTTAGTCAAATCCTTTTAAAGCTGTTTGATATTTGAACAATTGAAGTTTGATTTGCTTTGTATTGCCACTAAAACAAAAGAGAGCTGAATTGCAAGATGACATCATTTGAAAAAAATTATGTAGTTTAAAATTGAAAACAATAACAAGTAATATACCAAAAATGGTCAACTCTACAACAGAACTGTATACAACATAAATTGTGTGTTTTAATGATATTCACATTTTTGTGAAGTTATCTTATGGTTTAACAGATATGCAAAATTCAGCAAAATTTATCCTGAATGAACAGGACTTCAGAAGCTATTCCCAGAAAATTCAAGATGTACATTTTAATTATGATAAAATATATTTTAATATACACTATTTTAATCAAAAATGTTAGTCAGTTTTGATAAAAACTAAATTTTTCCATATAAAGGGTAGTTTGGGATGAGGAGATGTTCTTGAAAATCTGCGTGTTGCATTCTTGAAAGATATTAAACTTCAATACCAAGTTTAGTATGTGACAGTCTTAAGTTTTTTAGTTCTACTGTCCATCCATACATCCATCCATCCATCCATCCATCCATCCATCCATCCATCCAGACAGGCATCCATCCATCCAGCCAGCCAGCCATCTCGGAGGTAAATTAAAACATATAGTGTACAAGACAAACCCACACACCCTGGGAAAATTAAAACAAAATATCCGTCTGGAAATTGCCAATATTTCTCAAGGTGAACTATGGTGAATGATAGTTTCCTAAAGAGATTTGGCACTTGCTTTCATAAAGTTGGTAAATAAAGCCTTTAAAAGCAGTTTTAAAATGTTATATGGTTTCATGCGCATCTTTCTACTATAGCGGCAGACGGCAACGAGCGTGGAGGAGGCGGACAGCCGGTTTGTACTTTTTTTACTCACTCCTTATAACAGCTAACATAACGCTCAGAACTCTGATGCGCACAGATCATGCCAGTGCCATTCTTAACTGGAGAATGAAACAGGATATTGGGCATCCAATGTTATGTCAATTATTTGCATGGTTTAGTTTCTCACTTTAGAACTCTTACTGATTTAGCATTTATTTTGAAAACCAAAAAAGTGGTTGTTTATGTTTTTATCTCGCTGTTGCATAAATCTGTTTAAAACTCTATCTGGACCAGTAAACAGGCATTAAAATTTGCTAGTCAAGCTGCAGCGGATTTCACTTGTAAATAAACATAACTTTTAGAAACGTATTTACATAGAGAGTTAACTTAGAGCTAACATAACTTGAACTCATCTTAAAATTGTGTTCTGGAATTTGTAAATTTGTTTCCTTTGTGTGTAACATGTAAGCATTTCTTCATAAATATATTGGCGTTCTTTTAATATGTGATTTCCCGGGCACCGATAAAGCAAGAATGACGTCATCTTTGACTGGTGAGCCTACAATGCCTACACTGGTGAGTGCTCTCTACCAAGGAGCGGTGATCGTCTATGGAAGAGAAAGCAATAATTTACAGCGAGCTCTACCTAGAATGAGCAGTGGAGATTGCGGAAATGAAAGTAAAGCAGAGCTTTTGGTTGTGGTTGCGTTGTGATGCAGGATTTTTGGTTTGAAGGTAGGAAACTAGGTGCAGGGGGTGAACGAGTATAGCCCGGTTAACCTTCCAGGAAAAGGAATTCAGGGAAATGACTATGAGATACTCTACTTATCAGGACAGGTGTTGGAGATAACTAAATGAGTTTGTTTCTTCTACCGATATGCACCTTTATGTGTAAATGACACTGAAATTCTTCACCCTCGACCTTTCTAGACATAATTATACGTATCCTATTTAATTTCTGCTATCAAATTAAAATTATGCTGGTATCTATATTATGTTGTTGTTTTTTTTTTGTTTCCCCATGGGTTCGTCTTGACCAAACTGTTCCCTTTAATCTCTTTTGTGTCCCATAGCATGAAACACGTGTTCACTAGATTTAACCAAAGTGACTTGTGCCCTAAGGAACATAAGCATTGATTTAGCCCCGGAGCTAACTCTCAATTTGATGTCTCTTTTCTAATTTTCGGCTAGATTTAGTCTATGCTGAGTACTTTTACTGATTTAATTGGTCGTTGTTTTTTATTTTATTCGTTTCTCATTGGTTGTGCATTTTTCTATCTTAGATATATCTGCTTGTTGCTTGGGGACGTTTATGCATTATTTCGCTCGGTAGGTTTTCTGTGTAGATGGCTGCACAGAGCCGAATTAGGCCATTCCCTGCGTTGTTCATCTTTAGTACCTTAACTGCTCCAAAGACATTATTCGTTTTGTTTTAAATGGACTTTCATCAGCCCTTTTTCTTGGTTTACCTATAAGTAATAGCTTCCAAGCCGCTTAAAACTGACTTCAGGCAATATTTTCATTTTATATGAAAAATTGTACGTAATCTTATTCCTTTCCTTCTTATTGATTTACCCATTTCTCTTAATTGTTTATTTCTTATGCTTTTGCTCCTTTATTTGTGAATTTTATAATTTTCTCCGGCATTTAATTCCCCTCTGAGCTGTATAATGCCACCTCAGTTGCTAATACAACCAGCGTCCATGCCCCTCCTAACACGGTAATGAATTAAATTCATAGGTTGGCCTGTCCTTTTTTGGCAAGCTGATTATAAACAAAACACGTCCGTGTCTGTGACAACATATTTATCCTTCTAGCGTCAAGATGGGAACGACATATAAATATGATTTTTATATCGCTGCATAGATACCCTACTCCAAACCATCTAGTGTGAATACCTGCCCTAAAGGTACGGTATTCAAGTATACTCAATGGTATCACATTAAGTTTTAAGTAGGATCTTTTGTCGCTAAATGGACAGTACATGGACTCGTTTCATCGATGATGCCATCGATGACAACATTTCTTGCTTGAGAAATCATGGATAAAACTGAACGCTTTCGACATTAAGAAAATAATCGTTAACCTTGGAGAATCTACGATTTTCAATCTGATAAACAGGCATGCTAACCAGCACAACTCAATGCATATCGTGGTTCTACCTATTAAATATTGTGCTATTTCTATATCAGGGGCGGTTCGCGACTCCGAAAATAGGCGAAGCCCTTGAAAAAACTTTCGAAACTGAAAAGTTAATTTTTCCACGACGGTTTACGTCGTCGGTAGGTAGACAATTATGAAGCTTGTGTAATTATAAAGTGTGTAATAAAATGGTCTATAGCAGCATATTGATCAGAAAAGAAACTTTTAGATATGAAACGAATAATACTAATGGTTAACTTCGAAACAAAAATGTGAATGAAGCTTGAAAATCGCTTGTCACAGTTTGGAAAGTCCTGATAATAGCGTGTCTGCCTCACGTTCAGAAAGTCCCGAGTTCGAATCGCAGTTAGGGTGAGTTACACAATTAAGATATTTTCCA
Organism: Hymenopus coronatus; assembly: GCA_030762935.1. NCBI lineage: Eukaryota > Metazoa > Arthropoda > Insecta > Mantodea > Hymenopodidae > Hymenopus > Hymenopus coronatus. Next base: position 47,075,051 of record CM060884.1, on the reverse strand, counting down.
AGGTTTTCCCCTATCCTCGAATAACTTAAGCTCCATAGATCTCGAACTCATTTGAACATCATTTCACCGATTTCATTCATCGTATACGCCCTGTTTATGTTTTTCCCGCAATCGTGAGAGTGGCATTTCTAAAGTTCTGCAATCTATGACGTTTTCTGGTTAGTTAATAAAAATCACTGAACACTTTGGTTGATTGTATTTAAATTTATTCCATTAAACTTAAAATTACATCTTTTTCAGACAATAACTTAATGAAATTAAATTCACTCCACACAACTAAATAATACAGCGGTCTGGTACTGTTCTCAGTAAGGGAGAATTAAAACTAAAAGGTTAAACTCTGAAAGAAAGTGAGGTTGTAGGTATACAGAGTAACAAACTAAAGTGGTCTTCAATTGTATACACTTGCAATAATTTTTGTTCAACTATCGCAGCATTGGTCTAAAAAGTTTGAACATGCTTTTGCCTACGTCTAATCCAAATTTTTTATTTGCTAATAAACACATTTAATCCCGATCATACGTTACTATAAAGTGCATATTATCAGTTATGCGTTATTTCATGTTTACATTCACTAGCATGTATGTACAACGCAAATAAAGTATTGTGTTTCACACAAAAAGTCATTACCGAGATTTCTCTGAAAATATATGTTTTGAAGCTCCTGAATGTTTGTGTGTCTATGGGCAGCATAGCTCAAAACTAAAATGTCCGTTAGATACCAAACTGAGTATTTGAGTTCAGTATCCCAAAGGACGCGACTCGAAGATTTTCAATATAATCTCCCACGCCCAAATACCGTTTATATTGATAATTTTTCGAACATTTTGAAGATCTTAAAAATTACTCCAACGATTTTGATTAAAATACCATATGTTAAAAACATTTTCATGACAAACAAAGTGTATATCTTAAATTTTCTGGGATTACCCTCTGAGGTCCTCTTCATTTTGGATGATTTCTGCGTACATGGTAAACCTTAAGAGATAGACAAAAACTTATTGCACAAAATATAGACCTCGTTAAAACACACAATGTCATACACTTTTTTTTTTTTTTTTTTTTTTTTTTTTTTTTTTTTTTTTGTGGAGTTAGCCGTTTGTAAGATATCCCTTGTTGTTGGTTTCAGTTTTAAACTACTGAAGCGTTTCGCAAACAAGAAGTCATATTTCGTTCCATACCTCTTTTGTTTTACTTCTAGCCACGCAAAGAGCACCGAATTTCAATTGTTTCACATAGCGATATATTTTAAAAGATTTTGACTATCGTGTTAACCCAGCATATTTCCATATTTCTTCTCTGCTTACAAGGAAGCAAGTAAAAAGACAATTTCTGATAATGAAATGAAATGGCGTTTTGTTTATGGACGCTCTTTAACTGTTATGGTTCTCAGCGTCCCTTCTATACAGGGAAATGGAAATGGCGTGTTATTTATGGACGCTCTTTAACTGCTGTGGTTCTCAGCGTCCCATTCTATATTGGGCGTGAAAGACCGCTTAATTTTGCTCAGAGGCCTCTCTTATCAGGCTTGAGGTTCTTTTACGTGCCGTAAATCTACGACACGGGACCAACGGCTTTACTTCCCTTACGAAGGAAGCCATGCTAAGGATTTTTACACCCGAAAAAATCCATCGTCGTCCGCCGGGTTTGAACCCCGACCTTGGGCATATGAAGCTAGCATGTTCTATACAGGGCGTGAGAGACCGCTTAATTTTGCTCAGAGACGTGACCTCTTCCGTGCCTTTCGAGAGCTAGGTGGGCTGGTATATAAGAGAGATACCGGGCTTACGGAGACCTCCATAGATGTCCTTTGGGAGAAATGGCAGAGTTGAGATGTCACGTCATTGCTGTATTGATGTGAAGATTTTCAGAAAAATCCCCCAACCCTAAACTACCCTTTACATGGAATATGTTTCGATATTTTAAATTTTCTAAAAAAAATGTCTCTAACGATTTTGATTAAAAAGCCGTATATTAAAGATGATTTCACAGTAAATAAAATGTATATCTTGGGATTATTGGGAATGGTCTTTGAAATCCTCTTCATTCTGGTTGACTTTTGCATAACTGGTAAACCGTAAGGGTTAGACAAAATCTAAACACACAAACAATGTAGAACTTCATAAAAAAAAAAAAAAAAAAAAAAAAAAAAACCAATTAATGCCATATATATTTTTAAACAACTTTTCTCAAACGGGAACTCTCATCCATTTCACTTTTTTTGTTTGTTTTGTCATTCTCCGGGATAAGGGGTGACGTGTTACCCTTAGTGTCCAAGGTCGCAGCTTCAAATACAGCGGAGGGCGATCGATTTTTTTCGGACGTAAAAATCCTTAGAATGGCTTCATTCGGAAGGAAGATAAAGCCACCAGTCCCATGTCATAGATTTACGGCACGTAAAAGAACCTAAGCCTTATAAAGTGGCCTTATAAAACTCGATTTCATTTCACTCCATTAATTCGGATTTCGTCCTGGGCATTTGATTATCCAGCAGCTGGTGGAGGTGGTGGAGGTTGCTGCCCTGGGGTTCCAACATAGGCGCCGACTTGTTTTGCATTGGACAGGACTGAGCAATACATTCGAGCATTAATAAACTATTTGGTACAATTGAGGCGTTAGGTGGAAGAGGGGCCCATAGGCCCATGAGCCCCTTTTCTGGAGATCATTCAAAATGATTCTCATATTGTTTTCTCCATTCCCTGAAAATTTCAGACAGATATCTCTAATCTGGAAGTCTGTATAATGGTTTTCTTCTCGCCATGCAGTTGGCATTTCTATAACATTGGACAGTTGTTGGATAATCTTTTTCTTTTTTTTACCAGTTATATAATATTGAGTGTTTTAAAAGTATTTTCAGTTAGATGGAAGATGTGTTAGTATGCAGAAAGGAAAGAGAAAAAGCCTCAAAAGAGTAGTTGGAAGAAGGAAGTAAAGAAATAGAACTTCTATCTGGACAAGGTTCCAAGACCTACATGAACAAAAAACCAGAGTCAACCAAGGAAAAAAAAATGTCGCCCTCCGTGGTGTAATGGTTACCATGCTAACTTCATATACCCAAGGTCGCGGGTTAAAACCCGGCGGAGGACGATGGATTTTTTCGGGTGTAAAAATCCTTAGCATGGCTTCCTTCGGAAGGGAAGTAAAGCCGTTGGTCCCGTGTCGTAGATTTACGGCACGTAAAAGAACCTCAAGTCTGATAGAGAGGCCTCTGAGCAAAATTAAGCGGTCTTTCACGCCCAATTAGAATGGGACGCTGAGAACCACAGCAGTTAAAGAGCGTCCATAAATAACACGCCATATTATTATAACCAGGAAAAATTTCCGACCCTAAGTTGAAATGGGACATGTTCTGCATACAGGATCAAGGAACTTCTATTCCAGATTGTACACAATTCCTTATAATGTTGCTCCAAGTGTCAGTGAAGCGCATAAAGGTCATTCAGAGCAAAATAGTAGCGGGTTACACATTCGAAGAGAGAAGAGGATTTCATGGAAACAGGTCTCACAGACTTGAAAATCAATGTCTTCTCATCTCTACTCATTACTACATAAGATTTCCAACTATTGCCAACATTAAACACAGCGGAAGTATTTTGATATTCCAAGTTTGAACATTAGGAAGTTGCATGGACTCTTCCAGACTGGTAAGACTCTCCATCGCATGTATAAAACATATTTTAGGTTATCTAAAGAAAAATTAAACTTTAGCTTTCGACAACCAAAGACTGATGTTTGTGATTTTTGAACAAAAAGCGAAATGAAACTACAAAACAGATTCATGTAAGTTAGGCCATTTACTTCTCAAGAAAAGTGCTGAAAGTTACAAGCCCATGTACATTTCAGAGGCAAAACGCAATCCCATACTTGTGATAGAATCTTCCAGCTCCAAAGACTAACGTGATCGCTCAGTTTCACAAGCGGTTGCTGTGGCTGTACGTCTTTAATGCCCATTTTCACAACTATGACTTGCCTTACGTTTTCAGCTTCATGGAAAATCAATCTAAGAAGAACCTATACCATTGCATTCTTTCTGATCGAGTGTCTATCAAAAAATTAAATGATAATGATTACGTCACTGATATTATATTGCTATCCGATGCCGCTGGTGGTCAAAATAAAAATACAACAATGGTGTCGTTTTGTATGTGGCTATCAATGGCATTTCATGTTAATGTCAAGCATTTATGTCCTGTACGGGGGTATTCCTTTTTCAATTTGATAGGAATTTCGGACTCATGAAGGCTGCCATCAAGAAAGAAGATATTATACCAACTGCTAAGGAGTATCTAGAGTATTTGTCTATGGTGTTATGTAGAAGAACTCTTCTGCATTTACTGTGACAGTGGACAACACACTTATCAAAGTATGGTCTGAAGAATTGCCACTATTCTTTAGGAAGAAACCTTGTTCCAGTTGATCGATTTTTGCACTACAAAAATATGTCCGACTGAAGTTAAAACAAGATGGAATCCTCCTAGCATCATAGACATACACTGAAAATTTGGTACCATTCATTTTCTGGAACAAGAGGTATGATATAAGTGAACTAAAAAAAAAAATCACACCAAGACAAGTACGTCCAGCAGGTATCCCTAAACAAAAGGGAAAAGGATGTAAGGGATCTACTTCAATATTTGTCAAGGAAGAGTAGGGAGTGGTTGGAAAATATGCCAGAATAAGGAAACAATACTAATAATGTGAATATCAAGGAGAGTCAGTATTGTCTTCAGAGAGTGAAGAACATATTTGAAAAATCATGATAATAATTATGCATTCTCAGAATTCTTCGAAGTGAATGCAAGACGGAGTGGGTAATAACTATTGTAGACTATATGTGCTTTAACAGTAGCATTAAAATGGCTTCTTTTTATATATTTCACATTATTTTAAGTCTGAAACAATAATAAATATTTTGGTAAAATTTTTTTTAGTAATCTTGTTCTCTGTGAGAAGAGCCTACAGGCATGAATATACAATTTAAAATACTAGTCCTTGAAGCTACGGTTCATAAAAAGCAGCCTTAAAATCATGAAAAGAAATAATTTTTACAAAATGCATATAAAAACCGCAGTATTTATAATCACGTAATTGTTCTTAAGTTATTGAATAAAATATTTATTTTGCGTTTTTCTCAAAAACCCATATTGGCGTATGGACCCTTCTTTCACCTAACGAACCCGCGGAGGACGATGGATTTTTTCGGGCGTAAAAATCCTTAGCATGACTTCCTTCGGAAGTAAAGTAAAGGATGTAAAAGAACCTCAAGCCTGATAGAGAGGCCCCTGAGCAAAATTAAGAGGCCTTTCACGCCCAGAATAGGATGGGACGCTGAGAACCGCAACAGTTAAAGAGCGTCCATAAATAGAACGCCATTTCCATTTCCGCCTAACGCATCAATTACTATAGCAAAAGGTATTTATGATAGTGTAATATAGATGCTTTCAATTGTCTGAAAGTAAATAAATATTTGATTAATTACTTTGAAGAAAAAGGATGCTAGGCCAGTTGAGCCTTACTCATGCCTTACTCTTTTTTTTTTTTTTTTTTTTTGGGCGAAAGTGTTGCTCCTCAGCCATTTCCAAATAATAAACTCGTCTGCTACTGAATGAAGATCTAAGCTCATGGCTTCTTCACGAGCAATGGATGACAGCGTTTAGACGATCCTGCCTCGTAAAGACCGAAGGTACGTATTTAACCTCCGCAGCCTGAGAGCGATCGTTCAGCAGTGCATTTTGATACCGGAATAGTCAACACTATTTTCTCAAATTTCACAAGCTCAAGCAAAATATCTTGGAAATGAGCTTCAGTTTTGAAATATTCTGCTAAACCATCAAAATAGCTGATCATTCTTTCTCTGTTAGATTAGATTAGAAAACATTTTGTAGGTTCGTTTAGGCCAGGAAGCCACTGAACATAGAACTTGTCAAGATGTTCCCATGTAGGATTTCAAGTAACATACCTCGATGGAGAAGCAAACATACATCATAAAAACTCACAATTTAATGACTATAATTATCATCACCTAGAAGAAACTGCTCTATTTTTTACAAAAGTTTATGAGAAATTGTATCGATACGAGATTTCAGGCAGCCAAGTGTTAGTACATTATCTCACAATAAAGGTTTTCGGTAGGAATTTGTCACGATGTCTGAAAAGGGTTCAATGGCAGCGTCAGATTCATCATACTTTCGCGGAACGTTTCTTTTTCTTGGTAATTTGGAGACTCCACACCCATTTTGCTAGTCTTCTCCATGGTCTCATGTTTCAATTTTGTCTCTTAAGTACTGAATTTTTGTTGAAAACGTATCAATAATTTTATTGGTCATTAAAAAATTAAGCTTTCCTTGAGGGGGGGGGCAGAATAGATGGACCGGAGTTCCTATTATGCATCCACCTTAGCCAGAGAAGGGAATATAATCTTTAAGGTTAGTATAATAAATAAATATATAATCGTCGATATTAAAACTGTAACTTTGTTTTTCTTCTTCTTTTTTGTGTAATAGGGGACGAAACTAAGGATGTGTCAACACAAAAACAATTCAATATTTGTTTCAGATTTGTTTTGGCTCTTCAGATATAGATGAATATTTCTTGGGAATTTACTCTATAGCAAATTCTCCAGCTCAAAGTTTTTTAATATTATTATTGGCAGCCTTATTCTAAGCTGCTCAAAATTTAGCCTGCACTCCATTGCACTTGCCGGATATGTTAGCTGTCCTCGACGGTCGTATATCGGTAGGTCAAAGCGCTTTAAGTTGCTATAAACACCTTCATTGCGAATCGAGCATAAGCCACGTCATCTGAAAGAACAGAGCAGATTAATCAGGCCTAGAATTGGATACAAAGTTTGATCCATTCGTACATGTTTTCAGAAGAGGAACTGCTTTATTATGAAAATTACAAATATTGATATCATCATAAATTAAAGTAAGCTATACAATTATATACAAACAGATATTTGTTAACTTCGAAAAAAGCAAAATAGGGGGAAAGTATTGCCTTAATTTTTTTTTTCCTGTGCTTTTGAAGGGAATAAATTATTACCTTAATTTTTTCTTGTCGTTTTCAAGGGAATCTTAATTTATGAATTACCATCTGTATTGTACATATACCTAAACTATAAAATTATATTGGATATCATTGCAACTTGCTATGATTATAAAATAAAATAATAATCCAGTGCAATAACTACCTTAATATCAGAATTTGGAGGTTGTTTGTTTGTTCGTTCGTTCGGTCCCAACTTGAGAATTGACCAGGGTCATTGAACACGTCTTACAATTAAGATACCATAATAAATAACTATAAAATACCCAACGGAATGATATAGTATGTTCAAATACCGTTCATTATTAATACAGGAAAGTCGCCAAAAGAGGAGTGACAAGGAACACCAGCGATCCTAGTGTAGCGGTTTGAAATATGATTGGGAACTATATAAGTAGTGTGGTGTAAGTGGTGTTTAGGTTTACTTTTTCTGATTTTAGGCAATGAAAACCTGCAAGGATGGGAAAGAGTGTTCAGTATTTTATTGTCATAACTGTACCTGGCAAAATAATACCTTCTCTTTCTTTCGATTTTCGTGAGATAAAGTCATGTAAGCTCTGTTTTAACGCTCAAGATCAGTAATTCTCCACCAGATTACATTTCGTTAAAGTCATATATAAAGGTGTATTAAGAAAGTACTCCAAATTTCCTATTATAACAATGATTGGAGTAATAATACATACGTAATGTACAATAATGGTAGTTAAATGCGCTGGTTGAGGCTTGTTTTCTCTTATACACAATGTTAGGTTAAGATAGCTCTGAACACATGAGATCCGGATTTTAAAGTGTTGAAAGGTTTAACATATCCAGGTTAGAAATCCGCTATAGCTACCTATTCGTCATAAGCCCCTAAAAGTTTGCAATATACCAGTAATTGCAAAACGATTGTGATAGCAAAGTAAACAAATCCAGGTTACGTGTGGAAGTAACTGGGGGTTAATACACCTGAATATATAAATTGGCATCTAAAGGAAATATTGGTTTAAGTTATCTCTGAATTATATTTCTTAGCTTAGAAGGAACCTCAAAAATGCAAGTTGCAGTTTTTTTTTGTTTTTTTCACGGTTATATTCCTAAAGACTATTGCTGAAAATCTGACATTATTTAACCTATTAATTTTTCATGCTGCTGAGAAGCAGCGTAAAACAAATTTTATAGATTTGGTCATTTAAGTACGATTTGAATGGTACACAGTTCGATCGGGTTCTCTGAGCACAGATGCTGTGAGTCAATTTCTTTGACTTTTCAATTGATTTTTCTCCAAAATACACTTCGGATTTCTTGAATTTCGTATTTTCGGCACAAAACAATTGCCTTAGAATTAGATTTCATTCGCAGCACCGAAAATATGTAAATGACTTTAAAATTAGCTTCAGAGCACATTATTTTAAGTTATTGCCGTTCATATTATTTCCGGTAATGTACACCTAAATGAAGGTTAAATAAACAATTTTATTGTGTGACTTGTAAAGGTTAACTCAAACCAGAAATATATCAAAGCTTGCCTCGTTGTTTGTGAATCTATTGAAGATAAAATGCATAAATTGGCCTATTTAATTTGATTTTAATGGAAATCGCGTCCGGTGTAGCATCATTATTTTCGTTGGTTTAGATCAGCTGATGTGTGAACTTCAGACCGCTAGACTAGATGGTAGCACCCTCGCATGTCGCCAGCCATTCCTGTATTGGTTATGAAGATGTTGCGGTAGGATTCTCACTATCGGATGTTGGCTAAATTGCGCATCACAAAATCAGTTTGTTTTTCAGTTGTTTTGTCCTCTATGGATAAATTGGCTGCTTTTGGTCTGCGTAGTGAGGATGAAATGTCAGGGAAATAGGTTAAAGTAAATTCTGTTTAAGTGTATGCGTCTTTTTGGTATAAGAAAGTAACCCAAGTACATGTTGTTTTGTCATTCTTCGCGCACAGTAGCAGAAATTATTAAAACAGATTCACACACGTTTATAAATAGACTTAATGGTTCTTCTAATGTGCAGTGATATAAAATATGCAGTTCTTTAGTTGGCTTTATAACTACCTATTTGATCGCTTTACCTTGAATAGAAAAAGGTAGGTATGTGTTGCACAATATTTTTGTATTTTAACCTGGAATAGTATGATTTCTATGTTTAATATGCGCTGTCAAGCTACTACTGTAGCAGAGTATTTGACTGAAAAGCCTAACCTTACCTTGACAAATGTTTAATTTATTTCAAATTCCATTTAATGTGTGGTAAATAATTTAGCGGTTTCACTCCCGCGGCTTTTTACTTGCTAATCACTTACGGAACACCCCGGTAAATAGTATATGCATCATAATCCTAAATGTTTAAGGAAGACATTCCGCACAAGAAGTTGCTCGAACGAAATCGTATTAGGGGACATTCTATGCATAAGTGAACCTCAAGCTCAACATTTTAAAGTATTATTTTATATTTGGACTAGGCATTAATAGGAAGAATAATAAATATATTTTTCAGAAACATACTATTTAATATATTTTGTATCTATTTTGTTTTATTTTATTCATCTATCATTTTAGTCTAGTATTAAGTTATCAGCACTGTAAATTTATCAGGTTTATGTTGATACACAGATATGTTCCCTCCAATTTGTATTGATTGTTAACCTGGAGGAAATTCACGTTGGAGACTCAGCTTTGAAAACATCTACAAATTCTTACTGTAAATATCTATATTTCTTAGTAATTTACCAAAACGTCATGTTGTTTTGTCACATCTGTAGTAAGAAGAAAATGCATAAAGTATATGTAGATTCTAATTATTTGGAATAAACATTTCAAACTTTATAAAACTGAAGTTCACATTGTGTTGATCTATTAGACTGAAGAATTGTTCCCTGAATGAAGCTATATTTATTGGAAATTGGATAAATGTGTCACTCCTGTAATGTTATATATGATGCATCTGTTTAATTTACTTTTCTCTTGATAATGAATAGATATTTGACTGTTATAATTGAAGCATGCATACCATGTGTTAGTTTATTTGGAGCTATCTATTTATTATCTTGAATACCCTGTAACATATTTACATTAATTTTGTAGTGCATACCTTAACCATCATATACAGATTATATAAGGAAGTGGCAACAAAAACAACTTTGACAAGATTCAGAGAAGTCAAAATGCTTATGTACAAAAAGAATGTGATTGGAAAGTGATAAGCAATGATTAGCACACAATAAATGATCAAAAGAATCAAAATACTGGAAGTGGTACACAGTGAAGCATAATTACACATTGGAAAAATGAGTCGAATTTATACTTGAATTGCTTCACTAAGTAATTAATTACCTGGTCATGTTTCGAAGGCGTGTGTTGCCTACATCATCAACAGATTTCGACTGGCTGGCCTGTTGTTGGTATTTTCTGTGGACTCCTCTCCTTTCTCTGGTGGCTGATAGATGAACTTGTAGAGTGGGTTGTCATCGGCAGGAATTCCAAAATTCATCAGGCTAGGTTTCTGCTTTAAAATAAAGATCTTCTCCCATATGTTTAATTCTAGCGGTCGCTGTACTGATTTTAACAAATGGACATTATCTTCGATTCTATGGCTATTGACCCAAGCATGAGAGGCTACTGCTGATTTCTCTATTTGGTTGCTTGTTAAGTGCGCCAGATGTTCCTTCAACCTGGTTCCTATGTTTCTTCTGGTTTGTCCTATGTATCTTTTATCACAGTTGATTACACAATAAATACTGAAGATGGACTTTCCTAATTGCCATTATAAAGGCCCAAAAGGAAAATACCCTTACCTGCAAAATATTTGCTTTTTGCTTTCTCTACACGTACCATATACATCGTGTATAGAGAAGGTATTTTATTGCACCCAAAAGTTGATACCAAGATTTCACCGGAAAAACAGGCTTTGAGACCCTCTGATTCAAAAAAATTAGAAAAAGGTCTATGTGTGTCTGTGGGCAGCATAGCTCCAAAGCGAAAAGTCAGATAAATACCAAACATAGTAATTTAAATTGAGTATCTTCCAAGGATGCAGCACAAAGATTTTCAAGAAAATGCCCTCATCCCAAACTACCCTGTAAATGGAAAATTTTTCAAAAATTTTGATTTTCAAGAAAATGGCTCTTAACGATTTTGATTAAAATACCTTATGTTTAAGATGTTTTTATGACAAACTAAAATATATATTGAATTTTTTGGGAATAGCTTCTGAGGACATCTTCATTCTAAATTACTTTTGTATAACTAGCAAATTGAAAGAGATAAACAAAAACTTACTATACAAACACTGTAGATCTTGTTAAAAAACACATTTATGTCATATATATCTTGTAGAGTTAACCTTTTCGAAATATCCCGGATTATTGGTTTGAATTTTAAGCCACTTAAACTTTTCTCAAACTTGGAGGCATCTTTCCTCTCATTTCTCATTTGTTTACTACTGGCAAGCAAAGAGATTGGAATTTTAATCGTTTCACATAGCAATCGGCTTTTAAAGGACAAGACTATTTCTTTAGCTTGTGCATTTTCTTATTTCCTTTCTACTTACAAGAAGCTAGTAATAAGACTAATTCTGCATGATGTAGATAACAGATTAATGATTTGAATAAAAGGTTTGTTTACTGAACAGCTAGAGGAGATCATGTAAATGGAACACATTAGATTTTTTCCCTTCTGCTTACAAGGAACCAAGTAATAAGGACAATTTCTGCTAATGTTTATCTTGATTATTGCGAAGTAGAAGAATAAATCTTTTATCAATAATGTAGAGAAGTCATGTGAATGGAAGTCATATGGATGTACAGGATATTTACTGCATTCTGCACACTGAAAAATGATAATGTAAGGGGTAAATGGAATTTCTTTGCTACTTTGCATGGGAAGGGTGTTGGGTCAGTGGTAAAAAGGAAAATCTGGTAATAAATAAAAACAGGGAGAAATACTATAATAACTGCATAGAAATTATTTAAGCATTGAAGGCAATTTGTCTCAGGCAACATATCTTTCTCTTTGTGGCAAGAGATTTGATTTCAGAATCTATAAAAATGTGCATGAATACAGCTCTAATCAAAACATAATTTTAAATTTTGGATGAGGTTAGTATTCTAATTGGATTTACACAAAGTTCAAAATGATTAAGGTTTGAAGTTCTAAATTATTCACAGTAAAACAAAAAGAAAATTGCAATTACTGATGTATACTCTGATTCAGATGAACCTTCAAGTTATGAATCAGATTTTGAAACTGTCACCATCCACTATAAATAATGTTGGACATAAGAATATGTATTATTTAAATTTAAAGGCCAAAGGAAAAGGTAAACACAAAGTAGTATGTGTGGGTCTGTTATGTGGAGAAATCAAAATAATAAGAGTCAAAGTTTATGCTGATGGAAATCCCAGAATCCTTCCTGTTTGCTTTGATCATAATAAGCATTATTCCTAAATCACTCTTGAAAATTGCTGGCCATAAGTATTCATTTGTATTTTCAAAACAAGTTAATGTCTATGAAGAAGTTTAATTAGCAGAGTTTGCTCCAAGCATCTTTTGTTTAAAAAAAAGCATTACCTATTCTGGTCAAGTTGTACTATATCAAATATTGATAAAATGTGCTTCTTTTTTATTTATATACTAAAATTGTGTACTTATTCAGACCCATAATGTTATGAAAAGTGTAATATTTAAATTTTTAGTTGCATTTAAATATTTATTTATGTTTCTATAATAAGACTGATTTAGCAAGTTATTTTGAATTCAATTCACAGAAGTAAGTATCCAGTGATATTTATCAGTGTGCAATTTAAAGTAGCATTTCTGTCACACCTATAAGAAGACTGAAACTTAATGGTTTTTTTTAATGGTTTGACAACAGGATTGTACTTTAAGAGGAAGCCTCTCTTTGTTAAGCAATTATTAAATAAAATATAGCAGCACTAAAAATTATATTATTATTTACGTTTATTAAGAATATTACTTGAAATATTTGTTTGAATGTCATACCCATAAGCATGGAAGGCCCCATTACCCACTCACCCTTTTTGATGACCTTGTTTGTATAGGTATCATCCAACGTGATCTAGGGGTAGTATGCTAACCTCTGGTTCCCAAGATCATGGGTTCAAACCTGTCAGAGGGTAATCAACTTTTTTGTGTATAAAATTCTTCCTTCAGAAGAGCAGTAAAGCCAATGTTCCAATGTCATAGATTTATGGTATGTAAAATAACCTCAACCTGATAAAGGGCCTCTAAGTAAAATTAAGTGGTCTTTCACGCCCAAATAGAATGGGACACTGAGAACCACAGCTGTTAAAGAACGTCCATAAATAAAACTGTTTCAATCTTGCTTACATAGGGCGCAATAGCACCAGCCCAAAAATTGCTAATGAAAATATTATCTAATGCTGTAGTTCATTGGGGTTTGCCTTTCACAGATCCCTTGGCTATGCCCTGGCATTGCTCTGCAGCTTAAGGTCCTCAATCCCTCAGCTAGGCTTTGTGGCTAAGGGCCCACCAATATTGGCAACAAAAGGAAAACAGAAGCAATGCTCCCATGATGATTCAAGTGGGACGTGAGTAATGTGTAAAAGTGAAAAGTTTATGTAATAAATGCATTAAAACATGCTATGCATAAGTAAACTTTATTAGTATGTATTTCCCCATATTTTGACAATAAAGTACTATTGCAGATGTGTGTCTCTTATTTATATAACAATTGTGAGTGGAGGTTATCTAAGCAATCCTAAAATAATTAAGGGCTATTGTGGCCAAAATGAATTTTCTCCTCATCAGGGCCCAGTACAAGAGCCCTACTCCTACCCTTATTTTTTTTGAAAGGGGGAGTGAAATAAATAAATATTCAAAAACCTTAGGATTACAACCTGCATTCATCATATGGATTTTGCCATAATGCCTCACACAATTAAACCACCTCTACTAATTACAGATTGCTTCAGTATTTTTACTTTCTTTACACATAGTGTATAGAGAAGGTATTATATTCCACCCAAAAATTTGATACCAAGATACACGTTTTGGGTCCCCTGAATCCAAATATACCATTTTTACAAAAAAAGTGTGTGAGTGTGAACAGCATAGCTCAAAAACGAAAAGACCATTGAATACCAAACCTGGTATTTAAGTTTGGTTTCTTCCAAGGATGTAACACGAAGATTTTCAAGAAAAATCCCCACCCCAACTACCCTTTACATGGAACTTTTTTTGAAAATTTTGATTTTCTCAAAAATGGCTCTTAACGATTTTGATTAAAATATCATATATTAAAGATATTTACCTGACAAATAATGTGTATATCTTGAATTTTCAGGGAATAGCCTCTAAAGACTACTTTATTCTGGATGAATTTTATGGAATTTTGCATAACTGCTAAACCATATGAGATACACAAAAACTGACCACACAAAAAATGTAGAGTACATTAAAACACACAATTTATGTTATACACATTTTTTTCGTGGAGCTGATCATTTTTGAGATATTCCTTGTTTTTGGTTTCAGCTTTAAAAAACTTATACTTTTCTCATACAGAAATGTGTCGACTCGTGTCCATACAAACAAAGGAAAAGGATAATTTGTTGCAGAGATGTAGAGAAAGTCATGTGAATGGAACACATCAGTTTTTTCGTTTTACAATTGTATGCACATTCTCAGCTTGTAAACACAGGTGTATGCTTCAAAATCCCTATTTCCTCATTTGTTAAGTGACAATAACAGTGTAAATATGAGTTTCAGCCCAAAGGGATGAAATTTTTAAATACATAGATAACCAAGTCTCTTTATTTTGTGGACTAAGCTTTTGACCCAAATTAAAAAAGTATATATAAATAAATATTGTTAGTTAATGATGTCGATTACCAGGATCATATTAGCACCATTGGTGTGCTAGAATTTTTGCAGCAGAAGTTCCTTAACATACTATTAAATCTACTGACATGTGGGGCTAGCACTTATAATTTGAAAATCTTCAGTCTGGGCTGCATTAGACCAGTGCATAACCAACTAAGCCACCCAGACTGACTGCCCCAAAGCATCATTAGTCTCTATATTACACCGAATAGACTTCAAGTACATGGTATTATGGAAAATATTAATATTGCTATGCATAACATAAGAGGATTTACAAATAAAGAACAACTAAATGACCTACTGAAAAAGTGAGTCCTAGGTAGAAAAAAAAAGATCCAAAAGCAAAATACAGGTAGCAGAAATGAAGTTTATAAGTAAGTTAAAGATAGCACCAGGTGAGATATAAAAAGAAATGAGAAGGAAGAAAGTAGAATTTGAGAGCAATTGGTATATATAAATTACAAGATAAAATAGAGGAAAATAAACAAAAATGGAAAGAAATATCAACAGAAGCGAAGAAATAATGCCAGTTTTAATAAGAAGACACAGTTCTTGTGGAAAAGATGTAGGGCATCTTAGAACAAGAAGGAAGTAATTGTCAGAGCGTAAAGACAGAACAGGCAGAAGTGCCTAATCTCTTAATTGAAAAATGTTTGCAGCAAATCTTTCAATGGCGAAAGTAAACATTATGGCTCACATTAATGCATTAACAGCACATGCATGTTAAAGCACTTTAAAGATCTGAGCAGCTTAATGGGGAAGAAAGAAAAGAATAAAACAAAAGTCTGATGTGTTCCATTCATATGACTTTCTCTACATCTCTATAACAAATTACTGTTAAAAAGCTTATTCTTCTATCTATATCTGCTAATCGAGATAAATATTAGCAGAAATTGTCGTTATTACTTGGCCCCTTATAAGTAGAAGAGAAAAAATTCAATGTGTTCCATTCACATGATGTCCTTTAATTGTCCAGCAAACAAACCTTTTATTCAAAAGATTAATCTATCTACATCATGTTAATCAAGATAAACATAAGCTCCTTGTAAGTAGAAGGGAAATAAAAAACTACACAGGCTTACGTGATAGCACCGTCCTCTAAAAGATGGATACTATGTGAAACATTTGAAATTCTAATCTCTTTGATTGCCAGGAGTAAACAAATAAGAAGAAAGATGTCTTCCCTTTTGAGAATATCTCTTATGGTTTGCAAGTTATACAAAAGTCATCCAGAATGAGGCCTTCCCTGAAAATCCAATACATACATTTCGTTTGAAGATAATGTATTACAAGCAAAAGGAAAACCATGGAAAAATGTATGTAATAGCATGACCAGAATCACTACATTACCAAGAAAATCCTCTGTAGCCACTTTTAGACTCCTAACAGGCCATGACTGTCTCAATAAACATTTATTCAGGATTGGTATAGTGAAATCTCCTCTGTGTCCTTTCTGTACACTTAAAAAAGATATGGATGGAAACCATCTACTGCGCTGTCCAACCTTGAGTCGACATGATAATATGACATCAAAATACTGTAATGCAAGAGAGCGAATGGCTTCACTGCCAACTGCTCATCATTAGATACCAACCAACATTTCATTTGTCATATCTTAAAGTGTTTTAATCAAAATCATTAGAGCCAATCAAGATTTTCGAAAAATGTTCCATGTAAAGGGGTGGGGAGGATTTTCTTGAAAATCTGTGTATCACATTCTTGGTAGATACCAAACTTAAATACCAAGTTTGGTATTTAATGATCTTTTCATTTTTGAGCTATGCTGCTGACAGACAAACACACACACACAGACATTTTTTTTTTCCCAGGAGATCTCAAAATGTGTATTTCTGGTGAAATCTTGGCATCAAATTTTTGGTTGCAATACAATACCTTCTCTATACACTATGTACATAGTATGTGTAGAGAAAGTAAAAATCTGATGTGTTCAGTTCACATGACTTTGTGGATTGCAGTAGTCAAAGGTACAATACAATAAAACGATAGGATCTTTTAAAACTTATTGCTATGTGAAACCTTGCCCTCCATAGTGGTGTAGTTACCATGCTAGCTTCTAAAAGCCAAGATTGCATGTTGAAACATGTTGGAGGGTGATGGATAAGCAAAAAATCCTTACCATGGCTTCCTTCAGAAGGGAAGTAAAACCAGTGTTCCCGTGTAATGTTTATTTGCACATAAAAGAACCCCATACTTTGAAAGAAAGGGGTTTGTGGGCAAAATTCTTTCGGGTCTGAAAGTTGTGATTTCGTCGTACAGTGATATCTGTGAGCGACAAGCAGATCCCTCATCACCATGGTGTAAAGTGGCAAAGTCATAAACTAGAAATTCACATCTGATCAAGGAAACATTGTAACGATGCCCTTTTCTCCACTTAAGAGCTACAGGAAATTAACCATGTGAAACAATTGTGTAAAACAAAAGACATGAAACAAAACTTCCCGCTTGAGAAAAGTTTAAGTAGTATAACATTGAAACCAATAACAAGGAATATCTTGGAATGGTTAACTTTGCAAAAAATATATATAATATAATATAAATTGACTAACAAAATCTATATTTTTTGTGCAGTAAGTTTTTGTCTATCTCTTACAGTTTACCGATTACACAAAAGCTGTCAGAATGAAGATGACTTCAGGGGCTATTCCTAGAAAGATCAAAATAAATATTTTGTTTGTCATGAAACATCTCCATTTTTGAGAAATGTTCCATGTAAAGGGTAGTTGTAGATCAAAATAAATATTTTGTTTGTCATGAAACATCTCCATTTTTGAGAAATGTGCCATGTAAAGGGTAGTTGTAGGTGGGTGGATTTTCTTGAAAATCTTCTTGTGTCCTTGGAAGACACTGAACTTGAATAGCAAATTTGGTATTTAATGGACTTTTTGATTTTGAGCTATGTTTACAGATATAAACAGATGGACATTTTTCTAAAAATGATTTTTTTTTGGATTCAGGGGGATGTTGAACAAATGTTTGTTGGAATACAATACCTTCTCTATCTACTATGTATATTGTACATACATGTTGTTTCCATCTATATTATTCATTATGGCGGTGGATGCCAACATTAATAAAAATAATACCTTGACACGACAAGCTGTCGTATAGGTATACTGAGATCTAAGGGCTTTGTACTATTCTACATTTTTAAGCACAGAGGAAGAAATGCGATTCTATAGCAATTATGTGGGTTATGGGTGTGCACTTTAAGCAATAATGCCTTGCTTCAGGAATTACTTATAGAAGTTCTCTGGTGTTTTAATTTGAACGTTTTTTTTTAAATCAGCTGATTATAGTAGTGTGTATGTGTAAATAGAGGAATTTTCGTATACGTTTTAATAAATTCCACTGGTTTCGGTGGGTGTGTGTGTAAATGGATGTTTGTAATTTGTTTTATTTCTAGCCCTTTAAAAAAGAAGCATGCACTCGGTTAGCTCTAGGTTAGTGTTATGTAAATAAACTGATTTTCATGTTATTTGATTTTGGTAATTTCCACTGGTTTCATCAAAGCATGCGAGTGTGCGCCCGGTTAGCTTGAGGTTAGTGTGTGTAAATAAACTATAGTAATTTCACTGCATTTATCAAAGAATGCATGCTTACGCTCGCTTAACTATACATTAGTGTGTAAATAAACTGCTTTTCCTGAATTTGTTTTTAGTAACTTTCTCTGCTTTCACTAAAGTATGCGAACAAAAGTAGCATTCTCTGAATTACGTTAATTTGGGTTAATGTGTAAATAAAGCTATTATTTTTTGTAGTTAATTTTTAGGCATTTCAGTGGTTTTGCCATACGAACTATACATGCTTAACACAACAGAAGACTTGCAGATTTTGTGAAAAGAATAGGTTGGCAGTATAGCAGTATTACAAAATAGAGTATGTTGTTAGCATTTTGCGACAAGTTTTGTATATAAGAAAATATCTTAATTAGGCAGGTGGGTGGAACAGAGCAACTCAAAGTGATCACATTTATCACAAGACACACGTTCCATGTAAATTTTTATTGCTCAGGTTAGTATTTTCAGTCTGGACATCTTGCGGAACCTTTACCATATAATTGAGTATATGAACCACCATATCCTATTGCAAACTTGGTTCTTGGCTCAACTTTTTTTGTAGCCACAGAATTACATGGTGTTCAATATATATACTACTCCACCAACATAACTCTGCATTGCTTGAGGGGAAGGTATTTGGTCCTAGCCGTCAGTAAGAGGAGGGGAGAATGGCAGGCACTGCTTGTAAGGAGGGGCTGTAGCATGCCTAAATTTGCCTTATTTTAGAGGCTCCATACCTGATTCATCTCTGGTCAATCCACCGAGTTCAATTAAAACTCTTTCTATTTGTCCCTTGTTTTTAACCAGTATTCTTGTTGGAGTTTTCGCATATGTTCACACGAAGTAACTGAATTTATCGCAGCACTGTGAAGTTTTCTATTTCACTTGCAGCTTGTGAATATTTTTCTCTGCCACCCTTCTCTTGACAATGTTCCATGTGTACTCGCTTGGATTCCAATCACAGTGATAAGGCAGAAGTCTATCACTCTGGCAAAATAGTGTGTCAAGTTTGTAAATGGTTGAAGGCTTGTGAATTTTCATCAATTTCAAAAGCTCTGCATTTGTCATGGTATCTGCAAACTATATTCCATTTTCTGTAAGCCAGTTTTTAATAAATTGTTTATTATGCAACTTATTTAGTGGCTTATTTTCCACAACACTAGGTTAAGGCACATTGCCCATGACGATCACTCCATTAGGTGGCAGTTTAGGTAATAATTTCTCCTTTGTCCATTTAATTCATCACGTGATGATAGTCTCTAGTTTTTTTTATTACGATCAGCCTTGAATTTTTACATTTCTTATAATTGTAACCAATGCTGTTTACAATTTTGCGGAGACTTTCCCAACTTCCTTTAAATCCAATTTGTATTTGATGCCTCTATACAAATTAGACTATAAATTACTTAATTAGACATTCATTGCATAGCTGCAATATTAAACAAAATTAAAAAAAAAAAAAAGAATAGAAAGGAATTCTTCACAAAATATAAAATTCAAAACATTTTCTACTCTTTGTACATCTGTAAATTACAGTACACTTAATCCTTGGATAAGACAATTTTACAAACTCTCTAGTGACAACTTGCGTTCAGTAATTGACTATATCCAATACACTAATGATGCAATGTTCATCGCAAACATCCCTAGCTAAAAGGAGGGGATGGCAGATAGTAAATTGCATATTTTCTGCATGCTGAGTTATGTTGGTGGCATAACAGTATTAAAACTATCTTTAAATCTATGAGCCTCTTTTCATGTTTTATTAGTGATCGCATTTATCTTTAGTATAAATGTTACCTTCTTACATGTCATCAGTTAGTCTTCTTAAAAATGTTTGTGTTTGCTATACTTGTACCAGATGCAGGTTTTTGCTTTTCTATTCTCTCTGCAGTTTATTTTAAAAGGCATTTAGCAGTGTGGTTGCCCTAGTTGGTGGCTTCCTACTGTTTTTTTGTACTAAATTCAATTCCTTATGGAAACTAAGAGAGACGTAAAGCTTCTCTAGAAATACATAATTGCACTGAATTATTGAAAGCATTCCAAAAAATCCACATTGTTCATTGCCACATGTTTATTGCAATGCCTCCTGTTATTATTAGCCCACTTGAACATGCTTAAGTAATTTATCATTCCCTTTTTGTCAGTAGTTAGGTTGTACAAGAAAGATTTCTTCCATTTGTTGGTTGGCAGTGGTTTAAGCTGTATGTAAACTTAAACTCCTATTAATCTATTCCTGGTGAGTTAAGAGCCATAGTATTATTGATCTAACAGAAATAAAGATGACAAACACATGGAAAATAAGGTGAAAGACTGTGGGCAGTAACTAATGCAGATTTAGTTTGAGTCAACCCTGAACCCCTTTGGGTGAATAATTTATTAAAATTATTATATACATTATTCCAAAGTATGTGACAAGCAATTGTTTATTTTACTCATGATATTGTAATCGCATAGTAATGGTTTTTCCAAGAGTAAGGTTCCGTTTTATATTTTTCAATCCTACAGAATGAACCTATATAGGTATACTGTTCAGTTTTGTATTGTTAGAAAATAAAAAAAAGTGCGAGGAAAAGCAAATGATTACTGTAAGACATGTGCTCTACATATTAAACACCTTAATTTTGCCATTCACAAAACAGCAAAATAGCTGCACTCATTCCTATGTAAGTGACTGGTTTGAAAGATTTTTGGTTATGAGGCAAATAAAAATGTTTCTGATGAATAAAGTGGTTTGTTCTTAGGTCAAGAGGACCGTGACTAAAACCATAGGCTATCATGGATGACTCTTCCCAAACATTCAGCAGATTAAAATTTACTCTGATGTAATGCTTTAATTTTTTTTTTAATACCACATCATTCTAATACAATTTGTTCAATTGATAACTAGCCAGCTTGGTACTTCCAAGTGTGAATCAGATAAAAACAAGCCTTGTTTTTTCCTATATGATTTCCTGCTTTTGAAATACACTTAGTTCAGCATGTTGGCAGCTTCTGGATGCCCTCTATAAAAGATTGGCGTTTCAGTTGCGCACGAAGCCTTCCAAATCTACATCATCCTCAAATTTTTTGCCTCCTTGAGTGCAGTAAAAATAGACTCCTGATCAAAGTGTTCATTTCATTTCTTCCAATTTACATTGTCATGAAGAAGAATTGATCTCTTTTATGGCTGGCTGGAATAAGCAAACCTCAAAGAGTCAGTAATATGCCTCTGTAAAGGTGCAATGTTTGTATAGTAAATTGACAAGCAAAATGCCATTCGTAATCAAAAAATAGTCACAAGCACTTTGCCAGCTGACTTGGTTCTCATTTGCCACCTATTTATGGCCTTCCTTGAACAAAAATATTTCTGTGCCAGTAAAATAGAAACTTATAAAGTAAGTGTGAAATTACCACTGTTTTGGATAGGAAATCCGATTTTGGGTTTTGCCTCGTGGAAGCACAATTTCACATTGCCAGCATAAATACAGAAACTACCAAATGTACCGTATTTATCCAAACACAAGATGACCTCAGATGCAAGACAACTCCCATTTTTCAGAACTTAATTTATGTTTTGTTTTTAAAAGTTTGAATTTTGGGCAAAAATTATTTTTTTGGGAGGAAGGCCTTTGTTTCATTTTACTCAATTTACCCCTCATCAACCAATCCAATTCGCCTCTCAATTTAGTATACTCATATCAGCTATATAAAACGAAGGCAAACTAAGGGGCACTTAAGCTGAATAAGTCCCCCCCCCCCTTTACTGTATTTGAATTTGTCCAGACATTCATGTGGTGGGTGGCAGAGTGGGAAAGAGGGTACAGAAATGATGTATCGATATGTATGTGATCAAAGAAGGTGACAGTGGCAACGGCAACTCAACTGAGACAATGATAATTGATAAGATTTTCTATTTAGACAACATACTTAATATAGCACATCGCAAAAACTTAAACCTAATTTGAATAAGCGCAGAAATTCACCCCGTCAGCGGAAGATAGACCAAGAGAAAATGGGAATGTATCGGTATGTCTGCTAGTGGTGACGGCGCCAGCTTAGCATAACGATTACGGATGTGGTTTTCTATTAAGACAACATACTTAATATATCGTGAAAAAAGTTTTACCCAATTCGAAATTGCGCATAATTCGCGTTTTGAGCGGGAGAGATACGGAGATGTGCGGAATGTGTGCGATGATAGGAGCGCAGCACCGCTGAAGCGCTATGGATGCGATTTGCTAGTATGACAACAAACTTAATATAATACATCATAAACGTTTCTCTTATTCGAATTGACGCGTAAATTCAGTTTTGAACTGGAATGTTGGCGATTGAGTAGAAACGTGACAGGCGACAGCCTAGGTATAACGATAGTTAGGGAAGCAATTTTTTATTAAGACAATATACTATCATAAATACGTTGTGCCTAATTCGAATATGATCGTGAATTTACGTTGAAGGTTGAATAAAGAGGTAAAAGTGGAAAATAGAGCCGGTGTTGTATTTACGGCGGGAGCAGTGAAAACGCACACTAACTGCTAGACCGTTGGCTCCCAATACAACATTACGTGTAACCAGCGATGTGAAAGGAAGTCCTCTAATATTATTTTAGTCTCGGAGATAAATATTTTTTCCAAAGAGAATGCTCACATTCACGGTTATTTTTTTGGCGCGAAATGAAACTCACAAAATCTGCCACATACACCGCGACCTTGGTGGTAGTGTTTACAATCCCCCCCCCCCCGCCCCAGGCTTCGCTACTGACGCACCCGCTAAGTTTGAAACAGTTTTTCCCGGAGAAAAGTATCTGGAAGAAACATAGCCCACTCCTCTTGGGCGAGAAGTGACCTTGCATAAGCTAACTTTTAATAATCATACTTTGTAATTATTACATTCTCAACTGTCAGCCTACAAACAGATGATAGCCGTGTTGCTGCTTGATGTAGTTCAGGATGGACAATTAGTTTTGGTAACAAAACATTTATTTAGCTCTAATAATATTATTAATCAGTGCAAAATTGTCACTTTGTCTGCTATTTGGAAATCATATGAGTAAAAACAATGCAAAAAAACTCAGAAGCTAGTACTAAAAATTTATATCACAAGTAAATGTATGCCATATATCCACCAATAGGCTGTAAGCAATACTCATTACAAATACAATATATCATCATCTATACTACAAAATATATAGATGTATTATTTTAATATATTTAAATGCTAGAGAACAATAATAGTACTAGTGATTGCAAGGAGATGGGCAGAGGAGGGGTTACAGGACAGCTGCCACACTGCCCGGGTGCCTGAACCTATCCCACCTCTTGCTGTTCAGAGAAATATAGAACTATATACATAAAAACAAATCTGAGATTCCATTTTGCAACTTTTATTTGAAGTATTTCTGGGAAATTTTAGAAGCGATCAATTTTAAGAAGGAGAAACATAAATACAAAGTTATTTATGATGACAAACTTTTGCAAATGTCAAATAAACCATTACTACTAGCTAAAATTTTCACTGGATATTTTTGTGCAACATAATTTCAGAAATAAAATACATAAGGAAAAGTTTGAAGTGCTGGGATATACAGTAATAGAGATATGAGTGATCTTGTAAAAGGTTGCAAGGGAGAGAACTTCTGACAAATTGCACATCTGTATGAGTACTAACAACTGGTACAAAATTCAGCTTGTTAATTTCTTCCAACTTTTTCTTTTTATTGCCTTCAAATCATTGGGCAGAGCAGGCTGAAAAATATGTGCAGTATTAGTGTTTCTTGATCTCTAAGCTCAAAGGAATGAAGAACGCCACAGGAGATAGGTAATATAAAAAATATGTATTTATGAGTTATTAGTGCTCTATTTTGTTTTTGCAATAGTAAATTCTACATTTGTATAGAAGTAATAAACAATTATTCCATGTGTATCATCACTGCATCATATAGAAGTTTGCTCTGCCTAGCATTCTCAAATCTCATTCTTTAGAAAAATTTGTTTTGCAATTTTTTTCCTGGATTTAGAGATTTAGCTATTATACTTAATAGTTATTATTCCCTTTGTGCTCAATCTGAATCAGGTACTTTGTCGGCTGTGCTGTGGCTGAGTAGTTAGACCACTCGCCTCTCACCTAGACAGCCCGGGTTTGATCCCAAGCGATCACATGTGAAATTTGTGGTGGACAAAGCAGCGCAGGGGCGGGTTTTCTCTGGGATCTGGTTTCCCCTGCCATCGCATTCCACCAGTGCTCCATCTTCATTCCATATATCACCAGTGCTATCGCCTGCGGTGCCACAAGTAGTAAAAGCAGGCGTTAAACACTACCAAAAACAAAAGTACTTTGTGATTCGTTTCTAGAATTCTAAATGTGCATAATCTGCATTATCTCCATATTTTTGTACCTAAATATTTATTTACCATTATGGCTATGAACATTATCCACTGTTCTTTTATTTTCATAAAACCTGGTTTAAATTCTGATTTTCTGCCACCATCACTTTCTTTATACCTTGTTACACCTCAATTCGTGGTGTTTGGTCAGTACATAACTCCAAAATTGGCCTTTTTGTGCTAAGGCAGTAATGATATAAAAGAATATCCTCTATCGTTTGGTGAAGCCCTGATATCTCTAGAAGCAATCCTCTATCATTTGGTGAAGTCGTGATATCCCCAAACAATAGAGGATTGTTTCTTTTATATCGCTACTGTCTTTGCACTAAAAAAGTCATTTTTGCAGTTATGATCTGACCAAATGCCATAGAATTTATTCTTGAGCTATATATTTCAACTTAGTTAATTGTTCAATATAAAGCAAACTGACCACAAATCTTCACTTACTGCTCTTAAATGGTATGTTATTTATGTGCCTATAATGGAGATGATTAAAGATGGGGATATATTTATAAAACACAAACAATAGTCAGTACTGTGATTTTCAAGTAAGTGTTTTAATAGCATAGGCAATTTGTATTGGACTGAAACTTTTTAAGGACACACACAGGTGGATATTGACCTAAATCCATCAACTTATTGTTTATTGGTAATTAGAATGAGTAGTCTAGTTTCATAATCTCTATCTAGTGTCTATTATTAAGTAGAAGGAATTTTAGATAGGTTTTTAGATGTGCCTACCCACAAGCTTAAATAGTCATTTAAAATTTCAAACAGTTTTTTTTTATCCCCCTTCTGTTTCTTTTCTAAATTTTTACACATTCAAAATATTCCACATGTTGCAATTTTTTTTTAATTTGCTTCAATTTTGTAAACAAATACCCAAAACTAAAAGAACTTAGCAACAATTTTTCTTTATCGTCTTCAGAGAAGGAATATTAATTAGAATCTTGTCTTATTAACCCAAGCATTAGTGAAAAAAGTTGTTTATAATTACAGAAGGAGACGAGTTTGTAATGTCAATAGTAACCTGGTAGGTTACATTGAATAAGATATGAAAAATGAAAATATATGAAGTAATGCTCAAATGAAAAAATGAGCCCAGGCTTTTGAGAGATTGTTACCTGTGACATTCATCAATTCTGGGGGAAAGAAAAAAAAAATTTTATCGAGCTTTGAATTCAGAGCCTGGAATGTGAGACCTCAGATGGTGTCCAATATAAATTTAACAAGGTTATTTTCTTAAATGGTTTATGTTGTGATTAGCTAGAATCAACTATTAGCCTGTAATATGATGCAAGGGATTTATATTTTTGTATTCCAACCAAACATTCATGATTAAGATTTCGCCGAAAATACATGTTTTGAGACCCATTAACGCAAAAAAGCATTTTTTACAAACATATCCGTGTGGATGCAGCATAGCTCAAAAACGAAAAGTCGTTGGTATTTAAGTTCAGTGTCTTCCAAGGATGTGACACGATTTTCAGGACAATCGCTTCATCCCTAACTATCATTTGTCCTTTCGAAAGTTTTGATTTTCTTAAAAATGGCTCTTACGATCTTGACTAAAATACCATATTTATGATATTTTCTGAAGACCTGTGCATTCTGGATGACCTCTGTATACCTTGTGTACTAGACTTAGCCGTGTTCTAAATATTTTGAATTGTTGGTTTCAGTTTTAAGCTATTTCAATTCTAATCAAGCGGAGCTATCTCTTGTTACGTCCCTTGTGTTTACTCCTAGCAAGCAAAGAGACCCGAATTTCATTGTTTCAAGTAGCGACCTGCTTTAAAAGGATTTGACTATCGCTGTAGCCGGTGTATTCCCTTATTTCTCTTATACATACAAAGAAGCAAGCAATCTTTTGTAAGAAAACATTTTGTTTGTGGGAACAACTAGATTTCTTCACATACAGTTGGCAGCATAGTTAACGGCAACTAAGTTGTCAGTATTGGATACTACTTGTCATTTTTGTCAACTTGTGCAGCAAAGAACAGAGAGTTTACCACGCCGTACATTCTGGTGTATTTATTCAAGAAGTTAGGGCATTATTTTCATGGTAGCTTGATTACTCACATGAACTAGTTATGGTGAGACGCATGATAATCAACGACAGCGCGAATGTGAATGTGTACTTAGGAAAACGACGTTTCCTCAATGTGTTAGAAGTGTCGGTCGATGCATTAGACCTAAAATTCGACGTACCAAAATATCGTTCATCCTGATACGTGCACCATGTTGTCTGTAATAAGCGTACGGGCTGCATCGAAATTCTGGGATCGATCGTTTAGGTAAGTTATTCCTAATTATAAAAATAACGTGTCTGTTTTACTTATAAGCGCTATTGTTTCCCCTTACCTTCATCAGATGCAATGTCGCATCAAGCATGCAAATGTAGCTTGTAGAATATGCTTGATCAACTGACTATGTTTACCTGACGACCTCAAAATGTGTTTTTTTTTTTTACCATCTAGTTATCAAATCTTTGGTTGAAATACGGTTAATATTTCCACAGTGAGTCCAGCTTTGAAGGTATTGAAAAATTAACATATTCAGATTTGAAATCCGCCAGCTGGCCGAGGTTTTGACTTCTTTTTGCGATCATTGGGGCTTTCTTCACATCTCTCGGCCACGCTTGACGGCTTAAAGCCTAGCACCTCGGGCTACGCTTAGGACCTTAAAATATTATAAAAGACCAGTAACCATAAGGCGGCTTTAATAGCAGAATAACTAAAGTACTAAGTTTGGATCGTATTTGTAAGTAAAACTGAAATACCTACAATACACACGTACTTCCCCAACCATCCTTATATAGATAAATAAATCGAGTTACAAGAATCCATCAAAATTTGTAAACAGGTGTCATTTTTCTAATTCAGTTTTTTTTTTTTTTTTTTTTTTTTTTCTCCAAATTTGTGAAATAATTTTGTATGTAAAGTGATACTGTATATACATGGGAAGTATACCCTTTTTGTTGTTTCTTTAGACATATAATAGTGATTGCTAGGAAGTGCACCTGCAGGAATATCAGAAACTGTTTCATCTTGTAATTATAAATGTTCCAAATTTTCTGGTAATAGCCCGTAATTTTCTCTTCATTTTGATTTAGAATGTTGTAAACTGTGTAAGTTCATTAATCATGATATACGGTCACTTTTACATTTTTCCATAACCTTTATGGGAATTGAAGCTTTTTGACTTTACAGCAATGGATGCCTTTTCTTATCTTTTTTACTTTCTTTTAAGATGGATTTCAATCAGGATATGACAACATACTAATATCTGTTGCATTAGAGGTGTGTAACCTTTTACGTGATAACACTTCTAACTTACAGTGCATTTATAATAGGTATACAGTTCTATTAATAGAATCAAAGCATCTATCCATGATGCACCTGCTTCACTGCAACAAAGTGCAGTGTGTGCATACTTTGTTTTGTGGAATTTAATGGTTTATTGCCCTACTAGTAAACTCGAATGATAACCTTCTTTAGCCATCTAGCAACAGCTTACATTGGCTACAGCAGCCAATATAACAAATGTAAGAAGTGGATTTGACTCAATCACTGTGAGCCTTCAGAAGCCACAATGTTATAACACATTTTGTAAAGCATTAATTTTAAAGATGCAAGGAAAAGATAGTTTTCACATAAAGGGAATTTATTTTAAAGAAAAGGTGCAAGGAAAGGATAGTTGATAATATAATGTATTTATGTTTTGTAATGCATTAATTTTAAGGAAATGACAGTTTCGCATGCAAAAGAAAATTGCAAGTTTTATTGAATCTCAAAGACCAGAAATATACCTTAGAAATAATTAAAGCTTTTGGCAGCACATAATGACGAGTCAAAGGTATAGATAATATTGAAAGAAAGTTTTGGTGTGTTAATGAGTACATATAAATAATGTAAAATAAGCCCTTAGTAATGCTTTCTTGTGGCACTAGAAAGAATTTCGGTTATTGTTGAGAACTTGGGCCTATCTAGAAATTAAACAAATTGTGGTTTGACTGTAACTTTGGTTTATACTTGTTATGTTTTCACCAATTTTTTTTATCGGAAAAGCTCCGTAATTAAGTTAAATGCTAATTTATTACGTGCGCGTAGCGATCCTTTTTGATGAATATTTATGAAGTATGCTGCCTAGAAGGAGTAGAATATAAATAAAGAAGTCTTGTAGTACTTTTGTAATGTAAATATATAATAATACTACACACTAAGTGCCTAAAACCTGAGTTTCATTGTCGGCGGCAGGCGAACAGTGTTGTGGAATGCAACACCGGCATATGTCGCTAGACACTGTGCTGATGTATGACAAGTATGTTTCACGCAGATACAGCTGTTCAGTGAATTTTATTATGCAGAACTTCGGCTACTCTAAAATCGAATGAAACTAAGTGCGATTGATTGACTTTGTATTTATGATGACAATTTCAAAGCCTGTGGATTTCGAATTTAGCGCAAGGTTAGGTTCCAATCCGTTTAGGTTAGTGTGTGTATATAAATTTATGTTTCTAATTTTATATCATGGTAGTACCTCATTATCGATATTTCCAACAACTCCTAACAGCGCAATGGATACATTAGTTTTTTAAACCATCTCCCCACCCATAATTCCTCTCTAACCACATTGGTCCCGTTAGAGTGCAAAACTGGCATAAGTCGCAGAGGAGAGAGTTAGCGGCCCAACTTGTAAATAATTACCAGAATTTCAGCATATGACAGAGAAGCACAATCAGATCTTCAAGGATTCTTATAAAATGAAATAAAAAAGCAATAAAAATCAATTTTAAATAAAATATAAAAGAATTTAAATTAGACCCAAGAAAAATAACACATATTAATATTCTTATAAATAAAATTCTAGAATATTCTCTTATGTTCTATATGTATTTTTGTACTTTTGCTAGACTGAACATTTCACACATTCTACATTTCATTTATCACAGAATTATTATACTTTGCTGGTGGAGGGAGGTTCTAGGAGTTAATTTCAGGAAGTTGGAAAGTATGATGAGTTGGGTAAAACTTACCTCGGAGAAAACAGATCATTAAAGTTCTGTTTTGCTTAATAGGTGGTCAGACCAAAAAATACAATGCTGAGATTTGAACCAGGGATCACCCAGTAACTAGACAGTTGCTCTAACCATTGAGTTACCATTGCAACATGTGGCATGGTATTAAATTCATCAACTGACTTGCATATTTTCTGGTAAACAAGGTTATCTCAAATTATTTTGAGATGGCATACCCCAATGGCAACTTACAATGTCTAATATACTAGTGGCTGCTTCCAGTATTGGCTGTGTTGTCTTGTAGCTCATGTTTTTGTTGATGCTTCATGCAACTTATTTTGAACTTCTTGAGTGCCCACGGCCAATACAGAATCAGCCACCAGTATATTAATGGCCGTGAAAGCCTATGAGTATACAATGTCTTAAGTACTTTAAATTTCTTCTGTCTTTCCATCACAACAGGGAATTATTGCACCACACCGAAATGCAATATATACATACAAGCAATGTTATTGGTTATGTGCTGGCCTTCTGATCCCAAGATTGTAGGTTCAAACCCAACCAATAGATTTAAGTTTACTTGAAAGTAGCAGCCCCATGTCTGGATTTACTGCATGTAAAAGAACTCTTGCAGAGCAAAATTCAATAATATGATCCTTGCTATTCACAGCATCATAATTAGATACCAAGGAGATGTCACTCAAAATCACTATCTGGATAACACACATACATCTGAGGTAATGTGGAATACACAGATAACATTAATTCATTTCTATATTTCATATTTAAATACATTTAGAAAATAAACTTTTCACTTTTGAGACTTCTATTTCTCATACACAACAAACATCATACATTTTCCATCCAAGGCATCATGGGAACATTGCTTCTACCGTCCTTCTGCTGCCAACTTGGTGTGTCCTAAGCTGAAAAGCATAGCCAAGGGAAGTTTTTAGAGAGCAGTGGAGCAGCTGCAGTTACGAAGTGATGACAGAGCGTTGCCAAGGAATCTATAAAGAGCAAATCCCAATGAACTACAGCATTTGCCACATTTTTGTTAGCTAGATTTTTTTTTTACTGTTACGTTGTGCTTCTACATGGTGTTAGTTAGCCCTATATTAGTAAGGTTGCCAAAAAGGGCGGGTGGATGGGTAGGAATACAATTTTGTTCAAGCAACATTTTGTGCTTAATGCCTTCCTTATCACTTCGGATTTATTGGATGTACTATTTACTGGATTCCATAAGTAATTGACAATAAATCATGGGTACCTAGCCGTGGGCGTGTATACAATGTAAATAAGCACTTATTTAATTAGTCATATTGGACAGTAAATTAAGGAAATTGAAATTAATGCTCAAATGGGCCTGGGATCCGTAGAGCTTAGTTGCGCAACATTTGTTGTCATTATAAGGGAAAAAATACCTTATCCAGATAACTTGTTCTAACCAAGATTCATATTTGAGGCCTATTAAAAGAGGAAGTTTAAAATAAATGGCATTATTCTTTGCTATATACCCATCTTCTTATTCAACATTGGTGCTTACCAGTTAGCCTAACATATATTTATAAACAATTTTCCTTTTTAAGAGGATTCCTCGTGTTAAATGCAATCTATTATCAACCTTAAACAGGACAATTCTTTTCTTATGAACAGAGAGAAAAAAAAACTAGAGCAGTTTTGCAGTGTTTTAACTATTTTTGAGAAAAAAGCAAAAATTGTTTTTAATATTAACTAGATTTTACAAAACTTAAATACTCTTTTCAAATATTTCTTAGAGAAATTTGAAAGACAACTATTTTATGCATAATTAAATGCATTTTGAATTAACAACAATTTGCAGTCTTACTATTACAATGTTTTGAAATTTCTCAGTTGAATCTACATCTTAGCCACAAATATTTATACAACATGACAACACTGAAAGATAAAGATAAATTCTCTTCAACTGTTTGTTTATTGCTCTTATGGTTTGTTTTCAAAACAGCGGTTTATCGGTTACAAAATAGCTCACTTTACTAATGCAGTATCTTGAAATGCTACTCATTACAGTGAAAGATTTTCTCAGGAAAAAGATTTTCAAATAGGCGAGACCACATCATAGAACATTTGTTTTCATTTGTCAAGGAGTTCTAGATACAGGAAGTATACTTCCTGTATCTAGAAAGCCATTTAAGAATAGTGGCTAGTGGCAAACTATACCTTTTTTAGAGTCAGGAGTGTTTAAATTTTTTATGGAATTGAAATAAAGTTGATTTTTTTTTTTGTCATGAAATCTCAATCTTGCACACCCTTAAAATTTCTTTCTGATGTTGATATTCCCTGTATTACTCATGAACTTGGTTTGGGTATGCTATTTATATCTGCAGTATTTTGTATGTTTTGAAGTTTGAGAAATAAATCTTTCAAATTATTCAGTCATGTCTTCTCATATTAATGATCAAACAGCCAGCAAGACATGACTAAGATCAGTCAGACCCTGCTAGTTCAAGTGATCTGGTTAGATCTGATTGCAATATCAACAATGTGTAACTCTCAACAGGATCAACCTGCTCATGGTTGCTGCTCTCCTTTGCTAGTAACGGGGCAGACCCCATTATACCCACTCATTGCAGACTTTTGGCCATCACTCATGTCATTTAGGATCTTTTGTAGCTTCGAAAACAAACACGACAAGATTCACATGTAAGAGTTGAAGCTGTCCTAACAATGTATTATTTCTAAATATTCTCAGGCTTCTACCCAGGTAAGTACAATCTGGATAGAAGCCTGAGTTAAAATTCACATGGTAATTCACTCACAGCATTCTCTCTCTTGTTGTTTCCTCTGTTTAGGAACAGGATAAACTGAATAGATTTAGAGTGACAAACCCTTTTGATAAGTTGCAGTGAAATATGTAATATTATTGTTGATAGGCAGTGTAGTATAGTACCTGCTATAGATTTATAATTCTTGTAACACACAGAGAAAGAATGTAAAAACATGGATGTGCTTTACTTCTTGTTTTCTCTTACCTTTACCAGATGCAATTTTACTATATCAAGCACATATCAAAAATTTGTTCTGAAGAGTGCACTTGACCATAATTTATTTTATTGGTAACTGCTTACTCAGTTATTTCACCTCATTTTAGAATGCCATTGCAAAGTTCTGATTGGCTCTTTTCTGTACTCGTTTACAAAAGTTGACAATGAGGTCTTTATGAAAGCTTCACTGAGAAAGGATATGAAGACAAAACATAAATTGAAATATATAAAACTTATAATTTAGGTTGCTTGCTGGAAAGCAAATAGGGGAGAGTTATAATTGCTATTTACCAAAAAATCTTATTGGAAGCCATAGATTTTTACTTTCTCTACACATACTATATGCATAGTGTATAGAGAACGTATTGTAAGGCACCCAAAACTTTGATCCCAAGATATCACCAGAAATATGTTTTGGGACCCCCTGAATCCAAAACGAGCATTTTTGAAAAAGGTCTGTGTGTCTGTGGACAACTTAGCTCAAAAAAGAAAAGGTAGTTAAATACCAAATTTGGTAACTTAAGTTTGGTATCTTCCAACGATGCGACAGAATATTTTCAAGAAAATCCTCCTCCTCCCCATGCCAAAGCACCCTTTATATGGAACATTTTTTTTAAATGTTTGATTTTTTCAAAAATGGCTCTGGCAAACAAAAAGTATATCATGAATTTTCTGGATATAGCATCTGAAGACCTCTTCATTCTGGATGACTTTTATATAACTGGCAAAGCATAAGAGATATGCAAAAACTTAAAACCACTTAAACTTTTCTCAAATAGGAAGCCATCTTTCTTCTCATTTGTTTACTCTTGGCAAGCAAACAAATTGCAATTTCAGTTGTTTCACATAGCGACCAGCTTTTAAAGGATAAGACTATACTTTAGCCTGTGCATTTTCCTATTTCCCTTCTACTTAAGTAATAAGATTAATTCTGCTTATGTTTATCTTGATAACACAATGCAGATAACAGATTAATGTTTTGAATAAAAGGTTTGTTTACTAAACAGCTAGAGGACATCATGTGAATGGAACATTAGATTTTTTCCATTCTACTTACAGGGAACCAAGCAATAAGGACAATTTCTGCTAATGCTTAACTCAATTATTATGAAGTTGATAGAAGAATAAGCTTTTTAACAATAATTTGTTACAGAGCTGTAGAGAAAGTTTTGTGTAAATGGAACACATCAGAATTTTCTACTACCCTTTACATGGAAAAATTTTCAACATAATTTATTATTATTATTTTTTTTTTTTTTTTTTTTATTTAATGGCTAACGATTTTGATTAAAATTCTGTATATTAAAGACATTTACATGACAAAATACATATTTTCAATTTTCTGGAATAGTCATTCCAAATGACTTTTGCATAACTAGTAAGCTGTAAGAGATATACAAAAGGGGTTACTACCCAAAAATTGTAATCTCATTAAAATACACAATTTTTTACATATACAATTTTTTAATAGTTATTGATTTCAAAGATATTCCCTGTTATTGGTTTCAATTATGCTTTCCTCAAACAGAAAGCCCTTATCCATTTAATATCTCTCTTGTTTTACTCCTGGCTATAGAAAGAGAAGCTGAAGTTCAATCACTATGTCAGTCACATAGTGGCAGATTTTAAAATGTTTGCCAATGTTTTATGCTAGTGAATATCTTGTCTCCCTTTTACTTACAAGGAAAAGCATTTCTGCTTATGTTCATCTTGATTAGCATGATGCAGATTTAAGAATAAAGTTTGTAAGAACAGTTTGTTTGTAGAACAAATAGAAGAGTCAAATTAAAATTCTCTGCCCCAGGTGGAAGTAGAACCCCAGACCTGTGGGTAGAGCAGCCAGAACCTGACCACTGTCTGTAGAAGCAGTCCATAATCATTTTGTAAATATCCTAATAGTAAACTCTCAACTTACTGTAAATATCAACAAGAACTTGCTATTAAATGTGCAAATGTTTCATTTAATATTAAGAGTTAGATAGTAAAATAAACTTTTGATTTCGCAGCAAAAGGAATTTATTTTTGTTAAACTTTATCTGCAAGCCTTTCGTAGCATTCTGATAGTACTGTTGTCTTATCAGTTCTTTACCTCTATCCTCAAGATCTTTAACGTTAAATTACCACTTAAAAATAATGTTAGCAGCAGGTATCCCAGCTTTTCTTTCCCAGTCATTTTCTTATAATGAAATTGTATGCTGGAAGAATAAATAAATAACTAAATGTCTTAAGCAGACATTCGCGAAACAAGGAAACTTAATAGTAGCTAAACATGTTGATATGTTTACAAAAACATATGACTTAGTGTTATCCAACCTATCACATTACCTCCTTTACACAGGGCTGGGAACATGGCTCAGTTCCTGAGTAACTGGCTAATCCAATTTGACTGTGAGCCCACTTGTTAATGCATATTTTTGAAACACACAGGATCTTTGCAATAATATCCACATCTTGGTTTGGTGTCATTTTGAAACTCCTTGCATAGGACATTAGAGCAGTTGTTGATAAATTGCAGATCATAAATCATCATCTATTGAGGTAGGTTAAGTGAGAGGTCTAATCTGCCACTGGAACAGAGTTTCTCCCCATATAAGATGGATTGCAGTTTTTGTAATGTCTTCTTTTTCTGATCACTGCATTAAAGAATGCCTGCTAATTTTTAACTTCATCCTTGTTTTCAGGATATTTGATGAAATTGAAGATGGGTGCCTTGAAAGATCCCGAAAACTAAGACGGCTGGATCCAGATTTAAATTTTATGGCTTCAGAAGGTATGTAACAATTTAAATGTTTAAAAAGGATAATGGGATTAGTTATTTTAGCTTCATTAAAGTCATTAGCTATTACGTGATCCCAGGTTATTTATGAAAGCAGTCTAAAGAAACTATTTTAAGGATGTTGCTAAGAAAAGGGCGTTGGAAAAGACACTGCCTAAAGAGAGGGAGGGGAGACTTTTTTTTTTAAATTCTGTGAACTGTACCCTGATCCTGCAGGCATTCTTTTATAACCTAGTAAATCTTCTGACATTGTAGTACACTTTAAAGGACACTTAAAAACCATCAGTCTAGGCTGAGTTTGAACCTGTGACCCTTGGCATTAGGAGGCACACTGGGGTAAGAAGTCTGGGCAATGTGAGGCAAAGTTTCCAAGTCAAGCACTATCATATGTTAATAGCATGTGGGAAATATAGTAAATAGCCTGTTGAAATGTAATGTCAAACCTTGCTGCCAAACATGCCTTTTTTTCTATAAATCTGTGAATATTGAACAAAAGTGTCATAAATTTTTTCCAATGTTTATAAGAGATTATAACAACAATAACCTTTCCACCTGGAATATGTAACGAAAAGCATTCACAAAAGAATACCTTTAGGATCCCTTCTGATAATGTCATATGATTTAGTCTGCTTTGCCTCTTATGATTATAGGTAAAGTAGTAGTTAGTGGGTACATGAGTCTGCATCTCTAATCTGAAATGTATGGTTGTGTGCAATACTTTAGTGTTTCTTAATAGTATAACTTGGCTTTTCTTGTTCAGGTTACAAAATGCAGTGACGATAATTGTACGTCCACTCAAGCTTGGCAACTTTTCTTGTTGCGGAAGCTTGAACTGAGTTGTTCAGGGGTATTTTTTAACTTCATTGTTGAGAATGACAGCTACAGTTAAGCTTCAAGAATCATGCTAAACAAGTATGCAGCTATATGATTCTGTAATTCATTTAATGCCGCAATATTTTATTTTCCTTGCAGTGTTTTAGCCAATGGTAGTGACTAATAAACCGTTTGGGTACTCTGCAATAGCCTTATTTTCTTACTCTCACCAGCCCAGGAATACTGATTACTAAATGCTTCTGATACTTTATCTTATCAAGATGAAGAAGTGTGCTATGTAAACTTTGCTTGAAAAATATAGAATAGGCCAATTGCTTAACAG
Organism: Hymenopus coronatus; assembly: GCA_030762935.1. Taxonomy (NCBI): domain Eukaryota; kingdom Metazoa; phylum Arthropoda; class Insecta; order Mantodea; family Hymenopodidae; genus Hymenopus; species Hymenopus coronatus. Next base: position 47,038,233 of record CM060884.1, on the reverse strand, counting down.
TTGGTTAATTGTAAAGCCTGGGACAAAGTAGTTACGAGATTGTAAGTTGTCATTGGCATATACCATATCAAAATAAATTGAGATCTTGTGGTTTACCAGAGTAAAATGTGAGTCAGTTGGGTGAACAATGTTGGTTGGCATGTTGCCATTGTGTCTCAGTGGTCAGAGCAACCAGATGGAGACCAGGAGATCTGTGGTTCAAATTCCAGCTGTTGTATTGAATTTTTTAGTTAGACTTCCTATCCTACACAAGATTGTATGGGGAAAAAACAATTAAGCTTTTTGGAGTCATACATATAGTGTCATAGATAGTGAATATCTTTGCCATTAACTTCTCTGAAGCAAAAGGTGTTTCAAATGCTAGATTAAATGTTCCTTAAGAAAAAGTTTAATAATGACATCAGGGCAGCAAGGTTCCAAATTATAAGGCCATCTCTTCCTCTCCAGCACCCAAGAAACCCATCAAGGTGGTGTTTGAATAAAATTTCTTCTGGGTTTGTAGGATGTGGCTGTAAAGTAGGCAGTACTCCTAATGTTTCGCTCAAAACTGTTGAGCGTCATCAGAAGGCTTGATGCAGAGTAAAAGGCAGGCAACCTGTCTCCCATCTGGGTTCAAATCCAGGTGACCCCATGTGGGATTTTGATGGACAAAGCGGCAAGGGGCAGGTTTTCTCCTGGTTCTCCAGTTTCTCCTACCATTGCATTCCATCTTCATTACATGTATCATCAGTATCATTGCCTGCAATGCCAGTAGTCCATTAAAAACATCTGCCTCTCTTATGTATATGTAAAAGTCACTGGTTAGCTAGTGGAATCTAATGCCTGTTTACAGCTACACTGTTCTTTCCTGCCTTCAAGTTGTTTGACCATTTGTAGATATTCTAATTCTAACATCCATGCTTTGTGCAATCTACCTATTCTCACTGGTTTAGTTTAAATTGCTTAACTTGGGCGGTTTGAATTTTAGAAATATAAATGATGCACCTGTGTGTATTGTTCTGTTAAAATCTAATTCCAATATCTTATATTAAGATGTTTGCTATGCAATTGTAAGCACATAAATGCTTATGAGAAAATAATGATTTTTCTTTGTTAGACTTTCTAGAAAAGCCATTGAAGAGCAAGAAGACCCTGGGATCTCCATGCATGCAGAAAGTGGGACGTAAAATTCTCCTTGCTTCACGACAGCACAAAGTAAGCAAAGTTATATTTTGAAAAATAGTTATGTAAGTATTCATTACTTTGGTGTTGTGTTGTTAAAGAAACGTGAGTGTATGAAAATATTTCTTCATGATAAGGCAGTGTTTAGCAATATCATTAGGAAGTTATTACCCAATCTTTAAAATCCTGAGTATAAAGATTAGTATAGAAGTTAGATAACCAATTCCATCTCTAAGTTTAAGTTCAGAATCCTATCCAGTATATAATAATGAAATCCAATTTTGGAGTATATTACAGGCATTCATTGATGCTGGAGACATCATTGGTTTTCTTTATGTATGATGAATGTTTTACACATAGATATCCATTGCTAAATATTCAATCACATAAATATGAGAACCAGAGAGCTACACAACCAACAATAAATCATACAATTTTGTTTTTTGTTGTGCACTTGTCACATTACCACAAATTGTTTGTTAGGTTATATACTATAAATTACTGAAAATAGTACTTACAGCAGGGCACCAGGTATTATAATTTATTTGTTAAAAGTAAAAATGCTTTAGCTCTAAGCTGTGTCTAGAAAATGGCCAGTATGTTCCTCTCTGGCAAACATGGTTAATTTCTCTACAGGTATAAGTAGGGAAGTATTGCATTCCACCTAAAAGTTTGATACCAAGATTTCAATGAAAATGCACATTTAAGATCTCCTGAATAAAAAATACATTTTTAGAAAAAGATTACTTTATCTATGAAAGTTAAGCATGTTCCAAGGATGCAACACAAAGGTTGTCAAGAAAGTCCCACCACCCCAAACTATCTTTTACATGGAACATTTTTTGAAGCCTTGTTCTTCTTAAAAATGCTTCTTTAACAATTTTGACTAAAAACATTTTTATGGCAAAAGTCCTCTTCATTCTGGATAATTTTTACATAACTGGTAAAGTGATGAGATAAATAAATAAAAAAACAAAAAAAAAACATACTACACAATAAAAGAAAATGTGGATCTTGTTAAAGCACACAATTTATGTTCCTTTTTATTGGTTTCAATTTTAAACTACTCATACTTTTCTCAAATGAGAAGTCGTTAGTTTTCCTTTCTCCTTGTTTCTTTTTCAGTATTAACAACCTTTAACCTAATAGTCATATTAGACACTAAAATGAGTCAAAATAGGCTCAAATGAGCTTGGATCCACAGAATTTAAAGTTATGACATTCGTCTTCTCAGTATGAGGAAAAAACCACGAAGAAACTTTAGCAAGGTAACTTTCCCTAATCAAGATTCAAACTGGAACCTCTTGAATGAGTGGGCAGACACAGTATCAGCACATTACAGGGGTGGGCTTCTTTCTCCTGTTCAAGCAAAGAAAACAGAGTTTCATAGTCATCATAGAGTGACCAGCTCTTAAAAAATTTGACTATCACATAAACCTAATGTACTCCTGTACTATTTACAAGGAAATATATAATTAAAGCATTTCTAAATATTTACAATAGTTTGATGAATGGTTAGAGAAAGTTATGTGAATATAATTCACCTTTTTAATTTCACCTGGTCATGCTAGAAGAACAGAATTTCAATACCATTCACATAATGAACAGCTCTTAAGATGTGAGTATCACTTTAGCTTAGTGCATTCCCCTTCAGGGAAATATTTAAAGTAATAAAACCATTGTTTTTACCTTGACATGTTCTACCTCAATTAGTATGAAGTAGATAGAAGAACAAGCTTTTATAAGAATAGTTTATTGCAAAATAGGAAAAGAAAGTCTGGTGAATGTAACATCAGATTTTAAAGATGTATGGATAATCATATTTTCCAACAATAGAACAGAGGAAGAAATATACAGGAAAATTAGACCTTGAAATAATTAACAATTTTTAATTCAAAATAATTGGGAACTAGCCTAATCACCAATTTAGTCTTATGTGGTTTTGGTCTGTTAATTCACTTTTTATAAATCCAACCCGTGCCAAATTCTACTGATTGGATGCTGTGGTAACTTAGAGGCCCATGAAACACTTGATGAATAATATTAAAAGCAAAACCAACAATAGCCAAAAACATTCACATTTCAGTGCACTTAGGACACATTTCTGTTGTGACTTTGGTTACTGCAGGCCTTGAGCAGATAAAACCGGTCTATGTTACCACATTGACTTGAAACAAACTTTAAATGAATGTTCACTGTATTTACCTTCATAATAAATGTTAAGGTGCCTTCAAACTACATCTAAACCTTATGAGCTGCAGAAAGACTTTTGTTACTAACGGGGAAGATACCCTTAAATTCCTTTAATAATTACCTGAAGACTTTAAGAAACTGACCTGTCAAAAAGCCTCGCCTTCATGTGGTGCAGCTGTTAGTAATCACATAACAATGTTGCTATAACTGAAAGACCCTCTAGTTGCTTTTATAATTTGAAGACTTAAAGGAACCAAACTAAAGGGAAGGACTGCTCACCAATGAGCACTGGTCAGCTTGGCACGTTATTGACCTGGACTGATATTTCTTCCTTTCCACATATTAGATCTCCTCTTTAGACTTTCCTATCCAGTCTTGCTTGACTCAACTCTTGTTTTCTTCAACTGTGATGGTATTAGAGGCCTAGGGGATCATTTCCTGTCCATACCATCCGATGTAACCATTTATGGTGCCCAATTTTAAACAGTTACAAAAAAGTTAAATAAAAACCACCTACTCCACTGCCCAACCTTTAGTCAATATGATAACATAACATCAAAATACTGGAATGCAAGAGAGCAAATAGCTTCACTGCCAACTACCAACCAACCAACCAGCACTTATGTGCATGATTAAACAGGTTTGTAAAACACGTGTCAGTTCCTCATGTGTGATAGTAATGTAATTCTTGATATTATCCAATGAGATTATTCAGTGGAATTGGGATTATGCTCATACACTTTTCCCTTCAAGTACCATCATAAATAACTCCATGTCAACATCTGGTGACCAGGGTAGCCATTAGGCTTTGCTCACAGTCCTCTCTTTGGTGAACATCTGTTGAACATCTCAGATGTGTGACATGTTGTCCCGTCTTATTGAAAGAAGCAGTAGTTGTTATGCTCCTCTGCTGTTAGCTGCAGATAAATTTTATCCAAAAAGGTCAGGTAGACATCAGTGTTTGTAGTATCAAAGAATATTGGACCCACAATGCTTTTTGCAGTTAAAGCGAACCACACATGGAACTTTTGGTGGTGTAGAACTTGCTCGAACAATAGGTTAGGATTTTGTTTTTCCCAGTACCTACTGTTCTGGGAGTTAACATATCCTGATAGATGAAATCGAACCTCATCACTCATGATAAACATCAGTGGGTCCATATTACCATCTGTAACCACATTGCTGCTTCTTGAGTCCTCTGATGATGAGCGAAACGTCAGGTGTAAACCCTACTTTTTGACTATGGCCTACAAGCCTGAAAGAAATTTCATCTCAAATCTGTAACCACATTCAACAGCAGTGGCAGAAATTTACCATTTTTATCTATCGGGCTCCTTCAGTTGTACAAGTGTCGCTTGGTACAGTTTTAACTTTTAATACACATCCACAGGTTCTCTTACATGAACTGTTGAGCCTACTGTGGTAGACTTTGCAGGATTTTTAGCCATCATATTAATTTGTCGAGTTAACTGAGGCATCTGGGCATATGTTCTGTTTCTTATTGCATTTGAAATGGATCCAGTCGTATGCCACTTTGGCACCAAATGTAGAATGCTGGCAATATGTGAAGTGGATATTTGTCTTTAAACAAGTGTTGTGATTCCTGATAAGGCTGGTGTGTATGCATGCCTCTATGATGAATATTTGCTCTGCTATTGTTTAAGTCATGCTGAGTAATGCACTAATGAGTCGTTTTTCACAAGACTTCATCAAAATTGTTACTTACATAGCAGAACCGTTATCATAGGATCTGTTCTACATCAACTACATAGTATAATTTATGTTTGGAAGAATTTAGTAACAGTGACGGTCAAATTATATGTTTTATTAATTTGTTGAGTTGGTTTTTTAACACTACGTCACTTACATTGTTATTATGAGGGACTAGTTTCGAAAGCCTATGCTTTCATTTTCAACCTCACGGGTCCAACTACCATTGCTGGCTGCATTTGCTTGTACTCTCTTCTCTGGTGGCGAAATGAATGCAGTAGCATTTCACTTTTGGAAAGAAAACCACAATCTAGATCCAAATCCAAAATTGCTTAAAACCATGTCAGGCCACAATGAACTCACAACCTGGGAAAACATCCTCATATGGAAAAACAAAGATCGGCTAATAAACTTTGAAATCCCGCCAGTAGACAGCTTAGTTAAGAAGTTCATCATTTCGCCACCAGAGAAGAGAGTACAAGCAAATGCAGCCAGCAATGGTAGTTGGACCCGTGAGGTTGAAAATGAAAGCATAGGCTTTCGAAACTAGCCCCTCATAATAACAATGTAAGTGACGTAGTGTTAAAAAACCAACTCAACAAATTAATAAAACATACATAGTATAAATCGGTTCTGCTGTATAAGTAACAATTTTGGTGAAGGCATGTGAAAGATGACTCATTAGTGCACTTTTAATAACTAAATTTCACTTACGCTTCATTATTTTAATTAAGTCAATTTTTTTCTGTGAAGCCATTCTTTACAACAGCAAATACAACAATTTATAAATCATTGTCAGTCAGTTGTAAGAAGCAAAACAGTGAAACTAAATATGTGGTAAGAAAGGATTACCAACATATTTTCTTTCCAAATCTTATACCATGGAATGACCAGTTTTATCTGCTCAACAATGTAGATTTAAAATGATTTCACAGTTTGGTAGTTATAGTATGTAAAGGTCTGCCTAAGTGATATCCAATATGTGCATAATTTGATTTTTATAGACCCGGCATAGTTTTCCCTCCAGTGCAGCTGTTAGCTGCTCAAAAACATCTACTAAGGAAGTCATTGAGATATCAGATGATGACGATGATGAAGAACAGGTAAGTTGTGTGTCTCAAAAAAAAGGAGAGGGTGAGTTATCTGGTGGTAGAAGGTTCTAGACGTACAGTAGAATTGTTGTATAAATATGTTTGTCTGCTTTTACTTATTATAATTCAAATTTTGGGAGCTTTCATTTAATATTTTGGACAATTGTCAGTCCAGTTGGACTAGCAGCCAATGAAAACATATTTTGGCATGAATTGTGTGATAATTGGAGTGGCAATAAAGGTAAGGGAGCTCAGCAGTATGACCAGTATCCTGTTTTGCGATATTAGTGTCTAGTGTTCAGAATGTATGCTGTATTTTATACTTGGTATTTGCAAACATGCAGACACTCCAAGGAGTAGATTGAATCCAAATATGCAACTTGTGAATAAAACAGTGATACCCTCTGCTCACTTTTGGCATTGTAAAAGAGCATTGAATCTCATAATTTTTTGTGTAGATGGTCCAGAATTAGAATTACAGTTCCTAATAAAATGCTGTATTTTCTGCTTATTTTTAATGTCCCAAACAGTTTGATTTCCACAATCCCATAATTAGCACTTTTGCTATAGTTTCCCCCTTATCAAATCTTTCAATTAGTTCTATTTTTTTTTTTTTTTTTCTCCGCCATCTCTTTAACAAATTTCTTTGAACTTGTTGATTACTTACTGATTAACTTCAGAAAAACTGAATTTGCTTTTAATTTACATGGAACAGGCCAATAACAATGGAAATGGCACTTATTTGTCATGTGGCAGGTCCTTTATTGTTGTTTCCTTATGAAAAACAATATAGAATATTTTTTGGGGAAGGGGGCGAATAAACAGATAATCTGCACATGAAAAAACGGAAGTATATTGTATTACAATTATGGTGTTTTCTGTTTTCTTATTGAGCATTAATGCAGGGCATCATTTGAAAAAAATATATTAATTAGTTATTATTTGTTTCTTAATGAGCTGAACTTTGGTTGTACCTTCAAATAGGTTTGTTAAGCTTTAGGATTAAATGATCATTTCTGAATCTCAAAACACATCACACACAGTATAAAACTTTTGAAACCAATAAAAAACTAGAAACATGGGAGAAAATAACATATGAAAACAGAGACCACATAATGAATTTTGAATTGCCACTGCCAACCACCCTTGGGAGATTCATCACCCATCACCAGAGAGCACCAGTAATCTACAGCTTCCCCCAGACAGGAAACAAAAACAGCATGTTCAGTTGGAAAATTGTTGAGAGTGGGAACAATATCCCAATTCCCGAAAGGTGGCCAAGTGATGTAGCATTACCAATTCCCAATTTACTTATTATATGATTATGCATCACAGTTTTTCATTCGGATTTCAAGCTAGATGAGTGGAGTAGCATAGATAAGTGTCTAAATAACCAATTTTCATTCAGATTTAAAAATGCAATGCAATGGGCCTTCTAGCCCTTGAGTAATATACCTATAAGAGCATATAAGTGCACATTATTTTGCAATATTAAAATACATTTATTTGCTGTTATTCTCTAGTAAGTAAAGGGATAATTAATTTAATGAATATTGAGTTAAGAAAATGTGTTGTTTCGCACATAAAACTCTGAAATGGATATCTATATTTTTTAAATAAAGATTATCTAGCTGTTTCAGAATTACATGCAGTTATGGTTCAGAAATTTAAGGTTATGTTATAGAGGTTATATCATTTCATATCGATTTGATTTGAGATTAAGAGTAACGATCAATTTCCCTCAAGCTCCATGTGGGCATGTGCTTCTTTATTTTAATATACAAGAGGTGGGGAGCTACAATAGTGTTTTGTGACTGTTAACTAGCTAGAAACTTAAGGCAGCAACATTACTACAACAACTTTTAACTTTGTTATGCAAAAATGAGGTTGCATAGAGGTTTGGAATTAATGTTTTGGTTTTTATTTACAAATAATTCCCAGCTCTCATATAATACTAAAAGAATAATAAACAAACCAAGATTCTTTAAATCAGATAAATTTGATTATTTTTGTAGGGTAGACCTTTGTTCTTTTTACTCAACTCATCCTTTGCAGATCAATCCAACACATCCCTGCAAACTGGTTGGCCAGTGTTTCTGTCACAAAATAGCAACTTCTCTGGCAGTACTAGCAATATTAATGCAGATTTTATAACAAACTGTATGCCCTTATAGACCAACTACAAATTATTTAAAATTCTTTTTTGGTGATTAGTATGTAGCATTCCTTATTGTAATGTTTAAGACTGACAATACTGTTAAATAAAGAAAGTAAAACAATATAAATACTTAAGCTTTCACAGCTGGCATTGTCAACTTGATTATAAATGGTAACTGGACATATAGGCCATGGTCCAAATGATTTAATTACCAACATTTCACCAAAATATGCGTCTGGCATCTTCAGGGAACAAAGCTATTAGATCAGTCCAACAAGACTGGAGTACTACTCAGTCATTGTCATATATATATAATAAAGTTAAAAATAAAACAATAGTTTATACTTTCTGGTATGGGGTTGGCACCATATCTTCTTGCCAAAAATATGATGGTTCATTGATGAAGTGATTAAGGACTACTACCTACCAAGCAATTAATAGTATAGTAACATTATAAAACCAAAAGAAAATTGAACCTGGTTAACAATTGAATAACCAATACTTGGGCGACTATCGAATAATTTTCATTCATTTATGCCCATCACTAATTCGTCTGCCATTTGCAAGGATAAATTTGCTTCTGCTAGTGCTGCATGTATTTATAATATTACACATATTGCCTTATTAATATGTAAATAACATAATTAACAAAATGATTCCTTGCCTTACAACTTTTATACACCAAAACAGTGTCATCAAGACCAGCTATGTCTTATGATATCATAGCCAATATTTGAATGAAAATTTTGGAAATTTCTGATTCAAATAAATTGGAGATTTAGTATTCAGTGTTTAGTATTTCAGTGTTATCGTTTGTCATTAAAACTGAGTACAACAAACAAAAAGGGAAAATCAAAATTAACATTTAGGTTTTTAATGAATATATGACTTCAGTTTAAAATATGAAATTAAACTATATTTAATATATAATGATATAGCATCATGTTTTGCTAACGATGCTTTGAAAGAAGTCGCTGATCCTTGGAAAGTAGTCAAAGTTATGCTAGTAATAACAGATGGAAATAGATGGAGTCTCTGGAATACTTTTTCATTCTTCTCTGGCTCCCAAATAAGTCCAGTCATTTTCAGTTTCTTCAAATGGTACTTCTCGCAATAATACAGGATGATGGTTATAAAGTCCTGCTTTTTGGTGGTGTCAAAACCCACAATAGGTCAACTATAGAACAAGATCTTGTGGTTTCGACTTTTTTGCATTAAAAACAACTCTTGGCTGTATGTACTTTACGTTGGTTTAAATTTTTTTTATATATTCTTGAAGCACACACATGCATTCACTTCCACATACATACTTCCAGACTCTGTGGGCTCACTGACCACTCGACCATGGAGGCAGTCTGACAGTAGTATTGTCAATACACCTTTTACTGCCAGGGTAGAGAGACCATACCTTACTTCTTTGTAATTACTATATTCAGCATACATACATTTTCAGTAATTGATCTCAGTGGTGATATGTGATGATTCACAGAGTCTTGTCATGTGAACAAGAACCCAGACAGAACATGTCCAACAATTGTGTGTACTGTTTACATAATATCTAATTTAGTGAACCTATATTCTTTACTGGTGAAAAGAAATCACATCATATCCAACCAAAGGTAATAAACTTTTAAAGTTTACTCCCTGCCAAATCTTAATTACATGTTTATAGTAAATGTTATTTATAACAGTAATAAAATAATGCTATTGGTTTCCTCACTGCAATAGCCTTTCAGTACAATTTCTGGTTCAAGCTGCACTGAGAATTATTAAGAATAAGCTCCACTTTTGGTGGATATTAATTGGCTTTTTCCTAATCTTAGAATTAAAAGTTCTAGCTCTCAGCTTTTTTAAATATAATTTAAGAGTCAGAATTGAAAATAATTGAAAATTAGATTAATAACCAGAAAGGTTAATTATTTGTCTTAAAACTGAACTGTTTAGAGGGTATGTAAATAACACTTTACTTGAAAGATGTATTATTTTTCAGAGAATTGATGTCTTGTTGGAATGGGAAGCAAAGAAGGCCAAATCTAAACAGGAAGCAATGAAAGAAAATAGTGCTTCAAAACAAGACCAATGGCAGGATGCTAATATATTCAGAAAGGTACCCATGAAAGGAGCTATTCCAAAAGATATGCATTCTAAGACATCAAATAAGCTCTTAAACAAGATGGCTAATGGCTCTCAAGAAGATGAGGATGTGAAGATTATCAAAGAAACAAAACCACCACCACATACAGGTATTAAATTTTGATCATGATTGTGCATGTAGCCAACCAACCACCACCACCACCACCACCATGTGTTTATAAGTAGATAGTGTTCAAAATAGAACACACCATGCAATTACATTTTTGATATATGATAAATCTTAAATGTTTTAAAAAGTTAATAGAACTTTAAGGACTCTTAAATTCATATAATTCAAAAATATATAGTTTTCATCGTGCTTCATGTCAACCTTTTTGGGTTTGCGAGAAAGCCATTTTAGTTTTATAAAACAAGTTGAATGTAGAGCAGCAGTATTTCTTTTAAAATTCCACATTTGTATTGTTTCTGAAAGTTTAGACATGGAAACAAATTGGGTTTAAGGCATCCAGAAAGGTAATCTGCCCACCTCTTTAATGTGGGGGTTGCATTCAATAAGTCAAGAGATAGTGGTATTTTGCATAGGGCGAGTTACCCAGATAAGGGGTTTGTTTTTTTTCTTCTTCTCCCCTCCAGGATTTTCCCTTATCCCTAGTAACCAGGTTCCATGGACCCCCGAGATCATTTGAGCATCATTTCCTAATTTCATTTTAATGTCCAATATGATGAACCGGGTTAAAGGATGTTAAGCTGCCAAAAAAATAACTCACTATAACACATCAAATAAAAAAGTAAATTAGCCTTTGTACATAAACAAATACATCCTTGGTGGAATTCATGTCGAAATTAAAACAAATCAAAGTAGTTAAAGGGTAAATTCTAAATGAAAACAGAAAATTTAAATTTTAGAGCTTGTATACCTTAGAATGAAAAGGGTCCCTGTCATTGACCAACATTTACAGAAATTGTTATACATATCAAAATTGCTTAATAGATTCCAGGAAACTGCTCATGGAAAACTGCATGTCTGTTTTTTGACCAGGGGTGGACTTGTTCTTTTTCAAATGCAGCCACCTCATAGTGTACAAATGAGCGTAGCCATAGAAAGAGGGAATAAATAAAGCTGCTGTGTCTAGACTTAAAAAATAAAAATAAATGTTGCACAGAAGATTTAAGAGGATTTTACATAAAAAGTTGACTGTAATATATCTTAAAAACATACTATTATAACTTCCCTATGCCTTTGTTCAGAATTATTTTTGTCATACTTTCATAGACATAAGCTTATAAAACAAACAGAAACATTTGAGGGAATATATGACAGAAATGTTACCATTTCTCCTCTTTATGTGCTTTTATGCAATTGTAGATCTCATTATAAAAGGAATTTTGTTGATGAGAGTTTCCCTCCAATGTGAAATCTTCCTCAAGGTAGCATTGCCATACCACCACATGAATCTTCTTTCTACAATTGTTTCCTTGTCCCTCTTATGTACAATGACATGCAAAAGGTTCACTATTTGGTCTAAAGCAATGTTGTTACTTTCTCTGGCCCACATGTACAATATACATAGTGGATAGAGAAGGTATTATATTCCACCCAAAAATTCAATGTCGAGATTTCACCGGAAATATATGTTTTGGGGTGCACCAAGTAAAAACAGTTTGTGAGTGCGTGTGTGTGGACAGCATATCTCTAAACCGAAAAGATCGTTAAATAGCAAACTTGGTATTTAGGTTTAGTATCTTTCAAGCATGCGACATGAAGATTTTCAAGAAACTCTCCCCACCATAAACTACCCTTTGCTTGGAAAAGTTTTTGAAAATTTTGATTTTTTCAAAAATGGCTCTAAAGATTTTGATTAAAATCCTGTATATTAAAGATATTTACATCCCAAATAAAATGTATATCTTGAATTTTTTGGGAATAACCTCTGAAGACCTTCTGGATGAATTTTGCTATTTGTTAAATCATAAGAAAAAGACAAAAATGTAGGTCTCGTCAAAATACACAATTTGTCCCCTTTACGTTTTTGTTGTGGAGATTTCCATTTCTGAGATATTCTATGTTATTGGTTTCAATTTTAAAATAGACAGGAAGTGTCCATTTTTCTTTTGTAGTACTCCTAGCCAAGCAAAGAAATGATTTACAATAACAATCGCATAACAACAGCTTTTAAAACATTTTACTATCACTTTAGCATAGTGCATACCCTAAATTCCCTTCTACTTATAATGAACTAAGTTATAAGAACATTCTGCTAATGTTTATCTCAATTAGCATTGTGTAGAAAGAATAATCTTTTGTAAGAAGTTTGTAGAGCAGGTAGAGAAAGTTGTGAGTGTAACAATTTTTTTTTCCACAAAGGTGGTGGTGTTTTTAATGCAATTTTATAATTGTTTTAAAGAATAAATTTATAGACAAATCCTTGTTAACCTATTTCAGCATATAATATATACAATATACAAACATTTTCATTACTTTTCTTTCTGTGGAAGTTTGTAAACAGTGTTTTATTTGACAGTGAGTCAATTCATTACACTAAACAACACTTGGGATTTTTGCTGGAACATGTTTCAAAGGACTAGTTTCATTCATTTTCAACCGTCAATGTCTGGTTGAAAATGAAGGAAACTAGTCCTTTGAAACATGTTCCAGCAAAAATTCCAAGTAAGTGTTGTTTAGTGTAATTAATTGACTCCTTGTCAAATAACACTTCATGTTGATCCATAATCAACATATGCTTATTTTGCTAATATATACAGTGTGTTGCATAAAACAGAGATTGTGTGTAATAATAATACTAACAACTCAGATACAACCTACAAACAAAAATTAAAATGCTAAATCAGAGCACAGCATTAATCTACACCAATAAAATGAGTATTTGACACATGTTTTAGGTTACTTAACTTTCAAATGAAAAAATAAGTCATCGTAGCCAAATTTCACTCTTTCAAGATTGGTCTCCTGTCAGAACATTGCTACATAAGGTGAAAAATCTTTCCAAAATAACATTTGAAATAACCTCCATATTGCTTTAAGACACTTTACCACAATTAAATATGTGAAGGGCTTCCACTATAACAATACTCTGCAACATCTGCTTGCAAAGGATTTCTTTCAATTTGCCTAAACCAATCCTCATATCCTCCAAATAAGGAATGTTTTGAATTATATTGATAATGCTCCATACACTAGGTAATGATTTTTTTTATTGCCCTGTTTAACATCTAAGGTCATATCGGGGGCTTTGTACTGGAAACAACTCGTCTGCAGATTTTTTTACATTTGGTTTAAATAATTTTATTTTCTTCACACACACATTCACTCACATACGTACTTCCAGACTCTTGGGAGGGGGGGGTAGGGAATAGTTCTGGCTAAAGAAAAATTCCCCACACCAGCCAGGAATTGAACCCAGGACCTCCAGGTGAGAAGTCAGTTCACCGACCTTGGAGGCAATCTGGTAATGATTTTTGTTATTAGAATCAGCTGAAAAATTAAGCCAGGATTTGAACTTTGTTCTCCTGCTTTGTTTAGTTGCTCTAACCATTTAGCTACTGTGACAACAAACCAGTATGACATTCAATCCTCCAACTGATTCATGTGTTTTTAACTAGTCAACCAACAGATATGTTTCTTCTTTCAGAGAACACCTTAATGATTAACAATAAGACTTTACAGTTACATTGTCTTGATGAAGAACAGTCTGACAGAACTTACTTGTTTTCCTTATTTCACCGAAGATTTGGCAAAAAAATGGTTGTATGCTATTCAGAATTCACTGTTTTGCATTCCTCTAAGGGCACTTGCCACATAAGCAGTTTTTCTGAAAAAACAAGTGACGTTTTGATCTCTAGTTCTTAGGGTGAACAACTTTTGTTGGATTTGATTAATCTTGAAACACCTATACAACAACTGCTGTTTACGTACCGGTTCAGATACATAGATCCATGATTCGCCACTTGTACAATCTTATATACGTCATTTGAAGCCCCACCATTGTATTTCTTGAGTATTTGTGTGCCAATTGACATGAGATTGTCAAATTATGTGGGATTCAACGAGAGCAAACCTTTTTCAAGGCTAAATGATGAGCAATATTTTATATGTGCTGGTGGAACTAATGCCTAGTTTTGCCTCTATCTCATAGTATATGGCATGATTATCTTGCACTATCAGTTTTTGCTCAGCTCAGTGTTTGCACAACTGATTTTGGATAACCTTCAATAAACTTGGATAACCATAATTAAACTTGTTATAACAGTGTTTCACAGTGGCAAAGGATGGAGCTTCCTCACCAAATGTCAAGTAGGTAAAACCCAAGATAGCACCTATAGCAATCAATGTTGCCAGGGATCAAAATATAAATAGTGGAACCTAGTACTCAAAAGAGCTAACCAGAAGATGGAAGAGTTATTCTTTAAAATGAACTCTCAAGTATGAGCTCTTTTTTTTTTTCTTTTTTTTTCCCCCTCCACTGTTGCTGAACAATTAAAATATGATCTTTGTGGTACCTTAGTATACTGAGAGGCTGCTAAAAGTGCACTGGTTATCAGAGGCTGTCTGATATTCATCTGTTTTGTTCATTACAGTTAGTGTGTTCACTACTCCAAGAGGTGCCATTCCATCAGTAAACAGGCTCATTGGTGATTCAGATAGTAAATACAAACTTTCAGCACAAAAGCAACCAAAATCCAGCTCCTCAGCGAAGAGCTCCAGCTTGCCTTCTAAATGTGTAGAGGAACAGAGAAAACTGGCAATCAAAGAGGTAAAGGGACATAAAAATGCATTAGTAGAATTATACATTTGAATTCTAATGAAATTTTGCTTTGTAAGTCGCCTTCAGTTGCCATGCTAACTTCATATACCCAAGGTTGCAGGTTCAAACCTGGTGGAGGATAATGGATTTTTTCGGGCATAAAAATCCTTAGCATGGCTTCCTTCAGAAGGGAAGTAAAGCCATGTCATAGATTTATGGCACGCAAAAGAACCTCAAGCCTGATAGAGAGGCCTCTGAGCAAAATTAAGGGGTCTTTCATGCCCAAAATAGAATGGACGCTGGGAACCATGGCAGTTAAAGAGCGTCCATAAATAAAACACCATTTTTTTTTATTTGTAATGTATCCAAATGAGTTTAGAGATTGAAATCAAAATGGTGAGAACTTATTGACAAAGCATTTTAGAGTGGATGTTTTATTTACACTTCAACAACAATATTAATAAATTTGTAAGGTAAATAAACATTTTGTCTGTACATCAAAACAAGTCCAATAATTTGCTAACCAGAGGTTAAATAACAAAATTGGATATTTTATATTAACATGATAAAGGTAAAGAATAAGCTTTTTAAAAATAATTTGTTGTAGAGATGAAGAGAAAGTCATATGAATGGAACACATCAGATTTTTTTCTCTCTCTAAGGCCAAAAACTTCTCAATCAATCACATGTTACATGTAGGAAGGTTTAGTTAAATGTTTAAAATGTGTAGGATTGAACTACACCATAGAGATCTTGTACGTTATTTCATCAAGAACATGAAATGCTACTTCTCCCAAGTTACTTTAGAAAGCATCACTTTGTCAAATACAGAAATTCAGTTTTCACAAAATATCGATTATAGCTCTTATTTTCCTAAATTGGGGTCTGAAGGAAGCACTGAAGCAGAAAAATAAGTAAGGGCAGCAGGTCCATTGCTGTAGTGCAGCTGCTCTGTTGCCAGATTATCATGTGCTTAATCTTCCTTGGCTTCAACTTGCAATTACTGCATTTTGTTTTTGCTATTTTCAGTTATTCTCCATCTGCATTATTGTTTCATTGTTTATGCAGCTGTGAAAATTTTTTTTCTAAGAGGGCAACAAAGGCTGAGATATAGGCGTTAGCAGATCCTGATGAAGTGTATACGTAATTGATTTGGTTTCTTTATGTTCCTCTTACCCAGGAATGTTTAATTTGTGGATTAAATGAGAAACCAAAGGCAGAGTGTAATTGTGATTACCCTTGGCCATTTTCTTGAATATCGTGAACTCTCCTCAACACTTCTAGGGTATACAAGACCGCCTTAAAATAATCAATGGATTTATTTTTCTTTATTTCTTTATTTCTTAATTTAACTCTGTAAGAGTATTCCTTAAATCAATTTTTGATGAATTATTAACTTTTTTCATAAATGTAATTAAAATTACTCATTTTGTGAGTTGTTTCATTTATTATGTCATAATGCAGGCACATGTCAGAGGAATGTGTGTTGCTCACATTGGCAACATAGCACTTAGTTCATAGTTTGAAGGCTAGTCTATCAGACTCCAACTTATGAAAATTGAACTGTAGTATCTTAGATTTGTGCACAGAATATCATTATTTCTGTTATGCTTTGGGGAATAAATTATTGGCCAGGATCTTATAGGTTCCTAGTCTATTTGGCTACTTATTTTACTCTTGAGTGTAACCAAGCAAACTTTAGTGACAGATTTTAAAAAAATCAAATTTAAGGTTGAGCTACACAAAAGTAAAATAGGCATTGTTTTAAAACATTCATTCTGAAAGTTTTAATGTTGAAAATGACTTAACATGTTTAAAATTCCTGTTATAATACAAACCAAATATAATTTTTTTGCTTATTTGAAACTAATAATATGCTATGCAAAAGAAAAGAAAAATGGGGTCAAATCAGTAGTGCAGTCCAGGGGTGTTATCTGAAATTGTTCTTTGGCTTCCAGCCAGGTCATAAACTGGCAGGAATCCCAAGAACAATTTCAGCTAATATTTGCCAGGAAATCCTCAGTTCTTATTTTAGTGTGGTTTTGTTTTGGTCCTATGTGAAAGTTTATTAGGTTTATTATACATTAATTTGAAGACTTTAGAATGAAAGAAAGAACTTAAACTTTAAAATATATGTTTCAATAACAATCTTAAGAAAGTATCCTCTATTCTAGCATAAACCTTGCTCTAATATATGCTGCAGTAGATTAGTAAAGTTTAGGATGTCAAAAATGCACTTCTTGCAAATGAATAGCATGATAGATACAAGTAAGCAAACTCATAGATTATAACTACAGAGATTAATGAATTCTATAGATAAAATAGAAGGTAGTAATTTGGCTGAGATTAATAAAAGTTGTAGTCATTATAACATTTAAAAATGACAAATATTTTGGGACTAAATGGTTGGCAAGTAGTTTGCAAGCATAAATTTATACAAGGTTTTTGTGTTCATAGGTTGCATTTGCAGAGGATAGACATCTGTATAGTGCAGTTTTACAGCGCTTTACAAAAGTTCCAATGAATTTGCTGCAAACAATGCCAGTTCCCCGAAACACAAGGTATGTAATTCTTGATATTGCATAGTTTTCAAAAGAGTTTACTTTCCTTTTACTCATTTAACATATGTGCTTTTTTGTTCATTTTAAAGGGAAGCAGAAGAGAGCTTGAGCTCTATTGATCTGAACAAAAGCAGACTTCAGAGAAAAACACCAGCTGTTCAATTTGTTGACTTGACAGCTCTTGAAGAACCATTGTCTTCCACACATATAGAAGTAAAAAAGGACAGAGAAAGTCAACCTTATATTTCCAGTAAGTTATACTCCACATTAAGCTTTTGTTTCTGCAACAGTATACTGTTTGCCAGTATGCACATGTTTTAGGATTAAAAGTGCAAATCCACCTGAGGATACTTCATGTGAACAGTCAGATTTAAACATACGTCTCCTTGTAGTCTAATCTTTGTAGCACCTTGCATCAATTTAAATTATGAAGGAAGTTTTCAAAGTACTGCAAAAGTTGAGAAAACTTACAAAATATAGAGGAAAAGAATTCGAGAAACATTGAATTAATACAGTAAATCATTAGTAGTTTCAGTAAATATCTTGAGGAGAGATATGATTTTAAGTAGAAGAGAAGAAACTTGATTCAGACAGAAAACGCTAAATAATTTAAAGCATTGTAACTCAAAAAGGTAAGAAAATGGAAATAACCTGAAAAAGCAAAGATAAGGGAAGCATTGAATCGATACATATTTGGTCCTTGGTAATGAGTTTCAAAATCCTATCTATTCTTAACCATCCTACATTTTTGTAGCTCATGCTTAATTGCATTGCAAAACTTGCTCCTCAAATTATGTTGCCAGAAAAATATTGTGAACGGTTACACCACTTGAGCAAGTCATGGTTTTGGTACCAGTTGTCAAGTGATTTGGTTGGGGAAAGCAAAGGGGAAAGCTTAAACAAGAACTCCCTTTGGGAGGCTGGTAGAAATCAACAGAGTTCCTTCTTCCTCTCTGTCTTTATGTGAAACTTGGAGATAATGCCATTTGGGTATAAAAGGATTGCTGATCCTGAGCTGTTCAAATCAGTTCTATTCTCACAAGATATGTATGTATATGAAATTATGAAATTTTAAATTATTACAAAAGTAATTTGAGCAAATTATGGACACTATAGTTTTACTTATTTTTTACCCTGGATACATTTCAAAGATGTTCTTCATTGGCAGGTGTTTGATTCACCCACCGACAATGAAGAAAAATTCCTTTGGAATGCATCTGGGGGAAAAAATTAAATGAAACTATAGTGTTCATAATTGACTCAAATTACTTTTGTAATAGTTCTGTCTTGCAGCTAGTAGTAAAGTGAAAGATCAATGGAGCAGTTGAATGAGGTGATTGGGATCAAGGGTAGCTTAAATAGCAGAAAACTTGTTAAGACACAATGTGTAAGAAATCTCAGTTTAAATTTGTATATAATTGATGAAAGTGTTGCTTTTAAGGAAATACATATTTAATTCAACTTATGTATTATATGAATGTCTTCAGAATTTTATTGAGAAATATACATAAAAGAAAGGACCACAAGTGTGCAATGTGTATCTATAAGATTGCTGTGATAAAACTTAGGGTAGCATACATAATGGTGTGATCAACATTAGAAATGTTAGTGTGCTTATATGTTTAAATCTTTGCCTGAACAGACAATTTTAAATTAGTAGCAATTATTTTTATTTTCATCATGTTACAGTATTAAAATATGCCTTCCATAGCTCTACAAATTTTTCATCAGAGTTTGAACTCATCTTCCAGGCAGTACTATTCAATAGCTTCCGAACCCATTCGGGAACAAAAATGCTTGCTCTTGTGTAAATTAATAGCCATTACATAATTATAATATTTTCCAGGTAAAGATGAAGAAGTGCAGATAATTGACGCATCAATTCGTTATTCTAATTCTTTGGAAGAAAGTTTGAAATCAAGAGATGTCTATCGTGAAGATTACATGAAATCAATGTAAGTACTGGCTATAAAGATAGTATTTATTTTCCTTATAAAGATGAGAGTTTTTCTTCCCCTTTATGCAAAGCTGGCAGATGAGTCTCGAATAACCCACTATACCTTCGCTGCTGAAACATTGCACTTGGCAGCTAGCAGTTAAGTTGGTACACACATGATTATATCTGTTTAGTCTCTCTAGTAACGGCCAAGTTTATATTAATTTCTGTATGGTCGAAAGTACTGTAATTATCCGAATATAACATGACGTCAAATGTAAGACTTTTTTTTTTAAAAGAACTTAATTTTTGATTTTATCATATCTCTTTAAAAAGAACACATAATTCAATTTTTAAACATACAGTTTGAACATACTTTGATTAAAGGGGCACAAGCTGTGTGCGTGGTCTCTCTCTCTCTCTCTCTCTCTCTCTCTCTCTCTCTCTCTCTCTCTCTCTCTCTCTCTCTCTCTCTCTCTCTCTCTCTCTCTCTCTCTCTCTCACACACACACATACATGTTGGCACAGAGGGAGGAGAGAAGAATGGAAATGTATAGGTATGTAGCTAATGAAGTTTTTATGTTTAGTCTGTATACCTAACATAACACTTCATTGTAAACAGTTTGAATTCTTGTAATGGAAGGGAGAGGGGAGGACAAGTATACCTCATGTGGGATAGGTGGGTGACTGGCAATGGTAGCACTGCCAGACGATAATGGATAAGCTTTTCTATTTAGATGACATAATATAACATGTCATGATAAAACTTTTAAGTTAATCAAATTTGCACAAAAATTCACAAATGGATGCAAGAGAGAACAGAAAAATACCCAGTATGTCTGCTGTGAAACTTGCATCTAAATCTCTCTCTGTTTGATCATTGGCTCCCAATACACCATTAGATGCAACCACCAATGTGAAAGGAAATCCTCTTATTTGTCTCGGAGAGAAATCTTTTTTCCAATGAGAATACTTACAAACCTCATTTTGTTAACAGCTAACTTTAGGGCACAAAATAAAACACACAAAAAGTGCCCTATACGTCAAGATCTTGGTGGTAAACTTTACCACTGCCTCTAGTGGAAAAAAGCATTATCTTGTATTCAAATAAATTCAGCACATAATTTATATAGATACATTGCAATATGTAATGCATGTGATGCATGTGTTATTTTCAGTTAACAATAATGAATAAATTATTCATTATCGTTCACTGCTTATGTACACAGTTTGTGCAACTTGAGGCACTAGTAACTCCACAGTATATTCAACATCATGCAAAGCCCCACAAAATTTTTAGTGCAAAGTTTGAGCAGTGAGAGTATAAACAATTTTTCCACAGCTTTCTGTACACCTCTGAGTAAAATGAAGGGAAAGTGTGTGTATGGGGGGGGGGGGGGGCGGTGTTTTTTTTTTTTTTTTTTTTTTTTTTTTTTTTTTTTTTTTTTTTTTTTAATGCTGAGGTAACTATGATCTCTTTGTCTGTCAAATAGTACATATTAATTGTGTAAATTATTCAGTATGCATAAGTTTTATTATATACTAATCACTTAAATAAAAATAGTTCTAATATTATTCTTTTTTCTATTATACTGGTTCATCCACTTATAAAACTTGTTTCTTCTTATGAATGACCTGTATCCCATTTTCTTCACATGTTGTTTTTTATGTTATTTCTGCTGTCTATAGAAATCTTTGAACTAATTCCTTAATTTGATCATGTTGTATAAACCACCTCTTTACTTAAAATGGCAACTCAAAGTGAGATGACATCTTACTTTATCTTCTCATTTAACTATGTCTCGGGTCCAATAGGCATCCTTGTAGCTTCATTTATGAATCTCTCTCTTCATTAATGTTATTTCATGTGCTTAGTCTTTCACATTTTTTCTCATTTAACCAGGTATTTTAATTACTCATACTTCTAATTTAATTCTTATGGATGCATATTTTATTAAGTTGCTGGTTTTTTTTTTAAGTCTTAAATAGGTTCATAATATGAAAATTTCACTATTTAAATCTAACTTGAAACTTTTCATAATTATAGCATCACTATTATTAATTAGCACTTGATTTTAACTTAGTATCCCGTATATAGGTAAATGAAAATTTGTATTATTCTAATATTTTTCTTGAATCAACAAGTGTTTTTTGACTGAGTGTTTCTTTTCCAAATTTTACCACATTAACTTCTTTATAAATTTTTCTAATTAAATGTTTCTTACTTATAATCCTTTTTGTAATTTCAAAAACCAAATTATATACCTAAAAAGTTTTGTTCCGCTTGAAAATTTTAAAACTTTGCTTTATGCCATTTTGTTCCTTTATATAAAATTGGTTAAATTTATATTGTTAATATGTTAAGAAAATTAAATTCCATTAGTCATCTAGCCTGTTTTGAATAAATTTAAAGATATTGATTCAACTTTTAGTGTTTATGAAAGAAAGACTTTCCAATTATGAAACATGGTGAGAACTACAGTTTTATAGTAACAGTTGGGTTGGCAGGCTTGGGCTCCTTGTGGGCTGTAGTACCTGGGATATTTATTTGAAATGTTCATATGTTGCATGTTTTTATTATCTTTCATGGATGAATCCTTCCAGCATTCCTATTACTGTATATATGTCTCTTATTTTAGAAAGGAGAAGTATGCGAGAAAACAAAAAGAATTGGAACAACAGAGGAAAATAGAGGAAATGAAAGCTGGTTATTCTGCAATGAAGAACAAACAAGTACATGTGGAATCTATCGAGCGTTTAACAAAATATTTGAAGATCACTGGAGCGGATTTACAAGTTGAACCTGAAGAAAGACCTGAATGGCCACAGCTAACACCAGAAATAGAGGTATACAATGCATTAGTTCATTCTTTAACTTTAGTTACAGCAGGAGTTTATTTATTAAGTCAGTTTAGTAAGGCTTCTCCTAGATGATTATTAGTTTTGAAGCAGCTGCTTGATATTGACATTTCGTTGATGTAGTTTGATTATTCAATTAGGTAAATATTTTGATCACCTGTTTATCAAAAACATCAGTGCTTTTGTCAATTTTTAGAAAAACAAATTGAAGTCCAAGAAATTTTAAACCACTTTCAAATAAAAATGTTAAATTATGTAATATATTAAGAGTAAAAGCATAGATTACACTCTTTCTTGAAATTAAGTAACTTCGGACATGTTTCGGTGGCTGTTGCAACCAATTTCAATGGAGATTCACTGTTTTTTTTCCCTCAAATTCCCTTTATGAACTGACGTTCTTCTCAATTAACATTAATGGGAATGCACCATGAAGTAACTAATCAATTAAGAGTAAAAACATAGATTACACTCGAACTTCACTCTTGAAATTAACTTACTTCAGACATGTTTCGGTGGCAAATTTTTTTACTCCTAATTGATTATTTACTTCACAGTGCATTCCCATTAATGTTTTAAACATGAAATGTATATTTAAATATGACTGGTTATATATGGTTAATTATATTTAAATTTTTGCAATCAGATACAGCTTAATGCGTGCACAATTCTTTTTGCAGAGAGAAATAAATGCTGCACTCTGTCCAAAGCCACAGGATGAGGCCTTGGTGGAGGCCTTTAGTTTGAAAATTACTCGCAGAGATATGCAGACACTGGCTGATCGCAACTGGCTCAATGATGAAGTTATTAATTTCTACATGAACCTCTTAATAGAGAGAGGAAAACAAGATAACTACCCAAAAGTCTATGCATTTAATACCTTCTTCTATCCAAGATTAATGACTGGTGGACAACAAGCATTGAAACGTTGGACTCGTAAGGTATTTTAGTATAATCATTTACTTTTATACTGCAGAACCCCTTTTTAACAAGATTTTTTTAGGTGTCTGCAGAAATTACAAGTTGTATTTTTAATTGATTTATTAATTGATTAATGAAATTTAAGAGTATTTCAAAAACGATAATGGAAGTACAAAATGAAATGTGAAAAATCAATTCAGAGGTTGCATTATATACAGAAAATCCCCATCAAATAAGGGAGAGCGGATAATAAATTACATTTGATGAAGGATCAAAAACTGAAAATAAATAAGTTATCATTTTCAAAATAAAATTTTAAGATGATTTGCCAAATTGTCATAAGTAAAATATGATTCACTATTGGAGCCAAATATGAATAATGTTCAAACTAGAATAAATAAATGTTACAAACTCTATGGGGTTTCCCAAAATTAAAAATCTTTAATCAATAATAATGTTATAAAGAGAGATATTTATGTTTGAGTATGAATATGTAGGGTAATCTTAAAATCCACTTAACCAATTTTGATAATCCTTTCAGCATTGAAAAGCCCTATTTTTATATATGGTCATAATTATTGTAACATCAAGGCAGTATCTGTGCAACTGGCCCTGGATCCCTGTCATACATTTGGTGTCTGTACCAAGGGAAGCTGCTGATCCTGGAACTCAGCTCTGAGGAGGAAGATGTGTTGTATAGTTGCATGTCGACTGGCATGGACCAGCCAGACCGATAAGAGACAAAGATAACACAGCACAAACACTACTCTCTGAAACTTTCTCTTCTCCCTTTCCTCAAGAAGGTTCTGCAGAGGTATTAGCCGCTACATAAACTAGTGTTTTTCACATGATCAAATCGATGAGTAAATGAACAAACAAGTCCAAGGAAGTTTGTGACAACTGCTGTGCTGTGCATAGTACTGTATGCCAGATATATGGAGTTTCTCTCCAGAAAATTAATATTTTACACAAATATTATGCTTAAATATAGAGGCTAAGCAGGCAAAATGCTATATCGAAGAGCACTTGAAGGATATCATAAAGAAAAGCACTCTATTAGAGAAGAGCTAAATATTCAAAGTGCAAAAGCAAAACATCTGATGTGTTCGTGATCCATTCAGGAAAAGAGGCTATGTGATGCATATTTCGCTACCTGATATGGTGTGGAAGAAAATATAATGAAAGTTAACAGGGTCACATTAACGAAGAGACAGGAATTAAGTGAGATGACAATCAAAAACTGTACCAAGTTAAAACACAAAATTAAGCAAATTTGATTGTATCATGCATGACAAAGTAGTAAACAAGTTTCTGCGTCTTAACTTCAAGCTGAAAAAAGCCATGCAGAAATAAATGAGAATTGCTTAAGATGCTTTGTAAGATTTCATGTGGCAGGTAGGCCTGAGAAAATTTACAAATGGTAAATCATTTGGACTGGGGAGTTTAGAAATAAAAGTCCTCCAAAATAATGAATTCTAAAAGTGAAGTTTGTCAAGATATGTTACTTGATGAACCTGATTTGAATTAGGACCTTTTATCACTTTATTTTTGATGGCCTTATTTACACTTCTGACCTGCACATTCTGGTTATTAGGACTTTGAGACCGATTCGTAGACATGGTGTATGTGAAAAAGAGATCTTTAAGCAATAGATATTCTTCTTTGATAAGGAATTGCTTAGAATTACCACTTGGTAAATATCAAGAGTGCATATGTGCTCAATATGCTTTCTTATTCTTGAAGGTATGTGGCAACATGTCTCAGTAGCTTATTGCACAGCCCTCAGAAGTGAAAAGGGATGCATAAACGAACAAGTAACTGATACATAACTAGCCGCCATTTCCTCTCATTCATTTGTTTAAAACAATTGCTGTTGATAATTGTTTGCAAATTTTAAATAGTAGATTTTAATTAATGTTAGATTAAAATTTAGTAGTTTGTAAAGTTATTTAAACTTCAAGAGTTACAAGTAATAATAGGTTAAAAACATACCCATTGAGTTCTTTTTAATTTAACCTGGTATATCATCAAACATTGAATAAAATGGATGATGCTCGAACGATCTTGAGATCTATACTTGGCATTTGTCTTCTCAGGATAATAGAAGATCCTGAAAGAAACCTAAAGTGGGTGACACTCCCAAACCAAGACTCTAACCCTGGACCTCTTGAATATGAGGCACATATTACCTCCACACTATGGTATTGTATAATTTGCATGGTTTTTGTAAGGCCCAGCTGTGTATAACAACTAGCTATGATTTGTGTTGCGATGTTAACCATGTATTCACATAAAAACGAGCGCATGCACTAGCCTAAAAATTGTATTCAATTGTAGACTGATTTACAACTAAAGACCTAACTTTCTAGCCAGGAATATTAGCAGCATATTACATTAATCTGTGCATATGCATGTATGGAAGCTAAGCACAAATGTATTTATCTTTAATTTGCAAATACATATTGGATTATGGAACCACTGGTATGAGACAGGCAATCTGAGATTGTAATATTATGAATCTCAGTGCTATCAAAATCTGAACAGTAAATCTGTTTGTTAAATTACATTTAGCAGAGGAACTAGATTATTTATGCCAGTAACTTAGATAATTGCTTGTTGAATTCAGCAACAGCTTAGTTTCCAGTGGACTCTGCACATCACACTAATACTGTTTACTATTGCACAGTACAATTTCATTGTGAAACTCTATACACTTCACGAAATCATTATCCTTGTTAAATTCCTTTGTAAGCAATTCATGCTTTCCTTATTGCTTAAGCAGAGGTTGGCGCTCCCTTCTACAAATTAGCATTTTTCTTTTCACCTAAAAAGTGATGTCTGTGAATTCAAAATCGCTGCTTAAGGATTTCTTTGACACAAGCGACAACTATGAATTTGGCCCTTGGACAAGTTTCAAAAAGGGTCCTTTCCACCTTCAAGAGAAGATGCCTGACCGAATGTTGGCATTGGTAATAAAGATGTGTGAAACTAGAAAGTAAATGCATACAAATATTCATTAATTAATGTTAAATAACTGTTAAGAATAATGTAAAGTGGCTTTGTAAATTTGCAGTTTATTATCTATTTTGCAGATTGATTTATTCTCATACAAGATGATTTTTGTACCTGTGCATTTGGGAATGCATTGGTGCATGGCAGTTGTCAATTTTGTTACAAAAAGCATAAAGTATTACGATAGTATGGGATCCTCAAATGATAAGTGTTTAATGGTAAGTGAAATATAGTAATTCATAATGAAAGCTTCTCAAGGTGCAGTTTAGAGCATTAATTACCTTCTTTTAAGAATGCATTTGAATTGTTTTGAAATGGGAAGAAAGAATGTAGTCAGCACTAATTTGAGATCAAGGAATAAGATCCAGAGCAATTTCATTATCCAACATTTTTTCAGTTTGTAATGTATACTAGAGTGTAACAATGTGCATGTTTCATATTGAAGCTCTGTGAACAATTTTCTACTAAAATGATTGTAGCTATCTTTATAAGACCAGAAAATGTTTCGAAAAGTTCAAACACAATGACATTGAAATATCTTGACTACAGATACAGAAATTTATATATGTAAAAACTTCATGCTCATTGGAATTGCATCATGCCAATGGTCACTAGAGGGAAACTTTCAGAATCCAGCAAGATTAGGATTAACTTGCTAGGCTTTTAATCGTTAACAATCGCCACCACCAGCACCATCGTTGCTGACAGTTTCGATAAGAAACTTGCTACAAAATAAAGCATATTTTGTAAATAAAAGCAATTGAATGAGTGCTCATGAAAGCTTATTGTAAAAGATAATTTAACATGTTTAGATCTACTGAAGAAACTGTAATAGATCCTCTTTAAAGAAATCTGTATGAGACAAAGCTTATCATTTTAATCCAGTTTGTTGGCAACATGCCATTTTGTTTTGTAAAAGTAAAATTACGCTCAGTTGGCACTTAATCTGGGTGGCTGTAAAGGTGGCATAATTGTGTAAGACATATATATGTCAATGTATACTACAATATAGGAGCCATTTGTTTTTAATGTCATTTGCAATGCTGACTTTTCTTTGTTCTGATAAAATGATTAATCCATAATCCATTTTTGCAAGCACCCTTTCAGTTGTCGGCCTCCGTGGTCTAATGGTTACAATGCTAACTTCATATACCCAAGGTTGTGGGTTCAAACCCACGGAGGATGATGGACTTTTTTGGGTGTAAAAATCCTTAGCAAGGCTTCCTTCAGAAGGGAAGTAAAGCCGTTGGTCCCGTGTCATAGATTTACAACATGTAAAAGAACCTCAGGCCTCTGAGAAAAATTAAGTGGTCTTTCACACCCAATTTAGAATGGGACACTAAGAACCACAGATCCACCATTTACATTTACCCATTCAGTTGCTCTTATTGTTACATAGTTCTAAATAAATAATAATTTAATGCATCACATTCATAACCACTTCCAAAGCTACATCGTGAAACCCCTTTCTCATTTTTCTACTTCTCTGTGTAGTATACAAACCTTCATTTATTTTTAGGGTTTGTTAACCTATTTAGAAGATGAAAGCATGGATAAGAAGAAAACGCGCTATGACACCTCAGACTGGAACCTTGAAAATATAAAGGTAAGTCAGTATCAGTATGATTGATTCACAATTTTAAATTCTTTGCAATTTCCTGAGCTTTGTCAATATGTAATTAACGTATAACAATACTTTAAAATGAAACAAAGTGTACTATATACATATGTAACAAGTATTACATACAGTCTAAAAATGTAAGGAGCAAATAAAATAACAAAATTGTAGATCCGATCTGGCCAGTTGTTATCCAACCTTGACGTTTCTCGAAAGGGAAAATTTCAGTATTGTATTTGGATAAATATGATTAACTTGTTTAAAAATGAATTGTAAGCTTACATGATTATACAGCATTCATAGAGGGCTCTGATGCCTGCATGATGGCACAGGTTTCATTTCTGTAGCAGTAATTTAAGTCATTTCTTTCTCCGGAGTTTGCCTAAATCTTGAAAAATTAATGCCAAGAAGGTAGAAGGTATTTTTGATTAACGACTCCAGCCAACTGAGAGGGTATCACATCAAGAAAAAAAAAGTTATGGCTCACATTTAGAAGAGAATGTTGAAGGTTCATCAAGTTTTGAAGGTTTATGCTTCAAGTATAATTTGCATTTGTAAATTTTTGTGTGATTTTGATTTTCCTAAGCACATGTTTCATTGTAACCTACTAAATGTATGAAAAGGCTAACTATTTGGTACTTTTGTAGGTATTAAACTGCTTAATATTTTTCAGGATATACCCCATCAAATGAATGGCAGTGATTGTGGTGTCTTTTCCTGTATGTATGCAGAGTTCATTGCTCGTGAAGCAAAGATCACATTTACTCAAGACGATATGCCTTATTTCCGTAGGAAAATGGTATATGAGATCAAGAAAGCAAAACTTCTGATGTAATAACTAAGTTCTTTGCGGAGTTAGGGCACCTGTACATCATGAGGCAGAACAGTATTGTGCAGTGTAGTGAATTGATCTCAGCATTTGCCCACTGCAGTAAATTCAATCATTTGCATTTATTTTGCCTATAGCAGACAATTATTTATTTCTTTTCACTAAGATTTCATTGTACTACTTCACTTATAATAGGTTAATATTTAATTTGAAGTAAGAACAAAAATCATTAAAATGTAACCTGACTCCATAGGGAGTGTGTTTTCGTTGTTTAAAGAAGAAAATGTTTTGTGTAATAATATTACTGAGGAACATTATGTAAATAAATCCAACTATCCAAACTTTTGTAAGAAGTAGAGTATTTTAAACCGTTTTGAAGTTGAAATATAAAGATTTTTTTTTCATCCAACTTGTTATTTCATTAACCCTTTCAGTCCCGGTGTCCATTGGAATGGACATGACTTTCTACAGACTATGTAATAAATTTAAAAGCTGTAATTACTATTTAGATCACTTGGGGGTTTGTGAACTGTTATGTTTTTCAAGTTTTCCAGTTTTGTGCTGCTATCTGTGGCCAAGTTTAGAACAAGTTTGGAGCTTTTGTTACAAGATGGACAAGGAGGTTCACAGATAGTTTTTCAATGAAGCATAAAAAGTCAGGTCTGAAAGGGTTAAGTTAACTTGTCTCAGGTTCTATTCATGCCATCTAATGTATAAAAATCTAAAGTTATAAATTACATAAAGCTGTACCTGAATACCAAATAAATATATTGAACTTTCACATCACAACTCCTTTGGATACTGAAGCAAAATATTGTTACTTACCCTTTCTGTGGTAACAGTGATCAACAATGAATATTCAGATTTTGTAAAATAGTATTGGACACACTGGTTCTATCAAATTTGTTTCAGTTTTGGAAATATTGATTCAAAATGCAGTTACTATGCAACAAATAAAGCTGTCATGGCCAAATTAAAAAAAATATTGAATATGATAGGATATGATCCACTCTTTATTAATTAAATTCAAATTAGGTGTATATCTGCTCCATATCAGGATTCATACTTAATTGGAAATAAGAAAAAGTGTATGGATTGTCTTACTGTGGATTTTGCAAAATGAGAATGACACAAATGCAGATTTACTGGAAGAGTTAATTGTTTTTCAATGTGTTGAGACACCAGCTGTATTAGAATGCTAGTGTGTATTGATACAAGCTTGTTATAGCTTCTTAAAAGTGATGCATCTGTGAAATATTTAAAAATTATTTTGTCTCATAATAAAATATGAATTCTACACTTAAAGAAAATATATCACTTTTCCCATTTGGCAAACTTTGACTAACAATTAACTGAAGCTATAGATTGATAGGCACATGCTTATTAATAGGCACTCCAAAATTTATTTTCTCACAAACTCTTTTCCATACTAAAAATTTTCCACAGCACAATTTTTCACTAATTTGTTTCAAAATAGTATATTAAGTTTGACAAATAAATTATTACATTTTGAAATATCAAGAGTTTTTGAGAGCAAGAAGAGTAACCATTTTTCTACATTAATTTGGGCTAATATAAAAAGCTATAATATGACAGATGTAGTTATAAACTCATTTACTGTAAAAAAAATTTTTTTAGCGACTTGAAAAATGCATCAAGAGGATCATTTTTTTAGACCAGTGAATTTAGTTTGTAAAAAGTATCATTTAAATAACCATGCAAGCTGGCATGTTGATATTTGGTAGATATATCACTATTATTGTGTATAATAAATGGTATTAATTTCAATAATACATCTTGCATACTATAGATTTTCCAAACTTCACAGATGCATCACATTAACACTGCATTATTTTGGTTTAGTTGTTGCCAAAAGTAGAGGGTTGTGTATAGCAGTCTGCCTAATACTAATGGGTATATAAATACTGAAAATATAAAATACAGCTGAAAATAGAATTATTTGTTTCTATGAAAACCCTAAAAGATTTGTATATTATTCAAATGTGAGAATTGCTCAAAGACAATACAAAGAGTATCTCAAGGAATCAAAACAAAACCAGAAAGGAGAATAAAAGAAATGAGCTGTAAAAAGGAAACTTGATTAAGAGATTAACTTCAAGAATAAAGAAAGATACTAAAACTTCGGACAGCTTAAGAAGATGCTATAAAAGCAAAGTTTCACTAGATAAAAATAAATTGGTTTTACTGATTTGCATATATTTTTAGTTTACATATGTTTTATATATAGAATATATTGAAAGTCATTATTGTATTTTTAACATTAATAAGCAAAGTTTTGTCAAATATAAGAAAATAACAGAGCATTTGACAGCAATGGTTATGTAGGAGGCTGTGAAACAAAATTGTGCAGTTTCAGTCCTTTAAGCTTAAACAATTCACCTATATTTGACGAGTTGGAAAAAATTCACAATGCAGTAATAAAAATATGTTGTCAAAGATAATTTCTCATTAAAGTTATAGAAAGTCGAAATTAATGTGTGAAAAACAGTGTAAACCATGCACATTCAAGAGGTACTGAGTCTGAATCCCAGTAGGGGTATTACTAAATGAGATTTTTCCTGGAAATTTTCCTTATCTTAGAAAGATGAATGTCGGATGACGCTAAGCTCTATGGACCCTGTGCTCATTTGAAAATCATTTTACCCAATTCCTTCATTCTACAATCTGCCAATACAGCTGTGTCCGATTTTTAGGCAATTGGCTTTATATCAGCTCTGGATAGCACTACTCAAAAAATATCTTTGCCAATAGGCTAGGTTAGTTGCAGTAGTTGATACCTGTATTATCTGATAAATTAGTTTTTACATTCACGTCTGACAGTTCACCAATAGTAATGATGAAAAAGTTGCATTTATTGGACAACTGTGGGGAAATAATGAGAGAAAGCAAAATTATTTTCAAATACAGCACTTGATACTTTTTGTGGGTAGCTTTTAAAGCTCAAATGCTGTTTTGAAGTTTCTCCTATTATCTATCACGTGGATGATGGGAGTTTACAATGGGCCAAAACCTTGGCTGTGCTTTGCAGCTTAAATTAGGACCCTCGACATTTGACAACACTTATGTTCATGTCAAAAAGTGAGAAATGCATGGGAGTTTGCCGGATGTTTTAATTTCATATACCTCCCACTGATATTTATGTCAATCCACAGATGTATGGTTCAACCTTTATCCCTTACAATTGCGAACAGTCCAGGAATGACTAATAATGGATGAAAAATGTTGATATTAACAGAGGTCTCACTTTTTAACCTCTTCGCATTATGTTCCTTTATAAATTCAGTATGTTCATATTCTAATATGCAGGCTTTGTGAATATTTATTAGTACCTCAGTACATTATTAATTGAAATTATGGATTTTTTTATAGCCTATGCTGGATACAAAATCTTGGACTTTTCAATGGTAAAGTTAAGTGGTTATTAACATGCACTCAACACTTACATATAAAATTTCTCTGTCTCTTCTTCTTCTCTCTTCTCTCTTCAAGGTGCAAAAGAAAATGGAAATATCTATGTCAGCAAATAGTGACCAACAGATAGGTACGGTTAAAGTGATCTGAGATCATTACTAGCATATATTCCTGACAATCTTGCATGCAGTCCTCATGAGCCTTGCTTATTTCTTCTCTTCTATTTTATACTAAAACCACAGAAAAAGAGTTCCTCTGTTTGTGTGGCCTAATTTGCAAGGCAATTGTCAATTGTTTTCTGGTTTACAATTTCCCAGCTGTAGCACTTCCATCAAATTCAGAATGGCAAACTTAATATTATACAAACTATCATACTACTTCCAGAGGAAGGTGTGAGTTTGTAGAACAAAAGTGTTGCTTATCAGCCAGACAAATTTATTTGGTGAATGACTAGGCTACTTTTCTTTTTGTGGAAGTTTGTAAACAGTGTTATATTCATTTATTTGACGAGTCGATTAATTACACTAAACTACACTTAATTGGGATTTTTGCCGGAACATATTTCGAAGGACTAGTTTTCTTCATTTTCAACCAGACATCAACTAATTCCTTGCAGTGAAGCTGGCATTGTTGTTAGTGCTGTCTCCTCTGATGGTGGTTCAATGAACTTGCTACACACAAATTTCTGTGCAACATCGTTGAAAACCCTATTTCTATTTTTTGCAATGAAGATGTGTTCCCATGTAGGCAGCTCTTGTTTTCCTACCTATGTGTTTTAGAAATTTTGGTTTTGAATTTATATTGTGGTGTTTTGTCCAAAAGTGGGTGGCAACTGCTGATTTTTTCCAATTGTTTTTATTTATATTTCTGAAGTGTTCTTTGGATCTTGGTTCCAAACACTCGCTGACAATGAACATCTTTGAAATGCTTTGGGAGAAAAAAATTAAGAAATTAAATTATTGCCCAAAATTTACTTAAATTACTTCTGTAACAATTTAAAAGTTTCATTCTATAAATCACTTTTATAAATATATTGTGATAAACTACTCATTATCAGTGATTCTTCCACACTAGCTGTGTATAGGACAGGAGTTGTAAAGGTAGAATCAGACTGAAAAATGATATGCCATAGTCAGATTTGAACCACAGACCATCTGGTCTCTGTCCAGTTGTACTAACCACTGAGCCACCATGAAAACATGCCAACATAATAAATTCCCCAACTGATTTAAGATTTTCCTGGTAAACCACAAGGGGATCAAATTATTTTGTGATGACAACTTACAAATTTATAAATGCTTAAATCCCAGGCTCATTTAGAGCAACTGCATGGATACCAGGAGATCCATGGTTCAAATTTGAACAAGCTTCAGTCATCAAACAGCTGACAATGCGGATGAATGCCCTCAAAAAGGTCCAGATTTAGTGTTTGATTGAGTAGTATCTAAATGGACGGTTGGCAATGAAGCTATTCAGTGTGCCATACCCCAGTATTTTGACGAGCGGTTGCTATTTGAGCAAATGCTGGGCAGATGTGGAGTAGGTGGTTTCTCTCTCATCTTTAAGTTCACAGAAAGGGCATATATTTCAAACATAGTTGTAACCATTGAAGAATGGGTGCCTTGATTGGCATTTGGATAATACTAAATAGATAAAAGTACGGACAGGAAAGAGAATGTTGAGTAACTTAAAGCTCTATGGAGCATGATTTCATCCATTCGTGTCCAACATGACTAATCAGTTAAAAGAGCGTTAAACTACAAAAAGAATTAAATGATTCCCTAGGCCTCCAAACCATCAGGATTGAAGAAAACTAGGTGTCCAGACTTGGATAGGAAAGTTAAGGGGGTGTCTGATATATGGAAAGGGAGGAATATCAAACCAGATTTCTTGCTCGCCATTGTTTATTGGTGAGCAGCCCCTTTCTGTAGGTCATCACGTGATTTTGTTCAAATTGTTCCTGTAAGCTTTCAAATTTCAGAAAAAAATTAGTGCCTCCTTTCTGTCAATAACATTATCATGACCCACCTCTGTTGGATGATGACAGCATGCATGCCTCACATTGTGCCACTAACTGTAAGCTCTAGAAACCGTAGCTGATTTGAGCATCATTTCACTTCTTTCATTCGCAATTTGTCAGATATGACCTATCAGATTCTAGGATTGATTACTAATAGCTGCACCACAGGCAGGGGATTGGACACTAATCTTTTGTCCATGTTGGTTCCTTTAAGCTAGTCTGTTCCAGGGTATGCCTCAGTACGAGGTACGTCCAGAAAGTAAGTTCCGTTTGGTAATAAAATTAAATTGTGTACAGATACAGAATAATTATTTATTGCACAAAATTCTACAACTCTTAAACTACTTTTCCACATAACTGCCGAAATTTTGCAGGCATTTGTCATAGCGTGGCACAAGTTTTTGTATACCTTCTTCATAGAAGTTTGCCGCCTGTGTCTTCAAAAAGTTGGAAACATTTTCTTTCAGCTCTTCATCATTGTTGAAATGTTGACCGCCAAGGAAAGAATTGAGATGTAAGAACAGATGAAAGTCACTAGGAGCGAGGTCAGGGCTGTATGGAGGATGGTCAAACACATCCCAGCCAAATCCCTATAGGACGTTTTTAGTCACATTTGCAGTGTGTGGTCGTGCATTGTCGTGAAGAAAAACAACACCTTTTGACAGCAATCCTCGGCGCTTATTCTGTATTGCGCGGTGCAATTTCCTAAGTGTCTCGCAATAAACATCTGCTTTGATTGTTTGACCACGCAGTAAGAAATCAATGAGTAAGATGCAGCGGGATTTTCAATCAACACTGACATTGCAAACAAGCACAACAAAGCGTATGTGGCTGACAGCGATCTCAAAATGGCGCAAGTTTCTTCTCCTTGATACAGAGCGTCTACCGCACATGTGCGGAACTGCAATTGCAGCACTGCAGCGGAGCTAAATTGAAACGGAACTTACTTTCTGGACGTACCTTGTATATTGAGGGCAACCTATTCTCAGAGCTGAATCAGGTATTGGGTTGCAAGCGCAAGCATTGTGCTATGACATATTAGCTATCACTAGCAAAATGAATACTCTTTATATATATAAAAATAAATGCTTAAATAATGTATTTTTTTTAGACACATGTTTGCTGACAATTTGATCAGAATATATAAATGCATATTTTGGGGGAAAGCGCATATTTTAAGTTTTAAATGAGAAAAGTGCATGTTTTACTTTTGAATGTGGTGTTAAATTATAATTTTCCCTTTAGATAATAATTACTAGTGCTTACTTAATAACATCTCTGCTAATATCAAGCAACATATGAATATATATATATATATATATATATATATATATATATATACACATACATACATACATATATACAGGGTGTTTCATATGTAGTTAGCCTTACCCCTGCCGCTGAATCCTTGCACTTGATAGTTAGGAGTTAAGTTGGTACATCCACAGAAAGCAGATGAAAAGCATTACCCATTTGACTTTCTGAACCAATCACAAAGTAGCATTCCGGTCTGTCAGACAACGGAAATTCATCTAGATGGTGCTCTGTAGCAATATCTGGCTATTTCCATGAGCTCAGTTTGTGAACTCTTAACACGTGCGTTGAGCTGTTCAGTACAAGATACACATTCGTTGTTATTTGTATTTGTTGATAATGTTGTTGGTGTTTGCATGAGAGGGAACATAACAAGACTTTCACAATTGTAGAGGTGGATAGACTTTTGTGGGAAGGTGTGGTGAGGGTGGACTGGCCTCATGGAAGAAGAAAGTGAATCATGTTCACAAAATAATACGAAAAGCACAGGAATTAGAAGGAATCATCAGTGACTGTGAACCACTAATAATGTCTTGATGACGATGTTGATGATAATGACGATCCTTTCCAGAATGATGTGACGACGGAGACTTAAAATTCTAAACTGGTGAAAATCATTTTGCTATACCTTTCTCTCATGGTAACGAGCTATTTTGCATTAATCTGCTCTATAGTGTCATAAATACCTAATTATGCTACATGCGTTACAGTATCACTGTTATTTTAGTTAATATCAATAATAACGAATTAGTTTCATTATTCATTTACTATGTACACTGTTTATATTCATCGTTACACATAATAGACACATTTGTAATCAGCTTTTGCTGTTTACTAGTTACTTTGGCAATGCCACAAAGGCAGCATAGCCAACCTTACACGAAACCACCTGAACTGTCAAGTGAAAAGATTCAGCGGTGGGGGTATAGAGCTCTATCCCAAAACTTACTGCTGGGTGACTGATCATTGAATCTCACGACACAAATCTTGCACTGCTCTCTGGAGTCGCCATTTTTTAGTTTCTTAATTTTCTTGTTTTTCTCACAGAATACACCAGTAGAGCAGCACTAATATGCTTAGTTTACATTTTGAAGCCAAACTGATAAACTGTCCAGTATAAATTATTTTCAAAAAGCTGTGAATATCATCTTCATAGCATTCAATATTAAATACTGTTAATTGTCGAGGAACCTGCATAGATTAATGCAATAAAACAGTTAAGTTTGTTGAAAACATTTATGTAATGTGTGCTTTTAAATGTAGTAACTGAACTATGATTTTAGCAGTGGAATAAAAAAATGTGTACTATTGCCAGGATTCGTACAGTGATACTTTAATTTTGTCCATAGCTCGGCACTATACCATTTTAACCTCTTGAGCTACAGTGGTCCTGCTTCTGAAAATCTTATCTAAAGTCTACATGTGACTATTGTGAAAATTGTTCTAAATATTGTGTTCATATCATAGAAACATATACAATATGTGCAAGAAAATAAATTATTTTAACAAGGTGCGAAACAAAGAGCGGCCTTAATGCTTAGTGTTCATTCATTGGTTTCTCAAAAAATATCGACTTATTTTACAAAATTATTAAGACAGAATGGAATATTACAAAGTATTAAATAATTTAATCCCTGAATTAAATTCATTTATTAAGAATTTAAGCTTTTCAATGAATTACAATTCAATTTCTAGCCCTGAAGCTATCAAGATATGCTTAGACAAATTACCAGGAATACATGGGGTTTGGAGAAAGGGGGTGCAAAATGAATATGATCCATAGAAACTTTTGCAAACAAATCCTAGACGTACCAAAGCTTCATCAAATGGAGTGGCAGAAGCAGAACTAGGTAGATTGGAAAATTGTGGAAAGAGTGCTAAAATATTAGGCAAGAATTAGCAATTTAGAGTAATAGAATATTGTACATCAGTGTTTGGTAGTACAGGAAATGCTAAATCAAGAAGATTCATGGCTAAATAAAATAAAGGAAATTATGTTGAAAGTGGTTTTGAGGACATATGGAAACCTAGGGAATCACTGCAAAATAGGTTCCGGAAAGAATGGAAGATATTGAAAGTCAAGAAGTGATAGCAAGTTTCAATTCAAAGAGCTTATTGGCAATGTATAGAGAGATGAAAGTGGTTTGGAACAGTAAAAACTACACTGATAGAAAGCTTTGCATAGGCCAGAAAAGGGTGGTGAAATTGAAAAGTTTGAGAAGATTTAGAGAAATGGCCTTTATGTCATCTGAAGGATAAAAGATGAAGAAACTAGGATGCTTAAAGAGAAGATAGGTAAAAAGGAATGCACAACATTACAAAATAAATTCAAGTGGAAAAGTTAATGAATGTAATTTAATTGAAATTGGAAACTTATTGGGTAGAGTAAGAGGCACATGTTGAAGAAAATTAAATGAGATTATGTAAATGATAGTGTGTATTAGGTTTAAGAAATAGGGTTTGAGTCCGTTGATCCAAGGGTACACAAAAACTCGGTGTGGTAGTAAATAAGTCAAGTATCAATCTGTGAACTCCAAGGCAGGAGTAGAATATTTCATCAGTTAGTGATTTCACTGTTGAATTCTTCAGACCCATGGCTGTATGCCATAAAGTGTGTTATACCAGAGCCTACCAGTAGAAGATACCTTGACCATCCACAGAACTAATGACCAGAACAAAATTTCATTTGGCCAAAGCTGAAAGGTTTATCCATGATAAGTAAACCTATAATTTTCAAAGAGGTATTTTTGAAGAATTAATTAAATACGTTTGAATGCCCTTAGAGCAATTGATTTACAGAAAATGTTTATATGATAATACCAGAAATAGAATTTTTTAGGAAAACTAACTTTTTCCTAAAGATTTGCTGTTTCTCTTTATTATTATAATAATAATTTATTTATTTTTTGGAATTTCTTACATCATGGTTTCATAAATTCAGTGTATTACAAACTACATTTCTTACAATTTAACCAGAGATGTTATACTCTTGGAACTCTTGCACATTATAAAACCATTGAAATATTGAAAACATTTTCACCTGCTTGCTAAATCTGGACGAGTGTGGATTATTACATTGGTGATTAAGTTTTACATATGTGCAACTGCTGGTGTGCAATGTTGAGATGATGTTTAGTTTCGATATTTGAGGAAAATTAATGAATATATATGTATAGACACACACAAGGTAAGGTGAGTATGTTATTTTGTCTAACGTGAGTTTTGTAGTGATCAGATCTCTTCAGATTAAATATTTTATATATGAGGCATGTTTGGAAAGTAAATACCATTTCGTTCTACTGGCAACATAATGCTAGTGTTGCAGTTCTAAATATGCACACTCATTTCTCTGGTTCTTGTATGTCCAACTGACATCTTTACAGGCAGATTATGTTGTGTTTACTGTTGTTAGTCATCATTCAAAATGTTTAAGGCAATTTTCTGATCCTGCACTGTGAAGTGTATTCTGTAAAATACAGTTTTAGAATACAAGGAACATTAGTCTAACTGAAATTTGTTGTCAACTTCTAGAGATTTACGGTGAAAGTGTAATGACAAATGGAATGGTGAGAAAGTGGGTTAGGCAATTCAGTGATGGATGATCCAATGTTCATCATAGAGCAGGGAGTGGGTGACCTTTTGTTGTCACTGATGGTTTGGTTGAACAAGTAATGAGGCAATTCATGAAAACAGATGGTTCACAATAACGATGCTTTGTGATGTTTTCCACAAATTTCAAAAACTGTTTGCATGAGATTGTCACAAAGCAGTTAAATTATCACAGACTGTGTTCCCATTGGGTTACGAAGATGCTTATGGATGTCCGTAAAATGAAGTGACTGGGCAGTGCTTTTAATGTTTCTTACCCAATACAGTAATGAGGGAGATGAATTCTTAAGCAGGATAGTGACTGGTGATGAAACTTGGGTTTCACATGTCTCAAGAATTAAAACATCAGCACAAAAAATCATATGCACTGTGTTCAGGGACAAATGGGGCATTCTGCTGTACCTTCCCAGAGATGCAGCCATCAATGCAGTAAGATACTGAAGAATATTGAGAAATCTTCAGTACACAATTCAAAATAAAAGGCGTAGAATGCTCAGTCAAGGCATTGTCTTACATCATGACAATGCACATCCCCCTGCTGCTGGTGCCAAACAAAACCTTATTCAGCAATTAGGTTGGGAGCAGTTCAATCACCTGCCATTTAGCCTCGATCTTGTCCTTCTGATTATCAACTGTTCTTGAACCTGAAGTGAGAGTTCAGAGAAAGGCACTTTGGCAGTAATCACGATGCAAAACACAATATTCAGTAGTGGCTGCCTTGAAGTGGGCATACACAGGTGAATTCTCCAATTGTCTGAAAATGATAGTAACTATGTCGAAAAATAGATTAAGGTATGTTCTTTCATGCACAAAAAATATTGTGAAAACAAAACTTTTATGCCTTTTTCTTTTCTCCCCTCAAATTACTTACTTTCCTGAGATGCCTCATATTGGCTTTTTTTTTTTGGGGGGGGGGAGGGTTATAAACTGCAAAAGCATTTACGAATTGCCCCACAAAATGATGCAAAATAGATTATTTTTAGTGTACTGTGGTTACATACATTTTTTAGTGCAGAGATTATAAGTTCTATTTGTTGTAGTTGTGATATTGTGAATGTGAGATTTCCAGTTTATGAATTTGTTAATTGTTATTCCTAAAAATTCTGCTTCAGAGATATATTGAATTTGTTATTTACTGTAGGTGAACATCAGATTGACATTCACAGCCCTCTATTAGCGCAAGCAAAGCCCTTGCATTGGGATTGATTAGTATTAAGTAACAGGTTATTAACAATCAACCACTCCATTAAGCTAGTCATTACATTGTCAGCTTGGTTTACAAGTCTGCATGAATGAAGCTTGTATCATTTGCATACAATATTCTTACACCATGCACGCGTTTAGGTCCATAAATACACCAATTGTAGAAGTCTTGGGATAAGCCCCTCTATTGTTTGCTTTATGAAGGAATAAAGGGCATTGGGTACACTTTTGTTTTTCCTAAAGTCACTTTGGTAATCGCCAAATACATATTTTTTTAAAAATTGTGCAATTTGATTGTATATGACTGTTTCAAGTATTTTTAAGAATCTTGACGTGAGAGATATTGGCCTATAATTATCAATATTAGTTAGGTCAGCCCTTTTGAATATGGGAAGGACTCTGGTTGTTTATAGATTCTCTGGAAATTTCCCTGAATTAATTGAACTATTACATATATCAAGTATGGGATTTAAAATGTAGTTCATGCATTGTTTAATTAAGCATTCTGGCATTTTATCAGGACCAGCAGAAAAACTATTCCTTTAGAACTAATGTTTTTATCATTCCTATTTCATTTAACATTTGTTGGAGTATTTGAACTAGTTAGCAATAGTAACATTCTGTGTTGAAGTGGTTATTAAATTTATTAACATCAATTGGACTTTTAATTATTACATTATTTATGGTCAAAGTTATATTTCTGTATGAGCCAGCTTATGGTTGGCAGATTCGCTTCTAATGATATTTCACATAGTCTTGTTTTTATTTGACAAGTTAAAGACCTGCTCATCAGTATGTCATTTCTTAGCTTCTCTAATTATCTTGGTATCAATTTGCCTGTATCACTTGAGATATTATACAAATCCCATAGTTTTGTTCATTTTACTTAAATTTAAAAGATCCTTGATCTGTTTTTTAGAAGTTATACTTCTTTTTGTAATGAATTTTTTACTTTTGTTAATATAAATTTTATTGATTTGTAGAGAAAGGAGTGTTAAAATAATGCAAAAAGGTAGTCATGAAGTTAGAGGTTTTAATATCTACAATTTCTTCAGCATGTGCTCAGTCCAATGTTCCTTTTCCAAAAGAATGTTTTCATTAAAGAAGAAACTTTTGTGTATTACCTTGGGCAATTTCTTGCTGTTTCTCTTGAATGAGTCAGCTAGAGATAAAGTTATTGAATTAGGGTCAGAAAAGCCAGTTTTAATGTTTGAAAGATTGAACTTTTTAGTTGTCAAGTATCATTACATCAATTGATATTCTTGAGCAGCAGTCATTCTTATGGCATTTTGAACATTTTCTATGTTTTCTAAGAAAGTCTACATTAAAATCTAAGTTTACTTAAAATGCCTTTTTAATGATTTTATCACCATTTAAACTTTTTTTCAGGTTTTTTCATCACAGTTTTAGACCACTCATTTTAATTAATGTGTGCTAAAATTATTTCTCAACATAAAGTCATGCTATTAAATTTAAAAATAGTAGATATCTCATTTTTATAAAAGTTAAATTTTTATGCATTAACCTTTTACAGTATTATAAGCCACTAAAATTCTGTATCCCCCACTCTCTATTCCCCAAATAAATTTATTTTACCTGTCAATTATCTTCAGAAAGAGTATGAAATTGCAAATAGCCCCTAGCTAAGTTGGATAATTGCTTTTAATGAAACAATTGTTATACATAGAGGTTATTTTATTTTTAATGTGCAAACAGTACAATAAACAGTGAGAAGAAGCTGAACTATCTCGCTTAAAAATGATCTATACATTCATGTACAACATTCTCTCCTCTCACTCACTCTCACTAACATTATATTGTGAAGATAGCCTGCAAGATCTATAATTAACTTAAAAATATATATTGAAAACAAATTGTACATACAAACTAATTTTGTACAAAACATAGGAAACCAGGATATTATTACAATATTGAAATTAACTTTGCTTTCAGGACTGCTTGCTAATAGGCACCAGCAGTCCTATAACCATCAAAGTTATGGTTAAGATGGAAACAAATATTGCTTTTCTCTCAAGAACACTTCTACATCTCTTCAGTGATGTTCTACATTAATTGCACCCAAGCTGTGGATGGGCTTTATCTCGATCTATGTACACGTTCCCCTGCTCTGTTTCATCAGCTTCAACCTGTTGCTTTCGCACTGCAAAAAAAAAAAAATAAAGAGAGATTAATCAACAGCATAAAGAAGCACATATTGGCATCATCATTATCTAAAATATTTATCTTTACATTATCTATTTGTGTAAGATTAATCCATACATAAAGTTATACATCCTGAAAAACTTTTAAATTATTAAAGAAATATCCTGGATTTTGGCTTGTTTCTTCTTTATCTTTCTTATAAATATATTATTTAATTTTCTACACAAATTTTGGTCAGACAATGTATCCAAGAAGTTTCACAAAATTGTAATAAGTGGATGCACGTTGCAAACAATTGTGTAGATACCTCAATTAATGGATTCATCCTGTGAAAGAATTTATTTGTTCCTTATGGATCTGAATAAGTGAAATATCTAAATGGTCTGACAATGAAGCAATTGCCAAGTTTCTAGCTGAGAAAAAGTTATGTTCATTAAGGTGTCCTTTTATTTTGACCAAATGTGGTACTCTAATTCAGGCTACGAACATACATACATAACATTGCAATCTATAGATTCTATAATGAGCTAAGACTCAAAGCACAAACTCTAGGATGTAGATCATGTCAACAATTACATTTATTTACAAATAATAACTCTTGAGGATGAATTTTCAGAGGTGTCAGTTTTGCATGATTTTCAATTACATGTCTGTTTCCAAAAGTCTACCCGTACACTTGCATTCTTAGAATATTCATGTTTATTACATTTACAATGTTACATTATTACCAGTATTTTTTGATTGGTGTGAGTAATAAGGTATATTTTTAATTCTGATCTAATTGCAATTCTTTTATAGAAGAGGGAAGTGAATTAAATAGAACTATTCCTTTGTGTAAACCCCTTTTTGGAATAGCTGCAAATTATTTGTTGGTCTATGTAAGTCCTGCCTATGTCTGGTTTCTTTGTTATGAATATCTGTATTTTTCTGGGTTACTTATTACAAATGACAATATGGCTAGAATATATTCACAGGCTGATGGTAAAATTCCAAACATTTTGAAGAGTGGCTTGCAGTGAGTTGATCGTCTTTCCCCTGCCATTATTCTTATTACCTTTTTTTGCAAAATGAATACTTTTTTAGCATTTACTGAATTTCCCTAAAATATTATTCCATAGGTCATCAATGAATGAAAATTGCCTAATAAGCTGTTTTTAGTATGCTTTTATTTATAAGCTGAATTAAAGATTGAATTGCAAAACATGCAGAGCTCAGTTTGGGTAAGATATAGTCAATATGGTGTTTCCAATTCATGTTACGATCAATCATAAGACCTAGGAATTTTGTATTACTGCATTTTCATATTCTATCCTTAGGTCTGCCATGTTTTTATGCTTTGTGCAAAAATTAATGTAGTTAGTTTTTTCAAAATTTATGTGGATTTTATTACTTTCAAACCAATCATTTAGTGTTTTGAACATTTTATTAGATGAATTTGGGAACTGACTGACATTGTGCTCTTTAATTATAATACTTGTGTCATCCGCAAAAGAACTGGATATTCCAACTTGCATAAAGTTCAGTGAGAAACTCACAACTCAAAAGGGATATATCTACAGTATGCAATACAGACTTGCACTGAGGGCAAGTTAATGTCACAGCTGAATAAGTGTTAGAAATGAAGTGACAGGATACAAGTATTGTAGTATGACCTTTGCCTAGTGATGTATTCTGCCTCCAGCTCTGCTCCAAGTTTTGTGGGAACAGCCTGCCATAAACACGTGAGCTTTAGTAAGTTTGCTGTTGTGTATATTACATGCTGTTATCTTTTGACTGGCTCCTACTGTTAAAATAAATGAAAAAAGCTCCATTATCAGGTGGTGATTATACCCAATGATCATTCATTAGGTTCAGTTTGCAACACCTTTCATGGAAATTTAAATCTTATTGGTATGGTTCTGAAAATGATCACTGTGTGCTTGGTTTAGTTACTTTAGTTTTAATTCTCTCATTCTCATCAATTGACAGTATCATTAACAAACAAAGAATTTAATCATATTTCCCTCCCCCTCTACTTCTATTATATGCAGAACTTACCCAAAAGTTGTTCCATATAAATGCACTGATTTGCATCTGGATGTGAACCTGGTGCCATGAGACTCAATGTTGTTGACAACTCCTCCACATCTGAAATAATACAGAAAAAAAACTTTTAAGATATAATCATTGTTGCCGTCATTAAGTACAAGGTGTTTTGTGCAAGGTCTCTGCCTGAACAAGAAAACAAGATTTAAGAGATTTTTCCCTCCCAAATGTGCCAC
Source organism: Hymenopus coronatus (assembly GCA_030762935.1). Classification (NCBI taxonomy): domain Eukaryota; kingdom Metazoa; phylum Arthropoda; class Insecta; order Mantodea; family Hymenopodidae; genus Hymenopus; species Hymenopus coronatus. The sequence goes on along the minus strand of CM060884.1, from coordinate 46,993,328 downwards.
TTTAAAAGCAGTATATTTAGTCCAACAGCTTTCCAACCTTTAGCACTCTCACTAAAATAAAAGTGGGGGGGGGACAATAACTTCCAAAATGACAAACCCGGCGGAGGACGATGGATTTTTTTCGGGCGTAAAAATCCTTAGCATGGCTTCCTTCGGAAGGGAAGTAAAGCCGTGGGTCCCGTGTCGTAGATTTACGGCACATAAAAGAACCTCAAGCCTGATAGAGAGACCTCGGCGCAAAATTTAGCGCTTTCACGTCCAATATAGAACGGGACGCTGATAACCACAGTAGTTAAAGAGCGCCCATAAATAAAACGCCATTTCATTTCATTTCCAAAATAAGTCTAACTCAGCTTCAACCTCATCTTTAATGTGAATCCTCATCACATCCATTTCCGGTTTGGGGATAAAAAAATAATCATAGAGAGCCAATTCGGCTGGATGTGGAAGTATTTGGAAGTGAAGATCACACAGTTTTTCAGCACCAAACTCGGACTTTTGTAAATGAGCATTTTCCTGACGAAAACAAATTCTCTTTTTTGTAAAGTGTGTGCTGTCTTCGCTAGGTCTAGTAGTGGCGCTGTCCTTGTGGAAGTAACCTATGAACACCATAGACATGAAAATCTCAGAAAACTGCAGCCATGACTTTCCCTGCATATGAAACCGGTTTTGCTTTCTTTGATGCAATGGATTCTGCTTTATTGTTATGAAGCGCCAAAGAAACGCACTGGAAATGCATTTAAACAAGTTGAACCACTGTTAAAATGCTCATTCGAATGCATTTGCGATTCATATTGCGTAGTACGTACTCATTGCGCGGGATAGCTTTCTCATACACAAGACTTTATAACAGTGAATATGGCCTATGGAGGTCATTGCAGTATCAGCCAATTCCCGTAGAAATCCCTGCCATTACTGAGTACACCACTATAAAGTTTTGTCACAGACTCGTTGGTCTTAGAGATTTTGGAACTACCTGAGTGCTCATCATATTCAATTAATTAAATTGGACGATTGGGTTGTAGAAGAAGGGGAAGAAGAATGTTCTTACCATGTAGTCGTCTCTGGATAAAGGCGGTGTAAGCCAAGAGGGCTGTAAGCTCTCTTACAGCCCTCTTAGTGTAAGCTCAAGGGTTATTTATCTTTGTAATCTTTCCTGGGGTGAGAGGAGAAGCTTTTGTCAAAGAAATAAGACACGTAATACTTTGTTGGAATGGAATGGTACAGTCAGACTGAAAAATTCAATTCCATAACCGGAATATGAACCACGAATCTCCTGGTCTCTCTAGTTGCTCTAACCACTTAGCTAAGACAATATTAATTAAATTCCCCAACTGACTCACGTTTTTCCCGGTAAACCACACAAGGAGAGCTTAAATTATTTTAAGATTATTTAACCTAATGGCGACTTACATGTCGTAAGTACTTTAAGCCTAGGATTTAAGGTAGGAACAAGGAAATAAGAGAATGCCGTAGGCTAAAGCGATAGTCGAATGCTTCAGGAGCTGGTGGCTTAGTGAACATTGACGTTGGCATGGTCAGGAGTAAAGCAAAGAAAAATAAAAACGAGAAATGATTAACATCACAAAAAGCTAAATTTGACATAAATTGTGTTTCAACGTGATCTGTATTTTATTGTGAAGTAAGCAACATGTTTACTTTCTCTACACGTATTATGTACATAGTGTATAGAGAAGGTATTGCAATACATCAAAAATTCTAGCCCGAGATTTCATAGGAAACACACCCTAAATCCAAAAAAAAACATTTTTAGAAAAACTATGCGTACGAATCCGTGTGTCGTGAACACGATAACTCAAAAACGAAACGTCGGTAAAATACCACACTACCCTTTACAAGGGAAAAAAATGCGGAATTTTGATTTTATCAAAATGGCTCTTACGATTTTGATTAAAATGCCGTATATTAAATATATTTATATGACTAATAAAATGGATATCTTGAATTTTTTGGGAATAGCCTCTGAAGACCTCTTTATTCGGGATACATTTTGCTGGATTTTGCAGAGGTAGCTGCTAAACCATAAGAGATAGACAAAAGCTTACTACACAAAAATGTAGATCACGTTAAAACACACAATTTATGTCATATACGTTTTTTACATGGAAGTGACCATTTCCGAGATATTCCTTAATTGTTTCAGATTTAAACACAAACTTTTCTCACACATATTTCAATACATGGCCTAATGTACTCCCTTCTACTTTAAAGGAAGTAAGTAATCAAGACAAATTGTGCTAATATTTATCTCGATTATCTATAAAGTAGATAGAAGAATATGCTTTTTAGCAATAATTAGTTAAAGCGATGTAGAGAAAATCATTGAATGGAACACATCAGATTTTTCTATATCCTACGGACCACCAGTTATGCAAAATTCATCTAGATGGAGAAAGCTTCAGAGGCTATTCCCAGAAAATTCAAAATATACATTTTATTTGTCGTGTAAATACCTTTTAACATATATTTTAATCAAACTCGATAGAGCCATTTTTGAGAAAAGCAAAATTTGCCATGAAAAGAATGGTTTGAGATGGGGTGCTTTTCCTCAAAATCTTCGTGTCGCATCCTTGGAAGATACCGAACTTAAATTCAAGTTTGGTACTTGTGCTGTTCAGACACACATACACTTTCTTTCTTCTTCACTTTACTTTCTCTAGCCCCGTATGTAAAATGTACATGGGATAGAGAAGATTGTATTCCACCCAAAAATTCGAGATTTCACCGGAAATGCATGTTTTAGGATCCCCTGACCCCCCCCCAAAAGCATTTTCAGAAGCAGGTCCGTGTGTGTGTGTGTGTGTGGACAGCATAGCTCAAAAACGAAACTGGTATTTAAGTTTGGTATCTTCCAAGGATGCGACACAAAGATTTCTAAGAAAATCCCCCCACCCCTAACTACCCTTTACATGGAAAAAATTTCGAAAATTTTATTTTCCTTAAAAATGGCTCTAACGATTTTGATTAAAAGTCCATATATTAAAGCCATATTTATCATAAATTAAATGTATATCTTGAATTTTTTAGGAATAGGTTCTAAAAACCTATTTATTCTGAATGAATTTTGCTTAATTTGGTATAACTAGTAAACCGCAAGAGATAGACAAAAACTTACTCTACCTGAAATGTATATCTTGTTAAAGTACACAAGTTATGTCATGTATATTTTTTTCGTGGAGCTTACCGTTTTCGACTTATTCCTTGTTATTAGTGTATTACTTATACTTTTCTCAGACGTAAGTGTCCGTTTTTCTTTTGTTCTACTCCTGGCCAAGCCAAGAAGCGATTTGCAACGACAAGTTTTGACAATCATTTTAGCCTAGTGCATTCGCTTAGTTCCATTCTACTTATAAGGAACTAAGTAATAAAACTCTGCTGGTGTTTATCTAGATTAGCATGGTGTTGAAAGAAGAATTATCTTTTGTAAGAAGTTTGTAGAGTAGCTAGAAAGGTCATTCGAGTGTAACGCATCAGATTTTTCCCATTGCAATGACTGAACAATGGGCCGGAGCATTGTCGTAATGAAACAAGATTATGTTGTTTTTTTTTTTTTTGGCCAAATGAAGTCTTTTTCTTTTCACCTCATCACTCAAATGTTGCAGCAAGCTTGCCTGTGCATCCCAAAAAACACTGGCCATAACCTTGTTAGCTGACAAAATTGACTTTGCCCTTTTTGGAGTTGGTTCACCTGGCGCAATTCATTGTTTTGACTGATTTACTTTCTGGAGAGTAGAGATGTATCCAAGTTTCATCCATGGTAATAAGCCGTCTCAAAAATTCACTGGGATTTTTTCGGTCGAGCTCCACATTCTTAACAGAAACAGCTTTTCTTTGCAACTTTTGATCAGGTATCAACAAACGCGGCACCAATCTTGCACAGACCTTGTGAAAGCCCAAAACATTAAAATATTACCTGCACGTTCTTTTGATATGTTTACAGCCTCTGCTATCTCAAACAACTTTAATCTGCGGTCTTCTAGTACTAAACGATGCATTTTTTTCAGTGATCTCTGCAGTTGTCACTTCTACAGGGCGTCCAGAGCGAGGCTCATCACTAGTGCTCGTACGTCCCATTTTAAACTCTGCAACCCACCTTTTAATCATTGAATAAGAAGGGGCAGAATCTTTCAATGTACTGTCCATTTCCTCCTTGATTTCTTTGGGTGTTAAGCCTTTCAAATGGAAGTATTTAATCGTTGCTCATTTTCCAAATCCTCCATTTTTGTGAAAACCCTAAAGTTGTCTTATTTAAAATGCTGTCATTCGAAAACTAAACGAGTTATTGATCTGTAACTATGGATACAAGCTAGTCTAGAGTTAAACTATACGATGCTACTGTCTAACTGGCCTAGTGGTGCCATATCTGTGCGAGGCCCGGGACTTATCCCGACCCTAGTATTTACTGTAAAATTAACACCTTACAATTTACGACCGCATGTCCAACTCACAACACAATAACCAAAAAGTTGACTGGCGCACTAGCACTTGGAACAGTTACGGCGACATAAAGACAGCAGGATGAAAGTCATGCATTTCCAGGCCCCTTAAGGACCTTCATAAGGAACAATGCGTGATCTACAAAACATAAGCAATTTTACGGATGAATCACTGAATAAGAAACTTGAAAGTGGAAGAGTCTAGGGTTGTTTAAAAGGAATGCCGCCGCCGCTTCGGTTGACTGATACGAAAATTAACATGAGTGTTGCCATTAATGCGAGGCAAGCATTTTCTCCATTGGTCATCCAGCTGATGAAGAATAGTAGGAAGGGGTTTCATATCGGTAATGACCAGATCGGTATGGTTGTTGTAGGCATGTTGATAAGCATTTGTCATCCGTCTAAGAAAAACCGTATGTTTACTGGAAAGCGATTACGGAACACTTGATGGCATCACTTAGACCTATGCTATCTGTTAACGGGTCATTGAACTACTTAATCCGTGAATTAGCACTTGAGACATGAACAGGAATGTGCACCTGAGTACGTGGAGCGTTCTTGTGGAGAGAAAAAAACAAAACAAAATATGGCACTTAAAACGTTTGGCATTTCCACTCTTCAATGAGTTTTCAAAAGTAAAAACAAAACAATGACAATTATTGCACAAATGTTAATATTTTCGGAACCGTTGATGTTTGAAGTCTGTCACGAAGGTGGGTGGGCTGTGAAAGCGGGTCCTACATATAGAGGCGGTGAAAGTCTGGTCGAACTAACAAAAGGCACGTGCATTACCGTACGGAATGCGATGGCGGACAATGGCCAGGTAGGCTGACTTGCAAACATTTTTTGGGAGGGGGAAGGGGCAGCGTTTTGCTGGCATTGTTTGGAATTCCTTAAGCCAGAACTTGCAGTGTGCAGGAATGTCCATTCCATGCCGTACATAACAATAAATTTTCCTATCAGTGGCCTACTTTCCGTATATTTCTGAATATGAGATGCATTCTTCTCTGCTTGGAAATTCAATACGAGTTACCTAAGATAATCATTTTGCTCGGTCTTCTATAAACGGCTCTTTTGGACCTTAAAGTTGATAATGATAAATTCAGTTTATCAGTATAATTTTATGAATAGGTGCGGACGGGCAAGGCATTTCCTGTCCATCTAACTTTCAAAGCCAGGAGCATCGCCCCTCCGACAATTTTACTGAAGGTGCCTGGCCCCCATAAAATTCAAAAATAGATCTCTCTTTAAACAAACAATCCCCCCCCCCTCGTATCTTAACGTCTTTTAATCTGTATTGATTTAATTGTTTATTCACACAAGCCGTGCGCACGACAGGAGATGCATAGGTAGAGTCAGCCTGAAAAATTCCAAGATCACCTTATGGTTTACCGGGTAACATGCCAGTCAGTTGAGAAATTCAGTGCCGGGATGTTGCCATTATAGCTCAGTGGTAGAGCAACCGGCTAGAGACTGGGAAATCCGTTGTTCAAATCCCGGCTATGGCATTGAATTTTTCAGTCTGACTCTACCTGATTGGTCATATCGGACGCTGAATGACATCGGTGAAATGATGTTCAAATGAAAAAATGAAATGGAATTTTATTTGTGGACGCTCTTTAACTGCTGTGGCTCACAGCGTCCCATTCTATATTGGGCGAGAAAGACCGTTTAACTTTGCTCAGAGGTCTCTTATCAGGTTAGAGGTTATTTTACGTGACTTAAATGAATTACACGGGACGAACGGCTTTACTTCCCTTCCGAAATAAGCCATGTTAAGGACTTTTATACCCGTAAAAGTCCATCGTCCTCCACCGGATTTGAATCTGCGACCTTGGGTATACGAAGTTAGCATGGTAACCATATGTTCAAATGATCTTGGGGTCCATGGAGCTTAAAGTTACTCGACATTCGTCTTCTCAGGATAAGGGAAACCTCCGGGGAAAAAAAAAAAATAAAAAAAGTTTCCGGTAACTTACCCTTAGCGAGATTCGAAATCGTAATCTCTTGAAAGTGAACCAGACCCGCTACCTCCACACTACCGAGGCGGGCTACTTTAAAGTTATATAAAAGACCGAACGAGCTGCAAAGGATTGCTTTTATTGCAAACGCAGAGTTCAACTGTTAAACAAAAGTAGTGACGATGAAACCTAGGTTTTAGCTAAAATCTCGTTTGAATCAGAGCATACAAATATCTACTATTCTCTTATGTAGAAAAATAGTTTGCAGTTGTAATATCTACGATCAGTTTTCAAAAAAAGCGTGAAGCAAAATGCATCCATTTTGTATTTCTTAAATCTATTCACAGAGATCGTTTTGCGACTACCCTCACACCTAATTAGGTAATACCTAGCTTTCAAACTTACTTTTATCATTTGTGTGACCACATTTTGAATTCTGTGTGGTATCATAAACGATGTTCCTGCCATCCATTGCAATAATGAAAAATCCTTTATTTTTCATTCACTAGCAAGGGAGTTCATAAGTAGGAATGAGCTCTTTTTAATTTCTCTGCTTATACATAGTATATATCTAGGAGGTACGAGTGTGTGTGTGTATATGTGTGAAAACAACATAAAAACGAAAAGTCGTTTTAATACCAAACTTGGCTTTCAATCTCAGCATCTTCTAAGAATTCGACACCCCCCCCCATCCCAAACTACAAATGGTGGTTAACTCCGCAAAAAACGTTTTGTGCATGGAGAAACGAAATGATACTGGCATACTTTTCAGAGCTGGTAATTATGCACCCGTTTATTACTTCTTAATATAATAAGTAATTTAAAGTTATATTGTAAGTGCTGTTTTCTAGCCAAAAGCGCTGAGAGTTTATTAATTCCATAAAAAAATCAAAAGATGCTTACTAAAAAGAATATGAAAAGTTTTGAGCAGTTACGCAATAATTCTTACAAACACTGGTGCTAGTATTGCTGAAGTAAAGAGGTTAGGAGGGTGGAAGTCAGCATCAGTTGCTGAAAGTTATGTAAAAGTGTATTGAAAATGAAATAACATTTCATAACATAACATTTTCTGGTATGACTAATTTTACTGTTAATATTTACCAAGGAAAGCGAGTATAGGTACTAAGTAACGAAGGCACTGATTAATATGCATATTGTTGTTGGTGTTGGTTTTAAAATACATTTAATGAGGAGATTCTTGTGTTTCAATGTCGCTGCACTTGCGTGGGATATCGGGTTTTCTTACAGGCACATGGGGAAAATTATGTTGTGGCGGTGATGACGTCATTACCAAGGTAATCATTTTCTGGCACTGGTACCAGAAACAGAGTAATTTTGCACAACTTATGCCGTCATAATAAGCGGTTCCAATGCTAGGATTGCACAAAAAAATGCATAAATGTTTTAACGAGATCTACATGTTTTGTGTAGTAAGTTTTTGTCTATCTCTTACGGTTTACCAGTTACACAAAAGCTGTACAAAAGTCATCCAGAGTGAAGACGTCTACAGAGGCTATTCCCGGAATATGCAGGATATACATTTCGTTTGTTAAAAAAATGTCTTGTAATGTGGGGGTAGCGTGTCTGCCTCACATTCAAAAGGTCGCGAGTTCGAAACTCGCTTAGGGTGAGTTACCCGGATAAGGGTTTACTCGGGGTTTTCCCTTGTCCTGAGAAGACGAATGTAGAGTAGTTTAAACTCCATGGATCCCGAAATCATTTGAGTATCATTTCATCAATTTCATTCATCGTACAATACGACCAACCAGGTTAAAGGACGTTAAGCTAAAAAAAAAAATCTTATATCTTTGGTATTTTAGAATAAAAATGTTCCATGTATAGGGTAGTTGGGGAATTTTCCTGAAAATCTTCCTGTCGCATCCTTGGAAGATACTGAACGTAAGTACCAAGTTTGGTATTTAACCGGTTTTTCGTTCTTGAGTTATGCTGTCCACACACACGAACCTTTCTCCAAAAATGTTTTTTTTTTATTCATAGGACCCTAAAACATGTATTTCCGATTAAATCTGTGTATCGTATTTTGGGTAGAGTATGATACCTTCTCTATCTATTACGTATATTGTACATACATGCTAGAGAAAATAAACATTATGCTGTCTATGAAAAAGTATCTCATAAAAGTGTGTTTCCCCCTTAGTTTTCCCCGTGTATTTTATTTTATATTGTTTTAACTTGAGGTCAGATCGCGACGGATCTATTAGGATATAATTTGTGGCACGGTGTATGGTGAACAGTTAGCCTTTTAGGTCTCATCCTTGTATTATATCACCTTACTTCGTTAAGGGTCAATAGAGACCTTAACGAAAGACAATGGTAACTCTGCTTCTACACGTACCAGTGCAGTTGGCATTAGTGTGCCGTCCAGTCTACCTATTTTCATTATCTTTGGAGAAATGTTCATTTTTATTTTAAACTTACAATGGAACATGGTACCAATCAATGTTTACCTAAGTAACTGAGAGATACCACGAAGAAAATATGGTATTTGAACCCAGGGCCAAGATGTTCGTCTGAGTCATTAGACTCAGTCTAAAATTAATGTTGTTCTGTTGAGCCCAGGTGTTCACAATCAACCTGTTTAGACAGGTAATTTCATCAAGAAGTGCAGTGTCATCTACAGTAATAGCATGAATATCTCTTCCCCCCTCTCCCCCCCCCCCCCCTCTCTCTCTCTCTCTCTCTCTCTCTCTCTCTCTCTCACAATTACAATATACAGGTTTTCTACATTTTCCCACCGGTGTTCCTTAGAAAGAGTTAATTAGGGCCAATTCATTTACCACGTCTATTAAATGCATGTTAGTTTGCTGTGCTGTGTATTATTAAGCAGGTTTTGAGGTCAGTGAATGTTATTGAGAAGATTAAATTGCGAGATTATTGAAACGATAAAAATATTTCTGTTCTTCCTGGCAAGTTTACTGAAACAAAGAAATGAAGAGCAGCGTGTTGCAAAGAGTGGGTTTATCGCCTTGTCGGTTGTGAACCTTCTGTAAAGGACTACAGTTTGTTCATAATGCATCTCAAAAGTGAAATATTATTCAGACACCTGCGATACGTGAATTATTATTATTATTCATTATTATTGATCCCTGAGATGCCTACCCAAAAATTTACGTTTGAACAAAGAATCGTTTTTATGCATACGAGCATAAAATCCAAATCACGTAGACAGGTGTGCAGACAAATTTAGGTTAATAAGTTTAAGACAATCGAATCACTAAACCTATAAGAAACGAAAAAATATGTTCTAACAGAGGTCCGGGTTCGATTCCCGGCTGGGGTAAGGAATATTTCTTTAACTAGAATTTTCCCTATCCCCCACAGAGTCTGGAAGTATGAATGTGAGAGTGAATGTGCGTGTGTTTAACGATATAAAATGATAAACCTAATTAAAATAACATAATGTGATCTGTGATAACATACTATACAAATAAAATAATAATAATAATAATAGTAATAATAATTGACAAAGTTGGTGCATCATTCGAATGCTCTCCATAGAAGTCTGTAAGGCATGATGCGCAGCAAGTGGATGTTTCGAAAAGCTCTGCTCATAGAGCTGCCAACTTTTAAAATTGAAACTCTACAGAGTGACTATTGTTCATGAATTACAATCTAGTGACGACGATGAATGACAGATGGGTTCTCCAGTTTCCCTCATCACTCAGTCCACCATTTGCTCCATCACCGTTCCATTCATTAATTTCACCTTTATTCCTTACGTTCTTTCTAAGGGCGCAGGGCCGAAGCCTCCCGTACCCAGGTAAACTTAGCAGGTAACAGCCCCCAAGCCTCCCGCGAAACCGGTGTAATTAGCCAGCAGGTGAGGTGGAATGGGTATGCCTAAATGTTTCCTTGATTTCTTTCAGTGTACCACAAATTAGTTCACAGTTAACATGTTTTCCGACGAGACTGAAATTTCGGTGAGTGGGACAGGAAGGAAAAGTCTACTTCGGAACGGTTACACTTTCGGATTCCAGAAGTGATTAAAAAGTAGGGTAGCGTGAGGGACGTGCAATGCTAAAAGTTGCAGAAGTTTTATTAAAACCTTTTCCATTGAAGACATGGATGTCCTGGATATTCAAGAGGACCATAACCAAGCGGCACCACCTAGTGACAAAATTCAGAGACAGAAAGTACTTTGTGATCTGAAGAGAAAAGCTACGGAAGATATATGTGAAAGGACATCAAAACTAATATACCAGCAACTGAAGGGAGAAAACACGGAAGAAGTAACCATTATAACATCTTTCACTAGAAGTATGTAATTTTGCATGAAATATTATAAACACCAAACTGGAACTGTTTTTCTTTTGATATTAGAGTCGTGATTCTTTGTTATTAATCATAAACTCAAAAAATGTAACATCTCCCACTAGAAGTATGTAATGCTTCATCAAATATTATAAACACCAAACTGCAACTGTTACCTGTTTCGACCGGGAGGCTAACTGCTTTGAGGAGGCTCGGGGGCTATGTAATTAGGGACCTTTAAGGGTCCGGGAGGCTTCGGGGCTATTTTTCTGACCGCGGGAGGCTTCGGTACCACACTCCTTTCTAAGTGTCATACCTAGATATGGGCCTATTTCTGGGTTCTTCACTCTGATTCAATGTTTATCTGCTCCTCTGCAGGATTCTTTCCTTAGGCACTCGCGTGTACTAGGGGATATGTCCTCCATAGAGGAGGGTGAACTGACTAGATAGGTAGAATGAAATGAATGCTGAATGAATGAGAATGAATGGATGCTCTTTAACTGCTGTGGTTCTCGTCGTCCCATTCTGTATTAGGCGTGAAATTTTGCTCAGAGGTATCTTTTTCAGGCGTGAGGTTCTTTTACGTGCCATAAATCTACGACACGGGAACACCGTGACACTAACGTGGGAATAATTTCCTTCCGAAAAAAGTCATCCTAGGGATTTTAACGCCCGAAAAAATTCAACGCTCTCTGCCGGGTTTGAACCCGCGACTTTGGGAACTGGAGGCTAGCATTTATCCATAGACCACAGAGGACGCCCAAGTAGGTGCTAATTGCTCAAGTGTACGTAACGCGGGGGTTTTAGAATGGAAACCTCTCTCCGGTACTGTAGACAGCACACGAAGCTCGCATATACTCGTTCCGGGGTGGGCCATAACGCCTGTTCTGTACTTGAATCGTACTATGCGCGGACGTTTTCTTGGGCGCTCGGCTATCTAGTCTTCTTTCGGCAGGTTTCGCGCAATTTCAGAAGCAGAGCAGAGTGACAGCATTGAGACAAAGTACGCTATACAGCCTGATATCTAGTGGCTTCAATGCTAAGAGTTCATTCTGCCTGTGGATCCCAGGGTTCATGTACATGCGTTGCGTTTCGTTTAATGGCTGAAGGCTTCAAAGACAGAAACTTTCTTTAGTTCAACTGCGGAAAGACAGGCCTCTTCTTCTCCCAGGGCCTCACTTGCCCGTAAAACGATCGCAAATAAGTGGTGCGCGCATAGTACTTGGTGCAAATAGCTAAGAGACTACAGACTAAAACTGTTCTGATCCTGTTGATCTTATTCTAATGATAGGTAAGTATAACAGCTTTAAATATAAAGTTAAATCAACTAACGTTTCATTATTTGATATAATTGTTTTTCAAATATTTAAAACCAAATATTAAGTTTGCGTAATTTTATGTGTAGTTAAATATAACCTCAAAATAATTATTGCATAGTATTTAAATAAATTAAAATAATTTATTTAAACATTTAAATAACATTTTAATGGTCTTATAAATAAGAATATAACGCCTAAAATTGGCGCTATGGTAACGCGTACGACTCGCATTCGGAAGATCCTGGGTTCCCGGAAATCGCAGACTCTGACCCAAGGGGTTTCCCCCAGGTAATCAGGCGAATGCTGGAGTGATTACATTCCCCGAATGCCGTGTCCATTCCATTGATCATTTCAATCATCCTTCACCTCGTTTATTCTGTTGGAAGTATCGGCGATGGTGATTTAGTGCAGCGTGGCAGGGAAAAGGATGCTCTCTTTGAACTTTCTTTATTCCTTGATCTTCGGGGTAAACGGATGACGCCTAGGTGGAGCGGGGATCCCAACTGCCGGGGTGTTCATTCTGGAAACTGTACGGACTCTGTCATTTTGTGCCACCACTCCTGGTTCCGACCGTCCGATGTCTCCTCTGACTTCATTCATCCCTTCCTCGAAGGGCATAGGTACAATATTCTCCCTGGAATCGATGCCGAGTCCCCTCCAAAATCGCCTTGTAACTTCAGAATTCGGAGGCGCCGTGGGTGAGTGGTTAGACCGTTCGCCTCCCAACTAGGCGGCCCAGGTTCGATCCCAAGCGCCCGCATGGTGGACGAAGCGGCTCTGGACGGGCTTTCTCCGGCTCCTCTGGTTTCCCCCGCTACTGATTCCATCAACTGCTCCATCCTCAATTTCATTTCATCTTACTCATGTTCATGCCAGACTACGGGCCGACCACTTGTAACAGGTTCTCCATTCTGTGGTTTTGTGCCGTATGCTCCCCCACAGGCTTCTGACCCCTAGGCATTGGCTTGTAAGTCTTAGAGGCGTGCCAGTCCAACAATTACGGGGAGAGTAAACCGATTACGAAACGAAACTCCAGAATTCACGCTTCGACGTTACAATTAGGAGCCCCATTTGGACCTTTTGAACTGTCTACGCCACTGCTTGTGAGCCACACTCACGTTGTGCAATACGTCAAGAGCTATTCAAGCGGAAAAAGGGAAAAGGAAAACAAACAGTGTGGACTAAAACTGCGATCGCACGGCAAGAACCACAAAAAGAGAACCTGGCGCTGTCTTGCATGTCTGAATGCCGTTCTTTTCTGTCTCTATCCAAACAGCCTTGAAAGGTCTGCGCAAAAAAACATTTGACTGCGATAGAAACTGCAGCTTCACACAATGCTTTAAAAGTTTTACCCTTCCCCTTCGCACGAATTGGCTACTGAAACATACCAGCTCCGTACCATTCTTCTTTGCACATGAGTGATCTCAGATTAGAAAGTGCGCCATTTTACAACCCGAACCATATATACTGTCCCGTTCGACTATCGATTTCTGCCGAATAGTTGACTAAAATATGATTCAGTGTGCTATGAATCGATTATTCGTTTTCACTTTCTCTACATTGTACATGGTACTAGGTAGAGAACGTTATGCACTCCACCCAAAAATTCGATGAGATTTCACCGAAAATACACCTAACCAAAAATAGCATTTTTAGAAAAAAGTTTGTGTGTGTGCCCGTGAACTCAAAAACGAAAAGTCGGTAAAATTCCAAACTTAGTCTTAAGTTTAGTTTCTTCCAAGGATGCGACTCGAACATTTTGAGGTAAATCCCCCATTCTAAACTACCCTTTACATGGAAAACATTTGAAAATTTTGATTTTCTAAAAAAGAAAAAAAAACCAACAATATATTGATTAAAATACCGTATATTTAAAATACTTACATGGCAAATAAGATGTATATCCTCAATTTTGTGGAAATAGCATCAGAAGACATTATTCTAGATGTATTTTGCATAACTGGTAAACCGTAAGAGGTAGACAAACACTTGTACAAAAAATGTAGATGTCGTTAAAACACACAGTTTATGCCATATACATTTTTACATGGAATTAACCATTTTTTAGATATCCCATGTTATTTGTTTCAGTTTTAAAACACTTAAAACTTTTCACATACAGAAATTTGTCAACTCCTGGCAAGCAAAGAAACGGATTTCAACTACATGGCAGTCAGATTTTAAAACATTTGACTATCACTTTAGCCTAGTGTATTCCCTTATTTCCCTTCTACTTACAAGAAAGCAAATAATACGAGCACATCTGCTGATGTTTATCTTGATTAGCATGAAGTAGATAGAAGAATAAGCTTATTAACAAACATTTGTTACAGATTTGTAGAATAAATCATGCGAATGGAACACATCAGATTTTGTATGTGCGCTGGGTTTTAGCAGTTAAGATCCAGGCTACAAACACCAACATATTTATTAACTTATAATAATGTAATTAAAGGTGACAGTTTGATTCAAAATAAACAAATGATACGCAATCTATAACATTTTTTAACGTATTGCATTGAAATGAAAAACAAGGAATTGAATGACATTTTACCAATTATAGATAGATATTCTTACATATAAGAGAAAGGTCTGGAGTAGACTAGATAACGGTAAACTTAACTTCTATTTTATTTGCAGAAAGGCAATATTTTGGTACAAGGACTATGACGTCACATTGGTTTATTACACAGATAGATGTTTACGTAAGTCTACACTTATCCATAGAGCCGTATTTAACTAAACTGCTCCCATAGATCCAAAATAAAATTACGTTTTACGGTATTGTTTTCTTCACTAGCCGAGTTGCTTCATCGGTTTTGGTTACATTCCTTTGGAAAAAGAATCAAAGATAGGGATTTGCAATTACACTTTAATTTCCTTTTTCTTATTTTTTTCGGTTAAATAACTGCATTTAGTACCGAACTTACTTTCCATCTTTATTTTATGAAAATGGCTTGAACACAATAAAAAACACATACGAACTTCTCAGAGACAGAAAACGCACGCTCAAAAAGATGAAATCAGCGGAAAAATAAAGGCTCACAAGTTTTATTTTATATTTGGGGGAATTTATATCGATTTAAGTACACTTATTGTAATGAATACTCATGGAAACGCGGATTCAAATCGTATTGAATCATGGATCCGATCTTCTTAGAAAGTTGGATCGGAATGAGATCGGATCGAAAATGTTACATGGATACACCTCCGTATTCAAATCGTTTTGAATGCGGTAAAGAAAGTTCTGCTTTAGTCGTTGCACGTGGTAGTCATTTGTTAATACTTTTCTTGTTTACTGCTCTGTGGTAGATTATAACAGAACCACTTTTATGATTTCTATGTTTCTCTAGTTTGCAATGTATTCTCAAATATATGCTTAACAGATTCGCCTACGTAATTCCAAGTTGACCAACATAAAAAGTTGAATAAAGTTATTCTCGAAGCTTGCGTTCAAAACGATTTCGATTCGTATTGAATTTAACATGTGAGAGGAGAATCGTATTGGGAATAGATTGAACTCGAATCGATTTCAATTCCCAATGGAAACATGGTAAATATAGCCAATAGCGGTCGGAGTACAACTTATATCATCCACGTCTAAAACTATTACACATCTCTTTGTTGTTTAAGGTCTACAAATTGACTCTTTTCTCCAAATTATATTTTAAAAACTAGTTTTAGTTTGGATATTTTGCAAGACCCATTTGGCCATTAGTTAAATACGCCTCTGCCAAAGGAAGTTATGCGAAGTATACAGATACCTAAGCCGGGAATCGAACCAGAACCAGAACCATTAGCCAATGCGCTAACAGCTAGCTTATACAACAATCTTTATTACATAATATCATATGTGCTATAAATTTAGTATTAGAAACAAAAATACACGCAAATTCACTGAAACAAGTTTGAACTTTCATCCTCTAAGCCAGAGATACAATAAGATACTGTTCCACTTTTCTAATGCGACAAAATCAGTATGATGAAGCAGTAGAAAAGTGCAAAAGTAGTAAGATTATTCAGTGGTGCTACTAGCCTAAAATAAAGCACAGTATTACCTAATACTAACCCTAGGTATAACCCTAGTATTTACTACAGTGACTTTCAAATAGGATGAGGCTTGTCCTTGAGCGCTACCAGGCCGGCAGCCAATCGGAGTGCTGCTGTATTGACATATTGCATTCGCGCTTAACTGGGGAGTAACGTGCTAAGTGATTCCGTTTCTCATAAATACTTCTTAAGACAAAATATTCAAAATTTACAGAAAATAATTCACGAGGAAGATAGAACCGTAAAAACCATATATTTGTAGCTCAAATAGTTTTCGTAATACACATGAATAAACATTATGTCGCCAAGCGGATTTGCATGCTCAGTGTGCGAGTGAGAGGGAAATATGAAAACAGTGGGGTTAGCGACCTGGCAACGCAGAGCACAATAACGCATCTCATTCTCTGCAGCGTAGAACTCTTCCCATGTGGAAAAAAACAAAAAACATTATGGTAAAGCAGTCTGTGGACTGCTCGTTCTCCGACGCAGCACAAATAAGGTGGTTTTTCCTTTCATGGTGCAGTGTCTTTGAACTTACGGCCTCCGAGACGTCAGTATAGGCAAGTAACTACCAACCTGATATATGTCCATGCCAGGATAAAGTGTCGTCCTTGCTCATCTTTTTCTAAGAACTTCTTCCTCTAGCAAATTGGTAGATATGTGTGTTCCAAACGGTATAACAAATTGCAGCGCAAAGCAGCTTTTAAAGCCATTAAATTGCTAATTATCTGGCTGTTCTTGGATGGGTCTATATTTTTTATTTGATGCACAGGGCATAATATATCCCACCCCTTCTCTTTAAACCACAGTTCTTTTATATTCTCCTTTAAAAGCAGAGAGGGAGATTAGAAGATAATCTAAGGGAGGGAGAAGAGAAAAGGAGATTGTAAAGGAATGAGGAGAATCAAAGACCTCGGAATTATATTACCTAGACTCACCGTTGGCGCTGGTGTTGCTGTCGCTAATTGAAACCTCTCGCACATGGGCAGCTGGAGGGCAGAGCGTGCTTTTTGCCATACGTTCAGTACGCTTAAAAGGCTTTAAAAGTGAGGTGGTTTACGGATATTAGGGTATGATAATTAACACGGTGCACTTCTATGCAACATAACGGCACCAACCATCGGAAAAATGATTCCATCGGTAAGAGTAAATTGTAACATTTGTGATTTGTGTTCCAAATTCATTCCGATTTATTCTCGTTGGTTTCCTCGGTCACTGAACGAATGATAATTTATATTAGGTTTCCAATACCTAAACTAGAATTATTGAGTAAGTCGTTAGCTGCTCTGAGACGTAACAAATTTGTGACATCGAAATAACACAGACTAGGTATGCACTTTGCGAAACATTGTTCCCCTGAGAAGATGATGCTAAAGCCTGGCACAGTTTCTTCAATATTTAGTTTCCCTTCTTGTCTGACAAAGGTAATGGAACGCTAATTTCATTCTTGTAACTATTTTGTATGTTTTACTAGCATTAGAAGGCAGTGCTGAAATGTTGGATTCAATATTATAATTCATCTTAAATTTAAAAAATTATCCGAAATCTCGATTAAGTTAGTTTTTCAAATCTGTAATTTCAGACTTAAGCACAACCCCACAGAGTGCAAAAAGGAATTTTGTAAAAACATGAAGAATATTAAGTAATAATCGATTCTAATTTTAGATTTGTTTATAAATTATTTCAGGAAGTACAGACCATACTCTCCTGTGGTGCACATATTAATATGCCTATCTTATCTATCTAATTCAAATATACCACAAATACTGATAGAAAATGTTTACTTAACGCCTTAAATATAGTTTCTGAAGAGGAATACAGGTACCTAATTTCACGTTTATTTTATTTTTATACTGTACCGTCTCTGAAATTCCAGTATCGCATTTTTTCTGCTAATTCATTTTATTTATTTGTTTGTTTTTATTTATTTACATACCGCCTTAGGTAACAGCGTTGACATTCTATAACAACTGTTTAAATTGTACTTCTCGATTAACTTAACATTCATTCAATATCGCATTCATATTTCCAGGCTCTTGAGGTTGGGGAATAAGAATAGTTTCATCAGCCTAGAACAAGCCCTCTTTATAATTCTTGTTGACGACTTTGTACATTAAATTAAAAATCAGAAAGTATACATGGAATCACTGAGAAGAAACTGCGATTAAAGCTGAATTATGCTCTCTGTGATGCTTACATCCCGTTTGTAAAACACCTTAATTGCAGGTATACGATATTCAAGTTCAATGATAATATTTATTTCTGTTTTGTTCAGTTGTGGGATGAAATTTCGTCTAGTTAATGAAGTGATTTTATTCAACTCCCAACAGGACATTCAAGGACTAAAAAAGAATAGAGAATAAGATAGCAGAGGAGAGAAGATGGGAAGCTTGGCGAAGGGAAGGGAGGGAACAAGGCAAGGGCAAAGAATGAAACGATAACAAAAGCAGCGATATCAAACTGTCAAGTTGAAATTAGAGAAAGAAACAAAAGAAAGAAAAGATAAAAACAAAAATACCTGATGCATACACGCCTTTCTCTATTCATGGAATTCAAAGGAATCTCTGATATTATACAACCCTTATCTGCTGCAAATACTTGCTTAGAAATGGTTTCAAGCTCAGCAACGTAAATTTTGTGATGCAGCATGTGGAAAGAATATCCAGTTGCTTGTAACACAAATCATTTTTGTTAGCAATGAGTTCAAGCATCGCAGGTTTTAAAATGATGTATGACATACCAAAATAAACTTAAATCTAGAAAAAATATAAATGTTATAATGTTATCAATGAATATTTCGAAGATAATTACATTTTTACTGTAGTAAGATCTTGTACATCTCTTATATAATTTGGAAATCACTTTTCCAATATTTTTTCTTTCTTTCTTTGTATAGTCTGCTCAATTATTTTGATAATTCTTTCATTATTGGAAAGCCCTGTTTTTCCCCGACGGGCACAGTCAACTGCTGAATGAATAAATCACTAAAAATGTTCGTGTTACATCCTTGGAAAATGCTGAACTTAAATATTAAGTTTAGGTATTTAACGGAATGGTTTTGAGCTGTGATGCTCATAAACGCACATGGACCTTATAATAAAAATATTTTATTCAGGGGACCTTAAAACGTATTTCCGGTGAAATCTTGACATCGAAATGTTTGTTGAAATGCAATACCTTTTCTATTTATGTTTATAGTACGTGCAGAGAAAGTAAGATACTGCCCTGAAAACCCGTGAAAGAACTTACAGCCTGTTACATAGTCAAACTATACCTTTTATTCATTATACCACTATCGCTCAAACATATACGATTTTAATACAAATATTTAGTGCCATTTTGAGAATTTTTAAATTAGCCTCATGTTCTGTATATAATATAGTTTAGGTTGGGAAGGTATTCTGTGAATAACTTTGCCTTTCTGTAAATGTGCTGGAATTAAAAACGAAGTTTGGTGTTCACAAACAGAGGGAGGGGGAACGAATATAAAATTTTGGCTTACATGTCAACACCAAATCGTAATAGTTACCTACTTATTAAATACAAAAAACGTATATTCTTTGGTAAGATTATCAGATGATGTTCGCGTGACTACCGGCGCCATTTTCTTGCACAGATGCTAGAGATTTACAGTAGTCAGCCGCCAGAGGCGTGGATTGCATTTACTTCCGCTCATCACCTGTCGGCCTCCATTCATCTTCAAAGGACAGATCCCGCTCGAGTTAACAGATAGCGGGTGTAAACATAAGCACCAGATCAACACATGTTTCGTAGCTCCACACATTTTCTCCCTGTCTCCCATTTCAACAACTACTTCGTTGCGGTTAGCTCCTCGCCTTTCACGCTCTCGTCATCTCACACCACCCAAGTATCCGAGTGGCCCCATTACGAAAACAACTTTGTGCTTCCTGTTGACGGAAATTAAAACCTTATCGTACGAAAGAATACATTTTTGAATGTCAGTAGATACTGAGCTGCTCTTTTAAACAAACAAAAAGTTTTGAGTGCAAAAATGAATCATACTTTCGCGAAACTTTCTCACAAGTGAATTAGAAGACTAGGCGTATCAACTTTTACACAAACTTTTAAATTTCATGTTTAAACTTAAAAACTTTCAAGGCATGACAGCATAAATCTGTGTTCCATGTTGCCTTAACGTTTTCGAAGGGAAAAATGGAAAATCCTACAAACAATCCAGATCTTGTATCACGTTTTTCCATTGAAAGAATATGGAGTGAAAAGGGATCTACTGAACAAGAAAAAGTTCAAACAGTGGTTCTCCATTACCAAGAGGCGGTTTTCTATCGTCAAAGAGTTCAACAATTGGTAGAACGCTCATAGCGTTCATACCATTGTTTAAAGAGTCTGTAATACAGACAGTGAGTTGAAAAATATCATGCATCTGCGCCACCTCGATTTTAGTGCAACATTAAATAGAAGTAATTTGGCCAGGCATAACCATGTTCGATGTTCCTTTCTTCTGTTTTTACGTTCTCTATCCCCAATGTACATAGGGATAGAAAAGGTATTGTAATGCACCCAAAAAAATCGATACCGATATTTCACCGAAAATATATGTTTCGGGGTCCCCTGAGTCCGAAAAAAACATTTTTAAAAAAAGGTCCGTGTGTGTGTCTGTCTGGCTGTGTCTGCGGACAGCATAGCCCCAAAACGAAAAGGCCGTTAAATACCAAACTTAGTACTTAGGTTTAGTATCTTCCAAGGATGCGACAAGAAGATTTAAAAAAAAAAAAAATCCCCCTACTAAAAACTACCCTTTACATGGAACAAATTTCAAAAATTTTGGTTTTCTTAAAAATGGCTCTAATGATTTTGATTAAAATCCTGTATATTAAAGCTATTTATGTCCGAAATAAAATGTATATCTCGAATTTTTGGAAGAATAGCCTCTTAAGACCTCTTTATTCTGGATGGATTTTGTTTAACTGCTAAACCGTAAGAGATAGAAAAAAAAATCACTACACCAAAAAAAAAAAAAAGTGTACATCACGACAAAATACACAATTTATGTCCTTTACGTTTTTGTTGTGGAGATATTCCTGAGATATTCCTTGTTATTGGTTTCAATTGTAAAGTAACAAACTTTTCTCAGACAGGAAGTGTCCGCTTTTCTTTTGTTCTACTCCTGGCCAAGCAAAGAAGTGATTTGCAATGACAATCGCATAACGATAGCTTTTAAAACATTTGACAGTCATTTTAGCATAGCGCATTCCCTTATTCTCTTCTAGTTATTAGGAACTAAGGAATAACATTCTGCTAATATTTATCTCGTTTAGCATTGTGCACAAAGAAGAATAATCTTTTGTAGGAGGTTTGTAGAGCAGCTAGAGAAAGTCATGCGAGTGTAACACATCAGATTTTTTTAACTGTTTAAAGCCCACTTTTAATACTTAATGGCACCGTAGGCGATGACATTAATGATACATGGAATGAAGATGGAGCACCGGTGGAATGCAATGACGGGGGAAACCGGAGAACCCGGAGAAAACCCGACCCTGCGTCGCATTGTCCACCACAAATCTCTCATGCGGTCGCTTGAGATCGAACCGGAGTTTTTTTCTAAGCTACTTCATATACACATATATTTTTATCTAGTACTGATTTTAAATTAAGAAAGAAGCACTTAGTTAAATCTCCCAGAGTTAGATTATCTTAAAACGTGTATAGGTCATAGTAACAAGCTCTGACGATGGAAATAAAGAAATTAGAAGAAAGAAAAATCTGATATGCTCAATTCACAGGACTTTCTTGGACTGTTCTGCGAACAAACTATTCTTACACGATTATTGTTTTATCTACATCATACTAATCAAGATAAAACTACCAGAAATTGCCTTTTTACTTGCTTCCTTGTACATAGCAGGGAAATAAGGGAATACACCAGGCTAACGCGTTACTCAAATCTTTCAAAATATATTGCTATGTGAAGCAATTGAAATTCGGTTCTCTCTGCATGGCTAGGAGTAAAACAAAAGGTTTTTTTTATAGTGTTTAACGCCTGCTTTACTATATGGCACCGCAGGCGATGATACTGATTATGCATGAAATGAAGATGGAGCACCATTGGAAAGCGATGGCGGAGGAAATCGGAGAACCCGGAGAAAAACCCGCCCCTGCGCCGCAAATCCCACACATCCCACATGCGGTCACCTGGGATCGAACCCGGGCCGCTTTAATGAGAAGCGAGTCTAACCATTAGACCACGGCGCGGCCTCAAAAAACGTATGAAATGAAAGATGAATTCCTGTTTGAGAAAAGTTTAAGCAGTTTAACATTGAAACCATAACAAGGAATATTTTGGAAATAGTTAACTCTACAAACGAAAATATCTACGACATAAATTGTGTGTTTTAACGAGATCTATATTTTTTGTTTAGTAAGTTTTTGTCTATCTCTTACCTACGATTTACCAGTTGCACAAAAGTGATTCAGAATGAAGCGTCTTCAGAGGCTATTCCCAGACAATTCTGTACTGAAAATATCTTAAACATGTATCATTTTGAATTAACACACGTACACACACGGACCGTTTTTTTGTTTTGTTTTTTTTCCAGGAGTTTTCAAGACATGTTATTTCCGGTAAAATCTTGGTATCTTAATTTTTGGGTGGAATATCCTCTATATGTTATCTACTATTCCATTCTCTATCTACTATTTACGTGTACATACGTGCTGGAGAAAGTAAAAAGAATGCAAGCTTTCAGATGTACCTGTTAATTGACGCATTCACACTTGTAAAAAGGGTCAACTTAATGTGAAATACTTCGAAAGCGGCCAATGCTGCCAAAAAATTAACAACATTCT
Source organism: Hymenopus coronatus (assembly GCA_030762935.1). Taxonomy (NCBI): domain Eukaryota; kingdom Metazoa; phylum Arthropoda; class Insecta; order Mantodea; family Hymenopodidae; genus Hymenopus; species Hymenopus coronatus. The sequence continues at coordinate 46,970,444 of CM060884.1, read as the reverse complement.
GTATTTTAATAAACTTTGCTTGTTCTTGGTCCTGAGGTTTTTTTTTTTTTTTTTTTTTTTTTGTATATCTTATAGTTTCCCTTTTGCACGATTAGTCAAATAAAGGGGACTTCAAGCTTATGCTATCGGCAGAAAAGGTCTCCGCCATCTGTCCGGAACACAGTGCAAAAGCTATGTAGGACCTACCTTCACTTGAACAGATCTGCTTTAATTTGTTGCAAAATGTGCAACCGACTAAAATATAAAGATTTCTTTTTAATGACTTCCCTTAAAACAGATGAATATTTTAAAATGTTTTTCCTCAAACTTTCTCAGAACTACAAATTATTACAATCTGAATACGATAGATAAACGTGTACTTATAGTTTATAGGTTCTATAAAAGTCGTCCTCCAAAAGCTGGGGGTAACATACTAGCCTCTGGTTCCCAAGGTCCGGGTTCAATTCCGGCGGAGGGCGATGGATTTTTTCGGGAGTAAAATTAAGCGATCAATATAGAATGGGACGCTGGGAACAGCAGCAGTTAAAGAGCGTCCATAAATAAATAAATTAATTAAAAAAACTCAATTTCGCCCTATAAAAATAATGTTAGGCATTTAGAACTCGATGTATCCATTACTATAAGTTACACTTTTTATGTAGAAGTATCTGGGGAAACACAGGACAGCACGTTTGATCCTTGATCTCCTGTAGATCCTATGCGGGACCCCATGACCTTACAAGCATTGCACCTTGCGCAAAAACATGCAGGTGTTCCTAAAGATCATTCGACGAGAGAAGACTGCCAATAAACACACAGCAGCGATCAATTCTTCAATTAACATACGGGCTTTACTGCTATAGGAAGCAAGGACAAGTTAGTCCAAATCAGGACACTGGTTCCACTCTCCAGACTGTTCACCACAGAGCTCTTCGATCTGCGAACTAAAGCTAGTCATCATTGCTGAAGAACATTTCCTTTTTCTTTCATTTCTAGCGGGTAGCTTTAGAGAGGCAAGAGCCCACAAGGTAGTCAATTGTAAGGGTTAAAGCTACCTTCACAATTAGTTGCAAGCGCAGACGCACCGCAGCATAAAACGCGAGCGAAAGGGAAGGCCATTCACAATGAAGACGTAAGCATAACGCAAGAAGTTGGCACGGGTATCTAGACAACAAAATTACATGCGGATATCTTCCAAGTGCTCCGTAAATTTCAAAATGAGTAACATAACCCCAATATCATATAAAAATACACCAAACATTTTATAAATGAATAAATAGAATATAAAAATTAATACACACAACTGACGCTCGCGGAAGTGATGTCACAATAATTGTTTGACCAAAATGTTGAAAGTGAAGCAAGTATGGAAACTGCAGAAAGTGATATAGCTACACATTTGATGAAATGTGAATTATCTCTTTGCGCCTTACGATTTGTGAGAGCCAAGATATCTAGATACATATGGTGGGTACATTTCTGAAGTCAAAGGAGGATTTGCAAGGAGATAGCCATAATCTCTTGAGAGAAATGAAAGATGGCCGGGCACGGCCAAATAGAGGAGCATGTGTGGGCGCAGTGATTTCTCGCAATCGTCTGCTGTTGAATAGCAGGCGATGCACAGAGGAAGAATTCTTTCTCTATTTACGCAAAGTAAGGGTAAAGATTGGAGTTTCCAAACTCTTTCATTGCGTAGCAAGTTGCGCGTGTCATGTGAATGCTTCCATTGAATAATATGAGTGCAAATCTTGCCCTTACGCTGCATCTGCGTTTACATCTCATTGTGAACAGGGAGTAATGCCCTCTATGCTTGTAGAGTGTAATGCCCAATTCACAATGCGATGGTATGCAATAAGCGGCAGGAAACGACGTTGCCTCTCAAAATGTTGTCTTAATAAAGGCGACACAGTTTAATCTTGCCACGTGAAGCTCAGTCGAAGAACAACTTTATCTATGATTTCTATATGTATTTGAGGTAAATTCATACGGCTCGGGTATTTTAATATTTCTTACATTTAATACATTTTCCTGCAGGTCGATGCCATTTTAACATGAATACACAACTACTCCTGTAGATGCTGCCATACTGCGCGCTAAAAATTAACCCAAAGTCAATTTCACTGTCCTGCATGATTATCATGCTAACCTCTAATTCCCAAGGTTGCAGGTTCAAACCAGCGGAGAGTGATAGATTTTTTTCGGGCGTAAATTCTTAGCAAAACTTCCTTCGGAAGGGGCAGTTGGTTCCGTTGGTCCCTGGGTTAAATTCTGACATTCTCACGTCAGCAAGTGTCCTCTGGGCGATGAGTTAATTTCTCGTCACCACGTACACCTAGTGACGAACTCGCGAACTAGAATGTCCATTGATCAAGAAACCAGTGTCAAGGTGGCCCAATACGCTGACATGGCGTGACGGAACTTAAATTGAAAATTCAACTTTCGTTGTGCGGATTTTGTCACTTTATTGCTGAATTTCTATTGTTTGGAAATTCAAGACAAATGTGCAATAGGCTTGTGACGCTATAATTGCGGGCGAACGGTGACCACATCTTTTTTCACTTCAGAACCCCAAAGCCCCCCACCCCCAAATCTTCAAAACTAGAATATCTGAGTTGCTCATTTGAAGGAGAAGACTTACCACTGTAATACATTAGCATATGGGGTCTGAGTCTCTAGAAATGGAAATGGAGTTTTATTTATGGACGCTCTTTAACTTTAATAAAACGTTCCCAGCGTCCCATTCTATATTGAATTTTGCTCAGAGGCCTCTTTTATCAGACGTGAGGTTCTTTTACGTGCTGTAAATCTGCGGCGGAGCCAACACTTCTCTTCCGAAGGAAGCCATGCTTAGGATTTTTACGCCGGAAAAAAAAAAAAAAACATCGTCCTCCGCCGAGTTTGAGCCCACGACCTTGGGTATATGAAGATAGCATGGTAACCTTTACACCACAGAGGGCGACTGTGAATCACTAGGGACTTATAGCGCGACTATATGGTCAATGCTGAAAACATCGAATACATGCACAGTACGATAAGTTAGTCTATTGTGTTATAAGGCATAAAACACGACTTTTTACTTTCGCTACACGTACTATGTACATAGTGCACAGAGAAGGTATTGTATTGCACCCAAAAATTCGATACCGAGATTTCACCGGAAATACGTCTTTTGGGTCCCCCTGAATCCAAAAAACGTATTTTTGGAAAAAGGTCCGTGTGTGTGCGTGTGTGTGTCTGTGGACAGCATAGCTCAAAAACGAAAAGACCGTTAAATACCTAACTTGGTATTTAAGTTTGGTATCTTCCAAGGATGAGACACGAAGATTTTCAAGAAAATCCCCCCACCCCAACTACCCTTTACATGAAACTTTTTGCGAAAATTTTGATTTTCTCAAAAATGGTTCTAACGAGTTTGATTAAAATATCGTATATTAAAGATATTAACCTGACAAATAATATGTATATTTTCTGGGAATAGCCTCTGAAGACTACTTTATTCTGGAGGAATTTAGCATAACTGCTAAACCGTAAGAAATGGACAAAAACTTACCAGAGAAAAAATGTAGAGCACATTAAAACACACAATTTATGTTATATAAATTTTTGTCGAGGAGTTGATCATTTTTTAGATATTCCTTGTTTTTGGTTTCAGCTTTGAAAAACTTGTACTTTTCTCATACAGGAATTTGTCAATTCGTGTTCATACAAACAAAGGAACTTCAGTCACCTAGTAACCAGCTTTTGACTTCACTTTAACCTATGATACTCCCATATTTCGCTTCTACTTACATGGAAGCAAGTAATGAGACTATTTCTGCTAATTTTTTCTCGATTAGCTTGAAGTAAACAGAAGAATAAGCTTATTAACAATAATTTGTTACACAGAAGTAGAGAAAGCCATGTAAATGGAACACGTCAGATTTTTCAAAACATATGCTTCTTTCCAAAAGTTATCTTTACATGTTATGTATTAGGGCGCCGTGGTGCCCGAGGAGTGTCGATTGCTACTCCTGTCACGCCGCCTGCAGGCAACAGGTCTCATCGATATAATGCTTTTCAGATTGTTATAAAATATAAATATAAATAGAGTAATTCAAAATCTTCTTGGGCTTCTAGCCAGGTAAAAACTTGGCTTGACACCAACTTGACTGAATATCAGTTCACCCTGAAGACGAGGAAGATGCACTTCTTCGAAACGTTGGGGTCAAGCCAAGTTTTTACCTGGCTAGAAGCCCGAGAAGATTTTGAATTAACACGTCGCCAGGAAAGCTTCAGTTCTTATTTTATAAATAGAGTATTTCAGCAACGAACTACTCACTCCACTGTAATCAATATCTATTAATCCACTGAAATTGAAACGCGCAACAAAAGTAATGGGTCAGTTTTGATGAAAACTCCCTTGTGCGTCTGGAGCAAAACGTTTGGGCCAATAGAACAGAGCACAAAGCTAACCTGTGGGGAGATATCTACTTTCTCTACATATCACGTAACGAAATATCAATTTGTCTCATCAGATTGAAGTGAGTGTTCGTTACCGTAGAAATCAAAACGTATTCGAAGACGTTAATCCGGGTAACTCCTGAGAAGAGAAATGTCGAGTAAATTTAGCTCGATGGATCTCGAGCACTGATTTCATTCATCGTCCAATATGATCTGCCAGGTTAAAGGGCGTTAAACTCGGAATAAAAAAAAAAGGATTCCAGGGAATAAACAAATTGAAATATCTGATGGTAATCGCAACTCTGGTAATGTAAATTACGAAAAACCATAAACTGAAATGCCTTTCATTTATAGCTTCCAAATAATATATTCTTTTATAAATATGGACATAAAATGGCCGGCATATCCATCTTAGTTATGTGAGAGAATTTATTAATCGTTTATACCTAAATATGGATCTTATAATTTTCCCAATTCACAAATGCCCATTTCCATTAAAAAATATATATATCATCAGTTACAAAATCTAAATAGGTCTTTTAGTTACAACACAAGTGGCCAATTTTTTTCCGATCGAGTTTTAGAGGATGAATGTGTGAGCGAGTTAGCCGATAAAGAGGTCAATAACGCAAACGATGAAAAATGCTAAGAATAGCATGATGATGCTACATTATACTGGAATTGCAATATTGCCTAGCTCCGATATGATTCTGAAATAACCTAATCGTGAAAAATAGAAAAGCCAACGGTCGTATCATAGAAACGGTGTAAACATTCCATTCTAAGGTATTGCTACCTTAAGAAAGCAATAAAAATATAAGATTTCTGTAATCTTCTCCTCTTATTTAAAGTGTATTTGCAAAATTAAAGCCCATCTGCAAATCATACATAACTCCGATAGTCCAACAGTGGATATCAACTGCGGCAAATTTCAAGGCTGTAGTGGTTTTGCAATAATAATCGGGTTTTATTAATTGCTTGAGTTAATCTCGGAAGATGGTTAGACACAAGAATCTTATTCGTCGCTCTGCTAGGCACAGGTCTTCAACTCATATGATTGCAATGTTAATTAAAACAGTAAAACACTATTCATATGGTACACTTTCGAAATCTTGAAGTGACCGCCTGAAAACAGAGCAGGAAATCTCTAGTGATGCGTATTTGTGTTTCTCAATGATGCACTATTAGTCTTGAATGAAACAAAAATGAAGTTACAAGATGAAAGTTGTTATGTTTCTACTGCAGTAAGGATCGGTATGGAGTGTCTCAATTCCAGATGCTTCTACATAGGAGTACGCCGTATAGGCGATAAACAATTGAAGGCCCTGAAAACAAATACGATTTTGAGAAGTCATTCTATTAAATAAATCATCATCAACCTCCAAGATAGGCAAATAGTCCAACGGCTCAGAAGGAATCTTCCCAGAGCTCCTTGTGATCTCCAACATCTCAGGTGCCATAAGTCTATATTGTAAGACCTGCTTTATTTCTTCTGGCATTCGATAAACATGGCCTTTCAATTTCATTTTGCATTCCTGATTTTATCATTTAGATTAAACATTTTTAATTTATCTTATTGTTTCACTTTAGACTGCAGCCAACCACGGCTCAAAATTTTAATTTAGGTCGTTTTCTTTTATTCTTTTATCATTCCTACTCATGATCCAGGTCTCGGCTTCATAGCATATAAAGGTATTGACATAGTTTTATAACGTTTTAACGTTTTTAGCGCTACATATGTATTGAAACGTATGTAAGTACTTTTTGTTTTGGATCTCTTTTGATATTAAAATGAAATGTCACATCCTGGTAGCTGAAATATTTCATTGCTTCCTTTTTTTAGGAGTATTTTTGATCGAGTTGGATACTTACCAATAAAGTTTGTTTACCTTTGATTTCTAGATACAAGTATAAGCTGTTTAACAGTAATTTATTACAGCGATGTAGAGAAAGTCATGTGAATGGAACACACCCGATTTTTATTGTCATAGCGAATGCGATATGACACTGATTGGTAAGGCCCACAAATTCATCTCGGCACTAATAAAACGTGTAAATCACTTATCTGCTTCAGAACAGATGTTTCTGAAGGAGGGAATGTCAGCGATTTGCTTGATGTTATGTTAAAATACACTAACATAAACGTAACTCCATGGCACGACAGCCCACAAAGGACCTTAGCCTACCACCCGGCCGCTGCATACCCCATCTCAACCAGAAGGCGTCATGATGGGGTGCAGTACTGGAGGGTGATACGTGATCAACGCCTCGAGTCCCTCCCAGCCGGCCGATGCAGTCTTCTCGATCCGGTGCCGCTACTTCTCAATCAAGTAGCTCCTCAATTGGCCTCCCAGGGACCTCACGAGGCTGAGTGCACCCTGGACCAGGTCGGTGCCGGGAAACGAACCCAGGTCTTCCGCTTAGATTACATGGTAGAAAATTGTTGGCTGTGCATTTGATCGCATACGTGGTTTAGAAGACTTCATGAAGGAGGAAAGCCTCAGAGTTGAGAGCCCGAGTAAGACTGCTGTTAAATAGAGTGAGGTTCTAGCCTCTATCGAGATTTGAACAGGTTTCGAAGGAAATTTCAAGCTCTAGTGCCTCTCATTATTCCAAATGTAAATCGATATGGATCTTGTAACGCCTCCCTGGCTGCTTGTGCGGTCTTACCGCCGGCTACGTGTGGTTGGAGGAAGTGAGGGTAGTGCTCTTATCTTTCGGAATGTCTGCAATTCTTATCTAATACAAATCTCCAGATTCCTGTTCCTCCTTGGCCGAGCACGAGTCTTGAATGCGCCGCTCGGTTATAAAAGGAAGAATACTCGCTGACTCTGAGGTTTTATTGTGCTAATCATTTCCTCGGGGAGTTCTTGATGCGAGCAAAAGCCAGTTGTCTATACGAGTAGAGAAGTCAGTTTATTGAACGTAAGTGCGCTAACTGCAACTAATGGCCATCTTAGATCTATCTCCACCAGTAAAGAAAAACTTCTATGCTCGTCCTTGAAGACCTTTAGCAACCCTGACTTTAAGGAAGTGACCCTCAGATGTGGATCCCACGTGGAGCCTTAGTTGCCAAAATTCCGAATTCATATTACTTTCTCTAGCACCGTATCTACAATGTATTTAGTGGATAGAGAAGGTGTTGTATTCCACCCAAAAATCGATATCGATATTTCACCGGAAATACATCTTTTAGGTTCCTCTGAGTCCGAAAAAAGCATTTTTAGAAAAAGGTCCGTGTGTGTATGTGTGCGGACAGCATAGCTCAAAAACGAAAAGACTGATAATACCAAACTTGGTATTTAGATTTAGTATCTTCCAAGGATGCGACACGAAGATTTTCAAGAGAATCCCCCCTACCACAAACTAATCTTTATATGGAAAAATTTTCGAAAATTATGATTTTCTCAAAAACGGCTCTAACGATTTTGATCAAAATACCGTATATTAAAAATATTTACATCAAAAATAAAATGCATAACTTGAAATTTCTGGGAATAGCCTCTGAAAAGTTCTTTACTCTGAATGAATTTTGCCGAATCGTAAGAGATAGATAAAAACTTACTGCACAAAAATATAGATCTCCTCAAAAAACACATGTCCTTTACATTTGTCCGTTTTTCTTTTGTTTTACTCCTGGCCAAGCAAAGAAGCGATTTGCAATGACAATCTCATAACGACAGCTTTTAAAACATTTGACTAACGGTTTAGCCTAGTGTATTCCCTTAGCTCCCTCCTTCTTAAAAGGAACTAAGTAATAAGAACATTCTGCTAATGATCATCTGGAATATGGTAGCATGGTATAGAAAGAAGAAGAATCTTATGTATAACGTTTGTAGAACAGCTAAAGAAAGTCATGTGAGTGAAACACAAGTTTGTTTTGTTTTTTTATTGTTTTTTCTGTTTTTTGTTTTTTGTTTTTTTTTTTTTTTATAGGGAAGGGAATCGCTCTAGAAGCAGATGATAATGTTAAGAGAGTGAATGACTGAAATTTCATGAAAAATCACAAAAAATCGACCTTTTTATTTTAATTCCATAAAATAGTTCAAACATTTCTCAATACCAGAACGTATAATTGGCCACCAGGTGGCATTTTTAAATGCCTTACGTCACTGCAGCTAGTGTGAAACTATGCTGGACTTGGCAAGAAAAACTTCAGTTGGCCGAGATCTCACTCACCTCATGCAAAGTAAAAACGAAGTTATGCAGAAGAAAAGCAGCAATGCAAGAAGAAAAAGACACAAAAAGAAAGCTGAGGGTTCAACCTACCAATCTGGTGCATTTTAAAATGAGTCAGGCATTCAAAGCTTTCCTTGTTTTCTCGCTATTGATATTTTCAGCATTTTTCTTTCTGTAAATTCTCCTTGCGGAGCAATTATTCTGTTACACAAATAAAATTTGCTGTAGATGTTCACAGAGGTACAATGCATAAGAAAAAAATTAAACATTTTGGAGCCTAAACCAAAGAAAACTCAGAAAAATCTAGGGCAATTTCAAAAATTAGATTACTGTAAACTTAGGGTTAAAATATTACACCATTTTTTTTTTTTTTTTTTTTTTTGTCGCAAGAGTGGTTTTTTTTTTCGTGACAAAAGCATAAATACATTTGACCATAGCTTCCAAACCAGTAGAGAAAAATGGATGCGCTTTACACTGTAATTTATTTGCATTATACTACATATGTAGTACAAATTTCAAAATTAGTTTGGAATTTCAAACATACATATTCTTAAGAGGTTGCAACTCTGCAGAAAGGAGTACAGGAGGCAGCGATGTGTTGTAAAAGATTATAATTTTTAAAGGTTTATTAAAGGAGGAGCGCCGAACTACCCACGTGTTAACTAAAGCCTGTTCTACGTAAGCACCCGATCTCTTAACTGATAGCAACTCGTCACCTCTCATTGGCTGATGTGGTGAAATAGGCGAGGATCCTTCGTTTTAAACCTGGCTCTCGGATAACGAAAGCACCAACATCTTCATGACGGACGGAGTGTTTACATTGCTTTTATCGCCTGACCTGGCTCTGCATAGGATTTCTATATTGCATTTAAAGGAGTATTTAGTCAATTAGGGGAAAGGGGTTGGGAATTATGAGAGGCAGCAGAAACAATGCTTATCTAGTTCACGTGACTGTTGAGGGATATCGGGCAAACTTATATATGGAACACACCTTAGACAAACACTAAGCGACTTTATTAAAGTGTTGTTACGTGGAAATTAGTAAGGAGCGGATGAAGTCTGAGTAGGTATACCTAATGCGCGCTCCAGAACAGAAACTGGTCATATTGTACTTGAGTCATCTAATGTTACTATTAAAGATAAAAAAAAACTCTAATGAGAGGTCTAAAAATGTGTATAAATGCCAGGTAATTTTAGATATGTATTTGTGCTCAAAATATATGATTCTTATAACTTTTAACTGGTAGAACACAGTAATCTTTTCTTAATTGAAGGTGTACTTTTCTCATTAAATGTATGGGTAGAAAGAACGCCGAAACTTTTTATCATACCACCTCACTCTTTTTATCATAAACTCTGGTACTGCAGTTGAAAAGCTACTCACTCAGTACCAGGTTTTGTTTTCTTCGTTTTGGCCTAAACGAGCTTTCCCTTAGATCTTATAATGTTGCTGATACTTTACTTGAGTTTTGGGCTCAAATGCATTTCTTCAACAGATGAATGCAGACTTTGACGATTGAGAAATTTGCATTATTACTAAAATCCGGTGCTGAGAATTACATGGCCACTTGAGTCACAATTTCACTTTTTAGCAACTATCAATGTATAAAATATTTCGGTAAAACTTAATCATTTTAAAAGTAAATACTATTGCATTCTGTGATCTTGTGTCACTTATATTTAGCGCAACGTTTCCATAATTTATGGCTTTGTTTTTGTATTAGAAAAAGGGACTTAAAATACTAATTTTAACTATGCAACATTTTGGAAACGTCTACCATGAATAAATCGAGCAATAAATGCTAATGCTAAGTTACAAAGCAAAGAAAAGGAACCAAAGTAACAGTAAAGTAAAGAAAATGATGTCTTGGTCATCAGCTGTGTTAGTGCAGCATTACCTCGTTGCAAAATATCAAAATTCGATTAAGTGGTATTAGATATTTCTGTGTCAAAATAAATAAATTATATTTAGTGGAAGTATTGATAATTAATTTGAATTAATACATATAAATAAAAATTTGGAACTAATACAATATAAATTATTAAAAACAAACTATTTGAACAAAAGATATATCATTAGTTGTGTTCAAATGTAGAGTGCCAGCATTAGAAGACTGGCAGGTGCTCTTCCACAGTTTTGATATGGTTAAGAATACAATGATATATCCGTTTTTCATGAAATTTAAGAAATTGTTACAACATTATTCTTTGCTGACGTCAGATCTAGAAGTATCGATTTACAACTTCGTAGGATATTTTAGGGTCTTTATACTTTATATAGTTTGCTTATGTCACACCAAGTTCTTCCGAAAGGCTAAAATAGCTTCTTGGTGGTATTTATTCCAGAACGGTGTGGTTATATTAAATCTTCCACTCTACTGCCATCTTTGACTCAATTTCTTCATGAGCTGAGGCAGACGCTGACCGAGAACTTTATTCTGCCCCACTTGACAAAACTTATACATGGGGAATTAGCTTCTTGCGTTTTCTCCAGTAGAGCCGATGAAAACCCAGAACAAAATTCGTTTTTGCTGACGTCAGGTCTAGAAGTATCGATTTACAACTTGTGTGGGATTTTTTAGGGTAGTTATATGATGATATACTTTGCTTTTGTCACAGGTTCTTCAGAGAGGTTAAAATAGCTTTTTGATGGTATTTATTCCAGAACTCTGTGGCCATATTAAATCTTCCACTCCGTTGCCATCTTTGTCCTCAATCTTCCTCTTGACTGAAACTTTGGAACCATCGCTGAGCTTCTTTGCGGTGCCTCCAATAGGGCCGAAGAAAACGAACAAAATTATTTTTTGGTGACGTCAGATCTAGAAGTATCTTGTGTACGCTTTTAAGGATATTTATATGATATTCTTTGCTTTTGTCACAGGTTCTTCCGAGAGGCTAAAATAGATTTTTGATGGTTCCCCCCCCCCGGAACGTTATGGTTATATTAAATCTTTCACTCTGTTGACATTTTTACTTTCTCTACACGAACCATGTACTTGCATAGTGTATACAGAAGGTATTGCAATGCACCCAAAAATTGATACCGAGATTTCACCGGAAATATATGTTTTGGGCCCCCCTGAATCCAAAAGAAGCAATTTTGGAAAAAGGTACGTATGTGTACGTGTGTGTCTGCGGACAGCATAGCTCAAAAAAGAAGAGGCCGTTAAATACCAAACTTGGTATTTAAGTTTGGTATCTTCCAAGGATGCGACACGAAGATATTAAAAAAAAAAAAAAAAAAAAAAAATACCACTCCCAACTACCCTTTACATGGAACTTTTTTCAAAAATGTTTATTTTCTCAAAAATGGCTCTAAGGATTTTGATTAAAATATCGTATATTAAATATATTTACCTGACATAAAATAGATATCTTGAATTTTCTGAGAATAGCCTCTGCAGACTATTTGGATGAATTTCACGGAATTTTACAGAAATGCTAAATCGTAAGATATGGACAAAAACTTACCACACAAAAAATGTACCACACAATTTATGTTATATATATTTTTTTTTCGTGGAGTTGATCATGTTTTAGATATTCCTTGATACTGGTTTCAGCTTTAAAAAACTTGTATTTTTTACTTTCTCTACACGTACTATGTACATAGTGTATAGAGAAGGTATTGTATTGCACCCAAAAATTCGATACCGAGATTTCACCGGAAATACATGTTTTGAGTCCCCCTGAATCCAAAAAAAGAATTTTTGGAAGAAGGTCCGTGTGTGTGTGCGTGTGTGTCTGTATACAGCATAGTTCAAAAACGAAAATACCGCTCAAAACCAAAACTGGTATTCAAGTTTGGTATCTCCCAAGGATGCGACACGAAGATTTTCAAGAAAATCCCCCACCCCAAACTACCCTTTACATGGAACTTTTTCGAAAATTTTGATTTTCTTAAAAATGCCTCTAACGATTTTGATTAAAATATCGTATATTAAAGATATTTACCTGACAAATAAAATGTATATGTTGAATTTTCTGGGAATAGCCTCTGAAGACTACTTTATTCTGGATCAATTTTACGGAATTTTGCATTAACTGCTAAACCGTAAGAGATGGACAAAAACTTACCACACAAAAAACGTAGAGCACATTAAAACACACAATTTATGTTATATATACTTTTTTTCGTGGAGTTGAGTTCAGCTTTGAAAAACTTGTATTTTCCTCATACAGGAATTTGTCAATTCTTGTCCATACAAATAAAAGAACTTCAGTCACATAGCAGCCAGTTTTTGAGTATCACTTTAACCGATGGTACTCCCTTATTTCGCTTCTACTTACATGGAAGCAAGTAATAAGACTATTTCTGCTAATTTTTCTGAATTAAAAGAGTAAATAGAAGCATTAGCTTTTTAACAATAATTTGTTGCAGAGACGTAGAGAAAATCATGTGAATGGAACACATCAGATTTTTTCATACGGGAATTTATCAACTTATGTCCGTACAAACAAAAGGACTTCAAACTCTTTAACCTATGGTACTCCCTTGTTTCGCTTCTACGTACAAGGAAACAAGTAATAAGACTATTTCTACTATTTTTTCTTAATTAGCATGAAGTAAATAGAAGCATAATAATTTGTTGCAGAGATGTAGAGAAAGTCATGTGAATGGAACACATCAAAATTTTTACGTCAATTTCTCCTTGATTGAAACTTATATTACTTATACAAGGGGAATTGGCTTCATTGGTTGTTCCCAGTAGTGACGAAGAAAACGTCGAACCATACATATGTCACCATTTCAGTTTTGTTAAATTAATAGATTACAACAGCTATGTTTCTAAAGGACACAAAAGTAACCAGAACCTCTTTTTATCCCATTACCTATTCAGTAAAGTAACATGAAACATTTTAGAAGCGAGACCCAAAAACGGCGTTGTTTATGAGGCGCCGTAACAACATTGCTCTTAGCCGGTTTAAAGCTGTCACTTTAATTGGTTATAATTTGCTCTCAACAACGAAAGAACCTTCATTTGATACAGATGGGATTATACAACTTTCATGAGGCTGTCCTCTGCGCCCACGTAATGGCAGGGTGTATATCATCTGGAAGGCTGTTTTGTTTCGCTGTAACATTTACCCATGTCGTACCGAGTGGTATTAGGCTTGTTTGCGTCATCATTTCGAAGATTACATTTATTATCTCAAAAGGTAAACAACATTAATAGCATATAAAGGGTTTAACACAACAATTCTTTTGAACTCGTGGGCCAACTAATCTGACTGGGGTATTTTCGTTGTTTCCGTCAGTCGCAAGGCAGTATTGAATTTGGATTGGATATTTAATATCACGACCCAAAGATCCACCGTCGGTCTAAAATAATAGTGAAACAAAGCACGAGGGTCATTGCAGAAGTCATGGCAACTATTTTATATATTCCGAATAACCGAATACGTGGTCAAATATATCTCCTGTATCCTTGGACATACTGACCTGTGCTGTGTGATAATAGCATTTCAACTTTTCCTCAGCCTCTTTCCTGGAATAACCTAAGATTCCTTGAGCAGGAGAATTAGGTGTTTCATTTTCATAGCTTCCTTTATTGTAAGGTTAACAAATACAAATTTTAATAAGAACACGTATAAATGGTTGAATGTAGCAATAAGAAATACCGAAATAAACAATATACAGTATCAAAATTCAAGTTATAAATGTACAAGTGAAGTAGTGGAAGAATATGGAATACTTATTGAATAAGAATGTCATTGATGAAGACTATAAACATGATTCCTTAAAAGATCGATTGAGCCCTTCAAAGCAGATGTACTAATTGATCTAATATCTGTGGTGTGTAAGCCTAGCATCTTGCAGTTGTCGGTGAAGAACTTTGGAATTGTTCCACGGGTCCCAATTAGTAGCCCGATCAAAGTAATATGGTCGAGTGCATATTTTTCTTTCTAACATGGAACTGTAGATGTTCTTTTTCCGTCGTCGACCTCCTTGATTTGAGCGGGGCTCGTTTCAAATTGTATTGGGAATCTAATATATAGCTAGTATGTGAGCCAGGTTGAAAAGCAAGTATGTCAATACTGCTTGTGCTCCCTTGAGTGGAGATTCCGGAGATTTCGTGGCAAACTTCAGAAGACATTTCTATCGTCTTACAATTCCTCGTCACATGAGTGCACAGTTGCGAACTCACGAACTAGAAATCTCCTGATAAAGAAACCACTGTCATATATAACCACCCATACGCCGACATGACGTGATGGAACTTGAATTGGTTGTCCTGCAAGTTCTCTTCACGTCGACCTAGAACCCTGAGGCGTGTATGCACAGTACTGTGGATAGCGTTTTACTGCGAGGTCCAAACCTGATGTTTCTTGAGAATCAACGCATTGCCAAACTTCTTTCTGCATTGGCATAATGTTTCGCGTTTGTGGTAAATACCATGCAACAGAGTCTATTAGTGAAGAAATTGGACAGCAAAATTACACCGAAATTTAAGGGACTGAGTTTTTATGTAAAAATGACAAAATTGTCGATTTTTTTTAATAACAGGAATTTTTAAATACTCTATAGACAAATGTGAATCATTTTGGCCGAACATTTTCCTATATACACCATTTTTCACATCTCAGCAGAATGTTTAAACCATTCATATGCTACTTTTTAACTTCTCCTTTCTACATGATTTTACCTTTCTCTATATAGCTATGCATATAGTAGGTGGAGAAGGTATTTTATTACACCCAAAGATTTAAGATTTCACCGAAATGTATGTATAGAGTTCCCTGAATAAAAAAAAGTTCCGCGCGCGTGTATGTGTTTGTGGAACAACATAGCTAAAAAATGAAAAAAACCCGTTAAATGGCAAACTTGGTATTTAAGTTTATTATCTTCCAAGGCTGCGTCAAAGATTTTCAAAAAAATCCCATCTCAAACTACCCATTGGAACTACTATATGGAGCATTTTAAAAAATATATATTTTTCTTAAATACGGCTCTAGCGTTTTTTATTAAAGTAGCTATATTAATGATATTTACATGGTAAATAAACTGTATATCTTAAATTTTCTGAGAATAGCTTCAGAAGACCTCATCATTCGGGATGAATTTTGCATAACTGGTAAATCGCACAAAAAATTAAGACATCGTTAAAACTCACAATGTCTTATACAACCATTTCTTGTTATTAGTTTCAATTTTAAACTACCTAAACTTTTCTCAAAGTTAACTTTTGTTTCATCTTTTTTTGTTGAGGAGCAGATGGTCTCCGGATCAACGAGAGTAGCAGGAAAGGCTATTAGCTCGATGCCTACTATGGGAGTGAGGAAGATGATCTGAAATTCCGGGAGAACCCCGAGAAAGTCCGCTCCCTTTGCTCACTACAACATTCGCAATAAGTCCCTGGGATCGAACCCGGTTCGCTTGGTGAGACGCAAGCGGTCTCTAACCATTCGGTCACAGCGCTGCCTAAATATTAGATGTCAATGACCGCTGCTTTTATGAATGTGTGCGTGTGTGTGTCTCATTCCGGAGGGGATTCCACACTGCAGCTCTGGGCTTATTGCTCGACAGACCTCAGGAGCATAGGATGAAATGAGAATCATCGACGAGCGGCCGAAACCGGAACGCGGGGAAAGAGCCACCGTGAAAGAGCCTCTAACATAGTCCAAGCAGTTCATATGGAAGCGTTGAGCGCTAGTAGCACGGGCCCCATCCTGCAGATGACTCCAACTCCATCCCACAACCGAGAGCTTATTTCCAAAGCCCACGGAACAGCACCACCACGCAATCACCAACAGCGTTTACAATCCTGAAAGAGACCGGTTGGATAAAATGGAGAGACAGGAAGTTCGGGGAAATGAAGAAGCCTCCTAGGCATTTGCTGAACAAAAAAAAACCAGGGTCAGAGAAGTCGACCGCAGGAATCGAACCCATAGCTCCTGAAAGTCGCTGCCAGACGAAACACCTGAGCCATCTGGATCGGTACCACCTCTTGTAAAATCTGGATTACTAATTTTACAAGCGTCAAGCTGTATTGTCCGCATGAGGCAAATGTCGCACCACCGCTATTCGCCAGAGCCATAACAGTGGACGAGAGTTGGGTCCGATAACACCGGGTTATTCTATCCCTGCTTTGCCTCTGCCCTGTTTTCCTCGCAACTTAATGTCTTCCTTTCTCCATTTGCGTTTGTTTTTCAGACTTCCTGCTGGTCCTTTTGTGATGGCTGAGTTGTGTGTGTATTGTGAAGTCCTCAGCGGTATCTGCGCTAATGCTCCAGGGACAAATGATAGGACAGATAATTTGCCTACTCACCGTTCCTGGAACAACACTACTAGGCCTGTTCTGCAGTCGTAGTACGTCCAACTCAACGCTTCCGGTGACGGCTGGCTCCTCAAGGTGAGAAGGGGACTACGTGCACGGAAACTTTCGGTTGGGTTGTTGCCCCACCATAATCACCTTAGTGACTCTCAAAAAGGCGACCCGCCGTTCTGTCCATTACTAGACACCAACTCAGTCATAATTATCATTAGCATCTTGCTTCTGATCTTAAGCATACGGCGATTTTTTTTTTGATTTTTTTTTTAATGTTGAGCCTTTTGCATATACTCCTTTCCGAGATTTAAGGTAATAGTTTGTGAAATTTGGAGAATTCACAGAAATATATCTTTGAAATACATACCAAAAATAGTGATGATCAAGAATATTTTTAAAATATTCACATTAAGTTAAAGTTTTCTAGTAAATGAGATAAACAGATCCACCATATCAGTTTTTATATTAACCCATAATTATATAAAAACATCACTTTTTGTTTTTCTTTCCCTGTTTCCCTCGTATGTAGGCAACGCCTGAGGAGCAGTAGAGCCTCTGGATCAGAGAGAAACCAGAGTGAGTGATCAGCCTAAATCCTGGTATGAAAATGAAAAAGTGGATGATACGTAATGATGGTGAAGTGGATGAAAGGAAATATTATGGAGCAATTGGTAGAATGAAGGCGGGAGAAACTAGAGAACCCTGTCAAATACTGCTCAGACATCGCTTCACCCCCAAAAATCCTACATGCGGTCGTCTAGGTGAAAGGCCAAGGCCCCTACTTTTTGTTCTCTCCTAAACTTTTGATTTTTCAAAAGTTATAATTTATTTCTGCAATTGGAGTATTATTTTTTTTAAAAAAAATACTCATTTTCTTTAATGTACTTCTGAGAGGCAGTAAAACATTTTTCTACGACAGAGCGTGATTTATGAGCTAATTTCAGATCGCAAACTTGATTTTTACGGAATCCATGCGTAAAGAAGTGCAACAAGCATAAAACGCAAGCGTAAAGTAATTTTGTTTCAACCTTATGCTCGCCAATATAATTCGCGATATTAATGTGCATAAATCACTGATCAACAGACCACAATTAAAATTAGTCGTGCAGGATATAATGTTGCGTTCAAAGTTCAATAAAGGACAAATATTCTTTATACATTTTATTTGTCAGGTAAACATGTTTAATATACGAAATTTTAATCAAAATCGTTAGAGCCATTTTTGAGAAAATAAAAATTTTCGAAAAAAGTTCCATGTAAAGGGTAGTTGGGGGTGAGGGGATTTTTCTCAAAATCTTCGTGTCGCATCCCTGGAAGATACTAAACTTAAATACCAAGTTTGGTATTTTACCGACTTTTCGTTTTTGAGTTATCGTGTTCACAAATACACGGACACGCGGACACACACACACACACACACACACACACACACACACACACACACACACACACACACACACGGACCTTTTTGTGAAAATGCTTTTTTTGGATATTGGGGACCCTAAAACATATATTTCCGGTGAAATCTCGGTATCGAATTTTTGCTGGAGTGCAATACTTTCTCTATACACTATGTACATAGTGCATATGGAGAAAGTAAAAAGACATCTCCGAAAATGTTGATCTCGATTAACATGAAGTAAAGAGAAGAATGGGCGCTTGTAAGCATATTTAGTACAAGAGTGAAAAGAGAAATTGTGAGTGCAACACATTATATTCTTAGTTATGCAATTCACACACACACACACACGCGCGCGCGCTTTTCAGGGTACGGGAGATCTCAAATTTTGTATGTCCGATAAAACTTCTATATAAAATTTTTGGATGAAAAATAATATTTCCTCTTTTGATTATGGTAACTTCCAGTTTTCTGGAACAGCTGATATCTATTAATACACATTCCTACAAAGGATGTTAGAAAATTCTGATCATAAACAAGACTAGAGGTTTCTTTTTCAGTTATGAACTCAAGAATATACAGCCCTCCTTAGGTCACGATAGGATGCATTTTTTTTTTTTTTTTTTTTTTTTTTTACTTTCTCTATAGGCACTATGTACATAGTGTATAGAGAATGTATTGCACTCCACCAAAAATTCGAGATTTCACCGGAAATACATGTTTTAGGACCCCCTGTATCCATAGAAAGCATTTTCAGAAAAAGGTCCATGTGTGTGTGTGTCCGTGTGTCTGTGAACACGATAACTCAAAAACGAAAAGAAGCTAAAATACCAAACTTGGTATTTAAGTTTAGTATCTTTCAGGGATGCGACACGAAGGTTTTGAGAAAAATCCCCCACCCCATACTACCCTTTACATGGAACTTTTTTCGAAAATTTCGATTTTCTCAAAAATGGCTCTAACGATTTTGATTAAAATATCATATATGAAAGACATTTTTCTGACAAATGAAATGTATATCTTGAATTTTCTGGGAATAGCCTCTGAATGAATTTTACGAAATTTTGAATAACTGCTAAACCATAAGAGATGGACAAAAACTTACTACACAGAAATGTAGAGCACGTTAAAACACACAATTTATGTTATATACATTTTTTTCGTGGAGTTGATTGTTTTTGAGATATTCCTTGTTTTTGATTTCAGCTATAAAAAGACATACCTTTCTCATATAGACTTTGTGAACTCGTGTCCTTACAAACAAAGGAACATCAGTCACATAGCAACCAGCTTTTGATTATCCCTTTAACCTATGGTACTCCCTTATTTCGTTTCTACTTACAAGGAAGCAAGTCATAAGACTATTTATTTCTGACTAGAATGAAGTAAATAGAAGTATAAGCTTTTGTTGCAGAGATATAGAGAAAGTCATGTGAATGGTACACATCAGATTTTTTTCTCTTTTCCTCTTTTTTCCCCATTTCCCGGAATTTCCTTTGTTTTATTACTTTCTCTACACGTACAATGTACATAGTGTATAGAGAAGGTATTGTAATGCACCCAAAAATTCGATATACATATTTTGGGTCCCCCTGAATCCAAAAAAAGCATTTCTGGAAAAATGTTCTTTTGTATGTGAGTGAGTGTGTGTGTGTGTGTGTGTGTGTGTGTGTGTGTGTGTGTGTGTGTGTGTGTGTGTGTCTGTGGACAGCATAGCTCAAAAACGAAAAGACCGTTAAATGTCAAACTTGGTATTTAAGTTTGGTATCTTCTAAGGATGCGACACGAAGATTTTTCAAGAAAATCCCCCCACCCCAAACTACCCTTTATATGAAAGAAATTTCGAAAATTTTGATTTTCTTAAAAATGGCTCTAACGATTATGATTAACATATCGTATATTAAAGATATTTACGTGACAAATAAAATGTGTATCTTTATTTTTCTGGGAATAACCTCTGAAGGCTACTTTATTCTGAATGAATTTTACGGAATTGTGCATAACTGCTAAACCGTAAGAGATGGACAAAAACTTACCACTCAAAAAATGTAGAGCACATTGAAACACACAATTTATGTTATATAATTGTTTTCGTGGAGTTGATCGTTTTTGAGATATTCCTGGTTTTTGGTTTCAGCTTTAAAAAACGTATACTTTTTTCATACAGGAATTTGTCAACACAAGTCCATGGAAACAAAATAACTTGTCACATAGCAACCAGCTTTAGACTATCACTTTAACATATGGTACGCGCTTATTTCGCTTCAGCTTACACGACTATTTCTGCTAATTTTTTCTCGATTAGCATGAAGTAAATAGAAGCATAAGCTTTTCAACAATAATTTGTAGCAGAGATGTAGAGAAAGTCATATGAATTAAACACATCTAATTTTTCTTCTATTTGATCACCGTTTTTGTTCTTTATACACACACATCAACACATTTACAAATACTCATGCCCAAGGCGAGAGTCAAACCCACGATCCACTGCGCCATAAAGCACCAAAGCGGAACACTTAAAGAGCGCGGCCATGGGGACCGGCAAAGTTTGAAGGGACTCGGTACCGAACCTGAGGTTATATCTACGTTTCCACGAGGATGGGATGAGGTGAGAGGATATACCGAGCGGCCGGAACCAGCATTGACAGAGTCCTTTTGAAGATCCCGACAGTCAGACAAGCAAACCGGCTCCGACGTCCCTGTCAGGAGCGGTCCTCGACCCGACAACCAGCCGACGGGGGACGGAGATAATCAATTTGAGCATCCTTTTTCCCCTGCCACGCCGCACCGAGCACCATCATCAACACTTCCTGAAAGAAACTAGCGGGATGAATGAAATGACATGGAGGGACAAGAAATTTGTGGGGGGGGGGGTGAAAGAAACTACCCAGGATTCGCCTGGAGATCCAGGGAAACCACCGAAAAACTCTTATGGATCAGGCACGCCGGCCACAGGAAAGGAACTCATGTGGGACACAGGTAAAACTGCCTGAGCCGTTCCGCTCGTACAGTCCTTTACAAAAATAGAATCTGTGAGTATAAAAATATAATAAAAGTATTGTTTACAAGACCATATTTGCCTATTTTTAAAAACAAAATCGAATTTAATTTAATCTTTTAATAATTATTTATGGATCATATAACTAATTATAATATTAAATCTTAAAAGTGAAAGGAGAAATACAAAAATCAAGCGTTGAAATCTCTCATACCTATCACGGTGATGCATCAGTGGAATTTGACCAAAGATTTTGAAAAATTAAAAAAAAAAAAATGCATAATAAAATGATATGAACTGTAAACAATAAGAAAATTTATAGTTTTTTCCACTGTCAAACTTAATATACCAATTAACTGAAGCTACAAATGGGTAATCTCATACTTATAAACAGACATTCCAAAATCTAAAGCATATTTTCCCACAAACTTTTATACTCAAAATAATACCACACATTGCAGCTTTTAATTGATTTGTTTCAATATTTTTATGCTGCCTCTCATAAGGACATTAAAGAAAATAGTGGCGTAATTTTTCGAAATATTGATCTAATTTTGAGAAATAAATTATTACATTTTCAAAAGTCAAGAATTTTGGGGAATGCAAAAAATAATCATTTTTCTGTACTACTTAGAACTAATATAAAAAATATAATATCAGATCTATTTGTAAACTCATTTGCTGTAAAACTGGATTTTTATGTGAATATCACATGACTCATTTTTAGTTTTTCTACACGTACTACGGGCATAGTGTAAGAGAAGGTATTGTAATGCACCCAAAAATTCGACACCGAGATTTCACAGGAAATACATGTTTTGGATCCCCCTGAATCCAAAATAAAAAGAAGCATTTATTGGAAAAAAGCTCTATGGAAAGCATAGCTCAAAACGAAAAGACGTTAAATACCAAACTTGGTAATTAAGTTTGGTATCTTCCAAAGAAGCGACGCGAAGATTTTCAAGAAACCACCCCCCACCCTAACTACCTTTTATATGGAAAAACTCGAACATTTTGATTTTCTCAAAAATGGCGCTAATGATTTTTCTTAAAATCTCATGTTTAAGATATTTACATGGCAAATAAAGTGTATATCTTGAATTTTCTGGAAATAGCTTCTGATGACCTCTTTATTCTGGATGCTTTTTATTGAATTTTGCATAATTGGTAAACTGTAAGAGATAGACAAAAACTTATTACTTAAAAGACATAGATCTCGATTAAATACATAATTTATGTCGCATACATTTTTTTCGTGGAGTTGGTCGTTTTCGAGATATCCTTGATATGATTTCAGTTTTAAAATATTTAAGCTTTTCTCATACGGGAACTTGTCAACTCCTGGCCACGCTAAGAAACAGATTTCAATCCCATAGTAACCACATTTTAAAACATTTGACTGTCGGTTTAGCCTAGTGTATTCTCTTATTTCCCATCTACTTACATGGAACTAAATAATAAGACCGTTTTTGCTAATGTTTTAGCATGATATAGATAGAAAAATAAGCTTATTAACAATAATTTGTTACAGAGATATAGAGAGAGTAATGTGAATGGAACACATCAGATTGCTATAAGAACAGTGAATTTAGAGAAGAAAAAAACATTATTATTTAAATAACCCTGCAAGCTAATATTTTGACTGGTAATAAAAATATCACTATTATTGTGTAGAAATAACTGGTATAAATTTCAATAAGGATTTTACAAATTTCACAGATAGATCACCTAAAGTCACAAAGCAGTACCAAAAGAATATCAAGAGTAAAGCTACGGTTAATCCCATTCTGCTCCTTTTCTTGTTAGCGTCAGTTGTTTATAACACATCCCTCGGAAACCAGTTTATCATGCTTTAATTCAATTCCTCTTCTCACTGTTATTATGTCTGATGCCTAATTGGTCCTTAAGTGAAGAGAAACAGCAATTATTTTATCCGACCTATGAAAA
Source organism: Hymenopus coronatus (assembly GCA_030762935.1). Classification (NCBI taxonomy): domain Eukaryota; kingdom Metazoa; phylum Arthropoda; class Insecta; order Mantodea; family Hymenopodidae; genus Hymenopus; species Hymenopus coronatus. Next base: position 46,947,232 of record CM060884.1, on the reverse strand, counting down.
AGTAGGCCTTCCTACCGTAATTCAGCTGTCATCCCAAATTCTTGATCTGGTTTACTTGCCCTGTCTCTTAAAAAAGAAAATGTACACAATTTGAAGTACATCATTAGAAGCGTGCTTCTACAGAGAATATGAAAACTCAACCAGATTTGGTGAAAACCCTTACAAGACCTTCCTCACCGCCTACAGGAAAGGTAAAAAATATCCATTAACTCAATTATTACATTTATTAAGTTCTAAATTAAAATAAATCATTAGCTTTCGAAATTAATGATAATAAGGATTTTTTACTTTCTCCATACGCACTATGTACATAGTGTATAGAGAAAGTATTGCACTCCACCAAAAAATTCGATACCGAGATTTCACCGGAAATATATGTTTTAGGGTCCCCAATATCCAAAAAAAGCATTTTCGCAAAAAGGTCCGTGTGTGTGTGTGTGTGTGTGTGTGTGTGTGTGTGTGTGTGTGTGTGTCCGTGTGTCTGTGAACACGATAACTCAAAAACGAAAAGTCGGTAAAATACCAAACTTGGTATTTAAGTTTAGTATCTTCCAGGGATGCGACACGAAGATTTTGAGAAAAATCCACCCAACCACAACTACCCTTTACAAGGAACTTTTTTCGAAAATTTTGATTTTCTCAAAAATGGCTCCAACGATTTTGATTAAAATTTCGTATATTAAACATGTTTACCTGACAAATAAAATGTATATCTTCAATTTTCTGGGAATAGCCTCTGAAGAGTAGTTTATTCTGGATGAATTTTACTAAATTTTGAATAACTGCTAAACCGTAAGAGATGGACAAAAATTTACTGCACAAAAAATGTAGAGCACATTAAAACTCACAATTTATGCTATATACATTTTTTCGTGAAGTTCGTCATTTTTGGGACATTCCTTATTTTTGGTTTCTGCTATGAAAAACGTATACTTTTCTCATACAGGAACTTGTCAACTCTTATCTATATAGACAAAGGAACTTCATTGACATAGCAACCAGCTTTTGACTATCACTTTAACCTACGGTTGTCCCTTATTTCGCTTCTACTTACAAGGAAGCGAGTAATTAGACTAATTCTGCTATTTTTGTCTGATTAGCATAAAGTAAATAGAAGTATAAGCTTTTTAAGAATTATTTGTTGCAGGGATATGGAGAAAGTCATGTGACTGGTACACATCAGATTTTTCCTTTTATGTTTTAAAAGCAGCACTTATTACTTTTCTTAGCAAGTACGTGCATAGCAGCTAGAGAAGATGTATTCCACCCAAAATATTCGGCGTCGAGATTTCACCGGAAATATATGTTTTGAGGTCCGTTGATTACAAAAGAAACATTTTTAGTAAAGTCATGAGAATGGAACGCATCAGATTTTTTCTGTAGTAAGCTTATATTATATCAAATGTATCCAGAATGAAGAGATCTTCACAGGCTATTCCCAGAAAATTCAAGATATATATTTTATTTGTGATAAATATCTTCAAATCGTTCGAGCCATTTTTGAGAAAAAACAAATTTTTCAAAAACTCTTCCATGTGAAGGGTAGTTTGAGGTAGGAGATTATCTTGAAAATATTCGTGTCTCATCTTTGTATTTAGTATATTTAACAGCGCTTTCATTGTTCTAAGCTGTTCACAGACACACACACGCATACACAGACCTTTTTCTGAAAATTCTTTTATTTTCTGGACTTAGGGGACTTTAAAACAAATGGATATACCGGGACAGCTATTTTGTTGGAGGGGATGTCCTAATAAGTGAGCAGGCAACGTCCGGTTGTATACTATTTCTATTTGGTAACGATCATCACATTTCTCTACATAACCTGTTTTATTACACAAGGTTTGAAAGAGACTTAAACCTTGAAAGTGATATGATCTACAAACATAGATTTAATCGCTGGTGTATTTCTCGATTGAAAGATTCGATTCCATACAGTGGGACGTGTAGTTACGCCAAGGCATGCGGATTAACAAACACTTCCTGCATGCCGTCCGTCCTTCAGGTGCAAGCGTGAAGCATTTGCCCGCCCCTATTTGGTTCTCACCGTCATAATTTCGGAAGCTTTCGCAACGCCAACGCTCCTTGCTTACACAAAACCTTATTCCGTATTCGGTATCCATTAATGTTTACATTTGTCAATTTCGTAATGAAATCTATATCTGGCCTCCCTGAGCCCAACATTCACTACTTTCTCTATTTCGTACATAGTACATAGCTAGAGAAATTATTGCATTCCATTCAATACCGAGATTCTGAATTTTACTTACAAGGAGGCAAATAATTAAGACTATTTCTGCTGATGTTTATCTCGATTATCATAAAGTAGATAGAAAAATATGTTTTTTAACAATAATTTGTTACAGCGATGTAGAGAAAGTCATGTGAATGGAACATCAGATTTTTATTCACAAGTCAATATATCCGACAGCCAATCCCTTTTAAACTCCATTGTTTAACGCTCGCATTTATCAGACTCTATTTAACTCACTATCAGACACCCACCTTATTTGGATAGGTAGAGTCAGACTGAAAAAGTCAATGCCACAGCCGGGATTTGAACCACAGATCTCCCGGTCTCTTAGTGGCTGCTCTACCACTGAGCCACCATGGCAACATGTCGGCAATCATTAAATTTCTCAACTGAGTCGCATGCTTCCCGGAAAACCACAAGGTGATCTCAAATTATTTTAAGATGACAACCCCAATGGCGACTTACAATGTTGTAAGTACTTTAAGTCTCAGGATTCATAGTATAGCCAACTATTATGGACAATTTTGATAATTTTAATTGTTTCCTCACAGAAACCGCGTATAGGGCAGGAGTTGGATATGTCAGACATAACATTTTAATGCCATTGCCGGGATTTGAACTACGGATCTCTAGCCGGTTGCTTTTAACACTGAGCTACCATGGCAAAATGCCGACATAGCATTGAATTTCTCAACTGACTCGCATGCTTCCCGGTTTCTCTTAGAATACTGGACTTAAAAGTACTTACAACATTGTAAGTTGCCATTGGAGTTATCTTAAAATAATTTGAGACCACCTTGTGGTTTGCCGGGAGATCCGTGGTTTAAATCCCGGCAATGGCATTGAATTTTTCAGTCTGAATCTACCTATCCAACTCCTGTCCTACATACGGATTGTGTGAAAAAAAGAATTAAAATTATCACCTACACATTTAATTATAATGTGGGCAGAATAACTGTATGTTTCGGTTTGTAGTGTAGCCGGGACATTCGAGTTCAAATATGTGTAAACCTCTCTAACAGATAATACTCCTTACAGGGCATTTCAAAACACACTTTACATTATTCCATTGCTTATTAAAAACAGGGAGGCTGATACTGTTACTGTGAGCAAGTCACATTCAAGTCGTGCACGCTACAGTCATTTGTTTGCACGCACTACCTCCTTCCCTCCATTTGCATGTTTGTGTGCGGTGCATATTATAATTGCACGGAAGACGCTAGACAGTAAACATTCGTGTTTTGAACACGTCTGTTGTCCATCTTCCTTACTCCATAGATGAACTCCAGTGTCGCCTACAGTAGCTCTAAATATAACTCAAGGAAGAGATTCGTGTCCAACTACTGCCGAACTGCCCGTATTACAGGAGGAGCAACCGCACAGGGTCACTTTATTAGAACCTCCGCTGATTCCCAATAAAATGGCGTACCTGTTCAAAAACTCTGATCTATTACAAAAGAATATTGTTCTTTCTACACCATGTTAATCGATATAAGCATTAACAGAATGGTCCTATTACCCTACAAGTAGCAGAGAACTAAGGGAATACACCAATCTAAAACGATAATACAATGTTTTAAAATCTGTCGTTATGCGATTGCCATTGCAAATCGTTTCTTTGCTTGGCCTGGAGTAGAACAAAAGAAAAACGGACACTTCCTGTCTAAGAAAAGTATAAGTACTTTACGATTGAAGCCAATAACAAGAATATCTCGGAAACGGTTACCTCCAAAATAAAAATGTAAAGGACATAAATTGTAATAAGTTTTTGTCTATCTCTTTCGGTTTAGCAGTTAAGAAAAATTCGGCAATATTCATCCAGAATAAAATTCATCCATAATTCATCTGAATTCATCATTCAGAGGCTATTCCCACAAAATTCAAGATATACGTTTTATTTGGGATATAAATATCCCTAATATACGGTATTTTAATCAAAATCGTTAGAGCCATTTATCGAAAATCAAAATTTTCGAAACATTTTCCATCTAAAGGGTAGTTTGTGGTGGGGGGATTTTCTTAAAAATCTTCGTGTCTCATACTTGTAAGATACTTCACTTAAATAACAGGTTGTGTATTTAATTGTATTTTTGTTTTTGAGCTACGCGGACCATTTTCTAAAAATGCTTTATTCGGACTCAGGGGACCCCAAAACATATTTCCGGTGAAATCTTGACATCGAATTTTTGGGAATACAGTACCTTCTCTATCCACTCTGTATATTGTATATATGGTGTGCTAGATGAAATACAAATCTAGATGTGTTCCGTTCATATGACTTTCTCTACCTGTTCTACAAACAAATCTTACAAAGTATTCTTCTTTTTCTCTAAGCTAATCGAGATGATCTTATTTGTAGTTCCCAATAAGTAGAAGGGAACTAAGAGAATACTATGCTAAAGCGACAGTCAAAATATTTAACAACTGTCGCTATGCGATTGTCATTGAAATTCGCTTCTTTGCATAGCCTGACTAAAACAAAAACTTTTCTCTATTTGCAAAAAGGAACTATTTTATATAAGTATTTTGGTATTTTATTTTAAGTATTTGATATAACATGTTTCTAAAAGTTTTCAATGTAAAGGGTAGTTTGGGGTAGGGGGTATTTCTTGAAATCTTCGTGTCGCATCCTTGGTATTTAACGGACTTTTCGTTTTTGCGTTATGCTGTCCACAGGCATATACACATCGATCTCTAAACCTATATTTCCGGTGAATTGTCGGTAACGAATTTTTGGGTGGAATCTCTGTCTGCTATTTACATTGTACAATAGAATGTACAATTGTTAGAGAAAGTAAAAATCCTGTAATAAATTTCACGTCAAACGAATACTAAATTAAGGTTATTCCAAAGTATTTCTTAAATTGTATGTGAGCGATTTATTTCGAAAAATAAAATATTAATTGCGGAAGGTTGTGTGACGGGGGTGGGGGACGCATTCACAACGTTTCTGCCGCATCGTCAGCATATATCCCCGCCGCTGAATCCTTGCACTTGACAATTCCGGTGGTTTGGCGTAAGGCTAGCTACGCTGCCTTTGCGGCGTTGCCAGAGTAACTAGTAAACAACAGCAGCAGATTACAAATGTCTCTATCGTGTATAAAGACGAATATAAACAGTATTCATTGTATATGAATGCCGATAAACAATGAAATTAATTCGTTATTGTTGATAATTGAAAATAACAGTAATACAATAACTATGTAGCATATATTGCGTATTTACGATAGTGTAGAACAAATTAATGCAAAATAGCTTGTTACAATGAGAGAAAGGTATAACAAAGTGATTTTCACCGGTTTAGAATTTTAATGGCTCAATTCCATCCAAGTCTCCGTCGTCATCATTCTCGAAAGCATTGTCGTCACTGACATCATCGTCACCAAGACATATCATTAGTGGTTGACATTCACTGATGACTCCGTCTAATTCCTGTGCTTTTCGTATTATTTTCTGCACCGATTCACTTTCTTCTTCCATGAAGCCGCATTCACCCTCGCCACACCTTCCCGCAAAGATCTATCCACCTCTATAATTGTGAAGGCCTTGTTACGATCCCTCACGTACAAACAAACGCCAGCAATAACAAAAAATATAAATAACAACGAATAATACATAGCTTGCACAGAACAGCTCAATACACATGTTAGGACTTCACAAACTGAGCACGTGGTTGGAAATAGCTAGAAATTACAACGATGTGGCATCTAGATCCGTTTCCGTTGTCTGACCGACAATATGGAATGCTGCCTTGTGATTGGTTCAGAAAGTTAAACGGGCAAAGCTTTTCATCTGTTTTAGCGGGTGTACCAACTTAACTCCCAACTGTAAAGTGCAAGGATTCAGCGGCGTGGGGTTATATATACTCTTGGCAGTCAGCTGAGCGACTTGTACAACCAGAATGAACATACACCGCCGCCGGTGGCTCTAGCTTCCACCCTTCTATTAAATCATATGATCCCATGATTGATAATCAGTAGCAGCTCTTGAATAAGAACACAAGAGCATGTAAACACACTTTTCGGATTTATCGTTAATTTTACTTTCTCTAGCATGTTTGTACTAATTATATAGGGGATAGAGAAGGTAGTGCATTCCACCCAAAAATTTAATATCAAGATTTCACCGGAAATGTGTGTTTCGAGGCCCTCTGAATGCAAAAAAAAAGTTTTAGAAACATGTCCACGTGTTTCTGTGTAAATGGGCGTAGCTCAAAAACGAAAAGTTGGCTAAATGCTAATCTTAGTATTTAAGCTCAGCATCTTCCAAGGATGCGACACGAAGATTTTAAAGAAAATCTCCCCACCCCAAACCACCTTTTACATGGAAAAAAAATCGAAAATTTTGATTTTCTCAAAAATGGCTCAAACGATTTTGATTAAAATCTCTTATATTTGAGACATTTTCATGCCAAATAAAATGTATATCTGGAATTTTCTGGGAACAGCCTTTAAACACATCTTCATTCTGGATGACTTGTATAATTGGACTGTAAGAGAAAGACAAACATTTATTGCACAGAGAATGTAGATCTCGTTAAAACACACAATTTATCATACACTTTTTTTCTTTTTGTGGAGTTAACAGTTTTGGAGATATTTCGAGTTATTGGTTTCTGCTTTAAACTACTTAAAATTATCTCATACTTTAAGACATCTTTCTTTTCGTCTCTCTTTTGTTTACTCCTAGACTCCTACCAAGCAAAAATTTGACAATCGCTTTAGCCTAGTGGTTTCACTTATTCCCCTTCTACTTACAAGGAAACATGTAATAAGAACAGCTCGATTAGCATGATGCAGATAATCTTTGAGGAAATTTTGTTTGTGGAACAGCTAGAGAAAGTCGTGTGAATGGACACTTGAGATGTTTTCTTTATTTGAATACTGTTGCACGTAACGTAGACATGCGGTAATTTAACGTCTATAACTGTTATGATATCGCGCTACTCCTTTAAACTCGATGCAATGTGGGTACAGAATCAGCAGCATAAGCTGACTTATGCACGATTTAAAAAGCTTTTGCGCATGCGCGACTGCTACCACGTAATTCACCATATACACACGAATTGTGCACGCCTGCAGATATGCACGAAGGTTCTCCCGCTCCCTGTTTTCGTACTATGAATACAATTTCACGTTATTGCCGTTAGGTGGTGTCTCACTGCGGAAGAAGCAGGTAACGTGCACTAACACGAACTTTTCCAGTCTCCTCCATGCCTTCAACTGCAATTAATTTACACATTATTTCGTTTTTTTTCTTAAATTGCAACTCTCTCTTAATTACATTCACAACAAACAAAAACGAAACAACCCTTTCTTTCGTAAAACACATTATTATTATTATTATTATTATTATTATTATTATTATTATTATTATTATTATTATTATTATTATTATTATTATTATTATTATTATTATTATTATTATTATTATTATTATTATGGTTATTGTTACTGTGGGTACAGTTGCACCTATATCAATGTATTCATAAACATTACTACTATGCAGCTGAAAATTTTATAGTTACACTTTCTGACGACATCACTATTATTACAAATATTATAATTTTGAAATTTCTTCAGATTTAAGATTAAGGACTGACAGATTAGTAATCGTCGTCCTCCTCCGTGGTCTAAGCGTATAATGAAAGCCCGAAGTCGCAAATTTAAGATCGGCGCAGGGCGATGTATTATTTTTTCTTTTTTTCTGGCTAAAAATCCATAGCGTGGCTTTTTTTTGGCACGCAGAAGAATCTAAAGCCTGATAGAGTCCAAACATGGAGTAAATGAAAGAAAAAAGAGACAGAAAGAAAGAAGGAAGGAAAGGAAGGAAGAAAAGAAAGACAGAAACAATCTGCCTTTAGCGCAAATTAGATTACCACATGCAGCAATTAAATTAAGGGGATGCATCACCCAAAATCCTAAATCCAACAGTTTTCAACTAATCAGGCTGAAATTGTTAACATGCATTAATGTTGTACAGTAGTTACATGCTTTAAAATTTAGTTTATGTATCTTAAGTAGTTTTTGAGTCATTAATTTTTAAATTAAAATTCTGGTTCCAAATTCAAATCTCTCCACACGATGAAAATGATGAAAAATTATATATTTTTATTTTTCAAAATATGCATTTAAGTATCAGGAACAGAATTTTCATATGAATTTATTATGCCATAATTATTTCGAGTTAAAAAAAATAAAGCAAGAAACAGTAAAAAAATTCAAGAAATTTTATAATATAATTAACTTTAAAATCAATATGTAAAACAATATTAGGAATTTTAAAAAAGAAACAAGGAAGGAAGGAAAGAAAGACAGAAAGGCGCAAATTCAGATTACCATATGCAGTAATTGGGACACTTTCTCTTTAGCTCGTAAAATGTGTTTTTAGGTTACGGGTTATATTAACATTCATTAAGTCTGACATGGGGACGTCATAATAAATTACAACGGAATAATTCACGCTAATTGCTGTTCTTTTGGTGTAATCTTCCAATAATTAAAAATTCCATTTGAAACTAGTTATGTACTTACATATATTCAATTAATACACTGCAGCAAGTAAAAAAAAAAAAAATCTGATGTGTACCATTCACATGACTTTCTCTACATCTCTGCAGCAAATTATTGTTAAAAAGCTTATGCTTCTATTTACTTCATGCTAATTGAGAAAATATTAGCAGAAATAGCTTTAATACTTGCGTCCTTGTAAGTAGAGGGGAAATAAGGGAGTAGCATAGGTTAACGTGACAGTCTGGTTGCTATGTGACTGAAGTTCCTTTGTATGGACAGGAGTTTAGAAATTCCTGCATGAGGAAAGTAAAAGTTATTCAAAGCTGAAACTAAAAACAAGGAATATCTTAAAAACGATAAACTCCACGAAAAAAATGCATATTACATAAAGTGTCTGTTTTAATGTGCTCTACATTTCTGTGTCGTAAATTTTTGTCCATCTCTTACGGTTTAGCAGTTATGTAAAATCCGTAAAAATCATCAAGAATAAAGTAGTCTTCAGGGGCTATTCCCAGAAAATTCAAGATATTTATTTTATTTGTCAGCTAAGTATCTTTATTATACGATATTTTAATCGAAATCGTTAGAGCCATTTTTAAGAAAATAAAAATTTTCTAAAAAAGTTCCATGTAAAGGAGAGTTTGGGGTGGGGGGATTTTTTTGAAAATGTTCGTGTCGCATCCTTGGAAGATATCAATCTTAAATACCAAGTTTGGTATTTAACGGTCTTTTCGTTTTTGAGCTATGCTGTCCACAGACACACACACGGACCTTTTTCTGAAAATGCTTTTTTTTTTTATTCAGGGGGACCCAAAACATGTATTTCCGGTGAAATCTCGGTATCGAATTTTTGGGTGGAATGGAATATCTTCTCTATACACTATGTACATAGTACGTATAGAGAAAGTAAAAATGTCCACATTACTGAGGACCGATAACGTCCAAAGACGTTTTTCTAGACATAATTTTCATAAATTCGGTTGGGGTTGGTCAGCGTAACAGAACTGTCAAAACTAGGCTAAGCGGATCAAAATAAGCCAGAGACTTGCTATTAATACAGAGTGGTCCAAAATAATGTAGCTAGTAAATAATCTTACATTTTCTTTTTTCCAGATCATTAACACACGTTCTAACAGCCAAGTCTCTCAGTCCTTTTAATCATTCGTTTCTACTTTTATTATTTTCTCCACACGCACTATGTACATAGTGTATAGAGAAGGTACTGCATTCCACCCAAAAATTCGATACCGAGATTTCACCGGAAGTACATGTTTTGGGTCCCCCTGAATCAGAAAAAAGGCATTTTTGGAAAAAGGTCAGCGCGCGTGTCTGTCAAAAACGAAAAGACCGTTGACTACCAAACTTGATATTTAAGTTTGGTATCTTCCAAGGATGCAACACAAAGATTTTCAAGAAAATCCCCCTACCTCCAACTACCTTTTACATGGAACTTTTTTCGAAAAGTTTGATTTTCTCAAAAATAGCTAACGATTTTGATTAAAATATCGTATATTAAAGATATTTACGTGTCAAATAAAATGTATATCTAGAATTTTCTGTGAATAGCATCTGAAGACTATTTTATTCTGGATGAATTTTACGGAATTTTGCATAACTGCTAAACCGTAAGGGATGGAGAAAAATTTACCACACAGAAAATGTAGAGCACGTTAAAACACACAATTTATGTTATATACATTTATTTCGTGGAGTTGATGAGTAAAGTATGTTTTTAAAGCTGAAACCAAAAACAAGGAATATGTCAAAAACAATCAACTTCACGAAAATAATGCATATAACAAAAATTGTGTGTCTTAACGTGCTCTACAGTTTTTGCGTGGAAAGTTTTTGTCCATCTCTTACGGTTTAGCAGTTATGCAAAATTCCGTAAAATTCATCCAGAATAAAGTAGTCTTCAGAGGGTATTCCCAGAAAATTCAAGATATAAAATTTATTTGTGAGGTAAATATCTTTAATATACGATATTTTAATTAAAATCGTTAGAACTATTTTTGAAAAATCAACATTTTCGAAAAAAAGTTCCATGTAAAGGGTAGTTTGGGATGGGGGGGGATTTTTCTCAAAATATTCGTGTCGCATCCCTGGAAGATACTAAACATAATACCAAGTATGGTATTTTACCGACTTTTCGTTTTTGAGCTATACTGTCCACAGACACACACATACATGCATACACGGACCTTTTTCCAAAAATACTTTTTTTGGATTCAGTGGGACCCAAAACATGTATTTCCGGTGAAATCTCGGTATCGAATTTTTGGGTGCATTACAATACCTTTTCTATACACTATGTACATAATACGTGTAGAGGAAGTAAAAAACAATAAACTTTTGTAAGAATAATTTGTAGCACAATAGATAAAGTCATGTGAATGGAACACATCAGATATTCAGGCTTCAACTGGTATACACCTTCTCGTTGGTTTAACTTTCTGTGTAAATGAGGAAACTCAGCAATGAGGATTGCACAACATGCTGCCCTTTCAAAGCGGAAACCCTAATGACAGAAGAACAGGACTTACAATTACAACTGCCTAAACAGAAAACGTCAGCATCTCTTTGTTGCAAGAAGGACGGGAACATTCGTGGAAACAATTTTGCATGCAGCACGACTCCTCTTGTGAGATTTTATTTTTATCCTGGTTGCTGCTGAGAGTAATGAGTGGCCTGCGGCTACTGCGACTTCTTTTGTTTTATTCTAACAGCAGAACCGTGTCCTCACCGGCGTCTTCTTAATTTTTCAGCCTTCCGTGGGTAACATATTCTGACGTTAAGCTTTTGCTCTCGAGTTTGCAGCGACCATATGCAAATCCTTTTCTAGAAGATAGCAGTGTGATTGGATATTCCAGTTAATTTAATTGAGTAGGTCTCCGTAGCAAGGCTATTAATTCACTGACCAAGTTCTTTGCTTGTTATCATTATTCATGCAACGCAGAACTCTTTTAATTAGCCTTATTTTTCTTTTCGTTCTTTCGTGTTTTTTTCTCCCTATTTCTATTTTTCATTACCTTGGGCTCGTTCATTAAAATACCGACTCTCTTTTAACCAAAACAATATTTCAAATTACATGTTTTCACGTAAGGAAAATATTACTGAAAGCAGTTCTATGTTTATATCGGAGAAAAGTTTATATAGTTTAAAAAGATGCGACACATTTTGATGACCTCTACTAAGCTTCATATTTTAAGTATTCTCGTTTTGCATTTATTACTTTCTCTACATGTACTATGTACATGGTTTATAAATAAGGTATTGCATTCCACCCAAAAACTCGGTACCAGATTGCACCGGAAATACACATCCAAAAAAGCCTTTTTTGTAAAAGGTCCATGTGTGTTGTGTGTGTGTGAACCTAACTCAAAAACGAAAAGTCGGTGAAATAGCCAACTTGGTATTTAAATTTAATATCTTCCATGATACAGGAAGATTACAAGGAAAATCTCCCCATCCCAAACTACTCCTTACATGGAAAAAATTCGAAAATGTTGATTTTCTCAAAAATGGCTCCAACGATTTTGATTAAAATACCGTACAGTAAAAATGTTTTCATGACAAATAAAATGCATATCTAAATTTTCTGGGAATAGCCTCTGAAAATGTATTTACTCTGGATGAATTTTGCATTAGTAGTAAATCGTAAGAGATAGACAAAAACTTATTGCACATAAAATATAGGTCTTGTTAAAAACATAATTTATGTCATTTGCATTTTTCAGGATTTGCCCATTTTTGAAGCATTCCTTGTTATTGGTTTCAGTTTTAAAATACAAATTTTTTCACACGGGAATTTGTCAACTCCTGGCAGCGCATAGAAATGGATTTCAACGATATGGCAACCAGCTTTTAAAAACTTTAGACTATCGCTTAAGCTAATGTATTCCCTATTTCCCTTCTACTTACAAGAAATTAAGAACTAAAATAATTTCTGCAAATGTTTATCTCGATTAGCATGAAGTAGATAGATAAAATTTATATTTTGTTCCTTATACCAAAATTTAAAATTTGCATGCAAATTTTTGTTTTAAGCTGCCAAGGTTGAATTTTTATCTTCTATATTCACTTTAGTAATACAAAAATAAAATTAATACTTAAAGTTTCTTTCTCGATTCATAACAAAATACTGGTGCACCACTGTAGCTATTCTAATGCTTTTGAAAGCATTCAGTAGGCATTTAATAGCTATTTATTATTACTAGTTCCAAGCATCCTCCCCACAAAAAAAAAAAAAAAAAAAAAAAAAAAAAAAATTGTGTTTCTCAATGTCTGTCATTTAGATATGGGGGTCTGTGGGCACCTCCGGTGAAAATTGTGATTGATTAATTAATTAATTAATTAATTAATTAATTAATTAATTGAGTTTCCTGACGGAATTAATATTATTGTTGTGGTTCTTTTTACTACTATTATTGTTATACTGGACTCCTTTTAATTCGAACTTTAGTATATAAAGTATACTTTTAAATAAATGCATTTCATACAGATAAATAACCTGCAGTTAATTTCCATATTTTATTCCTGAAATGTGCATTAATAGTGTGACAGGATGTTTCAAGCAATTCAGCAGAAAAAAGAAACACCAGAAACTATCAGCAGAAAATAGTACACTATACACTTACAGAACAGTGCTTACTATACAAATGCTCATTAAATAGACAAATTTTCACTTAAAGAAATGAGCGATTTTAGCCCAATAAAGGGCTGGGAGGGAGTTTTGTGCTTTCCAAGAATTTAGATAGAACGGGTAAAAAAGGACAAGTTAAATCTCACAAACTCTGGGAATGTGTAAAATCAAACACGAATTCTTGAAACTTGAAACAGCTCAACAGCTGAGACGAACACCACATCTAGATTTTTCTAGAATTCAGAATAAGTTTTTTTTTAAGAATAAAATAAATTATGACTGCATTATCTGATTAAACGTGAATTTTAACGTTATTTTAAATAGGAATTTCAAGGATATTATACTTTTATTCGAATTACTCAAACATTCGATTTATACGATGTCGAATTAACCAATTCTTACACCATTATCATCGTCGTCGTTTACTTAATCCGGTTGCATTCCAAGGTAATGGACATATGGGCACATATTTAAAAGTCGGAAATACAGCACTTTCTCTAGCCATTTTAAACTCGTTCACATATTATATTATGAAGTTCATAAGCGGTGATTCTTCTATCCACTTTACATTATTCACGATACGATTTTACTTATAAATGATTTCAAATTCATTAATATAAATTGGTTGCGTATAACACTTATATATTTATACCATAAGTCCTAGGAACTAGAAAGAAAGTAATCACAGCTTCAAACAGATAATGCACTTATTGGTAAAATGCAAGCATAGAATAACATACATATACCGTAAAATATTCTTAAAACGAATAACGCTAGAAAACGTTGACTGACATTGTTTATTTTAATGAGCTTTCATTTTTCCTCTCCAAAGTTTTTGTCTATTTAATAGTTATCCAATAATAAAAATCAGACGTATTCCATTCACATGACTTTCTCTATGTCTCAGTAACAAATTACTGTTAAAAAGCTTATTCTTCTATCTACTTCATGCTAACCGAGATAGACATTAGCAAATTTGGTTTTATTACTTGCTTCCTTGTAAGTAGAAGGGAGATAAGGGAATACACTAGGTTAAAACGATAGCCAACACTTTTAAAAACTGGTTGCCATGTAACTGAAATCTTTTTTTTTTTTTTTTGTTTTTTTTGTTTTTTTTTTTTTTTTTTGGCATGGCAAGGAGTTCACGAATTTCCAAATGAATATTTTAAAACTGAAACCAATAACCAGGAATATCTCGGTTAGGTCAACTCTACGAAAACAACTATATATGACAAATTGTGTGTTTTAACGAGATCTACATTTTTTGTGCAGCAAGTTTTTGTTTATCTCTTACGGTTTACCAGTTATGAAAAATTCAGCAAAATTCATCCAGAATAAAGAGGTTATTTAGAGGATATTCCCAGAAAATTCAAAATATATATTTTATCTATCGTGTAATGAAAGTTTATTGAATTCAAGCCCTAGCTATACTAAAAAAAAACTCATTTGTCACAATTTTACCCTCTAATAAATCGTAAATCTTCTCTCAACAGAGCCACAGCTACTTCGATTTTCAAATCCATTCTTCGTCCCATTCTCGCCTATGCCTGCTGAGTTTGAGGTGGTGCAGCTTCCAAAAATTAAGTTGCCCCAGTCTTTTCGAAATAAGGTTCTACGTCTCGTAGTCCATGCATCCTGGTTAATCAGGAACACAGTTACACCGAGAACTTGGTATTCTGACAATTGAAGGCTTCATCCGTAAACAGACTCGGAGATTCCTCCCAGATTTAAATGTGTCAGGCGCAGTATTCTTTTCTCTGGGAAATCAATCACAACGTCTTAGCAGTATCCGTAGTCGCCTATCTCGAAGCTTGATTATGCTACTTACTTATAGAGGAACCTACTGAGGTTGACCTCACTTCTGTTATGTTCTTTGTTATTGTCATCAATGAAATCATTATTATAATCAATAAAAATAATTTTAAAAATCTGCTTTTCAATACGCGGGACTATTGTTTGTAAACCATCCAATCGTAATCATGCTTTGAAGTGTCGATCACTTAATTGACTTCTGTGGCTGATTTTGTAAGTTTCATTAAAAAAAAAAAACGGTGTCTGATATGTTATATAGGTTGTCCAAAACATATAGAATTCTTGCAGCGATATTGAGTAGTTTAGAAAACCTTCCTCGTGGAACGTCATTTACTTGTATAAAGAGGAAGTTTTCTTCCCAGAGTTCTCTTGAAGGCATAGGCGTAGACAATCGGCTTCCCGAACTCTGATATAGCAAACAACACAACAATATGTTGCGCTCCACCACCACTGATAGGCTGCAGTATGCTTACTGTGCTGCCAGTGAGGACCGAAAACAACCATACACGCCATCAAGCTGCCTTAAATGACTTGGGGGAGCCTGGCTTAGACCCTCTGGTAATTTTCAGATTCATTTCATACCTTCATTCTATGTCCAATATAGTCTGTCCTGTTAAAACTTGCTCGCGAATTTATCTAGAGAAAAGTTGTAGCTCGAGTTGTATTTAATAAGACTATTTCGTGAATAAAATAACAATGATCGGCCTATATGGACACGAAGAATAATATTCCTAAAATCTCATTTGTCTTGGCGTATATTTGCATGAAATTACTGCAACTAGATGTCCATATCATACATCATGGCCTCGTTGCTTACAGAATTTGTTGAACAGGTTTCACACATTCTCTCCGTTGTTTTTAGTATTCTACGGCTTTGAGTTTTAAATTAATTTCAGCGATAGACCTTTCCCCAAAACGTTTTGGAACTTCTGCCATTATGTATGGGAATATCACTGCACACTGATACTATTATTATGAAACGAACATTAGCTGAGAGAGAGAAAACAAATGCACGTGTGTGCGATTAGAAAACAATTTCCGATTAAAATGCAATTGGTTGGAATTTTACGCGCCAACGTACTGGATTGGCACTTCCTACGATCGCGTGTCATGAACGAAATAGTCAATAAAATCTGATTTTGGCTTTGTTTACATAAAACTCTGTGAAACGTATTGATGCTAAAACGCACTGCAGCATTGTTATAATAAAAATAACAATTCCTCAAAGTCTACGAAACAAAATTTATTTTGTGATGTTTTATTGTGAATACATGTGTATGAAGGTAGGGGGGGGGAGTGGGCACATCTTACAGAATTATTGATACGTTGTGGTAGCATCGTAAAGCACAGATACAAGAACAAGAACAAAAGTGCAATCATTGACTTGAGACAAACTAAGATTATTTTTGGTTTGTTTGAACATAAAACTGCAGATGTCCGGACTGGTCCCTACTCTAGTTAGATGTGAATATAGATATACGTACTTTTCATGCACATCTTACTGTATCGCTTAAAACACTAAGACTTTTCTGGAACCAATTCCTTTTATTCTTAAGTTTTTACAGTTATACGAAATATTTATAACCTAAGAGGTGACTCGAATACTTCCAGGATTGGTCTTTAAGTTTATTCATCAGCTGTTGGGATTATGCCAGGAATAGAACCATGGATCTTTGGTCTCTCATGTGCCCTTCTTATGCAAATATCAACAGGCCTCCCTAAAATTACCGTCTTCCTCTTCTGATTCAAAAGTTGGCCTTGGCTCGAAGTTTTGTCTGATTCCTCTTTCCAACCTTTACCCTTCCCGAAAAAAAAAAAACCAAAACCAGTTCATTGTCACTAAAATATACGTGTGTGTAAGAATAAGTGAGATCACCACCCATGCAAATGAGGGATATAAACTCTTTCGCTGGCAGGTTAACTGAGAGGACATTCTGCTGACTTTTGGGGTCCAACGCGCACAAATTACGAAAAAGTAGTCAGCGGATAAAGACAGGGTAGTGGGGAAGGGTTTGTAGCGCAAACATGCACACGTTGAGGTATACTTTGTTCCAAAAGCACTCATTACATGCATTGACATTATATGCATCGTTCTAATTCATAAATTAGAACAATAAAGCAATTATTTTAATTTGATTAGTAAATAAAAACATCTAGTACTTTTACAAATAAAATTATATAGATTGATATAAAAAATGCAGGACACTAATGTGCAGAGATTTGAAAAGACAATGAACATAAGTCAACCAAACTCACTCAGAATTCATTGCAATGAATTACAATATACATCTTTACTGCATCGAAAGAAAAGGCTCTCCTCCAGGCATTCAAAATATGTTTGAATCATCCACAAGTTTGTTCAGTGTCGAACGCCTACCATTTCGTATTTTCGACATGTTTCAGTCTGTGCTCTCTTTCAATGTTCACTGGTTTATCTACTAGCAGGAACTGAACGAGGCCAGGCAGTGAGCAATACTAGATAGTGCAACACGTTTCGAAACGGGCTGTAGAGACCACGCCTACCCAATCACGTCATAGTTATACTCTGTGTGCACTGAATCTCAATCCGCAATTTCGTGGCCTCGGATCGAGCTCTTACTGCTGAGGTAGACAAATGGGATCAAAAGATTCACAATCAAAGAGACCTAATGATAATATTTGAAGCGTACAGGGGGGAAAAAAGATGAATTTCCAGTTTTAATGTTTCAGAGAAAAATGGAACTTCAAATTTAAAACCCTGTAGCTCACTTCCATATCACCATATTTTATTTAGGAGTAGTACCTTATTAGAGATGTCAACACAAAAAAGATTTCTTGCAACAATAAAGTTTTTGTAAATTCCATATAGTATTTCACCAGAATGTTTACTAAAGTAACAAACTACAAGAGGAAAAAGATGAATGTCCATAATAATCTTTAATTTCACAAAACTAAACAATACTAATAGCTTTGTTTAATTTAGTGTTTAATGTAAAAATTATAATTAATGTAATAGTAAACATTAGTTCAAACAATTTTAATGAGAATAAACAGAATTTAATATGCAGAATCTACAAACACTGTGTTGGTTTACTTTACATTCTTTTTTTGGAAAGGTTTAGTGATTTCTACCTCCTCCTGTTGCTGGGTTTTGCCGACCTTCCTGTCTCTGAATTTGGCGGCATTAGCTAAGTGATATTAAATATACAGACTGTCCAGCATGAGAAGAAATAGAATTAAACAGTCTGATGATTGTTAATCTTTCCTCCTGTGAAATAATATCAAAACACTCCACTTGATACATTTAGTCAGGTCCCATTTCATGGGTACTTAATTTAAGTGTCTTACATCCTCCCTGCATCCATACTTCATTATTTTCTTCACAGAAGCAATATCAATCAGAAACTAGCACAAAACACACACACACACATACACACACACACACACACACACAAAACCAACAGTAAATAATGCACAACTATGAGGTGAAAGGCTGAACAACTCCAGGAAGAAATAATTGGACATTCATCTCTTTTCCTCTGTTTCACTTGAACCTTCATTCATATTCCCCTGTATGCATGATTTAAAAGGATTATAATAAGCCAGTTTCTTCTTTCTTTGTTGAGTAGTATGCACAGATTCTACACACAATGGTGGGATCTCAATTTTCATAATTTGTGGACATTCATCCTCTTTCCCCTGGACGCTTCATTTCACTACACCAAACATCTCCACGGAGAAGAGATATGCACAATAAAGATCATCAGAACTATCATTAGTTGACCAAATGTGCAATGATCCGTTTTAGTAACCAAAGCTTACGCTATGGAAGGATCAAGTTGAGTAGCTTACTTCAGTGTTGCAGTGGTAATTATCGAGACATGTGTCAGCTGCTGCTTTTTAAGTACTACCAGAACACCGTAGGTACATATCACGTGCCTCTCGTCACAGCTGATTGCTTAAGTGCAAGGCTTCAATGACGGTAAATGGATAAGTGGCTCGCCACAGGAATTAAACTTGCACAAGAGCGCAAAATTCATGCGTAAAAACGATTACACTGGTAACTTACGGACCTTGAGTGTATCAGTATTGTTCGAGGTACTTAGGTTTTCGATAGCTCACACCTTCTAAACCTAACAATCACATTGCGCGAGTGTCAAAAATGCATACACAGACAGCTTAGCTGTGATGTAGAATTACTAGGGCTAGGATTTTCAGGTACGGACCTTTTTTCTTAGCGTAAAATAAAAACTCTTCAAAAAAGCTCTCACAGTATGAAATTTTTTCATGCAACTTTCGGAACTTGTTGAACCTTTATATCTCTTTTCTGCCATCCGTGTCCATAATCCCCTTTTGTCTTTTACTATAGAGCTTTTCAACAATCTTCTAGAGTACATTATATTATTTATATAGATTTTGAGTTTCGTTTTATTTGCATACAGTTTCAAGTCTATGTTAGGTAACTATTTCAGTAATTTTCAATTAACGTCTTAGCTTGCATTGATTATGAGAATAGTAAACCTGCTACTTTCATTTAACTGAAAGCACCCCGCAACAATGGAAAATCTTTCGCTCGCTTCACAGAAATAAATAGCCCGCAACCATTTATACAGGCCGTTTTAAAACGACACCAAACGAAGATAGCACTCAATTAGCTTACACTTTGACTTGTCGGAAACTTGATGTCGCAACCTTCAAACTCTTCTATTTAACGTTTTATGTGTGTTTAAAAATCGCACACAATTGGGATTAGGCAGCGAAGGAACGATGGCCTAAGGTGACCTATGCCGCGCCGGTGTGTCTAGCAAACCACGCCTACACCACGCGACTGGGACCATCGCTACCAACCGGCATCTCTCTTGGAGTGGGCCAGGCACGTGCCATTTGGTTATGTGCGACAGCCTAATCCATGGTGATTTTATGTCAGTTTTTTTGTATGTGCCGAATTTAGAGCTGAAAATTATATTCACGTATCACGTACGGTATGACCAATAAGGTCCACGTCTTCGTTTGGTGTCATTTTGAAACAGGTATATAGTATACAGTAAAACCCCGTAATTACGCTGTTCAAGGGACTATGACCTAAACGCGTAATAATCGGGACAGCGTTATACAGGGGATAGGATTTATTAGATATGAAAAACAATTTTGACATCATTTAAAAAGAAACACAGTAAAATGAATGTTATTTGTGACGATTTGTGTGCAGTATATCGCAAAATGAAAAACAAGAGAACGTTTCTTATGAAAATAAGTCTTCGATTGTTGAGTGCAGTGTGCTTGTACCGCTATTACCGCCATTTTGTACTTCTCTACAACACGCTATACGCTGCACAGAATTCAAAAGTCTAAAAGGATAAAACACAATGATATGGAGCCCTTTGAAAGTGTAAATTCCCTTCATGAAAATGTATAGTTTTCTCCAAAACATGATGCTCCTCAAAGGGGACAGCTCCCTCTACCGCTGGACAATAATCATTAGCAAACAAAAGACTACCCTGTACTAAGAGCGAGAGGCAGTGTAATGAATTCTGTTTCCCAGAGACACTGCTTGCAAGTCGACAATCGCGCCTCAGTTAAGGGACCAGTGTGTGGAAGACTTGGAAATAGCGAGGGTTGGTTTCCAACCGCAGACACCCTAATCCCAAAATTCAAGTCTTTGGAAGAAGAGTGAGGCAGGGTCATCATGATCTGAAAAATACTGTAAGCTCGATTGTGCCGGTCAGTTAAAGCGCTCAAGTTGCAGTGTCGCTAAGTAAAGACAAACAACCTATTTTCTCACAATACTCTTAAAACATCAAAATTTTTGAAAATTAAATACAATATGATTATTCATTTCATCCCGAAAAAAGCGCTAATAGTGAGATATGAAAGTGTTAAATGGGGTAAAATCATGTATCATTAACATGGATTATTCTTTTATCTACGACATGCTAATCAAGGTAAACATTAGCAGAAATTGTCTTATTACTTCTTCGTTTTAAGAAATGGGACATACGGGAATACACTTCGCTAAATCGACAATCAAATCTTTTAAAAGCTGGTCTCATGTGAAACAATTGAAGTTCGGTTCGCTTTGCATGGCCTGCAATAAAACAAGAGAGATGAAACGAAACGACACTTCCCGTTTGAGAAAAGTTTTAAGTAGTTTAAAATTCAAACCAATAACAAGGAATATATCTCAGAAACGATCGACTCTACATAAAGAACATATGCAACATAAATTGTGTGTTTTAACGAGACCTAAATTTTTATGTATTAAGTTTGTCTTTCTTTTACGGTTTAACCGTTATGCAAAATTCTACAAAGCTCATTCAGAATAAAGAGGTCTTCACAAGCAATTCCCAGAAAATTTCAAATATACATTTTGTTTTGCGATGTAAATATCTTTAATATTTGGTATTTTAATCAAAATCGTTAGAGGTATTTTTGAAAAAACACAATTTTCACAAATGTTTACTATGTATAGGGTAGTCTACGGTGGGAGAATTTCCTTGAAAATCTTCGTGTCGAATCCTTTGAAGATACTAAACTTAAACACCAAGTTTGGTATTTAACGGTATTTTCGTTTTTGAGGTATGCGTCCAGACACACACGGACCTTTTTCTAATTGTTTCGGACTCAGGGTACCTCAGCATATATATCCGATGAAATCTCGACATGGAACTTTTGCATAGAATACAATACCTTCTTTATCCATTATGCACGTTATACATACGGACTAGAGAAAGTAAAATGTGTACGCTAGCCAAAGCCAATGCCAGTAGAACAAAGCAGTCAAGCATAGACTTCTGCCAAAAGCAGTTCTTCTCGTGATTGCGCGCATGTATGTACTTAGTAAGTAACCAATTGTAGGCTTTGTTCCCTAAGTTAAAGCATGTGAACATGCTTGGTGCATGCCCTTCACAGGGTTTGTGAATCCATAAAGAACAATTACGACATTGTACATTAAAGAATCTCTGCCCTGAAGAAGACTGTACTGAAAGCTCGATTCGTGTTATTACCTACATCGGTATGTCGCTTTTAAATTTCTCGTCATTAATTGCTTGGAATTGTTGACTGAATGTGATGCTATGTTGTATAAGAACTTTTGTAAGATTGTACTTTCCTTGGATTCAGTCAACGTAGGTTCAATTTCCAAGGCGAGCAGCTTCCATTGCCGGAAAAATTCTTTATTTGTTTCCATGGTTACAAGTACCTGACTGCAGCTATTAAATCACTGGAAGAACACAGTCTACAAGGAAAACCAATAGGGTATTTTACTTCCACAAGATGACTTTGCCAAAGATAAACTTGAGTCTAGTCTTCAGAAGAATCCGGGCGTTATCTTCCTAGGGTGCGACATTAAGACTCCCCAACCACAAACTACCCTTTTCATGGAACAACTTTTGAAAATTTTGTTTTTCTCAAAAATTGCTCTGTTTTGATTAAAATATTCTATATTAAACATATTTACATCACAAAATATATATTTTGAATTTTCTGGGCCTCTGAAGACCTCTTTATTCTGGATGATTTTTGTAGAATTTTGCATAACGGTTAAACAGTAAGAGATAAACAAAAACTTACCACACACACACACACACACACACACACACACACACACACACAGACACTTAGACCTCGTTAAATCACATAATTTATGTCATATTCGTTTTTGTTGTAAAGTTCACCGTTTTCGAGAAATTCCTTTTTATTGGTTTAGTTTTAAACCACCTTTTAAACTTTCTTTAAACGGGACCATGCAAAGCAAGCCCAATCTCAATTGTTCCACATAGCCACCAGCTTTAGAAGATTTGACGTTAGCTTTAGCATAATATTTCCCGTTTACTTCCAAAGAAGCAAGTAATAAGAGTAATTCTGCTAATGTTTGTCTCGATTATCTTGATGCAGATAAAAGAATAATCTTTTGTAAGAATAGTTTGTATAGGCAACAACATTCTTTTAAAGAGTTCATATCGAAAGAGAAAAAGACGGTCATAGAGACAAGCAGAAGTCTCTAACATTTCCTGGTTTAAAGATCCTACCTACTTACTACTGGAGATGTCCAGAGAGAACGATGAACGACTCTTACAGCCAGGCAGCCCTCTGATGTCTATAAAGAACACACTTTCCTTTGAGCACCGCGTCTGTCCCACACTGCCTCATTCCAAGAAACCTGGCAGCACAGTTAAAATATGAGAAGGAACCGTAATGAAAAGGAAATGATAAATAATCATAATAAAAGAGAATCCACTTCAGCATTCGCCTACCAACCAGAAAAAAAAAAAGAAAAAAAAACTTGAAAACTCCAACCAGAGTAAGCTGTCAGCGGGAAGAAGAGGTTGATATATAATTCAATTTTTACTTTCTCTATACGTACTATGTCCATAGTGTATAGAGAAGGTATTGTAATGCACCCAAAAATTCGATACATAGATTTCACCGGAAACACATGTTTTGGGTCTCCCTGAATCCAAAAAAAGCATTTTTAGAAGAATGTCCGTGTGTGTGTGTGTGCGTGTCTGTGGGCAGCATAGCTCAAAAACGAAAAGACCGTCAAATACTAAACTTGATATTTAAGTTTGGTATCTTCCAAAGTGGCGACACGAAGATTTTCAAGAAAATCTCCCCACCCCAAACTACCTTTACATGGAAAAAATTTCGAACATTTTGATTTTCTCAAAAATGGCTCTAACGATTTCGATTAAAATATTTATCTGACAAATAAATGTATATTCTGAATTTTCTGAGAATAGCCTCTGAAGACTACTTTATTCTGGACGAATTTTAAGGAATTTTGCATAAATACTAAACCGTAAGAGATGGACAAAAACTTGCCACACACAAAATGTAGAGCACGTTAAAACACACAATTTATGTAATATACTCTTTTCGTGGAATTTTTTTTTTTTTTTTTTTTTTAGATATTCCTTGTTTTTTGTTTCTGCTTTCAAAAACATACTTTTTCATACATGAATTTATCAACTCCTGTCCATACAAACAAAGGAACATCAGTCACATAGCAACCAGATTTTCACTATCACTTTAACCTATGGTACTCTCTTATTTCGCTTCTACTTACAAGGAAGCCAGTAATAAGACTACTCCTGCTAATTTTTTCTCGATTAGCATGAAATAAACAGAAGCATAAGCTTTTTTTAACAATAATTTGTTACAGAGATGTAGAGAAAGTCATGTGAATGGAACACATCAGATTTTTTTGGCTTTAATATTTTTATAAATATTGATTTGTTGTTATTGAACAGGTTGAAGATATGTGTTAGATTATGATTTGAATCCAGAATCTTTAGAATGTAACCTCACTTATTATCGCGGAATTCAAACATATTGAGTGTTTCCTTTGATTTATGATAAATAGAAAACGCTTTCATTTAAGAACTAATTTTGACCCAGAATCACGGGTGACCGAAGTCGTTTAGACATGGACTCGTGAGTTTTATTTTCTTTCCTCCTTTCTTTCTATAAATAGTACATGGTACGTAAGTAAAGAAGTTATTGCACTGCTCCCAAAAATTCGATACCGAGATTTCACCGAAAATACACGTTTCAGGGCTCCATCCAAAAACAGAAAAGATCCATGTATGTGTGTTCGTGTGTCTGTGAACTAAATAAATCAAAAATGAAAAATCCGTAAAATACCAAACTTGGTATTTAAATTTAGAATCTTCCAAGGATGCGACACGAAGCTTTTGAAGAACATTCCCCCACCCAAACTACCCTTTAGGACAAGTTTTCAAAAACGTCTATTTTCTTATAACTGCCTCTAACGATTTTGATTAAAATACTGTATATTAAATATATTACATGGCAAATAAAATGTATAGGTATTTTTAATTTTCTGGGAACAGCCTCTAAAGAGCTCTTCATTCTGGATGAATTTTGCTGAATTTTGAACAACTATAAACCGCAAGAGAAAGGCAAAAACTTACTACACCATAAATGTATATCTCGTTAAACTACAAATTTTATGTCATATACATTTTTTCGTGGAGTTAACCAATTTTGAGATATTTCTTGTTATTGGATTTAAAATACTTAAAACGTTCCTCTTACTGGGATTTGTCAACTGACAATGAAGAGAACAGATTTCATCCACGTGGCAACCAGCCAGCTTTTAAAAGATTTGAACTATTGCTTTAGCCTAGTGTGCTCCCTTACGTCGCTTCCACTTACAATTTCTGCTAATGCTTTTCTTGATTATCATGAAGTACATAGAAGAATAACCGTTTTAACAATAATTTGTTATTGAAATGTGAGAAAGTCATGTGAATGAAATGATCAGATTCTCCTCATTTTCATAATTGGCAGATTCCGAGGAGGTACCATAAACTTAAGCCACGGTTCATTCCTAAAATTCCTTGCGCAATTGTAAGTTCATTGCAGTATCATTGCCTGTGTTGCGAACGAATGTTAAAAGAAAGAAATGGAGTTTTATTTGCGGACGCTCTTTAACTGCTGGGTTTCTCGCAGTATATGAGAGTGAAAGACCGTTTAATTTTGCTCAAGAGGTCTCTCTTACCAGGATTGAGGTTCTTTTATGTGCCGTAAATCTACGATACGGAACCAACGGCTTTACTTCTCTTCCGAAGGAAACCATGCTAAGGATTTTTACGCCAGAAAAAAAACCACGGAAGGCGATAGAATGAATGTTAAACACTAATAAAAACCCTGTTTAGTGGCTATCAGACATATAGAAAATGGTTACTTCCTTCATATCTAATTCTAAATCTTATTGTGAACCAATTAACTTTTGGAAAAACGGGATAGGCAGAAACTGGTATATTGTGACTTCCTTAAAAACCCAAGTAAAGTCGCTACAGCAATATATAAACGGGATTTTTAAATCTTAATGGATGAAATGATTTATTCAGGAAATTATAATAATCGAAGTTTAGCGTAATCTTGGCTCTAGACTTTCGCCCAGAGTCTCCATTGCGATTAGTAGTTCTCGACTACTGCTTGTGCATGCGCTGATTCAACAAGCATATCCATCATCCGTAACGCATAACAAGACTGAATAATTTGTCTCTGGGAGGCGATACAGAGAATTCTTGGCACTTAGTGCAGACATCTAACATGTATTATACAAGTAGCTAATGTGATGTCCTCGGCTGAGAAGCTTTCTTATTACTTTCTCTACACGCACTATATAAATAGTGTATAGAGAAGCTATTGCATTCCACCTAAAAATTCGATACCGAGATTTCACCGGAAATCGACGTATTAGGGTCCCCTGTATCCAAAATAAGCATTTTTAGATATAAGTCCGTGTGTCTGTGAACATAACTCAAAAATGAAAAGTGGGTAAAACAACAAACTTGGTATATAAGTTTAGTATTTTTTAAAGATGCGACACGAAGATTTTAAAGAAACTCCCCCTACCTCAAACTACCCCTTACATGGAAAAGTTTTTCGAAAATGTTTATTTTCTAAAAATGGCTCTAACGATTTTGATTAAAATGTCGTATATTAAACATACTTAAACGACAAATAAATTTTATATTTTGAATTTTCTGGTAATAGCCTCTGAAGATCTTTATTCTGAATGATTTTTACTGGATTTTGCATAACTAATAAACTGTAAGATATAGACAAAACTTATAAATATAACTCCATGGCACGACAGCTCACAAGGAACTTTGGCCCACTGCCCGGCCGCTGCGTCCCCCAGCTTGGTTCATTCAGACGTCATGGATGGGGTGCAGTATTGGAGGACGAGACGTGGTCAGCGCCTCGAACCCCCCCGGCCGGTTATTGCGGTCCTCATGACCTAGAGCCGCTACTTCTCCATCGAGTAGCTCCTCAATTGGCCCCCAGGGACCTCACAAGGCTGAGTGCACCCCGGGAGACAAAAACTGACTACCCAAAATACATAGATCTCGTTGAAACACACAATTTATGACGTATACATGTTTTTTCGTAGAATTGACCATTTTTAGACATTCTTTGTTATCTGTTTCAGTTTTAAGACACCAATTTTTCAAATACGGGAATTTGTCAACTCCTGGCAATGCAAAGAAATGGATTTCATCCACATGGTAAACAGCTTTTAAAAGACTTGACTAGCGTTTTAGCTTGTGTATTCCCTTATTTTCCTTCTACTTACAAGAAAGAATTTCTGCTAATGTTTATCTCGATTAGCACCAAGTAGATAGCAGAATAAATTTCTTACAATACTCTGTTAGAGAAGATATATCCACAACACTGAATACTCCACAAAAATTCGAGCAAGTTCTACTCTTTCTCAGAAGCATAAAACTGGATTTCAAACTAATGTACAAATTCACAATATTTTAAATCTGTGTAAAACTGACTTAACAGCAATGTACCTTTTCAAAAAATGTTATTTAAATGTATGTAAAAATTGCTATTCTAAAGCAATTTTAATTCCCAGACCTGAGTTTAATGTGTAAATAATTCCATTGTAATATAATGAATTCAATTGTTATAACTATTGTATGGTCGCGATATGACCTTGGAGTTAAAGCGACCTAAAATAAATAAATTAAAAAAAAATACTCTGTTAGAGGGATGAAGAGAAAGTCATTTATTTCAGCGCACGCTTCTTTGAGAGTCATAGTCATGCGATATGCTGAAAATTTGAAGTTAAGGCGACAGGACACAAGATTGAAGGCAGTTCGTCAGCACTTCTATAACTCTGCAGCAGTCGTGACACCGACACCAAAAGGCTTCTCGTCTAGGAAATGTAAAGATAGAGCAAACATGGGAAAGTAAACATACTTAGTTTCCGCAGTTTGACAGCAGAAGGAAGCAATTAACCTACCTTCGCCAAACAAAGGAACACACACTGTGCAACTGCTGGCGTCACATTTAGCCTCGATTTCCGTGAACATTATACACTACAAATACAAGGGTTGTTTTCTTTTTCAACCTCCGATAGGCTATAAAAGTATTTTATTACTAAAAGTTTTGTACACTTATGGTTACTCTTCAACATAATTACCGAAAATATTGAGACATTTATCGTACCTGTGCACAAGCTTTGCAATACCCGCTTCAAAACAAACGAAGAGGAATGCTGACTTCAGGAATTGTGTTGATCCATGAAACGCTCGTCCACACAATGCTGGCACAACCCATCGGCTCCTTGAACAATTTCAATGGGACATTTTCGATCATCCGCCGTACAGTCCTTACCTGCCACCCAGCGACTTTCGCCTTTTCCCTGAATTGAAGACGTGGCTAGGAGGGCAGCACTTTCAAACCAATGAAGATCTTCAAAACAACATCAATGCTCATTTGAAATCATTGGCGGCAACATCTTCTGAAGCGGATGTTGCAAAGCTTGTGCACAGGTACGATAAATGTCTCAATCTTTTCAGTAGTTATGTTGAAAAGTAACCATAAGTGTACAAAACTTTTAGTAATAAAATAATTGTTTTCTATGAACTTGTTTATTTTATTTATAGCCTATCGAAGGTTGAAAAAAAACTGTTCTCGTACTAGTTGTTGCTTATCGTCTTGTACTTCCACCACAGTGAAATGGGGAAAACTGCTTCATAACCAGTGACCGGGTTTTAAAAGAAACTTCTTTTTTAATATTTCATCATGAGACGTGTTATAATCAAACAGAACATTACTAAGTAAATTTCAACCACAAATGACCTGGTGATAACCTTCGCTCTTTTTACTTTAATTAGTACATAGCCATTGAGGTTATTGCATTCCACCCAAAAATTCGATAACGAGATTTCACTTGAAATACTCGTTTTAGGGTCACCAGAATACAAACAGAAGTATTTATAGAAAAATATCTTGGTGTGTCCATATATCTGTGAACAGTCTGTTAAATACTAAACTTGATATTTAAGTCAGAATCTTCCAAGTATGCGATGCGAAGATTTTCAAGAAAATCCGCCTATCCCAAACTCCTATTAAATGGAAAATGCCCTATATTAATGCTACTTATCTATACGACAAATATGTCGAATTTTCTGGGAGTAGCCTTTTAAGTCCTCTTCGTTATGAACGACGGATATTTTTTGCAGTGTTTAACGCCCGTTTTACTACTTGTGACACCGCAGGCGTTGACACTGGTGATACATGAAATGAAGATGGAGCACCGGTGGATTGCGATGGCGGGAGAAACGGAGAAAACCCTACCCTCTCAGATGCAGTTGCTTGGGATCGAACCCAACCGTCTAGGTGAGAGGCGAGTGGTCTAACCATTCAGCCACGGCGCGGCCGTAAAGAAAGATAGACAAAAAGTTACTACATCAAAAAGTTAAAGAGTTCGTTAAAACACACATACGTGCCATATACAATATTTTTGTAGATTTAACCATTTTCGACATATTCTTTGTTATTGATTTCAATTTTAAAAGACTTAAAACCAT
The DNA here is from genome assembly GCA_030762935.1 of Hymenopus coronatus. NCBI lineage: Eukaryota > Metazoa > Arthropoda > Insecta > Mantodea > Hymenopodidae > Hymenopus > Hymenopus coronatus. The sequence goes on along the minus strand of CM060884.1, from coordinate 46,917,673 downwards.
TCTCATGCGGGAATTTTCCGACTCCTGGCCATGCAAAGAGAAGAATTTCAATCACAGAGCAACTAGCTTTCAAAATACTTTGATATCGATTTAGCCTAGTGTGTTCCTTAATTTTCCTTGTGCTTATAAGGAATTGAGTAATAAGACCATTTTTCTAATGTTTAGCTCGATTAGCATGAGGTAGAAAGAAAAGTAAGCTTTTTAACAATAATTTGTTACAGAGATGTAGAGAAAATCATATGGATGGAACACGTCAGATTTCTTCCTTTTTTAACCTCACCTTTTTACAAAAGAAATTCTCCTTTATGATCCCCTTTTGCTATCATATTGTTAAACTGTTGTAGTGTGCGAATGGAAAAGGTCAACTCTGCATACGGAGTTTTAATGGCTGTTGCTGCAAAGAATCTGGTCTTCAGGAATATCGTACTACAAAATAAGGAAAGTTGTAACTGACCGGGCAGGTACCGAGCCAGGTGGATGAGGCGAATTGTCTTGAGACTGGCATTCGAGAGGTCGTGGGTTCGATTTCCGCTGCCGGCCTTTGTGATTTATGGATTTTTTCTCGGATAACTAGGTAAATGCTGGGGAGGCTACATTCCCCGAACTTCCTGTCCCTTCATTTCATCTCTATTTCATCCAATTGGTCTTTTTCAGGTTTTTAAGTGTCGCGAGAACTGCGATGGCGGCGCCCTTCCATGGTGGTGACTGCGATCTGGAAATGCCGCTTTCGGTGGCGGGATGCCGTTGGAAGTTATCTGTAGACTCAGAGAGTTTGGTCAGAACAGCGACCCGGGCTCCTAGTGCTCCCCGCGTCGAAGTGAAGAATTACTTGGAATATGTTAGGGACCCTCCACGATGTCTCTGCTCCCGCCACCCATTGAAATTACTCTCCTCTCATCCTTTCCTCCTAGAGTCTGACGTATAATAAGCCAATGGCTGCAGTGTAGAATTCTCTCCGACATCACACACACACACACACAATCACACCCACACCAGGCAGGCATCCTACTGCATTCCACCCAAAAATTCGATACCGAGTGAAATCCCATTTTAACATGGATTTCGTGAGCTCTTTTCCTCTTTTAGAACTTCTTCAGTCTTTTGATGATGCCGAATCCGCAGCTATAGTGCAAGCAAAGACTCTGCTCAAAAACCCAAATTTGGAGACAACTTAAGCCGTCAAAACATTCAAATTTGTACAGCGACTGCCACGGCTGGAAGAGGACTATTCATCTAAGGAGTCAAACGGAGGGGAGAGTTGATAAAGTTGTCAAAATGTGGGAGGGATTTGCCAAAGAGAAGGTCCAGCAGCGTGTTTTTATCAAACAGATTATGAAAGTGCACTTGACTTGGAATTCAGCGATTGCTTGAAGTATTCAGCATTGACTTCCGTTGATGTTGAGGAATCTTTTTCTTTATGCAAGGCATTTTATATTTCAAGAGACAGACTTTCACACAAGAAGAAATATTAAACTTGATCACATTCAACTCTTTTCTAACGGAGTAATGTGAAAATTGAAACACTCTGTGTCTCTTATTAATACTGTAGCTAATGAGAACACCAGTTTCACTTTATTCGTCACTAGGATACTCGTTATTACACTTTTGTGTAATTGAGGCACTGTCTCAGCATTCGTCCCTCACTAGATTGACTTTGTAACTTCTCTCTCGCCCCGGCACTTGTCGGTTCCTTATATAGTCCGCCGATTCCGAAAGTTCCTGTAACAGAACCTACAAGAAATCACTGGAAGTAGAGATAAGGAATACCCGAGATCTGTTCCCTCTATTGTTAGAGCAGGCCAGTAGTCGCTCAGTCTCACGCGCCGCCGTTACAATACTTTCATATCTAATATCCGCTTTTCTTACCATCTTGGAAATGTTAAACATGCTCTAGCTTCAACTTCTAATGAAGCGACATGAAAAATAAAATAAGCGGGTGTATCTCTTATTAATATTTTAATATCCTTGTTTACCTACCTTTTTTCCTTGATTTTCCCTTTTGTCCTTTTTATGTTACAATGTTTTCCTTTAAAATTCAGTCTCTGTTCAGAACACAAGATTGTGAATTATTGCCAAGTTTTTTTGTATAACAGCAACATTTTTAGCTCTCACTTCCTCCTGCTTGGCCTCCCTAACTCGGCATTACTCTCCCTCTTCCAGCCTTCAATTTCCCCACCCATAAGCCTTATCTACATATTACTGATGTTTTGCAAACAGGTTATAAAATTCCTTTCCCTGCTGTTAATAAACATCAACATGTACGTAAGAGGTATAGTGGTACATATTACTCCTGTTCTTCCCTTATGCATGCAAAGCAATCGCATCTACTTATTTCTCGTTTTAACCGGTTTACAGGCACTAAAGAGAAATAGGTATAACTTCTTAAATACTGATTCCAAACTAACGGGAACTTGTCAGAAGCATTGTGTTTATAAACTATTCTTAAATGCATTTTTACGTCCTCTATCAGTACATAGTAAGTATAGAAGGTACTGCATTCAACCCAAAAATTCGATACTTAGCCGAGATTTCAATGGAAATGCACGTTTGAGGTCCCGTGAATCCCAAAAAGCATTTTAGAAAAGAGTATACGCGCATGTTGTTCGTGTGAGTCTGTGAATAGTTTAATTTAAAAACGAAAAGTCCGTTATATACTAAACTTGAAATTTATGTTCAGCATCTCCCAAGGAAAATTCCACGAAGATGTTCAAGAACCCCATCCCCCAGCTACTCTTTACAAGTAACTCTCAAAAATGACTATAACGATTTTGATTAAAATACCATATATTTAACACATTATTATGACAAATTAAATTCTTTTTCATTGTACCTCTGTGAACATGGACAGCAAATTATATTTACGTAACAGAAAACCGGCTCAGCAAGGAGTATTACAGGAAGAAAAATGCTGAAAACATCAATAACGAGAATAGATTTGAATGCATGGCCTATATTGAAACCCACCAGGTTGGTAGGTTGGACCCTAAGATTTCCTTTCCCTCTCCTCTGTTGCTGCATTTTCTGTCGTTTTCTTCTTGCATTGCTGCTTTTCTTCTGCACAACTTCGTTTTTTACTTTGCATGATGAGAATGCGATCCCGTCGAACCCTCTAATGCTTTGCTAAAGCTTCAGCGACTTTAAGGGGTTTAAAAATGGCGCCTGTTGTTCAATATTATTTTTGTAATCAGAAATGTTTAACTTATTTTATGGAATTAAAATAAAAAATCTCATGTGTTTCACTCACATGACTTTCTCTAACTGCTCTAAAACTTCTTACAAAAGATTATTCTTCGTTCTACACAATCCTATTCGAGATAAACATTAGCAGAATGTTCTTATTACTTAGTTCCTTATAAGTAGAAGGGAACTAAGTGAATGCACTATACTAAAGTGATAGTCAAATGTTTTAAAAATTGTCGTTATGCGATTGTCATTGCAAATCGCTTCTTTGTTTGTGCCAGGAGTAGAACAAAAGAAAAACGGACACTTCCTGTCTGAGAAAAGTATAAGTACCTCACAATTGAAACCAATAGCAAGCATATCTCGGAAACGGTTACCTCCACAACAAAAACGTAAAGGACATAAATTGTGTGTTTTGACAAGATCTACACTTTTTGTAAAGTGAGCTTTTGTCCATCTCTCACGGTTTGGCAGTTAAGCAAAATTCGGCAAAATTCATCCATAACAAAGAGGTCTTCAGAGGCTATTCCCAGAAAATTCAAATTATACATTTTATTTAGGATGTAAATGTCTTTAATGTACGGGATTGTAATCAAAATTGTTAGAGCCATTTTTGAGTAAATCAATATTTTCGAAAAATTTTCCATGTAAAGGATCGTTTATGGTAGGGCTTCTTGAAAATCTTCGTGTCACATCCTTGGAAGATACTAAACCTAAATACCAAGTTTGGTACTTAAGGGGACAAAGCAGTCTGAACATACAGAAATCGTATCTTAAGTGAGTTGAATTACCACTGCTTTAAGTATTCGATTGTTTTTCCAGAAATTTTTATAAACTATTGTATAAATCATGGCAATTATTTCAAGTGATTGTTTGAATTAATAGCTTATGTGGCTGAGCCTTTAAAAAGCATTTCATTCAGCAGAAAAGTAATAAAGCTTAAGACTTAAAACATGTGAATTCATGTACCTTTTTCTCTGATACTGCTTGCAATACATAATCACACTTTTGCATGCTTGTTCTTAGTACAATCAGCTATCTTCTGAACCTAAATTATTTAGCTTTGATACAATTTCAGCAGAAATTATAAAATAAATATTGTTGCATATTCAAAAAACTAAAAATTTGCAATATTGTTGCTTTCATAATATGATCAATATATACTATAACATCACGATAGTGGTTCAGAAAATTCAACTATGTGTTGTATATGTGCTGAAAATTTCAGCTTTCCAGCTCTCATACTTTCTGAGAAAAGGGTACATAAGTAACCAAAAATGTTGTTTTGAGAAAACTGAGTTTAAAAATACAAATGTTCTAAAACGAGGCATTGCATAACAGATTTAAAGAAATGCAATTATATTTAAATTTATTAAAATCATCTTAACCCTCCCCCCCCCCAAGTATGCATTTTTTGAAACTAGAAATAATAGAGATTTTATTAGTGTCTAAAATAAAAAAATGTTGTACATTGTATACGCGGGCCAGAGAAAGTAAGAAGTATATTTTTTGTGATTTTTCATGAAATCCAGTCAAATATATCCTTGACTCTTTCCTCCGCTTCCATCCTCTTCTTAAAGAATTGGGATGAACCCTGCGATATCGAGGTCCTCTCTAATGGCATGGTATCACTGATTTGCGCACAAACAACTGAAGTCCACTTTATTGCTCCATTGTTCTACAACAACCATGTGTTTAGGATTACAAAGAAAACGCCTTTTTTCCGGCATGCCTTAAAATACTAGCAAACTCTATGCTAGCCGTGAACCCAACCATAACCTTTCAACTAAGCGAGCTTTGATTTTGCAGTAAACGGAGATTAGTTACAAAAAATCTGATGTGTTCCATTCACATAACTTTCTCTGCATCTCTGCAACAAATTATTGTTAAAAAGCTTAATCTTCTATTTACTTCATGCTAATCGAGAAAAAATTAGTAGAAATAGTCTTATTACTTGTCTCCTTGTAAGTAGAAGCGAAATAAGAGAGTACCATTGTTTAAAGTGATAGTCAAAAGCTGGTTGCTATGTGACTGAAGTTCCATTGTTTGTATGGACAGGAGCTGACAAATTCCTGTATAAAAAAAGTATAAGTTTTTCAAAGCTGAAACTAAAAACAAGGAATATCTTAAAAACGATCAACTCAACGAAAAAATGTATATAACATAAATTGTGTGTTTTAATGTGCTCTATATTTTCTGTGTGGTAGGTTTTTGTCTATCTCTTACAGTTTAGTAGTTATGCAAAGATCCGTAAAATTCATCCAGAATAAAGCAGTCTTCAGAGGCTATTCCCAGAAAATTAAAGATATACATTTTATTTGTCAAGTAAATATCTTAAATATACGATATTTTAATCAAAATCGTTAGAGCCATTTTTAAGAAAATCAAAATTTTCGAAACTTTTCCATGTAAAAGGTAGTTTGGAGTGGGGAGGATATTCTTCAAAATCTTCGTGTCGCATCCTTGGAAGATACCAAACTTAAATACCAAGTTTCATTTTTGACGGTCTATTCATTTTTGAGCTGTGTTGCCCAAAGACACACACACACACACACACACACACACACACACACACACACACACACACACACACGGGCCTTTTTCCGAAAATGCTTTTTTTAGATAAAGGGCACCCTAAAACATATATTTCGGTATCGAATTTTTGGGTGGAGTGCAATACCTTCTGTATACACTATGTACAAAGTAAGTGTAGAAAAAGTAAATAAAGTGAGCTATAACAAATGCTTACACTATAGAAATCTCTTACAGCATTCTGAACACTGAAATGAAATGATGAAGCATTAGGTAATGAGTTTAACGGAATACATCACCTACTTTGTCCATACAATGTATAGATATAATGGCTAGAGAAGGTATTATATTATTCCACTCAAAAATTTCGCTGTCGAGATTTCACCGGAAATATATGTTTAGAGCCCACTGAGTGCAAAACCCCATTTTTAGAAAAATGTCTGTGTGTTTGGGGGGGGGGGCAGCATACCTCCAAATCGAAAACTTAGTATTTATGTTTAGTATCTTCCAAGGATGCGACGTGACGATTTTTAAAAAACTCCCCACCATAAATAACACGTTAAATGGATTTTTTTCTTTTAAATTTTGTTTCTCTCAAAAAATGGCTCTAATGATTTTGATTAAAATACCGTAGGTATATTAAAGATATTTACATGACAAATAAGATGTATATTTTGAATTTTCTGAACACCTCTTCTTCTGGATAAATTTTGCTGATAAACCGTAACAGGCAAAAAATTACTACACAAAAATGTAGATCTTGGTGAAACACACAGTTTATATCATAATATGCATTATTATTATCATTATTATTATTATTATTATTATTATATATATATATATATTTTTTTTTTTTTTTTTTTTTTTTTTTTTTATTGCCAGCCGACCATTTCCGATATTTTCCTTGTTATTGGTTTCAGGTTTAAAATACCTTTGTCATTCATACGGGCAATGGAAAAAAAAAAACAACGAATTTCAAATCACATAGCAACCGCTTTTAAAATACTTTACTGCTGCTTTAGCTTAGTTTAACGCCTTATTTCATTTCTGCTTACAAAGAAGCAAGTGATTAGTTCATTACTGCTAATGTTTATCTTGATTAGACTGAAGTAGACAGAAGAATAAGATTTTTAACAATACTTTGTTACAGAGATGTAGAGAAAGTCACGTGAATGGAACACATCAGACTTTTTGTAGTTTAATATATTTTAACCTGGTAGGTCATATCAGACGACGAATGAAATTGATGAAATGATGCTCAAATGAGCTCGGGGTCCATGGAGCTTAAAGTTTCTTGACATTGCTCTTTTCAGGATAAGAGAAAGCCGCGGATAAAGAAACCTTATCCGGTTAACTCGCTTTTACCACCACCACTATTACTATTTTATAAAATACAGTCCCGGAATCTTGTCGGGACTACGGCGCTGTATTTCTTTTCCTTTTTACTTTCTCTACACGTACTATCTACATAGTGTATAGAGGACGTATGTATTCCACCCAAAAATTCGTTACCAAGATTTCAACGGAAATACATGTTTTAGGACCCCCTGAATCCAAAACAAATACATTTTTTAGAAAAAGGTCCGCGTGTGGACAACATAGCTCAAAAACGAAAAGACCGTTAACTACCAAATTGGATATTTAAGTTTGGTATCTTCCAAGGATGCGTCACGAAGATTTTGAATACTTTGCCTTCATCTCGAGCTATCCTTTACATGGAAAAAATTTCGAAAATTCTGTTTTTCTAAAAAATGGCTCTAACGATTTTGACTAAAATCTCTTATATTTAAGATATTTACATCACAAATAAAATGCACACCTTGAATTTTCTGGGAATAGCCTCTGAAGACCTCTTTATTCCAGACGATTTTTATTGAATTTTGCATAACTGGTAAACGGTAAGAGATAGACAAAACTTGCTATTCAAAAATGTATATCTCGATAAAACACACAGTTTATGTCAGATACATTTTTTCATGGAGTTGGCCATTTTCGAGATATTCCTTGTTATTGATGTCAGTTCTAAAATACTTATACTTTTCTCATACAGGAATATGTCAACTCCTGTCCATACAAACAAAGGAACTTAAGTCACATAGCAACCAGCTTTTGACTATCACTTTAACCTATAGTACTCCCTTATTTCGCTTCTACTTATAAGGAAGCAAGTAATAAGACTATTTATGCTAATTTTTTTCTCGATTAGAATGAAGTAAATAAATGCATAAGCTTTTTTTTAACAATTATTTATTACAGAGATGTAGAGAAAGTCATGTAAATGGAACACATCAGATTTTTTCCCCAACATTACCTTTGTTTTTCTATTTGGTTACCGTTTGCTTTTTGCTTCTAATACACATACATATAAAACACTCACAAACACCCATGCTCAAGGCGGGGCTGGAAGCCACGATCCCCTGCGCCACGAAGCATCAAAGCGAGCGCGGCCATGGGGACTGACAACTTAACCGAGATTAGAACTAGGGGCTCTAGAATGTGAAGCAGAGGCGGGTAATAAGAGTTATTGGCAATAATCTGGCATACAACGTGTCCTCGAAATGCTAGCTAGAGGCAACGACCCGATGGCTGTTATATAATCACGCTACGCTTGTGTTGATGGGGAGCAACTTATTCTTGTGACAGGAAGGCTTGTACTCCTTCAGAAAGAAAATAATCTCTCCTCCTCCGTGATTACTAATGGAGTTCACATTCACGTACAACCCGCTCCTTTACCGTTACTCGGAGATAGGGGCGGTTAAATGGGCATGTCTTTGTTCTGCAGCTGTTTGTCGAGTAGTATAGGTACAACTCAATGGCAATTACTGGGCTAAGCGGATGTCTTTTGTGTTACGATACGTGTCACAATTTTGCTGCCTGCTTTTTATTGCTTTCTTTACACATACTACATGTACATAGTCTATAGAAAATTCCATACCGAGATTTCACCGCAAATACATTTTTGAGACCACCTGAATAAAAAAAAAAAAAAAGATGTCTGTGTCTGTCTGTGTGGGGCAGCATAGCTCAAAAACAAAAAGTCCTGATTGGTATTTAGGATCAGCATCTTCCAGTGATGTAACACGAAGATTTTCAAGAAAATCCCCCCACTCCAAACTACCCTTTACATGGAAAATGTTGATTTTTCTCAAAAATGGCTCTAACGATTTTGATTAAAATATCGTATATTAAAGATATTTACCTGACAAATAAAACGTATATCTTGAATTTTCTGGGAATAGCCTCTAAAGCCTACTTTATTCTGGATGAACTTTACGGAATTTTGCATAACTGCTAAATCATAAGAGATGGACAAAACCTTATCATACAAAAAATGTAGAGCAAATTAAAACACACAATTTATGTTATATACATTTTTTTCGTGGAGTTGATCGTTTTTTGAGATATTCCTTGTTTTTCGTTTCAGCTTTGAAACACTTATACTTTTCTCATACAGGAATTTGTCAACTCTTGTCCATACAAACAAAGGAACTTCAGTCTCATGGCAACCAGCTTTTGACTATCACCTTAACCTATGCTACTCCCTTATTTCGCTTCTACTTACAAGGAAGCAAGTAATAAGACTATTATATACAAGGTTTGGTATTTTACAGACTTTTCGTTTTTGAATTATCGTGTTCACAGACACATGGGGACACACACACACACGCGCGCGGAGCTTTTTCCAAAAATGTTTTTTGGATACAGGGAACTCTAAAACGTGTGTTTCCGAAATTCGGTATCGAATTTTCGGGTGGAATGCAATACCTTCTCTATACACCATGAAGATACATATTACGTGTAGAGAAAGTAAAATTGCATTTTTGTAAAAAAAAAATCCGTGTGTGTATGTGTCTGTGGGCAGTATTCCTGTGGGCAGATAAATAACAGATATATCTTTAATTATCTGGGAATATCCCCTGAAGACCTCTTTATTCTGAATGAATTTTGCGTAACTGGTAAAGCGTAAGAGATAGATAAGAACTTACTACAAAAATGTATTCATATTCGTTTTTCTTGTGAAACTGACCATTTCTGAGATATTCCTTGTTATTTGTTTCAGATTTAAAATACTTAAACTTTCCAAACACGGAAATATATAAACTCAAGGCCATGCATAGAAACGGATTTCATCCGCAAGTTATGCAAGAGACATTCAGAATGAACAGGACTTCAGAGGTCATTCCCCAGAAAATTTAAGCTATACAATTCATTTAGCATTAACATATCTTAAAGTTACGAATATTTTAATCAACACGTTAGAGCCATTTAGAGAAATACAAAATTTTCGAAACTGTTCATGTAAAGTTTGAGATGGAGATTTTCTTGATAATTCTCGTGTCGTATCGTTGGAAAATGCTGAACTTAAATAAAAACTTTTGATATTGAACCTACGTTTGAGTTAGGGTGTTTACAGACACACATACCAACATTTTTACAGAAATGTTTTTTCCTTTATTCAGGCACTCAAAGCATGTACTTCCGATCAAATCTAATGTCGAATTTTAGTGGAATGCAATACCTTCTCTACCAGTACTATGTATATTACACATAGTACTGGTAGAGTGAGTAAAAATGTTTTAAACATGGTTGTTAAAACCATCAATATATACAATATATAAATAAGTTTTGTTCTGTTAACCATTTCTGATATATTCCTTGGTTAGAATACGAGTATTCATATACTGGTTATTTTCAGGTGCGTATCTAGTTACCATTTGTTTTTTCACGTATATATGCTAAGAGAACGGAGTTTAAAAGCCATGTCGTAGTGAACCGCTTTTTAAAGCGTCGACTATCGTTTTGACCTTCTGAATCCATCTTCATTCAAAACACGGATTGAAGACGCCATCGAATTTTGTAGTTGCTTTTATTTTCACAACTTTCGATAACAATATGAGCACCAGTAGCGGCTCTGGGTGTACACAAAGTTTGAGAGTCAGATAGCTCTGTAAATGTAAATATCATCTGCTCCATAATATAATTACAGAAGTTGATACAACTGCAGCAGCTCCCAACAACAAAGATGATGATGACGATGATGATGATGATGATGATGGTACTTATGCATAATTATCTTACAAAGGAAAGGGTAGTTTTGTGGATGTTTGTTGCATACACCATAAAGTACATATACATTATTAAAAATAAATCTTCCTTGATAAGATATTTATATAGACTATTTCGTGCATGACACGTGATCGTAGGAAGTGGCCAATCCAGTACATTGGCGCGTAAAATTCCAACCAATCGGAACCTATCTCTGCATTTTAATCTTTTTTATCACACCCACGTGCAGTTGTTTTTCTAAATTTATCGCACCCACGTGCATTTGTTTTCTCACTGAACTAATGTTCGTCTCATAATAATAGTATCAGTGTGCAGTAATGCGGAAGTTCCAAAACTTTTTAGGGAAAGATCCATCGCTGAAATAGATATTAATTGAAAACTCAAAGCCACAGAATACTAAAAACAACACAGAGAGAGAAAGAGTCTCTCTTTCCAGACACTCCAACTCAGAAGATTGCCACATGTTTGAAAGACTGGACAATGAATATAACACAGTGTAATGGACATTATTCTTCGTATCCATATAGGCTAATCATTGTTATTTTATTCACGAAATAGTCTTATTAAATACAACTCGAGCTACAACTTTTCTCTAGATAAAAGTTGGAGCTCTCGTTATATTACTTATGATAAAACAAATACCTACATTGAAATTCTTGCTATGTTATGAGTAGGCATTTTCAAATAAAAATACAATTTCATCTCCCAAATTTTAATATTCACGCACTAGCGTTCTAAAGCAAAAACGAAGTAAGGCCGGCCACGTAACTGAATTAACAACCTCCCGAATGCGAGTCACACGTGCTATCATCTACGTCATTCGGGAGTTTTCCCGAGTAACTAAACGAATGCTGGTGAGGTTTCTTCATTCCCCTGAATTTCTTATCTCTTCATTTCATCTCCATTTCATCCAGCCGGTTTCTTTCAGGGTTTTTTTTTCTTTCTCTATACGTACTATGTACTTAGTGTATAAAGAAGGTATTGTATTGCACCCAAAAATTCTATACCGATATTTCACCGGAAATACATGTTTTGAGACCACCTGAATTCGAAAGCATTTTTAGAAAAATGTCCATGTATGTGTGTGTGGGGGGGGACAGCATAGCTCAAAAACGAAAAGACCGTTAAATACCAAACTTGGTATTTAAGTTCAGTATCTTCCAAGGACGCGACACGAAGATTTTCAAGAAAATCCCCCCACCCCAAACTACCCTTCACATGGAAAAATTTTCGAAAATTTTGATTTTCTAAAAAATGGCTCTAACGGTTTTGATTAAAATATCGTATATTAAAGATATATACCTGACAAATTATATGTATATCTTGAATTTTCTGGGAATATCCTCAGAAGACTACTTTATTCTGGATTAATTTTATGGAATTTTGTGTAACTGGTAAACCCTAAGAGAAGACAAAAACTTACCACATAAAAAATGTAGAGCACATTAAAACACACAATTTATCATGTACATTTTTTTTTCGTGGAGTTAATCGTTTTTTAGATATTCCTTGTTTTTGGTTTCAGCCTTGAAAAACATTTTCTCATACAGGAATTTGTCAACTCCTGTCCATACAAACGAAGGAACTTCAGTTATAGCAACCAGCTTTTGACTATCACTTTAACCTATTGTACTCCCTTATTTCGCTTCTACTTATAAGGAAGCAAGTAATAAGACTATTTCTGCTAATGTTTTCTCAATTAGCATGAAGTAAATAGAAGCATTAGCTTTTTAAAAATAATTTGTTGCAGAGATGAAGAGAAAGTCATGTGAATGGAACCCATCAGATATTTTATAGTCGGCGGGGACTGCGGTGGAGGCGCACTTTAGCAGAGCTTTAGAAATACAGCCCTCACGAATCTATGAGCTTGTTCGGACGTGGAGTTTATGTACGCATTGTGGAAGTTAGATGTAGCGCAGCGACGCTGTTGTGGGTGAAATGGAGCACCGTCCGAATGTAAAATTCTGCTTCAAACTTGGGAGCACTCCAAAGGAATGTCACGGTATGTTGCGCCAGGCGTATGGACACAATATTTTATCGAAAAAGTGTGTGTAAGTTTACGAGTCACGTCGGGCCAGCGTGAAAGACGAGCAACGCAGGTACGCCAAAACGTGCACCGTCGAAAACATCGAGAAAATTCTCCAACATTAGAACCGTTAATCACAATCTTCAGTCAAGAGTCATGTTGATTATAGCTACAGGAATTCATAGGTCCAATGAACGTTGCTGTGAAATTTAGTAAATACTAAAATCAAAGATCTGGGAGTGGATGATAAATCATCGCCCTGGCCTAGTTGTTCCGGCAAGTAGCGCCTTGAAGCCGAATTCCCATACATAAGCCCATCTGCTTGAGATTTTTTTATGGTTCCAAGTAAACAATAGGGTCTGGATGCTACAGTGCCACGAACCAAAGTTTTAATATTTGTATGGAATCAATTACAATAAAAATGTGGTACGGAGCCTTTGTCATGTATCAACAGGTTATTTAAGCAAATTGTACAGAATTAAGGTATTTTTATTACATATGAAATGTAAATTTTAAAAATTTGCCTAAAGCTACCCCGTTGGACAACTTTTTTTTTTACTTTTAATTTATTCAGATATAGCAAGAACCTATTACCATTATATGTTTATAAGTTTAGTATATTGAGACTGTATTTCTCTACCTCTCGGCTACTAAATACTTATCAGTTCATATTAAAGGGTCTATAAACAATTACTTTTGGTTCTGTTACTATAATTATATCTCAGTTTGTGTAATTGATGTTATTTTCTTGTATCTAGTTTATAAGTTTAAGCTGTAATTATGTCAACATTTCCAAGTCAGAGTTACAAGGTACTGCGTAGTTTATTAATCTAACAAAAGACGCCTTGTATTGGCCTCAAGAGACTTAAGAATTCTTCACTTTTTATAGTTTATGCGTGCATTTTTTTTATTATTATTTGTTCAGCGTTTAACGCGATGACACTGGTGATACATGAAATGAAGATGGAGCACCGGTGGAATGTGATGCGGGGGAAACCGGAGAATCCGAAGAAAACCCACCCCTGCGGCGCTTTGTCCACCACAAATCTCACGGACGCTTGGGATCGAACCCGGGCCGTCTAGGTGAGAGGCGAGTGGTCTAACCACTCGGCCACAGCCTGGCCCTGCGTGCATTAGGGTAATAAGTGCTTGCAGAGTAAAATTCCATAAAATTTCGTAAGCAGGGTATTTGTCACTGTACGTATTTGGGGTCACCTAACCAGAACACAATAACACCATGTGACCTGTGACGCTACGAGTCAGTTTTGGAGGAAAAATTCAGAAAGCTAAAAGCAGCCATTTCGCCTCTTTTACTATAGAAGTAAAAGAAAATTCAGAAAATACGTAGTTTGTCCTGTCTATTGAACGACGACTTCACGATACTTTGTGGAAAGATTTCGCGTCAAAGTACCAAGCATTAACTAATTCAGTGCAACAAGTTTCTAAGTGTGACGCGAGCATGTGTATAAGCGTTAACTGTTTAAAGTCTTACTCAAGTGTAAAATATCAATATTTAAAGTGTGTACGCAAATCTACCAAAGTGTAAATAAAATGTTTAAGAGTTTTGTCGAGATGACTTCATGTTATATGCTTCTTCAAATAAATAGCTGAGTGAAAAAGGATTCTGCTGCAGTTATTAAGTTACCAGAATCTATCCTGTAGCCACCCTGAGAACTTCACACACTTTACTGAGACAGCGAACCCTGAGTTAGCGACGCTGAGGCTGAGGCTGAGGCTGAGGCTGAGAAAAGAATTTCATTAACAGAAAAGGTACAAAAGGCACAAAAAGAAACCGGCACGTCTTGTTCCGTACTCCGCATTCCTTACCGTAGAGTACTTTATTCATGTTTTTATCTTATTGGTTGATAATGTCACCTTGCAGGTGCGCGTTCTATATCGAACCAATAGACCAATAGAGCATACCTATGCTGGGTTTGTCAATTCATTCGCACCTTACTCAATAGGAAGCGAGATTAGGTAACGTGTACCTACTACCCCTCCTCCTTCCCCAATTAGTGTGATGGAGCGGCCAGCGGATATCAGAAGACACGCCCTAAAATTGCCACTACAGACAATCAGAAATTCGATGTCTATTACTATTTGTGCTCTGTGTACGTCATACATTTAGGTCCTAGCATCGAACACGGTGAACTCCTTCACTCTGATACACCTAAGTTAGCATATGAAAAGTGCCTTTCCACACCATAATTAATCATAGACTAGTAAACAGTACTATGAGTGCAATCTAAATATATACATATAAACAAAAAAAAAAAAAAAACCGAAGCACAACGACAAACCTGGCGCCCGCCACGTGACGACGACAATATTAGTGTCAAAATGTATGATAATCTCATAACACTAATAGAAACCCGAAATAGTGCGTATTTTGTAAACAAATTGTTTGGCAATTTCTCTGGTTATACATCTGGTGAGTTAAAAATTTTAGCATGACAAGCAGCATCAACCACCATTGCTTTTGATAATTCTATAGCAGTGAAAGGCTTAAGGCATGACATATTTTACAATATCTTCCTCCATATACCTTAGTTCTAAGAGACAATGGTAAAGCACATCAAAGCTCCCATTTTAACATCAGTCGCCCATTTCCTGCTATAGGTGTGGTAGGTGTACACCCTTCATCCGTTGTGAAAGCGGGTCCTGCCTACGAGCCTTGAAAAAGTAGAGTTCGGTCTGTTTGGGCGGATATTCTAATCACAGGGCAGGCGTAACAAGGGGTTTCGGGATCACATACAGGAACAAACAGCTAATTCACAAGCCTCAATTCTTTTTAAAAGTGTAACAATAGTTCACAGCTAGCTCCAACATCTCCTCATTCAATTAGCACTTTGTATTTTAAGAGCTGAGCTGTATCTTTTGAGTAGGGACATTACCCTGTTCTTTAGTAGCCTAATTAAATAAATAAATAAACAATAATAATAATCACAAAGCCTGTCGAATCTTTGCCCACTTTAGAGTAAGAAGAAAAAGTCTTATGTGTTCCATTCACATGACTTTCTCTATATCTCTGTAACTCTATTAAAAAGCTTAATCTTCTAACTATCATGCTAATCGCGATAAACATTAGCAGAAATTGTCCTTATTACTTGTAAGTAAACGAAAAAACATCTAATGTAATTCTTCACGTGGTATCTATCCTCTAACTGTTCGGTAAACAAACCTTTTATTCAAAACATTAATCTGTTATCTACATCATGCTAATTAAGATAAACATAAGCAGAATTAGATTTATTACTAGCTTCCTTGCAAGTAGAAGGGAGGGCTAAAGCGATAGTCTCGTCCATTAAAAGCCGGTCGCTATGCGAAACAATTGAAATCCCATTCTCTTTGCTTGCCAGGAGTAAACAAACGGGAAATGAGAAGAAAGATGTCTTCCCGTTTGAGAAAAGTTTAAGTGGCCCAAATTGAAACCCATAATCCGGAATATCTCGAAAACGGTTAACTATACAAAAAATGTGTATGACATAAATTGTGTGGTCTACATTTATTGTGTAGTAAGTTTTCGTATGGGTGTTTGCCAGTTAAATAAGAGTCATTCAGGACGAAGAGGTCTTCAGAGGTTATTCTTAGAAAATTCAAGATACAGATACATTTCATTTGTCATAAAAATATCTTAAACATAAGGTATTTTAATCAAACTCGTTAGAGCCATTTTTAAGGATAGCTTGGTGAAAATCTTCGTGTCGCATCCTTGGAAGATACTCATCTTAAACACCTACTTTGGTATTGACCTACTTTTCGTCTTTGGGCTATGCTGACCCCCCCCCCCCACACACACACACACGGAACTTTTTCTAAAAATGATTTTATTTTTTGGACTCACGTGACCTCAGAAAATATATTCCGATGAAATTTTTTTATCCAATTTTTGAGTGCAATAAAAGACTTCTCTATACACTATGTTACATAGAACGTGTAGAGAAAGTAAAAAGGGGATTGGTTCACGCAGCTGGAAAAGGATTTGTAACAATTAGTATTAACGTCTAGAAATGTGACCGTTTAATCAAGAAACTTGAAGGTGTACAGAGCTTTAAGACAAAATCCAAAATGAAACAAGAAGTAGACCATAGAGCAAAGGAAGCGCACCAAAAAAGGATATAGGAGTACTGGTCTCTGTTATCGTGGTCCACAGAAGGCTAACGACAAAAGAGATGATATGATGATGATAAATATCAAATAAAGCTCTACTTTTACTTCTAGTTAGCTATATATTGCCACTACGTATTAGAAAGTACCATGTTGATTCACTTCCCTCCTTGGGACTGAAAGCTTTCAAGTCAATAAAATAAATAATAATTATCAACATTATAACGATTTTCCTTTCATTCTCAAACATTAAGCGTTTTAAGAGAGAAAATTATCTTCCTCTAATAAAGGCCATACCTCCAGAAAATACTACTGTAGATAACTCCCACAGAATTCTATCTCATTCTGTTTTGTTTGGCTTTCTGTTGGCCTTGATGTTAGGGTTGAAAACATTCTAGGACTTTATTTTATGGAGCATATGGTAAAACAATAATTGTATTATCAATTAATTGATAATAATGACGTTTAATGGAATGAAATGCAAGCTAAACAACATAGAATAATTTTCTGCACGTTATTGTTGAATGCATTTTAGTAGGTTACTGTGAAACAGTCTGAAAAGTCGCTGTATCTACTACATTCGTTTCTCGGGAAGAGCTGACGATAGCGGGATTATCCTGTAAGATGGATAATCCTGTGTATTGGCCTGGGTTATTACGTTAGCTCAAGTTCGATTCGGTAGCACAGACAGGATCCGCTTTATCAGATAATTCCTCAGTTGATCCTTGGGGATCCCATCTCATGAGAAAATCCCCAGCGGCTATCGCGGATGTAATACGAGCCTCTTACCACTGCAGGTTGGCCATTAAATGACTTAACAGTGTTTTAAGTGCTTTCGGAGGTAAATTTAGCTCTGTGGACAAACTTTATTTCAAAGATCTTCCTTTTTTATAAATAAAAATGTTGGAGATTCTTGCTATTTGTATAAATGTGTAAATGCTTTAATGATTTTAGAGCTGTTATCCCCATCCATTACCCTCTTTTTAAATATTGGAGTATTGCTTCAGCCTTGTCCCTTTGTGGCTACAAGGAAACGGTTCATGAAACTATTTCCGGAAATGCTGCATCGATCAGCATGAAGTAGAAGAATAAGCTTTTGCAAGAAACAATAAAATTAAAACAAACAACAAGAAATGGCCTGAACAGGTAATGAGCCTTCCAATACAACCTTAAGACACGTTGGCCACCCCGTAAAAGATGGACACCACAGACTACTTCGTCGGAACGGGCTATTTAGCCAAAAGCCATGTGGAAAAAGAAGGAGAAGTTAAGGCGCAGAGGGTCAGCACTTCAATATAGAGACCGAACCAAAGAGTCACGACAGAACACAGGGAGTGTCTCTTATCATTTCCAAATTGGAACTCCCCGGCTGCGCTTAGTACAACAGGCTTCCCTACCCAGCTGCGAGCTTAAGACATCAGCTGAGTGGCCCAGAGACCGGAGGCCGTTCCGCCGAAGCACGAAGATGATCAGAGAGCATCCGTTTTTACCTACTCTGCAACGACGTGACCCCTGCCGACACAACCCGAAATAGATGAAGGATGAAGAGAACTGAGAAGAAATGTGGGTGGTACACGAAATTTGGCGACCCGGGGAACTCCCAAATAAAAAAAAACAAAAAACAAAAAAAAAGCGGACCGGTCACGAAAACTGAACCCACGACCTCCTCCCGAATGCGAATCACACGCACTATCGCCTACGTCATTCCTTATTCTATCGAGTCACTAAACGAATAAACGAGGGTTCTTCATTCCCCCGAACTTCTTATCCCTTCATTTATACTCCATTTCATCCAAACGGTTTCTTTCAGGGTTTTAGTGTTGGAGAGGACAGCGGTGTTGGCGACCTTCCGTGGTAGTGAATGCGCTTTAGAAATACAGCACTCGGTTGCGAGATGACTCGTCTGTATGACCAAGGCGCTTCGGTCAAACCTGGGGCGCGGACTCCTAGTGCTACCCGCGTCGAGACAAAGAACTGCTTGGACTATGTTAGGGTCCCCTCCATTGTGGCTCTTTCCCCGCGGTCCAGTTTCGGCCGCCCGATAATACTCTGATATCATCCTATCCCATGGTGGCTGCAGTGTGAAACCCCCCCCCCCCGGAATGACACACATGCAGTTTTAAGAATTTACATAGAAGATATATTTCACCAACAAATTCCAATACCGAGATTTCAACAGGAATAGATTTGACACACGTATTAGTGTGTCTGTATGTCTGTGGATAGCATAAGTTAAAAAACGAAAAGTCAGTTAAATACCAAACTTGGCATTTATGTTCAATATCTTTCAAGGATGTGACACGAAGATTTTCAGAAAATTCCTCCACTCACTACTGCCCTTTACATGGAACATTTTTATCTTCTGAAAATGGCTCCAGCGATTTTTATTAAAATTATTAATTATCTTTACATGGCAAATAAAATGTACATCCTGAATTTCTTAGGAATAATCCCTGAAATTCTCTTCATCCTGAATGACTTTTGCATAACGGTTAAACCATATGCGATAGACAAAAACTTAATACAAAAATGTAGATCTTGTTAACAACACATTATTTATGTCTTATGCGTTTTTCTTGTAGATTTGAACATTTTTTTAAGATATTCCTTGTTATAAGTTTCAGTTTTAAACTACCAATCTCTTCTCAAAGGGATCAAGCAAAGTGAACCAATTCTCAATTGTTTCACATAGTGACCAGTTTTTTAAAAGATTTGACTATCGTTTTAACCTAATGCATTCCCTCAATGAAGCAAATAATATGACCAGTTCTGCCAATGTTTATCTTGATTATTATGATGAAGATAAAAGAATAATCTTTTGCAGGAGTATTTTGTATTTGAACAGCTAGAAAGAGTTATGGAATGGGGTTTGGGGGAGGATGAAATTCAGTAGTTTCTCTACTTCTGTAGTGCAATGTCACTCTACAGTGATGTTACAGGACACTAAAACGAGCCCCACCCAATGCACGGACATCAACGAATACACATGAAATGCTGTGACGTGTTAGGTGTGATGCGCAGCTGCTTTGTCAGATAAAACAGTTGCTTAATTATCTCAGACAGTGAGCAAACAATAACAGGCAGTGGTTTAGAAGGGTGTGCCACAACACTAGGAAAAGTTCATTTAAGCATAGATCATAATAAATGAATATAGAACGCGTATGGGTATTTATTTTCAAATAATTAGCATTAGTTTTAATTGATGGTGTTGAGCTGAGCGATACACTTAAAAACACGTAAATATTTCTATAATTTAGCTTTTGTCTTCAGTGAATGCATGTTCTAATGACCTCCGTTTCTATCTTCAATATACATATTTAAACTCTTCAAAGGTCGTCTCCTCAGCGCGGTGGTAGCGTTGCTGCTTACCAAGCGGGAGACCTGGGTTCGATCCCCAGTACCGGCGTGGGGATTTTTCCCCCGCTGGGAGACCTGGCCCGGGGTGCACTCAGCCTCGTAAGGTCCCTGGGGGGCCAATTGAGGAGCTACTTGATGGAGAAGTAGCGGCTCCAGGTCATGAGGACCGCATTAACCGGCCGGGGAGGACTCGAGGCGCTGACCACGTCTCACCCTCCAATACTGCGCCCCATCTATGACGTCTGTAGTGGACCGAGATGGGGGACGCAGCGGCCGGGCGGTAGGCCAAGGTTCCCCGTGAGCTGTTGTGCCATGGAGTAAAACTCTTCAAAACTCAACTAGAATAAAAAGGCTTCAGAGGCTATTCCCAGAAATTTCAAAATATTTACTTTATTTGTGATGTAAATGTCTTTAATATACGGTATTACAATCAAAATCGTTAGTCATTTTTGAGAAAAAAAACAGTTTTTAAAATTGTTTCCATGTAAAAGGTAGTTTGTAGTGGGGGAGATTGTTTTTCAAAATCTTCGTGTTGCATCCTTGGAAAATACTTAACATAAATATCAAGTCTAACGGTATTTTCGTTTTTGAGTTATTCTGTCCACAGACACACACATGGACCTTTTTCTATAACTTTTTTCCGGACTCAGGGGACCTCTAAACAAATATTTACCGTGAAATCCCGACATCGAATTTTTGGGTGGAATACAATACCGTCTGTAGCTATGTACAGGGTTACTACAAAAGAAATGGACAACTTTAACTGCCTGTAAAACAAAAACTATTAGAGATAGCAACCTAATTATTTTGGAGGTATATTGAGAAACTCTCAAAGTTTCGTTTGTTACTATTGGTAACGCTGTAGTGTTTTGTTTGTTGTTGCAGAAGCTGAAATGGCGGAAAATCCTGTGGAAAAGGCATATTGCGTGTTGGAATTTGCTAGAACGCAATCAGCAACTGTTGTTCAACGACATTTTAGAACGCGTTACCACAAAACGCCACCGACTAGACAGTCAATCTACGACTGGTATAGAAAACTCGAACCAACGGGATGTTTGTGCAAAGGGAAGAGCTCGGGAAGACCAAGAGTTGGAAGAAAACGTTAAACGTGTTCGTGCTGCCTACATAAGAAGCCCATAGAAATCGACATCTAGGGCAAGCATGCAATTACAAATTCCACAGCAAACTGTATGGAAAATCTTGCGGAAGCGACTGCACATGATGCCTTACAGATTACAGATGTTGCAGTTTCTGAGTGAAGAAGATAAGGTCATACGGCGTGACTTTTGCATCGACATGTTGCGACATGATGAAGACGATGCTGGTTTTTGTGAGCGCATCATTTAATTTTTGTGGTAACGTGTTCTAAAATGTCGTTGGACAACAGTTGTTGATTGCGTTCTAGCAAATTCCAACACGCAATATGCCTTTTCCACAGGATTTTCCGCCATTTCAGCTTCTGCAACAACAAACAAAACACTACAGCGTTACCAATAGTAACAAACGAAACCTTGAGAGTTTCTCAACATACCTCCAAAATAATTAGGTTGCTATCTCTAATAGTTTTTGTTTTACAGGCAGTTGAAGTTGTCTGTTTCTTTTGTAGTAACCCTGTATATTGTATGTACACACATACAAGAGAAAGTAATTAAGCGCCGAGATTTCAGCAGAAATATATGTTTTGAGATCTGATGTGTTCGATTCACGTGACTTTCTCTGTTATTCTTTTATCTACATCATGCTAATCAAGATAAACAATTATCATAAATATTATCTAGGTCTTCTGGGAAGGCTGCGTCCTGGCTGAAACTGATGCCGTTTCGCCTCATTATGTGGGGCTTGCTCAGGGCTTCTCATTTCACGACTGTCCGGAAGTCCTAGCCGCCGAAGCTTACGCAATAAATTACCATAAATTGTCTTATTACATAGTTCCTTATAAGTAAAAGGGAAATACGCGAATACAACATGTTAAAACGACAGCTAAATCTCTTAAATGCTGTCATTAAAATTCGGTTCTTTTTCCATGACCAGGAGTAAACTGAACTGAAATGAGTTTTATCTATGGACGCTCTTTAACTGTTGCGGCTCTTACTGTTTTATTTTCAACGTATACCTATTGAGTATGAAAGATGGCTTAATTGTGATAAGAGGCCTGTTTATCAGGCTTGAACTTCGTTTACGTACCGTAAATCTACGATAATGGACCAATGGCTTTACTTCCCTTGCAAAGGAAGCCATGCTAAGGATTTTTACTCCCGAAAAATAAAATCCATCACCCTCCGTCGGGTTTGAACTTGCGAAGGGTGAGAGATTGTAACATAAATTTATAGCTAGAATGACTTTATGACATTAGTAGCTAAATGACACGTATTTAATATATATACATATATATATATATATAATGTGCAATTATAAATTATTTGTTTGTTAACGACGCTGTCAAGTGCCAGGATCATATCAGCGCCACTGGTGTGCTGGAATTTCTATCCAAAGAGTTCACCGAACGAGATGGTTCCGCTGCAACTCATGAGGCTCGTATATGTTTTTTCTCGGGGGGTTTTCCGGGTCACCAGGCGAATGCTGGGGAGGTTTCTTTCACCCCTTGAATTTCCCGTCCCTTCAATTCGCTTCATTTCATCTTCCAATCTGGCCTTTCCAGATAGAAGTGTCGGTGGATGTGCTGCGGCCGAGGTAATAACACTTTGCTTTGTAACTGCTGCTCTCTCCGCTGGGGTGTAATGGCGGTTGTCTGTCCGTGCCAGGGGTGGGGGCAGTGTCGAAACCCGTGTAGGCTGGTGACTCCCTGGCGAAACCTAGGGAAGGGATGAAGAACTACCATCATATAGGGTCCACCTCATCGTGCACTTGCTGGGTATATTTGATTTCCCCCTTCATCACGCGCTTCCATCCCGGGGTGTAACATACAATAGGCATATAGTGCTCAGTGTGGAGTCCTATCCGCTCAGTAATCCAGTCCAGTTCAGTCCCACAGAGTTTTATAACATGAGGTTGCTGCCGTTAAGCACAGTTAAAAACTATTATTGAGCCTGTGACTTTGGGTTTAGAGGGCCAGCGCCAAACCAACTGAGCAACCCAGACGACACAGCATGTACAGGAGGCGGTTTACACCAAAACTGAAATAAATGGTTTTTAATCATTTTGAGCTGAAATGGTATATAATATCCATTTTGGGATAAGCATGGCTCTATGTAATTATTAGTCAACTTCTCTAACTGTATAGCCCCATCAATTTCTTTCAGAGTGATTTGGACACCGCATCCAAACGATAGCCAGTTCGTTTACTTGAAGTTTTTTTGGAGTCAATACTAGGGCATACTGAATACTAAAAGTGTACCAGGATTAGGATACGTACGCCGGGGATTCAGCACCAAACCAACGCGATTATATTATCTATGCCCCACTAGGGGATGTTCCTGGGAGGGAGGGATAAAGTGAGAAGATACTTCGGGCGGCCGGAAATCAGAGAGAGGACACAGCAATGACAGGGTCCCTACAGTTTTCAGTTGAAGTACCCCGACATGAGCAGGCAGACCGGTCACCCCTACCCCACAGGGTCCAACGCCTCCGTCAGGGGCGGTTCTCAACCCCGCCGAAGTCGGAGGATGGAGAGAGTCACAATGAGCATCCATTTTCCCTTCCACGCCGCACCAAGCACCATCGTCTACTCTTCCAACCCAGAAAGAAACAACGGAATGAAGGATAAATGCAATGTCAATGGAAGCAACATGGAGGGACATGAAATTTGGAAATGGAATAAACCTACCAGCATTCACCTGTCGATTCCGGTTTTTTTGGTAGTGTTTAGCGCCCGCCTTTACTACTTGTGGCACCGCAGACGATGACATTGGTGATACATGGAATGAAGACGGAGCACCGGTGGAATGCAATGGCAGGGGAAACTGGAGAAAAACCGCCCCTGCGCCGCTTTGTCCACCACAAATCTCACATGCGGTCGCTTGAGATCGAACCCGGGCCGTCTACGCGAGAGTTGAGTAGTCTCGGCCACGGCGCGGCCCTTGTCGATTCCAGGAAATCCCCCGCAAGAAAATGGGCCGTGGCATTGAACCCACGACCCCTCAAATGTGGACCACAGACATCCTGCTTCTTACACTAAATGTATACAAAATCCGCAATAAATGGTTCAGTTATGAGTAAGAGCGTGTTTTGGGACTAAGTTCAATCCTGTGTATCTTGTGGTCCTTAAGAACTTTCCTAGATAGGTTTAATACTGCGTCCGTCTGTATAAATAAATGTTTGTGGGAGATAAAGACATGGGATTGCATAAGTTTAAAAATAAAATCTAACATGTTCCATTTACGTGACTTTCTATACAACTATTCGTCTAATGTACTTCAAGCTAATCAAGATACACGTTAGCACAAAAGTCTTATTACTTAGTTGCTTATAAGTAGGGAAGAAATAATGGAATGCACTAGGCTAAAGTTATAGTGATTTTTTTTTTTTTTTAATATGATTGCTGTGATTGAAATTCATTGCCAGGTGTTAAGTTCCCGTATGAGGAAAGTTTTTATTTTCTCTATACGTACTAAGTACATAGTGTACAGAGAAGGTATTACACTCCACCCAAAAATTCGGTACCGAGATTTCACCGGAAATATATGTTTTAGGGTCTCCTTTATAAATAAAAAGCATGTTCGGAAAAAGGTCCTAGTGTTTGTGTGTGTGTGAACACGATAACTCAAAAACGAAAAGTCGGTAAAATACCAAACTTGGTATTTAGCTTTAGTATCTTCCAGGGATGCGACACGAAGATTTTGAGAAAAATCCCCCCACCTCCAACTACCCTTTACCTGGAACTTTTTTTTCGAAAATGTTGATTTTCTCAAAAATGACTAACGATTTTTATTTGAAAAAATCGTATATTAAAGCTATTTACCTGACAAATAAAATGTATATCTTGAATTTTCTGGGAATAGCCTCTGAAAAGAATTTTTCATAACTGCTAAACCGTAAGAGATGGACAAAAACTTACTACACAAAAAATGTAGAGCACGTTAAAACACATAATTTATATACATTTTTTCGTGGAGTCCTTGTTTTTGGTTTCTGCTTTGAAAAACACACATTTCTCATACAGGAATTTGTCAACTGCTGTCCTTACAAACAAAGGAACTTCAGTGACATAGCAACCAGCTTTTGA
The DNA here is from genome assembly GCA_030762935.1 of Hymenopus coronatus. NCBI lineage: Eukaryota > Metazoa > Arthropoda > Insecta > Mantodea > Hymenopodidae > Hymenopus > Hymenopus coronatus. Next base: position 46,892,222 of record CM060884.1, on the reverse strand, counting down.
CTACATCTTTAGCCTATGGTTTTACCTTATTTCGCTCCTACTTACAAGAAAGCAAGTAATAAGACTATTTCTGCTAATTTTATCTGATTAGTATGAAGTAAAGAGAAGTATAAGTTTTTTAAGAATAATTTCTTGCAGAGATATAGAGAAAGTCATGTGAATGGTACAATCAGATATGGTCAACTCCACGAAAAAAAAAAAAAAAAAAAAAACTTACATGATTTAAATTGTGTCTTTTAACGAGATCTACATTTTTTGTGAAGTAAGTTTTTATCTATCTCTTACAGTTTACCAGTTATGCAAAAGTTATCCAGGATGAAGAGGTCTATAGAGCCTATTCCCAGGAAATTCAAGATATAGGTACCTACTACATTTTATTTGTCATGTAAATATCTTTAATATACAATATGTGCGATCAAAATCGTTATTCATTTTTGAGAAAATCGAAATTTTCGTATTTTTTCATGTAAAGGGTCCTTTAGAGTGGGGGGATTTTTCCCAAAGTCTTCGAGTTGCATCCTAAACTTAAATACCAGTTTGGTGTTTAATGAACTTATATATTTCCAAAAATCCTGCTTTGGATTCAGGGGGTCACAAACGCAATACAATACCTTCTCTACACTATGTACACAGTACTTGTAGAGAAAGTAAAAATAACTAGAAGCTGCTGACTCACCTGACATATTTATTAAAAGGCTTTGAAGATTACCCAAAGTTAAAAAAAAATGGTCATTTGACGAGCTTGTAGGTACATCGTTACCTTATCCAAATATGGAACAACAGAATAAGTAGTTTTGTAGAATACAACTTCATTGCTTGCGGCCGTCGTAACTCACAATTATATTTCCATAAATGTTTTATGGCTTCAGAACAATAGATGCTAACGTACAATCACGAGTTATCTTGTTTCTCAAGTCGCTTTCTAAGAACTGTCTAACAGCAATCCTCAGTAAGAAAGTTTGTCAAGGGTAAGAGAAGATACAACTCCTCAGTTTTACTGGAAGCTAATAAAGTGTGTCTCCACAAAAAATTAAATAAAACCAATATTAATGTTTAAGCTAACGTGAGTATTCAGCTTTAAAGGAAGCTATAAAAACTAATACTGGAACCTATTTGAAACTTTTACTCATTACTGATGAGAATTGTGACGTTACTTGTGTGTGAAATGTAAATACAATAAAAAGTGTTATGTTCGGGAAAATATTAATATAGTAATGTAAATATAATACAACTATTTTATTGTCACATATTTACATTTTGCAAGAATGTGTTGAACTGTTTGTCTATCCCTTTCTACAAGTTGTGCGTCAGATATGGTTGTCTCCACTGACGTCACGCATTTATGGGATAAACAAAACCTCCCCAACATCTTCATAGTGACGTATGCACCGAGATTCAGCTGCCTGGTGGGGAAAATTCGAACTACTCATTCCTTCTGCTCTTCGGCGGGACACCGTGGGAGCAAGTTCTTCAGTTTAACTCGAAATTCGCTGAGGGATGGATCGTGCTTAAGAGCATAGCGAAGATTAGTTGCCAAGGGTACGCAAAAGGTGGCTTCCTTTCGGCTTGGGTAAAATTATGTAGTTGAATAGGTTTTGACGAGTCTAAATTCTCATTATTTAGAAAACCCCGCTTTGCTTGTCCGGACAGTCAGCCGTTTTTTAATCGCGAGATTTAGTTTTAAAATTATGAATTCTAGGTCTGTGACTCGCAAATATAAAACTTATTCTAAGCAAAATGCATTTATAGTAAAACCAGTTAAACATTTAATGGCTGCTTGTTAAAAGATCTCAAATTAGTAAATTGTGAAAATCTGCCAATGTTTCTTTGCATTTCCTGGAATATTTCTCTCTAGGCTTTCAAACGATTCACTCTGAGATTGTGTACCGTAATTATTTCCCTGGAATAACGACGGTACAGTGTTCTAAATTGAAACACCTAGTTGAGACTGATATGAATTTAGCTCGAAAAAGTTACCTCATTTTAGAAATGCAACGGTGATGAACATCAAACAACGTTCTGTGGTGATTCATTACATCTCTCACGTATTAATAAACTCGAGGAGAAACATATGTACTTGAACAGTCTACTTACCATAAAATCTACTAGTATATAACAGATTTCAGTAAGAGGAATAAATTGGCGACTTACCGGCCTCAAAGTTATCCTTCAAGCGTCTCCATTGGCGAGCATGATGTATGGAGTAGACTCCAGCAACCAAGAAGAAAAGGATGCAAGCAAACACAGCAAGAGCCAAGGCGATAGCTTGCCAGTCCCAAATGATTTCCTCGGCGGTAGAGAAAGGAGCAGGAGATGATGGTTGAAGAAGAGGTGCCAGTGTTGATGTGGCGACTAATCCGCTGCTCAGAGGAAGAGACTCCTCAGCTATTTTTACTTGAGAGGCCGATTGTGGAAGAGCTTTCCCACTCAGATAGCTATGTCCTTTGCTATGATGTATTCTACTCCTAGTAGAAGTGTTGTACTGAGGTGGCTCCAAGTGATTATGATGATGAACACTATGATGTGTAGAGGACGACGAATTTCTATTGTCCCATTTTATCATCTTTCTTTGGTGCTTCCTCGAAGTTCTTATATCCTCAGGCGAATCTTTGGAATGAGAGCTTTCCTCCATAGATTCTGTTTGAAAGAAATTACTTTGGTGATGGTGATGATGCTGATGTTTGTGGTGGTGGTGGTGATGTTTGGATTTGTTCCGACCATGAGATTTTGTGCTTTCATGCTTTTTATTGTAATGGTGATTGACTGTTTCTTCATCTGTCTTTTCCGAATCAGTGAAAGAGGAGGATTCCCATTTTTTGGTGGATGATTTGGGACGCAGAAAAGACCAGTCAATTTGGAGGGCAGATAGAGGTCCACACTGCGTGTCTTGATGCACCTGACAAGGACGCAACACTACTTCACCGTGCACTGTGCTGCAGTTGCTGCAATCCAAGCACTTCTCAGACTCTTCGTCCCAGTACTGACGTCCAGGACGGCACAGCGTCGCAGCGCTCAACACCGGAAGCATTATACATATGGTCCACCATACCATTCCCTGAAAAATAGACAAAACTCCTTAATTAGTATTGATTTAATTATTGTTTTCCACACAAGCCGTGTGTAGGACAGGAGTTGGGTAGGTAGAGTCAAACTGAAAAAACAATTAAATCAATACTAATTGACATTAATATTTGGCTATACTATGAATCCTGGGATTTAAAGTACTTACAACATTGTAAGTCGCCATAGGGGTCTGCCATTTCAAAATAATTTGAGACCACCTTGTGATTTACCGGGAAACATGCGAGTCAGTTGAGTCAGAAGCTCAGTGGCAGAGCAACCGGCTAGAGACCCGGAGATCCGTGGTTCAAATCCCGGCTATGGCATTGAATTTTTCAGTCTGACTCTACTTATCCAAAACTCCTTAATGTCTATCTTTACACCAGCCGACGCTAAGCAATCACTTTAACAGTTAAAACTTTAAGAACCCGCGAGAGTATGATGTTCTAGTCTAGACTGAGTGGGAGGTGCAGTTAGCTCAACGCTGGGCCTGAGCTTCCTAGTTTATTCATTCGACCCCGACCCAGGATAAACCCATTTAAATGTTTTAGAGCAGTTTACCTATAAGTGTATACACTACGTTTTAAAATTAAAATTAAAGCTTAATTTGTGCTGGCACATAGGAATATTCAACTACATTATCTCAGCGCAGTTTCATCCCCGATTCTCTTTCAAACTACTGTAAGACAGAAAAATTGGATGTATGAATAAACTGTTTTCACGCTTTTATGTTTCTGGCAATTACTCAAGCTACCGTTCAACTTAACTTAGTTGCCTTTTAAGGAAGGGTCACCAATTAGTTGCACTTGAGTAATACAAAGGGAGAAATTTTGCTCGATGCTCCTAACAATAGCCTACTGTTGCTCTGTGCTATTTACTATGCGGAAAGCAAGACCAGATAATTCTTCCAGTGCTGTGGCAATATACAATATTTTGCTTTTTAAATAGATAATCAGATTTGCTAGGTTAATACACATATTGTAGGTTCATTATTGGCAGAACAATTGAATCGCTTACTTCGAAACAACATAAGTCAAAGAGTACTAAGCTTTTAGGAGAGACATATTTACGAGAGATAATTACAGGGCTTAAAATAAAACTTTTAATGGGTTTTGCGCCACATATGGCATAGCATATAGACTATAGAATATGTATATGTCACATTGTTCCTTTATTTTAATTAAGATCGTTGATTTAAGTTTTTTTGTTTTTTTACTTTCTCTATACGTACTATGTACATAGTGTATAGAGAAGGTATTGCAAAAATTCGATACCGAGATTTCACCGGAAATATGCTTTAGGATCCCCTGCATCCAAAAAAAGCATTTTCAGAAAAAGGTCCGTATGTGTCTGTCCGTGTGTCTGTGAACACGATTGCTCAAAAACGAAAAGTCGATAAAATACCAAAGTTGTTACTTAAGTTTAGTATCTTCCAGGGATGCGACACGAAGATATGGAGAAAAACCCTCCCACTCCAAACATTTCCCCAAAAATGGCTCTAACGATTTTTATTAAAATTTCGTATATTAAAAGATATTTACCTGACAAAGTGTATATCTTGAATTTTCTGGGAATAGCCTCTGAAGACTACTTTACTCTGGATGAATTTTACGGAATTTTTCATAACTGCTAAACCGTAAACTTACAACACAAAAAATGTAGAGCACATTAAAACACGCAATTTATGTTTTGTAAATTTTTTTCGTGGAGTTAATCGCGTTTCAGATATTTCTTATTTTTGGTTTCAGCTTTGGCAAACATACTTTTCTCATACGGGAATTTGTCAACTCGTGTCCATACAAACAAAGGAACTTCAGTCACATAGCAACCAGCTTTTGACTATCACTTTAACTTATGGTAATCCCTTATTTCGCTTCTACTTACAAGTAAGCAAATAATAAGACTAGTTCTGCTAATTTTTTCTCGATTATCAGATTATCCACAAAAGGTATGAAATGTTACAAAATTACATTTAGTTATTCCTAAGTCTGTGCGGTTTATATCATCACAACTTGACTATACATACTAAAATGTGCAACAGCTAATCCAAAAAAGTATTGAATATTAAAAGCATTACATACTTTTAAAAATTAAACAGAATGATCTCTTTCCAAAGGTCTGTCGGATTTATTTCAGTCATATGTTGGCCACTTGAAAAGCTTTTCACAGAAATGTGTCACTTCTTATTCTTGATTGTCTATAATCCCTCAGTTTGAAATATCATCCAGTATGTTAACTTCTCTACACGTAGTTATGTACATAGTAGGTAGAGAAGATTGCATTTCACCCAAAACGTCGATGTCGATATTACCCAGGAAATATATATGTGTTGAGGTCCACCGAGTCTAAACAAAGCATTTTTAGAAAAAGGTCCGCGTCTATGAACAGTCAAAAACAATGACATGAAGATTTTCCATAACAGCCCCCCCCCCACAAAGCTACACTTTACATTGAACATTTTTCGAAAGTTTTGATTTTCTCAAAAATGGCTCTAACGATTTTGATTAAAATACTGTATGTTAAAGATAATTACATGACAAACTGTATATATTCAATTTTCTGTAAATAACGTCTGAAGACCTCTTCATTCTGCTTGACTTTTGTGTAGGTAACAATAAGAGACAGACAAAAATTACTACACAAACATCTCGATCTCCTTAAAGCACACAATTTATGTCATACATATTTTTTGTAGAATTAACGATTTCCGAGATATTCCCTGTTATTGGTTTCAATTTTAAACTACTTAAACTTTTCTCAAACGGGTGCTCTTCGTTCATTTCATCTCTTTTTGTTTTACACCTGGCCATAGTAAGAGAACGAATTTCAACTGCTTCGAGCAGCAACCAGCTTTTAAAACATTTGACTATCGCTTTAGCATATTCCATTTCTCTTCTACTTAAAAGTCAGCAAGTAATAAGACAATCTGATAATTTTTACCCCGATTGGTATAATGTAGACAAAAGAATTATCTTGTGTACGAATAGTTAGTTTGCAGAACAGATAACGTCATGTGAATGGAGCACGTCATTTTTCTTCATTGAAAGGCACCAATGGATAAGCTGCTAAGCTTGGCAACTTTGTTATTAAATTACTTTTTTGCAAAAAGTATGAAATAATATGACAATGATGAGATCAATTGCAATGACAATTTAATTTCTGTGCGAATTTATACAGAAAACAATTGGTAACTACAGAATGGACACAATAGCATAAAAGTTCGCCAAAACAAATAAACACTTGTTTAACAGTCACTGACTTATGTGGTACCTGTATTAAAACTCGCATAAAACATAGTTGAAAAGTCTAACTAATGCTCTTTCTGTCTAAAACAATGAGACTGCTTCCAGAGAAGATGTAACTCAAATGTGCAAAAAAGTGGCATGTCGTTTCTGCAATAAATTATTCAATTGCTCTACTATGTCTTTTGGATTAGTAGTTATACTTTGGATATGAACATATACATATGTTTATAGAATTGGTGGTAACTGGTACTCATAAAACAAGCAATTGAAAAAAAAAAAAAAAAGACAACATTATAGTATTATTAGAAGTAATATCATAAGACCTCTGATCTAATCGTCGAGAGGAGCGAGAAGGTTTATCTGGGAAGGTTAGACCGTCGAATGATATTTATTTAAAGTATATCATTAGTAAAATACGAATTTAAATACTATATCATAAATATTTGACCAAAAATGTTAAATTCTATAAAAGAAGTATATGTTCCATTCACATACTTTCTCTAACTTTTCCACACCCAATTATTCTTACAAAGATTATTCTTTTATCTACAATGCAAATCGAAAACATGCAGAACTTAAAGTACTCCTTGTTTCCTTGTAAGTAGAGGGGGAAATAAGAGAATACACTAGGCTAAAGTGATAGTCCAACCTTCTAAAAGCTGGTCGCTATGTGAAACAGTTATTGAAGTTCAGGTTGCATTGCATAGCCAGCAATGAAATAAGGTTGTTAGGGCTTTTCTCCTTACCCTGAGAAGACGAATGTCGAGTAACTTTAAGCTCCAGACACCGAGGTCATTTTAGCATCATTTCAACAATTTCATTCATCGTCCGATATGACCAACCTGGTTAAAGGGCGTTAAGCTATAAAAAATTCTCATGGTTTATAACTGAAATCAATAACAAGGAATATCTCTGAAACGATCAATTCTAAAAAATAAAAATTATAAATTATTTGTCTTTTAACGAGGTCTAAATTTTTAGTGTAGTATTTTCTTTTTCTATATTTTACGGTTTACTATTTGTGCAAAATTCAGCAAAATTCACCCAGAAAGAACAGATCTTCAGAGACTAGTTGGCGAAAAACTAATTTTTCAAATAAATTCCCATGTGGGGGAATTTTCTTGAAAATGTTCGTGTTGCATCCTTGGAAGGTTCGATATTTTAACAGTATCTTCGTTTTAGAGCTGCTGAATACAGACACATAAGGACCTTTTTCTAAAAATGGGATTTTTTTTATCCAAGGCACCTAAAACATATTTCCGGTGAAATCTTGACAATTTTTGGTGAAATACAATACTTTCTCTGGCTACTATGTACATTGCATGTGCATACGTGCTACAGAAAGTAATAGCATGGCGACAGTGACTAAACAAAAGAATGGCTTAGTAATAAATGGTACAAAACAAAAGAATTACTAAATATTATATCGCATATGATAAATTAACGGTTATATGTATGAGATAATCATAATAAAACAAGCTCCTTAACCATTGTAGTCACATTCTATTCCAAACAGCATAAGAATCCATTTGTAACAGAAATTTTCACGTTTAGAGCAGTGACTAGTAACTAATTGGCTCGAACATAATTTGAAAGTAATGTTCTTCTCACTTAGCAACTGTCGTACTAACTTGCATGTGTTGCATAATGACACTGGAAATAGACTTTTCTGGGTGCAGAACTTTGCCGATTTCCTTTTAGGCAAGCTACGTCGCCCTTTATGGTGTAGTGGTTATCATGCTACCCAAAGTCGCGGGTTCAAACTCGGCGGAGGACGATGGATTTTTTCGGGCGTAAAAATCTTAAGGAACCTCAAGCCTGATAAAGAGGCCTCTGAGCAAAATCAATCAGTCTTTCACGCCCAAAATAGAATGGGTCCCTGAGAGCCATTGCAGTTAAGGAGCGTCCATAAATAAAACTATTTCATTTTTTGTTATGCAGGCATAAACATCTGGCTTGCATGTTGGATTGGTTCTATTCCCGACATTATAGACTGGCATGACGCACAATAGAAAGAAGTGAAACACGTTACGTGTTTACCTATTGCATACATGGAGAAAGCATACTTCCTGAGACACAACATCAAGCGAGTTGGGGGCACCTACTTCTAGCACAAAAAATCCTCATGGTTATAAGAACATTCACAAATAACATGTTTGTGGCCTAATATTTTTTGTTGAATCTGAAATACATATTTAGTGATACCTATGTATTTGTCGGTTAAACACCAATTTTGGTATTCAATTTCAGTATCTTTCAAGGATGCGACACGAATATTTTCAGGAAAATTCCCACCCGAACTACCCTTTACATGGAACATTTTTTGAAATTGTTTTTCTCAAAATGCTTCTATTTTAACTACATTACTATACGCTTAAGATATTTTTATGACAAACGAAATGTATGTCTTGAATTTTCTGGAAATAGCCTCTGAAGAGCTCTTCATTCTGTATGGCTTTTGTATAGCTAATAAACCGGAAGATAGACAAAAACTTGCTGCATAAAATATAGATCTCGTTAAAACACACAATTTATATTACATATAGTTTTTGTAGAGTTAAAGTGTTTCCGAGATATCCTTGTTATTGATTACAACTTTTAACTACTTAAACCTTTCCTAAACGGGAAGTCTTCTTTCGTTTCCTATCTCTTTAGTTTTACTCCTGTCCATGCAAAGAGAATCCAATTCCAATTTTATCACGTAGCGACCAGCTTGTAAAATATTTGACTGTTCCTTTAGTCTAGTGCATTCCTTTGTTTTCCTTTTACTTACAAGAAAGCTAGCATTAAGACTAATTAGCATGACATAGATAAAAGAGTAATCTTTTTTAAGGATTAGTGTTATGCAAAAAGGTAGAGAAAGCCATATGAATACAACACATCAGACTTGTATTAGAGTAGGGAAGGTTAAAATAATGAAAGTTGGAGTAAACAAAAGAACTCACCATGAAGAGAGATAGCCACGTGATGTCAAACGTACAGATGAACATCTGTTTCTAAACAGTCCCTACTTATTGATGACACTAAACCAAGTGGCAAAAACAAAAAAGCGTTTGTCACTTGTGTCCTGTTTATTTATACACGATACACAAGAGCTTTTGTGTCGTTTCATCACTGTCAACGGACCATCATCACTACGCAGGAGAAAACAAAGAACAATCGAAAGTGTGGACAGCATGCAAGCAAATACGTACGTCTCTATCAGCCGGAAAGGATATTTCTTGTAACTGTTTAACGTCCTGTCAACTGCCATAGATCTTTCAAGGTGACAAATGGAATCAATTAAATAAGCTGCATAAATGCATTGGAAGCCCCTTCGGCATAGTAACCTGCAAAATGTAGTAAACTCCAGTAGATCTTAGTTCGGTAAAATCAGGCTGTTCTAACAACTGAGTTACCATGGCAACATGCCGACACGGCACTAAACTCATTAACTAACTTATGTTTCCCGGTAAACAATAAAGTGATCTCAAATTATTTTGAGATGATATACCCCAATGGCGACTTACATTGTCGCAAGTACTGCAAATCCCGGCTTCAGAGTTTAATAAACTTTCTGGTCAATGTTAATTATTACTTCTCTAGCAGGTATATACGTACAAAGTACATAGTGGATAGAGAAGGTGTTATACTCCAGCCAAAAATTCGATACAGAGATTTCGCCGGAAATACATGCTTTGAGGCCCCTGAATAAAAATCATTCTTAGAAACACATCCGTGTATGTATGTGTTTGTGGGCAGCATTGCTCAAATCGTGAAATACCAAATTTATATTTAAGTTCTGTATCTTCCAAGAATGCAACACAAACATTTTCAAGAAAATTGCCCCACCCCCAACAAGCCTTTACATGGAACATTTTTCGAAAATTTTTGATTTTCTTAAAAATGGCTCCAACGATTTTTTTTATTAAAATGCCAAATGAAGATATTTTTAGGTAGAAGAATAAGCATCTTCAAGAATAGATTCTTGAAGAATGGGAAGAAAAAGTCCTGTAAATGTAACACATCCGCGTTTGTTTTTGTTTTGTTTTGTTTTTTTTTGTTTTTTTTTTTTTTGTTTTTGATGAGCCACATGTGGACAACCTTTTTATTGTGATTTTTAGGTGGCACATTCTGTATATGTGCAGTTTACAACTTATCAGAGTTTTCTTTAATTTAATTTCTGTGGATGATGAGCAGTCTTTGGAATGTCCTCCAAATTTTAAAATTAATAGCTTTTTTGTGGTCAAGTTTATAACAGAAAATTGCAAACAAATCTGACATACAACTATACGGCTGGGAAAACCATGGCTAGGTTGGCCGGAATAAGCATTTGTACAATAAGTATAAGGCCTTAATACCTTCCAATTGCCGCCTCAGTGAGCCATCTAATCTCTTCACATATTGTGTGTATGTATCTATATGCAGGCCGTTTCAAAAAGACACCAAACGAAGATAGCAGTCGATTAGCTTACACATTGACTTGTGCGAAACTTGATGTCGCAACTTTCAAACTCTTCTATTTAAAGTTGTGTGTGTTAAAAAACCGCACACATTTGGGATTAGGCAGCGAAGGAACAACGGTTGTCATACAGCCTTAGAACGTGTTATACGAAACACATAACACCCACATGCTACGCTTTCCATTACTAGGTGGCCTGTGCCGCGCCGTCGTGTCTATCAAACCACGCTTACACCACGCGACTGGTACCTTCGCTACCAACCGGCATCTCTCTTGGAGTGGGCCAGGCACGGGCCATTGGTTATGTATGACTACCTAATCCATGGTGATTTTATGACAGTTTTTGTATGTGCCGAATTTAGAGCTGAAAAGTATAATCACGTATCACGTACGGTATGACCAACAAGGTCCACTTTTTCGTTTGGTGTCATTTTGAAACACCCTGTATATACATATGTGTGTGCTTATGTCGCACCTGTAAATCTACTTATGTATTATTTCCAAACTAGTACTACAGAGATTCCTCCATAGAGTAAGGAAATGACAATGAGGGAGTGAATCTCGAGAAAATATTGGCGCCGTGGGCGAGTAGTTAGACCGCCCGACCCTCACCTAGGCAGTCCAGGTTTGATCCCAAGGGGTCGCTTGTGAGATTTGTAATGGACGAAATGGCGTCTGGGCGAGTTTTCTCCGGATTATTCGGTTTTCCTCGCCATTCATTCCACCAAATGCTCCATAATCATCTTTCTTTTCATCTCTTTCATCGGAAATCATATTATCCACTTCATCACTTTCATATCATGCATTGGGCGAAATAAGGGAGTACCACAGGTTAAAGTGATAGTCAAAAGCTGGTTACTATGTGACTGAAGCTCCTTTGTTTGTATGGACAGGAGTTGACAAATTCCTGTATGAGAAAAGTATACGTTTTTCAAAGCCGAAACCAATGACAAGGAATATCTAAAAAACAATCAACTCCACGAAAAAAATGTATATAACATAAATTGTGTGTTTTATCGTGCTCTACATTTTTGCCCGTCTCTTACGGTTTAGCAATTATGCAAAATTCCGTAAAATTCATCCAGAATAAAGTAGCTTTCAGAGGCTATTTCCAGAAAATTCAAGATATACATTTTATTTGCCTGGTAAATATCTTTATTATATGATATATTAATCAAAATCGTTAGAGCCATTTTTGAGATCAAAATTTTTGAAAAAAGTTCCATTTAAAGGTAGTTGGGGGGATTTTCTTAAAAATCTTCGTGTCGCATCTCTGGAAGATACTATACTTAAATGTCAAATTAGGTATTTTATCGACTTTTCGTTTTTGAATCATCGAGTTCACAGACACACTGACACACACGGACTTTTTCTGAAAATACTTTTAAGGGTATAGGGAACCCTAAAACATGTATTTCCGGTGAAATCGCGAAATCGAATTTTTAGGTGGATTGCAATACCTTCCCTATACACTATGTAAATAGCAGTGTAGAGAAAGTAAAAATCAACATCGTCGCCTGATCCTACAACACAAAAACAGCGGGCAGTGAAGAAAATCATGGCACAGGAAATGGTGAATAGGGAAAGTAATAGTATAAGAGGAACTACCAGCATTTACCTTCCGAACTGCGAAACCACGAAAAACACACGGGTCAGAGAGGGCGGTCGCCGGGGATCGAATGCGAGTCTCACAGTTGCGATATGGCAGGATTAACTAGAAATCTGGAACTAGGCCTTCGGTTGGCAATCAAGCCTAATCACTGTGAGGTGTTCACAAGGAAAACCGTGCTGCAGTTACTCATAAAGGTGTCGTCAGCCTCCGGTGCGTATTGTAGCTTTGTGTGCTACATTCCGCCACTATTGGCACGTAGTCGCAGTTGACTAATAGATATTCGCAAATGGCTCGGCCAATTTGGTACAGGAAGTAGTAGATATGTTTGGGACGCGTGCCTCGTAATACAACGACCGCTGTCCTCACAGACGGTCAAGCCATTTCTGCAAACTGCAAGCGGAACGGCACTTGAACTTGAGTAGGCAAAACATTGTCTCTGCCGCTCTCTTAGAGGACCTTCTAGAAATAGCATTCTAATCGATGGAACCTTTTCTTGAGTGGCATATGAGCCAAATCATACATTTCTAATATGCCATGGACAAATAGTATAACTGTCAAGAACACATAATGGACGAGGTTGTTGTGGTGGGATGAGAAAATGGCACAAAAACAATCCACCTACTGTTTTATCTATTTATTAAGGTGATGCATCTGCGAAATTTGACCAAAAACTTTGAAAAACTAAAAAAAAAAAAAAAATTCCACCATTTGCTCTATCACCTTTTCTATCATCCATTTCGCTTGCATTCCACATCATCCATTTCATGCTCATGACTGGCTACAGGTCGACCATTCGTTCCAGGTTCTCCATTCTGTGGTTTCGTGCCATTGGCTCCCTGAGATATGCGTTTGCAAGTCCTAGGTAGCCCGCCTGGGTAGTGTGGTGGTAGCGTGTTCTGCTTCACATTCAAAACGTCGTGAGTTAAGGTTTTTTCGGGGTTTTCCCTTATCCTGAGAAGAAGAATGTCGAGTAACTTTAAGCTCCATGGTCCCCGAGATCATTTCACCTATTCCATTCACCGTCCGATATGACCAACCAGGTTAAAGGACCTTAAGCTAAAAAAAAAAAAAAAAAAAAAAAAAAAGTCGTAGGTGGGTGTCCCTCCTAAATACGGGGAAGGTAAGGCGGCAATGAAACGAAACAAAATATATTGTTTTTCGCACTTAGCGAACTTTAAGTACGAATTAACTGAAACTATAAATGGGTAGGCGTATGGTTATTATTAGGCAGGCTCCTTATTATCTCGATTTTTTTTTTCAAAAACTTTTCCATACTCTGAAAATTCCACACAATAAAATTTGTCCTAATTTGTTTCAACATTTTTATACTGTCTCCCAAAAGAACATTCAAGAAAATGGTCATATTACTACTTCTATCAAATAATGTCCCAATTTTGATAAATCAACTTAACTGAAGTTAATTCATTGCCATTTTCTTAATCACTGCAAATAGATTACTTAAGGCTAATTTCTCCCTCATTGTTTTCCCCCATTCATCCGTTCTTCTATACCCAAGGTGGCGAGTTCAAACCCGGCGGAGGACGATGGATTTTTTCGGGCGTAAAAATTCTTAGCATGGCTTCCTTCGGAAGGGAAGTAAAGCCGTGGGTCCCGTGTCGTGTATTTACGGCACGTAAAAGAACCTCAAGCCTGATAGAGAGGCCTCTGAGCAAAATTAAGCGGTCTTTCACGCCCAGTATAGAATGGGACGCTGAGAACCACAGCAGTTAAAGAACGTTCATAAATAAAACGCCATTACATTTCATTTTCATCCGTTCTTCTGCATTCCATCAAAACATGTACTCCTTCGTTAATCCACAGATGACATACCTGGCATTGTAATTAGTCCGAAGACCGTGGAAAGCGGCTCGTATTTGGGAGGTTATTGGTTCATTTACCATGCCGGCCTTCCTCACCCATGGATTTTTTCGGAGATTTCCCTGGTTCACCAGGTTCATTACATCCCCCGAATTTTCCCTTCCCTTCGGAGATTTCCTTGTTACTGGTTTTAATTTTAGGCTTCCTAAGCTTTTCTCAAACGGGAAGTTTTCGTTTCTCGTTTGTTTCACTCCGAAAAAGCAAAGAGAACGGATATAAATTGTTTCACAAATCGACCGCTTTTAAAATATTTTATTATCGTTTAGCCCAGTGCATTTCCTTCTACTTACAAAGAAATAAGCAATAAGACCATTTCTGCTAATATGTGTCTCAATTAGCATGGTGTAGATTAAAAAATCTGATGTGTACCATTCACATGACTTTCTCTATATCCCTGCAACAAATTATTCTTAAAAAGCTTATACTTCTATTTACTTTATGCTAATCAGAAAAAATGAGCAGAAATAGTCTAATTACTTGCTTCCTTATAAGTAGAAGCGAAGTAAGGGACTACCATACGTTAAAATGATAGTCAAAAGCTGGTTGCTATGCCATTGAAGTTCCTTTGTTTATATGGATAGGAGTTGACAAGTTCCTGTATGAGAAAAGTATAGTTTTTCATAGCAGAAACCAAAAATAAGGAATGTCTCAAAAACGACGAAGTCCACGAAAAAAATGTATATAACATAAATTGTGTGTTTTAACGTGCTCTACATTTTTTGTGGAGTAAGTTTTTGTCCATCTCTTACGGTTTAGCAGTTATTCAAATTCAGTAAAATTCATCCAGAATAAACTACTCTTCAGAGGCTATTCCCAGAAAATTCAAGATATACATTTTATTTGTCAGGCAAATATCTTTAATATACGAAATTTTAATCATAATCGTTAGAGTCATTTTTGAGAAAATCCAAATTTTCGAAAAAAGTTCCATGTAAAGGGTAATTGGGGGTGGGGGGATTTTTCTCAAAGTCTTCGTGTCGCATCCCTGGAAGATACTAAATTTAAATACCAAGTTTGATATTTTACAGACTTTTCGTTTTTGAGTTATCGTGTTCACAGACACACGGACACACACACACGGACCTTTTTGTGAAAATGCTTTCTTTGGACCCTAAAATATATATTTCCGTGAAATCTCGGTATCGAATTTTTGGGTGGAGTGCAATACCTTCTCTATACACTATGTACATAGTACGTATAGAGAAAGTAAAAATGTTGTTGCTGATCAGCTAGAGAAAGTCATATGAATGGAACACTCAGATTTTTTTTTCTCGCAAGGGACAGAGAAGAAGCGGTCGGAGGCCTATTGTGCCGTGTGGAACCTCCGTGAGGAAGGGATGTGATGAAAGATCCGAAGGGTTGTTTCCCGGACAAGTAGCGGCAGGTGCGTTATTAAGGAGTCCCTAAAGTTGACAGGGATCCCCCTAAGCTCCTCCTGACCAACAGGTCAAAACTGCCGTGTTTCCGTGGTAGAGGAAGACTTTTACATAGCGTATATCCACCACACACCACCAAACTACCAGTCAAGCCTCGTACTCCGATAGGTGATATGAAATGAAACAAGACCGAAAAAATCGGTGGTATTAGATTTGCCTGACAAGGGGAAATAATGGAACAATTCAAGTCAAGAGTGGGCAGTCGACGGGTATCAAAATCGCGATTTGCCACATGCAGGCCACCATACCACCATCCCGTTAGATAACCTTCTTGAATCACCCACGATCCTTTTCAGGTGAAGTAGCTGAGTATCAAGTCCCAGAAATGTGATCGCATAGATATGATAAAACCTATTAAGTATAATATAGCATCTTTGATCACATCTAGCGTGACATACTTCTGCGATAAAAGTTATACCCACCATCACGTGGTGATGAAAAAGTAAAATGACAAACAGGTACACTTGGGCAATGCCTACAAAAAGATTGCAAATAGGTATATTAAAACATAGAAGAAGCAATTAATGAAGTATATGATATACTACGAATGGTGTGAGGAATAAATTAAATAGATTGAGAAGCCAATATTTAGAATAAGAAAATGAATGTTATTATTACAACCATTAATTACTATTAATTAATACTATTGTTTTATTATTATTATGATAACCCATAATAATAATAATAACAACATTCTTTAAGAAATTATCTTTTTGATGTTAATTTTTTAGGTTAGGCTATGTGAAATAGTTGAACGTGAATTTAATATAACGATATAATAACATTATTTATAGATATCCAATATAATGACACAACCCATTCTAAACAGAAGGTTGAGAACCATTATTAGAGCTCATGACGTCAAATGTTAGTTATTTTTCAAAAGTGAAAACAAGATGTGATCAATTATTTGACATAGGGTAATATACTCAACAGCTTTATATGTGTTCATATTAAGTGATCAAAGCTTTTATCTCATTCTGTGACACAGAAATGTGATAGTGTAATATAGGCCTTACACACAGCAGACTGTAGTAAATCTGGCCTGCGCAATTTCGCCTAAGAATGAAAATTAAAGAAAAACCGATCACCTCAACTCATATCTATTATAGTTAGTGGCATTACACTACAAATTCCAACCCATTTAAACTATTTTGTTACCCCTGTTCGTTATCTAGCCTTGAAAACGTATAATGTGAGGACACATACCTGAAGTAACTTGAACTCGTAAAGAAGAGTTTATGAGCACAATAAAATGATACGCGTTTTATGGTTTTTCTTGTTCATGGCCATAAAGGTTCACGTTTTAAACACTCGGTGCTCTGTCTTTGGTCTAAATATTGCATTTATAAGCCTGCCTTTCTTGAGGGATGTTAACGAATTCAAACACCAACAGAAATGTGATTAAGCACAGTAGATACTTTTGAACATTTTATGGCGACAACTTGAAAACTTAACAGGATAAATTAAAAACGAAAAATCCGTAATACAAGGATAAGACACGAAGATTTTCAGGAAAATTCTCCTCACTCCAAACTATCGTTTACATAGAAAAAATTTCGAAAATCTTGATAAGAGACAAAAACTTACAACTCAAAAATGTAGACCTCGTTAAAACACATAATTAATGCCATACATATTTTTTCGTGGAGATGCCATTTCTAAGCTATTTCTCGTTATTGGTTTCAGTTTTAAAATAATGAAACTTTTCTCATACTAGAATTTGTCAACTCCTGACCATGCAAAGAAACGAATTTCAATCTTTAAACAATGTTTATCTCTATAAAGACGAAGAAGATAAAAAAGAAGTTTTTAACAATAATTTGTTACAGAGATGTCGAGAAAGGCATGGAGCACATCAGATTTTTCGTAATAGAGCCTAGAATATCTATTAGAGCTACTCAAACAGAGTACATTTATTTAAATAAAATGTTTTTAAAGTCACAAGAGACCGCTTGAATAGGAAAAATGTTAAATAATTGAAATCTTGCGTAATATTCTGGATAAAAAAGAAATTATAAGTTCATTTAGTGCGTAGTCCAGATTTCAAAGTCGTTACGACAATCGTTCGCGTCTCTATGGAGAAAACGTGTAATAATTTGGTTTGGAATCCTAAGGGAGAATTCTAAATGAAGTTTGTACTTCCTACTTCATGTGAAGTGGAACGCAGTTTTTCCGCTTTCAAGCGCACTTTAACGGAAGTCTCTTCTAAGTTCATTATTCAATGTCATACTAGGAATGTAAAATGAGTGCTGAAAACATTTACGTGTTTAAAAGTGTGTGCTTTTTGGTCTCATGCTAAAACAAAATGAGTATACCGAAACATTTTGCTCGCATGTGTTTTTCAGTGCCATACTTATACAAAAAGAATATATTGAGAACTTTAATGGATGTAGTGCATGAAATTTAGTTGTGTTTTTCAGTGCTATGCCAACTGTAGGAGTATTAAAGTTGAATATTTTGAATACATACACAACCTGTAAACACATAATACGTTACAGTTAATTTAACTTTTTACAGATTAAAGTTATAGTTTTTAAACAAAATAGCATAACCAATGATTTTTACAAATATATTCTAAGAAACCTATAAATTCCTATATTGAGCATATAATATGCTGTTAAGTCCTAAAATACTGATAGATAGAACCTAATTTTAGCTTTTTAGAACCGAAAATACCCGGGCTTGTTGATTATAAAGTATGAGCGAGAGAAATCTTAAGATTGAAACGCTGGAAAAATGCACTACGTTACTTTCTTCTGCACTTTTTATTTTCCATGGCATTTTTCCTTGCTTGTGGAAACATTGAAAGGGTATGCCGAATGTTAGTTGTTACATACACCAGTTTACATGGGGAATTGAAATCAATTTGAGTACACTTAACGATGGAAGCGAATCGTGTTGAATCCTGGATCCGATCCTCTTAGAAAGAGGGATCGGAA
Organism: Hymenopus coronatus; assembly: GCA_030762935.1. NCBI lineage: Eukaryota > Metazoa > Arthropoda > Insecta > Mantodea > Hymenopodidae > Hymenopus > Hymenopus coronatus. The sequence goes on along the minus strand of CM060884.1, from coordinate 46,873,608 downwards.
TGAATATGTTGCATGGAAACACCTCTGTATTCAAATCGTTTTGAATACGGTAAAGAAACTCTTCTGCTACACTAGTTGCACACGGTTGTCATATGTTAACTTCTTTTTTATTGTATTCTTGTGGTAGATTATAACAGAAACGCTTTTATGGTTTCTATACTTTGAAACGTATTCTCAAATGAAATTATTGAACTTCAAAATCTGCATGTAACACACAGATAATAAATATATGTTTAACAGGTTCGCCAACGCAATTCCAAGTTGACCACTATAACTGGATGAATAGAATTATTCTCGAAGCTTGCATATTCAAAGCGATATCAATTGGTATTGAATTTGACATCTGAAACGCCGGTCGTACTGGGATGCAATTGGACTCAAATCGATTTCAATTCCCCATGGAAACGTAGCGATTGTTGATGAGGATGAACAACCCAAAGATGGTTGGAATCGAACGGAATCATAGGAGATTTCAATCTGACCGCGGGCGACTATGCAGGGTGATACCGCGGTGGTTTGCCAGTGCCTTCCGCAAGTTAGGTGAAGGGACAATACCCAGACTTAGAAGCAATGAGGAAGAATCCTCTTCAGGGAAAACTTCCTATGCACCCAACAGGAATCAAACCTGGGTCTCTCCTGCCACTGCGTTACGGGCACGACCAGTTATTAGGATTAGGATCGGATTAGGCTCCCAGGACATCGGACAAGAGCACCGGTTGAGAGAAGAGACAAAAAGGGCGACCAGGTCCGGATGACGACGGACGGAGATGGCCTATTGCGTTACAGCTTTGTGTTATTTTGTATTAAGTCCGTATTAAACTTTGAATTCAAGTCATTTAAAAGCCCGTTTTGGAGGGGAGGTCTGTTAACTTGAGTGACAGTCAGCACTCTTGCTGCTATCTATACGTACGGAGAACCAGAGCAGTTAAAGAGCGTCCATAAATAAAACTCAATTTCATTTTTCTCGTTCGAATCCCACTAGTCTGGAGGAGTTTAAACGGGGAAAACCTCCATGCTAGACTTTAGACTGGGTGGATGTGACATCATTTCATCTGTAGATTGCGAAACGCAATGACAAATCACAGCTCGCTCACTAGACGAGTTTTGATGCCAAACTTTACCTAACCTAATGAAAACGACCTGATTCCTTGCAGAACATTCAACACTGACAGCAATGGTAATATGACAGTCTTCAATGATGGTTTATTTTCTTAGCATTTTCTCTTTGCAGCTATTTCATTATCAAAATGATCTACACAGAAAAAACCAACCAGATGTTCATTTCACAGAACGCACATAAATAACCAATGAAAAAAACTGACATCACATGTTCCAGTTTTTAACAGTTGAAAATATAATAGTAACGAAATTAATTCTGAGACAAAAACTTTTAAAATTATATCAACTTGGCTCATATTGCAAAACCAAATAATGAAAGTGGCACACAATTTCTCAGTTTAAATAATTTTCAAGTTTCTTCATAACTAAAAATTTGGTAACAAACAATTTATTTTATAAATAATATTTACAAGCATATCTAATGTAAACAGTTAATAAACAAAGTGCACTCAGGAATGTTATTTGTATGTTTGCTTGGATAGGCAAGATTGCGTGAAGTAGTTTGCCGAATTTTCACGTGATTTTTAATGAAATTTAGCCTAAAAGAAAATCTTTTGTTTCTAAAAGTAAAATGTTTGTATTAAAAGTATATAAATTAAATAAAATATATTATTTATCCTGTCACGGTAACCCTTTTAAATTAAGCATTTGATCAAATTTATGTTATTGTGAATGCTCACACATTGTTTTCATTGTTTTCTTTATAGCTATACCTTTATAATTGGGTTTCGTTAGCCTAATTATTTCTCATAACTTTACTATGTCTTTTCCGATACAGAAATAATAAAATAATTTCAAAAGTGGTACACGCTTCCTATGCATTGCATTTTATAATGAGAAATAAATAAGACACAGCCTAAATATTGCGAATTTAATAGAGTTTAAATACCTGCAAGAAATTTACTTGTGTAAGCTAGTATAAAGAATAATTTTAAATGTATTCCTATTAGAAGATTTAGTTCTCAAATACACATCTCTATTTTTCCGGCAATTTATCCAAATGTTACAGCCTTAATTATATTTTATTTTGTCACTGTAATCGTCCAAATATCAAAATTTAGCTGCCCCCTTACTTCGAGTTCTACATTTATTTTAATATCGTACTATACACGAGTTTCCTAGTACATTATTTCATAAAACAGCGTTTTCCTCAAAACTTTCAAAATGTTCTACGCGTCTCAGTTTTTTTTTTAAATACAACTAAAATTGTCGAGAATGTGCAGAAGTATTTATTATAATATTACAGGCAAAAAAATTATCCTAATACTAATAGCAATTTTTAAAAAAAAAAACTTTTTATGAAAAAATTATTATTTTTCTTGATATTGAAATGTCTGTCTTTTTAAATATACATATATATATATATATATTATAATTCAGTATTCAACATTATTGAAATATCACTAGTAAATATTTTTATTTTGTATTTTATTGTTCCATTTAAAACCCCGCCTTTAACTAATTCGACCTATTGACATTTCACTGTGGAACTACGAGTAATTGTCTATCGTTAACGGGATTAACTCATGTAATGTAGTCATTAGGTTTCTATTTGTCTTTAATTTTAATCATTAGATCGCACGCGCATTAATACTTCTAGACACTGGAAAGAATAGGAAATAATCTTGGCTAAAGAAAATCCCTGCCCCCAGCCGGGAATTGAATCTGTGACCCCTTGTGCAGCAAGCAGGTGCTAAGGGGCCAACCCTGTTAAGATTTTGCGTGTGGTGTTCCAAAGTCCAATTCAAAAACATGCCAACCATTTCTCAAATTTTGAAGCGCTTAGAACATGACTGTGCAATATACGTATTTACATAATATTTCAAATTGTTTATCCAATTTGGCATTCATATTAACATAACAGCTATGCAATTACAGTAAAATTAAAAAAAATCTATACAGAAATATAGAAATTTGAAAGTTCACTCCCAGTTTCCCTTAAGGAGAGTGGGTAGCGTATGCATTGTATGGACATACAGTTAACCCAAGATATGTGAATTTCTCTAGCTGTAATTTATAGATCAATGTAAAAAAAAAAAAATACTGTATAATCTGGATATATGCACGTATGTCTCTTTAAATGTTTATGTTCGCCTAAAAATATCTTAGTGAAAATGTTAAATGATCATTAAACCATATATATTTTGAATCAGAAAGAATCACATAACTTTTTTCCGTTAAAAACAGTTATTTTACACTATGCACTTCCTTTAAGGGGAGTCGAAATGCCCTATGTTGCCAATGTTAAAGTTTGCCCCATTATATCAGCAAGCATCTAAGATAATGGGCTAAATATTTCAAGGTATATTCAACAATACCTTTACTGTTGATTGATGAAAAATAGAATATTCCTGTTGATTAGAAGGAAAAGTACGATTTTTTAAATAAAACTCTAAAAAATTCATTGAAAAACGATGATTTTTAAATGTTAAAAAAATAACTAATCAATATTAACACTTTTTCGTTAAAATAAAGTCTATTTATATGCAAAAGCGTGGTAACAATTTTAGCCCTTGTTGTCAATTAGTTTTTGCGATAGTGGAGCATTTGTATAGACAATTTTATTTCTTCAGAAATTGCATTCAAACATAAGATTTAAAGAAAAGATGTAACCTAATTTTCCAAACACAATTGACAGTATTTCGAAACTCTCACATGAAGGAAGTATGAGCGAGATGCCAATGCTGTCAATAACTAAAGTAAAACTTTCTGATCAAAACAAATAAAAAATATATTCTCTAACACTAATATTCACAAACCTATTGATATTTTACCAAGTGAGTATCAGAATATTCTAAATATCTACTACAGGATTATTTTCAACAATATGTTTAAACTGTTTACAATTAGCATACATCTATAAAATGTATACCAAAATGAACGAGAGATTCGAAATAATCATATACAATTAAAACACGAAAATGGAGGAAAAAAAAAAAAAAAAAAACCTGTAAAAATCCCATTTCGACTCCCCTTAAATGGCTGCATTTCACAGTCAGAAAAATTCGTTTCAATAATTAGCCAAATCGAATTTCCGATCTTGAAGAAAAACTCTCTTTAATGCTAATGGCTTTAAAGATGTTTTCGTTCTTTCTCTTGTAATGTGAAATGACAGTTACACCTGTAAAATGGTTGCCCCGGTTGGGAAAATTAAATTTAGCTTTGTTACGCCATCAGGTAAGCATCTCTGAGATAAAAACGTGATCTGACTGCATTCCGTAATGTGGTTGGACCACCCCGGCATTCCACACACCACCCCTATAAATTCAGACCCTTCTTGGGTAAACAAGGTGTATTATGTCAGAAAGGGAAGGGGACAAAAAAAAAACAACAACAAAACACGGAAAGTTACCTTTTGCGCGTGAAGAAATCCCATCTGGAAAGTTTCATCCAAAGCTGTGACAGTTGGAATACTTTTCGTTTACGCGGAACATGTGTCACAATCCAAGAGGAAACTGGCTCAAAGTCACCACGTCGTGAACCTTACTACCTTCGCGTAGCCACACCAGCTTTACACTGACTACGCAAGCGGCGCTGCCTCTGCTTCTACTGCCTTTTCCAGCTGGAGAGGCAAAGATCTTCGCATTGAAGATACACCAGTAGGTACCTGAACCGGTATCGTATTCCCTCTACCCTGCTTCTGGCTTCTATTTTACTTTGATATTAATATCATCAAGTATTCAGATCTTCCGAATGCCAATAACGATGAATAACGATTGATATTCAACACGTCTAGGGATTCTTTCACGACTTAAAACCAGAAATGTACAATAACATAATAACAACAATAATAATATCATAATTATTAATATTATTATATAACCTGGGCATATTAATCTACAAAGACCACGGATATTAATGTGCTAAAATCCAAAAGCACAAATTTCAAGAATTTAGGTAAATTTTCATAGGTTGACCTCTTAATATTGTTAATATGAATCAATTTTATACTGTGTATCGTTCCCTATTACTACTATGACACTGTAAGCATTGACACTGATGATACATGGAATGAAAATGAAGCACCGGTGGAATGCAATAGCAGGGGAAACCGTGCTCTGTTCACTAGGCGACGGCGCGGCCGTAAGATGAATTACAGATGATGATGATAATGATAATAATAATAATAATAATAATAATAATAATAATAATAATAATAATATAGACAAATAATAATAGACCAAGCTGCGCAAGGGCGGGTTTTCTCCGGTTTCCCCCGCCATCGCATTCCACAGGTGTCATCATCTTCATTCCATGTATCATCAGTGTCATCGCTTGCGGTGCCATAGTAGTTAAAGGGGGCAATTAACACTATAAAAATCTGATGTGTTCGATTCACATGATTTTCTCTACATCGCTGTAAAAAATTATTGTTAAAAAACACATTTGTCTATCTCCTTTATGATAATAAGGGAAAACACTAGGCTAAAACGATAGTCAAATCTTTTAAAAGCCGGTTATCATGTGAATGAAATCCATTTCTATGCAGGGCCAGAAGTTTACAACTTTCCGTGTGAAAAAAGTTTAAGTATTTTACATCTGAAACAAATAATAAGGAATATCCCAGAAATGGTCAGTTCAACGAAAAAATCGTATATGACATATATTGTGATCTACATTTTTTGTGTACTAAATTTTTGTCTATCACTTACGGTTTACCAGTTACGTAAAATTCAGCAAAAATCATTCAGAATAAAGATGTCTTTAGAGGCTATTCCCAGAAATTTCAAGATAATTCAATGCTTCATGATAACAATATTAAGCGGGTCAACCTGTGAAAATTTATCAAATTCTTGAAACTGCTGAATTTGGAGTTTAGCACATTAATATACCGTGATCATTGTAGATTAATATGCCCAAGTTAGTATCAGCCACTTGCAAATTAAACATTTGTCGTTTTACCTTTTAATTGGAAGTTGTAATGGAAGCTAGCAAATTTCACTTCAAATATTAAAAGGGGTGTTTCTCTAAATGCATTTTCCAGGGCATGTAAATGTTCGAAATACTCTCCTTATGGTGCACATTTCAACCAAATTTAATATCATTTTTCTACCAGAGAACTTTAATGTCATAATAAATATAAATCTGATGTGTTCCATTCACATGACTTTCTCTACATCTCTGTATTGCTTAAAAGTTTATGGTTTTATCTACTTCATAATAATCGAGATTAAGATTAGCAGAAATGCGCTATTGTAAGCAGAACAATAATAATGGAATATACTAGGCTAAAACGATAGTAAAATCTTATAAAAGCTGGTTGCCATGTAGATGAAATCCGTTTCTTTGCATTGCCACGAGTTGACAAATTCCCGTATGTGAAAATTTTAATGTTTTAAAACGAAAACGAATAACAAGGAATATCTAAAAAATGGTCAACTCTACGTAAAACTCTTACGGTTTACTAGTTATGCAAAATCCAGAAAAATTCATCCAAAATGAATAGGTCTTCAGAGGCTATCCCAAGAAAATTCAAGATATAATTTTATTTGACCTGTAAATAGCTTTGATATACGGTATTTTAATCAAAACCGTTAGAGCCATTTTTGAGAAAATCAAAATTTTCGAAATTTTTTTAATGTAAAGGGTAGTTTGGGGTGAGAGGATTTTCCTCAAAATGTTTGTGTCGCAGTCTTGAAAGATACCAAACTTGGTATTTAAAGGTCTTTTTGTTTTTGAGTTATGCTGTCCACAGACTCACACACACACACGCGCGGACCTTTTTCCAATTTTTTTATTTAGGGGAATCAAAACATGCATTTCTAGTGAAATCTTGGTATCGAGTTTTTGGGTGCATTACAATACCTTCTCTGTACACCATGTAGGTACATAGTACGTGTAGAGGAAGTAAAAATTCAAAACGTTAAAACAATTTAACATTCTCTTTCAGCATTTGCAAACACACTTTTGTCCTACAGTTTAAAGATTAAAGTGCTCATTGCCGGAAATACAGTACAGGCTTTCAGATATATAAAATATAAAATGACATCAGTAAGAAACAGCCCTCTGAGCTGTCACCATATCTTAACCATAAATATAGCCTCAAAAAAATCTGATGTGTTACATTCACAGGATTCTTCCTCTTCTACAACCATTTTATTCTCACAAAAACTTATTCTTCTATCTTCTTAATACTAATCGAGATAAAATTTTGTCTTATTGCTTATTTCCTTAAGCAAAAGCTATAGCCAAACCTTTTAAGAGCTGGTCGCTATGTGAAGAATGGAAATTCGATTCTCTTTGCATTGCCATGAGTAAACAGGAAATTTAAACCAATAGCAAGGAAATATTCGGAAATTGTTAATTCCGCCCCAAATGCATGTTTTTCTGTAGTAACACTTTCTCTACCTCTTACGTTTACCAGTTGTACAAAAGTAATTCAGAAGAAGAGGACTTCTGAAGCTATTCCTAGTAAGATATACATTTCATTTATAGGAAAGTATCTTAAGCATATGACATTTTAATGAATATCATTAGAACCACTTTTGACAAAATCAGTATTTTCGAAAATATTCCATGTAAAGGGTAATTTGAGGTGAGGATTTCTTTGAAAATCTTTGTGCTGCATCCTTGAAATATGCTGAACTTAAATACCAAGTTAGGAATACAGTTCCGGAGTCTGGTCGGGACTCCGGCGCTGTATATTCTTTTTCCATTTTCCTAACATTTACTTTATCGCTGTATATTTTATTTTCTGTTTGATTACCGTTTTGCTATTTTCTTCCAATACACACACATATACACATTTTACAAACATATAAACACCCATGCCAAAGGCGAGACTCGAACCCACGATCCCCTGCGCCACGAAGCACCAAAGCGAGTCAGTTTAGTGAACGCGGGCATGGGGACCAGCATATTCTTAAAATGCTTTTATCCTGATAAACTCAAAACATATTTCTTCGGGGAAATCTCGGCATCGAAATTTTGGTTAGATTACAATACTTACCCTATTTACTTCACGTGGTAGAGAAAGTAATAATACGTTTGTGAGCAAGAACCTCTGTATCATACCAGCGTATAATGGTAGGCATGGCAAACTGAAGTATCTGAGCCCTAATCTTGCCTAAAGCAAGTAGAGACCAGCTACTGAATCGCTAGGAAATATGTGTCAAGAATGCATAAATCACCTTAACTTGTTAAAGTGGCATTTGCCGCGTTTCCACGGGGATTGAAATCGATTTGAGTACACTTACCGTATTGAATACGGTGGAATGTAGATTCAAATCGAATTAAATCTTGGATCCGATCCTCTTAAAAAGTGGGATCGGAATGAGATCGTATACAAATACGTATGTTGCATGGAAACATATCCATTTTCAAATCGCTATTCTGCTAAACTCGTTGCACGCGGTTATATAGCCTTTAACATCTAAGGTCGGGGGCTTTACACTTGAAACAACTCGTATGTAGTTCTTTTACGTTTGGTTTAAGTCATTTTATTTTCCTCAAACACACACACACACGCACATACATACTTCCAGACTCTGTGGGGGATAGGGAATAATTCTGGCTAAAGAAAAATTCCCCGCCCCAGCCGGGAATCAAAACCGAGACCTGCGGGTGAGAAGTCAGCTCTCTGACCACTCGACAACGGAGGCAATCCGTTAATGCTTTTGGTTATTGCCCTGTAATAGATTTTAAGAAAACCACTTTTATGGTTCCTATAGTTTGCAATATATTCTCAAATATTATTGTTTAACTACAAAACCTGCTTATAATGCTCAGCAAATGTATGTTGATCAACATAAATAGATAAATAAAGTTATTCTTGGAGTTCGCTTTTTCAAAACGATCTCAATTTGTATGGCTTAGAAAAAGATAATAATATTTCTAATTGTGTTAATCTATGTTTATAAAAGTCGGTGTTTACGTACAAATTGTTCCTTAGACTTCTACACTGTTGCATCGCTTCGACCAAATTCGTAAGACATAACATTTTTAGTAATAACTGTAAAAATTTGATGTGTACCATTCACATGACTTTCTCTACATCTCTGCAACAAATTATTCTTAAAAGGCTTATGCTCCTATTTATTTCATGCTAATCAGTAAAAACTTAGCAATAGCCATATTACTTGCTCCATTGTAAGTAGAAGCGAAATAAGGGAATACCATAGGTTAAAATGATAATCAAAAGTTGGTTGCTATGTCACTGAAGTTCCTTTGTTTGTATGGACAGCAGTTGATAAATTCCTGTATGAAAAAATAAGTTTTTCATAGCAGAAACCAAAAATAAGGAATGTCTTAAAAACGACAAACTCCACGAAAAAATGTATATAACATAAATTGTGTGTTTTAACGTGCTCTACATTTTTTGTGTAGTAAGTTTTTGTCCATCTCTTACGGTTTAGCAATTATTCAAAATTCAGTAAAATTCATCCAGAATAAACAGGTCTTCAGAAACCATTCCCAGAAAATTCAAGATATACATTTTATTTGTTAGGTAAATATATTTAATATATTATATTTTAATCAAAATCGTTAAAGACATTTTTAAGAAAATAAAAATTTTCGTAAAAAGTTCCATGTAAAGGGTAGTTTGGAGTGGGGGGATTTTTCTCAAAATCTTCGTGTCGCATCCCTGGAAGATACTAAACTTAAATACCAAGTTTGGTATTTTACCTACTTTTCGTTTTTGAGTTATCGTGTTCACAGACACACGGACACACAAGGACCTTTTTCTGAAAATGCTTTTTTTTGGATAAAGGGGGGTCCTAAAACATTTATTTCCGGTGAAATCTCGGTATCGAATTTTTGGGTGGAATACAATACTTCTCTATCCCTATGTACATTTTACATATGGGGCTAGAGAAAGTAAAAATTACTACGCAGGATTATCTTCAACAATATTTTAAAAGTATTTACAATTAGCGTATCTCATTGAAAGATATATCAAAATGAGCGGGAAATTTGAAATATTCATATGCAATTAAAATATGAAAATCCCATTTCGACTCTCCTTAATATGTCTGTATCAAAATAAACTGGTATTCATTTAACTGCATTTGAAAATTAAAATTTTAATAAATTTATAACATTGTCTTAGCCACGTGGTATCGAACTCCAGTAAGCACTGTTTTGGAGTATGCGTAGTAAAGACCCAAAAGGTAAACTCCACTTTCCAGCTAAATAAATATAATAAATGAATGTTCTCGTTTGTAATATGCTTGGCAATAAGCAATTCGTCCATCCAAAGCAATGCGGAAATTGTATAAGTGAAGCCTTCGAAGGCTTTATTTTCGGCATTTCACAATATACGCTTCAGTGAAAACGGCCATAACACTAAACTGAAACGAGTAAGCATTGTCCCCCACGCCTCCCTCTCACCCAAACACTGTTGGTTTTACCGTTATGCTCCCCTCATACCATATCCCTGTCATTCAAAAAAATACACTTTCTTTTATTATTGGATAACGGAGTTGGAAGAAAAATAATTCTCCGAAAGTTCAACGGATTCTTTCTGAGATCAAGAGGTTGCTGCTCCATAACCACGCCACTAAGCATGGCATAGAATGTAACATCCGAGCTAAAAACTCAAGATAAACACCAATTTGGCAGAATTTATGAAAAAAAAATGACATGACTTTCTCTACATCTCTACAACAAATTATTGTTAAAAAGCTAATGCTTCTATTACTTCGTGCAAAATGAGAAAAAATTAGCAGAGATAGTCTTATTACTTGCTTCCTTGTAAGTAGAAGCGAAATAAGGGAGTGCCATATGTTAAAGTGATAATCAAAAGTTGGTTTTTATGTGCTTGAAGTTCCTTTGTAAGAACAAGAGTTGACAAATTCCTGTATGAGAAAAGTGTTTTTAAAGCTGAAACCAATAACAAAGAATATCTGAAAAACGATCAACTCTACGAAAAAAAAAAAAAATGTATATGACATAAATTGTGTGTTTTGTCGTGATCTACATTTTTTGTATTGTAAGTTTTTGTCCATCTCTTACGGTTTACCAGTTATGCAAAATTCAATAAAAATCATCAAGCATAAAGAGGTCTTCAGAGGCTATTCCCAGAAAATTCAAGATATACATTTTATTTGGCATGTAAATATCTGAAATGTAAGAGATTTTAATCAAAATTGTTAGAGCAATTTTTAAGAAAATCAAAAGTTTCGAAACATTTTCCATGTAAAAGGTAGTTAGGGGTGGGGGATTTTCTTGAAAATCTTCGTGTCGCATCCTTGGAAGATAACAAACTTAAATACCAACTTTGGTATCTAACAGTCTTTTCGTTTTTGAGCTATGCTGCCCACAGACAGACAGACATTTTTTCTAAAAATACTTTTTTTTTGATTCAGGAGGTCTCAAAACATATATTTCCGGTGAAATCTCGGTATAGAATTTCTGGATGCAATACAACACCTCTATACACTATGTACATAGTACGTATAGAGAAAGTAAACAAGACATATTTGCAACTTCAAGAGGAAATGACGCAAAAATACAATGTTAGACTCTAACAACAAAACCGCCTATTTTAGGTCCTATAAAGGTATACATTTCAGACTTGGTATCTAAGAAATGTGTGTATATATTATTTAAAGATTAAAATTGGTTTTTACCTCAAATTCAAGTTTACTAATCAGATCACTTCATAGGGCTTCCTCTCCAATTTCTCCATTTCCTCACGAGGCTGATCATATCATTTGGCAGTCCTTTGGGAATTTGGTTTTATTTGGCAGTCAAATCTTAGCAAGAGAAGGAGAAGCTTATAATGTCGGCTTGTTAATATAACTCCGTTATCCAATAATAAAAAGAGAGTGACAGGGATATGGTTTGAGGGTATACATAATAGTAAAACCAACAATGGTTGCGTGAGAGGGAGGCATGGTGGACAATGCTAAAGAGCTTACTTGTTTCAGTTTAGTGTTATTTTGCGACTTTATTAACAATGACCAACTACTCAGTTTTGTTCTATGGCTGTCTTCACTGAAGTGTATATTGTGAAATGTCGAAAACAAAGGCTTCGAAGGCTTCTCTTATACACCAATGGTTACAAGAATTTCCGCATTACTTCGGATGAACAAATTGTTTATTGCCAAGCATGTAACAAATGAAAGCATTTATTTTATTTGTTTAACTGGAAAGTGGAGTTCAACTTTTGGTTCTTTACTACGCAAACTCCAAATCAGTGCTTACTGGAGTTCGATACCACATGGCTAACACAGTTTTATAAATGTCTCAAGATTTTAATTTTAAAAACCAATTCTTATTTGAAGTGCAGTTAAATTAATACCAGTTTATTTTAATGCAAACATAAATTGTCTTCGTTTAGTTTTAGTTCTGTTTTGTAACACACATGACGTGAGAAGCAAAATTGAAACAGACTCTTCTAACTCAACCAAATAATTCAAGTAGGGAACCAAAAAATGAATTTAATGCTGACCTCTGCCAAGCCATCGTTGCAGTAAGTATTCCGTTTAATGCTCTGAAGAATACTCGTTTTAAAGACTTCTTACAGAAATATTCAGGAGCGGATCCAGGATTTTTTTTTCTGGGAGGGGCATAAAGGTCAGGCGGTCTAAAAATGTTCATATTTAACATTAACGACATAAAAAATAACTGTTAGGAAAATATTGTAATTTTAATATAAAGATTATTAATATGAAAATAGCAACAAAAATTTTACATATACGAAGGGTGTTCCATAATGAATTACAGTTTGTTTTTTCTTTTTGCATCAATTTTGGTGCGCTATTTGGCTCGTCAAGACAGTTGCAAGTTAATAGTACTTTGGACAGTCCACAGGTGGCAAGACATTCCAGAGAAGGCACATCTCTCCAAACTGTAGAGCATTTCTTCAAATTCTGTCATTACGTGAGCGGAGTGTGATCATTACGGGCAGAAATAGCCATTGTGAAGATTCACAGGCGATTGCTGGCAGTGTGGGGAATTAGCAACGTCTCGTAGTGATCAAACATGGAGAAAGGAAGCCAGTGACTGTGACAGCACCAGTCAATATTTCAAGAGAGGAGAACAAGTGCATCACGTTCAGGAACTGGAGGTGAGCACAGGACTTCCCGAAACACTCTGCAACGCACAGTGCACGAACACCTGAAGCTGAGGAAGATCTCTGTCAGGTGGGTACTCAAATCCCTGAATGCAGCGCAATAAAAGTGCACAAGGTCTGGCATCACATATCATTTATGTTCTTAAGGAGTACAAAATAGTGAATACGTCAGAGTATCAGACCTATGATGGGGCCACTGTTATGCCAGGACATCATAATGGAGTGCAAGCAAATTGTAAGAGAACACTATTCCATGGTATTATTCGTGCACTGTTATGCGCATCAGCTGAATCAGTACTGCTTATGAAGCTAAAACCATTAAGAAAGTTAGACTATTTGTGTGCAATTTGACAGCCTTTCACACCTTCTTTAGCCGATCCTCAACGCGTTCAGAGCTTTTGAGGCAAAAAGGATTAAAGTATCGCACTCTGCAGCAATAAGATGGACTCTCGTACGGTGACACCATTAAGAAACATTATCTGGAACTTAGAAACCTCATGTCTTATATTGTTGACTCTGAAGACTATGACCCAGATTCTGTAAATTGTGCAATTGGTTTACAGAACATATTGACATTGCCATTATTTCTTTTCTTGCTTTGCTTGTACGATCGCATTTTTATACACACGGGACATCTATTTAACATTATGTAATCAAAGATGTAAATTTATGTATTGTTGAGATTCAACAAACACAGAAAAATGTAATAGCTCTGCGTTCAGAACAAGTTTTACTAGCATGTTTAGAGGAATGTTCCCAAATAAATTCTGAAGTAAACCTGGGACCTTTAAGCTCAACACAGAAAAATATGTTGTATTTCAACATTGTTGGAGATATTGGAATGACTTTTTGAAGACTGTTTTACTTATACATGAATCACAATCAAATTTTTGAAGTCGAACAACTGTCTTTTGTTTTGTTCTTCTTGCATAACCCTATTTGGCATGTCTTGCGTTTACTGGCAAGATATTCCTTCATTACTATCATCAGTCATTTGTGGTGGTGACAACAGTCGACATGGACGTGAATTCCTGCTTGGCACTGACAATTCCTTCACAAACTTCATTATGAAAGACCGTCTGTATATTGTATACCCAGTCATCAGCTTATACAAAGTATGAGCATTGATCATAGCTCTGTCTAGAACATTATAGAAAACATGAATTGGCCAGCGCCTCGTTATAGCTCTAACACTGTACTGGCGAAATATCTGATCTATAACATCTACTCTGCATTTGGTGTCATAAAAATCTGATGTGTTACACTCACATGACTTTCTCTAGCAACTCTACAAACAAGCTTCTTACAAAAATAATTCTTCTTTCAACACCACGCTAATCGAGATAAACATTAGCAGAATTATTACTTAATTCCTTATAAGTATATTGAAACTAAGGGAATGCACTAGGCTAAAATGATAGTCAAATGTTTTAAAAGCTGTCGTTATGGACTGTCATTGCAAATCGCTTCTTTGCTTGGCCAGGAGTAGAGCAAAAGAAAAATGGACACCCCCGTCTGAGTGAAACAATTAACTGAAACTAATAGCAAGGAATACCTCGAAAACGGCAAGCTCAACGAAAAAAATGTATATGACATAACTTGTGCATTTTACAAGACCTACATTTTTTGTATAGTAAGTTTTTATGTATCTCTTACGGTTTACTAGTTATGCCAAATTAAGCAAAATTCATCCAGAATAAAGAGGTCTTTAGAAGATATTCCCAGAAAATTCAAGATATACATTTTATTTGCGATAGAAATGGCTTTAATATGTGGTATTTTAATCAAAATCGTTAGAGCCATTTTTAAAAAATCATTTTCGAAAATTTGTCCATGTAAATGGTAGTTAGGGGTGGGGTATTTTCTTGAAAATCTTCGTGTCGCATCCTTGGAAGATGCCAAACTTATATGCCACACACACACCGGACCTGTTTCTGAAAATGCTTTTTTTGGATTCAGGCGGTCCTAAAACATGTATTTCCAGTAAAATCTCGACATTGAATTTTTGGGTGGAGTACAATACTTCTCTATCCCTATGTACATTGACCTTCCCCTGGTAAGATGTGAGAGTAATACCACCAGGTTTGTAAGTACCGCTTGAATGAAGCGTAGCTTGGCCTTTTTTCACAGATGGTAGTTCTTCTCATCTAGCTATGCTCAAGGTAACAACGATGCTTGTATTTATCTTTTGTAGTTTCGTTGCCATTTTGATAGAGGTAAAGAAATTATCAGTTGTTTTCTAAAAAGGGTTCCATGAGATGGAGAGTAACATGTTCTCCGAGGCTGGTATTTGCAGGTCTGATTTCATACTTTACCAAATACGGAAATCCATTTAGAATATATTTCACTGTAGCATCAGTAAGCAACCAGTATTTCATGCCATATTTATCGGGCTTGCTGCTCATATACTGGGTGAAAGGGCATCGACATTTCGAAGAAAGAGCTGTTTATCCACATTCAAGAATTCAGATAGCATGCAGCATGCAATGCAAACAAAACTTGCCAGTTTCTTTACATTGCTGACGCATAGCTTTGATATCAAACCGATGAAAGTGCATGGTTTCTAGAAATCTCTTTCTGCCATTGTTTGACTGAAAAAGGAGGTCCCCATTCACGATTCCATGAATCTCTCAATGAGAGATTTTTCTCCATATGCTCCTCAAGCGTAAAGTACAGCTATGAATGCTTCTAACTCTTCCAAGTCCAAAGTCCAGGAATTATCAGTGAGCACTATTTGTGCCTCCGTTTCAGTGCTTCTTAATCAGTCGCAACACAGATTCACTAATGAACAACTGAAATGCGCTGGATGGAGATTCTTCCAGAACATAGTATGCCCTATAGAGCCAGGAGCTTCACGAATAACATTTTGCTGGCCTCTCCTGCCTGCACAGTTTGTAGGTACGATGAGTGTCCATGGTGTGCCATAAGCACAAACATTTTTGTCGCCGATGTCTGGTCTGCTTTCAGAGGTGTGTACTGTACTACCTGAAATGTTTGGCATATAAAATATATGGATACCATACAAAAAATAATATCTAACAACTGTAGTTATTACAATTTGTTTTACTTCTCCTCCATCTCCCTCTTCCATGGGAGCAACAGGCACTTCGGGTGTCCAAATCTCTCTAACATTTGGTGCAGTTGCTTCACGAGTGTATACGAGAAATGTTTATCCAGTATGAGCAGTCGTATGCTATATATATGAATGAAATAACTCCATTTGATCCCTGTAGGACAAGGACCGACTACTCTATAGGGTTGGATTGCTAGGACTTTTCTCTCTATATACAATTTTATAGCAAAATAAAATTATATGGGCTTTTCACTTACCAGCTTCATCAGCTGTTTGATCTAAGGTTGTCTCCGGTGATTCATTATCATTCTCCTTTTCCGAAGGAAGATCACACTCATTTTCAGAACTTTCACTTTCAGAAATGCACTGTCGATCAAATTCGTTCACTTCAGACTGCGTTGGAGATTTGTTCCGAAGAGCTTCCAGAATTTCAGTTTCGGAAAGGATGCATTGAGAAATGGATGCATTGTGTGCTTAGTAAAGAGTCAGGCATGAACACTCCGTGTCCGTGACAATGAAACCTTAAGCGTAATTTTAGACAGGGTACAAGATCTGACAATGCCTCATACACTACAGACTACACTACCTGTGCTGGACACATTTATTTGTTGTGCAGTAATGATTATTGTCGTTTCCAACTACTCAATAGATACTGTAAGGAACGCCGGCAAGGCCTCCTCCGGGAACCAATGGTAAATTTGGCATTATTTTAAAAACTTACGCCCGCAATGAAAAATAAATATTAAAGGGGTTAAACGCCATTGAAAGGTATAAAAGTCACAACAGGCGAGAAAACTGTTTATACGAAAATGGTAACAATAAGAGCATTCGAAAATCAAAAACTTTCTAGTGTTAAACATTTTCAGTGCTGTTTTGGGATTTTCCTTGGAGATTTATAATCTAAAATTAATGTTTACAATATAGAATGTACATTTTGTATACAAGTGTACTCGGAGGCCATATAGTCTAAGACCGCCTGCGGTGCCATTAGTAGTTAAAGCGGGCGTTAAACACTACCAAAAAAAAAAAAAAATATAGTCTAAGAAGTTGTGTTTTAGTTGCGATGAGTGCTACATATACGTTTATCATTACTACACACTTAAAATTCGTGAGCTGTAGCACAATAAGCAATAAAACGAACGTGTTCCTTATACCGCTTGCGCATTAAAATGTTTATTTTTCTTTTGGCTGTCTTTTTTCCTCTAACGTCCT
Organism: Hymenopus coronatus; assembly: GCA_030762935.1. NCBI lineage: Eukaryota > Metazoa > Arthropoda > Insecta > Mantodea > Hymenopodidae > Hymenopus > Hymenopus coronatus. The sequence goes on along the minus strand of CM060884.1, from coordinate 46,856,185 downwards.
TCAGTTGCAACTCGCCAGTACCTGTACATTTATTTACCTATATCAAATAGTGGTCCATCACAATGTAATTACAAAATCGGTAATGTTGTTAATGATGATGATGATGATAACAATGCATACATAAATACTTTTGATAACGTGTATACAAAACCTCGCCGGCACAGTACAAATAATTATTAAAGTTTATGCCTGATTTGAATTGAGAAAGAATGTTATACGTACATACTGTTTTATACGTAAAACAAGGTTTTGATTCCTTTCCTAACATTTGCACAAATTAAAAATACTATAATCTGTTCGAGAAAAAAAAAAACCTGATTTGTTGCATTCACATCATTTTCTCTGCTCACGCTCAACAAACAATTCTTACAACAGCTTATTCTTCTATCCAGCTCTATAACTGTATTCATTTAATACTAGGCAATATGTCTCGAAACAAGGTAAGGGACATCAATCAATTGGCATTTAACTCTTGAACAATTAGATCAGAGTGATATCTTTTTTTAAAGTTTCTTCGGGAGTTGTTCAGGAAATGTGTTGAGCAGTGGATTGGCGAGGTTGGTGAGCACGTTTTAGAGCCTGGTGTAGTAGTCCTGAAGAGTAGTGGTTACTATAATCTGTCTCAAGTTAGTTCAGTCCTGATGTCAACACATGGGAGGGAAGAGAGAGAGAGAGAGAGAGAGAGAGAGAGAGAGAGAGAGAGAGAGAGAGAGAGAGACACACACACAGAGATACTGAAGCAAAAGAGCGTTAGGCTGTTGATTGGTTCAGGGAAGGTAATGGGTGTTAACTTTTACGTGGATGCATATTGCAACAGCCTCTTAAAAGTACAGTACTGTAATAGTTTTCAGATCACTGCTCTGCGCGAGTTAGTTTCGGAGAGAATAAAATGCAATGCTTCGATTCTTATAAAAGGTAATAGTACGACATTTTATCCATATCCGACACATACCAAGCAGATGGCTCTGGGTTCGTGAATTCTGAAAGGAATATTTACAACAGACGTACACATTCTATAAAAAACATATAGATTAGACAGAAGACCGGCGAAATTATATATTGACTTTATTAACTTATTACTGTTAAATAAAATGCAGCTAACTTATATTACTAAAGAACATTGGTATTATATACACAATAAGTTACAAGCCTGTACCAGACAGCTCTCTTAAACAACCGGTAATTCTCTCGGTGAATGCTGATTAAGCTGTTATTGTTTATAGTGCAGGGTCGCCTCTGATAATGTGTTATTTAAGACTGTATTTCCTGTGCATCTCGCATGCCTCACAAGCCCAGGGGACTTGCTATATGCAGTTTAAAAGCAGTAAGCTTTTGTTCATGGATCATTAGCCGCAATAAAGCACAACCGAGGCAAGCCTTTAAAAAGTGGCGAGAGGCGAATGGTCGCGCATTGTTTCGCGGTGCTTAAAGAAAGAAACGCCGAATCGGCCATAAAGAATATCTAAAAAGAAACGGGTGATCTCCTTGGCGTTTCTGCATTTAGTGTGCATAGTGTTAGAATGGGACAGCAAGCATCCGGAAGCCTAAGAACACCGGGAAAATCGCGTAAATATAAAAAACGTTCGGAGAAAAAAAAAAAAGATGATTTTGCGAAAAGTGCTATTCGCGGTAACAATAAAAGTATTAACACTAATTCTAATCTCATCTGAAGATGTAATTCATTCATGAACAATTCCGTTTATGATTGTTTTTTCAGAAATGAACCATCGACTCTAAATAAAATTTTGCATGCAGTACATTCTGACACAGAATTGCCACATTTCTCAGAGTACTCTCCACAGGTTGCTGATATATATCGCTAGTGTTGCAAAACTTATGTGCGCACATGTACCGTTAACATGCGGCGAGTTGAGCCAGCTCCGCCTTGTTGACATCAGGACTGAACTAACTTGACACAGACTCTAGTGGTATTTGGAGGTCCAGATGGAGGTTTGTATGGCGGAAGACCATTGTGTATTTGTTATGGGGAATCGATTTTGGACTCTGTAACCCTTTTATGCTTTTATCTGTGCGTCAGAAGTAAAGTCCATACAGGTCGAACCAAGAAATAAAAAATGTGTTCCATTCACATGACTTTCTCTACCTCTCTCCAACAAATTATTGTTAAAAAGCTTATGCTTCTATTTACTTCATGCTAATCGAGAAAAAAAAAATGGCACAAATAGTCTTATTACTTGCTTCCTTGTAAGCAGAAGAGAAATAAGGGAGTAGCAGGTTAAAGTAATAGTCAAAAGCTGGTATGTGACTGAAGTTCCTTTTAGTGCGGACACATTTCTGTATGAGAAAAATATGTTTTTCAAAGCTGAAACCAAAAAACAAGGAATACTTCAAAAACTACCGACTCCACAAAAAAATGTGTATAACATAAACTGTGTGTTTTAATGTGGTCTACATTTTTTGTGTGCTAAGTTTTTTTCTATCTCTTACGGTTTACCAGTTATGTAAAATTCCGTAAAATTCATTCAGAATAAAGTAGTCTTCAGAGGCTATTCCCAGAAAATTCAAGATATACATTTTATTTGTGTATATTTATTAATCTACGATATTTTAATCAAAATCATTAGAGCCATTTTTAGAAAATAAACATTTTCTAAAAAAGTTCCATGTAAAGGGTGGTTTGGGGTGGGAGGATTTTCTTGAAAATCTTTGTGTCGCATCCTTGGAAGATACCAAACTTAAATACCAAGTTTGGGCTTTAACGGTCTTTTCGTTTTTGAGCTATGCTGCCCACAGACACCCACACACATACACATGGACATTTTTCTAAAAATGCTTTTTATGGATTCAGGGAGTCTCAAAACATGTTTTTCCGGTGAAATCTCGGTATCGAATTTTTGGGTACAATGCATTACCTTCCCTATACACTATGTACATAATTCGTATAGAGAAAGTAAACATATGCAATTGCTGACGCAGCATTCACCAGTCCACTAATTAAGGCTACGCTGGTACTCGTTAACGTACTCCAGTAGCGCAATGATTAACATGCTGGAAAGTCATGGTGAAGTTCGAAGTTCAAATCACGCCTGCGAATAAATGAGTTCTTGCAAATCATGATTTCTTGCCGATTTGCCTATAAATACAGCCGTTCGTGCTTACTGTGGAACAACGTGTTCGATTATAGAGTATCTGGATATGCTAATAATGTACGGGGAAGCGCAGCAAGACACGTCATTTATACCAACAAGTTTCCGCCGAGAACACTTCCTACATACCACACATAGCGAGTTGCGAATCGCCTTCTGGAATCAGTAATAGTGCACAAGATGCTACATCCATGAAGAGATCTCCCTGTCTGTGGCAAACATCGACGGATCGTGTGAACACCTGTATGATCCGCATTACAGTAGGAGGAACATTCACAGGCATTTCAATATTAGCCAACCTTCCACGTGGAGAACACACCATGCAAAGTTTCACCCTTATCATCTTCAATAACACCAGGAGCTACTACAGCCGGACCATGGACAATTGTAAAGGTTTATCCGTGTGATGGCCTGGCATGATGCCGTAGTCACTGCTAAATTCACTACTTTTGTAACGAGAGAGATCCACTGCAAACGTTATCTAGTTTGTACGCACACACTCCATTTTGTAAACTCTCAGAATAATTTATTGGATTTATTTTGTATGAAAGAATAGCTTTAAACAGTAAAATAGTATGTAAGGATGTCTTATGTTTGTAATTATAATTACAATGTTAATCTGCATTTTATTTATGTCCATTAAAGCATATGCTAACAAGTAATTTGTTTTAATTAAATTCACATAACCAAACTAGTCACGTGAAACGACACTTCCACGCCAAACTATCAGTTCTCGTTAAATACATAAAAAGTACCTTCAAGTGGCAATATTTGAACCTGGGATTTTCACCAATGAAGGGCTACGGGCGCACAGTCATGCTACGAGAGCAAGTACTCAACTCACAGCGGTGCAAAACAGTCACTTCGGCCGAAATTGATACCACGCAATGCAGTGGATAGTACTTCATAGCCTTTAAAGCGCCATGACTGCATAACTTCTTAATTCCCAACCTATATCTTCTTTTATATTGCAGTTTGAGAGGCGATGGGTCTCTATGTGGTTTCCATGATATTGTTATTATTTTAATGTTATTCCAAGGATTTGACTGACTCAGTTTCTGGAACACCATCATCAAAGAGGTTTATAGTATGGTTTGGCGCATTGATTTTGTAGGTAAATAGCACTGATTTTTACTTTCTCCATACTCACTATGTACATAGTGTATAGAGAAAGTATTGCACTCCACCAAAAAATTCGATACCGAGATTTCACCGGAAATATATGTTTTAGGGTCCCCAATATCCAAAAAAATCCGATGTGTACCATTCACATGACTTTCTCCATATCCCTGCAACAAATAATTCTTAAAAAGCTTATAATTCTATTTACTTTATGCTAATCAGATAAAAAAATTAGCAGAAAAAGTCTCATTTCTCGCATCCTTGTAAGTAGAAGCGAAATAAGGGACAACCGTAGGTTAAAGTGATAGTCAAAAGCTGGTTGCTATGTCAATGAAGTTCCTTTGTTTATATGGATAGGAGTTAACAAGTTCCAGTATGAGAAAAGTATACGTTTTTCATAGCAGAAACCAAAAATAAGGAATGTCACAAAAACGACGAACTCCACGAAAAAATGTATATATCATACATTGTGTGTTTCAATGTGCTGTACATTTTTTGTGTAGTAAATTTTTGTCCATATCTTACGGTTTAGCAGTTATTCAAAATTTAGTAAAATTCATCCAGAATAAACTACTCTTCAGAGGTTATTCCTAGAAAATTCAAGATATACATTTTATTTGTCAGGTAAATATGTTTAATATACGACATTTTAATCAAAATCGTTAGAGCCATTTTTGAGAAAAATAAAAAATTTTCGAAAAAAGTTCCATGTAAAGGGTAGTTGAGGGTGCAGGGATTTTTCTCAAAATCTTCGTGTCGCATCCCTGGGAGATACTAAACTTAAATACCAAGTTTGGTATTTTACCGACTTTTCGTTTTTGAGTTATCGTGTTCACGGACACACTCACACACACACACGGACCTTTTTGTGAAAATGTTTTTTTAGGATATTGGGGACCCTAAAACATATATTTCCGGTTAAATCTCGGTATCGAATTTTTGGTAGAGTGCAATACTTTCTCTATACACTATGTACATAGTGCGTATGGAGAAAGTAATAATTCTTAAAAAGCTTATACTTCTATTTACTTTATGCTAATCAGAAAAAATCTGATGTGTACCATTCACATGACTTTCTCCATATCCCTGCAACAAATAATTCTTAAAAAGCTTATACTTCTATTTACTTTATGCTAATCAGAAAAAAATAGCAGAAATAGTCTAATTACTCGCTTCCTTGTCAGTAGAAGCGAAATACGGGACAACTGTAGGTTAAACTGATAGTCAAAAGCTGGTTGCTATGTCAATGAAGTTCCTTTGTTTATATGGATAGGAGTTGACAAGTTCCTGTATGAGAAAAGTATACGTTTTTCATAGCAGAAACCAAAAATAAGGAATGTCACAAAAACGACGAACTCCACGAAAAAAATATATATTAACATAAATTGTGTGTTTTAAAGTGCTCTACATTTTTTGTTTAGTAAGTTTTTGTCCATCTCTTACGGTTTAGCAGTCATTCAAAATTTAGTAAAATTCATCCAGAATAAACTACTCTTCAGAGGCTATTCCCAGAAAATTCAAGATATACATTTCATTTGTCAGGTAAATATGTTTAATATCGGAAATTTTAAACAAAATCGTTAGAGCCATTTTTGAGAAAATCAAAATTTTCGAAAAAAGTTCCATGTAAAGGGTAGTTGGGGGTGGGGGGATTTTTCTCAAAATCTTCGTGTCGCATCCCTGGAAGATACTAAACTTAAATACCAAGTCTGGTATTTTACCGACTTTTCGTTTTTGAGTTATCGTGTTCACAGACACACACACGGACCTTTTTGTAAAAATGCTTTTTCTGGATATTGGGGACCCTAAAACATATATTTCCAGTGAAATCTCGGTATCGAATTTTTGGGTGGAGTGCAATACTTTCTCTATATACTATGTACATAGTGCGTATGGAGAAAGTAAAAATTAGCAGAAATAGTCTTATTACTCCCTTCCTTGTAGGTAGAAGCGAAATAAGGGACAACCGTACGTTAAAGTGATAGTCAAAAGCTGGTTGCTATGTCAATGAAGTTCCTTTGTTTATATGGATAGGAATTGACAAGTTCCTGTATGAGAAAAGCTTACGTTTTTCATAGCAGAAACCAAAAATAAGGAACTCCACGAAAAAAATATATATAACATAAATTGTGTGTTTTAAAGTGCTCTACATTTTTTGTTTAGTAAGTTTTTGTCCATCTCTTACGGTTTAGCAGTCATTCAAAATTTAGTAAAATTCATCCAGAATAAACTACTCTTCAGAGGCTATTCCCAGAAAATTCAAGATATACATTTCATTTGTCAGGTAAATATGTTTAATATCGGAAATTTTAAACAAAATCGTTAGAGCCATTTTTGAGAAAATCAAAATTTTCGAAAAAAGTTCCATGTAAAGGGTAGTTGGGGGTGGAGGGATTTTTCTCAAAATCTTCGTGTCGCATCCCTGGAAGATACTAAACTTAAATACCAAGTCTGGTATTTTACCGACTTTTCGTTTTTGAGTTATCGTGTTCACAGACACACGGACACACACACACACACACACACGGACCTTTTTGTGAAAATGCTTTTTTTGGATATTGGGGACCCTAAAACATATATTTCCGGTGAAATCTCGGTATCGAATTTTTGGTGGAGTGCAATACCTTCTCTATACACTATGTATATAGTGCGTATGGAGAAAGTAAAAAGCATTTTCACAAAAAGGTCCGTGTGTGTGTGTGCGTGTCCGTGTGTCTGTGAACACGATAACTCAAAAACGAAAAGTCGGTAAAATACCAGACTTGGTATTTAAGTTTAGTATCTTCCAGGGATGCGACACGAAGATTTTGAGAAAAATCCCCCCACCCCCAACTACCCTTTACATGGAACTTTTTTCGAAAATTTTGATTTTCTCAAAAATGGCTCTAACGATTTTGTTTAAAATTTCCGATATTAAACATATTTACCTGACAAATGAAATGTATATCTTGAATTTTCTGGGAATAGCCTCTGAAGAGTAGTTTATTCTGGATGAATTTTACTAAATTTTGAATGACTGCTAAACCGTAAGAGATGGACAAAAACTTACTAAATAAAAAATGTAGAGCACTTTAAAACACACAATTTATGTTATATATATTTTTTTCGTGGAGTTCGTCGTTTTTGTGACATTCCTTATTTTTGGTTTCTGCTATGAAAAACGTATACTTTTCTCATACAGGAACTTGTCAACTCCTATCCATATAAACAAAGGAACTTCATTGACATAGCAACCAGCTTTTGACTATCAGTTTAACCTACAGTTGTCCCGTATTTCGCTTCTACTGACAAGGAAGCGAGTAATTAGACTATTTCTGCTATTTTTTTCTGATTAGCATAAAGTAAATAGAAGTATAAGCTTTTTAAGAATTATTTGTTGCAGGGATATGGAGAAAGTCATGTGAATGGTACACATCAGATTTTTACATTTTCTACGCGTACTATGTACATAGCGTATAGAGAAGATACTGTATTCCACCCAAAAATTCGAACCCTAGATTTCACCGGAATTACATGTTTTAGGACCCCTGAATCCAAAAGAAAAAGCATTTTAATCTATATCCCATATGCACATAGTGGGTAGAGAAGGTTTTGTATTCCACCCAAAAATTCAATGTCGGAATATCACCGGAAATGCATGTTCTGAGACTCCCTAAATCCGGAAAAAAAAAAAAAAAAAAACATGTCCGAGTGTGTGTGTGTTGGCTGCGTAACTCAAAAACGAAAAGTCGGTTAAACACCAAATTTGGTACAGTTGAACGTGATTTATGAGTATATCATGGGAACGAGGGAAGATTGCTTGTAACTCAGAATTACTTACAACTGAGATTTTGATCATACACCATACACAAAAAAATCTGATGTGTACCATTCACATGACTTTCTCTATATCCCTGCAACAAATTATTCTTAAAAAGCTTATAGTTCTATTTACTTTATGCTAATCAGAAAAAGTTAGCAGAAATAGTCTTATTACTTGCTTCCTTGTTTGTAGAAGCGAAATAAGAGAATACCATAGGTTAAAGTGATAGTCAAAGCTGGTTGCTATGTCAATGAAGTTCCTTTGTTTATATGGTTCGGAGTTGACAAGTTACTGTATGAGAAAAAGTTTTCATAGCAGAAACCAAAAATAAAAAATGTCTCAATAACGACGAACTCCACGAAAAAAAATTATATAACATAAATTGTGTGTTTTAAAGTGCTCTACATTTTTTTGTGTAGTAAGTTTCTGTCCATCTCTTACGGTTTAGCAGTTATTCAAAATTCCGTAGAATTCATCCAGAATAAACTACTCTTCAGAGGCTATTCCTAGAAAATTCAAGATATACATTTTATTTGTCAGGTAAATATGTTTAATATACGAAATTTTAATCAAAATCGTTATAGCTATTTTTGAGAAAATCAAACATTTTCCAAAAAAGTTCCATGTAAAGGGTAGTTGAGGGTGCGGGGATTTTTCTCAAAATCTTCGTGTCGCATCCCTGGGAGATACTAAACTTAAATACCAAGTTTGGTATTTTACCGACTTTTCGTTTTTGAGTTATCGTGTTCACGGACACACTCACAAGGACCTTTTTGTGAAAATGCTTTTTTATGATATTGGGGACCCTAAAACATATATTTCCGGTGAAATCTCGATATCGAATTTTTGGGTGGAGTGCAATACCTTCTCTATACACTATGTACACAGTGCATATAGAGAAAGTAAAAATGGCAATACAGTGGGTCTACATGCTCAAAATTTTACAAACAAAGATACAAAGAAAACATTATTTTGAACTTGGTACTGCTTTAAAGAAATCAGTTAATTTAGTTGATTTCACTTTTCTTGCACTAAATGCATAAACCTCATTTTGCAAACCTATTAATGAATTTAGATCTTTTACACTACCACTTTTAGAACTGATGTAATGCATACACATATTTATTGCACTTAACACTTCACTCACCTTAGGTATTTCAAGATTTGAGTCGATATCCACATTACTGTCAGTGTCACTTGAAACTGGTCCACTTTCTTGATCACCACCATGTTTTTGGCACACATCAGCAATAATCTCATCCTGTAGTTCCTCACACACACTAGATTGCCATCAAAATGCACAATGGTATCAAAATTTGCACCCTCTGTTTTGATTTTGTGCGGATAAAGCTCCACCACTTGTATGAATTTCACTTTCTGATCTAGGATATAACATGTCCTTTTTCTGTTCTCCATGGCTGATTAAAAGCAACTGAGAACTGAAAGACAATAAATTTCTATTTAACAATATACACCAAATACCGAACATTTTTATCTTTACTTCTTGTTTGTTGCTGCATTGTTGCGCTCTACTAGCAAACATATTATTGTCTTTTGTTTCCGAGGACGAAAGCCATCCGCTTTCTTTGTCAACAGAGATAAGAAAGATACCCTCGAGTTTCTTTAAGATAGTGTATGCCGTATGCTCATTATAATTATGTAAAACTCAGTTGTATTTCACTGAAATTTAATATGTATAGCAGCGAATTACGTATAAATAAGGTTCTGTTAACAGGTTTCTAAATTACATTTTGCTGGAACCTATGAAAATTTACATATAAATGCGAATTACTTACAACTGGGTTATGTATAAAACAGGTTCAATTGTATTTAAGTACAGTATCTTCCAAGAATACGACACAAAGATTTTCAAGAAAATCCCTCCACCTCCAGCTGCCCTGTTACAGGAACATATTTAAATGTACTGTACAGCTTGCACCACTTATATCTTTTATTTTGTATATCTTATATGTTCCAAATGTTTTGGAACAGCTACTTCTCTTTGTATGTTCATCGACCTTCACAAATGATAACCCATATAACAGAAATACTGTGCTTATAACTGAATATTAAAATTTAAACTGCTAATGAAATTCATCTTCTTGTATCTTGTCACCCTTTGTACTTATAGGTATTGTAATTATATCTTAAAATAGTGAACATTGGTATGCTTGTAGAGAAAGACCATCTATCTTTTCTTTTTTGTGGCAAACCTGTTGAATTTCTCGTTGATTAGAGAAAATGGCAACAAAATTATTATTGCATTGTTAGAAGGAAACAACAATATGACTGAAAATACATGCTTCAACTAAATAGAAAGAGATGAGCTTGTTTTTTTTATTGAGACCATATTAATAAATTAAATATTGTATTGAGAACAAGTATGTATAATAAGGAAGAACTAAGAGAGAATTTTAGGCACACTAGTTTATGTGACAATATAATCTGCATTAACTTAAAAAATGAAGATGTGCCATACATTATCTCACTTCACAGTCACACCAAGATGATAATATGCCTGTAATATATAAGAAGGCACATATTGAAAAAAACTATTATGCCTGAAGAAAACAAAGGATATAACACTACACTGCAACAAAGGTATTGGTTATTAGAAATTCTAACAAATTATAAGAAGATATTTGTAAGCAAGCCAGGGAACTGAACAGATACACATTATTTCTATGCAAGGATTTAAAGACTTATACACATAAATGCAGAGACCATTCCAAATGCCATTATGAAACAGGTGTGACATGTGAATGATGACCTAACTTTCAGATTCATCTAATGTCATTGCACTTTGTTGAGTTCACAAGAAAGAAAACAAGCTTGGAATAACGATCATACCATGAACTTTACCTCTGGCCGAAGACGATGAAGGAAAAGATGGTAGTGATGAAAACACAGATGACAAATTTGAAGAATCTGATTAATGTATTGTTCTCTAATACACTCTTTTATTTTCAAATACAACTAATTAGGATCTAACATTGTGTGTTTCATCTCATTGCTTGAAAAGCATGCAATAATTTTGACCAATTTTATGGTGCAAATATTACTATGTGACACACAACTCAAGATTGATTGTTTCAGTTATTACCCATAGTTTATATTTGCAAGAAACCATAAATGATTAAATATATAGATATCAACGTGCCCACCTGAAAAACAAAAGCTATTTTTATTTTTATATGGATTATTATTATCCTGTTTAAAAGTGTATTCCAATAAGTTATTAACCCACACTCATATGCATCAGCTGGCTAATAAAATGGGAATAGCATGCTTATTTCAAAGACAGTTAAGAATCTCATTGCAAGTGCTACGTACTATTTTACTCTGACAATTCAGCTCAACTATTAAAGTGCCAATAGAATGGTGGAGATTAAGCAATTTCAACCAATTGCGGTCATCTGACTGGAGCAATATTGTTGAAAAATCCTATTTCAGCTGATGTTCACTTCTTTGAGACCTTGTTGCACCTGACGTTTGCCTTGGTTATTGGTAACAAGGTGACAATCCAGGCAGCCAACCTTCACTTTTAATAACTGTCAGTTCCACAATTGTACTTTCAATTAATTCAGTTACAATGTTTATTTAAAGTTTTATCCAGTTCATAACATATTTAGTTCAAAAAAGGAGTGAAAATAATCATTATTTGTATTTTTTATGTATGAGATCAGTGCAATAACTTCAAATAAAATAACGTTTGTTTCCATTTCATGTATTACTTATTAAAAGCTGAAATACAATAATTGTTCCCTATTTCTATTGTTGCTATAGACATTTGTACATTGGGTGTAGGCACCATCAGCCATATCATAATTCAGGAGTCAGTGAAGAAAGAAAGAAAAGAAATTAGTAAGTAAACATGGTCGAATGAGTCATCTACCATTTGAGAACCAATGTTAACTTTTACTATCATAACCTGATAAAATCTCGCTTCCTATATATTATAAGTTATTAATAGTCTACTGAATTGCCTATCAAATACCTCTTGTGTTTTCATCTCTTAGGACAATTCATTCCCATCACTTTGCTCCAGTCGTGAATTATCAACAAGATGAAAACACTCATAGTATTACTTATGATTATACAGAAAAGGGTGTCCTCCATAGTAAGGGGTAATAAATGGCATAATTTCATTTAGGAAATAGCAACAGAATACAGATGTTCATACACAAAATACATTTAGAAAGCTAGTGCATTAATCTTAGCTCTTCCATACTTGCACCTCCTGGTTTATGTCTTGATCAAGTTATTCAAGTACCGCTCTATTTTCCAGACTCATGCCCCTTTCTTACGTTCTTGTCCATTTATCTCTTACCTGTTTTAAAAATAACTTTTTTCTTTTTTTTTTTTTTCCCTGTACATGGACCTATCAGCATAATAATTTGCCACTACATCTTTGGACATATTACCCATTATTCATTCCCTATAACATAGCTCCATCTTTTATCAATTTCATCCATAGGAACATTTGGAGTGTGTTATGCCAGAGTGAACCAAGCGACATTTTTTAAAAATGTAGAATTTACGCGCCAACCAATAGGCATTTCAGGTGGCTTGTCACCTAGGGGAAGGTTAAGACTGCATTCAGCCCATTAAACTACTGTAGGTAAATTTCATTTTTGCTGAGTAGATTTTGGTTACATTGGTAGTCAGGGAAAGTGAACTAAGTAGGCAGGAAGATCACTTACTGAGTGCATTGTCACAAGTGTAATTGTGGATATGGATCAAAATAGCAGCACACCTTCAGACTTCTCGGCGTTTTCCGATGAAGATTATTCACCTGAATCTGACTTAAGTAAAACTGTTATTTTTTAAATACTATGAGTAATATTTCCAAAATGTTTAGGCTATTAGGTTATGAAAATTCGTAAATACGTGGTCAGGCGAAGTGAACTATGCAACACGAGTTTTGTTTATTTCTTCATGTGATAGTGACATCTCTTGAGTACGATTTCAACTATGTACTATCTTGATTGAATGCCTCTGTGACCGGACAGCTTGTACCCGCCACAATGTATAGTTCACTATGGCTGAATATGATGCCACCAAGACAGCGTGGTATATTATTAGTGCGTTTTACGGAGGGTTAATGAAAATTATTTTCGCAAAAGATTAAGAAACAAGACTTGCTTAACTTCTTTTGAAAATTAATAACATTAAATAACAGTTATTATTATTACCATTATTATGAAATATAATTACATATATTATAAAACTGCATATTATTTTCAGATTTGTCATCAGATAGCTACTCTAGCTGTCCTCCACCAAAAAGACGCAGGAAAGCAAACCCTGAAATATGGAAGAATAACATTAGAAAAAGAAATCGAAAATGTGGAAAACAATAAAAAAATATTAATGGATTGAAAGTTTCTGCAAATAAATTCTGCGAGAGTTATGACTGTAATTGCCGCTGGAAATGTAAAGAGAGAATAACTTCTGATCAGCGAAAAATTAACTTTGATGAGTTTTACAGCAATGGTTCTTGGGAAACAAAAACAGCTATGCTAGCAAACGCAGTGAAAATAGTTCCTGTTAAACATCATAGAAAAGGACAGTCGAGAGAATATTACTTGAATGCAAGCAATGAAACTGTTCGCGTGTCAAAGCCATGTTTATGAATGCTTTGCAAGTTGACAGTGCAAGAGTTCACCGCGCCTTGAAGAAAGCCAATTCAGGTACTTTCGAGGACAAACGAGGTAAACATGTACCTGCAAATGCTACTTCTAATGAAATGCTTACCAGAATTCACAATCATATTGAGTCTTTCCCTTGCTACACAAGTCATTATGAACGCAACAAAGTTCCAAACTTGAAGTACTTACCATGCGAGCTTAATCTGCGAAAAATGTATTGCCTCTACAAGGAAATGATGAGGCAAGAAAATGACAATGGTGCTGATTGGAACAGAAACTGTGCAAGTGAAACTACATATAAACGCATATTCTATTGTGATTTTAACCTTAAGTTCAAATCTCCCAAAAAGGACACATACAAGACATGTGACGAGTTGAAAGTGCAGATAGATTCTGAGCCAAATAAAAAAGAGTGCAGAAGACTGAAGGCTATGCAGGAATTGCATCATTGACAGGTAGAAAGTGCTAAGAAAGCTCGTGAAAATGATATCATAGGTGGAATAGAAGAAAAAAGCCATGTGATTTCTTTTGACCTTGAAAAAGCTTTTTCGCTCCCAAAATTGTCAACTAATGAAGCTTACTACAAACGCCAGCTTTCTGTTTTTAATCTTGGTGTGCACAATTTAGCTATTCAACAAGCTTACATGTATATTTGGCATGAGGGAATACCCTCCAGAGGACCTCAAGAGTTAGGAAGCTGAGTCCAGAAATATGTGCAAGGAAATGTGAATTTGTCCCAAATGGTTGCTTGGTCTGATGCATGTGGTGGCCAGAACAGAAACATAAAAATTGTGCTGATGTGGATGCATCTGGTAGCTAAAGATGACTGTCCAGTTGATGTTATTATGCACAAGTTTTGCATCAGCGGTCACAGCTATCTTCCTAATGACAGAGACTTCAGTCAAATCGAAAACAAAATTCGGAGGAAGGAAAACATTTATTCCATTGATGAGTTTATACAAATTGTGAGATCTTGTCGTCAAAACAAGGTACAGTTTAAAGTTACTGAAATGTCAACAAATGCCTTTTTCTCCACAAAAGAACTTGAAGTGAGAATCACTAATCGAAGGTTGGATGTAGACAAACACATAGTGCATTGGTTAAAAATAAGAGAAATCAGGATTGAAAAATCAAACCCTGGTATCATGAAGTATAAGTATTCTTTTCAGGAAGATGTTCCTTATTATCAGTTAAATTTAAAGAAAAAACTTACTGGATCACCACCTAGGTTCAATGAAGGTCATTTGCAGTTCCTATACTCTTTAGGACACACAATTTCTAAAGACAAGAAGAGTGATATCCTCCATTTATTGAAATATGTACCACCTGCTCATCACAATTTCTTCCAAAACCTTTCTTCTACTGATGAAAATGAAGAAACTGATGGCATAGTACCTTTCGAGTATAGTGATTCCGACAATGTAAACTAACATATTGCAATTGCTTTGATATAAGAGTTTTAAGTATAGTCATGTTGTATCCATCAGAAATTAAAATTCAATAACTACGGTTCAAGATGTACTTAGTCGTGGTGATGCTGTATTATTTGCCGAAAGATCTAACATACAAAATTAACTTTAAAAAGGCATGCAAATTCATATAATTATAACAAGTTTAAAGACACTATAATGCATTTATCTTCAGACATTCAACTGATAGGGAAAATTAACTGTAGTCTGCTGAAATATGTATTACAAGGTAATAAACTGACACATGGGAAAGAAATATGGCATAACTAAATTATATTAATACAGTGAAAATTTTAACATCGTGTTACTGTTATAAACACTAAACAATCATAATGTATTCAGCAAGAGTGAACTATATACCCAATATTCTTAAAACCGTTCTGCCAGACTGAACTATGTGCTTGCATTGTAAAAGATAAAACATAATTTAATATATAATAAAGCAAATAGGATCGGACAGATGATATTGCAATTATTTGTCAAATGCCAATGAATACTCCTCTCGAGTTTCATACAGCTATGCGGCATAACAACGCTACTGTGTCTTCGCAAACTTCAGTGTCTTGTTCTGAAAAATATCGTAAATGGCACTTAGTTCACTCTGGCATAACACTCTCCATTTTTAAACGAGCACTTAAAATGCTCTTTAGGATGTAATTTTGAAGTGAAATTTTGAAAATAGTTTTCCAAATACATGATGAGTAAAGTTTGTAGCAACAAACGGCATGCATTAACCAAGCTTATCAACATAGGGCTTGGGGGGGGGAGGGGGGGGAAAGGGGAGACTTAAAACTTAATTAAACACGATGTGTTTTAAAGATATGCTTAATTTTAAAAACAAACTAATTTTCTAACCCAAAAAGAACTATAAATCTGAAATTGTTTAAATAAACGTGAAAACTGTAATCAAAAGAAGCACTTTTATGAAATAGGCCCATGATGAGCATATGTGACATTTAAAAACATCCACAATTTTTGGTAAATTCATTGAAATTTTAATATAACAATCTAGGTTTAATAACAACATGCAGACCAAATTTCACGCAAAAACAACAAATTACTTTGTGAAAGCAAATGCAATAGCATTTAAAAATAAAGTATAGAGAACAGTTTTAATAAGAAACCCCTAGAATATAATGTCTAACAGAAAATTATAATAATAAAGAAAAGAAACAGTATTACAGTGTTAAATAAGCACACACTTCTTCCAGTTACAAATAACATTACTTGTAGTGAGATGGGAGGAAGTCTAGTTTATTTTATTTAAAGAACTGCAAATTAGCTTCTTTCCAGAAGCAAACACTTTTTAGAGAAGGCTTCTTTACCTTCAGCAATACAATTAGACCTAGTTTGTTTTCTTTGACATCATGGGTCTGGAGTTGGTTTGACAGTGTTTCAGAATGGTAAATTGCATCCATTTTGATTTTAACAACCCTTTTGTCTCCAAATAAACACTTTTTGGAAACAGTTCTTTACATGTCACTTATTCCATGCTTCCCCCCCGCCCCTACAAACTTGTGTTAAGTTTTTCATTGCCTTTCACCATTCAGTCTTTTCCCAGAACTCAAGTTTTTCCTACGTATGTGCACCATTTGTCAAAATTTATGGAATATTCTTCAGCTCTTTTTCTGCATGATCAAGTATGCAATCTATGCGAAAAACTGCCTTTAAACGATGGAAAAAAAAAATTGACATCTGAGATTTGTATTTTATGCAGTGACAATACCTTCATCATCTAAAATACCACAGCATGTATGTCATGCTGATTTTTATTCTGTCCACCAAATCCTCATGGAATTGTCCAACTATGAGTTGCTTTGAAAGCTAGTGATGAGTGAAGCAATTCTTTAAAATATTTGTCTGCTTGTATTTCTACCTATAAGTAGAATGCTGGATTTTTAGTTTCTATATCCTTCACGCACAAGCTATACTGAGAAATCTGATGTAAATTATAAGCCTCACCTATATTTGCTACTATCAAAGAAAGCAGTTGGTATCATGAGTTTCCTCTGAATTATTACCAATATCTGATAGAGTTTGTGTTCTATCAATTGAAATTAATTAGTGAGGAAAATATGTTTCAGAAGCTATGCGCTTCCATTGTCAATTCCCTTATTCAACTGCCAGCATTGCTTGCTGTGATGGTTGTCCTTGTACCTAGTGGTGATTTGATGAACCTCTGTATCAGTAAGTCACCTGGTGGGATTTAAAAATTGAAATCGCGGTTTTTGTTTTTCAAAATGTAGATGTTCTCCCAAACTTTTAAATCGGTTTTCCCTGTGATATTTTTGAGCATTTATGGTGGGTTGGTCTTTCCAAAAATATCACAAGGAAAACAGAATTAAAAGTTTCGGAGAACATCTAAATTTGTTTTCAATTTTGAAATCCCGCCAGACGAGTACTGATGCAGAGGTTCATCAAACCACCATAGGGACAATAACAACCATCACAGCAAGCGATGCCGGCAGTTCACTAAGGGAATTGACATGGAAGCACACAGCTTCTAAAACATTTTCCAATAACAAAAGTTGATGTGGTGTTGCAAACTTGACTGATTAATACATTTCAATTGACGAGTTTCCTCCTTCAAGAGTTGGGAAACTTTTAGCTTGAATTTTTTGTATCCATAACTCTGCTATTTATTGGTGCTTCTTTGCTATAACATAAATTGTTATTTTATGATGAAATTTTAACAATTTATCATATGCAGTTCCAGTTAAAGTATTTTGGTAAATATTTTTTGTAAAAATATTGTGTTTACTTTTAAATTATCTGGAACCAACTTAAATGCATGATAAACAACTTTCACCTGCTCTCATCTTCAATAATATTTTTCATATATTTCATATTTTTCCCTGAAACTTTCTCGCTATAGTCTCTTTATGTTCATTTTGCAAATTTTCTCACTCTGGATATATTTGACAATTGTTATTACATAATAAATATCAATAGCAATTTTTAAAACAGAATATGCACATTCTGTTTTAAATTTTGATTTTTTTTCTTTTCTAATCTCCAGTGGTAATTAAGAATTATGGAAGTTGGATTATTTTTTTGGAGTTTCTTCAGGATCTCTTCACAATCTTGGAGATAATATTTATCTTTCAACAGAATTCATCTTTCTGGTTTTTCTTTTAGCTATAAAGTACACTATTGGAAATAGACAGCTTCAACATTACATGGATGCTCAAATTTCATTTGATAGAGATCTTCACTTTAATCAGAAAAATATAAATTATCACATGTATTATGTGAGATATTACTGGCATTATTGGTCATCATAAAGAAGGTAGGTGCTTATTGTTATATCTACACACTGTTAAAAATTAATTATATAAAATTATATCTCCTCATGTTCTTTTTATTTCTTTTTGAAATTCTATTTTATTTTATGTGGAACATGGATTGGGGGGGGGGATAAGAAGTGAAAATGATAATTCACCAAGAGTGACCAGATTGAGAGCTCATGGTTGGGTAAGTGAGGAGGCAAATCTGGGAGAAAAAAGGGAGAATAAAGTAGTGAAGCAAGGTCGGGTCAATGGAGAGCAACATAAAGAAAAAGGTTAAACAGTGCAAAAAGAAATGAACAGTAAAGAAAGAAAACCGATATAAGATAAATAGGCCAAACAAACAGGGAGAAGTGGTTATAATGTGTATGACGGCCTTACCCCCTTCCTCCCTTACAGAGAAATCAATGTTTAGACTAAGAAATGTGTAGAATCTCTAAAATTATAATTGTAATAATATACTGAACAAATATATTAATTCATCTTCCTCCTCAGATAAAGTGACAGTTTTCAACATGTGTACCTATGTAGTAACAAATCTTGCATAGAAAACTGATTTGCTTATTCCATTTCTGATTTGACAAAGTCACAATTATTTTGTACTTGGACCAAGCACGACAGAGCAACTCAACTATTATTATTGTACTCTTCCCTGCCTTTGTGCTCCATTAGGATTTATGTATGGCTGGATAAACTAAAAACACAGTTATTACTATTATTAAAATTTCACTAGTATATAATTTACACTTTTTATATACAAAAATAGTAAATAGAAGACACAGTTTCATTTACATCTTTAGAGAAACAAAAGTAATCATCACAATAATGCATCATGAACCTATAACAGTTCAAATAATTACTCATTATACAATACAATATCTTTTACAAAGGTGCTGATAAAAAGTATTACAGATGTAAAAAAAAATCTAACTTTAGTACAAAATGTGCATATATTGAGTACAAAATTATTTACAATAGAATACTTCAGGTATAGACTTTTGCATATCAATGACATAAAATGTATGCAGCAGAAAAGAAAATTAAATTAACTCTAAAGCTTTAATTCTCATCCATATGTACATTAATAAATGGCAATTATCCTAAATCATAACAAAATGAATCAAGGCAAACCAATCTATTACACTATTTTCAATATTTGACATTCCTTTAAAGTGTCCTGCAATTTTTGGCTTTGAGCGACTTCTTTTAAAATGCAACACAATACAGCTGTACCCAGTGTCCAAAAATGTCATGTATTTTTCAAATAACTGTGCTCTTTTTCAAGTCATGTTATATATATTTTACATTGATTTCAAGAACTCTTTACATATGGTTATAGGGGATACAGCCTACGAGAGATTGCTAAACAAAGAGGGCTCATTTCCATGCCAGGGTGATCAATGTTCTAACTTTAGTCACTAAAATACATAATCAGAGAAATCAACAAACATCCTATGTAGAAAAGAAGAATTATTTCAGTCTTTTACTAGTACTATGAGCTATTATCACACATATTTCAAGTCATTATTATATGAACATTGAAAACATAATTGCAATGAATTTGGCCATCAACTTCCTTCACCCTAATGTTGATTACCGATAATCTGCATGTTAAATTTAACACTGAAACCATGCTATGGATATAATTTATATACCGCACTCATTACCGATTACCACATTGTAATGGTATGAAATCTGGTTTATAAACTGCAAAGGTAAGACCTAATAACAGTAACCTAATGACCTAATAATAATAATTATGTAATTAAATGCTCATATAAGTACATAACATAATTAATTAGTAAGTACATTAGTTGGCAATTAAATGGTAGAAGCACAAAGTTTGTATACATGAAAATAATAAACTGGGACACCAACATGACATATTCAATATAACTAACCTTTCCAATACATGTAACAGCCATGCATTTGTGGGGGAGTTGCCAGTTATAAAAAGTCCTAAGCACCAGAATATATGATTCTACTGAGTTATCCCAAATGGTGGGGAAATGTCAAAGTTACATTTTAATAATCCCTCATATGCTGCATCTCCTATACCAGATTTATCCAAATGTAGAAAATGGCATCCAAAATGTAGGACATCGAGGTTAGTGTGGAAAAGAATGAAAATTAATTATTAGCTGAATGCCTTATATTCTCTTAATTATTTCAACCCTAAATGGAATGAACACTGTTTCAGAGAATTTGTTTGATTTTTTTATTTATTAATTTTATTGTTACTCTCAGTGGTGTATTGATTACCATGGTGACCATAGTCACAGATTCAATCCTGACAAAAATTGCTTAGCTTGGCTTCTTCTGAAGGGAAATAAGTCTATTGGTCCCATGTGATGTTTATTTGCATAAAAGAACCCTTTACCTTGAAAGAGAAGGTCCCTGGGAAAAATCTAAATATTTTCATATTTGCAAATTTCAGCCTCTGGTGTTATCTATGGGATGCAATTATACCTCGTCACCATTGTATACATAGTGGCAGAATTGCAAAATAGAAATTCTACTTAATCAAGAAAATATTGTTAGATGTCTCAAATATGCCCACATGGCATGATAGAATTTGAATTGGGTTAATTAAAGCTGTAAGCATATACAAAGTTATGGTCTGCCCTTTTTTAAAGGTATAATTTTGACACATGACAATAAAACTACTGAAAAAAGAAAAAATTATTCAAGGATTTTTGTGATTGTTTTGACTAAAATTTTTAACAAAACAATCAGAGGTTTTGAAAAATCTTCAACTAAAAAGCATTTCCCTTTTATTTGTGTCAGAAAGATTACAATTATAAGTAAATCCATTATAATCAGGCACCAAAATCAATTGCACAAGCTTCAGTGTTGCATCTCCAATACTACTGCCTCCATGGGTGCACACACAGGGCGAGATTCACAGTTTCTATCTTGGGGCACACCTGTACTCAAATCTCACTTGCATGCCAATATTAAAACCAAGAAAACAAAACCTAACTCAAAAGTGAAGAGCAAATAAGTGAGATTTGAGTATACTATAATGTGGAATTATGTTATGAGGATTGGATACAGGATATGCATATGAAGTGATTTATTCAGTGAAACTTTTAAAATGAGAGGTATATTGAAAAAGGGGTTTTAATGTCCTGTTCTAACATAACATTCTAATATTTGTGTTTGTTGATAACTGATATTTAGAAAGTTATTTACCCGATCTCTGTACAGGTGTATCTTAAGTTACCATTGGTTTGACAACACTAGTAAGGTTGTTTTAAAATCTCATTTAAGGAGCAAAATGAAATCTTAAATGCACCAGTTGGGAGTATAGTAATCAAAAAATGTTGCAAACTCAAGCTTAAAGAAAATGGCAACAAGTTCATACATTCTTTGGGAGCTGTAAATCTTGCACTGAACTTAACTACTCCTTTCTGCAGAAATAAAATAATAAGGAATCATATACTAATTTAGCAGTCTACATACTTAATAAGCAATGTAAGTATTTTGTTGGGATCTGTTTAACATGTATTTTAAAAATTGTCTTTGTATACTATCTACTTAAAGATAAACAATTAAAAGTGTAAATCATCCTTGGGCACCATTACATATCTTGCTGGAGGTCTCCTACATTTTAGTTTTGCTACTGGATCTGTATAGTATATTTTTGCAATTCACTTTAAAGACTATAATTGCATTTTTTTTTAAAGTCTTGTCTTTTTAATTTTTTATGCATGTAGCTCTATTGCATTATGATTTGTCATAATTTATAATGACTTTATTTCTACACAAAAAGATTCTGATTTAACTTTTAAGTTTATATAAATACAAACTGATGTAAACTCCTTATCACAGCAAATTCAATGCATTACAGAACTTTCCAAGAGTTGTCACATTTCAAAGCTTTTCTTGCCAAATTGCTGCCAATACGTTTTCAGTCTTTGATAGTCTTGAAAGCAAATAAGGACAAGCTCTAAATGATCCAAGATTTGAAAATGATTTAATGGCTTTGGCCAATTAATTGCAAAATGACAGAGCAAAAAGTAATAATAATAATAATAATAATAATAATAATAAAAATGGCTATCTGATTAAGAGATGTATGCAAGCTGATTAGTATATACAAAAGCAAATCATGCCAATATGTTGTTGGCTTTGTAGATTACCACAACATGAAAAAATGAGGGCATATGAAGAAATTACTAGGCAGATTTCCAAACTAAGTATATAATAGTACATTAAGGCAATCTAATACAGTGTAGTTGAATTTATCAATTCATGTTATTTCCATTGTATTATTTAATTGTAGCCTAATTTCATCGATGTGTATGTGAAAATATTATGTAATATTATTGTTTTACTGTGATGCTAATAGTGAATGATAAATTATTTAAGTGTTCTAATGGGATTCAGTTTGACAAAGAGACAATTGCAGACACACTTTATGACATTGTCAAGTCTTGTCCAATCTCATCAAATATTTTCTATATTTGCCAATTTTTCTTGTAAACTCTTGAATTAAAAAGAAAAGTCACGAAAGTGTGTTTCTCTTCTCCTCTGCTTAATTACTTAATTCTGGTCTAAATGTACACTATGTTATATAAGTAAAATCAATAATACATAATCAATAATGAAACACTGAAGAATATGACAAGGAACATGTCTTTATAAATATTACAGAAATACACATAAAATGTGTAACATTTGTACAAACTGAAATCTTTTACCAATATTTCCCAAGTGGATTTACTTTTTCAAAAGGTGACATACTTTGATTTACTTTCCAAGCCATAATGATTTAACCCAAAAATGAGCATAAAGAAACAACATAACACCTGTGGCAGACTAAAGATCCAGAGAATGCAGTGGTAATCACACGATTCACGTGTCTCTTTAATATTCAGTTAACTTGGTAAAGACAAAAATTATCAACCTTTAAGTCCCTCTATAGATACTTAAAATATCTTGTAGTGAGCAACAGCTTACATAATATCAATTTCGAATAAATTTTACTGGCCACCAAAATCATTGTGAGGAAGAGTCACACTGAGGGATGAATGAGCGAGTCTACTTCAATAATGAGCGGGTCTACCTCAGCCCTTATTTGATTTAACATAAGCGAGACATGCCTTTCAACTTTAAGGAGCACTCTGCCCAGGTTTTTGTTACCAGTTAAATTTAAAAAACCTCATTGCATTCTTCTATTGTTTGTGCTTGAAATGCCTTTTGTCAAGAATAATAAAGTAAGTTTCTGGTGATTTCTTGCATTGCTAGGCACAGCTGATTTGAAGAGTCTGGCTGTTATTATCTAATGGTAAAGCTCCTTTAGTTACTGGATTGCCTAGTTAGAAAACTAGATGGCAATTCTGGACGATGGTGTAGAGTTGCATTGAGCTTGTTTTATCTTTATTACTATATGAATTTTGAACCAAATGAATCTTACTTAAGGAGGGGAATAAAAAAATGAGAAAGCCCAAAATAAAAACTGTGCTTAAGGAGATTTCTGATCTCTCTCAAATATATTTTATTCCCCTCCTGAAAACATAAAAGAAAAATAATTGAAAGAGAAATGTACACAACAAATGGACTGTGTAAGTATACAATTATCAATGAATGAAATTAACAATTTCTCTTATAGATTTAAAATCGTACATTTTTACTTACAAAATGGGTGTCCTAACTGTGATAGTTAGGATTATAAGGAGCTTGTTTGGAGTAAGCTTCTTGATGTGAAGAGTAAGCTGGTGGCTGCTGACCTATAAACATCATTCAAGCAATAGTGAAGCAATAATACCCAATTGCTTATTAAAACTACATGTCAATAAACTGACATTAAATGAATAAATGTTTCCATGCATTGGCATTTTAGTTAGCTTTTATTACTACTACTACTACTACTACTACTACTCTTATTATTATTATTACATTTTATTTGGTTATTTTTCATGAGCATTACATATTATGTGCATGGCAATAAGGTAAATTCTTTACATTTGTTTCAAGCTAAGTCAAAATAAAGACAGTTACATTCATAAGCTGGGCTTTTAATTCACCAAATTCAGGTGAGTGTGTGCCAACATGGTTATAGCTTAATAATCCAAAATGCACAAGAATGCTACCAACTTCAAAGTTTTAGCAAATGCATAAGAGCAAAAGAATGCTACCAACTTCAAAGTTTTAGCAATATATTAAAGAAAACAATAATAGAATGACATTGTAAGAGCTCTAAAATAAATCATTGAAAAATAAAAACACTTGCATTATAATCATATGACTTCTCCCACTCTTCTTGCTCATGTATTTATGAGGCCAATTGAACAACTTGTGGCTGTGAAGTTTGGTTCCTGCTCAGGAAAAATAATGTTATGATGTTGAACACAGCTTATAATGACAGCACTATGTGAAAACTTCAAGTGCATGAGTGGTTTTCTCATTTAAAAAATAGTGAAATATAGACTGATGATAAACTTCATTCTGGATGTCTGTCAACTTCCCAAAAGGACAAAAATTGTTGAATACGTTCATGCTTAAAGACCAACAATGGTCCTTTGAACAGATAGGGGATTTGTCTGGATTGTCTTGGAACTCAATTCAGTAAATTTTAATGAAAAATTTTGGGACTGAGAAGGGTCAATGCAAAATGGGTACCTTGGGTTCTGACAGACCAGCATAAACAGTTTTGAGTGGAAACATGCAATGCTTTGAAAGAACTACTGCTAAGCAACAAAGAATTTTTCCATGTTCATTACTGGTGGCAAGAGATGGTTGCCAGTGGAAGTTACAAGCAAGTGGAAAATGCCATAGTCACCTCATTAAAGAAAAGCTTGCCAAGTGAAGTTGAATATCGAGATGTTACTCTTTGTTTAATATGTGAAGAGGATAGTGTATTTGGAGTTCAATTCACTAGGTCAGACTGCCAAAGATGTTTATCTAGAGGTTTTGAGAAGATAGTATAACAATATGTGACAAAAATTGTGTGATTTGTGGAAAAGGGGGACTAATTTTTCCACAGTAATAAGCCATCTCAGGGCACCATTTTGGCAAAACATATGGAATAAAAAACAGGAAGATGCCGTCAGCCATCATAATAAGTGAGTTTGAGAAATGTTTCCAAAAATGGAATCCCAACCGGGACAAATGTATCAAGTGTAATGGGAGGTACTGTGAAGAATATAAAATTGCTTTTTGGTACCCCTTGTATGATAGCTTTGAAATTTCATGTTCTTTGTTTGGCCTTGTCATTAGACTAAACGCATTTTTAAAATGTTTGAAAAATACTACAAATAAGAAATAATATTTTAGAAATAAAATTAATACAAATCTATTAACATAATTTTTATGTTAAGGGGATCTATATTAAAATAACAGCTAAAGCTTTTCTGGCAGCATATCATCAAATTTTCTCTGGCTTCTAGCCAGGTAAATATATGGTTTGAAGCTGACGTTTTGAAAGTATCCATCATCCTTGAATTCAGCATAAATTGTTTGATTTATTAAGATCAGTTTCAAACCTGGTTAGAAGCCTGAGAAAATTTAGAAGGATTTATATTGTTTATCTAGTAAGCTTCTGTCAATCTATTGTGGTTTAACAATTATATAAGATTCATTCCAAATATATGCTTTCTTTTATTATTCAAATAGCCTTAGCAAATCATATTTTAATCAAACTCATTTAGAGTCTCTTTAAGAATAATAATGAAATAATGAAAGAGTATTCTGGAAAGGGAGGATTTTCTGGAAATTTGTATCACATTCTTAAAAGATGCTGAACTTTTGCAAAATGTGCATTTGAACATAAATATGGATATCAAGGTCAGATGGGTATTATCTTACCTACCTAGTAAATGACAAATTCATGCAGTTAGCAGTGCTGAGACTGAAACTGCAGTCCCTGCTCTGCAGTAATATATGCACTTAAAGAGTTTGCTTTTACAGTATTAGTAAAATACTGGTACTGATAATAAAAATCAGATGTATTCCATTCACATGACTTTCTTTTCTTTGAATAAACTATTATTATTCTTTTATCTACATCATACTAATCACGATAAACACTACCAGAAATGGTCTTATTACTAAGTTCCTAATAAATAGAAGGGGAATAAGGGAATATCCTAGACTAAAACAATAGTCAAATCTTTTTAAAGCTGTGATTGTCATTGAAATTCAGTTCTATTACTATGGCCAGGAGTAAAACAAAAGGGATGAGGACTTCCCATTTGAGAAAAGCTTAAGTGAAACCAAAATTGAAACCAACAACAGGGAATACCTTGGAAATGATTAGCTCTGCAAAACAAACTGTATCTGAAATAAATTGTGTGCTTTAATGAGATCTACATTTTTTGTGCAATAAGTTTTTATCTATCTCTAATGGTTTTCAGTTATGCAACAATAATTCAGAATGACGAGGGCTTCAGCAACTATTTCTAAGAAATTCAGGATACACATTTTATTTGCCAATAAATATCTTTTATATACAACATTTTAATTAAAACCATTAGAGCCATTTTAAGAAAATAAAAAATTTCCATGTAAAGGGTAGTTTGGGATGATTTTCCTAACAATCTTTGTGTTACATCTTTGGATGATACTGAATCTAAATAAAAGTATTAAATCAACTTTTCATTTTTAAGTTATGATGTCTACACACACACACACTTCTAATACTTTATTAAATTCAAGGGTCCTCAAAACATGTATTTCTGGTAAATATCAGTATAAAATTGTTAAGATGAAATACAACACCTTCTCTACCAATTATGTACATTGTACATATGTGCTAGAGAAAGTAAAATGTCATGCAAGTCTTACCTGGGTATACTTGGGGCATTCCTGGTGCCATTGAGTATTGTTGAGCAGGTTGTGTTGGATATGACTGATGAACCGGTTGAGGAGCAATTACTACAGTCTGTACTGCAGGTTGTGGAACATCTTAATGGGAACAAAAATCATTACAGAAAATTGGCTAAAGAATGCAAAATGTCTTTAACTTAAATTTAAATCCCCTAGCTTTTATTCTTTCCAATCCTTTTTAATATTTTTCTACAAACAACAATGTCAGCTGAGGCTAAAAACCAAAATAAAATATTAAGGGTTACAGAAAATTATAATGAGAAAATTTAGACCACATTCTTTTGTCTACAACAATTATTAGTATTTTAAATGTTCTGTTATAAAGCATTTGAATGCACAGGAGAGAGACGAACATCATCTACCTTAGATTCCAAAACATTATTGCCAAAATGCTAAATAATGCAGTGTTATTACGAATGATCTTTGCCCGCCTAGGTAGCGTGGTGATAGCATGTCTGCCTCATATAACAGGTTGTGAGTTCGAATCTCATTTAGGGTGAGTTACTTGGATAAGGTTTTTTTTGGGGGGGTTTTCCCTTATCCTGAGAAGACGAATGTTGAGTAACTTTAAGCTCCAGGGATCCTGATATTTGAGCATCATTTCACCAATTTCATTCATCATCCGATATGACCAACCAGGTTAAAGGACGTTAAGCTAAAAAAAAAAAAAACATTGAGACATGACAGTACCAATGAAAGAGAAATTCAAACATTTTATGTGGTTGGAACAACTGCTATTGTATTGTTTCTTTGTTACTAGGGCAATAGGGGAGAAAATGGCTGCTATTGAATACAAAAAGGAATTACATTTTCATGTCTACTAGTTTGTTATCACTGAGCAAAATAATTTAAGAAGAAAGTTTGGAGGAGATGTACCCTGTGGTCCCAGTATTCCTATCTGGTTTTCTGATTTTAAAGCAAGAGGTTGCATCTCTAAAAGAAAGTCAGCCAGTCCTACAGCAATAAATGAGCAATGGCGGTGCGTGTGCGAGAGAATTTTGTATAAAGTCTATATAACCACCAAAGCCAGCAAACAATTAGAAATCCTGCAACCTAATGGGCGGAAGCTTTTATGCAAATGTTTGCATTCTATCCTTATTGTCTGTAATTGTTGCAGGCCTTGAAACCAGATGACAAAGTCAGGTTATTGATTTTCTAAAAAAACTGGAAACTGATGGCATTTTGGAATTATTGGTATCCAGTGATGCATCTGTTGTGCAAAGTACACAAACATAATGTCAGGATATGTGGTCTGTAAAAACCTCGATGTTATGTACAGCATGTACATGACTCCCTCCAAGTGAATGTTCTCTGTGCTAGCTATGAAAAGGTATAATTGCTCTTTCTTTTTCGCCAAACCTGAAGAGTTGCTTTGAAAAAGAATTTAGATTCATGATTGGAATAAATGATAAACAATTTGGATATAGAAAGGGCCTATTAACTGAAAAGGGATAAATGCAGCACTAAAAACTATTAAAAAAAAATCACATACTAAATATGTTAAAAGAATTTTAATTCACAAATGCAGTGCATTAGTCAATCTGTGGTGGATGCACTTTTTTGGGAGATTATGTGAAAAAGACTACCCAAAATGTCTTTATGAAATATTAAGAGATTATTGAAACAACAGAAAGATCTTTAAAAAGGTATTAATGATACGGTATACATTATAATTACCAAGGAATGCCCCCAGGGTTCAGTTCTTGGACTGTTATTTTGGGAAACTGTATTGAAGATCATTTTGGAGCATTTAAATGAAGATGCATATATAACAAACACCAAATCTTTTATTCATTATTGAGGGGTAAATTAAAACTCAAAACAAAACCTAGGTGCCTGGAGCCCAAACTCAAAATTATAAAAGCACTGAATAAATGATAGGATTTTGAAGGGGTTTAAAAAGTAATTCAAACATAAAGTGGGGAAATTTTGAGTTGGATCCTTAGGAAATGCTGAACTTAAATACAAAATGTTTAGCCATTTTTACTTTCTCTACACGTACTATGTATAGATAAGGTATTGTAATTCCCTCAAAAATTTGATACCAAGATTTCACCAGAAATACATGTTTTGGGGCCCTCTAAATAGAAAAAAAGCATTTTTAGAAAAATATCCATGGAGTATGTTTGTGTGTCTGTGGGCAGCATAACTGAAAAACGAAAATTCTGTTAAATGCCAAACTTGATATTTAAGTTCAGTATCTTCCAACCACAATTTACAATGAAATTTTTTTGAAAATTTTAGTTTTCTCAAAAATGACAATTTTTATTAAAATCTATATTTAACAACATTTACCTGACAAATAAAATGCATATCTTGAATTTTATGGGAATAGCCGTTGAAGACCTCTTTAATCTGGATGAATGTTTCTGTATTTTACATAACTGATAAAACATAAGGGACTAACAAAGATTTATATAAAATATGTAGAACTCTTAAAACACACAATTTTTGTCATATACATTTTATTCGTGGATATTGAGATATTCCTTGTTAATGGTTTCAATTTTAAAATACTTGTCAATCTCATACTGAACTTGTCAACTCGTGGCCACACAAAGAAACATATTTTAATCGCATAGTAACCATATTTTGAAACATTTGACTATCGGTTTAGCCTAGTGTATTCCCTTATTTTCCTTCTACTTACTAGGAAGCAAGTAATAAGACCAGTTCTGCTAATGTAGTTCATGCTTGATGAGCATGAGGTAGATAGAAGAATAAGCTTATTAACAATAATTTAGTATAGAGATGCAGAGAAAGTCAATGAAATGAAATGCATCAGATTAATTTTTTTTTACTATCCTCTCTCTCTCACACAAGGATCTTTATCTAAAAATAAATTTTTGGATAAAGGCACCTCAAAACATTTATTAACAGTGTGACTATAAACTTTTTTTGGTGGAATCCAATACTTTGTCTATGTATACTGGCTATGGTTGAGGGAATAAATCCATTATGTAGGAACTGAACATCCAGTGATATTAATTTAAACATTTGGATATTTTGGACTATTTTTCAATAATTTGCTAATGATATGAATGATAGTTTACATCAGAAGCTGGGTGATTGTACAATTCTTATACTTCTAGATCAGTGTTTCCCAACCTTTGGAAGTTCACGGCACCCTTGGGAATAACATTCAACACCAGGGGCACCCTTCCTTGAATTAAAAGAAAATTAAGCTTAATATGTTAATTTATTGAAATATTATATAATAATAACCTACACCATAATTTAATACAGTAAACTTTACTACAATCACTGAGTAAAAATACATCAATAAATTTTGTTCGATTAATGTGAAACTTGTGATTGATGCTTAAAGCACAGATATGTGATATCGGGTCATACAGTTGGCAGTGAAACACACAAATCATCCTCAAGGTTATTCAGTCTATTTCTTGCTTTGCATTTTATTGTCACCATAGCAGAGAAGGCTTGCTCGCATAGATAGGATGTTGAAAAGGGCAAAAGTGCGTTAATTGCTTTCTTCATTAGGTTAGGGTACTCCTCTCTCCGGTGAAGCCAAAAACTAGCCACCGACGCCTCACTCTTGGTGAACTTACCTTTGAGTGTGGAATCAGCGCAAAGATCAATAAATTCATCTGTTCACAAGCAGTGAAATCTATTTCCTCTGCACTATCTACGAAATCAAATGGTGAGACAACCCAGTCGAGATTCGTAGTGGAAATAGTTGGAAAGTACGCATCTATTGCATCTTGCAATCTTGATAAGTGATCACAAATGCGGTCTTTCAGCTTACCCAGATCTTTATCTCCTGCCACATTAAGAAGAGATGGAAAGTTCGACAAATCTCCTTTTTGAACTGCAGACTTCCAAGAACTAAGTTTTCTTTTAAAACCTTTCATTTTATTGGTTGAGGAGATTATTGTTTCATGTCGACCCTGCATTGAAACATTCAGTTCATTCAGCTTATGAAAAATATCTGCCAGATACAACAGTTCAAAACACCAAGAATCACTTAGTAAGAGCTCATGAAATGTGTCTTGATTTTCATCCTTAAAAAAAGTTTTTAGCTGTTCTTTAAGTTCGAGAAACCGGTTCAATACACGACCTCGCGACAACCACCTTACTTCTGTGTGAAGTAACAAAGAGGGATGAGCTGCATCCGTTGCCTGACATAACTGTTCAAAAATTCTGCACTTTAAAGGTCGAGACTTCATATAGTTCACCATTTTCACAACTTGGTTAAACACTTCAGCAAAATCTTCATTACACGTTTTCACGACTAATGCCTCTCTACACAGAAAACAGTGAGTTATAATAATGGATGGATTTTCATTGAGAGCTCTGGCAGTAAAACCTTTAATTTTCCCAGACATAGATGGTGCACCATCTGTACATATACCACAACAGTCTTTCCATGAAAGATCATGGTCATTGAGATAGGAATTAATAGAAACGAAAATATCATGGCCTGTGGTTGTCGTCTCCAGCAGTCTACAGAACAGAAACTGTTCACTAATATCTTTTTCATCAATATATCTGATAAAACCAAGGAGTTGCGGTTTGTCGAGACTCTCATCTACTTGCAAAGCAAATGTTCTATAAGTTTTTATTTTCTCCGTGACTTGTTCGTTGATATTGCATGACATTTCAGATATCCTGCGACTGATTGTGTTGTTGGACAGAGGAACTTTCGAAATTTGATTAGCTGCTCCTTCGCCAAGTATTGTTGAAACTATAACTTGACATGCAGGGCCAATGATTTCCTCTCCAAGAGTATGAGGTTTCTTTTTTTTTTAGCTATCATTTCTACTACTTTAAATGAGGCTTCAAGAGCAGTATCACCTATAGTCATTCTCTTTACCATTCGCACAGCTGTTTTCTTCTCCCCTTCTAATATATGTGAAAAATACATTACACTTTTCTGTGACACACTAGGATGCTTTGTTGTAAGATGCTGCTTCAGTTTGCTAGGTACCATGGCCTCGTTGCTAAGTGTTTCGCCACAAACTAAACACACAGGGATAGGGTTTTCCTCGTTGTTATTCCACTTAAATCCATACGCTAAGTAACTGTCCTGGTATGTTCTTTTCTTTCGTTTGTCTTCTTTATGTGGTGAATTGAACGGTGGTAGAAACTGTAAGATTTGGCTTCTTAAAGCAAGCAGTAGGAGCCGACTGTTCACTTTCACTGTCCTGGCGTTTACGTTTAACAATGAACTTATCCATAGCTAAACACTGTGAATCAACGCGAGGAAGACAACTGAAAGCGCCAAGCAGCGTACACTTTTATATATTCATCTGTCGAAGTCTTGGGAATGTTCGTGAGGAAGCGAGTAGTCTCGGGAATGTTCGGCAGGGTATAGCTGTAATGCCATCTGTGGGATACTAGTATAACTGAATTATTGAAATGAATCGACCACTATCACCATCTGCCGTGCATGAGAGTATTGATTTTACTTATTTTATTTCAAGACCTTACAAGACATAAGGCTTCAGTAGAAGGTACTTTTTGTTTTGTTTATCTCAATATCTCGCGGCACTCCTTAGCCAATCACACGGCACCCTAGGGTGCCGGGGCACAACGGTTGGGAACCGTTGTTCTAGATCTTTTTGAAAATGAATTGAGCTCTGCCACTTCTTCTTCTTTTTTTGGTAGTGTTTAACGCCCGCTTTAACTACTTATGGCACCGAGGGCAGTGACGCTGATGATACATGAATGAAGATGGAGCACCGGTGGAATGCAATGGTGGGGGAAACCGGAGAACCCAGAGAAAAACCGCCCCAGCACTGCTTTGTCCACCACAAATCTCACATGCGGTTGCTTGGGATCAAACCCGGGACATCTAGGTCAGAGGCAAGTGGTCTAACCACTCGGCCACGGCACGGCCTCCTGCCACTTCTTGATACCCTTTGGAAGAAATACAGCTTCATAGTTATCTAGTCATTATATAAGTAAACTGTCAAATTTCAGAATCAAAGAACTATATGTAATGCCTTTTAAAAATAAAAAAAAAAAAATATATGTTCCATGCACATGACTTTCTCTAACTATTCTTGGAAAAGGATATTCTTTTATCTACTTCATCTAATTGCGATAAACATTAGCAGAAATTATCTTACTACTCCATTCCTTGTACACAGAAGGGAACAGGGTTATACATTAGGCTAAAACAATAGTCAAATCTGTTAAAGAGCAGCTGATTGCTAAGGTATGGCCAAGAGTAAAATAAAATAAAAAAGAATGACCACTTTCCATTTGAGAAAAGTTTAAATATTGGAATATCTGACATAAATTGTGTGCTTTAAGGAGATCTACATTTGTTTGAGTACTTTATTTCAAGAGTGAAGTTCGAGTGTAATCCATGTGTTTACTCCCATTTACTAAGATTTTGTCTATCTCTTACAGTTTACCAATTATGCAAAAGTCATGCAGAAAGAATATTTCAGAGGCCATTTCCAGAAAATTCAAAATATACATTTTATTTGTCATGAAAATAGTTTAAACATAAGTTACTTTAATCAAACTCTAAAGCCATTTTTGAGAAAATACAATTTTTAAAAAAATATTCCATATGAAGGATAACTTGGGATGGAGATAAGATTTTCTTGTTAATCATATTGCTTTATTGGAAGATGTTGAACTATCAAGCTTGTTATTTAGTGGATTTTTGTTTTTTCGGTTATTACGTTGAGTTATGTCACACACACATGGAAAATTTTACAAACAGACCTTTTATGGGTTCAGGGAATCTCAATACATGTATTTCTGGTGAAATCTGAACATCAAACTTTGGGTGTAATACAATACCTTCTCCACCTATGTACATTGGTAGACTAAACCTGTAACCTGTCATTAATTAACAAATTGCAATTCTAATTCATACTTCATCGTTTTAACAAGGTAATTTAAAATATTGGCTTCTTTTGCCTTAAGTATTCTTTAGGTAAAAATTCAATGATATGTACTGAAGTTGTACATAGATCACAAAATGTATATTTAATTTGGTAACTTGACAGCAGATATGCAATTAGCTTCTCATATAAATGAAAAAAGAAGCTAGTAACAGTGAAGTAACACAAATATTAATGTAATAATTAATAATTGTAACAAATCTTCACTTATCTTTTGGAATCCTTGGACTAGTTTTGCAATAAATGTGTCAATTGCATCCTCAGCATTAATTTCCTTTTGGTCTCCATTTTTGATGTTGGGACCAA
This sequence comes from Hymenopus coronatus, assembly GCA_030762935.1. Classification (NCBI taxonomy): domain Eukaryota; kingdom Metazoa; phylum Arthropoda; class Insecta; order Mantodea; family Hymenopodidae; genus Hymenopus; species Hymenopus coronatus. The sequence goes on along the minus strand of CM060884.1, from coordinate 46,821,725 downwards.
AAGGAAATTAATGCTGAGGATGCAATTGATGCATTTATTGCAAAACTAGTCCAAGCATTCCAAAAGAAGTGAAGATTTGTTACAATTATTATTTATATTAATAGCTTCTCTTATTTCATCACTCAGTAACTTTATAATGGACTATTTACAAAAGTAGTGGTAGTAGTAGAGTAAATGTAAGCTAGGAAATTTATACAACAAAACACGTCAACACAAAACTATGATTCCAACCATAATGCCACAAACAAGTGACATTTTAATAATATATGTGACTTGTATAATAATTGCACAGAGATATAAGGATACGAAATTTGATGTTCTCTGAATCTCTGATTACTATAACAATACCAATGTATTGAGGTGGACTTGGATAGCAAAGATTACATACTGCCATAAACGGCTCCACGATGACGTCGCTTATACATCAAGCAGCATGGGCAACAGAAACAGCATACACAGCATACTATTATTATTCCAACCCCAATTGCTATCAGCACTGGCAATACGACCTCAAAGCTGTGAACAATAATTTTCTTATTAGCAAAAATTGTGCATTTACACTACAATTCAATGTAGAATTTTATAAAGAACTCTGGAGAGATCAGAATATTCATGTTGTAGCTTTCATTCTACACAAACAAAATCAGGTTAACTAAACAACCATCGCAACACCTGGGTTAATAGAATTAACAAAATCATGGAAAAAATTGGCTTGTGTATGGTGTGGCAGGATACAGAGAGCAAGGAAAGTGTATTTTAGAAAGACGTTAAACAAAAAAATTGTTGATATGGAAATGCAGGAGATATTAAGTAGTTTCAGCAACAAGAAGTCACAGGGAGATAAAAAATATATATGGTAGAGAAAATTATGTAGATAAAGGTGACATGGGCCTGAGCAAGGGTAGTGGAGTTGAAAGGTTCAAGAGGAGGTTTAAATAAAGAGGAATGTCTGATGTGTGGCATGTAAGACAACTATTGACATTTAATTCTGGAATGCGAAGAAACTAAAGAAATGAGAGAAAAACTATGAATTGAGAAGTGTGCTAATACCAAAAGAGATTACAGGATAAAAGTTATTGAAATGAAAGCTAGGCACGAAATCTTGTGGCCTGATTTGCTGAATAACTGCAAGGCTGAAGCTATTTGGGCAACTCAAGAGGAGTCACTAGTGCTGTATTTTCTTGTATGGTCAAAAGCTTGTAAAATTATTCATTCATTCAAACGAACCATAATGATTCATAGAGGAAAATTAGTCATTTTGACAATATGGTAATCACTGCAGTAAGTACCCTGAGGAGTATCAATGGACGATCTTAATAAATAAAGGAACAATTCTTTATACGAATATTATGAATATATTTTGTCATAACCATTCAGCAGTACCTAACATAACTCCATGGCACGACAGCTCACGGGGAACCTTGGCCTACCGCCCGGCCGCTGCATCCCCCATCTCGGTCCACTACAGACGTCATGGATGGGGTGCAGTATTGGAGGGTGAGACGTGGTCAGCGCCTCGAGGCCCCCCGGCCGGTTAATGCGGTCCTCATGACCTGGAGCCGCTACTTCTCCATCAAGTAGCTCCTCAATTGGCCCCCCAGGGACCTTACGAGGCTGAGTGCACCCCGGGCCAGGTCTCCCGGCGGGGGAAAAATCCCCACGCCGGTACTGGGGATCGAACCCAGGTCTCCCGCTTGGTAAGCAGCAACGCTACCACCGCGCTAAGGAGACGACCATTTCAGCAGTACCTACAAATCTTATATATCTTTCTAACCTTGTATAATTAATTTTGCAAACCAAGCTTGCACCAATCATACCTATTAGCAGAGCATTTAAGTATCATATGATAAGGGTTCCTAACATTCTTGATTATAATCATTAAATGCACCATATGGAAACCATCTACTGCGCTGCCCAACATGATAATGACATCAAAATACTGGAATGCAAGAGAGCGAATTGCTTCACTGCCAACTGCTCAACATTAGATACCAACCAACATTTTGTATGTGTGAATGTGTACGATCCTGCATGTACTTTCTCTCTTTCACATATCACTTCCATTAGTTTACCTGGGTCAATCATATAGAGAAATTCAGTGTGCAGGCAAGTCTCAGTGGTTGTCTGCCATTGTGATCTATCCTTCCACTGTCCTGATTTGCCGTAAGATCTTTCACACCACCACACCAACTTAAATGAGTCCTTCCTGTGGGGAAAGAGCTCATTATCCATCTAAGCCATCTCTCCTCCTCCACTCTTTGAACATGTCCATATCGCTGCATTATCCATCCTTAATTTCTTATAAGATGTAGCCAAAATACTCTCATGCTACTACATAGCCCATCATCTCAGTGCTCCTCCATCTGTACTTCAGAATTTAACACTTTGATCCATACATAAGAATGCACTCTACAATTGTTTTCAAAATATATTTTTTATTTGTTTTTGTCATTTCTCTATTCCAAAGGATACAATTCAAAGACCTGGTCACTTTCCTAGTCTGACTAATTCTATTTTCCACTTCTTTTTAACAGGTACCAGTACTTTAGTTACAAAATAGTTAAAAATCAATTGGAATTAACACTGTGAAACACTGTAGTAATTTATAAAATAATATAGATTGAGTCGACCAGACACTCTATGGCTTCACATACCTAAAACTGTTCCTGACACGTTTCACCTTCGGTTGAAGGCATCAAGGTGTCAACTGGCTGGAACCCTGGTGCTTCTGTGGGTCTTTCTTCTCTGATGGTGGAGACATCTGATGGTGGTTTTATGAGGCTTAGTAGCGATTTAACTTCTAGCGGGATGTCAAGGTTCATAAAGAAATCACTGCATTTTCTTATATAAATCTTTTCCCAAATATTTAATTCTGATGTAGGACTGACCGATTTTAATAGATGAGTCTTTTTTTTTCTATGTTGTGTTGGTCATTCCAAAAGTGTGCTGCCACTGCAGATTTGTTGGTTTCTTTGTTCTTGTGAATCACAAGTAAAATGTATATCTTGAATTGTCTGGAAACAGCCTCTGAAGACCTGTTTATTCTGGATGAATTTTGCATAACTGGTAAACATTAAGAGATAAACAAAAGCTTACTATGCACAAACTGTAGATCTCGTTAAAGCACATCATTTATGCAATATGTTTTTCTTGTAGAGTTGACAATTTTCGAGATATTTCTTGTTATTGGTTTCAATTTTAAACTACCTACGTTTTCTTGAACAGGAAGACTCCTTTCACTTTGTTTCTCTTGTTTTAATGCTGGCCAAGCAAAGCGAATCAAACCTCAAGTATTTCACATAGTGCCCAGCTTTTATAAGATATTTTTATTATTATTGTTTCATTTATATAGCCCCCTTTAACATCTAAGGCCATATTGGGGGCTTTGCATTAGAAACAACTCGTCTGTAGGTTCTTTATGTTGGGTTTAAATCGTCTTTTACTTTCCTTAAACAACACACATTCACTCTCACATACATACTTCCAGACTCTGTGGGGGATAGGGAATAATTCTGGTTAAAGAAAAATTACCCACCTCAGCCGGGAATCGAACCCGGGACTCCCTTATTTCTGTTACATTTAAAAGGAAGCAAGTAATAAGATCATTTCTGCTAATGTTTATCTAAATTAGGGTGATGTACATAAAAGAATAATCTTTAGTAAGAATAGTTTATAAGTGAAACAGCTAGAGGAAGTCATGTGAATGGAACATATCATTTTGTTTTCCCAGCAGATATCTTAATTACTCTGCCATATAATGCAATCTTGATTCATGTAAATGATTCTCCTCAACCAAAACTATTTTTCCACAGATCAGTAAGAGAGAGATCAGCCATAAATATTTGTGAAATCTCTAGTATATTAATAGAACTGGCACACACTCCTCATCTCAAATTTCCAAAGTTTCTTGCAAATTGATGGTGTACTTTCCTGAAGATTGTGTTTTAGATTTTTCAGTTCAATGATATCAGCTGCACTAAATACAATTTTCTTCACAAACAAGATGTTCTATTAAAAAATATAAGCTGCCCACAAAAGTACTATAAATATATTTCTCCACTACCACTTTCAGGATAGTCTTTCATCATCTTTGGGTACTGAAACTTGGGATAAAAAGTAGACTTTCAGAAGTAACAAGTAATCTCTCAATAGCTGATAGCAGACAATAAATTGCATGCCGCTATATTTTAGATCATTTTTGTGCTCAATGTATTCAAAGTCACACTCTTTTAATTGATTACTAGCACATTATTAAAGTAGAAATATTCATTTATTTTGACTACAGGAGCTTCCACATCAAAAGGTAATTCAGACAATTTGCAGACAATTGTGGACTAGTTTCTGAACTACGTCATTTTCTTTATAACACATATAAACAGTTTCCAATATCTCAGATTTGGCTTAAAATTCTAAAAGCTTAGCTTTCACTCCTTGTTCTGGAACCAAATACCTACCACAAAGGGAAAATTTTATTTGCATTTCTATCTATTGAAATATGTATTGTTAGTGTCACAAAATTTTATGCACTCAAGCCATTATTTAGTTCTTTGAAATCTACATGATATTTCATTTTGAATAATATTGCAGCTTATGGGACTTGGATCTCTTTCACATTTATTTTGTACCATCATTTATACTCTTACTGTTGAAAAGTTCTCAAACAATACTCCACGCCACCATGGGTATCCTCTTTAACAATGAGTGTATTAAACACAGAACAATATATGCACAAAATGAAGCACACAAACCAACAATGCATCGAAGAGAACAAAATAATATAACTTTTTAAGTTTGTGAGAGTCTTCTTTATAGCAGATAGCATTTGGTGATATAGTTACTAACCTGTGATCAAATACCAGTGTAATTAAATTCACTGCAAACTTAATAGTTAGTCACTGTGAAATTGATGCACATCTTACAAATATTTTGACAATTAATGAAGTAATCTTAGAATTTAATATTTTTGTAATATTGTACAAACTGAGCAGTTTTGATTGGCATGCCTCTCTGAGTTGAGGTATTCCTGCTAAACTTAGGAAGCATTGAGGAAAGAATATAAAATTAACTCTTTAAAATATTGTTAAAGTTGGTCCCGTGTCGTAGATTTACGACACGTAAAAGAACCTCAAGCCTGATAGAGAGGTCTCTGAGCAAAATTAATCGGTCTTTCACGCCCAGTATAGAATGGGATGCTGAGAGCCACAGCAGTTAAAGAGCGTCCAAAAATCAAACGCCGTTTACTTTTGCAAGTAATTTTATTGTCAATGTCATTATTGGATATAAGATTCTTCCTTTTATTGAATCAATAAAAGCATTCCTGCTTACAACTGAGGATCTAGAAAAGTTAACATATTTATTGTGCAGTTAATCAGCAATTCATTGCACTTACTTTTATGCCTCAAGAAAGTCAATTTGATGTGCTACTTCAGATCAGGATGCTACACCATGCTTTAAAGTGACTGGGAAAAGTTTACAATGCCTCATGACATACACAGAAGGGTGGATAAATGAAATACAAAAGCAAAAGCTTCACCTCATATTTTGAGAAAATATACCATTTCATCATTCTTCTAATAAATGGGAAGAAACTACCTTATTTATCCAAATACAAGACAGCCTTGAATGCAGGACATCCCCCATTTTTCAGAACTTAATTTCGGAATTTAGCATATTATCTTCACATTAAAAAGAAGACATAATATCTTAATTCTTAGTCGCCCTCCATGGTATAATGGTTACCATGCAAACTTCATGTACCCAAGGGTGCAGGTTCAAACCCGGCAGAGGACGATGGATTTATTCGGGTGTGAAAATCCTTAGCATGGTTTCCTTCGGAAGGGAAGTAAAGCCGTTGGTCCCGTGTCATAGATTTACGGCACATAAAAGAACCTCAAGCCTGATAGAGAGGCCTCTGAGCAAAATTAAGCGGTCTTTCACAACCAATTTAGAATGGGATGCTGAGAACCACAGTAGTTAAAGAGCGTCCATAAATAACACGCCATTTCCATTTTCCTAATTCTTAAATGAGATTCAATGGTTTGCCATATATTTTAAGCAAACTAATGGACACTTGGGCTGATTAAGTCCATCATCATCATCATCATCATGTTAGTAAGGTATTCATACAGCAGCAAAATAATGTGAGGGTTTTCAATAAGCACTTTTCTTTTACTCTTACTAGTTTCCCACAGAAAACCCCAAAACCTAAAAACCAATTTTTTTATCACATGTAAAAGATAGATTCTCCCCCAAGGAAAATGTATTCCTCTTTCACAATGGGCAGCAAATTCCTGATGGTCAGTACTTATTTCTCCTGAACATAAAAATCATGTATTATTCTTCATATAACAGTAGCATCAGTTGCACAACAGTAAGTGGTGGTCTAGTTACTTTCTCTATACACACTATGTACATAGTGTATAGAGAAGGTATTGCACTCCACCAAAAAATTTGATACCGAGATTTTACCGGAAATATATGTTTTAGGGTACCCTCTATCCAAAAAAAAGTATTTTCAGAAAAAGGTCCATGTGTCAGAAACAAAAAGTTGGTAAAATATCAAACTTGGTATTTAAGTTTAGTATCCTTCAGGGATGCGACACGAAGATTTTGAGAAAAATCCCCCCACCCCCAACTACCCTTTATATGAAACTTTTTTAGAAAATGTTGGTTTTCTCAAAAATGGCTCTAACGATTTTGATTAAAATATCTTATATTAAAGATATTTACCTGCCAAATAAAATGTACATTTTGAATTTTCTGGGAGTAGCCTCTGAAGACTACTTTATTCTGGGTCAATTTTACGGAATTTTGCATAACTGCTAAACTGTAAGAGATGGACAAAAACTTACCATACAACAAATGTAGAGCACTTTAAAACACACAATTTATATTACATACATTTTTTCGTGGAGTGTTTTTGAGATATTTTTTGTTTTTGGTTTTAACTACAAAAACCATACTTTTCTCATACAGGATTTTGTGAACTCGTGTCCATACAAACAAAGGAACTTCAGTCACATAGCACCCAGCTTTTGACTGGGTAGATGTGTATGGTACTCCCTTATTTCGCTTCTACTTACAAGGAAGCAAGTAATAAGATTATTTTCGCTAATTTTTTCTTGATTAGCAGGAAGTACATAGAAGCATAAGCTTTTAAACAATAATTTATTGCAGAGTGAGTTGTAGACAAAGTCATGTGAATGGAACACATCAGATTTTTTTTTTCTTCTTTTTCCAGGAGTGCTCATTACATTAGTTCCTCCTCTTGATCGCAAACCTTTCTTCTGCTTACAAATTCTCTTTATTGTTGACATGGAAACACCAGTATAATATGCAGCCCATTGCATAGCTTGTGACACTGGATATAAATACTGTTTATTCAGAGCTTCTTCATCACATTTATCTATAGTGCTACTTAATTTCAGCCCTTTTGAATGTATTATCTTAAATTTCTTAATTTTAGATGTGGCAAAAATAGAAAATCTTCTTACAGCATTGAACTGCCTCTGCACCTTACTATACTAAGTAGGCTACACTAGATTAATACAAATATTTGCAGGAATGATTACTGCATAACAACTCATCAGTAATTATATAAAACTGCTTTTGCCTCTCCCACACTTCATCCTGCAGGGCTCATGAGCCCAGAACACAACTGTACTTAAATCTTCTTCCTCCAGCATTTCATTAGGAAGTTAAGTATGGGACCATTTCCAAATCTCGTTCAAAATGATGTCCCATATTTTTTATGACATCAGTTTAAAAATAATAAAAATTAAATATTAGGGCCTGCTTTCCACACTCATACAGTCCTGTTTTAAGTATAGTCAAGATGGTACATTCACCTACATCTTATCTTCTTTTACCAGTATTACACCCTTAGTACATGCTAGGACGCTAATTGGAACTGCTAGTATCATTTCTAGATTTATCAGTATTTTTACTTTTACTGTGACTGATTAACCAGCCTAATGTCCAACTTCTACCCTTTAGAGCCAGGTTTATTTTGGAGTTCCTTTATCTAGATGCTTGCCCACCGTAGCCATGGAAATCCCTATTCCCAATAGGGTAACTCTAGGAATAGCTATATGCATAACACATGCATATCTGCAATAGCATTTTATTGCCAAAATGTGGGGAATACACACTGAAGTGATTAACACTAATACATTACATTTTAATGCATTTATAGCATATAGTTTTACTTTTGTCACCTCTGTTGCTCATGCACAACACACATCACATACATATTACACCCAAAGCATCAGGGCGAAAATTGCTTCTGCTGTTTTTGTGTTGCCAACATTACAGGTCCTAAACTGCAAAGCATAGCCAAAGAATCTGTGAAGAGCAAACCTCAATGAACTACGATTAGTAATGTTTTCATTAGCTATTGTTTCATCATGTTGGCTACGCTATGCTTCAAAATGCTTTGAACTTATACAAGTACGGTTGCCAAAAAGGATGGACGAGGGGGTAATAGGACTTTGTTCAAGCAATATCATGTGTTTGTCTTCCTTATTCATTTAGCAATCATGTTAAATGTGCTATTTACCAGATTTCATAATTAATTAGCAAACAAAACAGGGTGAAGTGAATCTGCCATCTTTCCCACTGCTTCTAGTCCACTTTACCTTCATCTCATTTTAACCTTAATAAAAACAAGCTGATATTCTCCCATGTGTCACCTCTTTTGCCACACATTCTAAGAATAACCAAATCTTGAGAGCCTAAGCTGCAAAGCATAGTTGAGGAATCTTTTTTTAAAATACAAGGAGTGGAGCAGCAACTGCAGAGTGAAGACAAACCATTACAGAAGGATCTACGCAACTAAAAGCTCTATCAACAAAGACGACCGGTGGTGACAAGTATTTTAGCAACTGGGAAGAGTTTATGAATATATACTATCTTAACAATTGGGAACAGTTTATAAATTTATACTTACTTGCTGTTAAAAAAGAATTCCCTAGCATCACAGCAATATATAATGCCCAAATTTCCTTTACAGCAGAACATTTTATCACTGCTACCAAACCTAGTTGGGCATTCTAGGGGTATTACCAGATTACTTCCTCCCCATTCACAGCGCATTCCTAGGATCAAAAAGTAAATATTTATATTAGAGAACATCTTTGATAAGTGCTATGAAACAAAATGGTATATCAAACTATTGCAACAGTTTCAGTTTCCAAAGGTAAACGTTTTACAAATTTCTACACTTCATACAGCGAATTTAAGGCGATCTTTTGACCCTTCCATTCAAGGTCGATCTAGAATAGTTTCAATATATACCAGTTTATAAGCTATTGTGAATGGTATATTCTTTACCTTCTCCCTCATGCACTGCAGAAAAACACATAACCAAAATAGCAAATAAGGTAAACCGTAAGCTTTGCATCGTTTAAGCTAAAGCTTACAATTATTCTGATACTATAATATTACGGGGCTTAACACCCGGGTCCAACACCCGCTCTAGGAACCAATGTTTCCCGCAGAATCACTATACCCAAATTACAATACTTCCATTGTATTTTATTCTCTATTACAAACAATCGAATTGTCAACAATGAGCCGTCTGAACTTGAAGCACAGATGGATTTACACAGAACACCAAACTAACTAGAAGCCATAGAATGCATAACTATTGAAAAGTGATTCGATGGTTTTAAGATAGTTCCAAAGGAAATTTCCCCAACTTGGACGCACAGATGTAGAGTGAAAAGGTAGAAAATGCCATACTCTTATACAATGTGGTTCGTGACGCTCATTTTTGTCAAGTCGCATTATTTTGATTCTACACTTCCGAGATGAGTACGACTTTTGTGGATTAAATGTGTACCAAAAAACAAGACTTTGTGGTGTTAAATATCAATTAAGTAGTACATTTAGACTCTAGGTTTTAAACCAGTATAATGGTGAATACGTGTGTGATGCTTGGTTGTAGTTTCTCGAATAGTAAAAGCAAAAACAAGGAAAGGGAAATGTGTTTCAATGTATAGGTTAGTGGTCTTAAATCTTCAATTAAGCAGTACATGTAGAGTGTAAGTTTTAAATCAGTTTAATAGTCAATACATTGTGATGTTTGGTTGTATCTCGAATACTAGAAGCATAAATAAGGAAACGGAACTGTGTTTCAATACATAGGTTAGTGTGCTTATTTAAATGATTTTCTGTCGTATACTTACGAAATATGTTGTACATTGTCAAAAGAGTTATAATATATTGTTTGTTTGATTTTAGATTTCCAGCTTGGAAAGACCGCTAAGAAACAGCCACTTTTGACAACCTATTCCGGTTTATAAGGAACCTCCTGCTAATTCGCACATTTAGCAGCTATCGCGAGAAATAATTAGTATCAAATTATGTGGTTATGCTACCAGAACCGTGAGCATAGGGGGCGTGTTTCTTGGACTCGTTATGCAATACGCGCAGTCCACAGTGAGACATTATAATCTAGTCACCTCTTTCTTGGTGTGCACTTATTTATAAGTTCATGTAGCGGAACTAATGGCTATAGGCATGAGAGACAAACAATAAGGTTTGATCACAATATGATACTTTGCCCTCCTCCAGTTTTAGACCAAGAAATTAGAAGAAAATTAAATTATGGCCTTGCCTCCACACTACCCAGGTGGATCTTGTTTTGTTCTTCATCATCTAAAACCTCGAGTATCATTTATGGTTCTCAAAGCTCGTTATTTTTCTTACTTTCGTTCTTTACTGCCGTATGGTTTACCTTTAAGGGAAAATGTTTTGAATAGCAACATAATATTGAACTTCAAAAAATGACATTAAGAATCCTAGTTGGTTTTAAAAAAAAAAAGTTGTAGGGAACATTTCCTGAATCTCAGTATTCTGACTTTACGTTGTTTGTATATAAAAGGGTTAATAGTCATCATGAAGTTATATGTTGCAAATTTCAGCACTAATGGGAAAATTCATTCTCAAAATACACGCAATAATGACAAGCTACATTACACTTCGCACAAATCCCAACTATTTGAAACCTCCTTCAAAAATAATGTCTTAAAAGTGTATAATTATTTACCAGGGGACTTAAAAGATATATCCTCTATTAGGTTAAGAGTCTTCAATCCTTGGATTGGTTTGCAGCGACTCTCCATTCAGATCTTCTCTCTGCTTTCCATTTGAGTTCTTCATATTTACTGCATTTCATATCTTCCATAATTTGTTTTATATATTGTGATCTTGCTCTTCCTTTGCCACTTCTTCCTTCTATCATACCTTCTATTATAATATTCAGTGTGCTCTGATGTCTTAATAAATGGCCTATTAATTTTGTTCTTCTTTTAATTTGGTTCCAAGTTCGTTTTTCCGCTTCTGCTCTTTTATATACTTCTTCATTTTTAATTTTGTCACTCCATTTAATTTTTAGCATTTTCATATAGCACAATGCTTCAAATGCTTCTATTCTCTTTCTTTCTGCATTTAAAATTGTCCAAGTTTCACATCCATATAACATAATACTCCATACATATGTTTGTAATAAATTCTTCCTGGTTTCAAGGCTAATAGAGATACACAAGTTTTTACTAAAAAATAAGTTTTATTCTTTAAATGAACATGTTGAACACTGTAAGGGTAAAATTTAAACTAGGCATTTATGAGAAAGGTTACAAACATACTTTTAAACAACTGTGACTATTTCGATTTAGAAGCCTGCTAATATTATGGTACTGCACCATAGCGACTTCTTTAAAGATATACCTTGAATCCTTGTTTGTTTCATGGTTCCTGTCCACCTGAGCGAGGCACCTACATTACAGAAAGGGGAAGTTTGATGGGCGGCACTGAAGACCAGGATCGCACCGTTTCAAATTTAATATTAAGTTCAATGTTATTATTAAATGTAAATGTTTAAGAATGTAGTCAATGTTTAGAATTTTTTTTACATCTATTGACGAAGCCATGAATTCTATTGTAATTCCGAAGGTAAATAAAATTATTTATTTATAAACCACTACCTATCTTTAATATAAGGCTGGAACATTGCATTTGGCAACAGCGCACATCAGATCTGCAGAGGTCATACCATTGCTTAAGCCAAAGTAGTTGCTCAAACTGCTGCTAGAATGCGAAAGGAATATTTCTCCCGCGGCAAAACAAAACAAAATACACAAGGATTTACTGAACTGTTTTTTATTTCACAATTTACGCAAGGTCTGCTTAATACTTTAATATGGTAATTTTGAGACAAGTATGAATGATACAATAGTATTAAAGCATGAAACAAAAAATCTGTTTTAAACCCTTTATAAAAAAAAACAAAAAAACAAAAAAACTCTGGTTTCACTCCTTTTTTTTTTCCTTTTTTTTTTGTAGTGTTTAACGCCCGCTTTTACTACTTGTTGTTTTCTCCTGGCCCAGTATAAGCCTATTATAATTATTGTACATTTTCTTGATCGACATAGGTTAAACCAATGTATTATTAGCAACTTAGCAGGCTAATGCTGTTCATGGAATGAGGTTAAGTTAAAGCATACTGATTGTAACCATCAGTGCCTTGCTACCCTGTAGTATTCTCTTCGTGTTTACTGTAAATTGAATTAAAATCGTATAAAGGGTCATTACAACGGTAAGATAATCTATAAACAATCAAATAAAGCCACCAGTTCCATTGTTTTAGTAAATAGTTGATAATAACGTAATTTTAGTACTAATGAGAACACAATATTTAGGTCCAACCCCAATACAACAGGAAATTAAACAGGGAGATTTTAATTAAACTGAGGAGGCCTCCTATTCAGATTCCTATACCAATATATAATATTTGCAATGACAATAGTATTAATACGGTAATAAAAAACAATAACGATGACACTTTTAAAGGAAAAGGGATGCAGTTGTGCAAATTTAGGATTAGAAGAGGGGTATTTAAATGACAAGTATATACACAGTTCACTGATGTAATGGATGATTATTATTAATATTATTATATTAGTAATACAATATAATTTATTTTCAGTTAGCATACCCTTTACATAGCACTTTCTTACACACAAATTTATTACCTGCAGTAACATCATTTTGTGTTTGGTGTGGTTATTTATTAATATATTACTGAAGAAAGGTAAAACCATAGACACGAACTCTGTAAATTGTGTTCCACAAGTGCTACAGCTTTCAGAATGTGTTGTAAATCTACAGAACTGTCAATTAATTTCGTAGCTAGCTGTATCAGTAAACATTTGTGATTTTTTGATTCAATAAACAAGCCCTCAAACTTCTCTGATACTAGGACCTGGATAACAATATAAACTTTCAAACATATTTTTATCATTACATCAGATTGAACAGATAATCCGCCCCTATTTATGTTGTCAAATATCTCACATCCTGAGGACTTTGAGACTAACAGATATGCACAAGTGGAACAATCTAACTTATGGCTACATTTAAATGAAACATAACCTGATATATCGATGACAGGGAACATGTTAATTTCATCCTCAGAATATATATTTGCTTCATATAAGAATTCTCTCAAATCTAGGTCTATATCAATATCCTGTTCAGTCATTTTCTTAGAGGGGGGAAAAACTAATAATTTAATTTACTTATACTTTGCTGATTTAATATCCAACAAACTCCTCACCCTAATTTTCTTTTCGGATTCAGAGACTTCAGCCCGCCTGCGGTGCCATAAGTAGTTAAAGCGGGCATTAAACACTACAAAAAATTCTAATGTTACATTCACATGACATAAAATAATTCTTACATGAGATAATTCTTCTTTCTGCACCTTGCTAATCGAGGAACTCATTGGCACAATGTTCTTATTACTTAGTTCCGTATAAATAAGAAGAAAATAAGGGAATACACTAGGCTAAACCAATAGTCAAATATTTTAAAAGCTATCGTTACGTGATTGCCATTTCAAATCGCTTCTTTTCTTGGCCTGGAGTAGAACAAAAGAAAAACGGACACTCCCGTTTAAGAAAAGTATAAATACTTCACAACTGAAACTAATAACAATGAGTACCTCGCAAATGGTAAGCTCCACGAGAAAAATGCATATGACATAACTTGTGTATTTTAAAAAAAAAAACCCTACATTTTTTGTATAGTAAGTTTTTGTCTCTCTTACGGTTTACTAGTTATGCCAAATTAAGCAAAATTCATCCAGAACAAACAGGTCTTCAGAAGCTATTCCCAGAAAATTCAAGATATAAATTTTACTTGTCGGGTAAATATCTTTAATATACGATATTTTAATCAAAATCGTTAGAGCCATTTTTAAGAAAATCAAAGTTTTCGAAAAAGTTCCATGTAAAGGGTATTTTGGGGTGGGGGGATTTTTCTCAAAATCTTCATGTCGCATCCTTGGAAGATACTAAATTTAAATACCAAGTTTGGTATTTTAGCTACTATTCGTTTTTGAGTTATCGTGTTCACAGACACACGGACACTCTTCTGAAAATGCTTTTTATTGTTACAGGGGGTCCTAAAACACGTATTTCCGGTGAAATCTCGGTATCGAATTTTTGGGTGGAATACAATGCTTCTCTATCCCTATGTAGATTGTACATACGAGGCTAGAGAAAGTAAAAAGACTGTAGCTACGTTTACATGATAACTACCCCCATACAGTTGACGATATGAGTTGAATCGCTTTTCTAGGCCAAAAGTTTGCAATTTTCTGGCAAAACATACTTGATATCTGGAAGTTCCAAACTATATTCTATCATATCAGCTAGAACATTTGTAGATTGAATGAGAATGGAATGTAGGTTGTCCGTTCACTAGATTTAAAATATTCCATTATTTCAACCATCCTATGAATTCCTTTAAGAAAATTAATGTAATTTCATCCTTAGAAAGAAGAAGAAGAAGAAGAAGAAGAAGAAAAACGTACATCACACTAACTTTTCCTTTCGGTTACATAGGGACTTTACCACCAGCTATCAACGAGGTTAAGCAGATAAGGCTGAAATTGTCTCATTACAAAATACATTGCAAGCAAAACTTACTTTCTGCCTTTCTGACACTGAGAGATAAACAGACTTGCAACTACGTTTAGAAATACATTTAAGTAATTTATTGCACTCTGATTTATTTAAGTCTCTTAGGAATGAAAATATGGTAGTAAAGATTTCAAGTGTATGCCCTGTGTCAGTGTCAAACTTAGGGAAGACAAAACATTTATTTGCATCTCTCTGATTAAACCAATTATTTCTAATGCATTTAAGTATTGCACACTGTCAAACAAAAAGTAAATGAAATCAAATTTGGCTTTGTGTTGAGCAATTTATCGCAGTGATCTCCTCCACTCAAAATACTGACGATGTTTCGGTTAACGTTGTTATTTGTTATAACAAATACAGCATAACCACTTCTTTGTATCAACTCAATTATTTTCTTTGTCAGAGCTGCTAATTCGTTATCATTTATATTTTTTACTGGAATTAGTGTTACTGTCATAGACATAACTCAAAAAGCAGATGAAATCATAAATGCCTGAATTGTTTTTGCAACAACTTTAACATCATTTTTAGTATAACCAAATTTATGTATAATCGACTGATTGACACGAATTTCATCTAACAAAATGTTGACACATTTTTCTCTCACTGTTAGTCGAGTTGCTATGGAAGTCATAAACTTGATAGGCCTACCAGTTCCGTCATTTAACGGAGACACATGAAACATATTTGCCATTCGTTTCAAATGTTTTACACGAGGAAGAAGAAAAACATTTTTCTTTTGAATAGCAGAGTAGCACGCAGATGGCATATAGCAAACCATGAAAGCAAACTAAAATAATAACGCAGAATACAATTTCCATTTGGTACAAAGCATCTGAAATTGGTCTATTACAAATAAATCTGGGCCTGAATTTGTAAACTCTTCTTCACTATGCGAGTTAAGGAAAGTTTTAATGTCATTCAACTTGACTTTGGCAAAACTTACATACTTTCACATTCTTCATGTAGAGAACTCTGAGGTTCGACCATACCAGGGCTATTCCGAAGCTTGGCAAGAATATTCTCTAAATGTGAGCATCGTTGTAGTTAACCAGATGAGCTTATTATCCCATCTAGATCACTTTTATCCAAAATTTTATTTTTAGCACATACTGAGATACCTAAAACCTCATTAATTCTTACACCTACTCCAAGGGCTTGGCATTTCATCCAAAGAGAGAATAAAGAAAACACATTCTCTTTCAATGATTTTAACCTGCTACTTTTTACACTCTCAGATATGAAATCTTTGTAAACATTTTAAATCTTCAAAGTTATTAATGTTATTCATGAATGCTTCCTCTTTTTCGAGCTATATTATTTCGATTTCACTTCTTCTTTTCACTGGTGTTTTTCTATTTGAAATGCTGGGCTTATGTAAATAGTGTGGAAGAATAGAAAACATTCTTGGTACTGCATCTCCTTTAAGGGATGGTCTATGTTTATTTCTTGATTTTCTGTCCCTATTTCCATGAGTGAAGAATTCGACGGTTTCTACATCTGTAGCCTCAAAATGTTTAATGCAAACAACACTTGAAGCACGGGAACCCATTTATTCCTAGGAATTTTTTCATTCATAAGACCTTCATAGCAGCATATTGAGAACATTTGAAAACTGAAAATAACCTTCTTTGTCGGATGCGTATTTATGCTGCACCTAGGTACACAGCAATGTTTTGGCATCTGAAACAAATAGGTTCTGCTATAATATTTAATTTTCTACCAGAAATATTGGTTATACGTTATTGTATTATGATATTAAAGGTTTTATGCAGTATATCATTACGGATAATGAGCTTCAAGCAGTATAAACGTTTTACAATACAATTTGTTTGCCTTTGCTCCTTACTTAGTCGTGAGAATGTAAGAACATAAAATACATCACGATAGTTGAAGTGTGTGTGTGTTTCTTTTAAGAAATAGGAATATTAACTTGAGTTATTATCTGTCAGTGGTGAGTTTAAGGTAGTATTCATTGGAAAACTGGATCCAGTAGTAACTCATTACTAGAAAGATAGAATATATATATATATATATATATATATATATATATGTGTGTGTGTGTGTGTGTGTGTGTGTGCGTGTGCCAGGGAAAGTGCTTTCCTTCCTAAACAACTTTCATCAGAATGGGGTTAAATAGGGCATAACAAACACACCAAACGAAATCCCATTATCTGTCTCAGCTTACCCCAGGCATTATTCACCCCCAATTAATTTTAACAACATTAACCCACAGTATGCAGTTATGCAAAATGCAACAAATCCCTACATCAAAATAAACAAAATACCCCTTGCAGCTCGCAAACTTTTAATTCTTATACTAGAACAACAGAGCTGAAATTTATATAACTACAAAAAGCCAAATTACCCTTGGATAACCCTCTAAAACAGGCACAGTCGTACACATAGCTCTAAGCACGTACAGTAGTTTAACCCTGAAAGATCCCACATGAGACAAGTCATATGAACCCGTCCAATCCGATGCAGAACTGCCGATAGAAATTTATACCCTCCGATTGTGCTCCGATTCACCCAAAAAGGCGGCTTAGCAACAACATATCAAATTGCATATCAAAATAATCTTTCCTTTAAATTTCGCGAAGAAAGGAAACGCCGCAAACTCAAATCCCCCAAAACTTTCTTAGTTCTAATATTCAAATTAGGCTCAAGATAATGTCTCACCTTTCCAATTCCCAGAGTGATTCGTGTATTCACTTCGCTCCCATGGCCTCTTGCCAGACACACCTTATTCCACTCGCTTGTCTTCACTTCTCCCATTAGGAATACAGTACCTGTCACTCCCGCCCAGCAAGCACCGCCTGGCCGACTAAACAACCGCACAAGGCGGAACCAATCACAGTAGCCGCATGCAACAGACCATTTCAGGCCCAAAAGGGTGGCAAGGAAAACCATCTCGGGCGGAAGTTAAATAAAGGCAAAGCAACCATGAATACTTGTGGGGGGGGGGGAAGAATGCTGTAACATTGTTTCATATTCTATATATTAGCTTGTTTGGTACAGGCTCTTCGTTATGATTACATTTCGAAAATACACAGTGTACAGTTAACAAAGTGTTTGTGCGTTACAGGTTTATGGCAGTGTTTTAACGAGAGATGCTTAATTATTAATGAAAATGACAGCAATTTAGAAGAAGATGAGGGAGAAATGTCGGGAATAGAAGAAACACAAGAAAATTAGGTGTAAAGTATGGTGAAAGCAGTAACCGAGTATAATACATGTAACTGACAGCACTGGAAGTGCGATATTTGCTTTATAGTGAACCGCAGAAACATAAGAATAACGTACACAACATCTGACTGCCGTTCCCGCGTCTGTATACCAATGCTCCAAAAAGGAGGGTAAGCGACACGCCCCTAATCTGTATTTAAAAGTGTTATTCGTCAAGAACTGGCGTGCGACATTATCTGCAACTAGTAAAAGTATTGTTGGTCACTTTTAAAACCCACATTTATTTCGCTTGTCCAAAGTGTTAACATATTTCCTCTTTATTTATTCATATTATTAATTATTATTATTATCATCATCGAGTAGGCCATAATGTACGCATTTCCAGCAAATGCAGGATTTTTTTTTTTTTAGATGCTGTATAACGCTAACTTTTACTACATATGGCACCACAGGTGATGACACAGATGATACATGGAAGATGGCGACCGGCAGAATGCGATGGCGGAGGAAACAGGAGAAAACCCCGCCGCAGTTTCGTCCACCACAAATACCACATGCAGTCGCATAGGATCGAGGCGAGTGGTCTATTCACTCAACCACGGCGCGGCCATGTACGGGAAGTTTATGCCGGGTTCACAATGGAGAGATACTGGTGACGCGACATAAGTGGCAACGCGAGTACGACACTGCATTGCTCGTGAGAACTAATTTACACAGCAAGACGACACAATTTACATTACTGCTCGTGCTGGTGCAAAACCGAAACAATGACTACCGATTTTTAAAAAGATGCTCTCTATTAAAAGGAAGGAACCAAAGAGTTTGTACTTTTAAATATTTAACGCAAATAAAAACAATAAAAGCCGGTACCTATAACAAACGCAATTTCCTCTATATATTACATGGCAAAGCCACCAGGCGTATTGATCGAGCGAATAGCGCTGTATTCGCTTGGTGTCCGTTTGTTAGATAAGATGACTAACTACTAGTAATCTCAGCGTACCGTTCATATCAAAACACAAATAGAGCATTCAGGAGCTGGGAGCGTTTTGATATGCAGGTTACCTGTTTAATACGCAAAAGTAATCTCACCGATATCTAATAGCTTTAATGTTGGTAAATGCATTACATATCAGGATAATTACTTATTTTAATATTTTCAAGGAAATAGTATAAATGAGACTAAACATTATCTTCAACAAATACCAAGATACAAAATAGGAAGTAGGTATATGAGCTAAATTAGTTACTGAACTTCTCGAAGTAACAAGGGAGCGAATGGTAATACAATTATAATGGAATTATAATTGTATTTGGAATACAATTTACATTTGGAATGATTTTCAAGATGATTTGCTCAAGTTGCAAAAGTTTAATGTCAAAACATTTCATCACTGTCCTTTGAACTGATCCTGAAAGATATCTCACTATGTTTCACTATCATCACTGTTTATTCCTACAGAAGTTATTAACCTTTCAACTTCTTGTTCCACCAGTCCATCTTTTCCCCAATAATCATTAGCGATATTTTTAGTCTACTGAATTGCCTTCTTCCACTCTTCATCTAAAGGCATGTGTCTTAAAGAGAGGCTTCCCATGTTCTTTTGTGCAATTTTTTATTTAGCTATATTCCATATCAACTCATTAGGATTCAAATCCGAATGATATGGAGGAATCCTTACTGGGAACATGCTATTAGCTCCAAGAAGTTGGTCAATTGCAAATGTCTCTTTGAGGCGATTTTGTTTCACACGTTCAAGGAAAGTGGCTTGGTATCGAATTACTTGGTATCAACTTTTTGGAGGAAATCAAATACCTTCTCTGCCTACCATGTACGTGGTGGAGAAAGTAAAAAGAGAAAGAAAATTAACAAAATTATTAACTGCATTCTTGTGAGTTAATTGTTTTTCCACAACGGTCGTATGTAGAGCAGATGTTGGAGAGGTAACATCAGACGAAAAATTCAATGCAATGGCCGGGTTCTCCTGGTCTGACCACTGAGTTACCATGGCCACATGTCAGCACGGACTTAATATTCTCCAACTCACTGGACGGAAGTCAGGAGATCCGAGGTTCAGATCCCGGCTATGGCATTGAATTTTTCAGCCTGACTCTACCTCTCCAACCCCGTTGTTCTTTAAATGATTTCTGTAGGTATCGTATGATAATATAATTAATTTTCTGCAGTAGACCACTCTGTACATGTGGAATAATTTCTAACGAGATGTTTTATTCAAGTGGCAAAATTAAAATGGCAGTAATTTCATCAGCAGTGTCCGCTTAACTGCCTCTGAAAGGTGCCTTACTGATCACTAGGGCTCGGATTTGTAGGTGCTAAAAACTTGGGAATTATTTATTTTTATGCACTAAAAATGTTAAAAATATGTGCCAAAACAAATACATTTTTTTTAAAAATCTTAATGGCTGATCTAATAGAAATGTACGTGGTACTCACCAGTCATCAATCGTGGGGGGGATCACCAAATACTTTAGAGTTACAGTAGACGACTACATGCTTCTTCAAATTTTTCCATCCCGAAAGATTCACGATTGTGACGAAGAAGTGCCTTAAATTTCGAGAATGATCGCTCCACGTCACAAGAAGTAAGTCTAGCGGAATTATAACATGGAATGTTACTCACATAAATAATTTCAGGATTTTATCATTAGAACTGAACATATTCTTAAATTCTGCAGCATATTGTCCCACTACTTTTCACTTTGGGCATGGTTAATCCACTGTGAAGTCAAAACTGTCGATATTAACTTCCCAAAACACAACCAGAAAGTTATTTAAACTTTGCGGATTCACAAATGAGTGACTAATTGACTATGCAGTTTAAAAGTATCAGTGTATATACTAGCCGGCTGTGAAGCGATAACAGATGTTTATTTATTTCAAGCGTATGACAGTGGGGGGAACTCGTGTTCTTATCTTGCGAGCTCATGTAACTAAGGAAAGCAGGATGTTTATATTTTCTTCAAACTGTAAGGATAGTATAGCTGAAGCTGACATATCAGTTTTTCCAATGATTAACAACAAATTACTTCATCTGGCATGTGTAATTGAACATTACAGAAGTGGATAGTAACTACTTAAAAAAACAATTCTGCTGCTACTTTTGTGATTTTATGAAATTGTGTCAACATTATTTTTAAAAAGTTTTCTTTATGCGATTTTTGTGTGATTTATGTGAATATACGAAAACTATTTAGTTACATAAAAATCAGAAAATATGCATTTTTATGTGCAATAAAACTTAAAATGTTTGGCCTACTAGTACATACCGAGAACATTAAACTCAGTTTCATGTTCATATTAGGACGCAAACAAAATATGTACCTAAAAATCCGAGCACTACTGATCACAATCTATTCCGACATATTATCAACCTCCCAACTTCTTGTTCCAAGTATCCATGTTTTTGTCAAAAATGATCATCTTCTTTTATTCTTTTGCAACTCTTATGGTGTAAGTACATCATCTCTCGCGTCTGATGTTAAATAACATATTGCTTTCATTATAAAATAATTGCTATCTTGCATCTGCAATGAGTGTACTGTAACTGAAACGGTCTTCTCAACGTGTGAATGATGTAAACATTGTCGCTGTTTCCCATATTTTCCGGTACGCCCTCGTGGCTTTGTCGAGTACTCTATGGTAATGTGAATGCGTACGTAATTCATCGGTTTATTGATAACTCTAACGAGTACTATGTACATAGTAGGAGAGAAGTTGTTGTATTCCATTCAAATATTCGATACTAAGATTCCGCCGGAAACATGTTTTAATGACCCCTGAAAATATTTTTAGAAAAACGTCCGTTTGTGTTTGTGAACCGTATAACTAAAAACGAAGTCGGTTGGATACCAAACGTGGTATTTCAGTTTAGTGTCTTCCAAGGATACGACAAAGATTTGCAGGAAAAATCCCTTATACCAACTACCCTTTACGTTGAACATTTTTAAAAAAGTTTGATGTTCATTTTTTTTTTTATTAAATTACCATATATTTAAGATGTTTTCATCACAAATTAATGTACATCATGAATTTTCTGGGAATAGCCTCTTAAGAGCTTTTCATTTTAGGTGGCATTTGCATTACTAGTAAACCATGATAGACAAAAACTTGGTACACAAAAATATAGACCTCATTAATGAAATAACGTGTTATTATGGACGCTCTTTAACTGCTGTGGTTCTCAGCGTCTCATTCTATATTGGTCGTGAAATACCGCTTAATTTTGCTCAGACGCCTCTCTATCAGGCTTGAGGTTCTTTTACGTGCCGAAAATCTGCGACACGGGACCCACGGCTTTATTTCCCTTCCGAAGGAAGCCATGCTAAGGATTTTTATGCCCGAAAAAAACCTGCGTCGTCCTACGCCGGGTTTGAACCCGTGATCCTGGGTATGTGAAGCTAGCATGGTAACCATTATACCACGGAGGGCGACTAGACGTCATTAAAACACACGTGTTCATACATGTTTTTACTAATTGTGTTCTTTTGTGTATACAGTCAGCCGTTTCCGACATATTCCTTGAAAATGGTTTCATTTTTAAACTACTCTCACACGGAAATATTTTTTCATCTTATATATATATTTTTTTTATGGGTTCATTTGTATAGCCCCCTTTAATTTCAATGGTCATATACAGGGCTTTGTCTTGTGAAACTGTAGGTTCAGAACATTATGTTAATAAACTTTATATTACTAAACGCACACACATTTACTCTCACATTCATACTTCCATTCTCTATGGGGGATAGGGATTAATTCTGGTTACAAAAAATTCCCCACCCTAACCAGAAATCTAACCTAGTACGTCCGGGTGAGAAGTCAGCTCACTGACCACGTGGCCATGGAGGCAGTCTTATATATCTTTTGTTTTACTTCTGACAGTGTAAAGAGAAACATTCCATTATTTCACATAACAGCCAGTTTTTAAAAGATTTGACTATTGCTTTAGCCTTGTGCATTCCCTTCTAATCAAAAGGAAGTAATAATACAATTTCTGCTGCTGTTTATCTTGTTTGGCATGATGTAGATAAAGGAATAACCATTTGCAAGAATAGCATTTTTGCAGATTAAGATCACCCAAGAAAATGTGCGTGCATAATAGGCACTGGGAATGTCTTGTGTTGAGCTTTCATAATTATTACTCTATTTGATTCAATCACATTTGAAACTTTTTAACATATTAAGAAAGAGGCAGAATATTATTGTACCATTTCTATTTTCTTAAAAAGAAATACTTAGGAGGATGAATCATTTTAGTTGTTCATTCCCCTGTTCCGTTCACTAACAAATAATATTCACTGAAGCTCTTCACATGCAATACATGGTAATAATATTGTTGCAAAATTCCTTTATGTATTTAGCTGGAAGATGTCAAATTACTTTTGTCAGCTAAACAATAATTATATAGGGTGTTTACATATTTAAATATATTTTTTGTAAGCATATATATGGGTTTATTTTTTTCTCACATTTTCAGAATTATGCTCTGCTTTATTTGGGGGAGTTGCTCCTGTGGAGCTGTCCTAATTAAGCGAGACAGGAATATTACTTTCCATAATTTAAAATACCAATTATTTTATAATGATTTTACCCCTATTACCTGAAATTATCAGGTTAGGTTTTAACTCTTAAAAAATAAAATGGACATCATGGTTTAGTTTCCAATTAGTCAAATGTTTCACTTTTCTATTATTTCAATTGTAATACTGTGATTTTATTAATACAAATGCTTCAAAAAAGTGACTAGTGCATCATTTTTATAGTCCAGGCTAATATAACTGTTCATATTTTCTTGTTTAACTTTTGTGTTTACATTCTCCTTCACATAAGATACTTTTTCTTTCTTTAGATCCCTGCCAATTAGATCAAGACAGATGAATGACTGGTGCTCAAATGAGTCTGATATCAAGTTACTATTTCATCGTTTCAGGATAAGGAAAACTCTTGACAACATAACTATTTGGAAAAACACTGATATTCCACAACCATTTATGCCTGGCTGTTTTATTTTAATCATATGATCCTCCTCTAGGTGCTTAGGCATGGCAGCAGAAAACAAAAATAAAATTACACAGGTTTTATTACAAAACCGAGACTCAAGTTATAGTCTGCAGAATTGCCAGTACAATTCGCAAGAGTAGAAGATACTGCAGCAGCATGTAACTACAGTAAAACGTTAATACATTTATGGTAGAATTCCTAGTTACCACACATTTTCATTTAATTTATATGTTTTTCGCTTATATTAAGCAAGTTTCATAATCGGATAATCACATTCATTTTCAGTCTTCACTGATCGTGAACTGAACAATTCTACTGAACTGAGAACTGATAATACTTGGGCACAAATTGCATAAGAGTTTTCCCGTTATTTATGACAACACTGCCGCTGAAATTTGCTTTTGTATTTTCTCTAGTAACATCAGAGCTCATATTAAGTTTTGTTTACCATTCAGGTTAATAATTTCTTGTAACAGCATTGCCAACTATTTACTTGATTGAAATCTAGCATAGAATTTATGACAATTCCATATTAAGAATGGTTAAATGCAGTATACACTATCTCTATTTTGGTGCTAAAAATCTTGCAAGTGAAAACATTGGCAGACCACTACTTTCTACCTGGAAACTGGTTGTGTGAGATGGTTTGCTTCTGATTTTTGGAAGTCAACAGACACTGGTTTGCATTGTTTACTCTCATAACAAATACTCAATACTTTTTCACTCCATGCCAATTAATATATTGTTTCAGTCAATGTTAAAGGCAGATTGCTGTTCATTTCATGTTTAGTATGTGTTCTATTGTGATGCAGTCTTAACAGCAGCACAACAAAATCATGGTCCAGATGTGTTACTCTTTCCACCAAAAGGAATAAATCAGCATTTGTTAAATGTTTCATTTAGTTTAATGATGCCATTGACATTTAAATGCTTTTTGGTGCACCACTTCTAGGAGGAGTGTACAGCACAGTTATCACGTTTTGAGATTGACAATGAAAAACAATGGCTCCCCATACTCTCATAGAGTGTAAGTGACAATGTTAACAATAAGGTAAACAATATTAATGAAATAGAAAGATTCCAGAAATATAAAGAACAAGGGTCATAGAGATTAAGTTTAAAAATGCTTATGATCCTTATAATGTTCTGACGAGAGATGTTTTACATATTGAGTTTGGACCTATGCACTTTGTTTTATGGCATTCATTTCTGTTTTTGCACACAAATCATGCATATTTATGAACATTTCACTTTTATTTCTCTATATAGCGAACAGACACCTAGCATTAGCGATGTTACATAGGAGCTGGCATCCAGTAAAAATACTCTTCTGATGTTGATAGTTCATTTAGCATACACACAGTCATCATAAATTGTCATCACACATAATTTCTAATATAGTGCATTATAGTATTCCCCCCCCCCCAAGTTTATATAACTTTGTTTCTTCCTCACCCATCCCTTTTTCCTTACCTAATGTATGCTTTCACTTTTGCATTCTCCCTCCCCCGGCCCCCCAAGACCCATTAAAAACAAAGTATAAACAAAGATTTCTGTATTGCATGCAACAGTGTCTATTTCCCTTAAATTACATGGATTGTTCAATAAGTACTTGTGTTTCAAAACAGATGGTCTTATTAAGGCAAATTGGTGTTACCATTGTGTATTGTCATTTGTTACAAGTTGCCAAAACAAGCAGAAGCAGAAGTTTGACTTAAATTAGACCAATTTAAACTAAAATAATTGTAAAATTAATTATTCCAATTAATTAAGCATTTAAGAAAAAAAGAGGAAAAGAATGTGTTCTCATTTATAGGATAGTTTGCTGTTCAGTTTGAGTCAATATGACCTGAAATTAATGTACATTTATATATATATATATTTACAAAACTTGGCGACTTTGTCTGGAAATGCAAGTGCAACACATGTTTTCAAGAGTTTTCATATACTTTTAAGAATTTTTTTTAGGAAATCTACGAGTTCATATTATACATGACCATATTATTCTAATGTCAATATTTACTTTTGTATGGAAAGCTGAAGATGTAATATTGAATGAGAATTTCTTACTTTTGTATGGAAAGCTGAAGATGTAATATTGAATGAGAATTTCTTCCATTCCAAATCACAATAATCAACTATGTTTCTGTGCGTTTACGGCAATGGGCTTCATTCTTGCTTTTTCTGGGAAATAAATAGCAGTTCTCAACAACTGGAATGCTATGCTGTTAATGTTCAGTTTGAATTGTGACACCACTGCCTGATGATGAACCGGAAGAACTAGTAAATATCTCAGCAGATGAATCATCAGTTTCTGAGTTCAAAGATTATGTCAGTAATGAATCTGAAAGCAAGTGTTCTGATAATAATTTTGACAGTGCACAGGCTGTACAAACAATGTACAGACTTTTCTTTCTAAAACTGGGGCTATCGAATGGCATTTGAATCCACCAGCACAACTTGGCTGCCTATCAGCTTCGAAGATCATCAACTCCCCAGGAGTTACAAGGTATGCAGTCATTAGAACAGCTGATGTAAAAAGTCCATTTGAAGCAGTATTTTTTACAGTACTTCAAAATGAAATGATAAAGATGACAAATATTGAGGGACAGAGGGTTTATGGTCAATAATGGACAGATATTGATCTCATGGGGAGTCTACAAAAAGATTGTGGGGGATAAGGTTACTGGGCAAAACATATTTCGAGCAGTATGTCCCTTGAATGATATTGTGTGTTCTGTGATTTGAACAAGAAAGCTACTACAGAGGAAAGATGACATACCGATAAACTTGCTGCAGTTTGTAGTATTTTGGAGAAGTGGACAGAAGTCCTTCCTAAACTGTATAAATCAGGAGAAAAGGTAGATGAGCAGTTAGTAGCATTTAGAAGCTGCTGCCCTTTCAAGCAGTATATCCAATGTAACTTGGCAAAATATGGACCCTATGTTTCAGCAAATCTTCATATGTATTAAAAGTCCAAATTTATACAGGAAAAGAGTGTGGAGCTGCATCAAAAAAAAATCAGGGAATGAGAGTAATAGCTGATCTCAATGCTGAGTTATGAGGTCACAATGTCACATGTGACAACTTTTTTACATCATACAATTTGAGACAATTGCTTCTGAAACAGAAATTGACAATGTTAGGAACTATATGGAAAAATAAGCCAGAGCTTCTGTTAATTATAACCAACAAGGAGGTATACAGCTCATTTTGCCTCACAAATGACACTACTGTGGCCAATTATATTCCTAAAAGAAATAAAATTTTTGTACTTATGAGCACTCTCCACCATGACAAGGAAATCAGTTACAGAGCTGATAAGAAACCAAAAATGATTTTGGACTACCTTTAGCTGATTGTAACGCATAACCTCAAATAACCAAAATCTGCAATAGGTGGTTTAACCTAAAATGGTAGACTATCTGGGTCCTGTCACTACACCATTTTCAGCTTCCAAGGATAACTGGTTAATATGCTTATTTATTTTAAAGAATCGGGACAGCAAAAATATACTTCATACATGGTATAAGTATGTTTTTATCTATTTAAAACAATAGTTAATAAATAAAAATATATTTGAGTATCAATCTTGCATCATTGATTCCATAATCTAGTGCGTTCCCTTAACATTGAGCGATGAGGAAAAATAGAGTAGAAATATGGCCATCTGTGGCAAATAAATAGGTATGTTCATATTTCTTTATTTTAAATGACAGGAGCAGGGAAACCATACTTAATACATAAAATTTGAATTTCTATGTTTTCTTGCATCATAGACTCCATAATGTGTTTGAAATCTTGTAAATATGCAAAGAGGCTTATAACAGTGACATGATTAAAATTAAATCAAAAGAATTTAAGTTGGTTTTTGTAACACAAACATCACTTAGTAATTACTTGCTGGGACCAGTTTCGAGAATTAAGAGACCAGCTAAATTCAGAAGACTGAACAGAGACAATGGCCTATTATTATTATTATGATGATAATAAGCCATTTAAAACTAACACTTCTTGTTGGTAAGATTACCCTCGCTTTTAAGAAGAAAAAATTTCTGATGTGTTACACTCACATGATTTTCTCTACCCATTCTACAAACTTCTTGCAAAGAGATTATTCTTCTTACACAATGTGCCAATCAAGATACGCATCAGCAGAATGTTCTTACTACTTAGTTCCTTGTAAGGAGAGGGGAACTAAAGGAATATCTATGCTAAGCAATGTGCAATTGTCATTGCAATTCACTTCTTTGCTTGACCAGCGACACTTCCTGCCTGAGAAAAATATAAGTATTTCAAATTTGAAACCAATAATAAGGAATATCTCAACATCAAATTTTAGGAAGGAATACAATACCTTCTCTAGCTACATGTACATTGTATGTACAGACATGTAGAGAAAGTAATAACAGCACTTTTATCCCAAAAAAGATAACCTCATGTTTGGCAGTTCTTTATAATGTATGATATGGCTAGTGCTAGAAAAGAAGAATGGTCAAAAGAATTTTCCAAAACTTAAACAAATGAAGTGAATAGTTGTGAATCTTGCAAAATGCTACACAAGGACACAATACACAGGGAGTTTCTTCTGTTATCTACCAACTGTGGATATGGGTAAGGTGGAAGGGAAGGGTGGCAAGAAAAATATTAGGCTTGTGCACTATACTAGTAAAACAGGAGTAATTCACAAAAGGAAGGAAAATAAAGTCAGCAGTCCCCTCCCTCCAAGTTGGAAATACTAGTTCCATTTTGTAGTGAAAGTTTCAGTTTTGAACAGTTGTATAACATACAACAATTTGAGTAGACCTGATTAAACATCTCATGGTAATAAGCTTGTCAATTAGCAGCAGAATTTAGTTCATCAGAATTTATATCAGCACACCATATTTCAATGTTGGATATTTCTACACCTCTTGAATATATGTAGTTAGTAAAAACATGCATTCAATGTTAAAAAAAACTATCATAACTTGGTATACAATCACACAAGGGATACAAATAGTTTAAATGTGCATTGTATAGAGTTGACTGCTTTCAAAGTCATTAAGACAGTTGATTGGAAAACCAAATTGGAAATGTATATATATATACATATAACTATTAACAAACTTAAGCAAAAATATAATAATTTTATGTGTAAGTAAATAATTTATATCAAATTTTAAGTGATGAACCATGACCAGGGTATAATATTAATAAGTTAAAAACCATTAAATTTTGCAAGAATCATTTTAATCGGTTTACTTAATTACAGCCTATTTTAATATGATTTTTAATATCTTTAAAGCGATGGATATCAATATCTTTAATAGTGTGAAAGTAGAAAAATACAATGTAAAAGATATGCGCATATAAACTTTGTATCTACAAAGGGAATAATATTTTCCCAATTGAACTATTTCATTTCTTGCAAATCAGTATAATTTAGCAGTTTAATATTAACTAAAATTAATTATACATGGATATGTAGGTTACTTTAATTAACATTGTGGTAAAAGTTCATATTTTATATAACCACATGTCTTCTTGAACAATGAATGCGCTAATAATACCTTAAATGTGAAATGAAAGATTAGGTAACTTAAGAAATTTTGAGCAAGACTAGAAATGTGAACCTTAGAAAATACTTTACTGCTAATAAATTTTATAAATAAACATAACATTTTCAATGAGTAGGTATGAGGAAACTGGTGTTAGGAAAAAAAAGGATAATTAAATGCATTTCCATGGACTTCCATTCACTATTGTGTATCAGAACAGCATTAATTGCAAAATGGTTTTATTATTTCTCACAAAGAGCAACCTACAACGTGAAGATTTACACACATAAGTTCTCAAATTACCCCCTCCCTGTTTTCACTAAAGAGAAATTATTTCACTGGGTACTACAGAATCAACTCCAGTTTCAAATGACCACATATAGCAATGTGTATTACCAAAGAAAGCAGGTAGTTTTAAGGCTTAAAGTAAATCAAAATTCATACAAGACCAAGCACATAGCATCTGTATATTGAGACTGTATTATTTCTTGGACATGGACTAAAAACACATGTTCAAATAAAGCTCAACTCAAATCACTGATAATAAATAAAACAAGAAAAAGAAACTGAAGTTTTCTAGGTCTTATATCCATTATCTGAATTTAAAGTTTAATTTTGGTGAAATTAAGGCAACTGAAGAAGATAATGCCACCAAAATCAATATGAAATTGATTTATAGATGTCAGGAAATGTCTTTACATCCATATAACAATCAGTCATAATCATAATTCCTACATACTAAGACTGGTAGCACCAGCTCATGCCTTTCTTTTAAAATTTGCTTAAGTGTGTGTTATTTTTAAACAATAAATATTTATATCATCCATCTCATGAATAAGTTCTGAAAATTCAGCCATAAATATACCTGAGTGATGGGTTTTTACCACATTAACACATAAATAGTTCAAGTGGCATCATCATTTCACAAAAATTCTATTTCAATTAGGGAGCACAGAGAATCAAAAGCTAGAAATTTATCATCAAAATCAGGCCTTTTTCTTTTTTCACTGTTTCAGGTGGTTCAAAGCCACTTTAACTATTCTTGGTACAGTAATGGACATGTTTCTGTAACCTATTTTTATGTTCCAGTGCTTATTACTCTTACATCATACATTCCTGGAAGAGAGTTCTGGCTGGGTAATGAATGATATATACTGTACTTACACTTTTTAAATGTGACATGAAACAGTTACTTAAGCAGGAAGGGGGAACAGCAAGAAAAATAAAATGACACAGAGGAAAAATATGGTTATCAACATAATAATTATTATATTTCTGCTCTAAAAAAGTAACAAAGAAATGCAATAGTTTATCTGCTGCAAAAAATGCAATAGTCTTACTCTTCCCAAAAATGGGATGGTGAATAAACTGAGGAAAATAGTGAAGTTTCAAGAAATTAACAAAATTTGTTTTAAAATGGTTACCTTTTCTGGTGCTTATAGAGATGGAGGGAATGCAGGGAAAGGCTTGGGGACTCTCTTCTTAATACACACATACTCACAGTTAATAATAATAATAATAATAATAATTATAATAATAATAATTATTATAATAATGCTACTGCTTATATACTTACAGAGCTTAATAAACAACCATATCAATTATACATCACACATAAAACAATCATGCTGTTCATCACATAGTAGAGAAGCAGGCCTCTAACCCTGATTGTTGCACACATCCAGCTGACTGCACATTCATACACTTTCACCTTTTCGATCAATTATCCACCACACCAACAGAACGCTGCTCCTCACAGAGGGCACTAGACAGCAAGAACACGAGACATTTACAACAAACCTTTTTCTTCTGCTTTATGTTTTCATTAATGTTTTTCTAGCACTCGTTCATTCAGCTTTTGCTCAGCATCTCCTCCGCACAGACATGTCATACAAAATTAGGTTTTCAGGTACCTTTTATATTTATCCTTTTGGTTGCAGAAGTAGAAACAAAATTTAAGCAATTAAACAAGCTAGGCTTTGAAATGTGCCAAAAATACAAGGAATATGTTAAACATCACAATCACTCATATGTCACGAATGCAAGAGAATCTCCCCATTTCAAATAAAAATAAAGGAAACATCCCTTCTCTTAAGGATTACACAATTTGTTATAATGCTTTTTGACTATAAATTTAATAAATTAAATTTATTTTTCCCCCTTTCCAAAATGCTAAAAAATATGTTAAATTTAGAATATGAGCAGTGCTAATGGGCAAATGCTTTCTGCCTTTACTTTACTAGCAACCCCTGTATTTCAGAGTACGATGTTGATGTTATTACCACATTGTATGAATGCAGAGAAAATGAAGTTGTACCGCCAGCAGTGTCATTTTACTTTTCAACATCTTTGCCTAGGCTCTTTAAATTTTTACCAAATAGATTCTCAACATCACTATGCATCACCCACTCAAACCCCCAGATAAATACAATATCATCTACAGCATACATTATCAAGTTCATCAATCCTATACTAGCCAGTCGTTGATTAGATGTGGTTTAGTGTTGGGTCACCAAAACGCATACCAAAGCAATTGGAAACCAAATTCCAACACAATGCCATCTATATTCAATCCTGCATCTCCTCTGGCATTTCATGAGGATTCAGAATGCCTGGAACTGACATTTGAATTCGGCGTTTCTCTTCCTGCGCCAACCGGAGAGCTGCTTCACGTTCTTCCAAGAAAAGATCAGAGTCATCTGCTCCTGTGTATTCCTGAAATACAAAGGATTATGCTCATTACTATGTCTTTCAGATATAAAACTCAAATCACAAACTGAGAAGTAACAATAATGGAATGTGCTAATGAGTTTACCAACATTTATTTTAAAGCATAATTATAGAGATTTTGAAAATGATTTTACATGTACATAGTTTTTTTTTTTTCCTGGCTATATTTGTTAAAAGACAGTTTGTGGTAAAGGAGCATTAAAGTTTAGTACTTTAACCAATGGTTAGTGCCCATTCTTTTTTAATCATAAAAGTTAATTTTTTGCAACTTTTTTATTTTGATGGCTTGTTAATGGTAATATCTATATAATTAATGCTCCACCATCTTGGATATATAACAAAGAGTACATGTTCCAAAAATTATTAAATATGTGCAGTAGAAAACATAAAAATATATCAAAAAATCAATTATGCAAACTACATTTTTAAGTTACACTCATGATAAAGTTGGTGATGGTCCAATGCCTCTGGATTCAATCACACGATTAGGCCATTTCAAAATTTACTCTTTCTTCTTCAACCTGGCTATGCACTAACAAGCAATTTGCTTCCTATAAGTGTTTCTTTTCTTTTTTTAACTGTTTATATTTTAACCACTCTATTATAATACACATTCAAAATTAGGCTGACAAAAGAACTTGCACCTGTATTCTAAATCGCTATTCTAGGAACACAAATGTCTAAAAATATTGTTTCACAGCCAAATGCTTGGTTCTAAGAGAAGAAGAAAACACACACAAAATGTGTAAATTTAACAAGCCTCTTTGGTGTGGGGATTTGATATCTTCCTCACATTCAAGAGGTCCCAAATTCAAATCTTGCTTATGGTGAGTTATATTAACCTCCCTGGTCAAGTCACTTCTCTTGTCAGCAGCACAATGGGCAAGCAGAAGGTACCCATGCCTATTGAGCAATGCATTAACATATAGTTTCAAAACCAATGAAGATATAAAGCTATCCAAAATTGATAGCAGTCACAGTTTGGGACGAAAACTGTTTTAAAGACCTAAGCGTTAGATTGACACCAAGATTTTTCATACGAATGGAAAGCTGTGGAAAACAAGTTCTACCGATGATGACCTACGACAAACATTACTGCAAGAAACAGTTTGTCAGCAGGAAAAGTGCTTACAACTGTTTGTGAACAGAACTTTGAAAGTGAATCATCATGAAACAACAATAAGTACTGCCTATTACTGTAGACTTATGGTTTAGCCAAAAAGTTTATCCTTAAAAACAATGTCAGCAAACCATCCCAAAATGCCATTTTTCTTCATGATAATGCAAGACCAAATACAGCTACTTTAAGTGTGAAAATCTGAAAGAGTATCATTTGTTCTAATTGCTTATAAAGCAAATGGGACGCAGGAGTGGAAGATAAATTCAAAATTGGAAATAGACTTCTCTTTTCTTTCTGTGTAGAGAGAGTAGGGGTGGGAAGCAGCTGCAGTGGAGAAAAGAAAAGGGAAAAACTATGCATATTCAGTGGCGGGATTTCAAAATGAAGTGTTAAAACTTTGCATCCCCAATACCAGATGGCAACAGGAAGAGGAGAGAAAAGCAGTGTCAGTCACCAAACTGCTGGAGATGAGGACTAATGTTCTTGAAAACATTTCAATGTTTTCAACTAATTCAGTGGAGGTGAGTATAAATAAGTGACTCAGTATAACTCCAAGAAAATATTTTATTTTTAAAACACTCCTATCCAGTGTACAGTATCATCAGTTAAAAAAAAAAAAAAAAGTCTTCATCTTGTATGAGCAAGTTCCAACTACAAACACCTAATCTATCCTTTCCCTGGGGGGCCCTTTCTGTTTCTCTCAGTACTTCTTTATCATTAGAAATCTGAAAGGAAGACTACACAGCCCTCTCCTTTTCCTGGGGCAGGACCTATCTGCTTTTATCAGTCATTTTATCTTTTAGAAACCTGAAATACAGATTATTCTATGTGCAATTCTAAACTTATCCTGACCAAAAAAATCCCAAGATTTATGAGAAATTACCCCCATCCCATTTAAAGACAGTCACTTTGTAAATATTTACATTTAGTCCAATCTTCATCTGATGAGGAAAAAGTTATTCCATGCATTTTATCTTTAATTTTTGGAACAAAAGAAATCATAACATGCAGGGTGGCACGTCCAAGGTGCTGTGCCCCTTATATATTTATTTTTTGTACTTAATTTGAATTTGCATGGAAATTCACGTTTTGAGAAGCTGACAGGGAGGGGAGTTTGGAAAATGTACGGTATCGGTGCGATGGTATAATGTGACAGTTACAGTAGCATTACTGTTTCTACTATGATGGACATGATTTTGTATTTAAACAACATACTTAACACATCGTAATTTAAATTTGCGCAGAAATTCACATTGTGAGCAGGCGAGATGGAGAAGGGGGAACGAAATGTATAGTATATGCAATGATAGAACATAATGGTGGCAGTAGTGTAACTGTAACAGCGATGATGGATATGATTTTGTATTTAGACCACATAATATAACACATAGAAATTGCACAAAACAATGGCTACACAGAACATTTGGTAAAGAAGAAGATTAATACATTTATGAAACACAAGAACATAAAAGAAATTAGCACCTTGAAAAGAATAAAATCAGAAACCAGCTTCAAAAAATTCACTTACCACCCTTTAGTACACCAAAATTTCAAAAAAATGGAACAACAATTTAGAGCCAGTTAATAAGCACAGTTTAAAAAACCTCCTCCATACAAACACAAAAGATAAAATCCCCCCATTGAAACAATCAGAGATATATGAAATCAGCTGCAAGGAATGTGA
The DNA here is from genome assembly GCA_030762935.1 of Hymenopus coronatus. NCBI lineage: Eukaryota > Metazoa > Arthropoda > Insecta > Mantodea > Hymenopodidae > Hymenopus > Hymenopus coronatus. The sequence goes on along the minus strand of CM060884.1, from coordinate 46,786,453 downwards.
AAAGGTATATATGGGAAAAACAAAAAGAAACATTGGACAACGTTTCAAAGAACACGCAAGATATTTAAAATATAAACAAACAGATAATTCAGCTGTAGCACATCATTTTTGGACTCAAAACCATAATTTGCACAGTAAAACAAGGTTATTAAAATTAGTGCAGAATCCAATTGGATTAACAGTATGGGGAAAATCTTATTAATTTTAAAAAACAAAAACAAGGTCATAAATTTTGACATTCCACAAACAAACGGACCCATCTCAAAATTCATCTATCCAGAAGAGAGACCTCCACAGGCAACTACCACGAGTTTATTAGTGAATCTCTATTGAAAATGGTGGCAACAGACACTGAAACATGTTCAAAGTATGTTACTTTATTTCAAGAGTGAAGTTTGAGTGTAATCTATGTTTTTGCTTTTAATTGATTAGTTACTTCACTGTGCATTATCATTAATATTTTAATTGCTTTTACGCATAAATTCACATTGAGAGTGGGAGATCGAAAAGTAAGGTATATGCAATGATTAAAGGTGACGGTGACGGTAGTGGCAGCATAGCTGTAACAATGATTATATACAGATGCTATTTTCTGTCAAGAAAATACAACATATTATAAAACATTTCTCCTAGTTCGAATTTGTGCGTAAATTCACATAGCGGTATATGTTCGGCACGAGGAGGGCCAATGTGCCACTAACCAATCTCTTTTTGCTTGACCTTGACTTCCAATACAACATTATGTGCAACCATCAATGTGAAAGGAATTGCTGTAATTTTATTTTAGTCTCAGAGAGTAAATCTTAATTCCAATGAGAATGCTCATAGGCTCCTTAACAGCTAATTTTCAGTGCAAAAAGAAACGTTCAAAATCTACTGCACAAGCCACGACCTTGGCAGTAATCTATACCATTTCTCCCAGACTTCGCTGCTGCTGTACCCACAAAGTTTGAAACTTATTTTTTCCCCTTATAGTATGTGGAAAAAATATATCGTGAATGGAAGACAATCCCCCCAGTTCTTAACATTATTTTGGAAAAAAAAATATTGTCTTGTATTTGGATAAATACGGTATATGGCAATCTATTCGCAAAACATAGAAATTAGTTGTCAGATATAAACAATCATTTGTTTTTTGAAATGTGGCATTTTAAAAATATTCAGTGTTGCCATTATATTGCATGAAAGACAACAACTTTCCTTTTGCAAGATGTGGGTATCTAGCTGGCATGAGTAGGATCCTTAAACTGTTTCAGTAATGAAGCTTTATCTCTCTGGAGATAGTGAGCAACAAATAATGAGAAAATCACGGCTAAAACTTTTCTACTTTTGTTTTCTTTGATCCATTTTCAGCTTTTGGCACTCACTATTTGGACTACTCTATCACTAGCATTTAGTGATGAATCCAGTTTCATTTATTATTATGAAATGTCAAAAGAAGCTCTCAACTGTGTTCAAGTATTCTTTAAAATTCAATTTAACTTTTGGGGTTAAATTCTTCACAACGAGGTAAAGTAGAAACCTGCTTATCCAAGGCTTCATGTTAACTGAGGCACTCATTTTGTCAACAAAGGTAATTAAAATAATGGTAAGATTCATAACAATTTGATACTAACAACAAACTAAGCCATGTTGAGTGTGCGCAAGTCCATAAACAAACTTTGGCAGGGATCAGATCTTGTATGTTGTCTAAATAGAACATCTTATCCATCATTATCATTGCATTTGTGCTGCTGGAGCCACCTCCCATTGCATACATATTGATATATTGCTATTCTATCCTCTCCCTCCCACTCCATCCGTTATGTGAATTTTGAGACTGTTAGTTGATCTCGTCATTATTATTACTATTAATTATTGTTTATTATTTAATGTACAAATAAAATATTTCTCAATATATGTAGAAAGCTAGCTTGAAGCAAGTGCAGATTAGGGTGTTTATGAAACTAAGTCGCTGCATAAGGGGAAGATTCTTTGTTAAGGTAGAAAGTTGGTAAAAGTCACGTACTCCTTTATGCATGTGCGTGCAATAGAGCAACAAGTGAAAGTGAACTAGGGGAGGTCTCTAATGTACAAAAAATGAGTTTTTCTCCATTGTATAAATGTAGGTATTTATAGTGCATTATCGGTAATAAGAACTGCTTTATGGGATGCATAGATGCCAAGTTTGCAGTCTTTTAACCAATAGAAAAAAAGCAGCCATGACACCACATTGTTGTATATAAGTGGCAGCTTGAATACAGTTAGGACAGATCATAATGTTCCGTTGCTAGAGGCACAATGTAATGCTCAGTTGCTAGATACACTATGTAAAGTTCAGTTGTCGGAGATATACAATGTAGTCACGAGGTATTTATAGTGCAGTATGGGTAATAAGAACTGCATTATGGGATGCAGAGGTGCCAAGTTTGCAGTCTTTTTAACCAATAGAAATAAAACAGCCATGACACCATATTGTTGTATATAAGTGGCAGCTTGAATACAGTTTGGGCAGATCGTAATGTTTAGTTGTTAGACACATAATGTAAAGTTCAGTTGCTAGATACTCAATGTAAAGTTCAGTTGTCGAAGATATACAACGTAATGCTCGGTTGATATATATGCATGGACGCACACAGATCAGTTATCAGATATGCACAGTTATAGGCATAGTTGTCAGATAGTCCCATATTTATGTTGTAAGTTGCATGAAGTGCTAGGAAACAAAATAATTTTAGTATGTGAGGCAAAAGTGCTTGTAGTGATATTTAAAGGTTTTAGTCACAAATAAATTTAGATATACAGGTTAAAATTGTGTTGTGGTATTCATGAGTATAACTCCTAACTACCCCCATTGTTACTCTAACCTGAGTGAGTCAATTTCATGCTCATCAGCCAATGTCATCGGAGATTTGAGCAGAGCTGAGGCAACTATAGCATTCGTCGCTACAGACAGGTACATGGGGAGTGACATGCTATAAGTAATTAGGTAGGGGAGTATACACACATGCACTCATTACACACAATGGGGAATGCCACATACATGGCCCACATGTGACCGACACAATTTCCAAGCAATTTGAATTAGTTTTAAAGGAGGAGGGGGATAGTTTATTCAAAGTATATGTGTAATACCTTAAATGTTGTTAAAACTTGAGTTACGTCTTCTTTTTATAATTCCAAAATTAACTTTGTAAAAAGGGGGTAATTTTTGTATTCAGATAAACACAGTATTATTGTAATTACAACAATGAACCAGTATTATTGTAATTACAACAATGAACCGAGCTGCCCTTTCATTTGTTGCACATGTTTTGATTTTTAATAATAATAATAATAAAAAAAAACATTGTTAATGACATTGTCAAATACTAGGATCATATCAGTGCTGCGGTATGCTGGAATTTCATTTAGCAGTAGTTCTTTGATATACTAATATATTACTATCATGAGCTGTCGCTTATAAACCCACTTATAAACCATCAGTCTGGTCTGGGTTTGAGCTACAACCTTGGGATGATGAGAACAGCATCTAACCAACTGAGCCGCCCAGGTCAACTTAAAATCTAGTTTGTCAAGATTGCAAATAGATTACTAAATGCTGAATATTGTTAAATAGGCAATTAACTACTATGAAAGCAGTTTCTAATGTATATTCTGATATGATTTATGATAACTTCATGGTGAACATGGTGCCATAAGCCACATCTCTCTTCCAAGCAAATCCGAACTCTAGTGATAGCAGTAAACACAATAGTTATCTTTTGAATCCCAAGTGCAATTATGGACTAATTATGGACTTACCCGAATTTGAACAAGAAAATCACGCAGATGCTCCTTGAATGCTGGAATATCCTGGTCAAGGTTGAAAAGTCCTTGGACAGTGATCTTAATTTGGTTGTCAGTCAAATGAGGGAAAGCTCCTCGCAGGAGACTTGCAATAAATTCTTGCACAAAGAGTGTATTGTCAGCAGTTGGTCCTAGAGGAACGGTGATGCGGCCCAGTTCAACAAGACTGAACATGTAAGCCAGAATTGTTGCATGCATGGTCAAACCTTTAGGAACATAAATCACAAAACAAACATTAGTTATTAACATTCACTGTAGAACACCTTTCTACGCAATACTTTTTAAAATTACAATTACATTTTTGGTGTAAGCAGCATAGCAGCAACTGCAAGTTGTACTATGATAGCACAATATACAATTATTTGTATTCTTTTTTACTCAAAGCAATTGCATAGACAGCAGCACTGTTCAAGGTTTTATCACATACATTTACCATACTGAGCAATGCTCATAAACAGGTATTTGCCAGAGATGTTAAAAGTAAAATTAAACAGAAGTACTAATACAGTATAAAAGGACCACCTTTTGACACACAAGTCATAAATTCACCTATTGTATTGTGATCCAATAGGTATATCATTACTTCTGATTTAAATGTTGTTCAGTCTTGTTTGTGCTTTAATATTTTCTGGTAATTTATTGAAGAATTAGACTGCCATGAGGTTAAAACTCTTACAAAAACCTACAGCACAATCCTTTGAGATTGGAGAATACATTTCACTTTTTGAATACAATGTCTTTTAGATATGCACCATATTTTTTTATGCATTGTTAACCGCCGTGGACTCCATAGATGTCTGTACTCATGCTGTGTTTTGTTCGTATGCACAGAACAAGATCAACCAGCCAGTGATTGGTTTTTGATGCTACCTTGCACCCAATGATGAACAGCATCCTCTCACTAACAAGCACTCCCATGACTTTACTGACAGAGAGGAAACAAACTGGCAAATTTATTTCCAAGGTCTACTATACAGTCCTGCCACATATTTGCAACAACCAACCTGCCAGATTCAAAACAGCGATTAATTCAAACCTGCTTACTGTTTCTGCCCCACCCTGTATATATTTGTTGAAGAGTTCACTTTCACTGCTGCAGCTGTTTTAGAGATGCACTGATGGTAATGTCAGGTTTGGTAATTTTTACTTTCTCTGGCATGTATGCACAATCTACATAGTAGGTAGAGAAGGTATTGCACTCCATCAAAATTTTTGATACAGAGATTTCACCGGAAATGTACAATTTAGGGTCCCCGTCACTCAAAAAATGAAATTTTAGAAAAAGGTGTGTGTGCGATAACTCAAAAACAAAAAGCGTAAAATACCAAGCTTGGTATTTAAGTATAGTATCCTCCAAGGATGCGACAAAAAGATTTTGAAAAAAATTACCCAACGCTAAACTACTCTTTACATGGAAAATATTTTAAAAACTTTGGTTTTCTCAAAAATGGCTTGAACAATTTTGATTAAAGATATTTACATGACAATTAAAATGTATGTCTTGAATTTTCTGGGAATAGCCTCTGAAAACCTCTTTATTCTGGGTGAATTTTGCTAAATTTTGTATATGTGGTAAACCACTAAACTGCAAAAACTTCCAACACAAAAAATGTAGATCTCGTTAAAACATACAACTTATGTCATAAAAATTTTTTTCAAGTAGTTAACCATTTCCAAGATATTTCTTGTTATTGGTTTCAATTTTAAAATACTTAAAACTTTCCTGGCCATGCAAAGAAAAGGATTCCAACCACATGGCAACCAGCTTTTAAAAGATTTTACTACTGTTTTAGCCTAATGTATTTTCTTATTTTTCTTCTTACAAGGAAGCAAGTAGTAAAGACAATTCTGCTAATGTTTATCTCGATTAGCATGACGTAGATAGAATAATAAGCTTTTATAACAATAATTTGTAACAGGGCTGTAGAGAAACCCAGTGAATGTAGCACATTATATTTTTAAAAATAAAACTGTGTAATTCTAACTGAAAAGAATGTGTGGATTTACATCATTAGGATATTATTCACAGCTTAAATGACTATTTTATAGTTACTGGGTCTTTTGAATGCCTGTCAAGTTTCCACTTTAATTTGGTTGTTCTCAAAACTATATTTGTTTTTTTTGTGCTTTGTGTTTCTTTTTCTCTGAAATGGCTATGTTAAACTATTTTATCCAGGAACTATAATTTGTTGTGAAAGCTGTAATTAAGCTATTGGATTAATTTAGTTTATATATACACAATCCCTGGATAAAAACAACTGATTCATTAAACACACTAATCAGATATAACAAAAGTTATATCGTGTATGTAGCAAAATCTAGTATAGTGTACATGTATGTGTATTTGGTGAGCTTATCTGCAATAGCCTAAGATGAATTGAGGACCGTTTTAACAAAACTCAACAAATGGAATTTTTTTTTCAAAATGCAGGTTTTGTCAGATTCTAGTCAATAGTAATGAAAGGAAAAGAATGCGATTTTCATAACATTACAAAACTCAATATTTCCCATTGAAAAAAGTGCCTCAATATAGAATGTTTTCACGAAACTCAACATCTCCATTTCTTAAATTTTCACAAAACTCAACTTTGGGGAGGTAAAAGTTTTGGGTAAAGACTGGCATACCTATGACTTAAAGTCGATGGCAAAAAATATTATAAAAGGTAAATGCCTTTAAAATTACAGAGCAGTAATACAAATACTTAATGATTCCTTACTTGGAATCACACCTCTTTCCTTCAATAATCATACTATAAAACTGACTGATGTAGTTAAGTTCTGTCAACTGGTTTATAGTAATAACAATTAAAATTTAGTTGAGTCGATTTTGTAACACTACATCACTTACTTTTTTATTTCGGAAAACATGTTTCAGAAGCCATGTGCTTCCATTGTCAATTCCTTTTGTCGACTGTAGTAATAAGTTACAAATAATAATAATAAAAAATGCTTACCAATTCAAACAGCATACAACGTACACAAAGATTTTAATATTTCCAAATTGGTCAAACCCACATCTTTTTACATCATAAGAATTCATACCAGTTTCATGATATTTATTTATTTATATACCTGCTGTATGAGAAGTATCTGTGACCACAGAAAATATATGCTGCAGAATGTCTGTAAAATATGTCTGATAAAAGCTCTGTGCTGCATGATCATGCTGCTCCACATTTTGCAGAAGCTGGTACAGGATCTGAAATAAAACCACATATAATGTAAATCTACTCAGAGCATTAAGTTCATTGTGCTGCTTATTGTGACTATATTATTATTATTTTTATTATTACTGTTTTAGAAAATATCTAAAATGTATGTTTTATCACTTCAGCTTATTAAAATGTTTTGATAAGGTTTTTAAAACTATTAGATATATACAATTTCATCTGCATTTATGCACCAGTTCATATAAGAAAGCTCTCATGTAAACTAACCATAGTTTTCTATGGAATTCAAGCAAATTTGAAATATACTCCTTTAGATATAAAATTATACTGTATTTGGGCTTCTGTGCTTTCATTGAAGGTATAAGCTTTCCCTGGTGTTTTACCAGCTTGAGTTGCTGTTGTTCTATGATTAATTATCAGAAAGATTGAAATGCAGATCATGATTGTCACTCACAAATACATGATGGTGGTTAAGCCTAAATGGTACAATTTTAAGTTTAAATGTCAATGTACTAACATTTTTATACTGGGTGAAGAAAATTATATAGAAGGCAGTACCAAAATAAGCATTTTGAGGATAAAAGAAAGAAGTTGCCCTTTCTGTTTTGTTTTTTTTTAAACTGTGTTATGTGTATCATCAAAACTGACATGCTTTTCTCAGATTATGAAGCTTGTTTTGTAGCATGTCAGATTAAACAAAATGCACTTTATTAGTCATTGTTATTAGGCGTCTGATTTTTAATTCTATATTTGTGGTGTGAAGCCTACTATTGCAGTAACAATAAGACAGCTTGCTTTGTTCACCACAAAGAACAGTATAGACCAATCCATTTTAAAATGGCCAAAAGAAAGAAATTACCTTGTATTTTTTTAAAAATCAGCAATACTTTATGAGGGTGTTGAATCACATAATCCAACAAATACTGAAAAATCATTATGATCTTGATTAGGTTGGCAATTGTAAAGCATACCATTTATCAAACACATTGCTATCTGTAATTCTAGAATAGACCTTAGTATTATCGGTTAAACATATTATAAAACATTCAGATTTAAAGATTAATTATATATTGCGGAACTGCACGAGATTATGCTTTACTATTTTGGGTTATTCAACACATTGCCACCTTTAATGAAACTTTGTATTTGTAAAATAGATCAGGTAACATACATTGCAGAATTGCAAGAGGTTGTAATTTAATATTTATTTAAAGTAATGAAGCAAATAAATTAGCTATATTTCATCACTATTTTTTACTTTCTCTATGCGCTCTATGTACATCATGTATAGAGAAGGTATTGCACTCCACCCAAAAATTTGATACAAAGATTTCACTAGAAATATATGTTTTAGGGTCCTCTGTATAAAAATAAATAAATAAATAAAAAAAAAAAAGCATTTTCTGGAAAAGGTCCGTGAGTCTGTGAACATGACAACTCAAAAACGAAAAGTGGGAAAAATCCTAAACTTGATAATTAAGTTCAGTATCTTCCAGGGATGTGACAAAGATTTTGAGAAAAATCCCTCCAACCCCAAACTACCCTTTACAAGGAACTTTTTTTTTCAAAATTTTGCATAACTATTAAACCATAAGACATGGACAAAACCTTACCACACAAAAAATGTAGAGCACGTTTAAACACACAATTTATGTCATAAATTTTTTTTTTGTGGGGTTGATCGTTTTTATGATATTCCTTGTTTTTGATTTCAGCTTTAAAAATCTTATATTTTTCTCACATAGGAATTTATCAACGTTTGTCCATACATGGAACTTCAGTCACTTAACAACCAGCTTTTGACTATCACTTTAACCTATGATACTGCCTTATTTCCCTTCTACTTACAAGTAAGCAAGTAATAAGACTATTTCTGCTAATTTTTTCTAGATTAGCATGAAGTAAAAACAAGCATATGCTTTTTAACAATAATTTGTTGCAGATATGTAGAGAAAGTCATGTGAATGGAACACATAAGATTTTTTAAAATGTATTTATTTATATCAACATACCCTATCACATTGGCAATATTATATGCTTTAAAAGCTCATTATAACAATTGTAAAATATTGAACAAGATTAAAAAGAATGATCATTTTTTAATCGGAAGAAATTCTGTATGTTTGCAACGGTTTCTAAAACTATAATTGAAAAGAATGTTTCACATTTGTACATAACTTGGAATGACTTGATTTACATAACTGTATGTTTACAGATGTTAATAAATGTTTCATTTTTAACTTAATGGAGTTATTTGACAATATTTATTCTATCTTCCTACTGTATCCAATAGAATAAAGCTCAGTTCTACGCTTAATATTTTGCCCTATCAACTTCATGTCATGGACCAAATGAGATTTGATACTTACTTGTAATCCTGTGTCAGCCACATTCCTCATTGTATGTTTAAATGCCCATATTATAGAATCTAAAACCAGCTTGAACTGAGTTGGTGCAATACTCAGGAATGCTGGAAAGCAATGGTTGTTCACCGCCTGGAAGAGAAGTGCAACAAAAGCAGGACAATTTATTTTGGGTTACTGAATAAAACCTAAAAGGGCATGAAATGAATCAATTTGTTTTCTTGAATGTTAGTTAAGGACAGTGTTATATTTGTTAATATGCTACATAACTTACTTAAAAATTACTCCCAACATATTTTTAAAACAAATAAGTTTCTTCTTCAATTGATCAGCAATCGCTACTGGAGCTTTGTACTACCCTCTACAGCTTATTGTCCTAATTTACAACACTTTTTTTTTTTTTTAAAATTATTTCATTTATATAGCCCCCTTTAACATCTAAGGTCATACCAGGGGCTTTGCTTTGAAGCAACTTGTCAGTAGGTTCTTTACGTTGGGTTTAAAGTGTTTTGTGTTCCTCAAACACACACACACACATTCACTCTCATATATATACCTCCAGAGCGAGGTAGAGAAGTCTACTTGCTGACCACTTGACCACGGAAGTAGTCTTGTAACACTTTTGTTTTTAAATGGAACTCTAGTAGAGTTAGAGATCACTTAAAGATGAAAGTGAAACTGAACCTGCAATTTTTCTTAATGATATATGCTAACAATATCTCACTTAATTCTTGCTGGGAGATGAGCAGCTAAGAAAAGGGGGGGGGGGGGGGGGCGAACAAAGGCTTACAAATAACAGAACAATAGGCAACTTTATAGAAAAATTACTGTACTTATCTGGATACAAGACTGTTATTTATCAAAATATTAATGTTAAAAACTGGGGGTCATCTTGCATTCCCGATATATATTTTCCAAATACAGCAAGGGGAAAAAGTAAGTTTCAAGCATTGCAGGTACAACTGTGGCAAAGCCTGAGGGAAATGGTATAGATTACTGCCAAGGATGTGACGTATGCGGCAGATTTTGTGCATTCCATTTCACGCAAAAAATTAGTTGTTAATGGCCTATGAGCATTCTCATTGGAAAAAAGATTACTTTGAGAGCAAAATAAAATTAGAGGACTTCTAGGTATGTTGTGTTAATAGAAAATAGCATCCATAATCATCGTTGCACTACTTTCTCCGTTTCTTTCGTCTAATACATAAATTTGAGCACCAATTTGAATTAGTTAAAACGTTTTACAATATATTATATTACGTATGTTGTCTTATTTGAAAATCATATCCATAATCGTCATTATAGCTAAGCTGCCACCATCACCACCTAACACAGACATAGTGGTACATTTCCATTCTCTCTTCTCAATCTCTCTCCCGCTCACAATTTAAAATTTCTGTGCAAATTCAAATTAGGTAAAAAAATGTACAATTTGTTAAAACAAGTATGTTGTCTAAATAGAAAATCATATCCATTGTTGTCGTCACAGCTACGCTGCTGCCACAGTTCCGTTCTATCATTGCACACATACTGTACATTTACGTTATTTCCTCTCTCCCACTCACAATGTGAATTTCTGCGCAAATTCAAATTAGGTACATACATTAAATGCTGTCTAAATGCAAAATCATATCCATCATTGTCATTACTCTTATGTGATGCCACCACCATTGTACTGCACCCATACTGTACAGTTCCGCACTCCCCTCACTACCAACAGCCCAAAACGTGAATTTCCATGCAAATTCAAGTTCAGTTAAAAAAAAAAAAAAGGGGGGGGGATGACAATCAGCTTAAATGTCCATTACTTTGTTCAAAATATATGGTAAACCTTTAAATTTTATTTAACAATTCTTTTTATATATGTGGATATGCTAAATTATTTCAAAATTTAGTTCTGAAAAATGGGAGTCGTCTTGTATTCAGATAAATACGGTAAATGCTTATGCAGTAAGATAACCCCAAAAGAACCAAATTAAAATGGCTGAAGTTATACACATATACCACTATTATTAGCTAAGGTCTTGTATTAATCCAACTATATACAAAAGTAATACCTGCAGCAATAGAAAGAAATTAGCCCTGTGCTCAGGATATTCTTCAAAATCTTTGTTGATCATCTGCAAAGTACACTCGAAAACTGCATCAAATATTTTTGGAACTTCACTCGTTATGTGTCCTTCCAATTTGTTAACTATCGTAGCCATTGCACTCAAAACTTCTGCTTGTCTTGCAGAAGGCACACTCGTTCGCTGGTAGTCTAACAGCACTGCTTCTAGCAGAGGAGGAATAAAATTTTCCAGCACCTTCAAGCAAAGATGAAATTACTGTTTAGTAACCAAGAAAATTTAATTCTGTAACTATATGAGCATAACAGATATAGTTTTACATTCATTAATCTCCATTAATTGCGTTTTAGCACTTATTCTATGAAAAGCCTAAGTTTTAATTCTTATTTAATGTTTACCAAAACTGCAAACTTATCTAACTCATGTTCATACACAATGATAATTCATAAGCTCAAAACATTTCCATAACCCAAATATCCAAGTTTTTAATTTCTTAACATTTTGACGACCCTTGGCATTTTAATTCCTTATTTGCTTTTGTATATGTTTTACAGTAATCAGTTGGGTCGAGACCACAAATGAGGAAACTTGATGCTATCAAAGATGTTAAAATGAAATGGCATTTTATTTATGGACGCTCTTTAACTGCTTTGGTTCTCAGCATCCCATTCAATATTGGGCATGAAAGACTGCTTAATTTTGCTCAGAGGCCTCTCTATCAGGCTTGAGGTTCTTTTACGTGCCATAAATCTACAACATGGGACCAACAGCTTTACTTCCCTTCCGAAGGAAGCCATACTAAGGATTTTTACACCCAGGAAAAAAAAACATTGTCCTCCGCAGTTTTAAGCCGCAACCATGGATATATGAAGTTAGCATGGTAACTATTGCACCACGGAGGGCGACTCAAAAAGATGTTAAGAACTTTGTAGAAGAGTACATGGTCAAAGTGTTGAAATGATCAACCTGGATGTTGTAGGGCATTATCAGAGCACTGAAATATTAAAATGGCCAATAAACTTAAAAAACATATTAATGAAATTGGAACATATATAACCATAGCACATCAAATGTAATTTTACCATGGATCTGATGAGAACCAAGCCACAAAGACCTAATAAAGCAGATAAAAGACATGGCATACACTAACACAGCTGGCAGATTCACTTCGCATGGGTTAAAACCCATGTTGCAGATCTGAGAATGAGCTTGCTGACCACCTGGCCAAAGCAGCAGCTACTAGCACTGATCTGGAGCAAACATACATTCATACCAATGAGTGCTGTGGGGTGACCTGAGGAATAAAAGCACTATGTGAGAATAGTGGCAAACTTCAAACAAAATGCAAACCAGGGCATTCTTCCCTACAATTAAAGCAAGACTGACAGCTTATTCTTCTATGTACTTCATGCTAATCAAGATAAACGTAATCACAAATGGTCCTATTACTTAATTCCATATAAGTAGAATAGAAATAGAAACACAGGGCTAAAATGATAAAACTTTTTAAAAACAGATTGCTTTGTGATGCAATTAAAATTTCCTTCTCTTTGCATTATCAAGAATGGTGCACATGCACATAAGACAACAAAAGAAAATCAGCCTTAGTTAAAAGGAGAGACCAAATAAAAGAAACAGCTGGGAAAGATATCTTAGCAAGAACATGATATACAAGGGAGACAGGATAAAAACGAATAAAATAATGAGATGTCTTAAGAAAACAAATAACAGATCTAAACGTTAATTCTACATTAAAGAATCAATGGTTGTGATATTATGAAAAGCGTGAACTAATAAAATGAATTATAGGTACAAAAATGATAGAAACAAATGGAAATGCTGATCCTTCATTTTGGCAACAGCTTTAAGCAAAGATAGCGCCAGGGTGTGCGATCAATATTGAATTAAACACACATCTCAATGTATGAAAAAAGTAATAAATATATGCTGAGAAATTGGTTATAGAGAGTATCCGAAGAATGAAATATAGCCCAAATATACACACAGTATAAAAAATTAGATGACAGTGTGAGAATTACCAAGGTATAAGCCTATTGAGTACAAGTTGTAAAAGGCTTTATCCAGTAATTAACACCATGTTACTAGATGTGCAGCTTTGAGGCAATGAAAATCTTGTAGAGACTGCATATTTACCATCTCTCAAATTATTAAACAGTGTAGTGAATTTAATTTCCCAACTTATCTGATGTTTGTAGATTATGAGAAAGCATAATTCAACATAAACATCAAAAACCAGACCAAAAGGAAATTAATGCTGAGGATGCAATTGATACATTTATTGCAAAACTAGGCCAAGGATTCCAAAAGATAAGTGAAGATTTGTTACAATTATTAATTATTATATTAATATTTGTGTTACTTCACTGTTACTAGCTTCTTTTTACATTTATGGGAAATTACTACATGACAGAGGAGTACCTTCACATCTTGTTAGTGCTATACAGAGCCTGAATCAAAACAATCAAATCCTGATTAAAATACCAAATGGCAAACAAAACAAGGCTGAAATTAATAAAGGAGTTAGACATGAGTGGTCTCTTTCACCCACACTTTTTAATATTTACATAGTTAAATAAGAAATCATTTGTAAAATATTAAACATTTTAAATTTGACAATCTCTTAAGCAAACAACTAAATAATAAGCTGCACTTAGCCATTTACAAGCCAAATATTTTAACATTACATTTCAGTCAAAAATATTATGGAATTTACTGTACCAAAGCGAGAGTAATGGGAGGTTAAATCATAGCAGTTTCTTTTACAAAATGGTAAAGACAATTCTTTGCACTAGAAAAAATATTCAATGATGAGTATTTCAACCAGCAAGAGGATTTATGCCTCAAGCAGTTCCCTTGAAAGTAAAATATTATTAGGATCGCATTAAAAAAAAAAAAAAAAAGCAGTACCAATCTCTTATGTATAAGTATGCAACCAACTTACCATTGCATGATCATTTGATCTGCTGACCCAATCTGAAATAAGCTTTAAAGTTTCTTTCTTCACCACTCTCATACTTTTGATTAATGGCTGCCTTGTAACTCCTTCACCATTCACAGCAATAGCAGCTTGGATGTTTTCACTCATGACTTTGTACACATTCAACATATCCAGATAAATTCTTCCCATCTGAAAAAAAAAACAACAAAAAAACAGTGTTATTTCATTACTGACATGCATACAACAGTGAAATATTTCACTGAAGAGACCTACAAAACTTGTAAGAAGAAAAGATTTAATGTAGTTTCTTTTTTCACATAAACTATAAATTTAAAATATTAATGTTTATGAGGATTGTATAAGGATATTTTATAAAAGACACCATTGTTGATAGGCTTGAATGCTTTTGAAATTAAAGAATAAATGCTTTCCAAATTAAATACCACAAAGAATGTCCTCTTGAAGTAAACATTTTGTTGTAAATGCTTAAATCAGAATATGCATGTATGATGGATGTTCTTTGACTTCAAATGTGAGGCTCTCAATAACTCTATTCTATTGATCAGCAGTTCAAATGTTACTCCATTCATTTCCAGTGAAGTTTTATTCTATGCAGCCTCTTTTGTTTCAGATGTAAGACACTGGGCCTTACAGCTTATTAATAGTATCTTGGCACATGAATTCACTTAATGCTAAGAGAATGAAAGTTTTATTAAGATTTCAAAGGACAATTTTATGAAGAATGACACAAACTTCTCACTGCAGAAATAGGCATCTGAGCTTCAAAAACCACAATGGATGGTGCCAATAGATGTAGGATAAACTTAATGAAATCAAGAGATCTCAGATACGTTTCATAAATTAGTTTGATAAAATTAGCTTTTCACAAGTAAAATGAATCTCGCTGATCTCTGCATTTCAGGGAGGGGCACAGGCTGGTGCAAATGGTTCACCAGATACGGGTCCCCAAGTGAGTACCATGAAGGTATCTTGTGAACATTTAAAATGTTTTAATTATGATTATTCCTTATTATTGTTGCAATTGCATGCAAGAGAATTATTTTGAAAAATAATGTACTGATATGACAGTGATTGTGAGAGAAGATTCACAGTGCAACCTTTGTTGTCAGTAGTTCATGCACTTAGCAGTCTGCTGATATCTTGTCTGACCACCACCATATATGCTTCATACATCCCATGATTAATAAACCACCTTAGAATTGGTTCAAGTGTATGAAGTTAGTAGGTTCATAATAGATTTATTCATCCTTATTTTTTGGCATCTACTAATGATCAACTGAAATTGAAAAGGGAGGGATTGAAATATTTGCAGACATCTTTTTCAGATAACATAACACCTTTGTTTAGGTATTAAGCTGTCACACAAATATCACAAATTCCTTCAGCTCTAAGATTAAAACTATTACTCATGTGAAGTAGCTTGTTAATCTACTGTTGAGTGAAATAGTTCTCTGACTTCCAACTATCGTGATGTATGTGCTACTTGTTGAATGCACTTAACTGCTCCTGTTACAAAGCTGAAAGATAATTAGGTAAACTCAAACTATGCAAAAGAGAGGTCATTTTAAATAAACTGAGAGTTTAAAGAGATCTTCATTATATTATTATTAAATTTATTTTTTGTAGGTAGTTTTTTGGCTGTATGGTTTATCTGTTATATATATGTTACAAAATTCCTCCTAATATAAAAGGACTTCACAGGTTATTCCCATATAAATATCTTACATTTTGATATATTTAAATAAAAATAATTAAGAGCTTGTTTTGCAAAAGCAAAATATAAACATTTTTCCGCGTCAATGGTAGTTTGGAGTGGGGGAGAAAAATATATTCATGTTACATCTTTGAAGGTACTAAACTTAAATAACAACTTTGATATGAATTGTAAATTTTCTCGGGGTTCTAGCCAGGTAAGTACATGGATTGACTCCAATATTCCAAAGATGTGTATCGTCTTCAGGCTAAACAGATGACTTGAAAGTCTGGATTTGCATCTTTATAGTGCCAGAATGAAGCTAGCATCTAATTGGTATGCATGATGTGGACCTTTGGAAGATCAAATAATCTGGGAGGTATAGAGAGGCAGATTGTAAGACCATCTTCTGAACATCAGGAGGAAGGCTGGATTTCTTAATTAACTGAATGGTACATCTTTCTACTGAGTGTTGGATCCTTTTTAGTTATTTTGCATGCCATATCGTCCAGTAGTTGATGAATCTTCTTCTGGTACAACCTGGAGGATAGAAGTACTGTAGCATTCCCTTTATCTGCTGGTAAAACAACCAAGTTGTATTTTTTCGAAGGAAATGCAAAGCTTTACATTCTTGGTTATGTTTGGAATAGTAAAAGTGGCCTTCTGATCACTCTTACTACTTCGCAGTGCACTAGCTGATGAAGTTGATAAAGGCAGCTTCAGTACCACAGATGGTGTCTACAACTTATTTGCCTAGGTGTAGGAGTGAAGTTGAGCCCTTTAGCCAGAACAGAGGTAGTAGGTTCGTCCAGCTGGAGATCAGTAAGATTAAAGATGATGCAATTGGTATCTAATTGGTGGTACAGATACCAATCACAGTGGGGTATGGATTCATTTTGTGTAGATAAAGTTGCAAATTCCTTGATTTGCCATTTAGTGCAGCAAAATAGAGCGACATTGCTTGTGCAAAGGAGGAATGGTCTACTCTGTCCCAATTTAGAGGTGAAAGCCTGCTAGAGAGAATCCAAAAGGATTCTAGTAGCTTCCGATCAATTGTGGACAGTTCATGATATGTATGCTTGATTCATTCCCTTACCACTGGCATATTTAAGGATCTTAGGTGTAGAAGCATTCTTCACTGGATAGCTAAGTTTCACAAACTTGGGCGTAATTTCGTTATCTCGGCACCTGGATAAGAAAGCCAAGGAGCTGACTAACTTCCCTTTCTTTTCACAAAGATCTTTGTGTTTCCTAATGGCCTGGTAAATTTCCTTCCCTTTAAGGAACTTACAGTAAGAGCTGAAACTTTCCTGACGACGTATTAACTCTAAATTTTCTCAGGCTTCTAGCTTAGTAAGTATATGGATTGACTCCAACATTTCGAGATGTGCATCATCTTCAGGGTAAACCCACCCTTTCTTGGACATCCTGGTTTCACATCACACATATAAACCTACTGGCAGTGTAGGCCAAATAATTTGAAGACCCAGCATAACACATTAGTGTTAACCTATGGTAATGAAGTATGGATGCTAAAAAGGCATGAAACCAGAATAATAGCTTGTGCAATTTATGTGCAGTTCAGCGGGATACACCAAATGGGATCAATATGGGAACACAGGTATCTTAAGATGAACTAAAAACTATACCAGTGTTAAAATAAATCAAACAATCTAACTAAATTGGAAACACCATTCTGAAAGAATCCCCAAAGTTTTGTAAAGCTACATACCAGGAGGACAAAGATCTTTGGGCTGTCCTGTGAAATGCTGGAAGGATGATGATAAAACATATAAAACGCACTTTTGCTAGAAGAACCAATGACTCAATACATCAAAATGCATATTTGTTGAGATTTCTTCCCAGTTTGCAGCTAAAGAGCTGTAGAGACTGTTTCATGTTACTGCTATCTTAATTTCCATAGTAAAAAGTTAAAACTTTGGTGAACACTCACTAAAACTAAAGTGAAAAAAAAATATATCACCAATTGAGGATCAACCAGACTGCAATGAAAATATTGTTTCATCTTGAAGCACTTGCTTTATAAACTTTCCAAATAACTCCACACACAGCAGCTTTTATCAATGATTTGGTCCACTTCAGCCATTTTTCATCTTCTAATAATTGTAAATGCCTTATAAGGCAACTGTTAACTTAATACGAAGTTAAACACAATGTTACAGCTAACATTAAAGAAACAGAATGTACTTTAATTTAACATTAATCACTTTAACATACTATTAAAATTTAACATTAGATTAAGAAACCTGCCCTTGATACCATCATTTATTATTAAATTCACTTCTTTTTACATTCGTTTTATTGTTTTTGTACTGTAGACCTGCATTTACACACCTGTAATTGTAACCTCATTAACATCACTAGCACATTAATCTCTTGAAATTACTTGGTGCAAACAAGTCACAGTATAATTATAATCTATGTTAAAATATAACACATGAGTGCATTTTAAACATCTGATAACAAGGCTTGGTCATATGTTTTACACATGTAATACAAGGAAACATACTTGTACTAGCTCTGACGTACCTGCTGAACATAGGGATGCCCAAGTGCTTTGCACGCTCGCACATTTGTTTTCAATATGCTAGCAAGCTGCTTCACTGCATCCTGGTCTTTTAAAACATCCACATTCTGGAAAGAAAATTTTGCAATTAAAATTAAGGAACACACCACAAACTACTTCTATAGAACCTACCAGCTTAAGAATAAATTATATTATTCACACCGTTATTAAGGTTTAACATGCTGGTTGTAGTAGTAGAATGAGGTACACACATTTGTCCCTATTTTTTAAAAACAAAGAAAATATAGTTACATAAAAAACTTTATTGGCAACAGGTACAGCAATGTTTGAGCTATTTTTGTCATAGTCACCAAGAGATTTGAAATACTTGTCATATTGTGGGATCAACTTTTATATTCCTGTGTCGTAGAAGTCCGCCGCCTGTGAATGGAACCGCGCTTCATCTTCAAAATGCTGGCTGGGGACAGAAATTTGAGGTGTAAGAAAAGTTGGAAATCCTGGGAGCAAGGTCAGGACTGTACGATGGATGATAAAACAGCACCCAGCCATATGTAGACGAGCATTGTCCTGGAGCAGCAACACACCTGCAATAAGCATTACATGCTGCCTCTTGTTCTGAATAACACATCATAATCCGCAATGTTTCACAGTAACGGTCAGTGTTTACTGATTCGTCACTGTGATGCCGATGCATTGACTGCTGCTTGGTTCCCAGGGTAAAATGAGATATCCATGTCTCATTGCCCATGACGATCCTGTTGAACTCCCCATCTTCATGATACCACTGCAGAAATGTCAGTACTGCTCCTAAAAGTTTTGTTTTGTGCTCAGGTGCTTAGTGACAATTTCATGCAACAAGGATTGCAATAACAGTCACTGTTTACGTTAGAAGTGCTGGGTTCTGACATTTTGGTACCGAATTCTTTAAAATGCATACTTAGCAAACAAACACAGCACAAATTATAGGACACACTCCAGTTCAAAACATTAAACACAAAACACACTATAAGAAGCTACTGCATGACTATTAATAAATTATTTTTAGGTACTGCTTCACATTCAGGGCTGATTGTGTTTGCATAAATTCAAGATGACTCAGGCTAGTGTTTACAGTGTCAATTTTGAGTATATTTTGTTACATGCAGGTCAAACATCAAACACAACAACATTTACACCAATAATTTCTTTATTATATCTAGAAATAAAACTGCTCATAGAAACTGAACTAAGAGGGCTAGAAACATGATTTTACACACCAGTATGCACAAAAATGAGTGATCTCTTATTACAAACTACAATTTTTGCCAAAGGTATTAAACATTTCCAAGTGCATTTAATATTTTAATTACTTTACTCAAAGAGATAGTATCTATATATTTAACTGGGCAATACAGAAAGAACCTGAGTGGCTTAGAGCATCTATAGTGGAAAATATGCCATGTCTTCATAAACTAAGCCATTTAACAAACTTAATAAAGATCTTGCTGCTGATGTACAAAGAAGAAGAAGGTATATGAACAGTATTTAATGCTAATTTTGAAAACTATTTTCTTTATATGCATTAAATTAAGAATTGTTTATTAAGGATGCTATCAATTGCCAGAATAGCAAGGCTGCCAGTGTGCTGGAATTTTGTGCCATAGAAATTCTTTTACATGCCAATAAATCTACTGATGACATGGGACTGTTACTTTTAAGCACATTTAAAAACAGCTGGACTAGGTTTGAACCTGTGACCTTGGGATCAGATGGCTAGCATTTTTTATGATACACCCAACGTCTTATAGCTAGCAGTAAAGATTTTAACTATTCAAACCTCTTTTCTCTTCTGCTGAGCTACTTACTGCACATGTCAGTTTAACTGCTTCTCTTATCTGTTTTAAGGTATGTGTTTATGGTTCATTTAAAGTATAACACATTTTTGTAAACATCAAGATTAAAAAATATAAATAAATATTATTAATGGTGCTTTTTCTACAATTTATGACAGTGATTACCTTAGATGCTTGACTAATAATGTCATCCCACACTTGGTTGGGTAACATCATATATTTCTCTATGAGATGTTCCTGTACCACTTGGTCGACTTGGGCACTAATCATATATCCAACAGCCTCATAAAAAGTGTGAACCTGAAATCATTTATAGAAAATTAATTTTCATCATGGCAAGATTCCTGAAAATAATATTTAAGTGTGTGTAATACATTAAGACTAACAAAAAAGCATATCTTCCTGAAAATGCAATGGAATCATTATGCAAGGCATGAAAAAGTAAATACTTATGAAGTGTATTCACGTAACTCTACCAACTTCTTACAATACATTAAAATTATAAAATCCTTAAAATTTGAAGTTGCTATTAACTGAAGCTGTATAAAATATTTATGTTAATTGATCAACTGTTTATTTGAATAATGCAAGGATAAACCGTCAAACCAAGGATAAGACCAGTATTTCCAAGTACATTAATAAAGTATATGTTTCTGTGAAAAAGTAATGTACATGTTTATGTGAAAGGTGTAAAGTATGTTTCTTGGATAGAGATTTAAATGCACATTCAAACTGTTTGCGGAAATGTTATGTTTACATGATGATGAAAATTTTATATTTAATTTACCTGCTGGGTTTGTAGATCACAGATAATTGTACTGATGGTGTTGAGTATTTCCTCAATGAATGGCAGTACTTCTCCTACTTGAACAGTCACAAAATGTCTTCGGCATTTCAGAGCAATCTTAATGAAGGTATCACAAGCCATATCCTGAACTCCATCATGAGTTTCTGTAATTTAAGAACATGTTTATAATGAGACGCTTCAAAGCTTCAGTTCATAATATCTAGAAAGAATGCAAATGACAGTGTAAATACATGTTTTAGAACTCCTTTTTTAGAATGCAGATCACAGACAAATCATTCAGTGGAAAAATTCATGTTATAGGTGCAAAAACTGTTTGCAACTATAACAATGATTATGGCATAGAATGCAACAATGCATTAAGAATATCAATATGAGCAAAGAAAGCACTTTCCTCACTTAGCATTACTGCATTTTAGATTGAAACATTCTAAAAGCCATATTTGAATAAAGATACAATACCCTGCACTACTACTTATTTCTAAATGACAAATTAATACACACAGTTTTCTAATTATTCTTTCACTTCAATCATTCAGAAATGTTGCAGTATAACACAGCAATATTCACAAGAAAGAAGGAACTTAAATGATTATATAACGAAAAACTGTTCCAGGAATAGTAATAGTAAATATGTGCCTGAATTGGTAAATGCAAACATTACACTTCCGAATCAATGAACACTGTATATTTTAATGAATTATATAGACTTTTTGCCCTACTTTCATTATTTAAAAAGATTTGTTTTCGAGAAAACGTCTTTCCCATAATTACTTAGGCAACCATTAATGAGTGGATCAGTTATTCCCATCAAAGGCAATGGGTTCAAACAGAAGGATGCAAGCAAATGATTAAAATATCCTCCTGGTTTATTGCAGATGCACTAAAATTAAACATCCCAATAACTCTAATAACTGGGCTATTAAGAGATACCTACTGTAGATTAAACAAGAACCAGCATTTAGGCTATGCAATGAAGATGAAAGAGCTTTTCATAATCTTTAAATATAGAACCTTAGGTAAGAAAACATAACCTGCTGCGTGTTGTAAACCCAGAGAAAAATAGATATAAAGATTTTAGTTAAAAATCTACTTATCCTTTTTAAAAGAATAGGCCTATTTCACTAAAATTATAAAGATAGAAGAATAATATCACCAATCTCATAGGTTTCCGTGTTAAGATATAACCCACACATGTTTATTTAATTCAAATCAAGTCTCTTAGGCATCTGACTGTTGTTTCTCTAGCTGGCTGTTTCATATTTTGGTGCTGTTAGTCCCATCTTGTTTTCACATCACACGCTGAGGAGATTTCAAAATTTATGACTTAGTCTTCATAATAAAACATTATGCCAGGTGCAGAGTTCTTCAGGTTTATTGAAATGCTCTAATAGTTTAATGATGTAATGTTTAATTTCCTGATTATATGACCTGGGCCTTGTTTCACAATATATATTCACAGGTGGAAATTAATGTCTGGTATAAAAGGTCCATGCAGAGGAATTTAATTACTCAGCTTGGATTTAAACATGGGGCGCTACGTAACAGGGGAATCACAAAATTACTACTAATAGCCATGGGTCATACACATTTTTAAAAACAATCAAGGAATTTTAATGCTTAGTGATTTATGTTGCAGACCTGGTTTGACATTCAAGATGTGAAAAAGCTGGGATGATGGCATTTGTGAATGCGCTCTCAAGGTTCCCCATCTAGAGGCAAACATTGAGGATAAGCAATAGCAATTTCTCAAGGGCACACAGTTCTATGACTTCCACCTTACCACTCAATGCCATTAAACACATTTGGGCACAATCATATAAAATATATTCAGATATATACAGATGTAATTTAGATAGTATGAAGAGAGCAGCACAATGATGATTAAAATTGCTTCAGAGTGAAATGCAACATGGCAGTATCATGGTGTACGTTTATACCTACTACTTCCGTATATGATACCAGCCATCAAATGAAATGGCATATTGATTCAGGTAATGCACCAACTACACCTGCTTGTAACTAACTGCCTGGCTGTCAGCACACATTTAGTGTGGACTTGATAAGAATGGTGATTATTAAGAGAATGAAGCTAAAGACTCTCATTCCAAGCAGTTAGTATAGAGAAAGAAATTGAAACACATTAGTAAATTTATTCATGAAAGTGTGAGGTGGAGCTACAACAAAATCACTTTTATTTGTGCTACTAATGGAATCATGTTCTGCAATTTTACAGAGTATTATTTTTCACAATGGTTGCAGTTTTTAAAACATCTGATGTGTTCCATTCACCTGACTTTCTCCACATCTCTGCAACAAATTATTGCTAAAAAGCATATTTTTCTGTTTACTTCATGCTAATCGAGATAAACATTTCCAGCAATGCTTTCTTGTAAGTAGAATGGAAATAATGGAATCAACTAGGCTAAAATGATACCAAAATCTTTTAAAAGCTGGTTGCCATGTGGATGAAATCCATTTCTTTGAATTGTCAGGAATTGACAAATTCCAGTACATGAAAAGTTTAAGTATTTTAAAACAAACCAATAAAAGCAATATCTCAAAAATGGTCAACACTTAATATAAAAAGAAGAAGACATAAACTGTGTGTTTTAACAAAATTTTTTTTTTTGTGTAGTCTCTTATGGTTTAATAGTTATGCAAAATCCAGCAAAATTAATCCAGAATAAAAATGTCTTCAGAGGTTATTCCCAGAAAATTCAAAATATATATTTTATTTTTCATATAAATATCTTTAATATATAGCATTTTAATCAAAATCGTTACAGCCATTTCTGAGAAAATCAAAATGTTCAAAAATGTATTTTGAGGAAGATGCTAAATTTAAATACCAACTGTTTTTTTTTTTTAACCAACATTTCATTTTTAGGTTATTGGTCTCTCTCTGCATCAAATTTTTGGGTGGAATGCAATACCTTTTTATACACTACGTACATAGTACATGTAGAATAACTACAAATGTTTAACCTGGTGGGCTGAGTGTGTGAAATTTACAAATTCACCAGTTTCATCCATTCTGTTGCATATTTATGTTTGGGGTTTTTGTATTATGTTAGAGCTATTAAATAAAAATGGGACGGAAAATACCAAGATTAAAATTTCATAATGATAATTATTCACTGTCAAAAAGAGGTTTTAGGCAAGTTGTACAGCATTTTCAGAACTTGGAGGGTTATGAGGGGATATAAGAGAAGTCATTAACTCAGTATCTACTAATAATATTCTGTATTTGTTCCCATGAATTCGACAGGTTATTTAATCAGTTATGAACATTTTGGAGCTGTTTAAGATCTAATTATAAGGGTAAAGAAGGATGTTTCATATAAAAATCTTTAGATTATACCATTATGTCAAAGAATACAAACCAAAATAAATGAAATTAAACCATTCAAGATTTAAAAAACCACCTAAGCAATGATGGTTAAGCTAACTAGTCAACAAATAAATATAAATAAATATTCACCAACAGTTAAGCATAATAATTGTGGTTAATTTAATAGGAATTTTGCACTGGCAAATAGCGTTACTTATATACTGCTTCAAAGCAGGGTAGATAACTTTTCTATCCCAGTTTTTCTGTAGCACATTGGGTTAAACCCTGTTCTGGATTTCAACTCACAGTAAAATGTATTTTGCAATAACTGTTAAGAACACCCAAAACTGAATGAAGAATTAAATGGTGTATAAGATGTACAAGGCATATTTTTTAAGTACTGTTTTGATATTTAAAAAAAAAATACAGATTTTGAAACAATTTTATTTTTACATGAAATACCACACTTTTATCTACTTTTCCACATAATTGCCTGCACGTTAAGGCACTTATACAAAACAATAAGCATTTGTATTTTGTCATCATAGAAGGTTGGCACCTGACTTGACAGCCATTGCAGCATGATAGTTTTGAGACTATTATCGTCAGGTGCTAACCTCTGACATGCTTCTTCAGTTGCAGAAACTCTGAAGTCTCTGGGTGCTAGATCAGGGCTGTATGGAGGATGATCAAATGTTTCCCAGCCAAATGATGCGATCAGACTGAGAGTTTGATTGGCACCATATGATTGGGCATGGTCATGCAGCAGGAAAACAATGCCTTTACTCAGCATGCAATACCTTTTGTTTTGAATTGCACTCCAAAGTTTTCAAGTCTCACAATATGTTTCAGAATTTACTATGGTAGTGCACAAGGCAAAAAGTCAACAAGCAACACTCTCTTCCTGTCCCAAAACACTGTGCACATGACTTTCCAGGTTGGAATGCTCTGCCTCATTTTCATGGGCGATGTTGAATGTTGCCTTTCCAATGAACTTTCCTTTGTTTCTGGTGTAACGTAGGACATCCATGTTTCATCGCCTGTGACAATTTGACTTAAAAAAATTGCCATCTTCAGCATTATAACACTCAAGAAAAGTCAAGGCGCTGCCTGAACGTTTGATTTTGTGCTCCTCAATCAACATTTTGATACCCATTGGGAACACATTTTTCAATTATGTAAGAGTTTGGTAACAATTTTGTAGACAACACTTCTTGAAACTTGAGGATATGCCTCTGATAACAAAGAAATCGTGAAGCGTCTGTTCCCTTTCACGTTTTCATTGACTTTCGGTACCAAATTGTCAGTGATCACTGAGAGTTGGTTATTCCTGCTTCCTCATGAATGTTCATTCAGTCATCTTTGAAAGGTCTTACCTATTTGGATACCATTCATAATGTTTTGTCCGTACACTTTGCAAAGCTAACAGTGAATATCAACTGCTTTCATGCCTTTAGCACTAAGAAAACAAATAATGCCATGACCTTTACAGTTGGCAGTATTCTCTATCAGTGGAGGGATTTTAAACAGGCAAAAGCTAGTGTACAAGATCAGTTGTTGCCATAATAGTGTCTGTGGCTTGCCAACAGATATAGATACAAAGTGCGCATGGACAGGATACCAACTGCAGCACTGCAGAGACAGAATTTCAAAACGGTACTCCATGAAAGATTGCACATTATCATTTTGTTAATGCAATATGGAAGTATGGCGATATAATCTCTTTAACTCATTTGACTCCTCTATGATGAAGTGAATGTGAATATTCTTTACAAATTAAGTTATTATTCACAGGAAATTTAAATGCCTTGTTCACTGAGGCCCATGTCAGTTTAATTTAACTTACCTAAAGCCATAAATTAAAACGTGGACATGTGGGTTCCATTTTCATTCAGAATGCCCATTGGTATGCCAAAGGTCGAATAAATGCAGTATTGGTACACAATCAATTCAATACTTAAAATTATTGGACCTCCTAATTTGGCAAAATTGCCTGTTCCTTGAGGATGTGCACACAACTGACTACCGTTTGACTGATTTCAAATCATATGCAGTTAGCTACAGCGCTCCACTAGCACATACTGGGGCTAGTCAGTATAGCACTAGCCAAAGAATCCCACGCTTCTAAGTTTGCTCTGCTCTTTGAAGGTTCCATTTTTATGTATTTTTTTATTTTCTCGTTTTTCTCAAAGAGGTACACAATATGACCAGCACTAATGAGCTTAGTTTATGTTTTTGAAGTCAAGATGATAAACTCTCCAATACAAATTACTTCCAAAAGATTGAATAAAATCTATGTGGTACTCAATATTAAATACAGTAATTATTTGCCAATAGATTAATGTAATAAAACAGGTTTGTTGAAAACATTTATGTATTTGTGTGCTATGAAATATATAAATTGAACTATGGTTTTGTATTGCTATTGTGTCGTTCTTACTACTTTAGCTATTGTGGTCCTACGGGTTTGTGCTTCTGAAAATTCTTCTAAAGCCTATACTTGACTACTGTGAAAACTAAAGAATGGGTTAATATTGTAAAAGTGCATACATTATGTGTAAGGAAATAAATTATTTAAACGCTTAAAATGGAAATTATGCTGACATCCTCCTCAGATAATCTAAGCTGCAAACTTCTGAGCTTATGTACTCTTTGGTGCAACGTAGTACCATTGCGCATGCCTAAGGCACCTACAGTATGTATCACTGCAAAAGTCACAATTGTAGTATGTACATAACATGTCAATGTGTGATACACTTTAAAGTATGAACATTTCATTATAAAATGAAAACAAAGGACAGTATAAAAATAGAGTAAATGTGCAGGCTTGAACCTTCAACTCTCGCACATATTAACTCACTACCCACACACTAACCATAGCGCTAAATAATGCCACTATGTTTGTGCTCTTTGAAATCCAGGGGCTCACGTCACGGTCCATTGAGGATTGTTCGATGGCATGCTAGCCCTTACCCTAAAAGCTTGCCACATTACATTCTTTTGGTCGCAACTGAGCCTCTTTAATCAGCATTGGCAGAGCCTCCTTTTCTAATTGGGAACATGCATGACATAATTATGCACAAAAAATTATTTTGATAGAGAATTTCATGTACAATAAGAATATAATAACTCTAACAGCAAACGTGACACTACACACCATTAAATTATAATTTAATTTGCAATTAGGTCATACGAGACAATAAAGCATCCTTACTGGTCTGATGTCACCATTTAATATGTGTTTGAACAGAAAGAATTCAAGATGTTTTGCTACATAACACAGCATATTTTGCATTTATTTTAGTATATAGTGTAGTTAAGTACAGTTTTTGAGTAGCATATATAGCAGAATATTTTAGTTTCCAGATCAACATGACCATATGTTGAAACAGAACAGAAAGACTACAAATCATATTTGTTTTGAATGTTAAGTTGCTGTAATCCTATATTTAGCACTTTTAGCCTCTTTAGATAGCGTTTTGTTATGCATTTATAAAAGATAGTAATAAAATCAATATCCAAAGATAACATATCTTTTCATAATACTTCACAATACCAATCTTTTGATAACCAAATTAAGGTCAGGTAAAAATCATAACTTTTCTTCATTCTATACTGAGCAATGGACATTTTTTGTTATCACCATCATTATGATCATTTTTGTGTAACAAAATAAAATTTTACCGATTTATTTGCTCTTTTTTAAAATAGCACCAAAATTAGAAGTTGAGGATGAACTTTTCATTAAAAGGATTTTTAGCAGTCATGTATGTTCTCAATACTACTGCTCTTATTCTACATCGGATCTAACAAAGATACTTCTATATTCCTCCGTGCAACATGTGCACAACATATGCAATCAATATGTGATAACTGCTCACTCTCAGTAAACTGACTAGTATCTACTTCTAAATATCAGTGAAAATGTATATTGAAATGAAATCCTTAAATATGTCCATTAGATCATATTAAAAGCAATAAAATAAAGTTGGGATGTATTTTCTGTGGTTTGGCTGAGTGCTACAGTCAGGGACGAATGAGAACATTCACATAACCAGCTATGTGCTGGGGTTGCCTCTTATTTTTGCTTATTTCAAGTGTGTTTCTCATTTTGGGAGAATATATAGGTAGTATCACTGATAAAAACAAAAGAAATTGTGGTCCCATTCCTTCACAATACAAAAACATTATTTAAATGTGCTGAGACAGGAAGTATGCTATAATACATTTAAGAGTGACAAACTGTTTCAAGTAAAAATATTTTAATTTTTCTTTATTTCTCAATAATTTCTACAGAATGAACTCTGCACGAATACTTAAAAACTCAAATCTTATTATCTCAACATAAACATATTATTTTCCAGTTCTGAAAATAGAATTAATTGCAATTGTAACTGATAGCACTACCCCTAGCCCTTTATTACGTTACTCTCTGGTCCCAAAACACACCAGAGTGAACTGACTGCAAAACCTATTTGAACTAGACAAATATATGCCTAAAGAATTTGCTCATTTCTGTTTTTCTTTATCTTAAGCTGTACATCTACACTTGTAAGGTACTCTAATTACAAAAGGCTTGAATGCTAATGGAAGCATGATCTTTACTACTCACATATTCATCACCATGAAAAGGGGCTTTAAAAGTTTAACATGTGCATAATGTACATAAAAAAAACACTGATGGCCAGAAATTGTCATCATCATTGGCACATTCCTTCATAAAATGAAGCAAACATTTATTCAGGCAAGATTAGCTTTTGCTGTAATCTTTTCTGCCATGAAATTAGCTGTTCTTGAAATGGTACTTTGATACCAACACCTGTCTTTAATCCTTTTTGTGCCAATCACGATCTAATCGTGATCCAAAAATTGCCAATCATGATCTAATTGTGATGCCATTTTCATACATTTTAGCTCTTTCCAGCGGAAAGTCCAAGTACTTTCTACATCATAGCCATAGAGAAAGGTTTTCTAGCGTTTCAGGACCCTTCACTCCAAAGCGCTAAATTAGCTCCAAATTTAATTTCTCTAGCCAGTGTTTGTGTACGCTGGTTGAAACATGGCTTCGTCTAATCGAACATTACGAACCGAAGAGAAAATAAGAGCTACAGTTCGCAATGTATTAGAAGAAAGCGAGTGGTTTTTAATTTTCAGACCTTGATGAAAGAGTTTCTAACTTGATGTAAGAAAGGAAGCTATATATTCTATTCTAGCTTCAGCAATGACAATGCATCCAATATTAACAGAGCTCGTATACATGCAAATAATTGGTTTACTTTTCCAAATAGATTTACGGAGGTGTAACTAGACAACGAATGCAATGTGAATCAAGTATTCAGCTACACTAAATTGTACAGTAATACAGGTTACATTTGTATCCTATTGCTTTATGCCGTTTGCATTAACAGTGGTATCATGCTTATGGTGTAGGTTTTTGGCAATTTTTTTTCAGTTTCAGGTTATGTGAATTAATTTTTTATATTTTAAAAAATAAAATATCAGACCAAAACAGGATGTTGTTTTAGTAAAGAAATGTCTATACTTTCATTTATTTAGCCGGAATTTTCTGTGTAGTAAGCTTTTGTAATATTTATTACTTTGGGATTTTTAATTTTATTTTCAAATTTTTCTTTTGCTTTTAATTTTTTTTAAAAATAATGATAAGAATTCTCATTCATATAATGCACATTATACAGCAGACAAAAGGGTTTACTAAAAATGCAAAAAACATTCAGTTCTCTATGTTATTTGGAATGCATTTTATTACTAATAAAACCCTGCATTCTGCACTAAAATTGCTTGGCAATTTTCAGACGTATTTTTCTATCTGACCTGGCACTAAAAGGGTTAAACCTTAATAATGACGTGTGTACAATATTCTTACTTTCTGTTCTGGATTCGAAGTATCACCACATTACTCCTAACAAAACACTCATTTCACCATTTTTCACTTTATCAAACTATATTAATTCTTAAAATTATATTGTGATGGTTTTCTTCTTTCTTTGTGCACCTTTCTATGCAAACTTGTGTAAATGTAACTAAGTTGGCTAAGACACTGAAAGGTAAATGCTACATTTTCCTTAATGTATGCTTAATAGTAGATAAATGCTTTTACCATGCACATGTTTAATATTTAATACCAGAATTGGTATAAACTACACATGTCTTTCTAAATAAACATTTAGCATAAAACAATTTGCTCTGGGTTTTATGGAAAACCCTTAGCAAAAGGCAAAATTATGCATTTGCTACCATGTATTATCTCAAATTTAGTATTAAAAGTACCAAATATGTTTACCAAGTCTGACTCACCATGCATGAATTCAAAGAGTTTATTCACTACAGTCTTAAGGAACTTCCAATGCGCTCGCAGAAACCTTGGGTACTGCCCAACCACATACATGATATTGGATGCTATGATGGCTTTGTTATCCTTTCCTTTTTTCTGTTCACAAAGACCAAGTAAATCCTTTATAACTGTTACCAGGAACCTCTTTTCATCCTCTTCATGCATTGCTCCAGATATGCTGCCTATCGCCCAACAAAGCTGTAAACATAATCAATGTTTGACAAGAGAAGCTTTAAGGGACAGAAATAGTGTTACCAAATATATTACACAATTTATTACATAATTCATACTACAGCAGTGAAGAAGAAGCATAAAGGAAAGCAGTGCATTTCTCTGTGCAAAACCTTAGTAGCTGAAAGTATGTTTTCCTTTTGTAGACCACCAAAAAGGTAAATTATGTTTAAATTTGCAAGTATAGCCATAAGCTCACTGAAGTTTCATTTCAAGCCATTTGCCTGTAATGAAATGTGTAGTATCATTTATTTAATCTATACAACAGCCATACTACAATGATTCGCTTTGCTGTTTATCCTGTCACATCCAGTGTATCTTGTTTGCCCAATTATAACCTTAGAATCCTATAATTATAGGAACAATCTAACTATGCTCACAGAAGGTGCCGAAAATGTTTTCAAACTGATGATAATGGTGGTATTTAAGGATGTTCAACTACTACGTCATTAGCACCCTTATGAAACAATTCATGGCAAAAAAGCCAGAGATAAAGATCAATATAAAAAATAAATCATATATATAAAAATAATGATGAAAGTTAAGATATAAAATTCAATGTATACAAAACTAATTATGGCAAAAGCCAGGGATAGATGAATTTAAAAAAAATATTTCGTACAGGTATAAATAAAACTAAGACCTCATTTGAAAAGTTACCTTTGATAAAAATTTTAAAATGTTATTCCACCGCTCAGTTACTGTCCACGAGGGCCTCTGCAAAACTGACCGCCAGTTGCAGAGAATCCAGAATAAGTGCTAGAGAAACACACTCTAGGAACACAAAAAATAAAATGTAAATGGTGTGTTATTTATAGATGCTCTTAACTACTGTGGTTCTCAGCATCCCATTCTAAATTGGGTGTGAAAGACCACTTAATTTTGCTCAGACACTCTATCAGGCTTGAAGTTCTTTTACTTGCCGTAAATCTACAACATGGGACCAACGGCTTTACTTCCCTTCCAAAGGAAGTCATGTTAAGGATTTTTATACCTGAAAAAATCCATCGTCCTCTGCCGAGTTTGAACACAAAATGGACCAACAAATCTTCTCTACATAGTGGACAGATAGGAGCAGATTCCCTCTTAAGAAGACAAACTATGTGTAAAATTGCAAAGGCCTCTACACAAGTGAGCCTATATCACTTCCTTGCGTCGAGATAGAGGAGAGGAGAGGATGTTATCCAGTTTACTGGAAGGTCCCTCATTACTCTAAGCTTGTTTCCACAGATAGCTGACCACTCCAACCAGATTGAAAGTACTGCTCTCCACACAAGTCTTTCAATGTCACATGAAATTACAGCAATGAGTTCTGCGGTTACAGTCTTTGCTGCTAAATCTGCCAGTTTGGTCTCCAGCAAGCCAACTATATGCACACTACCCATTAAAGCTGGAAGTGTGCAAAATTTGGAGGGCATCATGAATGTGCTGCACAATAGGATGGTGTGAAACAGGCAATGAACCGTTTCCAGTATCTGTCTGATGTAATTTAACAGCTCCTTGTTAGTAAATCTTTTGTTAATAGCCTGTAAGTTGAATACATAACACAGCCAACTGGCACTGCAATTCTGCCATGTCCATCTTTAATTTACAATGAATGTGATTAGCTGTTATTTAACAATCATTTAAGATGTCCCAAATTTGAATCTCGGGTGAGTATCCAAATAAGGTTTTTTCTGGGGTTTTCCTTTATTCTAAGAAGACAAATGTTTGGTAACTTAAGCTCCACCTTGGGCTCATTTGAGCATATTTCACCTATTTTATTCAATCATTGTTCAATATAATCTGCCAGGTTAAAGGATGTTAAAACTTTTTATTTCCCAAACTCTTTGACTCATGAAAGTTTAAAGCAAAAATGAAATACATTAGTCATTAAATGAATGATTTATAAAACCTCAAGTTAAGAGCAGCTTAGGCTGCATTAATCACAGATGGAATAGCAGATAGGTATAGCTGCCGAACTATTCAAGTACTGAATTAATTAAGAGTAAAAACATAGATTACACTCGAAACTCACTTCAGTGAATCTCCGATGAAAATGACAACAGCCACCAAAACATGTCCGAAGTTACTTTATTTCAAGAGTGAAGTTTGAGTGTAATCTATGTTTTTACTCTTAATTGATTCGTTACTTCACTGTGCATTCCCATTAATGTTTTAATATTCAAGTACTGCTTTTGTCCATTTACTCTTACTATTATGTATTAGAAGCTTAAGACTTGAGGTAAAATAGGAATAAGGCATACAAAATGTTATAATCATGAAGCTATGGAATGTGCATATCTGCATGCTACCAAGCTCCCAGTAAATCTCAATATGGTGCTACTATGTGCTCTATGAAGTGATACATGACTGTATGTACTTCTGCTTTTAACTAGTGTGAAACAATAATAATAGTACTGACAAGTTATGCTCCCTGGGTTTCTGTAGAAGTGGAGCGGAGTTGCTCCATATAGGAGGCATGGCAATAAAGAAAACCGACTTATGTTCTAATGCTTTATAAAAAAAACTTACACAACTGAAATGTTATTCCATTCAATGCAGTCCCCTCTCCAACAGTTGGAAACAGTGCTAGAAGTCTTTTTCTGCTATGCTGTTCAGGAGTCTCATCGCATTTTCCTTCACTACATCTATGGACTCAAACTTTGTTCCTTTAAGCAAAGACTTCACTTTTGGGAAGGGAATAAATTTGTATGCTGCTAGGTGAGTAGAATACAGAGGATGTTCCATCACTGGAATGTGTTTTTTGCCAAAAACCTCTTCACAAACATTGTGTGATGTAGCAGCGCATTATCATGATGAAGAATTCAGCGATTCTTCGACACATCTGGTCTTTCATTGCTCATGTTCACAGAGGGTCTTCAGAACAGTTGTATAATAAACTTGATTGACAGTCTGAACTTCAGGCACCCAAACAATGTAGATAATCACTTGGATATAAAAAAATCATTGCTTTGAATTTTTATTTGCTCATTGCGTTTCTTCTTCCTAAGGGATTGAGGACTCTTCCAATGCATGGATTGTCACTTAGTCTCTAGATCATATTGAAATATTCATGTTTCATCATATGTAATTACTTTGCGCAGGTAACCAGGGTAATTTTCAATGACTTTAAGACTATCAGCACAACAGTCCACTCGATGTTGCTTTTGCTCGCTTGTGAGGATTCTTGGCACCACTTTAGCACAAATCTTTGTCATACCCAGATCATCGTGCAAATTCTGTTTCCTTATTGATGCAAGCAAGCTCTGAAACTGCTCGAATGCTAAGGTGGCAGTTTTCTCAAACAATTCTACCAACCTTCTCCACATTCTCTTCAGCTTACAAAATGGAAGGACAGCCCGATTTCAAATCATCTTCAACGTCTTCCCTACCATCCTTGAGCCCCTTAACCTACTCAAAAACTTGCATATGAGATACACACTGATCAGTATAAACTTATTTCAACAAATCGCAAGTTTCTGTGGCAGGTTTTCCAAGTTATGTGAGGAATTTGATGTTAACACATTCTACCTTAGAGCATAGCATAATTCTGATGGATGTGACACACAACCCGTTTCTAAGAAGGCTCACAGCCAGACTAACCCCCAAAGTGGCTTGAAATATTGTATGTATCCCAGGGAGAGTTCCACTCTTTTCATTGTCATCGACAAAGCTGGAAATGTGCACAATAATCAGTCTAATTTCTTTATTGCCACACCTGGTACACCAAAATGGAATGTTGTGCATAAGACAATATAAAAACTTCTTAATTACTAGAACCCCATCAATGGGATAAAGGTTCATGTAACTTATTTAAACCTTAATAATGTCATTTCTTCAACGCATATTTTTGCAATTTGTATGATTTCAACACCTTTTCCAACACCTTTTTAGACCATCATTTCTATATCAAAATTTTTTCCACAGCATTATTATTATTGAAATTAGCTGTAGTCCTCAATTAGGTGCAATATGCCTTATCACTCGACAAAAAGTAATTTTAGTTTTTCTTATATTAAAATAAAGAAAAGGTATAAAAAAATTACATTTTTAGAAGAAATAAATACTATTTGCAAAAAAAAAAAAAAAAAAAAAAAAAAAGCATGGTTACTTGTGTTCACATAGGACTTTAATTCTTTAAAAATATTCCAATTTATATTAGCAGCTGCCATTTTTTCAACATAATAATTTACGACTCGCCTATTTTAAAAAGCCTCTGTTCATTTACATTATTATTCTGGCTCCAAAAGTCTGTATGATAAATAACTTGGTGAGCATAACAAACAAAGTGCTCTTGTATTGTTCCTATTTTGTTTTACTAAACCATCTTGAAAGGCCAGATGAGTTGATACATTAAATTTTTCTCTGATATTAAGTGCATTACCTTGGTAATAATGAAAGCATTTCAGAAACCAACATTTTTACTTTCTCTACACATACTAAGTACATATTGTATAGAGAAGGTATTGCACTCCACCCAAATTCCTAGATTCCTAGATTTCACCGGAAATATATGTTTTAGGGTCCCCTGTATCCAAAAAAAGCATTTTTGGAAAAAGGTCCGCACTTGTGTGTGCATGTGTGTGTCTGAACGCGATAACTCAAAAATGAGAAGTTGGTAAAGTATCAAACTTGGTATTTAAGTTTAGTATCTTCCAGGGATGTGACACGAAGATTTTGAGAAAAATCCCTTCACCCCAAACTACGCTTTACGTGGAACTTTTTTTCGAAAATTTTGATTTTCTAAAAAATGGCTCTAGCGATTTTGATTAAAATATTGTATGTTAAAGATATTTACTTGACAAATAAAATGTATTTTGCAGAGATGTAGAGAAAGTCATGTGAATGGAACACATCAGATATTTTAATTTGTTATAAGACAGTGGATACAGACAAGGAAAAAGTGTCTGTGAGGTGGCAATTAGCACCAAATAATAGGCAACAAATAAATCTCTAGCTTTTACTCATAACATGCATCTGTAGTAAAAGCAGCAGGCTATGACTACAAAAAAATATGCGAGCATGCAACAGAAAAAGTAATTTAGGCAGGCCTTGATGTCCAATATAAATAGATTCATATCCTTAGTTTATTTCTTAAAAGACCTCTAGAAATGCAGAGTAAGTAAGCAATGAGAATGATACAAAGATATTAATACTGACAGCAGATCATACAAAATTATTATCCAGTCATCAACAGCTTTCTTCCCAGAATGGTACTTACCGTATTTAAATTCTTCCAAGACCACTCTGTGCCATTCACTTGATTCTGCAATTTCTCAGTCATAACTCTTTCTGTATCAGCATAATCCAAATGAGTTAGGTAGACCAAAGTCTCCCTCATGTTTTTATACAGGTTGATAGAATCAGTATCCTTCATAAACTCTCTGACTACTTCTCCATTTTCATTTTCAACCACCAGCACTTCTTCTGGCTTTGCCATTCGACTTATCATTATGTACCTCACCTATAACCAAAAATTTTCATGTAATTTTATTATACAATTCAGAAAAACTAAACAAAAAGTACACTCATAAACAATTCCAAATTTCACCCTACTAATATTTTAATCATGTTTCTATAAAAGCAACGTGGTAATGGAACTTTTTTTTTAACCAAAACACCTTTATTCTTAGAATTCCCCCCCCCCTTATTACCATGGTTGTCTTTGCAGATTAATAAAATCTATCTTCCAGTTCTGTAATGAAATGATACCTAATAACTTAAAGGGAAGTCTAATTAAACTGATAATTGTTACATAAAACTGTTACGGAAAGTCTAACAAAATTTTAATTTACAAACAATGTGGTAGAAGGTACAAAATTGGTATGATAAACACACTAGTTAAAATTGAAAACAGTAAAATCTTTCCCCATCAGCAATGACATTTAAAAACCATAAATGTGCAGAGCAGTAAATGTACAAAAAATAAATGTATATAAGATACAACATTGAAGTAAAAATTGAACATATTCAGTTACATTATTGTATGCACCCTGAACATATCTAGTACATATACATGCTGCAGATTGCAGATATCCAGTTCATTAAGACAGCACCAATCACGAAATTAAGTAATCTAAAAAGAGGCGGCAATATTTGCAGATATCATCC
This sequence comes from Hymenopus coronatus, assembly GCA_030762935.1. Lineage (NCBI taxonomy): Eukaryota > Metazoa > Arthropoda > Insecta > Mantodea > Hymenopodidae > Hymenopus > Hymenopus coronatus. The sequence goes on along the minus strand of CM060884.1, from coordinate 46,749,155 downwards.
TACATCTGACAGAGTTCTGTTTCATGCTGAGGCACTAGATACAAAACCTGTTTAAGAACTTTTCGCTGTAATATTGTTAGATCTTGACAGAAACTTTTTACTAAAACTGTTCAAAGCATACAGTAGTGTTTCTGCATTTCAATCGAGAAATTGATTTTCATTAGACATCAGCAAACTGAAGTTGGATCTCTTCTTTATCACAAAACTGAAAACATGTTAACAATCAGCCTTAGCGAGGAATAGTTCAAATTACCAACATAATTGACACTATTTTATCAGATTTTAAAAACATGTAAATGGAGTGTTATTTATGGACGCTCTTTAACTGCTATGGTTCTCAGCGTCCCATTCTAAATTGGGCGTGAAAGACCGCTTAATTTTGCTCAGAGGCCTCTCAATCAGGCTTGAGGTTCTTTTACGTGCCGTAAATCTACAACACGGGACCAACGGCTTTACTTCCCTTCCGAAGGAAGCCATGCTAAGGATTTTTACGCTTGAAAAAATCCATCGCCCTCCACCAGGTTTGAACCCGCGACCTTGGGTATATGAAGTCAGAATGGTAACCATTACACCATGGAGGGCGACTCAGCTTTTAACATTCCATGTAACATGAATACAAAGCTATTTTGCTCGTTTATTATCTTTCTCCCACAGCTGCATGCCTAAGGTGGTAGCATTTGCAGTCCATATTTGGGAGCTCCTGGGTTTGATTCCTGTTGGAACAATACACTGACAGAATTTTTCAAGGCTTTATCAGGTTAGTATGCGATGCTGGCAGGAATTTTTTTTTTTAATGAAACTTTCTGCCTGAACTTATCTATCTGGTCACAGTCATAATGTTGGAGGCTTAAGATAATTACAAAATGTGCAGAGGAATTCCATATGACCTGCTCAAAGGAAACACAAATTAAAGGTTATAGAAAGATGTAGATAAAAATAAAATAAAAGGCATAACTCTGCAATTTATTCCAAAGAATAAAACCTTCTCTTACATATGGTTGCTTCACTTCTTTCCTATATTCCAGTCGGTAGTTCAGTACCAAAACTTCTATGCCAGAACACACTTAAGTCAAAATCATTAATTCCTGCTGCAGATTTCTGTCTTTGCCTTTTTTTGCATGGGGAGAGAAACATGGGATTACTACAGACCTGTTCAGATAAATTCCCTCTCAAATTATGCATTGTACATTCTGAAACACTTACCACAAGTCTCAGCTGTACGTGCGTGCTGGCATTCATGCATGCATGCCTGACTGCCACATTTGGCAATGCTGCACAATAGCCTGCCAGCAAACACTTCTCTCTTGAAGTAAGAATACTCCTTGTTTTTCTGTTTGTCCATTAAGCACACTAAATACTGTGTTAAACTATTCATTGCAATCAAAAAGTTTTCAAAGTCTAATTGATGAACACAGCCTTCTCTGTATGACATCATCAGCACACTAAATGTTACTTGTGACAGGTTGATGTCATAAATGCAGTGACACTGAGGATCCTGTTTTATATGCCAAGTTATGTATCAGTTATTACAAGTGTTGTCCAATAAACAATGCCCCACAATTTAGCTTATATTTTTGAGAAATGTACATATTTATGTGCAAATAACTTGAAAAAGTTTTAGTTTCTTCTGATAGAAAGCTTAGATGTAAGAATGTTTTAAAATGGTATCTGTGATTATCTGTCATAAACAACGTGCTGTGATTGAATATCTCATAGCAGAAAAAGAAACCATGAGGAATATTCAGAAATGTTTGTGCAAAGTCTGCAGAACATCTGGAGTCGATAGGAGTACTGTTGGTCGCTGGACAGAAAGGATTAAAACATCAGAGCTCGAAGATTTGCTGCAGGCAGGAAGGCCTCCCATGACTGTCATGCCCGACATGTTGCAGTGGCATGGCATTCGAGAGGATCGACTCATTCAGACTTGGCAATTGGCACTGAAGCTGTTGGTAAGCAAAGGAAGTGTGGATGCGAATACCAATAACAGAACTCGGATAACAAAAGTGTGTGCAAAATAGGTTCCTCTGCGTCTTACTGGCAGTCGCAGAAAAACAAAACAAAAAAAAACAAAACAAAAAAAAAAAAAAAAACCAAACAAACCCACACTACAACATTGCTTCTGATTTGTCGCTATGCTTTGAAGCTAAAGGAGAGGCCTTCTTGTCCCAGAGCCCGAAGTGCATCACTTTGAGCCGAAACATAAAAGACAATCAATGTTCACTCTCCACAGAAGAAAAAACTCACAACAGTTCCTTCAGAAGGAAACGTCATGATCACAGTGTTTTGGGATTGTGAGGGCGTAATTCTCATTGAAATGATATCAAAAGGCAGTACCATTAATTCAAAAAGTTACATCAAAACGTAAGACAAACTTAAGCAGCACTTCCAGCAACTGCAATGCCATGTCAACCCAGGGGAGGTTTTCATTCAGCATGATAATGCTTGTCCTCACACAAGTTTGAGGACTTCTGCCCAAATTGCCAAACAGGGTTGGACAGTGTCACCCTATCCACCTTATAGTCCCGATTGGGCTCCCTTAGATTTCCACTTGTTTGGATCACTGAAGAATGCCATTCGTGAAAGACATTTTGAAGGCAACGAAGAGGTCATTCACGAAGTGTGGGCATATAGCTTGGTGGTGGTGGTGGTCGTACCTGGTGGGGCTGGGCTGCGCAGCGACGACTGGTCCTCTCTCTGGTGTTGCAGCTGCTAAAGTCAATTCTCGATGCTCCTTGGCTATTGGTGGGCTCAGCGACGAGCAATTGAGACCTATTTATATCTAGCTTTGGTAATTAGCTACGGTGATCTCCAGGATGTGGTACGGGAATTAACTTAAATAACGTTGGCACTTTTCATTCTATCAAGGTTTATTTCTCTTTCTCAAGCATTCCCGAGAATGTTCCTGGCACGATTGAGTTTCGATAATTTCCCTCGAACAAGAGCATAACGCGTATGAAGGTAACTAAACTTTACACGGCAACGAGTGCAACGGTTACGTGTAGAATTATTGTAGACACTTTAAATTTTTGCCATGGCTTCCTTACGCATCACATTTATTTCAAGTGTGAATCACTGTAATAACTTTACTATATTTACGAGGATTCTTGTTTCGGGCATCTCAGAGTCTACATGTAGTTACATTCCAACTGCCTCAATCTCTATAATAACTTGACTAATTCGCGCATACCCTGGCTTTGTGCGTAGCAGGTTTCCCCTTGGAGTTACATCTCAACTGCCTGAAAATTGCAGCGAATACTCTATATTTATAACAAATTCTACACACGCCCAAAATCCTCAACCTGTAATCTCATTGGCCCATTTTTGGCGCCGAAAGTGCTTGGGGTGTGCTTCTGCCGTGACGTGATTAATTGTAATTGGTCAATGAGTCTTTCACGTGATTCTTGGCCTAAATTTCCTCGTGGTTCACCGATTTATGTCGCCTTCACATTCTCTTCCAGAGACGTGACCACACAATAGCGTCTTTCCCCTCTTGCAATATACAAAGAAATAGTGTAAACAACTTAATTCGTCGCTTGAGAACTCTGGGGTTGAAGTTAGAAACGTTTTCCAGGAACAATCTCTCTGAACATTCAATGTACAATAAATACATTAAACCTTACTCACTAATTAACCTAAACAATTTAATATTGGTTATGCGCTTATTCACCTGGGGCATAATCCATCTCAGAAGTGAAACCCTGGCTCTGCAGGCAGAGTAAATATTTTTACCAACAGACAATACACACCCTCATGTCTCGCTGGAGAAAGGCCATGGAACTTGAAGGCAATTATGTAGAAAAATAAAGTGAGCAAACAAAACATTATTCTTTCATTTAGGTAAATTTCATTTTTGTGGAATAAACACTTTGGGGGGGCATTATTTATTGGGGAACCCTCATAGTTACTGTACTTAATTCAGAGCAGGTGAAACCTAAGTGTACAATAAGCAATTCTGTGCAGCTGGAAAATAGTATTTACAATTTATGCACTCCAATGAGTATAAAAATAGTTTTTCAAACCATGCAACATGACTAAATTTTTTTCCCCCCAACAGTACTCTAATCAAGATTTTGTTGCACTCAATTTAATAATACTGTGTAAGATACAACAGGTGCATAGCATCAGTGGATGCGTGAGAGTATTATTATTTTATTCAAACTCAGCATCCTATATACAGGCTGCCACTACAAAGCATACTTGACAATAGCAACAACAATTCTATATTATACGTCCAGAAAGTAAGTTCCATTTCAATTTATCTCCGCTGCAGTGCTGCGATCGCAGTTCCGCACATGCGCGGTAGACGCTCTGATCAAGGAGAAGAACGTGCACCATTTTGAGATCGCCGTCAGCCACATACGCTTTGTTGTGCTTGTTTATAATGTCGGTGTTGATTGAAAATCCTGCCGCTTGTGAAATCAGATCTGTGATTCGTTTTCTGAATGCTAGGAAAGTGAAACCAATTGAAATTTATCGGCAAATTTGCGGAGTTTATGGACAAAATGCGATGAGTAATTCAATGGTGAGAAGATGGGTCCGACAGTTCAATGAAGGATGTAGTGAAGTGCACGATGAAGAATGAAGTGGGCGTCTATCTTTGGTTACAGAAGAACTGGTTCACGTGATTGATGACAAGATCCAGGAAAACTGCAAGTTTACAATTAGTGCTCTTGCTATGGAATTTCTCCAACGCTCACGATCACTAATTCATGAAATTGTTACCGAAAAACTGACATTTTGTAAACTTTGCTCACGTTGGGTACCAAAGATTCTTACTGAGCAACACAAAACAAAACGGATGGGTAGTGCACTTCAGTTTTTAACCCGTTATGATGAAGACGGCGAAGAATTTCTGACACAGATAGTTACAGGAGATGAGACTTGGGTTTCTTACGACACCCCTGAAAGTAAGTGGCAATCAATGGAATGGAGGCACACTTCATCCCCTGCAAAGGTTAAGCCGAAACAAATCTTGACACCTCGAAGAATGATGTGCACAGTGTTCTGGGACTGGAAAGGCATCTTACTCATTGATTTCTTACCGCGTGGTTAAACAATCAAAGCAGAGGTTTATTGCGAGACACTTAGGAAATTGCGCCACGCAATACAGAATAAGCGCCAAGGATTGCTGTCAAAAGGTGTTGTTTTTCTTCACGACAATGCACGACCACACACTGCAAATGTGACGAATAACCTCCTACAGGGATTTGGCTGGGACGTGTTTGACCATCCTCCATACAGCCCTGACCTCGCTCCTAGTGACTTTAATCTGTTCTTACATCTCAAGTCTTTCCTTGGCGGTCAACACTTCAACAATGGCGAAGAGCTGAAAGAAAATGTTTCCAACTTTTTGAAGAGACAGGCGGCAAACTTCTATGAAGAAGGTACACAAAAACTTGTGCCACGCTATGACAAATGCCTGCAAAATTTTGGCAGTTATGTGGAAAAGTAGTTGTAAGAGTTGTAGAATTTTGTGCAATAAATAATTATTCTGTATCTGTACACAATTTAATTTTATTAACCAAACGGAACTTACTTTCTGGATGTACCTTGTGCATACAAAGAAACATATGCAATGATAACAAATAAGCCTAAATTACCAAATGCAACTTTCAATTATCAAAGACAAAAATAAAAAATAGATCATAATAAAGACAAAGAGAGACGGTAATTTTTCCTAAACTGATTGTAAAACTGTTGTTCATAATTTATTATAATGGTTTTAAATCCATTAAAAATCAAGCTTTCCTAAGTATTAGGAATTTGAATCACACGCAATTATATGAATGCAGCCTATTTTGAAACAAAGCTTGGATCAACATTACCCGTTGTCAGCTAGAGAAAACCGGTTGAAGTACACTTGACCCATTATATGTACTGATTTGGAATACACTCATGTTCAAGAATTATGTTCATATTGGATTTATTGTCATAAATTGGGAAAAAATTGCAACTTTTTTGTATGAGCATTTCTTTAATTGGGAACATTTGAGTTTGCTCTGCTTACATAGTATTATAGTAAATGTAGATTAAGATTCAAGCAGATTCTGGGAGGAAGATAAGAACAAAGGAGTGTACAATAAAAAGGTCACAAAGTGAATATGAGCTGCGATAGCAATAAAACATTGCTTCAGTACTATTGTTAGAAATAAACTGTCGTATGATAACAAAATGAGGTAAGCAGGTTTAAGACAAATTTCTCGGAAAAGGAAGGTGTCATTAAAGAACATCTTGTTTAACATTTGTCTAGCTTAGATTCAGTAAGCTGATATAGGCATTTCAGTGAGATTGAGTAACATTTTAACTAATTTTAATATTGACTGGTTTACAAACCAGTCTGATAATCAGGCTTGGACAGTTCTATTACAACAAGAGAATTTTCAGAAACCAAGGATTTTTTTAACATTATCTTAAAAAGTTATAGATGTTTGTTAACATGCTTCAGATCTATGTCCCCACCTTAAAAAAAATACACTTATTCTTGTATTGTATTTTCAAAGAGGTCGTTTTTTACACAGAAGAGGGCTCTAATCTCTCGCTGCGCAGCATTCACTGTAAGGCGCAACTACACTCGAAGAACAACATGTGTCTGAAAAAGCACTCGCTCACTTACAAACATACTGTCTTATATAGCCGCTGAAATTTCCCATTGAGTTCCATTCTGGATGCAGAGGGGGAGATAGTTTACACAAGATACTAGTTAACAGTAAACAGTGCTTCTGGCGATTGTGCTGAGCGACAGCACCACTGCATCTACTAAGCTTTCTCTCTCAAACTGCCTGTTCAGCCTGCACCAATCTCCTGATAAAATTGAGCCATACCACTACATCATACTGCTCCCTCCTCAAAGCTGTTCGGACAATATGCAGCAAGGTGATCAAGATGGACCTCATCAACTTACCTTGGGACTGATGCCATTATGGTATACGACAGCATTGATACGGGTGACTACCTTGTATGGGCTGTCCTAGGAACATTGCAGTTTTGGAAACTTCTTAGTCATGGAACAATAGAGCCACTCCGGTCATCCTGCTGGAATCCAATACTGTTTGCCAAATGATCATAGTTTTCATTCGGTCACAGTCTGGCCAGCTTAAGGTGCTCCTGATATCCAGTACTATTACAGCAGTCTTCATTCAATCACTGACCGGCCAGTTTCAGGTGCTATGTCTTCTAATCCATCTATTAGTATCCTAACATAATCCATTTCCGGCTGATCACCTCAAGAGACATGCAGAACAGTTTATGGTAACATAACTCCAAATATGATGCTGGTCAATGAGAAATCACACTTACTCACTTAGGGCTGGTTTTATAATCTGCTGATAAAGCTATGTAATGGGTTTCTGGGCAATTGGCATTTATTATCTTTATCAGTACTTAGTAGATAACTTTGCCAACAAGTTTTTGGCTAGTTGGAGTAGCTGATTGTCCATTATTCTACAAATACAGCTTTTCATGTTCACAACTGGCACAAGTGCATTTATCAGATGGTGAGAATAAACAATTATGTTTCTATTAATATAACAATAATTGCAACAATTCTCCTCTTATCTTTTGAAATCCAAGGACCAGTTTTGCAATAAAAGAATTGTTACAATTATTAATTGTTATATTAATATTTGTCTTACTTCAATGTAACTAGCTTCCTTTTTACATATTAAAAATTATGTTTCAGCATAAAGAGAAAATTCAGGTCATAAAAGGGAGAGAAAATTATTTCCAAACATTGGACGAAGACAATATTCTTAAGCGTGTTTTCCTATTATACCTTCCGGCACTGTTTATGAAATCATTTAAGGTTATTATGGTTAATCTCCCCTTTTGCCCCTTATAATGGCAATTTCGCACAGCACAGGCTATTCTTATTAATGGATGAAAACTTCCGATAATTCATGCAAGTAGAATGTCCGACTTCCTTGATTTCTTTCCTATAGTCTTTGAAATTATGTTCTTTTATAACCTCAATGTGTGTATTCTAATACACCGACTTTGAGATCCTTATTAATATTTTAGTAATTTATGAATTGAAATTAAGAAACATTTTATAGTCCATGTCCATCACAAGAACTTGACAAATTCTCAAAATTGGTTGAGTTTTGTTTTTCTTAAGTTAGATATATGTACAAAGTTTCTTCTTTTAATAATTATAGTGTTAATTTTGGCTTAGGAGAAAGAGCATAAACAAACAAGAAATATATCAAGAGTAAATATTCACCAATACAGATACAAGGTTATGTGAATTTCAACAATCGTCTCCTAGCAACACCATCTCCAGGTTACTGCAACAGACTTTGTATTCTTGTACAACTTTATATGTTTCTACCAGTTCAACAATCTTTCACAGTCAACATAAGTAAAGTTTTGAGTCTTGCTTTGCTTCATCTCTTCCATGTTATTCTAAATCATGGCAAAACAAACCACGAAAAACATAAAACTTTTATTCTGTTTGTTTTTGTTTCTTTTCACAAGGTAATTCTAGTTTGTTTTCTATTTACAAATTCCCCACTTGTAAAGCTTCCATTGAGTTCAGAATGGCAAACTTAACACAACACAAATTATTCTGTAGAGTCAGTATCCAGAGGAAGAAATGTGATTGTAACACAAAAGTGTTGCTTATCGGCCAGAAAAATTTATTTGGAGAGTTAACTACAAGTAAGCTTATTGGAATGGCCTAACTCAAACATGCAGGCTTATATAGCAGTTGGAATTTTCCACAAGTTCTAGAAATTATGGAGGCAGAGAGAAGGGAAACTACAAAAAGATTTATTGTTATTGGTGTTTACACTGGGCAAGAGCTTCAACCACCTGGTTGGTTGCACCAACCTTCCTAACAGATTAGACCATAGCCGATAAGTACCAGTAAGTGCTTAACTGATTTAGCAGTATGTAAAAACACAAACAAGAACACTTAGGTACTTAAGCATATATGGCTGACACAGCTGAAATTTTTAAATTCATAGCAGATTAAAAAACAAAGAAGCTAGAAAAGAAAAGTAGTTTGAAGAGAAGTTCTTATAGAAAAGAAATTAATGATTCTTAGCAATGCTAAAAATCTTACATTTATTTTACATACCTTAGTCAATACATCACTGTAAAATAACCTCCTTGGTGGAATAGCAGAATTAGTTTTGGGCAAGAAAAGTGATGTTGGTGCTGTGAAGGGGCTTTCTCTGTATAGATCTGCAGCCAAACCATTCCAATATTCCAAACAGATTTTAAATATTTCCACTTCTTCAACCTCGGAGATCAAAACTAAGTAATGCAGTGCCTGAAATGAAAACACATTATAGAGAAATAAAGAATTAAAACAGTAGTATAAAACTAGAGTCACTGAAATATTTTCTACAAGATTCAAAACGTTTTTTTATCAATATAGGCAATGCACAGGATCCATATGAAAAGCTAATCTGCTTCTTTAAGCTTGATAGTGTTATAGGCAATAGGTAAAGCTGTGTATTTTTTGTTATTCTCAAGAATTGCAAAAATGCCTTAATTTACTTACAAAATGTTTGCAACTAAAAGTTGGTTTTTGCATGTCAATTTGAGAATTACACACAAATTCCACCAAAATATTCCAGTATTACAAATTTTAACCAAAAATTATGCACACTATTCTTTTGATAACACAAAAATCTTCAGGTTTTAACCAGAAGAGAAAATGTGGTAGATGATGTCAAATTATTTTTTGAAATTAACTTAGTATGATTGTTAGAAGGCATGTTGAGGTGGAGGTTTCGTAGTGATAATACAATAAATATCATCTGTCCTGCCTATAAATCATTCTTCCTTATTGAGGCAAAGTCTCCAATAACTCTACAGGTATTTTGTCCCAATCTACTATTAATCTATTTGCAAAAGAAAATTTAGCCATGTCAGTTTTTGTTCCCTTATTTATTACTTTCTCTAGCACACACATACAGCGTACATAGTGGATAGAGAAGGTATTGTATTGCACCCAAAAAGTTGATACCAAGATTTCACTGTAAATGTTTTCAGGTCCCAAGAGTCCAAAAAAAGCATTTCTAGAAAAAGGTTTGTATGTGAACAGCATAGCTCAAAAATAAAATACCGAACTTGAACTTGGCATTTAAGTTCATTATCTTCCAAGGATGCTATATGAAGATTTTCAAGAAAATCCCCCCACCCCCGACTACCCTTCACATGGAACATTTTTAAAAAATTTGGATTTTCTCAAAACTTCCTCGTAACGATTTTGATTAAAATGCTGTATATTTAAGATACTTACATCACAAATAAAATGTATATTTTGAATTTTCTGGGAATAGCCTCTATAGAGCTCTTTATTTTGGTTGAGTTTTGCAGAATATTGCATAGCTGTTAAACCGTAAGAGATAAACAAAAACGTACAACACAGCAAATGTTGATCTCGTTAAAACATACAATTTATGTCATACATGTTTTTCTTATAGAGTTTTTGAGATACCCATTGTTATTGGTTTCAATTTTAAATGAATTAATTTTTCTCAAACAGGACCATGCAAGCAAACCAAACCTCAATTGGTTCACATAGCAACCAGCTTTTAAGAGATTTGACTATTGCTTTAGCATAAAATGTTCTCTTATTTTACTTCTACTTACAAAGAAGTAAGTAACAAGACCAACTCTGTTAATGTGTATCTAGATTAGCATGGCTACATAAAAGAATAACCTTTTGTAAGGAAAATTTGTTAGTGGAACTGCTAGAGAAAGTTATGTGAATGGAACACATCAGATTCCAATATAATATAATGGAGTTAATAAATGTGTTGTTATATCTTTCCATGCAAATTCCTCTGTGCTATCATCATTTTCTATGGTTTTCCTCTAGCTGTGAATTTGCTGCTCTTATTTGAACTCTCTCAAGTGCCAATTTTTGCCCTACCCGATATTGATCCAAGATGCAGCACTATGTTGTAATATTGGTTTAACTGAAGATTGATTTTCCGTTGCTGCATTTTAATATCCTCATTACAAAGTGCATAACTTTTCATGCCTTCCAAATGGCTAAGTTGAAATGTTTATCCAATTCCAATCTCACTTATTTTTCCCATAGATGTCCGATGTTTCTTACCCTAGGTGTTTCCTTATTTTATCTAATGTATGCACTATGTTTTCTATTATTCTTGGCCTTGTAAATATAATACTTAATTTATTTGGATTTCTCTCTATTTGATTACACTGCACCCAGGGTTAAATTTTGTTTAAATCATCTTGCAAATTAATATGTCACATTCACTCTCAATATTCCTATAAATTATACAATCATCTGCAAATAGGCAAATTTGAAGTTATACAGTCCTGTAAATCATTTACATACGCTAAGAAGAGCAAGCCCTACTGTACTTGCCAGGGCAACATCACATTATATTTTGTAAATGCCAGACTTTTTGTGTTCTGGGATGGGATCTTTAGTTTGGTGCACAGTATTTTTTGTAGGCTAAAGTTATTTTGGAGAGCTAATGTGATAGTGATTTTTTGGAATGTGTCATGTGACATGGATAGTTTTGTAATGTCTGTGATTTGTTGCTCTAACTTTTTTTCCTCTAAACCATACTATATACATAATAGCTAGAGAAGGTATTGCACTCTACCACAAAAATTTTAAATTAAGATTACACTGGAAATATATGCTTTGAAGTCACCTGAATAAAATAAATAAAAAACCATTTTAAGTGGTGTGTGCGCGCACGTGCATGCTTATGTGGGTGCATGCAGCATAGCTCAAAAGCAAAGTCTGTAAAATACCAAAATTGGTATTTAAAGTTCAGCATCTTTCAAGGATGTGACATGTTACAAATTGCAAATGCAGTTAGTACGTCAAGAACATAAGGTCATATGGCAAGACTTTTGCATCAACATGTTGTGACGTTACGAAGAGGATGGTTTTTGTGAGCGCATCATTCAATGTCCAAATATGGGAAACTGAATCTCCAAGGGCCATAGTGGAACATTTGCAGGACTCTCCTAAAATTACTGTGTTTTGTGCAGTATCTCACACAAAGGTGTATGGTCCCATTTTCCTTCCAGAGCAAACAGTCATGGGCCAGATCCTGTTGATGCCCCAACTGAATGAGGAATAGAACAACTCTATCTTCCAACAAGATGGGGTACCATCTCACTGGTACAAGATGTTAAGAGAATACTTAGATGAAGTTCTACCATATCGCTGGATTGGCAGTGCTACAGCTGGGAATAATGCTCTTGCACGTTGGCACCAAGGAGTCCTGACCTCTCACACTGTGAGACTTTTTTCTACAAGGATTTGTGAAAGACAGAATTTTCGTCCCTCCACTTCCTCTTAATGTAGATGACTTGAAAGACCAGTGAAAACTGTGTAAAGTTACCATAAATAGTTTTATTGTACAGGAAGTTGTCAATTTCTTTTGTAGCAACTCTGTATATTGGTTATAAGTACTTGGTGCTGAAAAGAGCTGAAACATTTTTCACAAAGACAATCACTTTATAGAATGTAAAAATTACAAAATTGTGCAATTTTTCCCCATTCCTAGAGTATAAATAGGGATACTGTGCAATGTAGATAAAGTTCATGTCACCAGCTCAGTTTGCAATGCACCAAAAATAGGTAGCCTACAATTTTCACAAATGAGATCTCAAACCTCAGTTATCATGCTGCAGACAAATTAGCTCAACAGAGTGGACAGTACATGACAATGTAAAAGAACAAATTCAGTTCTACCTTTCTGTTTCAACTGGCATTGAACATGACATAAGCTGCACAATTTGTTGTTTCAGAAAGATTCATTATATGCATCAACCAATTGTCCAAAACTGCAAATTACCACAAAAACTTCATTACAGTTTAATGAAAATTACAAATTATGTAAACTTTTTTTCTTTACCTTCATTAGAACATCATTGAGCTGCTTTTTCTCCACAAGTGATCCATGCTCCTTGAGGTAAGTGCATAAAAACATGGCTAAATTTTGAATGAAATTCTGTTCTTGATCCTGCCCACATGCATAAGCTTCTTTGATGTTTGTGTGCAGGGGTAACATCTGAAAATCATAAAAATCTCCATGACAAGTTGTTCTTTCAAACTACATTTTTTATATGTACTTGTATTATTTTAACCTCTATAACTTTTGGCTGGACTGTACTCTTATAGCAGAACCGACACAGTTATTAGCCACCCATGAAAGTGGAATCCTGTGTGGTACAACACCAGTGATACCAGATATATCACAAGTCAACACATGTAATATTTATCTGCAATGTACCCCATCAATGCAACTTACATTCTTCTGCAGCTCTATTCACTGTCTTTGGGTAACACTAACCGTCTCCAGGATATCCCATTTATCTGTGTACCACATATACGTTTGGACTGTGATTGAAAACTTTATTTCGAAATTAGTAACCAGGAGGGCTAAAGTAAGCATATTTTTGTTCTTCATATAATTGTATTTGTCCATTAAATAGCACAACTTACTTTATTTCACAGTAAACTAATTACACTCTTTAAATGGAGCTCAAAAACGTAGCTTCTAAATTAAGAAAATTTAATTCCAAAGCGATAAATTTCACATTAACAAAAAGTCCCACACACAACAGTGTAACTTATACTACCAACCTTGAATAAATAAAAAAATTAAAAAAAAAAAAAAAAAAAAAAAAATGTTTCCTTAAGCAAGAAGGAAAATGATGCCTCCCTCCCCTTCCATTTCATTGCTCCAGGTCTCCCCCCCCCACAAAATATTGCCTACAATTCACTTCTTGGCAACATTATTTCCCATTTTCTTATGCAAGAGAACATCCAAAATGATGGTTTGTTTAGAAGTCAAATCACTGCTTGCATCATTCATTGTTAAGCAAAGAACAAGGTACCTACTTAAATTAATAATATAATCCTTAAGCACTAGTTACCACAATAAATCATGACTACTCATTGCATGCACTGAGAATACAGGTATTGCCATATAAAGCGAAGAATTGAAAATATTTGTAGATGTGTTACCTTGCAGAAATAACAAGACAAAGATAAATTGCCAAAGAGTGAATTCAAAGTTTATTTCAAAGAAATCTTTAAGTAGCAATTTTCAATTCACAGAAGTTACTCTTACAGGCACATAAGGAAATGCTTATTCCTATTAGAAGCCTCTAACCATTACTAATATGCAATAAGAAAAGTTGATACTATCTTGGATCAACTGCCCTCATTTGAGGTTAACAATGATAATAATTTTATGGAGTAAAATAGAGTTCTATGCAGAAATTGGACTCAGTAATATTTGCATGATTTGCAGAATACATTTGAAGGTACAGTGAAAAATTGTATCAAAATCAAACAGTTTTATTTATGAACATTCTTTAATTGCTATGGTTTCAACATACTATTCAGCATGAAAGGCAGTTAATTTTGCTCACAGGCCTCTTTATCATGCTTGAAATTCATTTAAGTGCCTTAAATTTATGACACAGAAGTTACAAAAGCAAAAAAGTCTGTTGTTTATATGTAATGTTCAAACTGCGCTTAATACGCTTCAACATAAAACCCCAATATAATAGGAAGCATAAACCGGATTATGGTGATCTTACAGGTATTTATTTACAATTTTAAAAAGAACTTTTTTAATATTTAGGAAATATAAAGACAAGATACAATTCTGCTATTTTATGGGTTTACTTGCTTTGAAAAGTTGAATGAATATTAGACTTATTAGATTAAATATACCTTTGTATTTATCTGAATATAAGACTGTATTGCTTTTTTCTAAAATATTAATGTTCAGAAGTGGGTGTCGTCTTGCATTCACAGTATTTTCCAAATAGCATGCAGAAAAGGTATGTTTGAAATTTTGCAAGTATAGCAGTGGCGAAGCCTGGAGAAAATTGTAAAGATTACCATAAAAGTCCTGACGTTTGCAGCAGATTTTGTTCAATTTGCACAGAAAACTTAAAGAATTCCAGTGAAAAGCATTTCTCTATGACACTAAAATAAAAAGAGGATTTCCTTGTACATTAGTGGTTGCGCCTAATGTTGCATTGGGAGCCAACAGTCAGAGAGGGCCAGAAATAACTAAGTAATTCCCTTCTCCCGGATATACTGGTACATTTCAGTTCTCCCCTCTGCCACAACATGAATTTATAAATTAGGTTCAACTTTTCACAATATGTTACATTTATGTATGTTCTCTAAATAGTCGCCCTCCGTGGTGTAATGGTTACCATGCTGACTTCATATACCCAAGGTTGCAGGTTCTAACCCGGTGGAGGTCGATGGATTTTTTCAGGCGTAAAAATCCTTAGCATGGCTTCCTTCGAAAGAGAAGTAAAGCCATGGGTCCCATGTTGTAGATTTACAGCATGTAAAAGAATCTCAAGCCTGATAGAGAGGCCTCTGAGCAAAATTAAGCAATCTTTCATGCTCAGAAAAGAATGGGACGCTGAGAACCACAGTAGTTAAAGAGCATCCATAAATAAAATGCCATTTCATTTCTCTAAATAGAAAATCATAACAATCATCACTGTTCCCACTATGCTACCATCATCACCATTCACTGCCGATATGGCCGCAACGTGGCCGAGTGGTTAGACCACTCACCTCTCACCTAGAGAGCCGAGGTTCAATCCCAAGCGACCACATGTAAGATTTGTGGTGGACACAGCGGCACTGGGGTGGGTTCTTTCCGGGTTATCCGGTTTCTCCTGCCATCGCATTCCACCGGTGCTCCATCATCATTCATGTATCATCAGTGTCACCGCCTGCTGTGCCATATGTAGTTAAAGTGGGCGTTAAACACTACAAAAAAAAACTGCTGATATACCGGTACACTTCCTTCTTCTTTCACTCACAATGTGCATTTCTGTACAAATTCGAATTAGGGTAAAGTTTTCACAACAGTGTATTATAATAGGTATGTTCTCTAAATAGGAAATCACATCCATTATTGTTGTTACAGCTATGCAGCTGCTATTTATTACCTTCTACTACACAATAAGATCAGTATATTTCCATTCTCCCTTTCCATATTTCTGTTACTCACAAAGTGAATTTCCATACAAGTTTGAATCAGATAAATCCTTTTACAATCGTGTGTTGTATTAGGGATATTGTCTAAATATACCTAATAACACTTTTCATGTTGCACTACCACCGCTATTGCCATCTTCTCTGATCACACAATACTGGTACATTTCCATTCTCCTGTCTTTCACAAAACACATGAATTTCCATACAAAAACAAATTAGGTAAAAAAGAGAAGACAGCCCAAGTGTCCATTAAATTTTTCAAAATATGTGTGAAACTTAAAATTTCATTTAAAATGAAGTTAATCCTCCTTTAATATAAATGATATCTAAATTGCAAAATTTGAAGAAGAAGAAGAATAAGAAGAAGAAGAAGAAGAAGAAGAAGAAGAAGAAGAAGAAGAAGAAGAAGAAGAAGGAAATCATTTTGCATGTTAAGTTGTCTTGTATTTGGATAAAACAGTATATATTTATTTTAAATACATCCCAAAAAATGAGCTTCATTTTTTACCAGTAACAAAGAAATCTATATGTCTGCCTACTCTTAAAACGGACTTCATAAAATAAAAGATCTACAGGGGTGGTATTAGTATTCATTCACTATCACACAAGTCATTACATAATATCCGTATATTAATATATGCAATTCAGAGAAAAGGTCCCAGGTTCAATTCCCGGCTGGGGCAGGGAATTTTTCTTTAACCAGAATTATTCCCTATTCCCCACAGAGTCTGGAAGTATGTATGTGAGAGTGAAAACAAAATGATTTAACCTTACTGACGAGTTATTTCAAGTGCAAAGCCCCTGATATGACCTTAGATGTTAAAGGGGGCAAAAAAGAAGAAAAAAAAAAAAAAAAAAACCACACACACAACAACAACAAAAATCAGAGAAGACTAATTTTTATTCTTGTCATGTTCTAAAATGCCATGTTGAAATAAAAACCAATCATAAAATAAAATACATAAAAACTGAAGTTAATGACAGCCAAGCAATGCTATATATTGTTATATTAATACAGGTTATAAAAGTTTCTGCTCAGTAACTGGTTCTGACAGGATGAAATTAAACCAAGATGCTTCCGCATTTATAAATGAAATTGCAAACCTTCTTAACCGCAAATTTCTACAACAGAAATGACCAAAGTTGGCAAACATAGCTCTTACACTTTTAAAGTGACAGAAGACAAATAGATTAACTTACCTGCTCCAGCTGAGCCATCGTGTGTGTAAAAAGCACAATAAACATGTCATCATAGTTTGTTACTGTGACACCAGCGATCTCTGTTAGACATTTCAGTGTAACATTCCGAAACAGAGGGACATTGAGGAACTGTAAAGAAAACAAAAGATAATTGCAATACAAAGAGGGACATTGAACAACTGTAAAGAAAGAAAGAAAATATAATTGCAATAAAAATATAGCAATTACTTTTACTTAGTCCACATTGAATATTAAAACATACATTGAACATTCTTCTACATGACTATTGTAAAGTGACAGCTTTTAAAAGAAATGACTCATTTCTGCCTAATGGATTCCCCTATTTCCCCTTCTACTTATAGGAAAGTATTAAGACCATATTTGCTCATATTTATCTTGATTAACATACAGGGTTACTACAAAAGAAATAGACAACTTCAACTGCCTGTAAAACAAACACTATTAGAGATAGCAACCTAATTATTTTGGAGGTATGTTGAGAAACTCTCTAAGTTTTGTTTGTTACTATTGGTAACGCTGTAGTGTTTTGTTTGTTGTTGCAGAAGCTGAAATGGCGGAAAATCCTGTGGAAAAGGCATATTGCGTGTTGAAATTTGCTAGAACGCAATCAGCAACTGTTGTCCAACGACATTTTAGAACACGTTACCACAAAAATGAAATGATGCGCTCACAAAAACCAGCATCGTCTTCATAATGTCGCAACATGTCGATGCAAAAGTCACGCCGTATGACCTTATCTTCTTCACTCAGAAACTCCAACATCTGTAATCTGTAAGGCATCATGTGCAGTCGCTTCCGCAAGATTTTCCATACAGTTTGCTGTGGAATTTGTAATTGCATGCTTGCCCTAGATGTCGATTTCTGTGGGCTTCTTATGTAGGCAGAACAAACACGTTCAACGTTTTCTTCCGAAACTCTTGGTCTTCCCGAGCTCTTCCCTTTGCACAAACATCCCGTTGTCTCGAATTTTCTATACCAGTCGTAGATTTTCTCAAGACTGATTCATCAGAATCATAAACAGCAATTGATGACTTAGACCTGAATGGATTAAGCCCCTTCCAGCTTCCAACTGATGCGATTACCAGCTCCTTATATAAGTAATTCATAAATTATCAGAATTTAAGCATTGTTTATTGCAGTAATCCAACTGCTCAGCACAACAAACGTGTTAATTTATAGTCTGTCATTTATTGCTACCACTGTAGTTATCTACAAACTGATTTCGTTAAAGAGCCTTGTTTACCGTCTTAGTGATAACTGATAAATCAATTCATTGTGTAGGATACAAGCAATCTCTCAGCTTATTTGTTATTTAGTCGTAAGTTGAGTACAAGTACAGTAACATGGGTTGGCACAACAATTCTAACAACGCCACCTTTAGCTGACAATAAATGAGGTTAACTATAACTGAACTTCATTATTAGTGATGAGAATTGTTACAGAGATTTTAATATAAAAATAATAGTTGCAACAAATCTTCACTTATCTTTTGGAATCCTTGCCTGGACTAGTTTCGCAATGATTTCATTGCATTATCAACATATCCTTTTGGTCTCTTTTTTGATGTTGTTTATTTACACTGTTATGGTTACTGCTACTAGGTGGATTGTGTACTAATGCATTGCTAACTACTGGAATCAAAACAAATTTGGTAAGAGTGTCAATTGGAGGTATATCAAAATTCATTGCATGATTTCTATACTTTAATATAAATATTTTCTCCCAAACCATTAAATCTATGGGCCCATTTAAGTGTTTTAATAATTTAACATCTGGATTTATTTCATGATTAAACTTCCAAAAATGTTCTGCTACAGCTGATTTATCAATTTGTTTATATTTAATATTCCTAAAGTGTACTTTTACTCTGGTTTCCAAATGACGTTTAGTCTTACCAATATAAACAAGGTCACAATTTAAACAGTTTAATTGATAAATGCCAGATTTTTTATTTTTTGAAATTTCATCCTTTTTAGAAAAGCCTAACAAATTTTTTATACTGTATTTATTTTGAGGAACCAATATTATGCCATGCTCTTTGAAAATATTTGTGAATTTTTTATTTGCCCAAGGGTGATAAGTAAATTTTTTAAAAATGTAATTATCTTTTATTTTCTTAAGCGTAGAAATATCTTTAATAGCTTTTTGATATTTAAACTTCTCAATTTTTTTATTTATAAAATCAGTATTAAAACCATTAATTAAAGCAGTGTTAATAATGTGTTTATATTCTTTATAGAATTCATCTTTATTAAGGGGTAAATTAATTATCCCCAAGCTGAGGAATGTGTATATATGCATACTGTCCGAGACAATTGTTATTGTGACTACTGGGCTCCCACCATATTTACACGTAGTGTTGCCATATGCTCAGCAGAATGATTTTTACCTTCTTTATCACATATGTACATACAATGAAGCTAGAGAAAGTATTGTATTCCACACAAAAGTTTGATGTCGAGATTTCAATGGAAAAATGTTTTGAGGTCCAGAGTCTGAAAAAAAGCAATAATTTGAGTTCACCTAGTGGGAAACATGAGAGTCAGTTGAGAAATTCAATGCCAACCTGTCGCCATGGTAGCTCAGTGGCAGAGCAACCGGCTAGAGATCAGGAGATCCGTGGTTCAAATCCCGGCTAAGGCATTGAATTTTTCAGTCTGACTCTACACATTCAACTCCTGTCCTACACACGGCTTGTGTGAAAAAACAATTATTTCAATAAGGAAACAAGCTTTGTTTGGCCTCAGACATCTGGGCCAAGTTCATGGACAATAACATTGCATACTAGTCTTGTCTGTGGAAGAGCAGCTATTTCCTTTGAAATATTGATGCCCTTTCATTCAATACACAAGTAGCAAGCCTGTTAAGTATGGCATGAAATACATGCTGTAAACAATGCTAAAGTGTGGTATATTTAAGTGGATTTCTGTAGATGAAACCAGTCTGGGAGAGCACATTACCCTCCTGATAGGCCATATTGGGATGATATTCCACCACAATGCTAGAGACCCAGGCTTTGATCAATTAGACCACAGATGAGATGGTTGTGTTACATATTGAATTCTTTTGGAACAAGCATTCATCACACACATTAAATCAGTGCTGTTTACTGGACATTTAATTTCAACTGCTACACCCATAAATCCAAAGCAATTGCTTGACCATTTGATGTCTTCAGTTTATATTTTATCTCTATCTTTACAATTATTTTGTAATCAGTCACAAATGTCAACATCCAAAATATCACTATTCTAACCAAACAAATTGCAAAAAATCTAAATACCAGAGAATTATCTGTTCATCAGTAAACCTGTTTATAAATACAAATTACATAAAAACGAAAGAAAGAAAGAAAAAAATTGTACCTGTAATCACACTGACAACAAAAACTACAACAGCATCTATACGAGCCACTCAAAATTCTGAGACACACAATTTTAGCCTAAAGGAGTAATACAGTATAAAAGAACTTGTGAGAGCTAACAAATTAGAAAAGTCCCACCATTCAAAAAAATTCTAAATATACAAGAAAAAGAGAGAAAACAAAAATGTAATGAAAGCCACATAATCTTCTAAATGAAATGTAGAAGAAAGTTAAAAGAATGTGTAATGCTCTCCTGGTATTAACAAACTGAAAAATCTGCAGTGACAGCACACTTCTCGAAAAAGAAACAAACTAAACATTCTGATTTATCAACTTCCATGAGAAGAAGAGTGTTTCTGATATATACCTGATATTCAAATTAAAGATATTAATACAATGTTTCTGAAAATTATAATACATTTAACTGCTGTATTGTATTTAGGTCTTCCAGTCAAGATCTTGGTCAA
Organism: Hymenopus coronatus; assembly: GCA_030762935.1. Lineage (NCBI taxonomy): Eukaryota > Metazoa > Arthropoda > Insecta > Mantodea > Hymenopodidae > Hymenopus > Hymenopus coronatus. The sequence goes on along the minus strand of CM060884.1, from coordinate 46,728,109 downwards.
AACTGATGCCGACGTTTCACCTCATTATGTGGGGGCTTTCTCAGGGCTTCTCACTTCACGACAGTGCTGGATGATATGTGTTGATCGAGCAGCTGAGCAAGTTTTTATACCCTGCTGAGGGCGGGCAAGAGCTGGCCCCTCTCGCGACTTTTCCTAATTACAGTCTGCCATACAGTGTTAGGATGTCTGCCACTATCTCAGTTTAGGATGTCCTGTTGTCTATAAATTTTTATGCCTTCCCCTGCCATCCTATGTAAGAAATGGTCAGAGTACGCTAATGGCTGTACTTGGTCAAAGTCTACGTGGTATCCTGTAGATATGGAATGTCCTACAATAAATTGACATTTAACTGCTTTTATAGCACTACCCACTATACTTTCAGGGATACATTCCACTAAGCTAATGCCAATTTTAACCATTTATGGTTATGTTAATATACACAAAGATGGCGTAAGAAATGGAAAAACATGGCTAAATGATTAAGAGTAAAAACATGGCATCACTTTCAATCTTCACTAGTTAAAGTAATTTACTTTGAATATATTAATATAAAAATAATATCCTGATATATGGTGGACTTTGAGACAGTGATGTGTTTTAACAATTAAAATTTAGTTGAGTCGATTTTGTAACACTACATCACTTACTTTTTTATTTCGGAAAACATGTTTCAGAAGCCATGTGCTTCCATTGTCAATTCCTTTGGTCGACAGAGTCAAAATCGACTCAACTAAATTTTAATTGTTATAAAAATAATAGTTGCAACAAATCTTCACTTATCTTTTGGAATTATATTGTATATAAGATTTTATATATCTTATATACAATATATATATATATATAGAAGCAACTATTGTTGCAACTATTATTTTTATATTAATATTTGTGTTATTCTTCACTGTTACTAGCTTCTTTTTACATTTATACTTTGAATATGTTTAGGCAGCTATTGCCTCCATCATCAGCAGAGATTTACTGATAAACTCATGGTAGCTGTCTCATTTCTGGGTAGATGAATTTTGAGAGATCATTTTTTTGTGGTATATTAAAATGTATATTATTATTTTTGTATTTTAGAATTAATCACAACCACTAGTTCATCTTAATTCTCTGATGATGGAGGCAGTAGCCACCAAAGCTTGTTCAAAGTAAATTACTTGTTTTAACTAGTGAAGCTTGAGTGTGATGCTGTGCTTTTACTCTTAATTGATTAGTTACTTCACTGTGCATTCCCATCAATGTTTTAAAATTTTTTAAATGGCTAAATAAATTATTTCTCACCTTAAAAATGAGTGTGTTTATGAGTTTTGTTTCAAATATGTATCCTAAAGGAATCCAATTCAAAAACCTCAGAAGTGTTTCCAACGTCGTACCAACCAATGGAGCGTTTTGGGAATTATCCTGAAAATAAATAAGAGCAAAATAGCACACTTTAGGAGAAAACAGCAATGAACTTATAGTTTAATCCACTTTCTAAAGCCATTTCCCCCTACATTGACTTTCCTCACATATCCAATTAACAAAATTAGCTATTTAACTGACTGACAATTTAATTTTCTAATTTATAAAAAATATATTTTACTAGGAATGGGTATGTTTAACAAAGGTGACTGTTCTTACAAATGTGTAATGTGTACACTAAAGCTGAAAAGGTAAAAGGTTCTATTATGATGGCAATCTATACTAGACATCCATCCCAGTAGATGTCTACCTTGTCAACAAGAACTTGCGTCGGTGTGGACGGCTAAGTTGGTTAGGCATTGGCCTTCTGATCTTAGTTCAAACCCGGCCCAGACTAATAGTTGTTTTAAGAGTGCTTAGAAGCATAGTGTTATGCCAGTAGATTTATTGGTAGGTAAAAAGATTCCTGCAGGACAAAATTCTGACATATATAATGACCCCGGCTATTGACAGTGCTGGAAAAAACCTAAATAACTATTAAACAAGAACAAGTGAAACTTTTTTAATATCCATAAAAACAATTATGATAAATCAGTGTTTTGTTAAGTTTAAATGGGCCTCATCACTCCATACATTCTCATCATAAATTCTTGTTAATTTATCATCTGGTGAAACATTCTTAAAACCTCATTCAGCAATCAGGATCAACCTTATTTAATGTGAGCAATTATATTTGTATGCAAATTTTCCATTTAGCAGCTTTCACTAGCATATCTCACAAGCATAGCATATGTGGAAGAGACTTCTGAGGAGATGTTACAAACTTCTCTAGAACCACAGCATAAGTGAGACTGTAGCTCTGCAAAGTGTTCTGGACCTTTGTGCTATCAAAAACGGTGCCATGAATCTTACAATTATCAGAAAGTTGTGTAATTGTCAAGTGTGTTGGAGAATGAACTCCAAAATCATAACATCTGCATATTAACTTCAGCAACTTGAACTATTACTTTAAAATGAATTTCCATTGTTCAAATGTCTAGCATGCCATTGGCATTTTGATTTACTGTATTATGTTACATGTTAATCTTAAGAGCCATTTGAGTACCAATGTCTATGGAGAAAGCACGATATTACTCTATAACCAGTGATGGATTATAAGCACACATGTTAAAATTTATATTAGTTTGATGTGGCTATTAGTTGAGTTTTAAACAATCATGGACTTCAATGAAGTGCCAGACAGGAAGTTTCTTGTCAACTTATTGGCTAAACAGTGTTTCTATACTGTATTTATCTGAATACAAGACAACCTCAAATGCAATACGATTCCCATTTTTTTAAAGCTTAATTTTGAAATTTAGCACATCTATATAAAAAAAGACAAACTTAAGCTGATTAAGTCCCTTATTACTATCGATATGATTTTCTATCTAGGCAACATACTCAATATAAACATTGTAAACTTTAGTACCTAATTTGAATTTGCACATAAATTCACATTTAAGCAGGAGAGATGCAAATGTACCAGAGATCTGTGTTTGGTGGTGACTGTGGCAATTTAGCTGTAACCAACTATGTATATGATTTTCAATTAAGACAATATACTTAATATAACAATATTGTTAAACATTTTACCTAATTTGAATTTGCACATAAATTCATGTAATGAGCAGGAGAGATGGAGAGGGAAGTACAGAATGTGTGCTAAGTAGAGCATGATAACAGCAGCGGTGGCAGGAGCCTAGCTGCAACCACAAATATGGATGCTATTTTCTATTAAGAGAATATAGTTAATGTAATATATCATAAAACATTTTACATAATTAGAATATGCAAGTTAATTCACATTGCAGTCAGCAGAGGGTAAATGCGTAGCCAACCTCTCTCTTTCGGCTTGACCACTTGATTAAAAAATGGAGTCTGTTAAATACCAAAGTTTTAAGTTCAGCATCTTTCAAGGGTGCGACACAAAGATTTTTCAAGAAAATTCCCCCACCCCAAACTACACTTTACAAGGAATTTTTTTTAAAAATTTTGTTTTTCTCAAAAATGGCTAAAGATTTTGATTTTAGTACCATATATTTAAGATATTTTGATCACAAATAAAATGTATACTTGAATTTTCTGGGAAGAGCTTCTGAAGCCTTCTTCATTCTGGATAACTTTTGAATAACTGGTAAAGATCTCATTAAAACATACAATTTATGCCATATGCTTTTTGTGTGTGGTATTCACTTCCCCCCAAGTGTTGGGAAATAGATTAAGGAATTTTATTTAAAAAATCTGATGTTATGTTTGTTTATGTGATTTTCTAACCCTGTACAAATTTACACTACATACTATAATATTCACATAAAAATGACCCCTCTTTCCATGTTATGTTTTTCATAACTTATTTTACAATAAGAATTTAAAATTAACCAATAAGTACTTAGCTACATATAACATGTGGAAACAGCATTCAAATGTATTCAACGTATAAAGGATAAATTTGGAACATTGGAAAAATGAGCCGAATTTACACTTGAATTGCTTCACTAAGTAATTAACTACCTGGACATGTTTCGAAGGTGTATGTTGCCTACATCATCAACAGATTTCGACTGGCCGGCCTGTTGGTATTTTTTGTGGACTCCTCTCCTTTCTCTGGTTGCTGATAGATGAACTTGTAGAGCGGGTTGTCATCGGCGGGTAATCCGCTCTACAAGTTCATCTATCAGCCACCAGAGAAAGGAGAGGAGTCCACAAAAAATACCAACAACAGGCCGGCCAGTCGAAATCTGTTGATGATGTAGGCAACATACACCTTCGAAACATGTCCAGGTAATTAATTACTTAGTGAAACAATTCAAGTGTAAATTCGACTCATTTTTCCAATGTGCAATTATGCTTCACTGTGTACCACTTCCAGTATTTTGATTCTTTTGATCATAAATTTGGAAGTCTCAGTAATATGCTTGAGACTGTTAATTAGCTTCCCTATAAAAAACTATTATTAGTTATTAATTATTTATCAATGTAAAGCTAAAAGAGTATAAATGTATGTATTTAGCAGAGTAAATTCAGCTGCAGAATAAATAGAAAGCTGACGCCAAGAGAGTAGAAGGGGGTGAGAAGCGCTTTTGTTAGAAAGGTTTCTTTTGTCCAGTCATGTACAATTGAGTTATGACGGGAGTAAACCTTAAAATTCGGAAGATAGTAATGCTTTAGTGTGCAAGACATGTCACGTGAGGTTTGCAGTGCACCCTGGGTTGGGAAAATTGACTTTTGGTTAATATTTACGACAATCGCGTGGTCTTTCTATCCAATCAGAAAGAGGCCACCATGACAGTATTTTTAGTATATAAAGAGCCCAAGAAGGCACATTGGGGCTGTCTGTTGATATCTGTCTGTCACTGTCATGCTGCCTGTTGTTGGGCTGAACGTAATTTCCTCCCACAAAGTTAAACACTGGAACATGTAACAAAAGCTTAGTAGTCTCCAGCACTCTAAGAATCTTTAAAGTTAGTGACATGTGTTAAAGTATATTGTATAATGCAGAATTAAGGAAGAAAAAGGAACTATAATTACGTGTAATCAGCCAAGTATTAAAGTTCATAAGTGTACAAGTTAGCATAATTGTAAAGCAAAGGTGCTTATCTCGCTTCTCCTAGTAAGAAATAAACTCCAGGAAAGTTACATAAATTTTAATTATTATTAGACCACTCCCTGAACTACTCCCATTAGCTGCACCACCCTGAGAGAGTTAACCATCGTGCAGGCTGAGCAATGCCGAGGCAAAATTCAATGGTAGTAGATTCAGCTCACCAGATACATGGATCTACTCATAGGTAGTGGAGTGAGTCTTGCCAATGTCTTCAATCTGGGCTTGAAGCAGAGAACTCAGCATCTGGTGTTTTGAGTGTGGGGATAAGGCCACCGCACAGGGCACCCAATGTCTGAGCTCACCGCATACGGCATCCCAAACGTGGTGCAAAACAATAACAGTGCATACTTTTTTTCTATCTTTTTCTTTTAGCTTGTTAATCCCCTCTATAAAAATTGTTGGTTGGTTTCCAATGCTCCCCATATGGCCAATGAACTTCAGGATTACCTTATTCCACAAAAAATAACACCCACTTCTGAGGCGGAAGTGACCATTGCCTCTGATGGTAGAGTGATGAGGGTGGCAGCAGAGGAGAAAACATAGTTTTTCTGTGGACTCCAAACAACGTTGGACCTTGGGTGAGTGTGTCAGAGGTGAGGGCTTGAAAAGGGCAGACTTAAAATTGTCAACCCAGAGCCAGTATTCGAACCCAGCATAAAAGTGTAAACAAAACCACTGAGCTACCCAGACCTCTCTAAAATTGTACACTACTTTTCGCATATTCATTGGATACACAATGAAATTACTAGCAATTTGGAGAGCTTTAAATCAGCACAAAACAAATATAGCCACTTAATCATAAATAACATAATTGTAGCAATGTCTGGGGTTTATGCGCATACAGAGTATAAGACATAATATCCTCAGATTAGCAAAACACTTCTAAGATTCCATCCACAAAAAAAGATAAGGTTGCAACTAGAAGTATAAAATTTATCTGAATACAAGATAATATTTTTTTTTCAAAAATACTAATGTTCAAAGTGTTATCCTGCATTTGTGATATATGTTTTCTGAATACCATATGGGAGAAAAGTAAGTTTCAAACTTTGCAGGATGGGATGGCGAAGCCTGGGGGAAACGGTGTAGATTACAGCCAAGGGTGTGCCGTATACAGCAGATTTTGAACATTTCATTTTGCATCAAAAATTAACTTAAGGAGTTTATGGGCATTCTTACTGGAAAAAGATTACTTTCCGAGACTAAAATAAAATTACAGGACTTCCTTTTACATTGGTGGCTGCACGTAATGTGTTGGAGGTTGATGGTCAAGCAGAAAGAGAGAGTTTAGCTGAGCATTTGCCCTCCTTTGGCTGCATACATACTGCAATGAGAGTTTACTGCAAATTCGAACTAGGTAAAATGTTTAACAATATATTTTATAAGTATGTAGTCATAACAGAAAATAGCATACATAATAATCGTCGTTACAGCTTCGCTACCACCACTACTGCTGTCACATATACTGTACATTTTGTTCTCCCTTCTCTGTCTCTCTCGCTTGCAATGGGAATTTCTGTGTAAATTCAAATTAGATAAAAATATTTACAATGTGTTAAATTAAGCATGTTGTATAAATATAAAATCATATCCATTATCGTCGTTACAGTTAGCTACCGCTGCACCCATATCCTACATTTCCATACACCCCTCTCTGGCAACTGCTCAAAACATGAATTTCCGTGCAAATTCCAATTAAGTATAAAAGAGATAAATAAACAAGGGACTTAATCAGCTGGTGTCCATTTGTTTGTTCAAAATGTATGGCAAACCTTTAAATTTCATTTAAAAATTCTTCTTTTTATATGCTTATGTCTTTTAAACATGTCTTATGTAGATGATGTACTAAAACCAAAATTAAATTCTGAAAAATGGGGGTCATCTTGCATCCAAGGTTGTCTTGTATTTGGATAAATACAGTATGTGATTGCTATCAAATGGAAAACAGGAAAACTAAAATGATTGCAACAACTGCAGATATCTATAATTACCACCTAAGTTTCTAGGTATTAATTTCAATCAGTAAGCTTGAAACATTTCTGAATGCATTTATATACTTACAAAAATGGGTGAAAGTGATCAAAGGTTGAGATCTAACTCATACCTCAGACATACACACATATCCATTTGGTTCAGTACCATTTTACACTGGATGTGCAAACACAAATCATGATAGATAATAATGAAGGAATCATTGCTATTGAAGTTATTCTAAAACTACTTACCATAACAAACTGACATAATTGAAAAACTTGAGAGAATTCAGAACACATGGTGTCTTTCAGGTGTTTTGCCTTTGTTTGTGTCATTTGTCCACTGGAAAAATCAAAGACTTCTTCACTCAACAGTTTGAGAATGGCCATGTTGTTCTGACAAAGACTTTCATTTGTCTTGCTTGCCCCACAAATGTCTGTGATGAAGGTTTCCCAATTCTTTGGCCATTCTCGCTTCAGAACCTAAACAGAAACAAAGACCAAATTGTAGCTGAAGCTCTGAACAGGATATAAGTGTAACAGGCAATTTATTTGGATAGAAGTTGAAAATAAAAAACAATACTATTAAATTTAAGCAAAGGACATCAAAATTCATAGTTCATTCACAGCTTTTTAAGTAAACACCAATCATAGACCAATATAACTTTCAGTCCAAAAATGGTTACCTATTGCTAATTCTCTCTCGGTTTAAATTTGATATTCCCCTCGCACCCACCTAGCCACACACATACAGAGGGTGGGAGATGAATAAATATTTGTTTATTTGACGAGTCAATTAATTACACTAAACAACACTTACTTGGGATTTTTGCTGGAACATGTTTTGAAGGACTAGTTTCCTTCATTTTCAACCGCACATCTAGGGAATTAGTCCTTTGAAATATGTTCTAGCAAAAAACCCAAGTAAGGGTTGTTTAGAGTAATTAATCGACTCATCAAATAAATGAATATAACAACACTGTTTACAAACTTCCACACAAAGAAAAGTGATAAATATTTGTATCACTTTTGAGGACTATATGATGTATGAGGTTGTTATGAGGAAATTTCAGGATGTTTTTAAGATGACTATTACTACCATCTCATGCGTTCAGTTGTTTACTTATTAGGTCTCACGGTTGATCCTCCAGCCCTTTGCCCAGCCTGACTATTGGTGGTGTGATGTATGTAAATAATGCAGAAACATAGTATGCCAATAGCTACACTCCATGCACATTTATCCAATCAGCAAATCACATTTTTATTCTAAGTCTAACATTTTGCTTTGGATAGCAAGCTTAGTTTGTGACGTGTTATATTTGTCATTTTCAATTCTACTCAGTCAATTGAGTCTTTAAAGCAATGAACAGTCTGCCACTTTTCAGAATACAAATTTCTTGTTTTTGAGACAAACATGTTGATCCAGCTTTTTTCAACTTAATGTAATTAACTGTTCTTTCACACCAGCTGTGTGTAGGACAAGGTTGGAAAGGCTGAAAATGCAATGTCACAACTAGGAGTTGAATCACAGAAACTGGAAGATCCATAGTTCAAATCCCAGCTATGGCATTTAATTTTTCAATTTGATTTTAACTTTCCAATCACAACCTTGTTGTGAGGTAAACATTACTGCATTAGAATACGTATGTGACGGGGAAGGATAATAAAAAAAATTTACTTGCCAAATAGTACTCCATTTTGTGGTGGGGAATCATAAGCTGATGTGTGAAATATGTGATAGGTGTCAATGTTTGGCTGATCACAAATCAGATTTCTTATGAAATCAAGGTGTATCCAGAAACCTCTATGGCTCTATTTAAAATCATAATTAGCATTTGAAAGGTTCAAGATTACCATCAAAGTAACTCTTATCAAACAAATCCCAAAAATTGCAAAAATACCCTTATCGACTTATGGTTTCCCACCACAAAATAACATTCATATAACATTTGGATTAGCTTATAACAAGTGTTGTGAAATTTAAGAGAAAGTTTTGAGTTTATGATGAGAGCACAGTTCTCAAAACCGGCCAGGCACTCAAAAAATGTGAAAGTGTTTTTATTCTGACTCAAAATTTCTCTTAAACAGAATTACATGTTTAAAATGTTTATCAGAACTCCAGAAAATGTGTTACACTAAGATTTAAATGTGGCCAGTCATATCATTTATATACATGCTAAAACAAATATCATATTGCAATAACTTTATTCCTTGTGCGACTTTTATGGATAAGATTTACATTTCTTGGCTGAATTAATAATATTAAATACATGTTGGCGCACGGGTGTGTGCATGTTGGGGGGGGGGGGGGTTTATACAGTATAATAATTCTGTATTGAGCCAGCCCTTACAAGCCTGGTGCTAACAATGTGACTCTTATGCCCTTTCTGTAAACTTTAAGATATCATGAGAAACCACCTATTGCACTACCCAACGTTTGGTCATCACCACTAACATATCTGAATACTAGAGTGGAAGAGCACCAATGGCTTCATTGCCAACTATTTACAGACCAACCAACCAACCGGCCACATTTATTCTTTCACAATTCTTTCGTCCAACTATCAACCATAAGTTAATTATTAAAAACCATTTAAATGCTCTGGAGTATAAAAAATAAATCTATGTTTAATGTTATGTGCATCAAGGTTTCTGTAGATTTCTGTTTTGTTGTTCATTGTTAACTTTTAAATCTAGATAAGCTGCATGAATTGTTAGCTTCAAATTTTAAATTGTTAAAAAGCACAATCTGTTACTAGAGAATACTGGTAACCTATAAATAGCAAGGATAATACAGAGATAAGTGACAATCTATTGTCATCTCTAAAATGATTCATCTTAAATGTGTTAACACATGTTTTCACATGCTCATGTGATTTCCTTTATGTTACGGAAGTGCTCTCAAATAGTGACAACACTTGGGCACTTGCTCCTGATATCAAGTCCATTTTCAAAATTACCATATACACTCAGCAAATAAATAGTAAAAACTTAATTTTACATTACATTCTATCACCTAACAGTATGAATTTAATCATACCTGAACTAAAATCATGTTTAACTTGTTAAGGAAGACCTTCTCCCTTTCAAGTGTATCAGGATCTGATGAGGTTTTTATGATCAGTCCCACAATATACTTCTTAATACCTGTAACAACAGACCTCATATTAGATATAACAAGGAAATTTAAAATTGATTGTATAGTCCTCCTTAGAATGAGTAGCATTCTTACATACATGACTTGGACGGTTAAGAATTGTTAAGCCAGAAATTGCAATTCAAAATATTCTAAAGCAGGAGGAGGATTAGAATGGGGTAGGAAGAGATGGAGGAGGATTATTGTACAGAGGATTTTAATTCATATACAATATACCTGCAATATACATTCTTTCAATTAAAACATTGATGGGAATGCACAGTGAAGTAACTAATCAATTAAGAGCAAAAACATACATTACACTCAAACTTCACTCTTGAAATAAAGTAACTTTAGACACGATTCGGTGGCTGTTGCCACCATTTTCAATGGAGATTCACTGAAAACGGTGGCAACAGCCACCAAAACGTGTCCGAAGTTACTTTATTTGAAGAGTGAAGTTTGAGTATAATCTTGTTTTTACTCTAAATACATTCTTTTCTTTATATGAATTTTCTCAAAACTACATTCTGGGTAATTCTACGAGGGGCATACTGAAAGTCACGAGCAACCCATTGTAAAAATTTAAATTTCAACAATGTAACGAAACAAATTGCAGGATCATAATCTACAGACTTTAAGCCACATGTTGACATATTGTGACGTCATTAGCTTCTATCACGTGACCACAGATGGTGTTTGAAAAATGGTTGACACTGATGTTTCATACGACAGCGTGCTGTCATTGAATTCCTTGTGAAAGAAGGAAAATCTGCTCCTGAAATTCATCTCAGACTTCAACGTGCGTATGGAGGTGTCTGCATGGGTGCCAGCAGTGTTAGAAGATGGGTGAAACATTTCAAAGATGGAAACACGAGTCTGCAAAATGCGCCTCGTAGTGGGCGTCCTCGAACTGCCTCTACAGAACGCAATAAGGAAAGAGTTGATGAGCTCATTACAGGAAATAGGCGTTTCACTGTGAATAAATTGCTGCGCAACTTGGAATAGGACATAGTGCAGTGCAAGAAATGATCCACAGCTTGGGTTATCGAAAGGTCTGTGCCCGTTGGGTCCCCGTTTATTGACTGAAGACCACAAACTTCAGAGAAGAACCATTGCACAAAACCTTCTTCAGAGATTTCATAAAGAAGGTGATGAATTTTTGACGTATATTGTGACTGGAAATGAGAGCTGGTTCCATCACTATGAGCCAGAAACGAAACGTCAGAGTATGGAATGGCACCACTTGAACTCACCATCGAAGAATAAAGCGAAGACAGTGCAGTCTGTAGGAAAAGTTATTGGAAGTGTCTTTTGGGATGCACAAGGTTGCATTCTGGTTGACTTTCTTGAACCTGGACAAACCATAAATTCTGCCCACTACATCAAGACACTTCTGAAGCTCCGTCGGGCTTTGCGTGATAAACGAACTGGAAAGAGGATCATCCTTCAACAGGATAATGCGCGTCCGCATACTGCCCGTGCCACTATGGAGAAAATCAGGGCATTAGGGTGGGAAACACTTCCACATTCTCCCTACAGTCCCGACTTGGCACCCTCCGACTACCATCTTTTCGGTTCTGTGAAGGAGCAGATGCGTGGCCAACGCTACGAGACGCTGGAGGAAATTCGGAAAGCAGTGCGTCAGGGTCTGCGGGAAGCTGGAACGGAGTTCTATCACAAGGGCATTTTTAAACTTGTAGAACGTTGGGAAAAATGTGTGCAAAACAATGGAGACTATGTCGAAAAGTGAAAGAAAGTCTGTAGATTATGATGTATTTGGTTTGGCTTAAAAATAAATATTAAGATTGTAAAACAGTGTTGCTCATGACTTTCAGTATGCCCCTCGTATAACTAGAATGATAGGATGAAATATTAAAACGCATGACAACATAACAGTCATGACTTATACCTACCTTAAACCATGTATGTGCATTATACAGTTTGGTTGCAAGACATTATTTCAATAAATTAAAAATAGGCCCAAAAATATTTTCTGATATGTATGTCTTCATAAATCTGAGCAAAGATTGTTTAAAAAATTGTGAACATTCAAGTAAACCCTAAAAATGTACATAGCAATGTGAAATAATATACAAAGAGCCAATGGAAAGCTCAACAGCTTCTAAATTGAGAGTGGAAACCTATATATAAAACATCTTTTACTTATTTAGGACTTGCAGTTTTAACCAGCATAGCTTGGCAGAAATGGTTTTAAGGTTACTAAATTATAATTGCTTTCCTCTTCTCATATGCATTCCCGCTGTGCCACATGCAAAATATACAGTGTTGTCAGTCCATCAGTCGTTTATCAACCACATGGAAGAAACATAAACATAGACAAAACTTTACGAGAGTTATCTTTATTGTTTAACTACAAAGAGATTTAAACTGTGATTTGACGCACTAAGTAATTTTAATGTAACATTCTATACAGTAAAAATCTTTCTCCTTCACAATATCAAAAGATATGCTGTACAATGTGCTAGTAACTTTTGGAAGGTAGTTTTCATGTTGTATGAGAATAAGCATAATATATTCTATTGTTTTAATACCTTTATAAATGCCTCCACATGATATAAATGTTTGTACACATTATTATAACACCTAATAGGCAAAGCTTTTTAAGTTTATTTCTTCACTTTAATATTTGTTAATTTCTACAATTTCAAAACGAGCCACAAGCAGATTTTTTTTCCAACACTATTGTGAAACTTTCAGGCCAGGAGCAATGTACATTATTCAAGATTATTACTACATTTAATCTAAAGCTCATGTTTTAACACATATTTTTATTTTTATCAACTGGGTAAGAAATTGCATTTTAATGTTAAAAAAATGGATTCCTCTAATACTTTCATTTTAAATGGATACTCAGTTTAGGTACTTTGGAAATAATTGATAGACTGAAAACTAGCATTCAATTATGTAATATTCCAGGTACCCAACTTGTCACACTAGAAATTGTAGCAGAGGTTTTAAAGTCTAAAATAATTACCATTCACTACCTGTCATTCACTAAAACTGCAGGTTTGGTACTTGGAAAATAACGAATAGTATACAAATGCATAGTTTACAGCTTACCAATTGTATGCCTCATCTATTTATTCTTTGGTAGAATCTTTTAAGGCAGTCCAAAGGACAAAGTTGCTCACACCCACGTCAGTTATGAGGGTCAGCTCTTTGTGGCACCTAATGGCACAACCATGTGGCATCCTTAAACCCCCTTCCAGCATTTCAATAAGATTTTGATCAAAGTTTTCTACATAGCCACTTTATGCAAACCATAGTACAACTTAACGGTATATGGTTAATTTATAGCCGTATGGCCAGCAAGTTCGAAAGCTGAAACAGACCTTAGAACTGAAGGTTTTAAGCCACATACAGATAACTTATGATGATGATGATGATAATGGTGTTTAAAGGCGCTCAACTGCCGAGGTCATAAGCGCCCTTATGATTAAAACTTGGCAATAGGCAGTAAGAAAATACCAAACAAAAAAGTAAACACAAGTAAAAGAGCTAACACAGTTGGAACAGAAGTAACAGAACTGTCCAGCCCTCTAACCAGAGCTGGATATAAAACTCCATCTAAAATCAACACATTAAAACCAAAAGAGTTTAAAAAACTGCTATCACACTAAAACGTCAAGGTAAAAGAAACTTTTGCTAAAAATTTAAAAACCCTGTCCACTGCTCTTGGGTCATCTGCCAGGACCTCAGCAAGAGAGGCCGGCATGCCCATAGATGACCGAATGTGTGCCAGGTGACCACACTCCAGCAACTCATGACGAACTGTCTGTGCCTCCCCACAGAGCGCACAGACAGGAGCAGGTTCATGTTTAAAAAGGTAACTGTGAGTAAAAATACAGTGGCCAATTCTTAGCCGAGCTAGTACTACCTCCTCCCGGCGTAATAAACGAGAGGAGGTTACCCAGTTGACAGGGAGGTCCTTCACCTCTCGCAGCTTATTACCACGGAGAGCCGACCACTCCGCATGCCAAGTCGAAAAAACGGCTCTCCATACAGCCACTCTAAAATCTTCTGCTGTTGAATGGGTAATCGTAACACTGGGCGCTGTGACTGCCGATTTCGCTGCCAAATCCGCCGTGTCATTCCCTGGCAAGCCAACGTGTCCAGGAATCCATGCGCACTCCACATTAAAACCAGAAGCGTGCAAAATGTGGAGAACGTCCTGGATGCGCTGCACCAAAGGATGGTAATTGTACAGCTCACGAATGCTCTGAAGGGCACTAAGGGAATCACTAAGAATAAGACAGTCACCTAATTTTCGACGTCGAATATACAGAAGGGCTTGATAAATAGCATATAGCTCGGCAGAATATATAGATGTGCAACTAGGCAAACCGTAAGTAGAAGTTGCGGTGCCAGTGACAAAGGCACATCCAACACCGTCGGGGCTCTTACTACCATCGGTGTAAATACAAATACGGCCACTGTATTTGGATAAACATTCTAAAAAGCAACGACGAATACTATCAAGGGGCGCAACAGATTTCCCGTAGAGCGTCATCCCGAGATCGACATGGGAGGTAGCGCGTAACCAAGGGGGGTGTATACTCTCTCCCTTGGATAGCAGCCGAGGAATGTCAACATGGTGCTGGCGTAGAAGCTCACGGAAACGAAAACCTGCTGGCCTGGGGCTCAGAGAGCAGAGGCAGTATCGCTCGTGCAGCTCAGGGGAGAAAAACGCGTGATAAGTTGGATGCCCAGGCATACACTTCAGCCCACAGCCATAATTAGCAAGCAGGACATCACGCCGACAACGCAGAGGAGGTTCTCCCGATTCGGCGTAGAGGCTAACAACTGGGCTCGTTGGAAAAGCTCCAACGGCCACACGGATGCCCTGGTTATGGACTGTGTCTAACCTTCTGAGCACTGAAGGTCGAGCTGAAGAATACACAATGCTGCCATAGTCCAACTTCGAACGAATCACAGCACGATAAAGACGGAGCAGTGCCGTCCGATCCGCACCCCAAGATTTGCCACTTAGTATCCGTAAAAGATTTAGAGAACGGTCACATCGTGCTCTAAGCTGTGCTATTTGTGGTGCCCAACAAAGTTTCCGATCGAAGATCAAACCAAGGAATCTCGCCTCGTCTGCGAAAGGAAGTAAATCTGGCCCGAGTCGAAGAGACGGCGGCATTTGCCACTTACGGCGCCAGAAGTTAACGCAGACTGTCTTCTCAGCGGAGAAACGAAAACCGTGTTTCGAGCTCCAAGCATAGAGATTGTCCAAACACCGCTGGAGACGGCGTTCCAAAAACGGTGTACGCTGAGAAGTACAGAAGATGGCAAAGTCGTCCACGAATAAACAGGAAGAGACACCTTAAGGCACACATAGTGATATGGAATTTATCGCAATAGCAAATAGAGTCACGCTGAGTACCGAGCCCTGCGGTACTCCGTTCTCTTGAATAAAATGGTTAGAAAAAACCGAGCCCACCCTCACTCGAAAAACGCGGTCCCGCATAAACTCCTGAATGACCAACGGTAGGCGTCCACGTATGTTCCAGTTATGCAGAGAACGCAATATTCCCGCCCGCCAACACGTGTCGTAGGCCTTCTCGAGGTCAAAAAATATCCCAACTGTGGGGCTGTTCTTAAGAAACCCGTCCATAATCTGAGTTGACAGAGAGACAAGGTGGTCAGCAGTTGAACGTCGTCGTCGAAAGCCACACTGGATATTCGTCAGAAGATTGTGGGATTCCAGCCACCACACCAACCGTCCATTGATCATGCGTTCCATCACCTTGCACACGCAACTGGTGAGGAAAATAGGACGGTAACTGGAAGGAAGATGGCGGTCCTTTCCAGGTTTAAGAATGGGTATGATGGTGGCCTCCCGCCACTTGTCTGGAAAAATGCCATCAACCCAGACACGATTATAGACCTCGAGTAGGAAATCTTTGCCATCAGGAGAGAGATGTTGCAACATTTGGACGTGGATACCATCTGGACCTGGTGCTGAGTGTCGTGAAGAGGAGAGTGCATTGTCTAGCTCTGCCAGGGTGAAAAGGCGATTATAATTCTCAAGGTTGCCAGAAAGAAACGAGAATTCTTGAGATTCCACCTGATTCTTAACTGTAAGAAACTCAGGGGAATAATTGCCTGAGCTAGACACCTGAGCGAAAGCACTGCCTAAAGTATTCGCCACGTCAAATGTATCAACAACAGCTCCGGTAGGTGTTTTGAGACCGGCGATGGGCATATGGTTCGGTTTCCCAGCCACACGTCTTAACTTATCCCATACGACAGAGGAAGGTGTATGTCGATTAAAGGAACCCACGAATTTATTCCATGACATCTTTTTGCTATCCTTAATAACCCGCCTAGAATGTGCACGCATCCGTTTATAGTGTATCAGGTTATCCAGTGTAGGAAAACGCTGGAAAACCCGTAGAGCTCGTCTGCGAGCGCGAATAGCATCCCGACAGTCATCGGTCCACCAAGGTACCGGAAATCGACGGCTGTAGCCAGTCGAACGCGGAATGGATTGCTCAGCAGCAGAAAGAATGGTCCCTGTGAGATGTTCGACCAAGTGGTTCACAGAGTCGTGCTCTTCGTAGCTAAATTCAGCCAAGTGGGAGTACAGTTCCCAGCTGGCGTGGTCTAGGCGCCAACTAGGTAAACGGGTGGAACATACAACGGGTGTCAAGACACTAATACGACAAGGAAAGTGGTCACTAGAATGCAAATCCGAGATGATATTCCGGCATAAGGTGACTGCCAGCTGAGGGGAACAAATTGCAATGTCAATGTGTGAGAAACTATGAAATGCGTCAGATAGAAAGGTGGGCTCTCCGGTGTTCAAGAGAGCAAGATTCTGACTATCCAAGAAGTCTTTAAGTAGCGTACCTCTCGCACAAGCCCGAGGAGAGCCCCAAAGAGGGTGATTGGCATTCACGTCGCCTACCAATAAAAAGGGTGGTGGCAACTGCGAAATGAGGTGTTCTAAGTCGCTGTGCGAGAGGTCCGCAGATGGAGGCAAATAGATACTGCAAATGGTGAATGAAGCGGAGGGTAGCTTAATGCTGACAGCAACGGACTGGATAGCAGATTGTATGGGTACGGAGTTGGCAAAAATATCATCTCGAATAAGCATCATAGTGCCCCCATGTGCCGGGACACCGTCCTCCGGGGATAAATCACATCGTACGGAGGAGTACTGCCTGATGGTAACGGTGTCCTGTGGACGGAGCTTCGTCTCTTGTAAGCATACAGCCAAGGGTTCATGCTGGCGCAGCAACAAGTCAAGCTCTGGTCGATGTGGTCGAATTCCGCGTATGTTCCAATGGAGGATAGCCATTGAGTATATTATGGGATAAGTTTCAAATCGAAAGACGCTTCTGCAGATTGGGATTAGCTGGTCGGTTCAATTTGTTCTTCTTAGGCGTTGGGCTAGTACTATTTTCAGGAGCACGATCCTGCCGTTTCCGCACTGTCCCTCTGGCAGTGGCGGCAGAATCCTCCTGGTCCACCTCCTCCACAAGGGAGGTCCCTTTTTCAAGAGCAAATTTCGGTCCGAGAATTTCGAACCGATTGGATGTGCTGATCGGCGAAGACGGCCGTCGCCGATTCACGCCCTCCTCCCCAGATGACCCTTCAGAGGAGGATGCACGTGTGGAGTTGCGTGTACTTTTCTTACCCTTAGATGACTTGGTAATAGATTGCACATTCTCTTTCAAGAAGTCTTGTCGTACATACTTGGTCTTAAACTGTTTTTCCGGGGCAGAAGACGTCGTGAATTTACCAGCTTTAGTTCCCGAGGTCGAGGCTTTCGGTGACAAGTGTGCAGGACTATTCTGTAAGCTGGCGGATTTGGCAGATGTTGATACCAACTTGGGTGTAGGTGCCGAAGGCTTTGGCAGCGCTTGGGCTAAAATAACCTTTTCCGCAATTGTAGCCCCGTTCATATCGCCGGTCTGTGTTGCGATTTTCCGACGCGGTACCGGTTTAGCTGCAACTGAGCTATAGGTACCGGACCTCGGGGCAGAGGGTTGGCGGAGTCGCAGGAGCTTCCGGGCTTCCAAGAAGGACACCTTCTCTTTCACCCGTATCTCCTGGATCGTTCGTTCCTCTGCAAAACGGGGGCAGTCTCGGGAACTAGATGGGTGTTCCCCGTTACAGTTCACACACGATGGAGCTGAAGCACAAGCCCCATCGTGGGAGATGTCACCGCAGTGGACGCAGGTGGACTTGCCGGTACACAACTCACTAGTGTGACCAAAACGTTGGCATTTAAAGCACCTCAGCGGATTGGGTATATAAGGCCTAACTTCGATGGCTTCATACCCTGCTCTAATCTTTTGAGGCAGATCAACCCGATCAAAAGTAAGAAACAGGGTACGAGTAGGCAGGAATTCACCGTTGATCTTACGTTGTACCCGATAAACAGCTGAGACACCCTGAGTCGCAAGATTTTCTTGGATCTCCTCAATGGACAAACCGTCCAACGCGCGGGTTGTTATTACACCGCGGGAGGAGTTCAGCGACTTGTGCACCTCGACCTTCACTGGATAGCTGGCTAACATGGTGGCTTTAAGTATCCTTGCAGCTTGCGAGGCGGAGTTGGCTTCGACAAGTGTACCATTGCGAGCTCGAACGCAGGATTTAACCGGACCAGCAATGGCATCGAGACCCTTTTGGATAGTAAAAGGGCTCACCGTAAGGAACTTCTTACCTTCCTCTGTCCTATGAATAACCAAGTAGCGAGGACCACATGACTCGACTACTTCCTTTCCAACGTCTTTATTAAGGGGTTTTAGTTTTGGTGCCATAGAAAAAATGGTATAAATTCATCCCCCAGTGCTCCCCACCCACCACGGAGCTCAACGAGGGGTCACCCCACTGGGGTGACAGGGCTACACAGGGGATATAGCGGGCTCGCCGTCCCACTCACCCTGGAGTTCGGTGTAATACCTAGTCCTGGCCGATTGACTAGGGGTGGGTTAGTCCCTAGCCTCCCGTTTAGGCAAATCAGAAACCAAAGCGGTGTATTAGGCTGCGCACCCTCCCCAGTTACTGAAAGACAGAAGCCCAGGCTCAGGTACGCAACCCTCAACCAACCAGGATATTCCTTTTCACCGACACGGGTCTCCACGCACGGCCTACATGTGGGTGGGCATTTTGACCTTCTGACTCCCTCACCACTGTGAGGTTGCCCACAGAGGGAGTCAAGGTGGCTCGGGACCCTGGGTGCGCCTAACCCGTACCTACCGTAGTAGGCCCCTGGGGGGACAGATAACTTATAATGATAGTTTAAGCAGTAAGAGAATCAACCAGAAACCAGATTATCTTATGGAACGAGTTTCAGCTGCAGCATTGAATTTATTCACTACATAGCTAAGCTAAGAAAAATAATAATATCAAATAAAAATGAAATGAGCATTAATATGGTACAATACTGTCCAAAGTTTAATTTTGATCAAGGCTTTTAAAAGATGTTCTTTGCATTAAACCTTCAGCTCCAGTCTCCCAATTTTTCCTAAAAATATAATTGTGTTTTATTGTGACCACTAGGGAAGGAGGGCATTGAAGTAGCTTGGTGGAATTCACAATGCTTGAACAAAATTTAATTAGCTTTGAAAATTCACTGCTGTCCAGGTTTTGAATTATACACCTTCAGCTCCCAATGCCAATACAGCAATACCCTTACTACTGAATTAGCATATGAAGTTGTTCATACTTGCTTTAAAATTTCCTATCTAGTAACAAAGCCCAAAAATTAAAAGCCTTTGCAACACTGCAAGTGGCCTATGATGTGTGGCATCTTAAGTAGTTAAGACTGTCTTTAACATTTATTGGTACAACTGAATCAAATGGGGATTAATGCACGTACCAGAACATCAGCATAACAGCTGAGCTGAAGGGCATCACTATGGATTACCAAAGTAGTGGCTGTGGCAATGAATTTTTCAAGTAGCATTCAACTTTCAAACCTTCCTAAATGCTTCTTGCTTTGAGATTATATGGACAAAAAAAAAGAAAATATCCCAGTTTTATTCCTAAATCAATAACTACAATCATAAAACCATCCCCAAATGAAAAATTAGTATCACAGCAAGACAAAGCTTTATTCACTTCTTATACCAGTGATCATTGGGCAGTCTTTTGTGAAGCCAGTAGTTAATGTCAGGGAATTTATTAACATCAGTACTTACAGAGCTATGCAAAAATAAAAAATGAAACATGAATTAGCCCCTATGCATGCTAAATGCATTCTACATTACCTTCCCCCTTACTACAACTATTGTACATTTCTGCGAATAAAATGACCTTCAGATTACACAGGGGTTTTGTCAAGTTCCATAGTTTTAGCATATATCTACCCTATAAACTATCTACTGCCTGTGAATTTAGTTTACATAAATCAGTGATCATCTGTATAGTAATACTGAACAACACATTAAAATTATGTCCTGTTAATTATTTTTCAAATGAACAAATTGTATTTTCTTGCAACTGGCAGCACCGCCTTCCAATTTTTGCATAATCACAACCTTAATCTGAATGCAATACAACCTCTTTCAGATTCTTTTAGCTATGTTTTTTGTATTTATTTTTGTATAATGATTGTGTATAAAAATTTTGCATGCTTCTTTTATAGCATTTAGGAATGTCCATTCTGAGTGTTTATTGTATGCTAAATCATTGCCTACTACTTTTCTGATGAGTATACGTTCTTTTTATATATATATAAACATTCCACTTCTCTGAATTTTCTCTTTGTTTTTGTTGCCATTTTCTTACATAATCTATAAAATTGCTTACACTAAAAATCTAAATATACAACAGGACATTCAAAATAAATAGGTGCCCCAAAATGAACTCTTGACACATGGAATATATGTGCCAATTGTAACATTCAAATATCTAGTTAATTTCATGAGAAAAGTAAAGTAAACAGGTACATCATTTAGTGCATTACAGGTGTGACACATTTATATCCTAATCCAAATAATAAAATGTTATTAGTGAACAATTCATCAGTCTAATAAACCAGCACAATATTCACTTCAGTTTTATAAGCTTAAACTTTATATTTCAAACAATTGCAGAGCCGTATAAACTTAACAGCTTTTCTTGTTACAGGTGTGACTCTACAACATAATGTTACTTTTCAGTCAACAACTAAGAAATATGGTTACCTGCAGTAAGAATTTGTAGCTGGTTTCAAAGTTGAGTCATCAAAGTGAATTTCCTCTATGTTAATAATTGATGTAAAGTTAAACAAAAATGCTAAAAATTTAGTGTTGATAATACTAGGATTACAGATTAAAAAATAAAACGAACACACACAAAATGTATTAATAGTATGTTTCTGAAAAATATATTTATCATTCTTCCTATTAATGGCTGCATTGAATGGCCCTCACCTAATTTGCATTGTACTGCAAAAAAAAGTAGTTTTCATTTGTAATAACCTAGTGTAGTTGATCATCAGTTCACTTTCTTCTTCAAGAGCATT
This sequence comes from Hymenopus coronatus, assembly GCA_030762935.1. NCBI lineage: Eukaryota > Metazoa > Arthropoda > Insecta > Mantodea > Hymenopodidae > Hymenopus > Hymenopus coronatus. The sequence continues at coordinate 46,706,462 of CM060884.1, read as the reverse complement.
TCTATTACACACTATCGAAAAAAGAAAAAGAAAGAAAAAAAAAAGAAAAAAAAAAAGATATGCAACACACGGGTGCTAATGCTCAACAGAAACTGTTTTTGTTGTTGTTGTTGTTGTTGTTGTGTGTGTGTGTGTGTTTTTTTTTTTTTTTTTTAAATGCTTAACTTCCTTTAACCTGGTTGATCATATTGGATGACAAATGAAGTTGTTGAAATGATGCTCAAATAATTTTGAGGTCCAAGGAGTTTAAAGTTACTCTAATTCGTCTTCGTCTTCTCGGGATAAGGGAAAGCCCCTCACAAAAAAACTAACTTTATCCTGGCAAATCACCCTAAGCGAGATTTAAACTCGAGACCTGTTGAATGTGCGAGAGACACTACATCCACACTACCCAGTGTGCCACTCTTGATCACAAGAAACATTCGGTTTGGAAAGAGCAAGACTGTTTAAGCAATGCAATTTGTAATATGAAATTAAATTCTGGCGGTGTATATTTTAAATTGTTTTAAAACATTAATTTTTACTTTGATTAAATTAGTCTCATGCCTTAAAAGTCATAACTATCTCATTAATATATTACTGTTATAACATAAAATCATCACATTTAATTATTTAAATTTTAAGTGGAAAACAGTCACATACCTTCACATTGTGTTCTTGGCAAAACTTTCCACCTTGTTTTTATTACTTGTTCAAGAATTTGTAATCCAAAATATTTTGTCTGTTGACTGTTTGAATATTCAAGGATTGCATCAACTCTTGTCCATGCATCTGGATGTTCCTTCAGTGCAGTGAGGATTTCCTGTGCTGTGCGTTGCTGAAATAAAAACAAGTTCATATGAATAGCTAACACAAAAAGTAAAATGTAAAACAGTTGCCCAATATGTTAATTGATCACTATCATGACAGGTTACACATAATTGATGAATACCAAACAATTTACATAATTTTGCTTTCCCAGATCTCAATTATTATGCCCTTTATTCTCATTTTTCTTTCTTTCCATCATAAATTCTCTTAAATCAGCAAGTTTGGTGATCTTAATCAAGATGCCTAAACTTAAGATCATGCTGCTTCTTTAAAATCTTTTATTAAAATTAGAGTGATAGCCTGTGAAATCAAACTGAAATTTGTTAGCCCTAAATCAATGGGTTTGCTTCACCAATGGATTTAGACATCTTGAATAGTTTTATATCATAGAGAAATGATACAAAGAAATCCATTAAAGGGGATAAGGTCAGTAGTGCAAATGCTCCTGAAAGTTGTAGAACAACAAGAGACATTCATTATTGAATTTTCTGGAGTGTCACAATTGAAATGACTTAAAACAAGACAGAGTAGTCCCAATGTATGTATTATCAAAATTCACAAAAATGCATTTATTATTGTGATATAATAATATTGACTTCCTTGATTCCTGAAACCATAACAATCTATAGTATTAGTACTCTTGACATAATAATCAATACTTAACATGAATTATTAGTTACATTCTAGTTTTCCTACACTGCCCTCCTAAGCCAAAAGAATGTAAGTAACTCATACTTTCATTATGTAAAGCATTCCCCCAAAAATTTGATACCAGGATTCCAATGAAAATACATTTATGGGACTCCTGAATGAAATTAATAAACAAACAAAATAAATATTTAGAAAAAGGTGTGCATGCATGTGTGTGTGTGTGTGTGAACATAACTCAAAAACAAAAATTGGGTTATATACCAAACTTGATAATTAATTTTGCAATCTTGCAAGGATGCGGCATATCAATTTTCAACAAAATCCCCACAAACCAAATTACCCTTTACAGGGAAAAATGTTTTGTTTACATTTGGTTTTTCTCAAAAAATAGCTCAAATGATTTGGATTAAAATACTATATATTGTAGAGTAACTGATGGGTCATTTTGAATAAGTTATATTTCATTTAGCAAGAGGTAAATATTGCACCTGTTTCAGCAATCAATATTGTGGCAAGCTGACATAATGCTGACATAGTGGTGTCCTCATAAAGCAATGCTGGCATAAGCATGGATTTAACTATGAAAGCTTCAATAACTAGTCAGAGAGCCCTCACATCTAAGCTACTAATACCGTCAGACATACTCAAAAGTTTATTCAAAAGGGTTGACTTCATGAACACAATATACAGGTAAGTGCTGAGTGGAGCTTGGGAAGTCCCTTGGGCTTACTCCCCTTTAGCTCCCCAACTATTCATACTTAAAATTCCCCTTCATGATTGTAAAAGCACTGTCTCTTCTCACACCCTCGTGTATTTATTCTCCCAATCTCTCCCCAAATGTGCACCCTGCTGTACCATAAGCCCTGAGGCACCTGGTTCCCTTTTGCATGCAAGAGCAACAGCTAACTTCTGATCCTACTATTCACTAGTGTGTATACTGGGTATCCTACAATATTAAAAGATTTTTACATGACAAATAAAATGTAGGTATATCTTGAATTTTCTAGGAAGAACTTCTAAAAAACCTCTTTATTCTCGATGACTTTTGCATTAACAACAGTCTCACCAGCCGTTCTCTAGCTCTGAAACTTCTCAAGAGGGAAAACGCGATGTTGCCAGCTCTTTGGTGGGAATTTCAAGCAGAGGTACACACGTGCATTTAAAACATTGTACATATTATTTACAGATCAAATTGCTTACTTCTTAAAACGTATGTGGACAATATGAATATGTATATTATACATTATTATAGAATAGTAGAACATGCAGGCAATTGGTATACCATATACAGAGAAAAAAAAACATTCTAATTAAAAGTGACTATTAAACAACTTATGCTTAAATGAGTGGCGAAATGCTGCAATCCTCATAAATATCAATTTCCTTGGCTTCATCACTAGAGCAGCTGCTGTTGCCATCAGGACCAAGTGCAATTACTAGTTCCTCCACACATATTCCCACTATGCCATCAGCTTCCCTTGCTTGTTTCAGGATTTTCCAAGTGTGATCCACGACACTTTTCCACTTATCTGCTGTCACTTGCTGAATCCCTTGCTGCACCAGTAGTTCAACATCAGCAATACAGAATGTTTTATTATAGCTTTCCCAGAGTATGCAGAACTACAGACGGCGTATTATAATCAATTGGGCATTTTTCCTTCATCTCACTTTCCACGGTGATTTTTCCAACCTTCAGTGCGTCACAAACCCTATCCAATACTTTGGTCACAGGTAGAAAGGATCCACCATTGTGCCGCTCCTTCTCAAAGTACTCATGAAGCCTGAATATAAACTCACGACTTTGGCTCTTATAAGAGCCGATTTTCCTTTTGGTTTCTGACGAACCAGTAGCCATATTATTATAACTATATTAATAACACTAAACACAGTATTCATGAAAGCACAAAATAGTAAACAAACTGCACCTCCACAAACTCCAAAAGAAACTGAGGCAATGTTGTCCTTACAAAATGGCTGGCAACAGAGTGCTAGATTTGAAGCCACGCTTAACAGCAAGAATGCTGATTGGTGGTAACACACAGTTTTAACATCCCGGGCAATGGACGTTCCCAATATTGCCAATTTAACAGCTACTGTGTGCAACAGATGTAAAAGTAGTATCCAAACAGAATGCTGTATTATTGATGACCTTGCTTGACAATAGAACCAGAAACCTGGTTTTCAATATTTTAAAGGTAATACATGTCAATCTCACTATTTTTTTTATAATCTGTTTTAATTTCGCTCATTACGTATGTTGGCAATTTTAACCACCCCTTCCATTGCCTTTCGCTACAAAACGTCAGGACCAGAGACTGGCCGCTGGCGAGACTGTAGTACACCATAAGACAGAAAAAATCTTACTGCACAAAAAAAATGTATATTTATTATCACATCATATAAAGTAGTAGTAAACCATAAAGACAGAAAAAATCTTACTGCACAAAAAAATGTATATTGTATTATCACATCATATAAAGTAGTAGTAAACCATAAGACAGAAAAAATATTACCGCACAAAAAAAAACGTATATCGTATTGAAGCACAAATATATATATATATATATATATATATATATATATATATATATATATATATATATATACACAGTAGTGGCATTAATTCTGTCACTTTGATGAATTTAGTTAAACATTACTTTCAGCTTCTGAATTTAACTTTAATTTAGCTGCTTATTTAGGTCAAAATTACCAGAAAAATAGAATAATATTTCTTAATATGCAAGGTTTCAAAAATAATGCAAAATGAATTACAATTGCAGGTTAATCGCTAATCAAAATAATAACTATAAATAGTCACTTTTGTACATAATCATATAGATTAGGTATTGTAACAGTATTGGTCAATATTTTGTTGGATATCCTTTTGATTTAATTGCTGCCTTGATTCTTTGTGGCATTAAGTCCACCAAGCATTGGAGATTCTCGTTATCACTCTAAACTACGATTGAATGATGGCCTCTAGCAGCTCCCTTTTGTTACCGCGATTCCATGACACCAAAACTTTCAGCCTTGTCCACAAAGTGGGTTGAGGTCAGGACTGTTCCCTAGCTAAGAAAGGATGGTAACATGATTATCTCTGAACCATTTCTGATTGATTCGAGCAGTATGACATTTAGTACCACCCTGCAGAAAGATGCACCGCTCAACATCCCTTCCAAATAAATCATGGATAGTAGGCAGTAGCTTTAACTCTAAGACCTCTTCTTGTTATTTTCTGGTGTGAATGCCGTCTTCTAACACTGCTAAGCACCCAACACCATGATGCTGACAGGATGCTTCATAGTGGTGCTTCCTCACCTTTTCGGTGACACACAAACCTGATGATATCACTTCCAAAGATGCTGATCTTGGTTTCATTGCACCAAATAACTTTACCCTAGTCTTCTTGCATCCACTCCCTGTGTGCTAAAGCCACTCCATGTGCTTTCGTTTCTGCTTTTGGTTGAGAGGCTTCTTTCTGCTTGTAGTCAATTTTCACAAAGTTTTTGTCTGATTGTTCAATCTGAAACTTGAAGTCCAAAAATTTTCCTGATGGCATTTATGTCTTTTGCTGTACATCGGAGATCTTGTAGAGAAAGATGGCAGATTCTGCGGCAGTCTCGAGTATTTAGATTTGGTTAACTGCCGCTTCTTGGAGACGTTCTTGTGCTCTTAGTTTCTTCATATCACTTACTTTCCTAACACCTGATTCTGTAGCACCACTACCCAACCTTTTTGCTGTTTCTTCATATGAATAGCCTTCCTCTCGAAGTGTTATCGCTTTACTCCTATTACTTGGTGACCAATCAGCTCTGTTTGTCTTAGGAACCATTAGTTCAAATTACAGGGTCATTTTTAAACTCATCCTTAAAGATGCTCTCTTCACAAATGTTTGCTGCCAACTGGCATACAACAATGATACTAAGGAAATACAACAATGCTCTGTTAGTTGAAAACGACAACATTTAGACAATAATCGTTTCTGCTGCACTAAGACAAAATTATTGAAGTTACTGAAATATGTTACTTTAGCTTGTTTCTAATATCTTTTCAGAATATAGGATGTTCCACCCAAGACAATAAATATTATATAGTAATGTCATAGACAAAATAAAAGCATAATTTGAAGTTTTAGCAAAAGACAATCTAGGTATATCTTGTAAGATTTAAAATGCATACAAATGTGACAAAGTGTCCAAAATTAATACCACTATTGAACATTTTTTTTCTGGAGTTAAGCATTTCTGAGATATTCCTTGTTATTGCTTTCAATTTTAAAATGCTTAAACTTTTCTCAAACAGAAATTTGTCTTCCTTTTTCTCTTGTGTTACTCCTGGGGAAAACGTGAGTCATGGCAAATTTAGTACTTAAGTACTCATGAAGTTTGTAAGTCGCCACGAGGTATGTCATCTTGAAGTAATTTGAGATCTCCTTGTGGCTTATAGAGGGAAAGACAAGTCAGTTGGAGATTTTAGTACCATGCTGGCATGTTAGCTCAGTGGTTAGAGCAATGGATGGAGACCAGAGATCAGTGGTTCAAATTCTGGCTTAGGCACTGAGTTTCTCAGTCTGACTCTACCTACCATATGTTTCAGCTATTTTAATGACAAAATCTAACTTGGAATTTTCTGGGCATAACCTCTTAAGTCCTATTTAAACTGACTGACTTTAATATAATTAATAAACCATATGAGATGGCAAAATTAAACTGTATAAAATATAAAGATCTCATTAAAGTTCATAATTTATGTGCTTATATTATGATACATAAAATTAGTAGTTAGAGCATTAAACATTTCAGAGATATTCCTTGTTTTGATTTGAATCTTCAAATATCACTTATTTTCTCAAATTGGAAATCATTTACCTGAAGTTGCTCTCAAGCTTTCAGCCAGTTGGTGAAGGATATAGACTCCAATACTTCAAAGATTTTCGTTGTCTTCAGTTTCTCTGAAGATGATGATAATGGTCTTTGAAGCATTGGAGTCTATTCTTCACCACCTGGCAGGAAGACCAAGAACAATTGAGGATCGTTTTAACAAAACTCAACAAATGCCATTTTTTTTTAAAATGCTGGTTTTGATGGATTCTGGTCAATTATAATGAGAGTAAAAGAATGCACTTTTCATAACATCACAAAACCCAATATTTTCCATTGAAAAGAGTGCCTCAATATACAGCGTTTTCACGAAACACAACATCACTATTTCTTAAATTTTCACAAAATTCAACATATCCTTCAATAAATCAACATCTCACACTTTTATCCCCATTATCCTCAAATGCAATGTTACAACAATGGCACATCTGTTGGAAGCTAAAGCAATATGTATTTTATTTTCCACATTAATTCAGTGTATTTATGGCCGCTATAGTGAGCAAATGTGTTCTGCAAGTAGTGGCAACCATGAATAACAATACTGAATATTCAGAAGCTGTTCATATGACTGAAAAGGGAAGGAAGAGTAGGAGTAGAGTACATCAATCTAAAAGTGGCAGATATACAGTTGCCCCTAAAAATGACGGCATTAATCCCAACTGTAAGCATTTAGAACAGGGAAAAGGAAGTAAATGTACTGCCAGTTCTCTCTGCTTAAATGATCCATTTCATTTTCGAGACAATTTATATAAAACAATACAAAAGTGTAATATGATAACTTTTTGTAATATATGAAAGTTGATCTACCTAAACAGCGTAGAGTAAAGGTCTAGAAAAGCTAGAAAGGTCTGTGTCTGTTTTATATTTCGTAAGAGATTAACAAGATGATTTCCCAGTATGTGCTAGTACGTTTAGAAAAGTGGCAGGAATGTTATTACGATTGACATTTGTAATCATAAATATTTATTGAATATCTGCATTGTTAGTAACCAAAAATGTATTTTTGACAGGTGTTTCTGGAGATAGATTAAGACGTATTGCTAAAAGATACAAACTGGGAGGTCTTGCACCTAAGGAAAACTGAGGAAGGCGAGTTTGGAAACTTTGTGAGAGGGATGAAAAGCAGATCGAGTGAATTAAGAGAGATATGCTGAAATAGAGGTGTCATGCGGCACATTATTCAAGAAATAAAATAGTATGTTATCTTCCACCAGAACTGAACTTGAAAAAAATGCATGACAGGTATTGTGCCTCTAGAATGAGGGAAGGGCATATTTTAGCACATTCTATTTCTAAATACAAATCAGTGTTTAACAAATATTTCAATTTAGGCTTTGGGAATCCCTATACTGACACATGTTTATCATGTGCAAAACTTCTACTAGAAATAAAATTCCCTGTAGTAGGTCTTGAGCAAAAAAATAAAAGTAAGAACTTATTACAGGTTGCATAAATTAAGGGCTAAGAAATTTTTCACTATTTTAAACAATAATGATAATGTATCTGTTTGCTTTGATTGCCAACAAAACCAGCCACTGCCCAAACTTTCAATAGGGGAAATTTTCTATTCTCACCAAGTATGGCTATATAATTGTACAATCTTACAGCATTCTCATAAAATAAAAAATAAATAAATAAATAAAAAAAAAAATAATAAAAAAAAAAAAATCCAAAAATATTGTGAATTATATCTGGCTTGAAACAGATGCTGGGCGAGGTGCAAGCAAAATAGCCTCATAATTGAGGGACTACATAAGTAATTTATAAAAAAGTTTAATCACAGAACAGTGTAGAAATTTAGCCCTTAGATTGTTGTCAGATTCTTGTGGGATCTCAAAATAAGAATTCCATAATTTTGGCTATGCTTGTTGGTTATCTGGAAGACTAAGTTTTTAAATAAATTAAACATTTCTTTCCAATCCAAGGGCATGGCTACATGCCTCCGGACCATGCGTTCGGTTTGATAGAGAAAGAAATGGAAAACACGAATCGATTACATTCTTGTGGGTCTTAAAATAAGAATTCCATAATTTTGGCTATGCTTGTTGGTTATCTGGAAGGTTCTTAAAAATTTTAAAGAAATTAAACGTTTCTTTTCTATCCGAGGGAATAGCTACTTGCCTCTGGACCGTGTGTTCGGTTTGATAGTGAAAGAAATGAGAAAACCTTAATCGATCACATTGCTATTTGAGTATTATGAAATAATGGGGAACTTTTGGGAGGTAAAAGTTTTGGGTAAAGACTGGCATACCTATGATTTAAAATCAATAGCAAAAAATATTGTAAAAGGTAAACTGCCTTTTATAATTACAGAGGTGAGAATATTTACATACAAACATTTATTTTTCTGCACCAATAGAAGTTGAAGTGTTTAAGCCAAGACAGACAGCTTCTGTAATATCTAAAGCACCTGAACTTCCAATGGTGAACGATGTCAGCAAGAAGAAAGCCGATGACATGAAGTTAACGAGTTACTTCCATAATGAATTGGAAGAGGGTAACTTATTTAATGGTAAAGTTTAAAAGGATGAGGCAAAGATTCTGACAACAGGATGGATTATGATGAGGAATCATTGCAAAAAAGAGAGAGAGAGAGCGACCTTAATCCTACATTGAAGTTTTTCTGTATAACAATAATTTTGAACAAATTAGGGTTAATTGTGTTTAAATTAACCAATTTTCAATTCAGCTGTATTTAAGCATTATTATAACACATGTTAATGATTTTGATGAGGTGTTTGCCAACTGTGAATGAAAAATAATTAAACACTTTAAGTTATGTGCATTTGAAAAAATCTGATGTGCACCATTCACATGACTTTCTCTATATCCCTGCAACAAATTATTCTTAAAAACCTTATACTTCTATTTACTTTATGCTAATCAGAAAAAATGAGCAGAAATAATCTTATTACTTGCTTCCTTGTAAGTAGAAGCGAAATAAGGGACAACCATAGGTCAAAAGCTGGTTGCTATGTCAATGAAGTTCCTTTATTTATATGTATATATGAGAAAAGTATAAGTTTTTCATAGCAGAGACAAAAAATAAGGAATGTCTCAAAAACAACAAACTCACGAAAAAAATGTATATAACATAAATTGTGTGTTTTAACGTGCTCTACATTTTTTGCATAGTAAGTTTTTGTCCATCTCTTACGGTTAGCAGTTATTCAAAATTCAGTAAAATTCATCCAGAATAAACTACTCTTCAGAGGCTATTCCCAGGAAATTCAAGATATACCTTTTATTTGTCAGGAAAATAACTTCAATATATGAAATTTTAATCAAAATTGTTAAGAGCCATTTTTGAGAAAACCAACATTTTCGAAAAAAGTTCCATGTAAAGGGTAGTTGGGGGTGGGGGGGATTTTTCTCAAAATCTTCGTGTCGTATCCCTGGAAGATACTTAAATACCAAGTTTGGTATTTTACCGACTTTTCATTTTTGAGTTATTGTGTTCACAGACACACACACCTTTTTGTGAAAATGCTTTTTTTTGGATATTGGGGACCCTAAAACATATATTTCTGGTGAAATCTCGGTATCAAATTTTTTGGTGGAGTGCAATACCTTCTCTATACACTATGTGCATAGTGCATATAGACAAAGTAAAAATGGATATGTTGAGTTTTGTAAACTTCTTAGTTTTGTCGTATTTTTTTCCAAATAAATAAAATAACAAAAGCAGTTGTACTGCCTATCATCCTCATCTGAGAAACACTAACTTTTTTTTTTTTTTTTCTTCGGAGTTACTATATCAAAGGTCTCAGAGTAAACTAAAATAAACGTTTCCTGTAAAAATTTTAAAATGGCATTTGGCGAGTTTTGTTAAAACGGTCCTCAATTCAGGAAACTGAAGAACACAATGAAGGTCTTTGAAACATCAGAGTCTATATCCTTTACCATCTGGCTGGAAGCCAGAAGGCAATTTCAGGTAAACATTCACCAGGAAAGCTTAAGTTCATATTTTGGGAAGTCATTTGTTTTTCTCATCTGATGCAAAGAAAGGAATTGAAAATCCATTAAGGAGTAACCAGCACTAACAGAACTAAGTATAACTTACTCCTACCGTAATTGTCCATTCCCCTTATACCTATAATAGTTTGAGAAATGAGCAAGTAAAGTCATATGAATGTAATGCATTGCGAAAACTTATATTCTACAATTAAACTTATTACTTTCTCTGCACGTACTATGTAGTGTATAGAGAAGGAATTGCATTCCACCCAAAAATTTGATACCAAGATTTCACCAGAAATACACGTTTTAGGGTCCCCTGTATAAAAAGGTTGTGTGTTTGTGTGTGTGTGTGTGTGTGTGTGTACATGATAACAAAAAGTCTGTAAAATACCAAACTTGGTATTTGAGTTTAGTATCTTCCAGGGATGTGGCAGGAAGATTTTCAGAAAAATCCCCCACCCCATACTACCTTTTACATGAAAAAATTTTGAAAATGTTAATTTTCTAAAAAATGGTTCAAACTATTTTGATTAAAATGCTGTATAGTAAAGATATTTATATGGCAAATAAAATGTATATCTTGAATTTTCTGGGTAGAGCCTCTAAAGACCTCATTATTCTAAATTTTGCTGAATTTTGTGTAACTGGTAGACGAAAACTTACTACACAAAAAATGTAGATCACGTTAAAACACATAATTTCTCATATACATTTTTTCCCTTGAATTGACCATTTCTGAGTTATTCCTTGTTATTTGTTTCAGAAGTAAAATACAAACTTTTTTCACATGGAAAGTTGTTAACTTCTGGTCCTGCATAGAAAAGGATTTCATCCACAACAACCAGCTTTTAAAAGATTTGACTATCGTTTTAGACTAGTGTATTCCATTATTTTCCTTCTACTTTCAAAGAAGCATGTAATTAAGACAATTTCTACTAATGTTTATCTCGATCATCATAAAGTAAATAGAACAATATGCTTTTTAACAATAATTTGTTACAGCATGTAGAGAAAGTCATGTGAATAGAACATAACAGATTTTATTTTTCTATCTACTTCATATTTATTGAGATCTTTTCAGAAATTGTTTCATTAAACATTACACTGTAGGCACAAAGAAACACAGGAGCCCAAAGCAAATAGTAAAAATCTTTAAATATTTTGAAACTAGGAAAAAATGCAGAGATTTTGTATTTGAAAATTCAAACCAATCACAATTAGCTTGGAAACAGTTAATGCAATAACAAATTAGAAACATTGTATATTTTAATCAAATGCACATTATTCAAGCAATGAATTTTATTACTCATTGTTTATCAGTTATAATTTATTCAGAACAAAGAAGAATTAACAGGTTATTGATGGAAAACTCAAGATATGTAAATACCTTACATAGGTATTTTAAAACATTAACTCTGCATCGGACCTAAGAAGGAATTAATTTTGCCTGTGCGAATTACTGTAAATGAACTTGGATTGAATTTGAGCACAAGTTTTTCTTTCAAACATATGACATTCACTTGCAGATTTAATACTTGTGTTCCTTGTACCATATTAATTGTCATGTGATTTCTTAAATTATTTTGTCAATTTCTCTCTCTGTTTATTCAACATTCATCAGTGTAAAGCTTGGAGACATAAATGAATGCACATTTTTGTGATGAAACAATGAAATTATCAAGCCCAGAAAATATTTGTCTATCAAGGGAACAGTTGAGATTATACATGCAAAAGACTGGTGAGAAGCACATTTCCAATAAATGAAAATGGCATATTTCACTAATGAAAATGAAACATGTGTGTCAATTAAAATGACAAAGAAATTGTTTTTACCTTCTTCACTCTTTTTGTTTATACCCGAAATCTAACCGAAAGAAAAAAAAAATATATATATATATTACATACATATGACTTTAACTGTCAACTTTTCAATAAACTGTTCTTTCAAGAACTTATTCTTGTATCTTCTTGTTAATAAAGATATGTTTGTAGAAATGAGGGGTGTCAGGAGAAAACAAGAGTATTTGCAAACTGAGCAAAAACTGCCATTCACTGGTACTTTGAGGTACTACAAGATTGCTCATTTATTTGGGAGGTGTGAAATATTTCAACATTTAAAATGTGCAGGTTGAGTGAAAAAAGGGAATATATTCATACACGAACCAGAAACAGGGAATATCCATGCAGTATAGTCGGTAATATATTAACACTGATCACAAACCTGATGTTCAAATAGCAATATTATGTGATATATGAAAATGAACTCTGATATAGATGGTTTAGTACCTCCTGCAAAGCCTCATGTTATCAAAAGAAAACAAGAAAGAATTGATGAAGTAATGAAAAACATGAGACTAGTCACGTAAATGTGGCTTTTTCCTTGCTTTCATCCAATACAAAATGGATGGTTGAAATCTATGTTACTCTTAGCTTATTAATGATTAATGATGCTCTCCTGGTCTCTAACACAAAGATTCTTAAAATCTAAATAAAATTATAGCACTGTGTCTTTACAAAGGCAATGCAGAAAAATACTAACATGACAATGGCCACTTACAAAATCTGTTAAAAATTAGCTAGAAAGACAAAACCTCGCAGTAACAATGAGGAAGCAATGATCAGTGTCACTGAAGACATCTTTATTCTATATGAATTTTGCTAAATTTTGCATAGTTGGTAAACCGTAAGGGATAGACAAAAATTTACATTAAAAATATAGATTTCATTAAAACGCACAATTTATCATTTATATTTTTCATCGTTTTGACTTTTTTGAGATATTCCTTGTTATTGGTTTCAGTTTGAAAATGCTTAAAACTTTTCACATACGGAAATTTGTTAACTCCTGGCTATGCAAAGAAATGGATTTCATCCCATGGCAATGAGCTTTTAAAAGATTTGACCATTGCTTTAGACTAATGTATTCCCTTATTTCCTTTCTATTTACAAGGAAGCAAGAAGACCGTATCTGCTAATGTTTATCTCGATTAGCATGAAGTAGATAGATCAATAAGCTTTTTAACAATAATTTGTTACAGAGATGCACACAAGGTCATGTGAATGGAACACATCAGATTTTTGTTTGTTGGATTTTTTTAATACTCATTTGATTCCACACATAATTTTATTAACTTATCTCTGCAAACACATATTACTCTTGAGTAGAAAAAATCTCTTGAAGAGGAACAAGAAAATTATTTGAATATGTTTGGGTTGAGTTTCTCCGATAAGACTATTATGTTTGCTTATCTCAAAGAAAGCTTGGGTAAGCCAAGGCTATTGGTATTCTGGCCTCATTGTACTATGTGTGCATTTTTTTTTTTGGGTGCTAGTTGTTTTAGGCAGAAGTGAAGGCCAGGGGAAAGAAGAGAGCTTGCTGGCCTATCTTCTGAAATGTTGTCAACCAAAGAAAGTTTTATCTTTCTTTGTGGCCCTTAGCCATTATGGTCAATTGGTAATCTAATTTACTGCAAACTAACTGAATTATTAAATAAAACAGCGATAATGCATGTTCATGAACTCTAGGATATACAGACAGAAGGAAACCTTAGCTCTGAAGCCACTAGCTGTCAGGGTGTACAGTGTACTTTATGTCTCAATGTTAGCGTTCTGCTCTGTTTCCAAAACAGTGGGAAACCCACCGAATGAAGACTAGGGAGCCAAGTACCCAAAGAAAGGTGTATGCATAATAGGTGCACACATCTAATATGATGGTTTGCATATGACTAATGGTGAATAAAAACAAATAAAAGGTTTGTGCTACTGATAATGATCATGTTCCTGACACGACACAACTTTATATGCATTGTAGGAAACTGTTTTGAAGGATTTTTATTTCACTCAAAGTTGGGGTTTTTATGATCATTGGGCCAAATTTTGACATTTAACACAGCATGCTATGGTGCTAAATGTAGTTCAGGTATCCACATGAAGTCGAATGCATCCCTTGCTGCAGTTCTATTCTGTTTCCCAAGTCAGAATTAGGTAAATTAAGCAAGTTATTTGAATAGCATGCTCTGTAATATTCCTTGTTGGCTCATTTATCAAGTGTCCAGTAGGTCACATATTGTTGTTTTTAGAGGTGATATCAGAGGTCAGACCCTCCTCCAAAAGAATTTATTTGTGTTTATGAAATATTAAAATATATATATTTGTGTATAAATATATTGCAAGCATTAAGTCTAAATGCAGAGAATCTGTAACTAGAGAGCAGAGAATGGAAGTTGGTATTTTCCTCCTTTTCCCACTTCCCCTTCAGCTCTTTATGCAAAATTCCCACTTCTCCAGTTGTGCTCTGTGACTTACGGGCAACATGTTAGTAACTGGTTCCCAGGTTCAAACCTGGAATACGATAAATTTTTTTGGGTGTAACAATTCTTAGAATGGCTTCATTTGTAAGGTCCCTTGAAGATTTACAGCAGGTAAAAGAACCTGAAGTCTGATAGAAGCCTCTGAGTAAAATTAAGCATCCCATTCATACACAATATAATGGAACGCTGAGACCTGTAGCAGTTAAACCCTTTAATCCCCTTCACTAGAACTGTACTTTTTAGCAAGAAATATTCTTGGACAGTAACAAACATACTGAATTCCATTCCCACTTAATTGAGGTTAGCAAACTGAGGCATATTGAATATTTTTATTTTTACAATTAACTTCAACAGTTACTAAATATCTACTAAGGCAAAAATTAGGTCTTTCACCTGTTATTTTTGGAATGATGGTTATTGTACTTACCTAGAAAACCAATCATTGAAACTAAGGTAAATACTAAAGGCATATGAAGGCCTGACTGCAGTAACTCATGGGTTTGCCCCTCTTAACAACACTGTCAAATGTACTCACATTTATATGTCTGAACTGAGAACATGATCTTCATTAATTACACTCAGATAAACATTTTAAAAAAATAGATCCAATGTGTAATAGATAAAATTTTGTACTCCGATTGATCATGATCACATTTAGTCTTCATATGGTTATTTTCACTCAACTTCATTCAACAATGAAAAGCCTAAAGCAACCATTCTTGCTCACGATGCTCATCTCGAATATAAACACACAGTATAATATCAAAATACATCTTGCAGTAAAATGTTCTGCTTGTTTTCAGAGTACTGTTATGATCAGGCATATATAAATTTGGGTAATGTTGCCGTTTAAGGGTCAGTTGGCCACGTAATGTCAGGCAGCCAACCTTTGCATATGAAAGGTGCAAGGTTCAGCGTTATGGAGCATATATAGTTGGTATTGCGAAAAGGAGGGAAGGAAGCGCAGTCATAGGGTAGTGTGGAAAGCATGAAATTTGCAATTAACAGTATATGCCTTAGGAAGCTTAACCTTAGCAAGGCAGGGAAACCCAGAAATTTACAATGAGGCAACGCATTCATAGGAAGGTGCATGAAATGCCGAAACATGAAATATGCAATTATATGCGTCAGGGAGCGCATATACTGTTCTTCCGAATATCTCCTACTGTTCTCCACCTCTTTCATATTTTCTTCAATGACAAAACAGCCTTTTTTAAGGCTACCAATGACATAACTAAAGAGCAAGTAGATCTGGTTGGGCTGACAGTTATTCTTACAACTAATAATAATTATAATAATACTCATCATCATAATACCAACACCACCAATAATAGTAATATTAGTAACAATAATAATATTAGTATTATTATTAATAATAATTTTTATTTACTACTAATGCTCCTGTTTTCGTTAAAAAGATACAAAGCAATCGATAACTTCTTATTTAACAGTAGCTTTGTATATTCAATTTCTCCATTTAACCCAAAATATTACTTGATCAAACGTATTAAGAGTACTGCAATTGCAGTGTGACATAAATGGGGTTATCTTTACGTTTTGATGAAATCGGCTTTAACTAGCTCATGTACCACATAACCTCAAATAACCAAAATCTGCAATAAGTAGGGGTAATAGTATATGATAAATGCTGTCGTCTGCTAGCATTGCCACGCCCTTCGGACACGTCATATATATGCCATTTAGCAACTGTGCTACTGTGCTACTACTGCCATATTGAGGCTGTTAACTGGTTGGATTCCTTTGGCACTGTGCGCTTAGTTCTACAGCAGGTTTTCAATTTCTAAAGTTGGTTTGGTTTTGCAGCATTGTGCGGCCAACTGACCATTAAACGGCAACATCATCTAAATTGTATTTAAAACTCAAGCTTAATTATTGTTAATAGGTATACATACATTTCTTTTTTATCATGTGTTCGTGATATGAGAGTATGAGCATGCCCATTGAAGCTGGTACAAGTAATTTTTCAATTAACAAACCTGAAAACTCTAATCCAGAATATAGAGCAACTGTAGATTTTTCATCTCTGGTAAAACAGCTTGTTCTATTGATCTAACGTGTGTCATGGGTAAGCAGCATCAGTGTAATTTTTTAATGTTTATGCTAAACAGAGTTACTGCTTGTACACACTACTACAGTACTTGATGTGAGTATTGGCCAGCATGCATATGCTGTTAACTTTTACATTTACTCTAGCCGCAGACTTCCATAGAAAAGTTTCACAAGAGAGTTTTGTAATTCCTGATCACACAAATATACATACAAGTGTACAAGAAAGAAGTAAATTTGGCACAGAGTGAAATCTGGTGTTGCACGTTCAAAACTGAAGCATTCCATCTTTGTGAATTTATGGAATCTGAGTCCCAAAGATTGAATTTTACAAATAAGAAAAGACAAAACCTTGCAGGGCAGCTTATGGAACTTATGAACTTTCTCTCCAGAAAGCTTTAGTCAAATTAATTGTTGCAATGTATTATTTCAACTGATCTAATGAATGGAAAGGGTAAAGGTATATAGACTTAGCCATTAGGATATGATAATCAACTTGCTGTATCCATCCTGACATGCATAAACAGACCTATATATTCCCTGATGGAAGCACTATTACTCTGATAGATCATGTACTACTTAGCAAAATTTGCTTCTAACTTATTAGATTTAAGAGAGGATCATATTGTGGCTCAGTCCATTATTGGATTAGAGTCAAGTATAGGACCACAATAAAGACCAAACCAAAGGAAAAGGCAGAAGCTAAAATAAACATCACTAAACTAAGTGAACATAGCTCAAGCTCAAAAACAAAAAAAAATCATTAAATACCAAACTTGGTATTTAAGTTTGGTATCTCCCAAGGTTGCAACATGAAAATTTTCAAGGAAATCCGCCCACCCCAAACTACTCTTTACAATTTTCAAAAATTTTGATTTTCTCAAAAATGACTCCAAACGACTTTGTTTAAGATATTTTTATGATAAACAAAATGCATATCTTGAATTTTCTGGGAATAGGCTCTGAAGACCTCTTCCTTCTGGATGACTTTGTATAACTGGCAAACCATAAGAAATATACAAAAACTTACAACACAAAATAAGTAAATCTCATTAAAACACGCAATTTATGTCATATACATTTTTTGTGGAGTTAATCGTTTTCGAGATATTCTAGATTATTGGCTTCAATTTTAAGCCACTTAACTTTACTCAAACGGAAAGATATCTTTTTTTTTCATTTCTCAATTGTTTACTCCTGGCAAGCAGAGAGATTGGAATTTCAATTGATTCACATAGTGACTGGATTTTTAAGTCATTGCTTTAGCCTGTGCATTTTCTTATTTCCCTTCTACTTACAAGGAAGGTAGTAATAAGACCAATTCTACTTATGTTTATCTTAATTAGCATGATGTAGATAGTGGATGTTTTGAATAAAAGGGTTGTTTACTGAACAGCTAGAGGACATCATGCAAATGAACAGATTAGATTTTTATTCAATTCCACTTACAAGGAACCAGGTAATAAGGACAATTTCTGCTATTGTTTATCTGGATTATCATGAAATTGATGGATGCTTTTTAAAATAATCTGTTACAAAGATTAGAGAAAGCCATGTAAATGGAACACACCAGATTTTTCAGACTCAGGGTACCCCAAAACATATATTTCTGGTGAAATCTTGACATCAAATTTTTGGATGGAATACAATGCCTTCTCTACCCACATTGTACATACAGGGCTAGAGAAAGTAAAAACAGCTCATATATTTGGGACAAGAGGTTTTGGGAATGAAAAACTAAGAGGTAGAGGGAATGGTTCAACGAATGTAAGATAGTGATAGAACACATGAACAAGAGATACAAAGCATATCAAAAACTTTCAACAATAGAGACTAAATGTGAATTATTCTAAACACAAATAACAAGTTTGGCATTTTACAGACTTCATTTTTGGAGTTATTGCGTTCACAGGACCTTTTTCTAAAAATGTTTTTCATGGATACAGGGAACCCTAAAATGTATATTTCTGGTGAAATCTTGCTATTGAATTTTTGGGTGGAATGCAATACCTTCTCTATACACTACATACATCATAAAGAGAAAGTAAAAAGTTGCCAGATTATGGTGTGTTACATGTTTACAAACATTCTCTATTCACTCTTCCATGCTCTATTCTTTAAAAAAAAGCTATTATTCTATCAATTTCTTGTTAAATCATATAAACTTTCATTTGAAACTTGTACATTTCATTGCAGGATACAGTAAGAAAAGCAGTCGCATTTTTGATGAAGGTGTAGGAAGTGATGGATTTGAAATTCATGCTCTTTGCCACAAGAAAAAAAAATCTGATATGTTACATTCACACCACATTATCTATTCTGCAACAATCAATTTTTACAAAAGCTTATTCTTCTATCTGATTTAATGCTAATGGAGATGAACATTAACAGAAATAGTTTTTATTACATTTTTTTTTAGGTATAAGGGAAATAGGGGAATACACTAGGCTAAAGTAATAAAAAGTTTAAGGGCTGAGCATAAGGATAAGGGAAAACCTTTATCACAGATAGTGTAAGGGTTATTTTTTTCTTTAATTTAAATATTCAGGGTCCTAAAAACAAGCATTTACTATGATATTTTGGTTTCAAAATTTTTGGTGGAATACAATATCTCCATACATTGTATAAGATAGTAGATAAAGTAATAACTGCTTTTTTTTTTATTCAGAAGTCTCAAAATGTTTATTTCCCTTTGGGTGGAATACAATACTTTCCCTACCAATAAAAGCAATAGAGAAAGTAAAATTAAAACAAGGATTAACCAAAATGATTAACTCTACAAAAGAATTAGACAAAATTTAACGGTTTTTAATGATATCTACATTCTTTGTGTGAAGATTTTTTTCTCATATTTACCAATTATACAAACATCATTCAGAATGAAGAGGTCTTCATCGAGTATTACCAGACAATTCAAGATAGATACATTTAAACATAGGGCATCTCTTTCTGGGAAGAAAAATGTTTCATGTAAAGACGGGTTCTCTTGAAAATCTTTGGGTCACAACCATATAAGATGCTAAACTTACATTGGTATATAACTAGCTTTACTCCATTTTCTTTCTTTCTCTGCAATAAATCAGGTGAATACCAAGTTTGATATTCACCTGATTTTAAATTTTTGAGTTTTGCTATTCAGACACATTGAGACCTCTGCACCCCTCCTATCTCTCTCACTTGCCACTTACCTAAAACATTCGTAAACTAACTGACTACAAAATGCATTTCAGAGTTGTTTTTTTTTTTTTTCTTTCTTCAAAAAATAAGCTAAATTTCCACTACTTTTTCAAAAACAGTCTTCTCAAAGTACATTTTTAGTTCTTTTACACCGAAGGGATCGTTCAATTTCAGCTTCACAACCCCTAAGCTTCCCCTTACAACTTAGAGCCCTCAACAATAGGCTGTGGCTTGTGGCTTAGGGCCCCCCTTCAGGTTTAGATCAGGACTAATGTCGCCAACTTAATGTAAATGATTTGGTAGGTGCAAATTTTCAGCTGCCCTAAAATATGCACAAAATCTTGGCATGGGTGATATTCACATTTTAACATGTACCCCGTGCCAAGTATAAAAAAACTCAACACAATGAAAATAGCCTTGTTTGCAAAAATCCAGAAGCCATCATATCACATGGCTGGTCCCTTTAGCTGCTGTTAACAAACTAAAACTGCCAAACTAACACATGATCAAATCCTCTAACATTATAGGACATGACACCATCTAATACTATAGGATAGACAGAACAATTTAGCTAATTTGATATCATTAAATATCATTGTGAAAAGAAATTGTCCAAGAAATTGATAAAGCAATAAAAGTAAAATTCTCTAAATCAACTGCTTAAAAAAGTATGCACACCAAAATGAAAGAACAAGTGCATTTCAACTTGGACTGTTTTGTAGTTACCTTTGGGGTTATGGGCATGTTCAGGAAGTCTCAGAACATGCATTTTCAGGAAATTCATGTCTCTAATTTTTGGGTGGTAAGTAATACTATAGGTTAGAAGAGAAAATAAAAGAAGACTCTAGCTATCATATGAATTTAGCTTCAAATGACAATATCTGTAGTTGAAAATGTGGTAACAAAATCACATTTTAATCAACATTATCATAATGCCAAAATATGACACAAAAGGATTTTTCCACAAAACCATTAGAGCCAAAAGACTGCGATCCAAAATACAATAACATGTTAGCAAAGTTATGAATTCCATTATTATCTAGTCTGGGAACTGTATGTCTTTCTTAAAGCAGAATATATTTAAAGTGGCTATTAACATAAATAAATCTACTCTTGTCAAATGAATTCCAAATCTTTTTTATATTATTCAATAGACTAATACAAGTTGAATTAATATTTAATGATTACTTAAATTTATTTTCAGACAAGCACTTAGGCTGTGAATAATAATAATAATAATAATAATAATAACAACAACAACATAATTTGCAGTATAATTATTATATAGGTGGTTTTAGGATCCCTTTTGGCTGAAAATGAAAAAGCTAATCTTTATTAGAAGATTAGATTCTGGTTACATATTTGAATACAATAACATTTAAAATGTGGCGAGATGCAAATCTATTTTCGATTTGTTACATCACGAATTTTAAGTATCAAATTTATTAATAAGAGAATACAGTGAATACTAAATTACCTTATTTAATGCTCTATGGAGTATTCCTTTATTCATTATTATTGTTTATAAACGTCAGTGTTAGGTTATTGCCTTATTGAAAGAAAACATTATGTTCGGTAAGGTATTTTGAATAAATTCCCAATCTAGGAAACCTTCAAATCACTATATCCATCATACTCATACTCTTTTATAAGTAAAATCCGGAGAAGACCCTAATAACACTTATTCACTTTCTCAAATGTAACGGACGTCCCAACATATCCATGGCAACATTGCTTCTTCTGCATGTGATGCTAACATTTACTATATTAATATAATGGAAGCTGTACAGTATAGGCGAGGATAGAGAACCCTAAACCAGAAAGCGTAGCTGAGCCCCAAGCCACAAAGCAGAGTGCCGAGGGATCTTTTTAAAAGGAGAGGAGTGTAGCAAACATGGCCAAAAGTCACAGATATAACAGGGCAACATAGCCGGAAGATCTCAGAGGTCTAAACCAACACAAATTACAAAAAATAATGGATTTTTCATTTCAACGATATTATCAGGTTGGCAACATTGATTTACCACTATTTTTTGTGTTCTTAGCAGATGTTAGTTGATAATGGTTTTACTTTGCCATATGCAACTGAGGTTGCAAACAAGGCAGGGCAAAATGACTTCATCGGAGCAACTTCTCAAGCTTTATTACATTCCTTACTCCATCAAGATTACCCTGGATATAATAACTGGAGTCCATAAGCATTTTGCAAACCACTGGCGACTAGAGGAGTTAAACCAGTATTTCTTTCTCCATAGGCTACTGCTCCACAATTTATAACAAGATTATGGAAAATTTTGAATGCAGTTAACACACCTGGACTAATTACACTTTGGCACTACTGCCATTCTATCTAGTGTCTTAGTCCTGTTGGTAACAACACCTTTCACTGACTTTTGAGAACCAGATATAAACAAGACAACCATGTTGGCACCTGGCCAGGTACAAGTCTTGCTATGCACACTTTTCTTGAGCACTCAATTCCTTAGTCTTCATTAGTAGGTTTTGCATAATTTCAGAAGAGCAAGGCAACCACATTGAGATATGAAGTGTCTATACACCCTGACATGTAATGGCCTCAATGGTTTCATTCTATCTGTAGATCCTAGAGTTCATGCATATGCACTGTTTCATTTAATAATTCAGCTAATTTATGGTAAATTAAAACCTATTCACCAAAATGGCTAAGAACATCAAACAAAGAAACTGTTTTGGTTGACACTTCAGAAAGACAGATGGGCAAGCTCTATCTCTCTCTCTTCTTCCCTCCTGCCCTGCTACCTCTAAAAACTAGTGCCCAAGAAATGCTACCTATACAGTACTATTACCTTACTTGCCTATTACATTACTGCATAGCCTTAGTAAACAGTACTTTGAAGGTCAAGTAAAACCATCTTGTACTTTATCCAAAAACTGATTCTGCCAATTCTACTAGAAATTCTTGTGCATACCAAATCTTGGTAATCTTTTACTCTTCTCATTACATGCACTTGGGCTGCTTAGCAGCAAGCAAATCAGCATGCATAAGGGAATAGATGCACAAGAGCTTTTCATGCACGGTATACAGATTATTGTATATATTACTATTTATGATCATTATGAATAGGTTATTCGTCAAGCTACACATTTCACAACAAATAATCCTTAAATCTCCAATTGTTTCTCAGTATAAATAAATTTGTTTGAAAAAATTACCTCTTCTCCAACACCGTTGTACATTAAATTTACGATCATGTCCAGCAGAGCAATGTCAAGCTTCTGGTTGAAATCCAGAAGTTTGGAAGCCTGCTCACTCAGGTCTGCGATATCCGGGAAGTCCGACATTGATACTGAAGAACTACGAACACAATGGAAAGAAAACAAAAAATTACACTCTACCACAACAGGAAATAATTTACTATTTGACACCTCCCTTAAAATGTGAAAAACACAATTCTGGTTTTACTCACATTTACTGCTTCAACAGAAAGCTCAGTCTCCCTTTGTGGGACGTTCTCTGCACAATCATTCCTTCCACACAGGAGCGAATCCTTTCATTATGAAACAACAAAATGAAGCTCACATAACCTAAGTACTCAGTGAGGATCAGTTACTTGTGTTTAAGCCTGACAACCGTATTTATGTTTTTAATGTTAAAAACTGGATACTTGACGTAAAACTTACAAATGTATCTCCAGTTTCGATTTAATTTCAACTAAAAATGAATTAATTCACACCCAAAGTTGATCTGTACACTCGGCACTGTACCACTAAGTAGGTAATGGTATTTCCAAATATCATGCGGAAATAATAAACACAACAATATGATTAATTCATAAATGACGCATGCAGCTATAAATATGAGTTCTTGCAGAAGTTCCAACTAATTCACTCTCTAAAGCCGTAGCTGCAGCCGTTGATAATGCATTCCCATCTTCCCGCGCGGTATAATATATACTACCTCACCGCCACTACTACACGAGGCGATGAGCAACAAACAAAAATGGCGGCTTCCGTATTAATATAGTTTGAATGTAATAATTAACAAATCCTATAAAAGTCATTCATTCACAAGTCATTAAAGCGAAAATTCACGTATACTGCCACAAATCTCTCACCTCCTACACAAAAGGTTAACAACCGTACAAAGGCCTATACTTATTATCTCCAATAGCGCATGCGTTTGCAACAATCGCAGACCCCAAACTTATTTGGAATAATATAATAACAATGCCTTCTGCAAATAAATGCAGTTTCTTCTCCGCATAAAGTTAAATTATTCAAACTACTCATAAAGTTAACCCAACCTGAGGTTTTCGAAAATAATAACAAGATGGCGGCGGTAGATCATCTCAAAGAAATGCTATGAGAATCATGATTGGAGCACTGGAAATTTCTCTACCAATGGTTTAATGGCTGGACACTACCATTTGGTTGACGCAACACTGACGTCATACATACACGTGTACGTGAAGGCTATATGGCTGTATGAAGGTTCTTACGAATTAGGATGTCGATTTACTGCTTGAGTTCAGTGCTCAATGCTGCAATTGGCTTTACTGTTATATATGATGACATAACCTCATTCAACACCTGACTTTAATGACAAAATTATAAGTAAATTCTTTTTTTTTAATGAGTGCACACTATGTGTAAGTGAAATTTTTATTCATAATAATTTACGAACTAATTCAACATTGAACATTTAACAGTAATTAACAGTTCACTTGACGTTTGTATTTTAAATATCCTGAATCATATCTTTCATTTTTCTGTAATCTAGTGCTTTTAATATTGTCACTAGACACATAATTGGTATGTGCCTGTCGCCCTCCGTGGTGTAATAGTTACAATGCTAACTTCAAACCCAGCGGAGGACGATGCATTTTTTCGGGTGTAAAAATTCATAGCATGGCTTCTTTCGGAACGGAAGGAGGGCGTTGGTCCCGTGTCTTAGATTTACGACACGTAAAAGAGCCTCAAGTCTGATACAGAGGCCTCTGAGCAAAATTAAGCGGTCTTTCACGCCCAGTTTAGAATGGGACGCTGAGAACCATAGTAGTTAAAGAACGTCCATAAATAACACGCCATTTTTGGTATGTGCCTATCTGGTATGCATGCAACTCACAAGATTTATAATAGTTTTACAGAAATGGGTAAAGAAGTGGAACTTTCAGTTGAATTCGATTCCTTACAGTGACTACTATGACTAGAAATATTTCCACGTTAAATTGAAATTAAAATTTCGCTAAATGTTTACTATTGTTGTCTTACCTTCTTAAATGTAAAATTTCAATGTATTTTTAACTTATAACAAAGGAATTTTATATGATCGTCATTCTGTATTATTATTATTATTATTATTATTATTATTATTATTATTATTATTATTAATATTATTATTAAAGTATTACTATTATTATTGTTGTTCCTACTAATACTATTATTCTATTAAAATGTTAGGGTTCACGCACTACATTAATGTAACTCAAGCTACAGCACTTCATTTTCCTCATCTTGTAACCCATTATCTTCTGTGTTCGTTGCTGAAGTACTAGTGCCGATGGCGTGCGCTGTCATGGTGCCGATTTCACGGAGAACATTCCCTGGAGTCCGTAATCATGGCAACACTAACCCAGACGATTAAGACCAGCACTTATTGTGTTTAAGGCATTCATCATAGCAGTAGTTAGTCTGCGCAAAAATGTTTTATCAAGTTTAGCTGGCTAAATGCCCTTTACACGTCTGTATTAGACTAGGGTAAAACCGGAAACATTATAGCCAGATCGGCAATTTCATGACAGGATTTAAATCGCTAACATCTTCATATAATCTAACTTCGTTCCAGAACGTCGCAGTATTGTGTATTTCTTTCCACAGCGCGGGAACCAGTTTTCACTACTGAAAGTCAATTTTAATTACTGTACAGTTAGACAAGCCCATCTCTTTAGCCAACGACACTATTGCTTTTTTGTCACTCGCAAACATTCTCTCAGAGAAATTGGTATACATTTGGTAACGTATTCACATTTTGGGGCAAGCGATGATGCGGTTAATAAAAGGGGGAAACGAGAAAACGTATACATTATTTTCATATGTTTTCAGCCTAAGATGAAATTTTGATGGTATTCTTCATATCCACTTTGATTTCATGATTCAAGAATACTGTTCCCACAGTCCACTAGGAGACTCAGCAGAGGTTTCATACATTGGGAAACCTTCCAACATGTAATTGATAACGAGCTAAAACCTGCGTGCAACCTGAAAAGTCCCAGTGATGCAGAAGCAGCAATTCTTGAGTTCACAAAAGTCATAACTTCAGCCATAGACAAATCCACAGCTCCAGCTAGACCTCAGCAACAAAGAAAACCCTATCACGAAACTTTGCCCTCTAACATCAGATCTCTCTTGAAAGAAAAACACAAAATGCGCCGGCTTTGGCAGAAGTACAGAAAAACCTGGCAACTTCATCGCTTGAACCAACTCACAAGAAAGGTAAAAAAACAAATGGATGAGTACCGGTACTCGACTTACCAACGGCACCTCTCCAGCATTTCACCAGAAGATTCATCCTTGTGGAAAGAAACCAAAAGAATATTAAAAGAACCGACGCTTATTCCACCCTTAATACAAGATGGAAAACACTACATAACCGACTTTGAGAAGTCGGAACTATTCGCAAATACTCTACAATGTATCTTCAGCCCAAACCCAGTGATAAACGAAGAATTCAACCACGAAATTGAACGTTTTCCTGGTTCTTATACCACT
This sequence comes from Hymenopus coronatus, assembly GCA_030762935.1. NCBI lineage: Eukaryota > Metazoa > Arthropoda > Insecta > Mantodea > Hymenopodidae > Hymenopus > Hymenopus coronatus. Next base: position 46,679,860 of record CM060884.1, on the reverse strand, counting down.
GCTCCACTTCCCATTGACTTCACTTCGCCAAAAGAAATCTTGTTCATAATCCAGCAACTACCAGCAAGAAAATCGCCTGATGATGACCTAATTCCAAATTTTGTATTAAAACATCTGACTCGCAAAGCACTTGCTATTCTAGCCTCACTCTTCAATAGTTTGATACGTATGGGCTACTTCCCCAGAATCTGGAAACACGCTATAATTATTGTTATTCATAAACCTGGGAAAAGCTCCTCAGACCCAAACAATTATCGTCCTATAAGTCTGCTACCAACTCTGTCCAAAGTGTATGAAAAGATTATACTGAAGCGTTTAACAAAATTTCTCAATGAAACATCAGTATTACCTCCCTTTCAATTCGGTTTTCGTCGTAAACATTCAACCACCCATCAAATTCTCCGGATTACAGAGCAAGTGGCACAAGGCTTCGAGAAGAAAGAACACACAACTGCAGCTTTCCTTGACTTCACTCAGGCATTCGACAGGGTTTGGCATCAGGGTCTTCTATACAAACTGTTCAACAACGGCATTCCAGACTACCGCTATAAAATAATTTCCTCCTATCTGTCACAACGAACATTCTCAGTCCGCATAGGTAGTTGTCACTCTTCTACAAAACCTATAACAGCCGGAGTTCCTCAAGGATCTATCCTGGGACCAGCTCTGTTCAACCTGTACACCTTTTATATGCCTGCAACGCCTACAGCTCAAATCGCTATGTATGCGGACGATACTGCAATCTTCTCAACACATCGCAATATCCACACCGCCAGAAATCACCTTCAAGAGGCCTTAAACTTAATTATGCCCTGGATAGACAACTGGCGTATTTCGCTCAACCAGCAAAAATGTGAAGCAATGGTCTTTACACTATGCAGACAAAACTATCCACCACCAGTAACGCTCCCAGCGAAACAGATACCCTGGAAAACTAATACAGAAACAGTGAAATATCTCGGTGTACTCCTGGATCGACGACTCACATGGAAACCACACATAAGCAACAAACTTAAACTAGCCCGAGCAAGACTGGCAAAACTCTACCCCCTCCTCAACAAAAGATCTTCACTCAAACTAAAAAAACTCCACACTACTTTACACGACTCTATTAAGACCACTGCTACTATACGCTTGTCCAGTTTGGGGAGGAACTAGTCCTTCTGAAATCAAACGTATCCAGACATTTCAAAACAAAATATTGCGAATCTCAACGAATGCACCATGGTTTGTCAGAAATAGTCAACTACATAGAGAAACTGGAATCAGCATCATTCAACAGTCAATTTCTTCACAAGCCGAACAGTTTTACAGCAAGCTAAAAGACGTCTCAGGAGCCATTCACTATTCTCTTGGCAGAAAATCTAGCTATCCAACTCGCATCAAGAGTCGCTTACCACTGGACCAGCTCTCACAGCAAGACTTTCTGTAAAATAAAAACAAAAAAATGTACCTACTTATGAGGGGCCCAATGGGGCTTACCTCATTTCAATGTTATTCAGTATCATGCATGTAAATAATGTCTAAAATCAATGATCTGTAGAGCGCACATGCGCTAATCGATCAATAAAACATTAAAAAAAAAAAAAAAAAAAATACTGTCGGCGACTTATGTTTACGAAAATCGGCTGTTAAAAGGTCACATCTGTAATCCTGGTATAATCATTCTTTTAACGAATAGGCTCAATAATAAAACAACATCGTTTAGAAACTGTACTTGGTCTGTAGAATTTGATTGAAATGCCTTATTTACCAGCTGACATTCTTTCTTCGCTATCTCGAAAGGACTATGAGGCCGTGAGATGACTTTTCCGAACTCGCCCACACCCGCCATTCTTCGCAGCCTTCTTTCCAGAGCTGTGCTCTATCTAACCAACGTGTTCAACATTTGTCTCACCTTATGTCACTTTCTAGAGAAATTTGCTTCTTAAAGCAAGGGACAGATCTTTCATCCTTCAAACTATCGCTCCATCTGCCTCCTGTCTGTCTTTTCGGTGGTTTTCGACAGACTGGTGCTAGCCCGTTTATCACCCATTCTGAGTGACATTCAAGTCATCCTAGACTATCAGTTTGGTCCCAGAACTATGGCGGGAGGTGGAATCAAATTAAATACTCTTTTTGTTAACGAAAATGTCAATTGCCACGAACATATCACCACCAACGGTATGCTGAATTTCATCCTGAAGGAGTTCTTTAACATGCCAGTAAATGTTCTGACATGGGGCTGTTCGCTTTTAAGCACACTTAAAAACAATCGGTATGGGCCGCGTTTGAACTTGAGTTCAGAAAGAGCTAGCCAACTGCGCTACCCAGATGGAAACGCGGATACCCAAGGATACCACGGTACGCGGGTCTCCTGCCTAAGCTTATGAAACCGGGGCTTTCTGCACAAATAATACACCGACACACTCACATCTAAAAAAAAAAAAAAACAAAAAAAAAAAAAACAAAAAAAAAACAGATCGTTGTTTCATTTGCGGGACACTATCTACAAAAAAAATCGATAAGAGTCGAAGTACCCGAAGGCTCTGTGCTGCTCCCCCTTGGTTTGCAGGTACTTTTTGGCCAACTTACCTACAACAAATCACGTTAACAGCACAATACGCTGACGACAAATGTACAAAAAAAGTACTCAGAGCCTTCAACTCTATTCAGAATCACCCCCGCCTCCGCCAAGAGTGGTGCGTGCATTAGCGGTTATCCATTATCTGGAAAAAACCAAGTCATTATCTTCACGAAGCCCCGCTTTAACGCAAACTTCCCTACGTTCATGAACCTCAGAAGGATTGAGTGGACAAACACCATCACTTACTTGGAAGGGAGGTTGGCTAAGGAGCTAATTTTCGGGGAGCACATCAGGGAGCTGAGGTGTCGGGGCACTGGGGTTCGGCCTCATGCGATGCTGAGGTCTACGATGTTATTCTCTAAAAGTTGCGTCTTTTGGAGGTTCTCATTTCCCATGCTAATCTACGCCTGCAAGATCTGGGACATGGCAACGGACTCCATCTTGCTACTGTTTAAACGGGTGAGAATAAATGCCTTTGACTGCCTCCGGGTCGAGTGGTCAGCGAGCTGACTTCTCACCCGGAGGTCCCGGGGAATTTTTCTTTAACCAGAATTATTCCCTATCCCCCACAGTCTGGAAGTATATATGTGAGAGTGAATGTGTGCGTGTTTGAGGACATAAAATGGTTTAAACCTATAGACAGCGAGTTGTTTCTAATTCGAAGCCCCCGATATGACCTTAGATGTTAAAGGGGGCTGTATAAATGAAAAAAAGATAAATAAATGCCTTTGGTCTATTTATTCTGTTCCTTTCTCTTTTCCCGCGAGACTCCTGCACGAAGTCTTTTTTTTTTTTTTGTAGTGTTTAACGCCCGTTTTAACTACTAATGGCATCGCAGGCGGTGACACTGATGATACATGAATGATGATGGAGCACCGGTGGAATGCGATGGCGGGGGAAACCGGAGTACCCGGAGAAAACCCGCCCCAGCGCCGCTTTGTCCACCACAAAGCTCACATGTGGTCGCTTGGGATCGAACCCCCGCCGTCTAGGTGAGAGGCTAGTGGTCTAACCACTCGGCCACGGCGCGGCCCTGCACGAAGTCGTCGGTTTACTATACGTGGAGGACGAGATTAGGACCTGCGCAGTTAAATTAAACGACGGTTCCCCTTTCATCGGAGCGCCCTTGTTAGGTCTCTTGGAAAATGGAAATGAAGTTCTATTTATGGACGCTCTTTAACAACCGTGGTACTCAGCACCCCATTCCATATTGGGCGTGAAAGACCTCTTGTTTTTGCTCAAAGGCTTCTTATTAGGCTTGAGGTTCTTTTACGTGCCGCAAATCTACGACACGGGACCAACGGCTTTATTTTCCTTCCGAAGGAAGCCAAGCTAAGGATTTTTACGCCCGCTACCTTGGGTAAATGAAGCGAGCATGCTAACCATTACACCATGGAGAGCAACTTAGGTCTCTTGGTGATTATAACCCCAGAACATGCCGCTTCAGGCGATAACGGATTCCTCTCATGGCATACACACATCTCCGGTAACAACGGAACAACTCCACCAGCTGCTGCAGCTAAGCTCCTATACATTCCTTCCAAGACCTACTTGAATGTCAACAATTTAAACGAAAACCCCAAAATAAACAGCATTTTAAAATAAAGTTACATCAGCGCTGCACAAGGGCCGTTGCACCATGACTGGCAACCGAGCAATCTTGCAAACTTCTTTCTTCACCCAATCTTATCTACACTGACATCCTGCAAATCACATACTCCAGTCAGGACGTGGTGAAATCTAGCAAGGGTGAGAAACACATCTAACACACCTTCGGGCTGCCCTCGGTCCGTCCATTGCTCATCGTAACAATGAGATTTCAGAAAAGTAAGATGAAGCCTGACATCACTGTAATGTTATAAGCAAAGATAGGTAGACCAGTGTAGTACTTCTAATCAAGTGCTGCTATTTCAAAGTGTGTGTTTTAGCTCCAGCCTCTGAGACAGAAAACGAGAAATAACATATAAAATAGAAATCTAACGTGTGTTGTATTTCTGAAGTACTTTCAATATTTTAGGACCGTAGTTTATTGTATTCGATACTTCCTGTAAGCAATTTGACGAGATGAAGACTTGTAAAACAAGAATACGTTTCCGACAACAAAAACTCCAAATTTCGGAGCACAGCTTCAGCTGCGTAAAAGCTACTAACAACCGGACTGAATGACAGACACAAGGAGATAATATGAGGAACATCTCTTTTCAAATTCTGATGCGTACCATTGTACCTACTATAACTGCTGCATTGTCGGTACCCAAACCGCCTATTAAAAGACCATTCAAGGCGAAGTGATTAAGCATAGATTTCAAACCATTAGTTATTGCGACTGCATTAGCTACTTCTAAATCTAGCATTCACAAAAAATGTAACATGAATGCGACCTTGACCTTCTGAAAAGTACACCAAACACTATTTTCTCTTGTTTATGTCCTGAGAATCGTCTAAAAGAAATATCCGTTTCCTTTTTTCTTTCTTTCTTTTTTCCGGATGACCTTGAAGTGTGGGTAAACCACACTTACTTCTATGCAAGCGCATGTGGGAGATATGGTCAACAGCCTTGAAACATCTTTTTGAGAAACTGCAGACGTGGTCCTCTGATCTTATTACGCTACAAATAAACTTAATGCCACTTCTGTAGCTGAAACATCATTGGTAAGCCTGATTGCGTGTGCAATTTTAACTGTCCCTATGGGGACAAAAATGGCACTTCAGCTTTTACATGCTTTCTGAATGATTCAATAAATTCGACACACGTGAATTTAAATTACACAAAACGACAACACGCACTAGCAGAATCGGCAGGTACCTCAGCAAGTGTTTCAATTGCTGGTTGCTAAGCTATACTTTTCTAAACTTTTAGGTATACTTTGTCCTTTTATTTTGATATGCTGGTGACGGAACTAATTACAAAAATAATTAAACCACTCATTATATCACGGTCACTTTAGCCTATTGAACTCCCTTATTTCACTTCTACTTACAAAGAAGCAAGCAATAAGACTATTTCTGCTATTTTTTTCGATTCGCATTAAATAACTAGAACAATAAGTTTTTTAATAATAATTTGTTGCAGAGATGCAGAGAAAGTCATGTGAATGAAATCCATAAGATTTTTTGTTAATGGAAGGGAATTGCTGGCATATTGAGTTATTGATTATGTGGTAAAGGAAAAATTAATTACTGAAGGTAATTAGCGCCTATGCATTTGCTAGGAACGCGTGCTGTTACCACGCTAATGGAACGCAATCTTAATTTATCTGTGCCATCATGCAGTGTTAATTATTATTGTATCCAGTGATATTGAAGAATATATAACAACATTATACCAATGAAACCAGTGTATCAGTTACAAATATTATATTACCTGCAATGCATTATCTCCCTCGCGGCTATGATGCTCAGACGTAATAATACCCATTACAAAGTTATTTGTAATAAATTGTTCCCCAACCGAAGGAAGAGAATAAAGGGAGAAGAAAATTGAATGATATGTACAGGCAGAGGCTGATTAACCAAGAAGAAGGCCACACGACAACGCAGAGCAGATTTGGATATCATCAATGGAGAGGTTAACCCCATCACGAGTAAACTGACCCAAGAATTCCACTTCGCGGGAGTTGAACCAGTGTACCACATCACAGAGGTCCAAGGAACGACGATCTTACAAGAAAGAAAAATTCTACGCCTTCTCAAGTAAGATCCTTGGGAATAGGAATTTGCTAACAATATCTGATCAAGTGAGTGATAAAACAAGTGAAAGTGTTTTAGGTGTGGATGAGAAAGTAGGGAGTGATAGTGCTCTAGAACAGAGTTTGATGAAATTAAACAGTTTAGATCAAAAAATATCAAATGAGGTTCAGGAAGTTGAAAATAGATTGGCAAATAAAATAGAGGCTAGTTTAGATAAAAAAAAAAATACAGGGTTTAGATAAAAAGATAGAAAGTGCTGCAAAAGACAACGAAGTCAGGGCTATGTTGATAGCCACAGAAATGAGTAATACTGTGAAAAAATTGAAAATAGAGTTGAGCACTCGTTTAGATAGTCTGTCGAGTCGGTTAGAAGAAAGAAGGAATGGGTTTAAAACAAATATGGATAGGTTAGAAAGGAGAGTATCTGATCTTAATTCTAATCAGGATGAGGCAGAGAAAGAAGTCAAGAGGGAAGTCACCTCAGAAATGTTTGAGTTAGAACCACGATTCTTGCAGGAAAATAATGATAAGTCCAGTAGAGTAGAAATAGATATTTCTAAGTTGAACACTACATTGCTATCTCAACATATGAGAAGTGATAACCTTAGCCAAGAGATTGAAAAGTTAACCTTATGTATCACAAATGTTGGTTGAAAGATAAGTAGTAGAGATAACGAGTATGATGTTCAGTTTTCTAAAATAACAGAAAGGAACGAAGTAGTTAAAATGCAAATGAGTAAAATAGATGCCAATATGATTAATGTGAAGGATGACATTAATCGAATACATATAGTGGCTATAGCAATGCAAGTAAAAAAAGAGAAGTGTAATAATGTTAATGTGAATAATGACCATGTGCGTTCACTCCACAATATCTGTAAATACACCCATTTTAACAGCCAGTTGTTACATGACCTTTCAACACCAACTTTCGACGAAGACTCTCGTGACCAACCAAAAGTTTTTCTGAGGGAACTCGAGGATTGTTTCAAGGTTAAGAGAATACCCGCTGAGCTCCCGATGATACATGTAAGAAAATGTCTTAAGAAAACAGCATTGGAATGGTTCTTGTGTACAACGAAAGTAACAGGGTATTCAAGAATTTATATCTAGGTCGATTCTGGGGACCCGCGAGGCAACAGAAATTAAAAATTGAAATTGCTACAGAGAGTCACAATGACCGAATATATTTTAAAGTTTGCCAATAATTGTAAATTGGTAAATCCTACCATGTCTGAGATGGAATTGATCGGAAATGTGATCAGGCACTTCCCAAATCAAATCAGGAATTAATTCATTCATTTCATTTGCCGGGGTTATTGACTATCTTAATGAGTTCGAGGCCTATGGTAACAGTGGAAATAATCATTACAGAATCATATGCTAGTAACCAAACCGATAATGTATCACATGTCCGCGAAGGTCTGGGATTGAAAAAATTTGGTAGAGGAAGTAGGAATGCTTCGACAGCGGGAGAGGTACAAACCCATAGTTCCCTAGCCCAGCCTCAAGACAGAAACCATAATGCTTGTGATAAACGTGGAAATAATATTCCTAGGACTGATAAAGTTAATTGAGATTTCATGGGAAATCCACAAGATGATAGATCCCAAAGTAATGTCCACTCTTATGTATGTAGACTTGAAGGATTTTTTCATTTGTCTAAAAGATGTACATGTGTAATTAATATGGGTGTGGTGCTTAAAGAAGTGTAAAAAAAACTGAAAGTGATAATAGTAAAGTCAAGTCGTGTGAGACTCTTTTATTAATGAGATGAGATGTCCTTATAATACGAGTTGAAAATTTATTATAAAAGGTAATTTAAATGTGTGGGTAAATTTAGCAAGTCAATGAGTTATTGATTCTATATTTAAAGCCCTAGTTATACTCTTGTTTCAGAAAAATGAAAAGAGAAGGTAATCTCAAATGTTATTTTGTGTATGAATAAATGCATATGTCAATGAACTGAAACTTCAAATCACTCTTCAAGAAATGTGAATAATGTTAGTAGCTTGTGTGAGAGACTACTAACCTTAATACTAGAAGCACCATTAAAGTATGAAGATAAATTATTATTCAATTTTGGATTTTTATCAAATATATGTTTTTATATGTGAAGGTGATGAATAACTTTAAAACTTGATAAATGTTGTTGAAATGTTGTGTTTATTGTTGTTTTTTAATTTTTTTGTGTACAGGGGATTATCAGATGATATGTTCCCTAACAAAATTATGAGCAAAGTACAATATGACATTTTGTCATGCAAACAAAGTGAATGAAATAAAACATGGCAATAAAGCAAGCGCATGGTAAATATCAGAAGGAACACACCCTCTGATAAGAGGCATTTGAGACGTTAATATATGAAAGCCAATCGTTTTCATATCAAGTATTTATTTTTTTTTATTAATGGAGGGCAATTGATGCCATGTTGGGTTATTGATTATGTGGTAAAGTAAAACTTAATTACTGAAAGTAATTAGCTTGTAAGTGTTCTGTGAATATCAGAATATTGAGTTTAATGTGTATTTTAAGTATAATTTAATTTATGACCAGAACTAATTATTTAAAAAAAAATCAACAATGATACTTGCATTGCTACGTGCATGAAAAAGAAAGTTGTTCTTTCCAGTATACCGCACCCCCAAGCGTTGTATACTCATATATAAATATCAAATTAGTGTAAATATCTTATGAAATAAATGTTATAAGTACCAAAAGAAATTTATTTTTAAATAAAACGAAGTCTGTATTATATACTTCCTTAAAGAACGTTTAATAAGGAGAAACATGTAGAATAAGCTTTGAGCCTATATGAGAGCTGAATAGACAGCGCCCTGGTTAGGTCTGTTGGTGATTACGATTCGAGAACTCGCCGTTTCAGGCATCATCGGGTTCCCCGCATGACTTGCGGGCATACCAGATAACACTGGAGCAAATCCACCAGCAGCAAAAGCTGAGCTCCATTACTACGATACCTCACCAAGAAGTGACTAGCTTCCAAACTTTAAACTTGGAAATGTTTAAAAACATCTTTTATTATAAAACTTTGAAAGTGCATATACCAGAGGTGCAGAAGGGTCGCTGCATCCAAACAACATGCCACCTCCTTACTTCCATACCCATCCCAAAACTGAAAAAGCCATCCTTATAAGTTCATACCGAAACAAAAACCCTGCAGTAAAACTCTGTTGAGGGTGGGTACGCAGCAAAAGTACCATGGCTGAACCTCAGCTACGCAGTAAAAAAAAAACAAAAAAAAAAAAAAAAAACCTTTGTCATTCCTTATTTTTTAGTCTTCATGTGATCATCATTGCTCGGCACAAGAGTAGCATCCTATGCATTTTGCGGGAACGCGTGTTGTTAGCACGCTAGTGGAATGCAATCTTAATTTATCTGTGCCATCATACAGTGTTAATAATAATTGTATCCAGTGATATTGAAGAATATATGAGCACCTTACCAGTGAAATCTGTGTATCATTTACAATACTAATTATACTAATATTACCTGTAATGAACCTGAGAAGTAATAATTACTTATTACAGTGAGTAATACTAAAAAGAATCTCAATTACCTAGCCGACGAAGTTTTCTCCCTCGCGGCCACGTGAAAAACAATTTGTAATAATGTGCTAGGGAACGCGTATACGGTTGGCAGTACCCTTTCGTTTTTTTATCTCACCCAGAGGCAGGAGGAGAAAGCAAGTCCTTCTTTATATTATTCTAGGTGCCCGCCCCGAATTCGCACGGGTGGTGTACCTAGTGAAAAAAATGAGATAAAATCTTCCGTTTACAGTACGACCATGTAATGAAAACGAATTACGATTAAATAATTTACTATACTTTATTGTAATATATCTTCCCATCTAATACTGTGGAACTTATCGTTGCAATTTGGTGCTTCAATACCATATATAGCCAGGTCGTTTCCTTTCGTGACGTACTTGCAAACATGTTTGATGGACTCGACCGAATTGCAGTAGTCAACATTGCAATGCGTTTTAAATATTCTAGAAAGCAGCGGAGAACAAGGAAGAGTCCAGGTATTGTTGACTACGACATCCTTATTTCTGACATACAACGTTATTGTTCTACCGTTATCTTCTACAGAGAAACGACCATACAGGGGCAACAAAGCACACGGATAACGCTTCGAGCATTTGTTGCGGATCATACACGGCGATTCCCGATTGTGTTCGCCACACGGTCCATGAATCATGTTCTTCTTCACTATTTCATACAATTATGGATCTACTTCGGGATCAGGAATTTCTGCGCAAATGATAAGAGTCAATTTCATTCGGTCTTATTTTTTCGACCATCCACAGGAGAATATGCGCAAGAGGCAGTCCTCTTTTCTGGTACTCTTCAAAGTACATTCAACATCGTATGACTCCGAAGACATGCTGTTTTACAATGAAGTACATGAGCGCTTTGAATTTTTGCTTGAATACTCTTGCGGTTATGGCGTGACGGTCACTGGATGAATGACAGTGTAATAACAGATTAGTGATTTCGATCCATTTTGGGTTGTACCTGAAAGTAATAAATATATCTGGTCGGCGCAGGTAGATTATAGCATCTTACGTGTATTTGTGCTTGTGTATCGGATTTCCCATATATGTTGCTGGTAAAATAGTCAGTTAGTCGACAATATTTGCATTTCTATCTGCGTTCATGGCATCGCGTAAATGAATGTATTCCTCTGAACGTGGTTTATTTAATGGTTTATTAGGAATAAGTCAGACGTTCCGTTTCAATTTTTACATACATATCAACGGCGAATTGATGTAATAATCAGCGGCATTTCAAAATATGGTGTACCTCGTTTAGACTAATCATGAAATGATTCGCATAAAAATTCATCGAGCTGAACTTTTTGTTTGTGTCCTGGCCTGTAAAAGAATAATTTACTTTGGTTTAGGAATCGAAATGAACAAGTTTATAACAACAGTAGTGAGTTATGTGCGCCATTAGTTGTTTTATGCTTGGATTGATACATTTGTATTTCGAAACAGCCTATGACAATAGCAACTATACTGTCTGATGATTTCTACATAGCTTTTTCAATTTCTGAAGTTGGTATGGATTTTTGAAGTTGCGCATTAAACAGACCCTTAGTCGATGATTTATATTATGAGAAGTCAAAAGCTTTCCCGTACAATTTTTAAACATTTTCTTTTATACGAACTTTATCGTCACTATAGCGGGGGAGGGGTTCTAATTTGGTGTAGTTTTTCGATAGTTAATACATTAGAAATATATTAATGTCACCGTTATCTTGCGTTATTGACTCCATCAGCGGTGCATTCCCTTAGCATTAAATTGGGAAGAAAAAGAGAGCAGTACTACGGCCATCTAGCGGCAGACAAATAAGTAAGTACTCTAGGTATTCGTCGCCAGGAAAGCTTTTTGATTATTTATTTTAAACGATAGGAGTAAGGAAAGGATAGTCAATTAACACAAATGTATTTGAATTTCACTCCTGCGTTGCGTCATTGTCTCGATAAACTGGTGCGTTACCTTAACAATGAATGGGGAGGAAAAATAGAAACTATTACTGCCATTTAGCAACAAATAGCCGGTGTACCAGTGCCTTCTGGCGGATATTAACCGAATGCGTTTCCTCGGCGCAGTATGCTGATTCATACTATGAAACTTTAAAAGCTTTCGCATACGACTTTTAAACATTTTCTTTTACAAAAGAATTGCTCAATAGAATCACGATGTTAATGCCATCTAGCGGCGAATAACCGAGTGAATTCTATTGGCATGTTGCTCATTTCTACAGGTTTATATTGTTTTTCGACGTTACTAATTAAGTGCGCACTCATTCTGTAACATTACCAATTGTTCAATGTTGCTACTGACTTTCAAAAACAAGTACTGCGAGAGTAGTTTATAGTTACAAGCCGGAACGTACATTTAGCAACGCTGTTCATAACTGTCAACTGGAGGTCTATGGTATATAATAGAGTAATGGGAAAAATAATCTAACGCTGTTTTATTGCTGTTTCAAAAATAAATACAATGTGAAAATACAAGTTATTTGGGCTGGGTAGATCCTGTGAATGCAAAATTCAATGATCCACGAAGTTAAATCCTAACGATTCCATACATCGTATACATTTTCTCCCGGTTGTTGCACTTTTCTGCTATTGCTCTGGTGGGAACTTTTTCTGGCGGTTCTTCGTAGTTTGTACTTTTAAAAACTTATACATCTTGAAACAGCTTTCCCGAAACTCCTTGTGCTAAAAGGAGGTAACGTACATTTTGTTTACTTTGAAGCAGTTGATTTTTATTGAGGCTATTCCCAGAAAATTCAAGATATAAAATTTATTTGTCAAGTAAATATCTTCTGCGATGCCATTAGTAGTTAAAGCGGGCGTTAAACACTACAGGTAAATATCTTAAATATACGAGATTTTAATCAAAATCTTTGGAGCCATTTTTAAGAAAATCAAAATTTTCGAAATTTTTTCCATGTAAAGGGTAGTTTGGGGTGGTGATTTTCTTGAAAATCTTCGTGTCGCATCCTTGGAAGATACCAAACTTAAATACCAAGTTTGGTTTTTAACGGTCTTTTCATTTTTGAGCTATGCTGCCCACAGACACATACACGGACTTTTTTCTAAAAATGCTCTTTGTTTTGATTCAGGGGGTCTCAAAATATATATTTCCTGAGAAATCTCAGTATCGAATTTTTGGGTGCAATACAGTACCTTCTCTATACACTATGTACATGGTACGTATAGAGAAAGTAAAAAGGAGTTTTTTTTGGTAGTGTTTAACGCCCACTTTAACTACTTATGGCACCGCAGGCGGTGACACTGATGATACATGAATGAAGATGGAGCACCAGTGGAATGCGATGACGGGGGAAACCGGAGAACCCGGAGAAAACCCGCCCCAGCGCCGCTTTGTCCAACAATCTCACATGCGGTCGCTTGGGATCGAACCCGGGCCGTCTAGGTGAGAGGCGAGTGGTCTGTAAAAAGGAGTCTAACGTGTTCCATTCACATGACATATTTAGCTGTGCCGTTAACTAACGTTTCTTACAAAATATTATTTTCTTGATGCTAATCGAGATAAACATTAGCAGAGTTGGTGTTATTGCTTACTTCTGTATAAATAGATAGAAAATAGGGTAATACCCCAGGATAAAGCGATAATGATATTTTTAAAAGCCGGACCCAATATGAAAAAATTGAAATTCGGTTCTCTTTGCTTGCTAGGAATAAACAAAATCAGAAACGAAAATAAAGATAGATGACTTCACGTTTGAGAAAAGTGTTTAGTTAGCTCAAAACTGAAATGAATAACGTGGGATATCTCGGAAACATTTAACTCTATTACAAACACGTATATAACAAATTGTGTGTTTTAACGGGATATTAAATTTTGTTCTAGTAAGATTTTGTCTATCTCTTATGGTTTGTCAGTTTTATAAAAGTTATACAGAATGAAGGTCTTCAGAGGAAATACCCAAAAAATTCCAAATATACATTTTAAGTCATAAAAATATATTAAGTATATGATATTTTAATCAAAATCGTTACAGCCATTTTTGAGAAAATTAAAATTTATGAAAAATATTCGTTGTAAAGAGTAGTTGAGGGTACCAAGTCGCATTCTTGGAAGATACTGAACTTAAATAACAAATTGAGTGTTTAACCAGCATTTCGTTTTTGAGTTATGCTGTCCACAAACACACACGCGCGTGCGCGGATCTTTTTCTAAAAAGGCTTTTCTTGGATTCAGAGGACCCAAAACATGTATTTCCGGTGAAATCCTGGAATGGAAGCTTTGGATGAAATGCAATACCTTGTCTATCCACTACGTAGATTGTACATACGTGGAAGAGAAAATAAAAATGTCCGCTGTAAAAGCAAACTTTCAAAACCGCTTACTATTTCACCACTTATTTTATTTTAAAATTAATCCTCTATTGCAAAAGTTATACTTACTTTTATTAAGAACGGTTTAGGAAAAGATATAGAGACAGCTTCAAGTATATTTGCTTAACGTGCTTTAAGCTTGTTGGTCATATCGGACGATGAGTGTCCATGAAGCTTAAAGCTATTCGACATTCGTCTTCTCAGGATAGCGGAAAACTTGGGGAATAAAAAAAACCTTTCCCAGGTTACTCACCTTAAGCTAGATTCGAACTCACGAACTGTTGAAGTGCAGCAGACACGCTAACACCACACTACCTAGCATGTATGCTGTGGATTACATTAAGATTTGAATGTTCAAAAGCCCATTTTAATTGAAAATGACTGAAATTCACCCAACACCTCTTTAAAATGACTTGCATACTCATGATTATACAAATAGCACCATACGACGACGTTTGTTTCTTAACACTTTCATTGAAAACTCTGATATGCCACTGGTTGCCTTGTTGCTTTACTGCCTCTCTCCTCCACAATGCCAATTCTTCTTAATGTAAACTCAGTCGCTTTCCTTCCAGCCACACCGAGCTTAGTCACACACTATTCTTGTTCACATACTACATTCAGCAATGCTCGCGCGTATTGTATAAGGATATAGCAATATGAGAAAACTCTCCTTCCATCCTCATCTTTTCTAACTTCTCCAAATTGCAACCAACTAAAGCGGAAGAGGAGAAGCAGTTGAAGGCGTGAGCTGCACCAACTGAAATATGGCAATATTTGTAATTACCTTGACAAATTAGCTTCAGGGACATCAAATACTACATGTCAGCATAATGTTCTTACTCTTCAGATTTGAATAATAACCTTGTGTCTCTAATCGTGGAGTCTCTGAGCATATTTTCTCTTAAAATAAGAACTGAAGGTTTCCTGGCGACGTATTAATTCAAAATCTTCTCGGGCTTCTAACCAGGTAAAAGCTTGGCTTGATATCAACGTTTCGAAGAAGTGTATCTTCCTCGTCTTAGGGTGATGATTAGTTCACCCTGAAGACGAGGAAGACGCACTTCTTCGAAACGTAGGTATCAAGCCAAGTTTTTACCTGGTTAGAAGCCCGAGATTTTGAATTGTTTTCTCTTGATCTAAGACTTCAGCCGTTATACTTGATGCATCAATCCATTATATTTAACATAATTTGGTACAAATTATATACTTGTTTCATTTGTATTCCTCAAAACAGATGGTGACTGGTTTCTTCACCTCCATTTTCCAGAGCTGATTCGTTCACTCCGTCTTTTGTTATGTACGCTCTTTAGATACTCAGTCCAATAGCACTCAAGCTGTCACATCTATCCAACCTCAGACACAGTCGCACAGCGACTCTTTTGACATTTCCCTAATATTTTATATATTTTTGATGATATGTCGCCTTTTAAGATAAGGGAAACGTACTTCTTTAGTATCTCGTTTTTGATTCAACTTGTAACCATTTATTTGGAAACAATCTTGTGAAACATGACAACTTCACTCCAAATACAAGCTTTGTTATGTGTGCTAATATTGCCAAAAAAAGTAGCAGAATAAAACCCGTATTTATCCGAATGCAAGACGAACCCAGCTTTTTTATAGCTTAATTTTGGAATTTAGATGTCAGCTATATAAAAAGTAGACATAACTTATTTATTAAATACAATTTAAAGATTTACCTTATATTTTGAACAAACTAAGGAACACTTAAGCTGATTAAGTCCACCCTTTTTTACTTCATTTTAATTTGTGAAGACGGTCATGTGGTGGGTAGAAGAGTGGGAAAGAGGGGAACTGAAATGATGCACTGTTATGTGTATGATCAAAGAAGGTGAAAGTGGAAATCGCAGCGCAACTGAAACAATGATAATAGATAAGATTTTCTATTTAGATAACGTACCTAATAAACACTCCATTATAAAAAGCTTTACTGAAATTAGTAATTAGAATTTGCGCGAAAGTTCACGTTTTGAGCGGCAGATATGGAAATGTAAGGTATGTGCGTGGTGTTAGAACGTGTCAGAGGTGGTGGCAGCAACGGGAGCGTAGCTGTGGACGATATTATGGATATGATTTTTCTATCTAGACAACATACTTAATATAACACAACGTAAAAACGTTAATAATTTAAATTTGCACAGAAATTCACATCTTCACCGAAGATAGAGAAGGGAAAACGCAAATGTACGGGTATGTCGGTATATCTGTGCTCGGTGGTGATGGCGCAAGCTTAGCGTAACGAAGATTGTATATGCAGTTTTCTATTAAGGAAACATGATATACTAGGATCGGCTGATAAGTCCCGGTCCCCTTAATGAAAACAGAATTAAAAAAAAAAAAATGTTTGCTTTATTTCTCAACATAATCTCCAGAAAAGCTAATACAGTTGTCATATCGGTGTTCTAATTTAATTACACCATATCTGTAGTGCGATTTATCAAGGTCCTCAAAATAGCTGTTTACCGCATCAATGACCTCCTCGTTGCTGTGAAATCTCCGTCGTGAAAGACCACTTAATTTTGTTCGGAGGCCTATCAGGCTTGAGGTTCTTTTATGTGCCGTAAATCTACGACACGGAACCCACGGTTTACTTCCCTTACGAAGGAAGCCAAGCTAAGGATTTTTACAAAAAAAAAAAAAAAAAACATCGTCCACCGCCGGGTTTTAGCTCACGACCTTGGTTATATGAAGTTAGCATGGTAACCATTATACCACAGAGGGCGACTGAAGTGTGTCATGATAGGAGTATGACGGCAGCATACTGTAACGATTATAAATGCGATTTGCTATTAAGTCAACAAACTTACGGTTTCCCTAATTCGATTTGGTGCCTAAATTCATGTTTGAGCGGAGGAGAGCAGTTCGGAGATGTACAAACGTTTGCGATTAGATACATAACAACAGTTAAGGATGCGATTTTCTATTAAGACAGCATACTTAATTTATCGCAAGTTTTACATAATTCGCATTTGATCGTCAATTCACTTTGATGGTTGCTAAAGAAGTTGCGGGAGCAGTGGAAACGCGCGCCAACTGCTTCACCATTGGCTTCCTATACAGTACGTATAACGGTGTAACCAATAAGTATGCTCATATTCACGGCTAATTTTTGGCGAAGTATAACGCACAAAATCTGACGATTTCATCACGACTTTGGCGGTAATCTTTACATTTCCCCCTAGGCCACACTACTGCCGTACCAGCGAAGTTTGCAACCTATTCGCCACCCCGCCCCCGCATATTTGGAAAACGTATATTGTGAATGCAAGACGAATACCAGTTTTGAACAGTAATATTTTGGAGATTTAAAACAAAACAAATAAATAAAATAGTCTCGTATTCGGATAAATACGGTAGCTATTTATGTTAACTATCGGTAACACTTGTACAAGCTACAGGTGTTCTCTCTCTACTTCTAATCTTACAAATTTCAGCAGTTTTTCTAAGATATTAATCTGATCTACATTTGATCACAATTGCGACATTCATGATGCTGTTAATGTATTGTGGGTAATGCAGGTCCTTCTAGGGAGAATGACATAGCTTCATATTCATTTAGTCACACCTAGTTTCTAAAGCTCTCAATAGTGTTTCCAAATTGTCACAAGACTTCATACATACCCCATTAGGTACAGAGTCTTTATTGAGTAGTAACTGTAGTAATTCTTGTACATAAATATCTTGTCACATGCAGATCTTGTTTTAAGCTGCTCAATATCTTTAGGATAATTTTCTGCTGTTGGCAGATAGATACCTGTTCACGCACAGATCTTCCACTGTAGGTTGCTATAAATATTGGAATTTCCCTTCTGGCTTGAAGTCTATTTATTCTTTTGAATTGTGTCCAAAACCAATCCAGTTTATCACATCACCGTCACTTTCTTTAGTTCTAATTTAGGTAACCAAATTTTTCCTAGATCTGCATTTGTTCGTCACATTTTTGGCTTTGGTGGTTAGAATGAACGCAACTTTTCATTTTCACTTCATCTTCAGTTATATAAAATTCTTGAATTAATTCATTCACATTAAACAGTCCATCAGCTTCATCATCTTAATACTTTTAAACTAGCCATCCTATCTTTTTTGTAGCTTGAGAATCATTAATCTTAATTTCTAGCACATTAGCAGCAAGCTTGAAAGCCTTCTTAATTGTGTTCTTTCGCTCTTCATGCTTTCCACATTTCTTTTCTGCACTCCTGTCACAGTCACCAAACGTGGTGAGGTGGAGATACATTGGTAAAACTTATTGTTTTAAAATAACACATATTTATTTAAACTTTAACCTGCTCTCAGTTTAATACATAAAACAAACTGTTTTATAACTGCTAGTGTGTTGCTTTTTAACAACAAAGAATTGCAAAGGGCAGTATCAACATCTAAGAATCACAACAAATCTTATGGGTTCCACTCACATGATTTTATCTATTCTGCAAACTATTCTTACAACAAAGTATTACTCAACATTCCCATTTGAGAAAGGTATACGTAATTTAAAATTTAAACCAACAATTAGGGAATATCTTGGAAATTGTGCCCTCCAAAACAAAAATTACATAAATTTCGTATTTTAATGAAATCTACATTTTTTTTTTCTGCAGTTAATTTTTGTCTATCTCTAACAGTTACTACGCAAAAGCCATTAAGACTGAAGAGGACTTCAGGGGCAATTTCCAAGAAATTTAGGATATACATTTTATTTGCCAAGTAGTATCTTTAATATGCAGCATTTTAATCAAAATCATTAGAGCAGTTTGACAGAAAATAAATAAAAAAAAACAAAAAAAAAAACAAAAAAAAAAAAAAAAAAAAAAAAAAAAAAACAAGCACGGACACATGCACACACAATCTGATCTTTTTCTGAACATGCTTTTGTTTTGTGTGTATTCAGGAGTCCCCAAAATATATGTTCGGGAAATCTCGGTATCAGATTTTTGGGTGAATAAAATACTTTCCCTACCTACTAAGTACTCTGTACCTAGTGCTAGAAAAGGTAAAAAGCTAGTTTGGTACAGCAAGGAATGGTACAATTCGAAACTGGTACTAAAGTGACTTCTTGCCAAAGTTAGACAAGCCTCGGATTCAATGATCCCCCCATCCTATCTTGCCAACAATTTAATTTACTGCCATATAATTGTTTGAGTCCTTTTTGGACATACTTCAGCAGTATGATAAGCTTTTTCAGCAACATAAAATATTCCCTCCCACTGGGACCAGACCGTCTTTGTCCAAAAGTGTACAATGACTTTAGTAAATGGATTGCTACTAATTATGAGTCACTACTAGCTTGCATGTAACAATATTTTTCTCTGTTGAAGCTCAAGCACTGCTAGTGTTGGGTGTCGCTTGGGTTATACAGTGGAGCCTCACTTATATGTTTTTCAAGGGAGACTACTAAAATATTGTATGAATGAGAAAACGTGTAACTGATTTTCTCTTCTGGTATGGATCTCATTCAAAATTTTTAATTTTTCACCAAGAGATAAGGATTTTCTTGTTTTATTCCTTGCTGGTTGATATTCATGTTTCTTCTCCTGTTTGTAACTCAACTCCACACAAAATAGATAAGTGACTGTTGGAACGATATGACAATGAAAGGATAAATGACAAAGAAAACAGCACACTAGCAGTACTCGACTTAAAGCAGAGAAGTGACTGTTGGAACCAAGGTTAATAGATTGTTGGAATGATATGACAATGAAACGATAAGCGTCAATGAAAACAGCAAACCAGGCAATTCCAAGATTTTTTTTGGCAGTGTTTAACGCCCGCTTTAACTATTTATGGCACCGCAGGCGGTTCCAAGGCTATACACAACAAGCATACCACCATTCGTTTTTTTAAAAATGTATAAATGGGTTCATTTTGTGTATGGGGGATCAGAAAAAAGTGATGCATTACCGAGAAAACATATAACCAAAACGTATAATTGAGCAAAATTTTAAAGAACAACTGGTCCCTAAAACTTTAGTGTATATGTGCGAAAAATATTGAAGTGAATAACATATAAGTGAGCTTCAACTGTACTTAGGTTTGGTATGGAATAGGTCACAAGTTCAAGTGTCTGCATACCCTCACTCATACACACACACAGACATACATTTGAGCCATCCAATTCTCAAAATAAGCAAATGCTTCTTGAATGTGTCAACAATGATTATATGTCACTTTGGTTACTGAATATTTTAAAATAAAAACTTAAAATAGCTTTGACATAATCAAATCTGAACTTAATGATTCTTTGTTAGATTACTCTCTATTCAAATTATTTTCTTCTATGAGAAAATGTGTAATGTATTCACACATTTGTTTCCTGTTTAATACTTTCTTGGTGTGCCATGTTTTTCCCTGTTATGTAGCACAAACATATTCTCTTGCAAAACTTACAACACATTTGTGAGATAGTTCAAATATATCCGAAACAATTTTACGATAGCCTCATATGACATTCTCCTTTTTCTCCTGAAAACTTGGCTAAATTGCAAGATAGTACAAATATATAAAAAAACGGTTTTACATGACTACCATTACCAGTTACCAGTGACTGCAGTCTGATATCTTTCTGCAGAATCATACTATTTTTTCACCCTGCCTCCTTTTTACAACACCAAGCAGCACAAGGTCAAGAAATTGTTCCCTGTTGCTTCAACACACATTATATATATAATAATAATAAAAAAAAAAATAATAGCATGGAATAGTTCAAAATGGAAGTAAAGTCGGTGGTCCCATTTAATGTTTATGTGCACGTAAAAGAAACCCATACCTTAAAAAGAACAAAGTTTCTGGGCCAAATTTTCCACCATTTCAAATCTGCAAGTTGTGATTTCATCCTACAGTGCCTATGTGGACAACGACCTGATCCCTAGTCACCATGATGCATTTTGACGAACTCACAAACTAGAATTTCATATCCAATCATGGAAACATTTGAACGATGCCCTTTGCTCCACTTAGGAGATGTACCTTTCTTTCTGCGGTTTGTGTAGGGTTGCCACTACTTTTCCTTTCTCTGGAAATACTTTCAGAGTACCTCTGCCTCCTTTTCTGAACATCAACAACAGAACTTTTCTTTGACACATTGACATGCTAATGTCAACTGGTGAAAAGAAATGGTACCTGTACACTTATTACTCACAAGAACCGCTAGTTAGGTTGCTCCTCCCATCTTCTGGAAGCATTAAAAACAATAAATAACTTTTGGTCTATAAATCCTTTATAAAAGCACTCTGCATGGCACAAATATCTCTTTATACCATATATGATGGTGGATTAGTGAGTAATGAATTGTATTATTTTTTTTTTAAAAAAATATTTAATATATATAAGACTCAAATTAATAACATTGAACGGATTGTCGCCCAGGTGAATAGGCGCATAGCCTGTATTTTAATTGATTAAATTGTTTAAGTTAATTACTAAGTAAAATATCATGTATTTATTGTATATTGGATGTTCAGAGAGATTGTTCCTGGAAAGAGTTTTCTAACTTCAATCTGAGTTCTCAAGCGACGAATTCAGTTGTTTACACTATTTCTTTGTATATTGCAAGAGAGGAAAAATGCCATTATGTACAACTTTCACTCATCTCATCACTTAATCACATTTATCAAGTACAATCAAGTATATGGGCGATTTTGTCATGGAATAAGAAACACACAGCCATTATTGTTTTAATTATTATTCTAT
Source organism: Hymenopus coronatus (assembly GCA_030762935.1). Lineage (NCBI taxonomy): Eukaryota > Metazoa > Arthropoda > Insecta > Mantodea > Hymenopodidae > Hymenopus > Hymenopus coronatus. The sequence goes on along the minus strand of CM060884.1, from coordinate 46,657,993 downwards.
TTATTGAAATTTGGAGACATTTTTTCATACTGTAATATAGCTTGAATGTTATTGAGTGTGTCGTCATTTAACATGGTGAAAATGCATCTGACAGTGAAACTGACTCGTGGAATCAGATTCCAATATTACGAATATTTGTAATTGTGAGTTAAATAGTTGCCCTCCGTGGTGTAATGGTTAGCATGCTAACATCATATACCCAAGGTCGCGGGTTCAAGCTGGCAGAGGACGTTGGATTTTTTTGGGTGTAAAAATCCTTAGTATAGCTTCCTTCGGAAGGGAAGTAGTCATTGGTCCCATGTCGTAGACTTATGGCAGCAAAAGAACCTCAAGCATGATAGAGGCCTCTGAGCAAAATTAAGGGGACTTTCACGCCCAATTTAGAATGGGATGCTGAGCACCACAGTAGTTAAAGAGCGTCCATAAATAACACCATTTTATTTTGGGTTAAATATTCTTTATAATTTGTTGCATGTTTTCAAAAGTTAATTTACACGAGTCATGTAGTTTTTTACTTTCTCCATACGAATGATGTATTTTTTAGAAAAAGGTGTGCACGTGTTTGTGTGTGTGTGTGTATAGCATAATCCAAAAATGAAAAGAGCATTAAATACCAAACTTGGTATTTAAGTTTGGTATCTTCCAAAGATGCAACAGAAGGAATTTTAAGAAAATCCTCCCACCCCCAAATTACACTTTACATGGAACATTACAAATTTTGATTTTCTCAAAAATGGCTGTACCGATTTTCATTAAAATACCTTATGTATAAGATATTTTTATGACAAATAAAATGTATATCTTGAATTTTCTAGGAAAAGCCTGTGAAGAACTCTTCATTATAAATTACTTATTAACTGGCAAATCATAAGAGATATACAAAAACTTACTACACAAAAAAGGTACATCTCATTAAATACATATTTTATGTCATACACATTATTTTTTGTAGCGTTAACAGTTTTCGAGATATTCCAGATTATTGAGAGGTGTTACTTGGTTTAGACAGCCTTCCTAATATATGGCACACAGTTCTTGGCGAATTCCTACTGCTTATTTCCTTTTGCCCACAAAAATGTACTACACCTTAATGTTCTTCACAGTTCATGGTTTTCATGCAATTGCTACACATGATTGAAATTTCAAACCATATCTCTGTGGAGTTTAAACATCCTAGCCACAGTAAAAAAAAACAAAAAAAAAAAAAAAAAACAAAAAAAAAAAAAAAAAAAACAAATTGCTGTGCATTACTTACTGAGTCATCCTCATAACACAAATTTGCTTATGTGGCACCTACTCTTTTAATTTATACTATTTAATTAACATAGAATATTATGCAATATAAAGTACTATAACCCTGGAATTGTTAAATAGTCATTAACAGCCTACAATTATTAAATCTAGCAGTTAAGACACAATAATGCACGCTCTCTATAGTACTCCAAGTATTCTGTGGGTGGGGGGGGGTGGATTATCATTTATAGGCCTAATGCACATTTGGAAATATTACTTTGTTCCCTAACTCCACCTGACACTTGCCAACAATCACACATCTGCACATTAATTTCAAAAAATGTTTACCCAACATCTTCAATGTTTTCTTTCTTCTTGTTTTGTACTTAATATCAGGGATTTTCCATAATGAAAAGAATAATATATCTATTTTTAGTTAAAATTTACAAGCAAGAATGCAATTTGCAACACACTTGAGTATTTTAATAATCAAATAACTTGAGATTGAAGCATCCAGAAACCATGTTACGTTTTTAACAGCATAGAAGCCAAGTTGCTAAGGGAGTAATCATTTTGTTCTGTTGCATGGAAGCATATTTACTCACTTTTTTGGGTGGGGGGGGGGGCGGGCAACAGGTCCTCTTGTATGTGAGTAACTATTATATATTTTAGTGTCTTAGAGTTGATATTTCACATTAATTCAAATAATTTGCATTTTATGTTTACAAAGTAAATTCTCATTGCACTTTGTTATTTAATTGAAATTTAAATACTTAGCATTTTACATTCAGTGTTAATTTATCATATCTATTAACTACCATTAAATGTTTAAAATGCGAACCCTGAACCTTCATTTCTAAAAGCTCAGTGTGCACACAGCTGAGCTGGGGGAACTGTCTTAATATGCAAAGACCAAATTTAGCAGAAAACTATGCAATAGAAAGGATAGGGTTTAGGGTATAAGTTGTAAAATGATATATTGTGTTAACTTCATAATAAGTAGTACAAGAAGATTCACACAGTACATATATGGACGCACACACAAAAATAGAACCCTTAAGATGGGTCTGATACTGAACCAAAAGTTTTAAAATAGGTATTTATTGCTGTTCCCATAAATATACAAATGGAGCAGCAAACTACACTGCTAATGTCATTGGCAAGCAGAAAGATAAACAAAAAAAAAAACTAAAGTAGAAAGATGAAGTTAGAAAGCTTGGCTAATAGTAGGAATATGGATATGCAACACAAATAGCAATCACATGAGAGGATGTTTTATTAAGTAGCTTATAAAACACTATTTATAATTTATAGCAATCTAGTAACCTTATTGCATTGAAAATTAAACACATTTTCTAAATTAATTTGTAACCTTATACATCAATTATTTGTCATTTTAAGGAGATATTTGTATCCATGAATCAAAAGATTGACTACCATAAAGAAGTAGAAATAAGCCTCCTAATCTGTGTAAAATTTTAAATTAAGTATTTCAAAATATATCCCTTAAAATAAACAGTATGTGATGTCTAGCGTCACACACAGTTTAAAGCATTGTCTAGTAATTAGGACTGTTAATTATTCATTCCAGAGATGTTTCAAGAGGGAAAAGTGCTTAATGAAGAAAAACAGTAAGTTTAGATTGATTTAATTGATAATATTTGAATAGCATTCCAATGAAAGTAGCAACAGCAAATTTTCAAGTGATTCCAAAACTTCACTGTTTGGGGCTTTCAAATGTTATTTATTCTTGGGAACTGCAACAATAAAAAAAAGATGTTCATTTATAGCCCTTTCATAATTCTCTTCTGTTTAAGTGAAATCTGCTTTGGTGTTTCATTCTAGCAAGTAACTAATAATACACCTAAGCAAATTTAGTCATTTCTGATGCACAGCAAACAAATTTTAAAACTTATGTACTGCAGACCATTTTGCCCAGTGACATGCTTCTGTGCCCAAGCAATAAATGCACAATATGGATATTTCTCTTGGCTAGAGTTGAAGTTCACTCAATCCTGTTGCACAATGCATTCTTAATGAATAGCAATGAGTCCAGATTCCAACAGCTTCTGAATCTTAGCTGCAATATCAGGATTTTTTAAATGGCTGAAAAGAAAGAAACAGTTTTGTAATAATATCTACATAAATGCATTTTAAATAGTCTAACTTTAACCATATTCTTAATTTTATGCAAATGGTAACACCATGCAAAAATTCAACATACCATTACTGAAGAAACAACATTAATATTTGATATTTTAGCAGATTTTATACCTTTGATGTGCTGAATTGAGACCATTAAAAAACTGAACATTAAAATTGTTTGCACTTAACTAATGAAATAGCAGTAAGGCAGCATCAAGTAATTCAATATTTACTTTAAGAAGTAAACTAATATTAATTCAAAATCTTCTCGGGCTTCTAGCCAGGTAAAAACTTGGCTTGACACCAACGTTTCGAAGAAGTGCATCTTCCTCGTCTTCAGGGTAAACTGATGGTTTGAGCTTGCGGAGACTGGTATTTATAAGAGCTGGGATGAAGCTAACATCTGATTGGTTCGCGTGATATTATGGCCTGGTATTTAAGATGACTGAGACATGGGCACGGACTTCGTAGAAAACTATTTATAGCAGTTATTCGGCTAATGTTTTGTGTTTGAGCACGCACCTGCTAGAAAATAAGTCTTGGAAGACTGCAGGTAGAGGATTAGGTATTAAGGCTCTTTAACATTGGTGTCCATGCTGAACTTAATTGTAGGCCAGAATCGTGATTTAGATTATTTGTTCCAGATGAGATGGCTAAAGCTTCTTTTACTCTCCTTTCACAGTAGTTCGAACACTTTGCCACTATCTTGGTGTTGGTAAAGTTAGCTCTGTGAACCATCCATAAACCACCACCTAAAATAAAAAATTTGGTCAGGCCAGTTAAAGATAATTTAGCTCTCAGAGTACCTGGTGTCTACCACATTCCTTGCGAATGCAGCGCAGTGTACATTGGCCACACAGGACGCACTATTGCCACATGCGTTTCTGAACACCAAAGATCAATAAGGCTTATGCAACCCGAAAAATCTGGACTGGCTGAACACTGTATAGAACAAAGCCACAGAGCTAACTTTACCAACACCAAGATAGTGGCAAAGTGTTCGAACTACTGGGAAAGGAGAGTAAAAGAAGCTTTAGCCATCTCATCTGGAACAAATAATCTAAATCGCAATTCTGGCCTACAATTAAGTTCAGCATGGACACCAATGTTAAAGAGCCTTAATACCTAATCCTCTACCTGCAGTCTTCCAAGACTTATTTTCTAGCAGGTGCACGCTCAAACACAAAACATTAGCCGAATAACTGCTATAAATAGTATTCTACGAAGTCCGTGCCCATGTCTCAGTCATCTTAAATACCAGGCCATAATATCACGCGAACCAATCAGATGTTAGCTTCATCCCAGCTCTTATAAATACCAGTCTCCGCAAGCTCAAACCATCAGTTTACCCTGAAGACGAGGAAGATGCACTTCTTCGAAACGTTGGTGTCAAGCCAAGTTTTTACCTGGCTAGAAGCCCGAGAAGATTTTGAATTAATACGTCGCCAGGAAAGCTTCAGTTCTTATTTTAAACTAATATTGTCTAATCATAATTCTGCTCCACAAATTGTAATGAAATACTGTGACAAAGTCTTGGTATGTGAATTGGTGAGGTTGGAAACCTTGGAATGCTTAAAAACACAGGAGGTACAGCATGCCAGTAACCAGAGGTATTGCAACATGACTGTCTGGTATATACCAGAATCTTCTTGTAGCTTTGGCTTCTACAAATTTCCAGAATATTCTGTAATGTCATTTCTAGTTATAAAAAAGGAAGGAAGAATTATAAGTCATTCGGTGAATGAATTGTGTCGTGAGTCAGACTTCGACTGAAGTGTTAGCACACAGTGGCATGAGAAAGCTGTCAACTATCTTCGTGTCGAAACGTCGGATGAATTGTTTGCAGCAAGAAATTAAACTTTATTTATAATAATTTTGAGTCAATAAAGACATTTGTCACTCTGGTGTCAGAAGTGGGATTTTCATGCTGAGATTGAGAAGTGTTGCCGAAATGAAGGAAATGAAAACTGCAGTGGAGAAGATGAGATACATGAAATGCTTGATGTACACGAGGATGGAATTAACTAAAATCGACAAACAACTAGCTGGCGTGCATGGAGAAAAACATGGATGAGTCAGAGGAAAGATGGAAAAAATTGGAAGAATGATCACCATCATTTTGATGCCCTGGAAGACCTCAGTAACACGTTAATGCCCTGGAGGTAAAAGTCGCAGTACCAAGGTACTAAATGTCATGATGGAAAAGATACTAGACAGAAGGCTGAAAAAAAAAGGAAGGTTGAGATGCCTGGACATGTCACAACATCTGTGTACATCAAGCCACCCAAGTACGATGGGGCATCCACCTTTGAAGTCTTCCGCCTACAGTTCGTTGCTGTTGTCATACACAACTGATGGTCAGCAGAAGAGAAAACTACACAGTTGATAGCAAGCCTCCAGGGATGAGCGGCAGAAGTACTGAATGTGATCCCAATGTGGGCAGAGTTCAGGGAGATCTGGACAACTGCTTTGGGAGCTATCGCTTGGCTGAAACCAACTAGCCAGCTTAAGATTAAATATCGCATAACCTCCACTACTTCAACTGTAGTTTTGGTGTGCAGTGACATGATCAACTGTCTTTGTGTTAAGGTGTCAAGTGAATTGTTTGCAATAGTGAATGAAAGAGTTTATTTGTAGCCAATTTTAAGTCACTAAGGCATTTGTTACGGTAATAAGTGATTTAACTATTGTTATGCAATTAACATCCAATTTACATCACAGGTTTTAGTGGATGGTAAGTAAAATGAGCCTGGAGTTCATTAACTTATAATTTTAAAACATCTTTTAATTGTGAGAATGAGGACAAACTCTTATTTATATGGGTAAATCGCTCCATACAAAAACTAGACTCTAGCCAGGGAGATGCACAGTATGCCCATGCTGACTTACTGAAGCATTCACAATGCTGCCATGTTGTGACCTTGATTTAGACAAGATGCGTTAGTATCTTCCTCGCTGTGCACAAGTTGTTTCGTTAAATTCAACTTGTCAGCAATGCTAGGTCATATGCATGCAGAGCAGCAATTAGTGCTGATGAAACTCTTCTCGCATCCGGGGAAAGAAAAGGAAAGCAATGCATAACTGCAAATTATATTACACACAGTGTCAAAACACATACACATTTTGTATTCAGAAAATTTCTTCTTGTTTCAGCTAATACACAAATTACACCTGTACCAATGCTGCAAAGAAATGTTAATATACTTTGTTGTAGCTCTAGACAGATATTGCAGCTAACATTGTCACTAAGCGGACATGTGGACATACCATTTTGACAAAGATATGTAATGTTATCTGGATCTTTACAGATGAAAATTCAACACTGAAAGAGGGCTTGAGATATTGCAAGGTGGCAAATTTTAAACCCTTAACTGGCTATCTGGATCCAAAAAACTAATTGCACAATTGCACACAATTTTGGCTATTGATGTAGTGCACACACTTCAGGAACTGGATATGGTGCAAGTTTTATGCTATGACACATCCACCAAAGGGCCAATAACGTTCCTGGACTTCAAAGAGGTGAAACTACACATTCCACCATAGTAATAGTGCTGTCCAGGCAGTGGTTGCATGTTTATATATATATATTTTTTATTTTAGTTAGCAAGTTTTCTGTGTGGAAAATGTTCAGTTGAAATCTTGACTAGAAGGCTTCTTTAACTTAATTACACATAATTTCAAGTTTGAAATACAAATAAAAACTAAAATAAACATCTATGATTTTACAACCTGGCTCTCTAAAAGTATATGAGAATTTAACATCCCTAGCTTTATATTTTATTTTCCAGCAACATATCCTCATCATCTAAACATTTTTGGCAGATATTAAACTAATATTAACTTAGAGTCAGAGTGAAAAATTCAATGCCACTGTTGGGATTTGAACCAGGGATCTCCTGTTCTCTGACTGGTTGGTTTAACCACTGCGGTTTGTGATTTACTGGGAAATATGTGGATTAGTTGAGCAATTTAATCTGTGCTGGCATATTGTGATGGTAGCTCAGTGGTTCGGACAACCAGATAGAGACCAAGAGATCTGGGGTTAAATCCCAGCTATGGTACTGTATTTGGTAATGTTGCCGTTTAAGGGTCAGTTGGCTGCGTAACGTCAGACAGCCAACCTTTGCATCTGAAAGGTGCAAGGTTCAGCGTTATGGAGCATATATAGTTGACATTTCGAAAAGGAGGGAAGGCAGAGCAGTCATAGGGTAGTGTGGAAAGCATGAAATTTGCAATTAACAGTATATGCCTTAGGAAGCGTAACCATAGCAAGGCAGGGAAACCCAGAAATATACATGAAGCAATGCATTCATAGGAAGGTGCGGGAAAGGCTGAAATATGCAATTATATGCGTCAGGGAGCGCATATACTGTTCTTCCCGAATATCTCCTACTGTTTTCCACCTCTTTCATATTTTCTTCAATGACAAAACAGCCTTTTTTAAGGCTACCAATGACATAACTAAAGAACAAGTAGATCTGGTTGGGCTGACAGTTATTCTTACAACTAATAATAATTATAATACTCATCAAAATCATACTACCAACACCACCAATAATAATGATATTAATATCAATAATAATGATAATAATATTAATAATAATTTTTATTTACTACTAATCATAGCTACTAATGCTCCTATTGTCGTTAAGAAGATACAAAGCAATCATTAACTTCTTATTTAACAGTAGCTTTGTGTATTAGATTTCTCCATTTAACCCAAAATATTACTTGATCAAACGTATTATGAGTACCGCAATTGCAGTGTGACATAGATGGGGTTATCTTTATGTTTTGATGAAATCGCCTTTAGCTAGCTCATGTACCAAATAACTACAAATAACAAACATTGCAATAAGTAGGGGTAATAGTGTATATTAGATGCCGTCACGTGCTAGCTTTGCCACGCCCTTCAGCTACGTTATATACGCGCCATTTAGCAACATATAAGCGTGCTCCTACTGCCATCTTGCGGCTGTTAAGCGGTTGGATTCCTTTGGCACTGTGCGCTCAGTTCTACAGCGGGTTTTCAATTTCTAAAGTTGGTATGGTTTTGCGGCATTGTGCGGCCAACTAACCCTTAAACGGCAACATTACCCTGTATTTTTCAATCTGACTACCTATCCAACTCCTGTCCTACACACAGCTTGTATGAAAAAACAAATTAATATTACCTTGTTACTATGTAAATACAGTAAAATCAGAACTAAATCTAATCCTAAACTAAAAGTGCTATTCCTTTTTATCAAATTACTCATTATTGGAAAGCAGTAATGCTGGTAAGCCAGCGGAACCTCTTCTTAATCTATCAAATATTATCTTAACTAAATAAAACGTTGCCAACCAACTTTGGAATGCCAATTCATTTATTCAAACTCTTGAACATAAAACTTGATTTCATAGTAAAGTGGTGCACTTAAGAATGGAAAAATTTTAAGAACTAAACTCTCTTAATTTTGTATCAATTATAACAAACTTTGATATGCATTGACAAATGTTCTTCAAAAACCTCTATAAAACTCTCTACTCTGATCTTAAAATAATTGCTGAATTATTTGAGTGTATGGACTTCTGGACAAAGCTATGCTGCAATAGAATGAAACTAAAGACTAAGAAATTTAAAAAAAACTGCAAGCTTTCTTTATTATCCCAACTTCTCAGCACATGTAAGACTACTTACTCTTGCAATGCCTTTGGATCATTCTGCATCTGTTCCAGAATAAGTCTCATTGCTGGATCTCGCATGATTGCCTGCACCTCAGGATCAGCCATAGCACGTTTTCTGACTTCTTCAGGATTTGAATTAACTGCCATTGTGCAGGATCTATAACCTTCTATTGCTTCCTAAATACATAGAAGTATGGAAAATTAAATATTTATGCTTTACTTTTATGTATATGCATGCACAATATAGGCAACTACATATCTATTAAATTCTGTGCTATGCCATGGGTTTTATGCTTCTGTAGTTATTTTCACAAAACATTCAATTTCAAGAATCAACCATCAATTGACTATAGAAATACGTACATAAATCAAAAGCAAAGCTTTAATTCATAGTTAAAACAAAGAATGCACATTTAAAACACAATGACTCTTAAGGGCAGTCGAAATGAGGTTTTAATAATTTTTTTCCATTTTCATTGGATATAAATATTTCCATCTCCCGCTCATTTTGGTATAACTTTCATAGAGGTACACTAATTATAAATATAAAAATATTGTTGACAATAATCCTGCATAGTAGCTGTTAGAGCATTCTGGTACTGTCACTTGGTAAATCATCAACAGATTTGTAAATATTAGTGTTAGAGAAGAGCTCTTTGTTTTGGTTGGAAAGTTTTACTTTACCTACTCACAGCATCGGCATCCCGCTCAATTTTCTTCATGCGAGAGTTTCAAAGCACTGCAAAGTTGTGTTTGGACAGTTAGATTACATTTTTACTTTCTCTATACGTACTATGTACATAGTGTATAGAGGAAGTATTGTGTTCCACCCAAAAATTTGATACCAAGATTTCACTGGAAATACATGTTTTAGGACTCCCTGAATCCAAAAAAAGCATTTTCAGAAAAAGGTCTGAGTGTATGTGTGTGTGTCTGTGGACAGCATAGTTCAAAAACAAAAAGACTGTTAAACACTAAACTTGGTATCTAGGTTTGGTATCTTCCAAGCATGCGACACGAAGATTTTCAAGAAAATCTCCCCACCCCCAACGACCCTTTACATGGAAATATTTTTGAAAATTTTGATTTTCTAAAAAATGGATCTAACGATTTTGATTAAAATCCCGTATATTAAAGATATTTACATACCAAATAAAATGTATATCTTGAATTTTCTGGGAATAGCCTTTGAAGAGCTCTTTATTCTGGATGAATTTTGTTAAATGTTGCTTAACGGTAAGAGATATACAACAACTTACTACACAGAAAATGTTGATCTGATCAAAACACACAATGTATGTCCTGTACATTTTCGTTGTGGAGGTAACCGTTTCCGAGATGTTCCTTGTTTTTGGTTTCAGTTGTGAGTACTTATACTTTTCTCAGACGGAAGTGTCCGTTTTTCTTTTTTTCTACTCCTGGCCAAGTAAAGAAACGATTTGCAATGACAATCGAATAACGACAGGTTTTAAAACATTTGACTATCACTTTAGCCTAGTGTATTGACTTATTTTCTTTCTACATATAAGGAACTAAGTAGTAAGAACTTGCTAATGATTATCTCGATTAGCAAGGTGCAGAAAGAATAATAATCTTATGCAAGAAGTTTGTAGAAGAGCTAGAGAAAGTCATGTGAGTGTAACACATCAGATTTTTTTAATGTTATGTTTGAAAACAGTTTCTAAAGAAAACAATTTTCTATACAAATGCCCCATTATCTCAGAAGCTAATTGACACTAAGATTTGAAGCTTTTAGCACAGATTCGCATCTATATGCTTTATTTCGATAAAAAAGGTTTTATGTATGTCGATTAATTATTTTTTTTACAATTTAAAAATCATAATTTTTCAATAAAATGTCAAGATCTTTATTACAAAAAATTATAGATTTTCTTCTAATGAACGTATTCTATTTTTCATCAATCAACAGTAAAGGTATTACTGAATATACCTTGAAAAATTTAGCTCATTATCTTACATAGTCCCTGAGATAATGGGTAAACTTTAACATTGGCAAGATAGCCATGTTGACTCCCCTTAAGTTTCAGAAGTGCTATTCTTAGGATGCAATAAGGAGCATGCTTAATGAACACAAAGGTGAGGGGATGAGATCAAGATACTTACGGAAGGGATAAACTAAATTCATGAGTATTGAAGCAATTACATTACTAGATGTTACATACTTAGCAAATGCTAGGTTTGTAGATATGTTTACAATGAAGTTCTATTAATTAATGTTATTTGTCATATTTTCTTGCTCATTATTGACAACTTATTATTTAATATTTATATTTGCCAGTTAGGAGATGAAATAGCTTAAGTAGCCAAGGATTAAAACAAACAAAACAAGGTATACATGACCAACTACAACGTAGAATTTATAGAACAAAGTCAGTCTCTTTACTTTCTCTACAAGTACTATGTACATAGTGTATAGAGATGGTATTGCATTCCACCCAAAATTTTGATACCAAAATTTCACTACAAATACACATTTTAGGGTCCCCTGTATCAAAAAAAAAAAAAGTATTTTTAGAAGTGTGTGCGTGTGAACACGATAATTTAAAAACGAAAAGTCGATAAAATATCAAGCTTGGTATTTAAGTTTAGTATTTTCCTGGGATGCGACACAAAGATTTTGAGAAAAATGCCCCCCCTCACAAACTATCCTTTACATGGAAAAATTTTTGAAAATTTTGATTTTCTCAAAAATGGTTAACAATTTTGATTAAAATGCCATATATAAAGATATTTATATGGTAAATAAAATATGGATTTTGAATTTTCTGGGAATTGCCTCTGAAGATTTCTTTATTCTGAATGAATTTTGCTCAATTTTGCCTAACTGGTAAACCATAAGAGATAGACAAAAACTTATTACACAAAAAATGTTGATCACATTTAAAACATACAATTTATGTCATATACATTTTTTTTTGTGGAATTGATCATTTCCAAGATATTTCCCGTTATTTGTTTCAGATTTAAAATACTTAAACTTTTTCTCACACGGAAAGGAGTAAACTCCTGGCCCTGCACAGAAATGGATTTCAACCAAATGGCAACCAGCTTTTAAAAGATTTGATTATTGTTTTAGTCTAGTGTATTCCCTTATTTTCCTTCTACTTACAAGAAGCAAGAGATTAAGACGATTTCTGCTAATGTTTTTGATTATCATAAAAGTAGATAGAAGAATGTGCTTTTTAACAACAATTTGTTACAGCAATGTAGAGACCATCATGTGAATGGAACACATCAGACTTTTTCTGTAACTTTACCCCTACTACTAATCTTTACACTTAACAGTTTCCAGTTAAGTTGGTACACTCATAAAAGAAACAGACTTAGATTGTCTGAACTAATCACAAGGCGCATTCTGGTCAGTTGGTCACAAAGCAGAAATGGAACTGGAAGAGGCTATGTTGCCACATCTGGTTACTTCCAACTGCATGTTTCTGTTTATGGTCTCCAACATAGGCTCGATTTGTTATTTGTAAGCTATATATTATTTTAGAATATCTTAGGTTATTTTTATGGCCAATGTCGTTATATTTAAAAACTGTATTTTCCAGGCTGTTATGCCGTGGTTGTAGGTTAAAATGCGAACCATACATTTTGCCGACTTCTACGGTCAGCATCTTCAGTGGCAGTCAATCTTCAGTTGATAGTATCGTTGGTATTTGTGTGTATGTGTATACACATTTAATTGGCTATTTATGTATTTTTACTTTCTCTACATGTACTATGTATATTGTGTATAGAGAAGGTATTGTATTGCACCTAAAAATTTGATACTGAGATTTCACTGGAAATGTGTGTTTGAGACACCTGAATTTCAAAAAAAAATTTTTTTTTAGAAATTTGGGTGTGTATGTGTTTGTGTGTGTATGCACGCAAGAGTATGTGCGGAGGGGGTAGCATAGCTCAAAAACGAAAAGTCTGTTAAATACCAAACTAGGTATTTAAGTTCAGTATCTTCTAAGGATGTGACACCAAGATTTTTAATAAAATCCTCTGACCGCCAACTATCCTTTACATGGAAAAATGTTCGAAAATTCTGATTTTCTCAAAAATGTTTAACGATTTTGATTAAAATATCATTAAAGATATTTGCATGACAAAATGTCTATCTTGAATTTTGTGGAGATAGCCTCTGAAGACCTCTTTATTCTGGAAGAATGTTGTGGAATTTTGCATTACTGGTAAAACCATAAGAGATAGACAAAAAATTCTACATACAAGTTTTTGTGGAGTTGATCATTTTTTAGATATTCCTTGTTATTGGTTTTAGCTTTGAAGTACTTGTACTTTTCTCATATGAGAATTTGTCAACTCCTGTCCATACAAACAAACTTCAATCACATAGCAACCAGATTTTAAGACTTGACATTACTTTAGCCTATGGTGCTCCCTTACTTCCCTTCTACTTACAAGGAAGCAAGTAATAGGACCAATTCCGCTAATTTTTACTCAATTAGCATGAAATAAAATAAGTTTTTTAACACTAATTTTGTTGCAGAGATGTAGAGAAAGTCATGTGAATGGAGCACATCAGATTTTTTATTTATATTATTTATACAAGATTTGAAGCGTGACAATATCTCAAATATGATACCGATAACAGAGTGTTAGTTGCAAAGTGACAACTTTTCATGCAAAGCTGTGTCAATTACGGCATTGGAATTATTAAGGACACGGGAATTCAGAGATGTTATTTTTTAAATAACTTTACTGTTTCTAATAACTATGTACATGGTTTTATTGTTGTACTTATTTTATTAATTAAGTATGGTTAATATTACTCAATTTAGGTTTATCTCCTGGTAATTAAATAATTCTTACGCAGCACAGATAAAACCTACACTAGTAGCTACAGTCTACGTGACTAGTTGCTCGTACAAATTTACATAGTTAGGGGAAAATTGAAAAATGTGGTTTTTTTCTGATTGTATCTTATTTACACCAGGCTAAATAGCAGAGGAGAGTGCAAGAACGGGACGACCAGTGAACTACCTAAAACCTTGGAAGTAGGGACTGTCTCTTTGATTCCGTACAATGTGGCTTAAAGAGCAATGAAACAAGTGAGGTGATGTAGAGGAAAAAGCTTTAGATTTCAATAGTCACAATGAGGAAACTGGGAAAAAACGTGGCTGCACAAGCCATCAAGTATAATAGATGGCCCCAGCATATAAATCAGTGAGTCTTTCCTAGAATCATTAGCCATCGTCTTGGTAACAGATCTTTCTACATTTTTGAATGCTAAGAACAAGGTCCTGAAATATTCAAAGTTTTTTTTTTGTTGTTTTTATGATTTACTAAGTGAACATTAACTGGTTCTGATGAGTAAGAATTTATACAACTGGTAAAGTCATTATAATAGCATTCTTAGTGTACAATGTGCATCTCACTTCTTTGTGTTATCACTTTCAAAATGTGAGTTTATGATAAATTATCCTTCTGTGTCTTTTCTTATCACTGTGAATTTCCACTGGAGAAATAAACTGCATCTTAAAGATTTCTTATGCCTCGTCCACTGCATTATCCTAATGTACCACAAATCCTAAATCTCTGACCTCTCATTTAAGCATTCTGAACTAGCCACTCATATTGAATTAATTAAAGTGGTATTGTTAACACACACTTCACTTACTTTTATTGAGTAGTAGGACAATTGTTTCGCGGACCGTTGCCCGCATCCTCAGCTGTTGAGTGGTTCAACAGCTGAGGATGCGGGCAACGGTCCGCGAAACAATTGTCCTACTCAATAAAAGTAAGTGAAGTGTGTGCTAACAATACCACTTTAATTAATTCAATTTGATTATTCCTTCACTGTAAGCAGCTTCAAAATTATAATTTATAACCACTCATAAATCAATTTATTCCAGAATCCTGGTTCCTGAGTTCGTGTCATGCTAAGGCGCTGAAAAATATTATAACAATGGAGGAATTAATTATCCCACATGTTGGAGCTGGGCCTGGAACACTACAATTCTTTAAAGCGCGAGGAGTACATGAAGCTTAATGGGGATCCCTTTATTCTTGTAAATAAAGTAATGCAGCAAACTGTGTTTATAGCATTATATGCATATAATTACCTCTTTATTTATATATTTTTCTTCATATTATTTATTACAAGATTTTAAGTGCTTCAATACCTCAAATAAGCCTACCTCAGTGTGATGGTAGTGAGTCTGCCTCACATTCAACAGGTTGCCAAGTTCAAATATTGCTTAGGATGAGTTACCCAGATATATATTTAAGTATGATTATTGATCATATGGGTTAGTAGTATTAAGATTTGAAACTTGAGAAAGCTTGTTGCTGCCGCTACACAACTGCATTGCAAATGGTGTACACAAGGTGCTGTGCCATGTAGGACTTTTGACGAATTTGGCATTCCAGACATGACTTATATTTTTTTTTTCATGGGTGTACATTCTGTACACAGTTTGGAAAAGAATAAATCACTGCCTAAAAGAATTTTGATAAAATATATGTACACATCTGACTAGAAAATAATTAGTAGCCTGACAAATCCCAAGAGTGAAGGTTGCACTTGGTAGTTGTTTAACCTGGGCTGTTCCAATTCAACTCATCAGGCTCAGTACTTGCGCATACTCGGCTACACTTCTTGGAGCCGTTTGGAGGGGTATGTGTGACACTGGACAAAGGTTTGATGCCTTCTAATTCATTCAACAGTTGATTCAGTGATGATGATAGCTTGCCCTCAATTCCTACTGTATTGCATATGCTAACAGACCTCTGTGAAAAGAGAGTCTACCCCATGCCATCCGTTTTAAACACAGAATACTGCATAACCTTCCTTTATATGTTTTACAGCATATCAACAGCCCCAGTAATATTATTAATGACTTTGTAGCATAAGAGGAAATATTGCCTCTCAACAATGACCTTTTTTTGGTAGTTTTTTGAGATTTTTAGAATTTGTTGTATAAATCACATTTCTTGCTGTTAGCTTGTTTTCTCTTGCTGGATTCTTTTGTCTTACTTGAAAATAGTAAGATAATAGCTCAACCATAAACAATACAGATACAATAAGAACTATAGCTTTCCTGGCGACGTGTTAATTCAAAATCTTCTCGGGCTTCTAGCCAGGTAATAACTTGGCTTGACACCGACGTTTCGAAGAAGTGCATCTTCCTCGTCTTCAGGGTGAACTGATGGTTTGAGCTTGCGGAGACTGGTATTTATAAGAGCTGGGATGAAGCTAACATCTGATTGGTTCGCGAGATATTATGGCCTGGTATTTAAGATGACTGAGACATGGGCACGGACTTCGTAGAAAACTATTTATAGCAGTTATTCGGCTAATGTTTTGTGTTTGAGCACGCACCTGCTAGAAATTAAGTCTTGGAAGACTGCAGGTACAGGATTAGGTGTTAAGGCTCTTTATCATCGGTGTCCATGCTGAACTTAATTGTAGGCCAGAATCGCGATTTAGATTATTTGTTTCAGATGAGATGGCTAAGGCTTCTTTTACTCTCCTTTCCCAGTAGTTCGAACACTTTGCCACTATCTTGGTGTTAGTAAAGTTAGCTCTGTGGCTCTGTTCTATACAGTGTTCAGCCAGTCCAGATTTTTCGGGTTGCATAAGCCTTATTGATCTTTGGTGTTCAGAAACGCGTGTGGCAATAGTGCGTCCTGTTTGGCCAATGTACGCTGCGCTGCATTCGCAAGGAATGTGGTAGACACCAGGTACTCTGAGAGCTAAATTATCTTTAACTGGCCTGACCAAGTTTTTGATTTTAGGTGGTGGCTTATGGATGGTTTTGACATTATATTTGTAGAGTAGTCTACTAATCTTTCCCGAAAAATTGCCGGTAAACGGTATATAGGCTATGGCGGCTGGCTTGTCTTTTTGTTGAGTGTTCTTGCTGGGGTTTCTTTTTCGTCCGGGTCTTTTCAGCGCTGATGTGATGTCCTTGGCTGAATATCCATTTTGTTTGAGTGTGAATTTTAGGTATTGAAATTCCATTTGCAGATTATCTGGGTCTGATACAGAAACTGCTCTATGTGCCAATGTGTTTAGAATGCCCATTCGTTGTGACTTATGGTGGAAGCTGTTTGCGTTGAGATAAAGATCCGTGTGTGTAGGTTTTCGGTAGACGGCATGACCAAGAGTTCCATCCGCTTTTCTGGTAACCAGAATGTCCAGAAATGGGAGGGAAGCATTTTCCTCAACTTCCATTGTGAACTGTATTTGTGATCTAAGGCTATTTAGGTGTGCAAGAAAATCTGGAAGAGTGTGCAGTCCATGTGGCCAAATTACAAATGTATCATCTACATATCTGTAAAAATGTGTAGGTTTTAATGGGGCTGTGTTAAGTATTTCATGCTCCAGAAACTCCATATAGAAGTTGGCAATAGCTGGTGACAGAGGAGAGCCCATCGCAACACCGTCTGTCTGCTCGTAGTAGGTGTTGCCATACAGAAAATAAGTGGAAGTAAGTGTGTGACTAAACAGTGCAGTAATACCAGGTGGAAAGTGTTCTGACAATAGTTGTATTGTTTCCGCCAGGGGAACTCTGGTGAAGAGAGATACCACATCGAAACTAACTAACAGGTCCGATGGCTTCACTTTGATGTTGTCAAGAACTTCAGCGAATTGTATAGAGTTCTTCACATGGTGTACACACTTACCTACTATTGGTTGCAGCAGATGTGCCAGATGACGAGCTAGGCGATAGGTAGGGCTGCCAATAGCGTCCACTATGGGCCTTAGAGGTATCCCAGGCTTATGGATCTTCGGCAGACCATATAATCTGGGAGGTATGGAGGCAGATGGCGAGACCGTCTTCTGAACATCAGGAGGAAGGCTGGATTTCTTAATTAGCTGGATGGTGCGTCTTTCCACAGAGTTGGTAGGATCCTTTTTAATGGTTTTGTATGCAGGATCGTCCAGCAGTTGTTGAACCTTTTCTTGGTATTGCACGGAAGAGAGGAGTACCGTGGCGTTCCCTTTGTCAGCTGGTAAAACAACCAAGTTGTCGTTTTTTCGAAGGGAATGTAAGGCTTTACTTTCTTCTCGGCTGATGTTTGAAGTAGGTAGGGTTGCCGTTTTGTAAGCTCTTGCTACCTCATGGCGTATTTCTTCTGCACTTGCTGATGGAAGTTGACAAATGGCGGCTTCAATAGAACTGATGGTGTCTGCCACTGATATTTGCCTAGGCGTGGGAGCGAAGTTGAGCCCTTTAGCTAGAACCGAGGTGGTAGGTTCGTCTAGCTGGATATCGGTGAGGTTGTAGATGATACGATCGGTGTCCAATGGTGGTACAGGTTCATTCTGCTTAGATAGACTTGCAAATTTCTTAGTTTGCCGCTTAGTGCAACGCAGTAGAGTAGCATTGCCTTGTGCAAAAGAGGAGTGGTCGACTCTGTCCCAATCTAGAGGTGAAAGCTTGCTAGAAAGAAGCCAAAAGGAATCCAGTAACTTTTGATCAACGATAGACAGTTCATGTCGGGTATGCTTGATTCGTTCCCTTACCAGGGCTAAGCTGGCGCGTCTAAGTATTTTAGATGTTGAGGCATTTTTCAATGGGTAACGAAGTCTCACAAACTTGGGCGTAATTTCTTTGTCTCGGCACCTGGATAAGAACGCCAAGGAGCTGAGTAATTTACCTTTCTTTTCGCGTAGGTCTTGATGTTTCTTAATTGCCTGGTAAATTTCTTTCCCGTAAAGGAATTTAAAATAAGAACTATAGCTTTCCTGGCGACGTGTTAATTCAAAATCTTCTCGGGCTTCTAGCCAGGTAATAACTTGGCTTGACACCGACGTTTCGAAGAAGTGCATCTTCCTCGTCTTCAGGGTGAACTGATGGTTTGAGCTTGCGGAGACTGGTATTTATAAGAGCTGGGATGAAGCTAACATCTGATTGGTTCGCGAGATATTATGGCCTGGTATTTAAGATGACTGAGACATGGGCACGGACTTCGTAGAAAACTATTTATAGCAGTTATTCGGCTAATGTTTTGTGTTTGAGCACGCACCTGCTAGAAATTAAGTCTTGGAAGACTGCAGGTACAGGATTAGGTGTTAAGGCTCTTTATCATCGGTGTCCATGCTGAACTTAATTGTAGGCCAGAATCGCGATTTAGATTATTTGTTTCAGATGAGATGGCTAAGGCTTCTTTTACTCTCCTTTCCCAGTAGTTCGAACACTTTGCCACTATCTTGGTGTTAGTAAAGTTAGCTCTGTGGCTCTGTTCTATACAGTGTTCAGCCAGTCCAGATTTTTCGGGTTGCATAAGCCTTATTGATCTTTGGTGTTCAGAAACGCGTGTGGCAATAGTGCGTCCTGTTTGGCCAATGTACGCTGCGCTGCATTCGCAAGGAATGTGGTAGACACCAGGTACTCTGAGAGCTAAATTATCTTTAACTGGCCTGACCAAGTTTTTGATTTTAGGTGGTGGCTTATGGATGGTTTTGACATATTTGTAGAGTAGTCTACTAATCTTTCCCAAAAAATTGCCGGTAAACGGTATATAGGCTATGGCGGCTGGCTTGTCTTTTTGTTGAGTGTTCTTGCTGGGGTTTCTTTTTCGTCCGGCTCTTTTCAGCGCTGATGTGATGTCCTTGGCTGAATATCCATTTTGTTTGAGTGTGAATTTTAGGTGTCTTCACCAGAGTTCCCCTGGCGGAAACAATACAACTATTGTCAGAACACTTTCCACCTGGTATTACTGCACTGTTTAGTCACACACTTACTTATTGCCAACTTCTATATGGAGTTTCTGGAGCATGAAATACTTAACACAGCCCCATTAAAACCTACACATTTTTACAGATATGTAGATGATACATTTGTAATTTGGCCACATGGACTGCACACTCTTCCAGATTTTCTTGCACACCTAAATAGCCTTAGATCACAAATACAGTTCACAATGGAAGTTGAGGAAAATGCTTCCCTCCCATTTCTGGACATTCTGGTTACCAGAAAAGCGGATGGAACTCTTGGTCATGCCGTCTACCGAAAACCTACACACACGGATCTTTATCTCAACGCAAACAGCTTCCACCATAAGTCACAACGAATGGGCATTCTAAACACATTGGCACATAGAGCAGTTTCTGTATCAGACCCAGATAATCTGCAAATGGAATTTCAACACCTAAAATTCACACTCAAACAAAATGGATATTCAGCCAAGGACATCACATCAGCGCTGAAAAGACCCGGACGAAAAAGAAACCCCAGCAAGAACACTCAACAAAAAGACAAGCCAGCCGCCATAGCCTATATACCGTTTACCGGCAATTTTTCGGGAAAGATTAGTAGACTACTCTACAAATATAATGTCAAAACCATCCATAAGCCACCACCTAAAATCAAAAACTTGGTCAGGCCAGTTAAAGATAATTTAGCTCTCAGAGTACCTGGTGTCTACCACATTCCTTGCGAATGCAGCGCAGCGTACATTGGCCAAACAGGACGCACTATTGCCACACGCGTTTCTGAACACCAAAGATCAATAAGGCTTATGCAACCCGAAAAATCTGGACTGGCTGAACACTGTATAGAACAGAGCCACAGAGCTAACTTTACCAACACCAAGATAGTGGCAAAGTGTTCGAACTACTGGGAAAGGAGAGTAAAAGAAGCCTTAGCCATCTCATCTGAAACAAATAATCTAAATCGCGATTCTGGCCTACAATTAAGTTCAGCATGGACACCGATGATAAAGAGCCTTAACACCTAATCCTGTACCTGCAGTCTTCCAAGACTTAATTTCTAGCAGGTGCGTGCTCAAACACAAAACATTAGCCGAATAACTGCTATAAATAGTTTTCTACGAAGTCCGTGCCCATGTCTCAGTCATCTTAAATACCAGGCCATAATATCTCGCGAACCAATCAGATGTTAGCTTCATCCCAGCTCTTATAAATACCAGTCTCCGCAAGCTCAAACCATCAGTTCACCCTGAAGACGAGGAAGATGCACTTCTTCGAAACGTCGGTGTCAAGCCAAGTTATTACCTGGCTAGAAGCCCGAGAAGATTTTGAATTAATACAGATACAGTATGGCAGTTCAGAAAAAAACCCTGGGAGGAGTAATTCAACCTCTCAAATTATCCTTGGGCAAGTACATTTCTCCTACTTATTAGCCCACTTCCATGGCCACATGCATTAGGCTAGCAATTATGTTATCCCCCTTCCCATCAGGGCTGTTGCATCATATTATCTATCAGGTGACAAATGGCAAGCTCTAGAAGTCTAGACAAAGCTTTGTATATTTAGGGCTAAGTATCTATATGCCATTTACTATCCTCTAAAGGACCAAAGTGGCAAACCAATTTCAATCAGAAAATTGTAAGTTTTCCAAGGGTTGTATTGTAGCTACAGGTTATTACACCTAGGAAGCAAACCAAGATTCACAGAATGGCCAAGAATGTATTGGCATATAGCTCACTTTCAGAAAATGATCATGCATCCCATTTTCAATGAAGAAATTTTGTTTGCAATTTTGCCATTAAGAAAATACTGGTAAATGAATGTGTGGGAAGATGTATGTTTAGATTATATTTTCCTAAATTTTGTAAAATGAGGTTTTTTAACTTATATTGTCTAGATAAGATGAACACACTTGACAGAAACCATGCCAAATATCTTCGGGATACAATCTAATTGCAGTCACGCATGTCTTTCTGTTAGATAATTATTCACATTACTATTTTTTGGCATGTATTTATTTTTAAAATATACTCTACTACTTACAGCATTGGATGAATCAAGTTCTAGGGCCTTCTGGTAAGCTGACAAGGCTTTACCATGCTGCTGCATTCCTTGAAGAATTTTTCCTTTTCTTATCCAGCCCTTAACTGAAAAGTAGAGTTACAACAGTATAGTAGAACAATTAATAGAAGTTAGAGGAATATTCTGTGGACTGCTGAGGATACTGTTCTCATGGAAAGAAAGAAAGGCACATATACTTTGTTAGATATAGTGAAAAGTCTTACAATTAAAATAGCCTCCAAAGGTTGGAATGTGTTCTTTATTAGCACTCAGCAATGAGATGTGAAAAGTGCATTACTGTAAACAGTTAATAAATTTCCTCTTGTACATGAAGACACACAGTTCCAATATGTCTTGTATATCAATTATTCATTTGTAAGAAAATATTATTGAATTAAGTTGTTTTTGAGCTAAAAGCAATTGATAATCATGAACATTATAAAGCTATATTTACTTGGCAAGAGAACAGGAGGCAAACTCTCCTTCTCTAGGAGAATGTTTTAAATTTCCAAAATAATCAGAAATATGAATAAACTATCACATTACATATAACATATACAGTTTGCAGAATCTTCAATGACTAGATGAAAACCCCCTGACTGGGGGATGCTAGAGAGCTTGCCGAGTTCAAAGTGACAAATTTATCAGTATCTCTAATTCTACTCTACTGGCCAAATAGATGAATACTATATTATGCAGTACTGGAAGACAGTTAATTGACATCAAATACCAGTGATTCTCAAGTCTCCTCCATTCCGTGCCAGCACTGTGCAGCAACAATAAACTAGGAACATCAAAAGAGCCTGTTCTTTATTTTCACCCAAACATGTTCTATGGGTATTAATATAAAAATAATAGTTGCAACAAATCTTCACTTATCTTTTGGAATCCTTGGATTAGTTTCGCAATAAATCTATTGCATTATCAACATTAATTTCCTTTTGGTCTGGTTTTTGATGTTGTTTATTTACAGTTATGGTTACATCAAAAACCAGACCAAAAGGAAATTAAATTTGATAATGCAATAGATTTATTGCAAAACTAGTCCAAGGATTCCAAAAGATAAGTGAAAATTTGTTGCAACTATTATTTTTATATTAATATTTGTGTTATTACTTCACCGTTACTAGCTTCTTTTTACATTTATATGTTCTATGGGATTAAAATTGATTACAGTAGAGGCCATGGATCTACTCAAAACTGTCACTGTGTTTCAAAAGCTAATTTTGAACTCTGGCCGACTTATGGACAGAATGGTTATATTGCTGGAATGTAATAATTCCTCCAGAATAAAGTTCTGACAGATAATTGAACATGTTGGGAGTATTTCAATGCATGTTTCACACTCAGGCTTCCAAGAAAGTGCAGAATACCCGCCCCATCCCACGATATTGTGACTATGTCCTGTGACTGTAATCGCCAGTTTGCTTTGTAAGTCATAGCTGATTGTTGGCAAAGGCGTTAGTGAACACATGTGCTGCAGTTTCTTTTGACTGTGCAGCTGTGATTGTTACCCCTGTGCAAGTGGGCAGGTGTTCTTTGATGTCAAAACCACACATTGTTAAGCCTGAGTGTGTTTTGCGAACATCTGCAGTTCTGTACATGCATCAGCTTCTGGAAATTTCCAGTTATGTAACCAACACAAGGGGGACAAGCCCTGCCCAGTGTGCAGATTTCTCTGGGAATACATTGCATGCAAAAGATAGTGACTGCGATGGGAATTTTGTAGTGAGATGTATTGTCACCACCACAAACGTCGAAAAGAGACTATACATTCAAAATTGATACAAAAGACAGTTATTTGTAAGCAGATTGTAATAAGTTTGTGAAAAAATAAAGAGGCATTCATCGAAGTAAAGTTTTTGTTATAATATGCAAGCCCACACAGCAATACTTATTTGACAATTTCGTGCACGAATGGCTAGATAACATCTTTGTAGTAAGTCCCACTGGCAGTACTGTCTGTGAGAATTACTTATCTCCAATCAAAATTCTCACACAGTTCTGCATATGCTAACTTGTTAATCAAATGGGTTTTGGTTAGTACTTTGTTAATTGCTGCACATCTGTGCTGAATTCCAGCATCCTTGCAACAGTTGCTAAACATCTGTGCACTACATACGAATGAAGTTGAATCGCTCTATTGAGCAGCGATTTGAAAGAGACTATTTTTCTTCATTCTCTCTCGAAACAGACAACCTGTACTTTTATTTCTAAGGGATGTAAATTATTCATCAATTGTTTTAATGTTTGCTTATTTGAGCATCATTTTTGGTCAACAGCATGAAGTTAAATAACACTGAGGAAAATCCCAGTAATGTATTAGTGGCCTTGTTTTATTGGGCTCTACAATTTTAGACATTAATTTTACATTTTTTAAATCAGATACTTAAGCAAATTGTTGTAGCTTTTTCAGCTTGAAGTGTGTGCTTGTTAATGGAAAATTCAAAGAGATAGTTTGACAAAAAACATGTTAATGAGAGTAAAACATGTGCCTCATTCAAATTATCATTTCTTTGTTGCCACATTTATACCTAACCACTGTTGAAACCTAATAAAGCATTTCTTGTAATTCCAATTTTTATACTGCATGAAACGATTCAGCATTATAACAGTTACTGGTTTCCAGGTTAAACTTGGAATTTTATTATAAATGTGTTTTATTGTTAGAACCAACTGGAAAATTCATGCCAAAACCAGGATTTGAACATGGTTTTCTTGCAGTTTTTGTGGCTGCTCTATAGTTGGCATAACTATTCCCCAGATACTATGATATGTAAGTTGTCATTGAGATGTTCTCAGAAGTTATGAGACATACCGGTTAGTTGACCAGGTAATAAACAGAATCAATTGGAGGAATGAATATTATAGTGCCATGTTGCTAACAATGGTTAGCAGTAGAACTGTGTTCAAATTCCAGCTGTGGTATTGAATTTTTCAGTTGGTTTGAACGCTAAAATAAGGAATTCTTTGCCTGAAGCAACTTCATAAAAATATAACTACTATGGCTCCTTAGCAAAACTTCTCTCTAGTTTTCCATTTGTATTTATTGTGGCAAATGCTGAGAGATACTTCAACAAGGTCTTAGCAGTCTTCTTGCGGTTTCTCATCAAAATTGTTTTAATTAACATATAATTAGTTGCAATGCTTCTAGTTCCTAAATAGTTAATTAGATCTTTCAGGAAGAGCAACACATCTGGAGAATAAAGAAACATGCATACTTACTGAATTTAGGATCTAGTTCAACACATTTTTCACAATCCTTCAGTCCTAAATCAAAGGCAGCCAATTTTGTGTAACATGCAGCACGATTACTGTAATATTTTGGGTCATCTGGGTTTCTTTTTATGGCTTCAGTGTAATGCTTCATGGCAGCTGCATAGTCACCTGAAGTACAAAGAAAACAATTTTAGATTTATTTTGTAGAGACTCAATGAATCATCAACCTGGTGAAATTTCTCTCATTACAGTATCCTTCTACTTTTATACAAACAAGAATATTTAAAACATTTGTTATTGCACAAACATTGCTTCAAAATTAAACTACTACAAACTGCTGCATGGTACAAGAGGCAAATAGCCTCCAATTAAAATGGTGGAAGGGAAGCTGGTAACAGTTAAACAAATTAATAAAATAATGGAATTTTAAGTTGATTAGTTATTCAGTGCTGAACATTATTCCGAAGCTAGGCTTTCATTGTCAGTCAACTGGTGTGTTGGTTAGTAGTTTATAGATGACGTGATGAACTTGTTTCTTGAAGATGCTGTGATGGCTTGCTCAGGTCATTAACAGGTGGGAAAGTTCATTAGTCAATCTTTGTTTTTCATAATAAATATCTTCTTTCACGCAGTCAGTTCTAGTGAATGGTTCCCATGTTTATTTAAGGGCAAATGTAGGTCAAACAAGCATCATTTGACCAGATTTGCACAATGTTACATATTTTATAAAATTATAAGATCTATAAAAGATATTAAACTGAAAGGAAAAAAAAGAAGAAGAAAAACTACTCTGTGATGACTCCTATGTGTTTCATGATCATATTTGAATTAATTTCTATCTTATAAATATATTCATTTGGTATAAATTATAAGACAATGAGCCATTCTATTCAGCAAGATATTTTACTGCATATTAAACAGATCATCTTTAAATTTATCACAATATTCATCAAATCATACCAACATACCCTAGTAAAATTTGTGTGTTTTAAAAATTTCATAAAAAGTTAAATTAAAATAGAAAATTTTTTATAATAATAAGGGAGGGCACACAATATGCAAGTATAGTGTTCAATTACCACTGTTACAAAACTTTGTTAATGACTCTGTACAGTTTTTACACTATAATACATGGTATTTTCCAAGGAGCAGACGCTGTATTAAAGATTCATGAAAGCTCTTGGTGCATCATATTTTGAAGTGAAATCCATGGACAGCAAGTCCAGTTTCTAAGTGCCTCAGCTCGTAGTCTTATTCCTTCCAGTCTGATCATTGCGACTGTTGTATTGAAGTCTTCTGGTATCTCCGTCTTCTTTTTCTGGTGTTCGGCAATGGCCGCTTCATACGCCGATGTGGATGGCAGCAATAGTTGTAGTCGTAGATCTTCCAGTAGCACAGTTTCTCGGCTCAACTCATACACGAGGCATGACCTTGTGTATTTCAAGAGACATAGTGTATGATTCAGGAATGTTGTTTTTTATTTTTCTAGGTCTTTTAAGGTTGCCTGTTCTGAGGTATTGCAAGATAGTGTGTAGTTCATAAGCGATGATGGTATTTTTTATTGACTAGTATAAATTTACTACCAGTTGAGCTCTGTTTGTCCTTCAGAAATATGTTTCTAAAAATGAAAAACTTAAGTTTTCTGAAGTCATGTATTTTTAGACCTTAACAGAAAGTAGGTTTAACACTGAGTTCCCAACTTAGTAATCTGATGATACCACCATAATAATTATCATTAGCTGCCTGAGTGAATGCATTTTATTACATAAAACATATAATTATAGTTTTTAAAACAAATGTATTTAAAATAATTTGAAACCTCAAAAGCACTTACAGCATAAAAGTGACCATGCACTGCTTGATATAGAGACCTACCATTTTTAAATAGCTCATTTCCTTTTTCTTTTTCTTCTTCTGCTTTGACAGGATCAATGTAAGCCTTTCTTTCTTCTTCTTTTATTTGTTTCTCTACCTCAGAAAGCAATGCTTTTATTTCTGGAGTTCGGAATTCTGACATAGATTTCTCATATGCTGTTTTTGCACTATGGAGATTCTGAAATGTTACAAAGAAGCCATTAGTAGAGTAATTTTAACTTGCTTTTCAAACTAAAGCAATATGTTGTTACATTCAAGTGAATCAAGGGGTGGGGCGAGGGAAGGGACACTGCAAGTCTTACATTTTTAGAAAGTTCGTGGTTTTCCCCCATCTTCATAGAAATTTCATACCATTTGCTAATGAGGATGAAAGGTTAAAATTTACTTCTGTAATGTATGATTTGATAAGCCTGCCTTCTTTTGTCAAGTAGAGCCATCTGGTTAGATGAGACCCATTAGAAAACTAAAATCTACATGAACACTAAAGTATTCTCTGGTTTGTTTATCAGTATTTTAAACTTCCTCAAGCTTAGTTTAATACGAAAATTAAGACCCGCAGCTAAAATTTCAGTTATTGGTCTTTGCACAAACATATTTCTCTCAGGATTATAGAATTAAATAAGTGCTCTAAAAATATAAATATACTATGGGTTCTTTAATGGTTTTAAAGCCTTCTCAAACATAATTTGATAAAATACTTTAAGACTAGCCCAGAAATAGTTGCTTTCACCTGTAACACACATTTTGATTTCTTTACCAATCAGAGATTAATAATATAAGAATGAACAAGCAGTACGTAGTTCCTTCCCTAATTTAGAAAATGCATTATTATGAACTGACCAGACAAGTTTCAAAGAATATAGTTTAATTGCCTAACTCCATGCAAAACTATACTGAAAATGGAAAGACTTTCTAAGCAGAAAAAATGACCCACACTATCTAGGCTATTTCTAGGCATAGATGACAGCACTAAGAACTGCAGTTCAAGTTAACAAGTACTCTGAACTGTTTGGCTATACATTTCAGTTTTAGAATGCAACCAGCTATTAATGCATCTCATATCAGATAATAGTTCAATTACAAAACATTTACACAAAATGTAATTTTTCTTCCCTACAAAGTTATTTGTATCTAAATTCAACCCTTCAGGGAAAGTAAAGAATAATGGTTATAAGAAAAATGTAGTATAAGCATTTCTTCACTGTAGTTATTTTCATTTAAACCTACACTACATATTTATTTTAATGCATTTCATACTTACCCCTAATTTCTTATAAGCATTGCCAATTCTAGTAAATGCCTTTGCAATCAATTTGAAGTCAGCCCTATTTTCTCTACCAACCTCAATTGCCTTTTCACAATGTTCAATGCATTTCTTATATTCTTTTTGTTCAAAATACACAGCTGGAAATAAATAAATAAATTTATATTTAGAAAAGCAATTTTAAAAAGCAGTATACAAACAAAACAGAATGTAAAATAAGTACCTGCTATATTGGTTAAAAATGTGATATCAGTCCCATTTAATTGCACAGCTTTATTGTAATGCATTAATGCTTCCTCAAAATTCTTTTTCTTGTATGCTTGGTTGCCCAGTTCTTTCTCCTTTAATGCCTGAAATGAAATATACAAGTATAATTTAAGAGAACATCACATGCCTTTTACTCAAAAGCTTACCTTGCACTTGCCACAATTGCAGGATAAACAGAACTTTTGGTCTCATATACATGGAAGGTAAAGCATAGTTCAATACTAACATAATGCAACAAATTATAAGGCCACTAAAAACTTTCTTAAAAAATATAGCATTCTTTATGTATTTTGAGCTCCTGAAATCGAAGATGATACTCAAAACATTGTATCGCCCGCAGTTTTTGAACAAATCTCATATTTTACAATAACTATGATATACACAAACAAACTATATGAAATAATTGTATAATTTTGAAGCTGCTTACAGTGAAGGATAATCAAATTGAATTAATTAAAGTGGTACATATTAACACACACTTCACCTACTTTTCTTGTGCAGGACAATTGTTTCGCGGACTGCTGCCCGCATCCTCAGTTGCTCAGTTTTGGATTCCAAGAAGTTGTGGGTGTGTTGGTTGTGGTGACATCTGTTGGGCAGGTGGTGAGACTTGTTAAGCAATCCTTAGGGGGGAACTCCATGTTCATCAATGTGTGGCGGTATTTATGAATGTAGATTTTTTCCCATGCTGATAATTGAAACGGATTCGAAAGTTCTTTCAATAGTTTGATGTTCGGGTTGATTTTGTGTCTTCTGTGCAATAAAGAACACAAAAGACACATCAAATCA
Organism: Hymenopus coronatus; assembly: GCA_030762935.1. Taxonomy (NCBI): domain Eukaryota; kingdom Metazoa; phylum Arthropoda; class Insecta; order Mantodea; family Hymenopodidae; genus Hymenopus; species Hymenopus coronatus. The sequence goes on along the minus strand of CM060884.1, from coordinate 46,628,777 downwards.
AAATAGCCGGACAAATCTGCAGTAGCACATCACTTTTGGGAAGCACACCACGAAATCAACCCGAACATCAAACTATTGAAAGAACTTTCGAATCAGTTTCAATTATCAGCATGGGAAAAAACCTACATCCATAAATACCATCACACATTGATGAATATGGAGTTCCCCACTAAGGATTGTTTAACAGTCTCATCGCCCGCCCAACAGATGTCACCACAACCAACACACCCACAACTTGGAATCCAAACCCAAGCAGTAGTGGTTCAACAGCTGAGAATGTGGGCAATGGTCCGCAAAACAATTGTCCTTTACAATAAAAGTAAGAGTGTGTGTTATAGTACCACATTAATTAATTCAATTACACTATATGAAGTTCAGAAGTGGCGCATCACTTTCACTGTTTTCAACACTTGCACCCCTAGTGACACACAGCTTACTTGCACATTGCAAATGGCACTGCCATCCTTTAACAGTGTTTGTGCAAGGAAATATGTGTTACTGTACACTGTCTACCCAAGGTTGTGTAAACTATTCTAACTGTCTTGTTATATTAGTGGTGAAGTTGTGAAAAAAGACTGAAGAAACATTACTACCTCTGTGAGAAAGGTCTACCATACCTGGGATGATACCAGGTGATATGAATCAAGCAAGGGCTCCACAGTTTGTTATGTATAAATTTATGATGGGGGGCAACAGGACAGAAGATGTCATTATGACTTGGCATTCCTATGGTATGGAGGGAGAAACAGAATTGTACCGCTGATTACTACTTCTGCTCTTATAAGGTTGCAGGTCTCAACAAAAGTATCTGAACATTTGCTCAGCAAATTTACTTACTGTTCCACATGACATAGATTCACCAATTCCATAGCCTCTGTAGACATTAGGTATGCACGACTGTGATAACACATACCGTGCAGGATACAGATGATAACGGGTTTGAAGTAAGGCCCCTTTTCTGTTCACTCAGGCAGCTCTAAATGATTTAGACTAAGATCTGGGACTGACAAAAGATAAAACACAGCTCTTAGGGTCAAAATTACATGAAAAACATATGTTAACAGCTGATATGCCTGTTACATTTTTACAGAAAAAGGGACTTGACATTCATACAATATTCTGTTTAAACCGTTTTAGTGGGTCAGTCAACTTTCTGTATGTGTCTGGTGATTGGAGACAGTTTTATTGACTCATCTAAAAGGAGCTTGAATTGCTCAGCGAATCATACATGCCTCAATACCTGTCGGCCATTCTGTACACCTGACTGAAATACATGACAGCCAGTTATATAAAACTTGGGTGAAATATGTAGGAGACATCTTTGCCAACATCCCTACAAAATTTGCAAATGATGCTTTTAAGCTATTAAACCTACAGAACGCCATAAAATTTACTCAAGAAACAGAAAAGAAGGTTGGCTACCATTTTTGGACCTAAAAATCATAAGATGGAAAAACAAAACAAAATTTGATATTTACAGAAAACCCACACACAGAGACAGTTACATCAAAAAAAACAACTTCAACCCAAAATCACATCAACATGCAATTTTTTACAGCCTGACACATAGATTAATAAACACACCACTGTAAAAAGGAGAATATGAACCAGAACACCAACACACAAAGAAAGTTGCAACAGCAAATGGTTTCGAAACAGATTTAGTGAACAAACTAATACGAAAATACAAGAAGCAAAAAAAGATCAAAGGTATCACCACACTAAGCACAGGAGCCAACCCAAATCTAAAATATAGAAAATTCATATTCCACCCACATATGCCCAACTAATTTAAAAAATGCTTCATTATCATAACATACAGCTGGCACCTCAAAACAAATACAACTTAAGGAACCTATTAAACAACCCAGTAAAAGACACTATATCAAACAAATCAAAATCTGGCATTTACCAAATAAACTGTGAGGATTGCCCCAAAATTTACATTGGACAGACTAAGAGAAACCTTCAAATAAGATTGAAAGAACACCTCAGGAACATGAAACTCAAGCAAACCGACAAATCTGCAGTATCACATCACTTCTGAACATCACAACACAACATCAAACAGGACATCAAACTTATTACACACGTAAAACTACAACTGAACTAGCAATTTGTGAAAGGATACGCATAAGAAAAAATGCACACAGAGCTATGAATTTTTAAATACCACCGACAGACGACATTTTAAGGTTACTCCCAAGAAAACCAGATGGCAACACAGATGAAATTACGATAGGAACCTCCCCTTCTGAAGCCAGTCAAACACCTGCTGACAATGAAAATAAGTATCTTTGAAATGCATCTGGGAAAAAAACTTAGTAAGTGAAACTATAATGTCTATATTTGACTCAAATTAGTTACATAATAAGTTATTAATTGTTATTACTGCTTAAATGTTAGTGCAAAACCTCAAAATTTCACAAACCAAAATATGTGCCTATGCAAATTGTAGTCTGTAATTAGGTAATTTACATTGGTAAAAGTACTTAATAAACAGTAGAATGGTTTCAGATCACTTATGGCTATGTGCATCATTCTCAATCAACATTTTACCATGATAAAATACTGACTTTGCCATGATCAATGGTCATTTGTGGTGCATCAAGGATAAACGTTTATCAAGAATTTAATGGCCAAAACTGATCAGCCTCCAGTCCGTTTTTTGTATTTTTTCCCTCAATTATGTTGTAATGCTGAAATGGCAATAGATGTTAGAACTCTTAACCAAAAGAAAATACTCCATTTTTGCCAATGAACACATCCTAATAAAGTTATGCTGATCTGGTACTTTGAGGTTTTAAATGCCTTTAGACTTTTTATGTAGTTGGCGACAAATATCCTGACCAAAGATGAAACAGCATCACATATCACAATTATTATTTGTTGAATCACAGTTCCATGAGCAATCCAGAAATAAGAGAAGCAACAAATTGATTTAGTGTAATTTGTATATTTTAGGATATATAAAAATACGTGTGTTAAAATTGGGTTATCTAAGTCACCACTAACATTTGAAGTTATCATGATGCTTTATTCCCTTCTCTTTCAGATGGCAAAAACTGTCAACCAAGAGAAATGGAACTTTAATATGTAAAAAAAAAAATTCCATAATACTTTGTTTTTCTATCATTTCTAAGACTAAGGTTAAATTACTGCCCCTGTCTTTAGTTTTTGTCTTTTCTTAAAAATTGGATGTTAAAATTAATAATATATTTCTTATATGTTTAAAGAAACTTGAACTTCTGTTTTACACTGAACAAGTATATGCAAGTGCTTCAGCAAAAAGAGAGATGAAAAACAGATGATGCAAGTTACTTCCAGGTGTGTTCAGTCAAGTTTACCTGCAAAGAACACAGCATTCAACCAAGGTCAATGCCTGCCAGCATTTAACATTTGTGCACTGCTGTATGATGATTACCCTTGCCAAATTCTTACCGTGGTAACGTGAATATTCATGACAGGTTTCTTTAACAAGAATGGTGCATACAGCCATAAATTTAAAACTTAACTCAATTAACCACACTAAACATTATACATTGTCCACAAACCATTAAACCTATAAGTCCCTATCTAAACAGTACAAATGATAAAATTCCAGATATCTTTTTTTTTTTTTTTGAAAATCCTAACAAATGTTTATACTGTATTTATTTTAAGGGCAGAAATACCTCGGCACAACAAAAATGTTACCATGGCCTTACTTTTTGTCCTAAAGCAATGAAAGTTTGCAGAGTTAATTGTCTTGATATCTTTTATGACTTTGCTATTTTATAAGTAATTTTGTCAACAAATAAAGAAATTACACTACACTGGAATTTTCCAAACATCAAAAAATGTATGTACAATTCTTAGTATCCTTTCAGTTAAGTTGCTTGAAAATAAGTGTACTTAAAGTATTAGAATTATGCTGTATTTTGGCACAGAAGTTATTTCTCTATCGCCCTTCAATGATTTTTGAAGTATTATTCAAGGTACGTCAGTTTTTTTATTTCAAATTATTATGTATTTCATAGCACAATACCTATAGAATCTAAATCAAAAGAAAACTAACTGCGCCAAAATACTCAATGTGGGCTGAAATGTGTGTACAAAATACCATTACAATATCTCAAATAGTTTCCAAGAAAAAGGTACATAAATGTGAAAAATTATAAACCTGAGAAAAGAAAATTTTGTTTGATTGTTTTATTTAGGGAGTGATCTACATACTTAAATACTGCCTAAAATACACCATAACTGTAGTCAGCTTCTTCTTCCTGGTCAGAAACTAAAGAAACATCCCTTCTAAATACTTATAACTATGTTTGCTTGTAAGAAATGTAGAAAAACAAGGGATCAAAGCTGATAATCAAGCAAGCAGAAAAAGAGGGTGTGGCATGACAAGTCCTAACTTTTTAATTTATTTGGACCACAAATAAATCAAATTAGGTTATGAAACTTAGGGAAAATAAAGCCGAATGTATTAGCAATTATTTAGTGAAATAAAAAAAAAAAAAAAATTGAAAAATTTGCCTGTCATACTAGTATTTTTTAATATTTAAGTTGTTATTTATCTATTATTATAAAATGTTTTTATGCTGATAAAATTAATGGCCAGGAAAGTTTTTACAACAATAAATAGGGCTGGCACTATAGCATATATGTAGAGCACTGTCTGCTGTGCGAAGGATTCCAGGATTGATTCCTGGCTAGGACTAGGCAAGTTTTCTCTACAAAGGATTATTCTCTATCCTCCCCAGATTCTGTAAGTGTGAATGAGAGTGTGAATATGTGAGGGATATGAAGTATAAAAGTGCAAATAAATAAAATGCAATGATAGAACCACTGCAGATATGTATGTTCCAAAGATAAAAGCTGCCTATGTGTCCATTGCAGTTAAAGGTGTGTGCATATATGAGTGTGTGAGGGGGATGATTAGAAACTAAGGTTACAAGGCCTGCTAATAGTGTACAGTAATTCTAATACATACGATTAGTAACTGTGGAGAGTTTCAGCCATCTGCCATCTACAGCGTTACAGCAAAGTGAACACAAATGGCAACTCATTTGGAAAACTGGTCTTGCAAGAAATTTTCTGTTATTAGATTTCTGTGGGGCAAAACATGTAACCACGGCTGACATTCACCAATAGTTGGTAGAGGTTTCTGAAGAGACTGTAATGCCTCACACCATCATGCTGCAGAATGATGTCAAAAGTTTGCGGTCAGTAGAGAAAAAGTCACTTTCAAGGATCACAGTGACCAACCCAGCACGGCATCCACAGATTTGAGCACAGCTCGCATGGAGCAGCTGATTCAAAACAACTGGAGGATCGCGTTCATTACAACATGGCGGTAGAACTGAGAATGTCTTTTGGAAGCATTCATCACATTGCTCATGATATTCTGCAGTACTGTAAAGTTTGTTCCTGGGTATGTGGTATCTGTGGTGGACAAAGAGGTGCAGGGGTGGGTTTTCTCTGGGTTCACCAGCGCCCCCCCACGTTACATAGTAGTAAAAGCAGGCTTTAAATACTATAGAGAAAAGAAGATTAAGGTGGTGTCAACTGCCAGGAAGGTGACGATCGCAGTGTTTTGGGACAGCATGGGTGTCATATTAGAGTAGCTGTTTAGAAAGACGGCACATAGTGACCACTGACCGATACTGCGAGACCATGACACGACTGCGCGAAGCAATAACAAGAAATGGCCAGGACTCCTAACAGAGTGTCATCTTCCTTCATAACACGTGACCTCATACAGTCCAGAAGACCAACATACAGTTGAAGCAGTTTTGCTGGGATACCATCGAACACCCTCCCTACAGCCCAGATCTCACTCCAAGGTACTTCCACTGTTTTACTAATTTGAAGGAACACCTAGGAGGCCGACGATTCGCTTCAGACAAAGAAATAATAATAAAAAAAAAAAAAAAAGTAAATGGCATGTTATTTATCGACACTCTTTAACTACAGTGGTTCTCAGCGTCCCATTCTCTACTGGGCGTGAAAGACTGCTTAATTTTGCTCAGAGGCCTCTCTATCAGGCTTGAGGTTCTTTTACGTGCCGTAAATCTATGACACGGGACCAATGGCTATACTTCCCTTCCGAAGGAAGCCATGCTAAGGATTTTTACACCCAAAAAAATCCATTGTCCTCCGCCGGGTTTGAACCTGCGACCTTGGGCATATGAAGTCAGCATAGTAACCATTACACCACGGAGGGCGATTTCAGACAAGGAGGCGCAACACTTCACAATGTTGCAAGGACAGGATTTTTACCAGGAGGGAATATTCACTCATCCCACGAAGAGACAAGTGCCTCAATCAATATGGAGACTATGGAAAAATAAGCTTATGTATGTACTATCAGATGGCTGTATTGGTTTTACCCAATAAAATATAATAATTTCACTGCAGGATTTGTAACCTTAGTTTCTGATCATCCCTGTATCTGTGCACGTGTGCATGTTGTGTGTGTGTATATATATATATAAATAACTGCATTATTAGATTTTAAATTACAAATTTTTCTGTAGTTTTGAAAAATGGTCTGGCAGCTGTACCAAAAAAATTAAATAGCTGATGTGAAAATATTATACCAAAGTAACAATTAGTTTTTTTGCACAAAATGGAAAGAAAAGAACATTAATAGCTCTATACTTAATGGCTGCATGTTTCCATTCATTATTTCTTCTTTGGTTATACTGTAATAAAAACTACTACAAAACCTATTGACAATTAAGACATGCATCAATAATCCTAAAATATAATAGAACCTAACTATAAAACAATAGAGAATTAGTGAGCTGGTTATTCCACTTCTAATAAAATCTTAAAACTTAAATCTACAATGCTGTAATTCTTACTGAAGAAAAATAAGCATTTCACAGAGAGTACACAGAGAGTACCTAAATGGTAAGTAAACAAAACCCACTTAACATTTTTATGTACCAAGCAATTTAGTTTAATTTTAGTTAGTTCACTGTATATCCAATTACACTCTTTAAAATTAGTTACTATCTTTTTTTTTTTTTATATATATTCTTTTCTTTTTTGAAAGCAAATGTTAAGCTGCTTACTGCTCTTTTCTCTGGAGGAACATCTTCATCCATTTTTTCTGGTTTTGGTTCAGACTTCTTACGCTCTGGTTTAGGGGGTGGGGTAGTGTCCATTTCTTCATCTCCCGTTGCATCCAAATTCAGATTTAACAGAACACTCAGAGTTGTTAGTACTCTGGTGTCATTAAGTCGCTGGCTAAAAGAAAAAAAGATGCAACTTTTAGAAAAAACATTAATGGAGTCAAAATAACTTTTGGGAAGGCTAAAACATTAACATTTGACATGGCTACATTCCAGCCTAGTGTGTGATAATATCACACAGCAAAAAACTGATAATATACAAGTTTACCAAGAAACTTTCATCCTGTTAAAACTGTTACAAAAATCTGTGATTGGATTAGAGATTTTTATTCAATGACAAACAAGGATGTCCTCTCTTTTTTTCAATTTTTACATAAATGTAATAATGTAAGAAATTAGAAACAGCACAAAGATGATCATATAAATCAATATTTACATCTGGACACCCAGATTTTTGCTGCTGATTTGGTCTTGCTAGTCACTTCAGCAAAAAGGTTTACAAACATCAATCTACATATAATTTAACATTATTAGCTGATAAATAACACATGGAAAACAAAAGTAATGCTATTTTGTGTCAAAGTATCTGTATGCAGCAAAATTTCTATAAATTATAACATTTTAGAACAGTTTCTGATACTAAATTATCTAGGTTTTATACTTTCTTTTTACATCATCTAGACATAGCATAATATAATTCCAAAACAATAATCTGCTGACATTATCAACAGGATAATAAAACTTTGAAAAGTCCAAAAAGCTACCCCACTCTCACTTATACAAGACCTGGCAAAACCTGCAATATCAGAATTTATAGTAGAGGCACTCAACAAATTGAATAGTAACATTAAGTGGCAGGTGTATTCCTTGATCTCTATAAGGCATTTGACTGTATAGACGATGATAAATTACTTGAAACATTTAAGTACTATAGGATAAGAGGCATAGCAAATCAATTAATCTCACATTTCTGAAAGAAAGAACCGAAATAAAAGAGATTAAATTTGATGCCAGCAAATCTGTGAGAAACTACCATTGGACATTGGGAAAGTGAGAAATGTCCTATAAAGGGTTATGTACTTGGGCCCCTCTACTGTTTTCACTATTAACTAATGATGCACCTAATTTGTAAAACTCTAAATGCATCTCATATGATGATGGTAGCACTGTTATATATTAAGGAAAAAAGTATTAATGAATCAGAACAACAAATAAAAGAAAGTGCAGATTATTTATTAACATACTTTAAAAGGCATAATTTAAAGTGTAATAAAGGTAAAATAAAAATAATACATGTTATAGACAAACTAGTTAGCTAGTTCCTCAGACAGATAATGAAATTGTAAATGAAATCAATGACATTATTAAATATTGATGAGTTAACTGGGGGTATCATATTCAGCGCATGTGTAATAAGGTTAGTCACTTACTAAAACACTTTTCGGGGCAACCTCTGGCTGCGGTAATGACATTTATTCTCTTTACCACAAGGTGCCATGGTTGTTGAAGCTTGTAAGCATCCTTTTTTTTTTTTGGGCAGGGTGACATAGCCACTACAAATTACCCTGCTGGAAATCTCGGCTGTTAGCCTGTTCTTCATAACGGATTTTCATCCAGTTGCTCACTATTGGATGTGTTGGCACGCCATAATATACAAGTCTTAGAGTCAGCCTAGGAGACTCTATGCAGTCAAAGTTGTCTGTTCTGCCTCAGGAGGACTTCCAAACATCAGGTCACATGGTAAACATAGCTCCTTGCCAAATATCAAGCTGGCTGGCATCTACCCAGTAAAAAACAAAGTAAATGGCGTGTTATTTATGGACGCTCTTTAACTACTGTGGTTCTCAGCGTTCCATTCTAAATTGGGTGTGAAAGACCACTTAATTTTGCTCAGAGGCCTCTCTATCGGGCTTGAAGTTCTTTTACATGCTGTAAATCTACGACACGGGACTAACAGCTTTACTTCCCTTCCGAAGGAAGCCATGTTAAGGATTTTTACACCCGAAAAAAAAAACATTGTCCTCCGCTGGGTTTGAACCTGCGACCTTGGGTATATGAAGTCAGCAATGTCATGCGTTGAAGAGTAATATCCACCATGAAAAGTGGCATTCTCACATCTCAATCTCTCTGGTGATTGGCCACACCCTTCCTCAAATGTTCTTCTGCGTCTTGATGTACCACTCAAACATACCATCAGACTGTGGGTGGAGAGGTTTATAGGCATCTTGTGCACTCCAAATTGCTCAAGTATTGTCGCCCTCCATGGTGTAATGGTTACCATGCTAACTTCATAAACCCAAGGTTGTGGGTTCAAACCCGGCGGAGGATGATGGATTTTTTCGGGTGTAAAAATCCTTATCATGGCTTCCTTCAGAATGGAAGTAAAGCTGTTGGTCCTGTGTCGTAGATTTACAGCACGTAAAAAAACTCAAGCCTGATGGAGAGGCCTCTGAGCAAACTTAATTGCTCTTTCATGCCCAGTATAGAATGGGATGCTGAGAACCACAGCAGTTAAAGAGTGTCCATAAATAACACTCCCTTTCCATTTTTTGCTCTAGTATTTCATCGGATTAGACTCAAAGTTGGTGCATTATGAGACAGTTCAAGATGGTCTTGGTCTCCTGGTTAGGGATGGTGTACGCCTCTATACTCTGTGTCAAGTTAGTTCAGTCCTGATGTCAACAACTGTGGCTCAAATCACCACATGTTAACGGTACAGGTGCGCACATAAGTTTTGCAACACTAGCGATATATATAGCAGCGCTAACTTGTTGACAATAAATCGAGTTTAGTAACAGATTAACTTATTAAATCTGTAAGTTACAGCATTACTGGTATCGTGCAGAAGCATAATGGTTACCTCTAATCGGAATCCTGCAGAACTTCAACTCCTGAAAGAGAAGCATTGTCATCTCCCAATGTATGTTCACAGTCGCTTGAACTGCTACCGTCGGTGATTACAAGTCTTTCAACAACGTTATCGGTGAGTCCATCCAGGCACCACATCTTCTCTTCTTCTTTTACTGCATGCTGAACACAGTTGAACCAATCCAGCGAAGTTATATTTTGTACTGAAGTGGCAAGCAGGATGCGAACATCACTCTGCTTAAAGGTGATGTTGTGTCTACGCACATAGCCTTTCATCTGACTCCAGATTAGCTTGATTGGATTAAGTTTACAATGGTACAGTGGCAACCTCAGAATGGTGTGACCTGCACTTTTTGCTGCCTCATCCACAACGTACTTATCGAACTGTGTTCTCACATTTTTTACAATGGCTACTAGTTCAAGTTTAACCATCTCGGCACTAAACTCACACGCATGGTCCTGAAGCCACTTAATAATGTCATCTTTCCTCCAAGACATATTGGGGATGCATTCTGCTTTAACACTGTGGTAGCTAGCGTTATCTAATACGATAACAGAGTTAGGCTCAAGTTTCAGAAGGACAGATTAAAACCACCGAAGAAAAATATCACCAGTCATTTCTTCATGAAAGTCCTTGGTGCTTTTGGATTCAAAAGTCAATAAACCACCTTCTACAAAACCAGTTTCACTTCCAATGTGAACTATGATGAGTCTTCTTCCTTTGCCTGTTGGTTCTTTCAGACCTGTGGAGAGACCAGAGAGAAATGCTTGTTTTTTATCTCTCACGGTTGTGTCACACCAAGCTGAAGAAGTTGTATATCCCTCATTCAGTCAAGTTTCGTCAAGGAAGTAAATTTTGCGGCCCACACTGCGAAAAGCTTTAATCTGGCGCAAATATTGATGTCTCCACATCACAATGTCATCTCTGTCCACCATAATTGGTATCCGCCCTCGCAATTGAAATTTAAATCTGACATCAATCAGCAACCTGTGGAGAGTACTTCGTGAGAAATGTGGCAATTCTGTGTCGGAATTAGTGCCTGCAAAATTTTATTTAAAGTCGGTGGTTCATTTCTGAAGAAACAATCATGAACTTTACCGCGAATAGCACTTTTCGCAAACTCATCGTATTTCTCCGAACGTTTTTTACGTTTACACGATTTTCCCGGTGTTCTTAGGCCTCCGGATGCTTGCTGTTCCATTCTAACACTATGTACACTAAATGCAGAAATGCCAAGGAGATCACCCGTTTCTTTTTCGATATTCTTTATGGCCGATTCGGGGTTTCTTTCTTTAAGCCCCGTGAAACAATGTGTAACCATTCGCCTCTCGCCACTTTTTAAAGGCTTACCTCGGTTGTGTTTTATTATGGCTGAAGCACCGGTATGTTCCATGATTAAGAGCTTACTGTTTTTAAACTGCATATAGCAAGTCCCCTGGGCTTGTGAGGCATGCGAGATGTACAGGAAATACAGTCTTAAATAACACATTATCAGAAGCGACCCTGCACTATAAACAGTAACAGCTTAATCAGCATTCACCTCGAGAATTACCGGCTGTTTAAGAGAGCTGTCTGGTATAGGCTTGTAACTTATTGTGTATATAATACCAATGTTCTTTAGTAATATAAGTTAGCTGCATTTTATTTAACAGTAATAAGTTAATAAAGTCAATATATAATTTCGCCGGTCTTCTGTCTAATCTATATGTTTTTTATAGAATGTGTACGTCTGTTGTAAATATTCCTTTCAGAATTCACAAACCCAGAGCCATCTGCTTGGTATGTGTCGGATATGGATAAAATGTCGGACTATTACCTTTTATAAGAATCGAAGCATTGCATACTTTTCTCTCCGAAACTAACTCGCGCAGAGCAGTGATCTGAAATCTATTACAGTACTGTACTTTTAGGAGGCTGTTACAATATGCATCCACGTAAAAGTTAACACCCATTACCTTCCCTGAACCAATCAACAGCCCAACGCTCTTTTGCTTCAGTATCTCTGTCTCTCTCTCTCTCTCTTCCCTCCCGTGTGTTGACATTAGGACTGAACTAACTTGAGGCAGATAATAGGCACTTGGAGTAATCCATGGCAATCAAGAAATACTTATCCTCGTTTGACATAGGGAATGGCCCAGCTATATCAATGGCTGTGTTTGTCAGGTCCTCCCATGCCATACTGCTGCATATGACCCCACTAGTCTGCAGGCTGCAACTTGCCATACAAACATGACATTGCAACATTACCTCTCAGCATATGCCCTTAATCCCAGCCAATAGTACTATTGGATATTAATATAATAATTAATAGTTGTAACAAATCTTCACTTATCTTTTGGAATCCTTGGACTAGTTTTGCAATAAAATTGTGACCGTGTTTAGGATGGTAAGACTAAACGTCATTTGGAAACCAGAGTAAAAAAACACTTTGGGAATATTAAATACAAACAAATTGATAAATCAGCTGTGGCAGAACATTTTAAATAAATCCAGGTGTTAAATTATTAAAACACTTAAATGGACCCATAGATTTAATGGTTTGGGAGAAAATATTTATATTAAAGTATAAAATTCATGCAATAAATTTTGATATACCTTCAATTGACTCTCACCAAATTTGTTTTGATTCCAATAATTAGTAATACATTAGTACACAATCCACCTAGTAGCAGTAACCATAACAATGTTAATAAACAACATCAAAAATCAGACCAAAACTGAGACCAAAAGGAAATTTATGCTGAGGATGCAATAGATACTTTATTGCGAAACTAGTCCAAGGATTCCAAAAGATAAGTGAAGATTTATTACAGCTATTAATTATTATATTAATATTTGTGTTACTTCACTATTACTAGCTTCTTTTTACATTTTGTACTATTGGAGTTTGTCGATGATTGGTTAAAAAAAGTCTTCTAGAAGTTTTCATGTGTACTTCCTCCAGGAAGCCTTACTCCAAGGAGGGATCAGCTGCTCTCTCTCTCTGGGGCTTTCCTATGAACACTACTCTTTCCTTGGTCTTCAATGAGTCCCATTGGATCCAGTATTCATTTACACATTACTCCCGAGTGCAATGTCTTCCCAGCTAGCTATAGTCCCTGCCTCCACTTCACTCCAAGTCCACAGGCTGCTCCCTCCTCAAATTAAATTGGTTGTTATACTTTGATGCTCTTTAGCTATTATGGTCATCAGTGTCCCATTTAAAAGGTAACCAATGTAAGAGACATTCAATATTGTAATAGTACTTTCCAAAATAATAATCTTACTAATTGGCCTTCTCCATTAATCCTGTTTAACTTGATGCATAAAATGATCCATACATGGATGAAGTGTTGGCATCGAGTGGCGAGTACAAATATAATACTGAAAAATTGCCTGATAGTTGGCATAATTATATGAATATTACCCAAATGCAATATGTAAACACTTTGTATTCTGTGTTCTCTGAAGTTTCTGTAACACTTTTAAATATTCTGATATTAACTTATTCAGAATTGTTTCTCATTTTCAGCAAGTCTATTTTCAAAACTCTCAACTTAAGAAGAGAGTAAAGTTTACCTGCAGGCTGTAGTTTATCATATAAGCACATATGCTCAGAGTTAAGGCCATTCATAATTTTTAAATATTTGTAATGGGCCAATAGGTCAACAAAAAAAAATCTGATGTATTCCATTCACACGACTTTCTCTACCTAACTATTGTTAAAAAGCTTATGCTTCTCTTTACTTCATGCTAATCCAGAAAAAATTAGTCTTATTTTTGCTTCCTTCTAAGTAGAAGCGAAATAAGGGAGTGCCATAAGTTAAATTGATAGTCAAAAGCTGGTTACTATGTGACTGAAGTTCCTATGTATATACAGGAGTTAACAAATTCCTGAGAAAAGTGTAAGTTTTCAAAGCTGAAACCAAAAACAATTTTTTATGTGGTAAGTTTTTGTCCATCCTTTATGGTTTAGCGGTTATGCAAAATTCCGTTCAATTCATCAGTCTTCAGAAGCTATTCCCAGAAAATTCAAGATATACATTTTATTTGTCAGGTAAATATCTTTAATATATGATATTTTAATCAAAATCGTTAACCATTTTTGAGAAAATCAACATTTTGGAAAAAAGTTCCATGTAAAGAATAGTTGGGGGTGGGGGGGATTTTCTTGGAAATCTTCATGACGCATCCTTGGAAGATACTGAACTTAAATACTAAGCTATGCTGCACACACACACACACACACATGGACATTTTTCTAAAACTGCTTTTTTTTTCTTTGATTCAGGGGGACCCAAAAAATGTATTTCCGGTGAAATCTCGGTATCAAATTACTGGGTGCATTACAATACCTTCTCTATACACTATGTAGATAGTACGTGTAGAGAAAGTAATAATTGACAACAAAACACATTCACACACCAGACTCTGGACATTTTGGGAAATCTTTAAAGAACAATTTCTCAAGCCAGCTAGGATATGAAATTAGAAGACAAATAAAATCTATGTAAAGATATATTTATGAACATTATAATGCTAGCTGAAAGAAGCCATAATGGAACAATGGTTGAATATTGCTTTAATACTGAAAATTAATTTTAGTTTTAACTTACCCCAAATTATGTGGATTAACCTGAAGTTCTTGAATTAGTTTAATATAATCAGGATCATCCAAATATGCCCTGGTTCGTGGATCTGCTCGAAGCTTAACAAATATATCTGAAGACATAAAAGGATTTGACATTTTAAAAGTTGCAAGTTGTGCTCTCACTCCTTGAAGTCCTTCCTTCAACTGAGCATTATCTGGTTCACATTTTAATCCTTCTTCATATGCTTTTACTGAATCTTCAAGACGTCCTAAGTAGGCAAGTGCACTTCCTTTCCTTGAATAACCCTATAAGACAAAAACAGAAATTAAAAGTAACAAAATTTGAGCAATAGTAAGGAAGAGAAAAGTAAAATAAAACAATTTCTGAATGAAATTCAGTATTCTGTCCTTATGTTGCACACTATCTGGGCCCACTATAAGGAGGCAGATGAATACAAGGGTCCCTGAATGGTGTGTGTATATATATCTCTACAATCAACATGTAATTTATTATTATTATTATTAGCACATATAATTCAACTATTTGTTCCTTAATGTGTACAATTCCCTAATGATGTATAATTATTTGATTTAGTCTTTCTAACATTCACGCTTCCTTAATAAATTATTTGTTTAATGTCATTCCTAGTATCTTAATAGTCTTCATCTTGTGATCTGGAATCAAAACAAATTTGGCGAGTCAATTGGTACTACATAAATATATATTTGATTCCAGTAGTTAGCAATGCCTTAGTACACAATCCACCTAGTAGCAGTAACCATAACAAAATAAATAAACAAGATAAAAAAAACAACTGTGGTGACGATGCAATAGACCATTTTATTGCGATACTAGCCCTTGGATTCTAAAAGATATGTGAAGAATTGTTACCATTATTAATTATTATATTAACCACCATTCAACCCTTTACATTTAAACATTATGTGCAGTTCATCTTTCTCCTCCTCACAAATTGGACATAGTTCCTGCCTCACTCCTCCCAACTTCCATATCCCTAGTCAGAACCATATAACGCCTGATCTCTCATTTCTATTGCAAGCTTTAAGATATTCTTCCTTACAGTTTCCTTCACCTTGTTATATAATTGGACTAACATCTGTCATCTGTGCCCTATCCGTATCTTCTAATCTGTCTCTTGTTTCTCTCCAAAACCCCTTTATAGGTTTATACTACACACATCTAAACTGTTCATCAATTGCTCTTTAATCTTAGCAAACCACATATTACTTTTCACATATTTCTTTGAAACCTTAAACATACTATCAGAACATCTGATTTTGGTAGTAGCTGAATGCGAAATACGTACTTAAGGACCCTTTCCCTTATCTGACCTCTAATACTTACCCTCCCTAATTTTGCCTCGCTCCTGCATTAACTGTACAATGAGTGACTCCTAAAATTAGCTTGCAAAATATTCTCAACACTAAATCCAATCCGTCTCGCCCTTCTTTGATTCCCCAAATAGGATTCTTTCCAAAATGAATTATTGCAATTCAGCTTATAGGCCAAAATTATGTGATAAAACTTAATTATTAGTAAACTTCATGAAGAATTTAAACTTCTAATTGCAAAGAAAAAAATTAATAAAGGATCTATGTTCATTTCATTTTCATTCTATTCCATATATCCACCTGGACTCAACTAATGTACAATATATTCTCTCAAACCACTCCACACTCATTATTGGTGATATATGCAAACATCTTCTTACTGCACGTATAGTCAATCTCCCCTTTATGACAGCACTTCTTATCTGCTTGTCGCCCCTTTCCCTAATAACTTCATCCCTAAACATGAAAATTCCCTAACATTTGAATTTTTTCACCCTCACCAAACAAATTTTCTTCTTACTTAATTTCCCCCCTTTCTTAAACACCATAATTTTTAATATAACAATTAGTAATTGTAACAATTCTCCTATTATCTTTTTAAAATCCAGGGACTAGTTTCACAATAAAAGGATCTATTGCATCATCAGCTCATTATCTTTTTGATCTTATTTTTGTGTGATTTTGAGCTGACGATGCAATAGATCCTTTTATTGCAAAACTAGTCCTTGGATTTCAAAAAGATAAGTGGAGAATTGTTATTATTGTTATATTAATATTTGTGTTACTTCACTGTTACTAGCTTCTTTTTTACATACCATAATTTTTGTTTACATCTGGATCTCTTTCAGCCCCCATTTATTGCAGAATCGCTCTAATGTACCAATGGCCAATTTTAAACCCCTTACTGTTATTGATCCCTCCATTAAGTCATCTGCACACAGTGGAATTTCTATATTATTAATCACTGGCATATGGACCTTTGCTAACTTAATGTACTCCAAAATGCCATCAATAAATAAGTTAAACAAAACTGGCTGAGTTTACACCCTTGTCTTTAACCTCTTTCTTGCTCAACTTCCTTTATCACTTCATTCCTTCCACATAACACAAAATGTGTTCTGGTGATGTAGCTCTCTCAGCAATTTTATCATTCTATTTCTGAATCCTCGAGTTTGAAGTTTCTATCAAAGTGCTTCTCTCATCACCCTATCATAAGCTTTTTCCAAATTTACAAAAAACTTCATATAATCTATCCCATTTCCTTGGCAAATATTTTCCTATCAGTGTATCAAATCAAACACCAGTATATTATCAATTGTACTTTTACCCCTTCTAACACCAGTCTGGAATGGTGAAAACTTGTTATTTATTTCTGCCACCCGTGTAAAAAGTTTTCCCACATTTGACAAAAATGATATCCCTCTGTATTTGCTTGGATAAAAGATAAAGCATATCATAGTACAGATGAATCTTATCAGTAATTAGTGTGTATGTGTGCTCTTAGACCTATTTTGTATGATTTTGAGATTGTTCATGTATGTTTTCAAACTGTAACAACAAAAATAAATAAATAAATTAAATTAAATATTTTCTCAAAGTATTCCTTTTTTTTCTTAATAACCAAAGCTTTTCTGCCCATCAAAAAACTGATTTATATTTCAATGATTTTTGTGTTTGCTTTAGTGGTTAAAACTAGTACTGTATATCCCATTTAATATTTAGTTTTTTGTGTTGGTTGTTTTGTGTCCAAGGGTCAAGATTGATAATGTTACTACAAGTTTCTTTACTAGCAGATAAGCTGAAAACTCCATAGGTGGAACTATGAATCATGCAAGGCGAGATGTGCCTCCATGTGAAAGAAGGGCGAGAACCTCACTGAAGCACAGCTTTACTACAGAAAGCTGGCTCTGATGCAACTATTTAACAGTCCAAATCTAGAAAAAAAGTAATACCCCTTAGTACCATGCATTCTACTGTTCATATTGCCTACTACGTAAAGAAAACTCCAGAGACCATTAAGTTTTCACAACTTTTACGGCAAATTTGCTGTTGATGTTGATCAGATGTCTAGGCAGTACACAGCAAAGTCTATTTCTCAAAGATGGTCAACATATTTGTGATTTATCCAAAAATATAGTGTTTTTTTTAATAACTTTAGGAACATTCTTTTAGCACTTTGAGGCATTTTGGGTGTTACTCTCCATGGTGTAATGGTTACCATGCTAACTTCATACACCCAAGATAATGGGTTCAAACCCAAGTGAGGACAATAGATTTTTTTCAGACATAAAATCCTTAGCATGGCTTCCTTTAGAAGGGAAGTAAAGCCACTGGTCCCTTGTCGTAGATTTATGGCATATAAAAGAACCCCAAGCCTGATAAAAGAAGCCTCTGAGCTAAATTAAGCAGTCTTTCATGCCCAGTATAAAATGGGACGCTGAGAACCAAAGAAATTAAAGAGTGTCCATTTCCATTTGAGGCATTTTGAGGAGCTGGAATTTTGGATATACACTTCAACGAGCACAACTCTGTTAATTCTGGCACATGCTAAATGAAGTACCAATCTCTTACTGTATGCCAGAAGCTGTGTGAGAGAGTGAAAAGAATGCCTCAAAAATGAAAAATCTAATATATACTGGTCCTGGCATTTAAGTTCAGTGTCTTTCAAAACCGTGATTAATACGAATGTTATCAAGAATATTCCCCCACACCAAACTACCTTTCATATGGACTAATTTGCGGTAGTTCTTACAAAATTTCATTTCAAGAATAATTCTGTAGTTTACGTATGCTTTGCTTTAAATATTACTTATGTTTTGTTCGATATACCTGCTTTGTTTCCCGGTATTATTGTGTTTAATTGCAGTGGTTTTGTATACACAATCTGCACATATTTCCAAGGTATATAGTCATGTTTATATACATTTCACTTTCATTTCCCATCATAGTGTGTTTAACATCTAGTTCTATATTCTTCTGAAGTTGGTGTTTCATTAAGCACTCACAAGAATTAATAGTCATTACACAATATTCCCACACTGGAGTCAATCTGTAAAAGTGGGTCTTAAATGTTTTAGGTCTAACACATACAACGCAACACTAGGACGACAGTACTGGTGAGTTTATGCTTTTAATATTGTGCATAAAGTTTTTCTCATAAAATACCATCTTACTTTCATATATGATCTGGATTTGTTACTTTAGTAATTTTCCCATTAGAGCCACTAACCAGTCTGTTATAAACTTTTGGGGCCCTAACTGCAAAGTATAACCTAAGATGGAGAGCCTTAAGCCCTAAAGTATAGGCAAGGGATATTTTTCATTAATAGAGTGGAGCAGTTGCAGCTGAAGACTGCAACTGTGGAGTGATGACAGGGCATTGCCGAGGGATCTGCGAGGTTAAAACCCCAATGATCCCAAGAAGTCAAAACATTGGCAATCTAGCGGATTTCAAATCTGGACATAATACTGAATGAGCTTTCAAATCCAGATTGCTTATGGAACTTTTACCAAAAATACATATTGATTCATTTTAAATGTTTTTTTTTAGCATTAAGCTGGTAGCATCTTCACTACTAGGAGGTTTAACCCTGATTTGTTGGTTAGTTGAGTAGGCATTAAGTGCTTTTTACAACACACATTTAAGAGTTTGCCACACTTAGGTCCTTTGTTAATTTACAGGGTCTTTATATTAAAAGACACTCCCTTCTCCATTTGCGTGTTTTCCGAATAAATGTCTCATGAACTACCTAAATTATGTGGTCTTAAGTTTAGGGTTTCTTCCTTAGTCTTGCTGCTAAACAACACAATTTTATTATGCTTCCAAAAGGAAATAATTATACGTCATAAAATTAAAATACCACACCTTTCCCCAGTCCGGTTTCAATTGAACAGTTTTCTCTGCATCTTCCAAAGCTTGGCTGTAACGTCCTGCTTTAGCGTAGGCAGCAGATCTATTGCTGTACAGCACATGATTATTACTGTCCAAGGTTATAGCTTGCGAATAGTACTTCACTGCTTCATCGAATTTTCCTGACTGCAAGGCTGCATTCCCCTTATCTTTCAGTGAAGACACCTGTAAGATATACAAGTATAACTCACCTGAGCATTTGATTAGTCACCCTAACCTTAATGGATCCAACTCTTTCACTACCTCGTGCCATTTGTGTAATGTAAAATGCTCAGCCATTATTTTAGTAATTACTATATACTAATTTATTGCATAAATACCTGGTCCATTATATTTTCTTAAAAAGTACAAGATCGCTTACAACACTTCGAAATTCCAGAAACGTCTAGAAACATACGCTTTTGCCGGTGCACACTTCTGTTACCGTAAGCGATGTTGCCAACCCTCTTTGCGAGCATAAGAAGAAACGAGCCGGAAGAAAAGTTGGAAAATAGAATTTCGAATGGCGCCACAACAAGGCACAATCAAGTCCCTTTCTTTAGGACAAGGCGACACTATTTTCCATCAACATTAGCGACGGTCAATTGCATAATCAGCTGGTACGACAGAAATATATATCAGGGTAGTTAATCTACCGCCATGGAGCTGCCGCACACATACTTAAAAACAATAGGTCTGGGGCTGGTTTAGTACCACACATTGGAATTATGAAGCCAGCTCATAACAAATTATGTCCGGAACTTCTGCGCCAACTTTTTTCAATCGTCTTCATTATCACTGGTGGTGTAGGTTATGTTATTAAAAAAGTTATATTTTTTCTCCATATCAAAAAGGCCTACTGGAACTAATTGACCCCCTGGCCCCCATTCGAAAACCCGGCGAAAAACGGTCCAACAGTTGCAAAAGTATTTTACAGTTAAAGAGAGTATTTTACCCTTTAATTGTTTATACTTGGAGGCATAATTCAAAATTTAATACACATAACTAAGGCGAGAATTGCAAGGCTGGTAAAATATGGGCATTAAAATTCTATACACAATTCCATTAGGAGTAATAAAGCACCAAACCAGATTAATGTATTCTAGTTAACACATTGCTAGAAGAACACACTCGCTCTCTCTCTCTGTTATATGCTCAATGAAAGGACCGAAAGCTTCATTTTTAACTTCTCTAGCCTGTTAGAACAAAATTAATTAAAATCCGTATAACAACCCTGGTATCCAATTACTTAAACTAGGGTTAATACGCAAGATTTTAAATATTTATTAAACTTCACATTTATACATACATCACCACTTACAGATAAACTCATACTAACATAATTATAAATATAATTTATAAATATAAAAAGTAAAAAACGTAGCTTTAAACAAATGAAAATAAGATTACTAAAATAACTTTATAAAATATATTAATAAATGTTTAAACTAAAACATCACACAACGATAACAAATATATAAAATCAAGTTATCAACTTTATTCATCTTTAAATTACATTTTGACAAAAATATAATAAATCATAATTAATCTATAACTTTATAGTCCCTACACGTACTTTGTAAACACTGTATAGAGAAGGAATTGCACTCCTCCCAAAAATTCGATACCAAGATATCACCGGATATATATGTTTTAGGGTCCCCTGTATAAAAAAAACATTTTTAGAAAAAGGCCCATTTGTCTGAGAACACGATAACTCAAAAACGAAAAGTCGGTAAAATATAAAACTTGGATTTAAGTTTAGTGTCTTCCAGGGATGCGACACGAAGACTTTAAGAAATGTCCCTCCACTCCAACTACCCTTTACATGGTACTTTTTTCGAAAATTTTTATTTTCTTAAAAATAACTCTAACGATTTTGATTAAAATATCGTATAATACAGATATTTACCTGACAAATAAAATGCATATTTTGAATTTTCTGGGGATAGCTTCTGAAGACTACTTTATTCTCGATGAATTTTACGGAATTTTGCATAACTGCAAAACCGTAAGAGAGGGAAAAAAACTTACCACACAAAAAAATGTAGAGTACGTTAAAACAGAATTTACGTTATTTATATTTTTTCTTGGAGTTTGTGGTTTTTGAGATATAATTTTTTTTTGGCTTCAGATTTAAAAAAATTTGACTTTTCTCATACAGGAATTTGTCAACTCCATTCAAAGAAAGGAACTTCAGTCACATAGCAACTAGGTTTTGACTATCACTTTAACCTCCCTTACTCCGTTTTTACTTTCAATGTAGCAAGTAATAAGATTATTTCTGCTAATTTTTTCCTGATTAGCATTAAGTAAATAGAAAAATAAGCATTTCAACAATAATTTGTTGCAGAGATATAGAGAAGGTCACGTGAATAGCACACATCAGATTTTTATTTAATTATATAGCAATTATTATATCAATAATTAATATTACAATATATTTATTACTTTTTTAATTATTTATTTTACATATTCAATTATCAATTTAATAAAATATGCTATTTAGTTACTATATATTCATAAAGCATTTATTATTATACATATTTTATTTATTTTACATTTTAATATTTATATATTATTCAAATTTATTTTACTTATCTATTATTATTATTATTATTATTTAACTTAACCTGATGTGCAATGTACATAGTGAATAGAATAGTATTCTATCCAAAAATATATATCAAGGTTTCACCGAAAATATATGTGTGAGGTCCTCTGAGACAAAGAAAAAAAACATTCTAGAAAAGATCAGTGAGTGTGGGTGTGAGTACCTGTGGACAGAATAGCTCAAAAACGAAAAGTCGGTTAAAGAACAAATTCGGTATTTAAATTTAATATCTTTCAAGGATGCGAAACGAAGATTTTGAAAAAAAAAATCCCTGATCACAAACTAACCTTTACCTGGAAATTTTTGTTTTTCTCAAAAATGGCTCTAGAGATTTTCATTAATATACGATATATTAAAGATATTTACATCACAAATAAAATGCACATTTTGAATTTTCTGGGAATAATTTAAAACCTCTTTATTCTTGGGTTCGTCTCCTTGGCGCAGTGGTAGTGTTGCTGCTTGCCAAGCGGGAGACCTGTGTTCGATTCCCTTGGGGATTTTTCCCCCTCTAGGAGAACTGGACCATGGTGCACTCAACCTCGTGAGGTCCCTCGGGAGGCCAACTGAGGAGCTACTTGAAGGAGAAGTAGATACTCCAGGTCGTAAAGACCACATTAACTGGCCGGGGCCCCCCTGACTGACCACGTCTCACCCCCAACACTGCACCCCATCCATGACGTCTGTAATGGACTGAGATGGGGGATGCAGCGGCCGTACGATAGGCTAAGGCTCATGGTGAGTTGTGCCACCTAGTTCTTCATTTTGGATGAAGTTTGCAGAATTTTGTATAACGCTTAAACCGTAAGAGATAGACGAAACCTTCTATACAAAACGTCGGTTCCTTGTTTTTATTTTCAGTTTTCAACCACCGTGCAAAGTGAACCGAACCTCAATTTTTTCACACAGCAACAAGATTTTATAACATCCGACTATCGTTTTAGTCTAATGTATTACTTACCTCCTTACAAGGAAACCAGAAGACCAATTCTGCTAATGTTTCTCTCGATTAGCATGATGTAAATGCATTTTTACTTCCTCTATATGTGCTATGTATATAGTGTACAGAGAAGGTTTGTATTGTACCCAAACATTCGATACCGAGATTTCTCCGGAAATATATGTTTTGAGACCATGAGACAGATACATGTTTAGAGATTTTAGAGAAAAACCCTCACCCCTAACTACCTTTTAATGGAATTTTCTTCATTCCTTTTTATTTTCTCAAAAACGGCCCTAACAATTTTGATACCTTATGTTTAAGATATTTTTATGACAAAAGAAATGTATATCTTGGATCTTCTGGGAATATCCCCTAAAGACCTCTGCATTATAGAAGACTTTTATACAACTGGCAAACCGCAACAGATATACAAAAACTTACCATACAAAAATGTGGATCTCATTGAAACACACAATTTATGTTATATATTTATTTATTTGTAGAGTTAACGTTTCCAAGATATTCTGGATCATTGGTTTCAATTTTAGCCGCCTAAAATTTTGTCAAACGGTAAGATATCTTTCCCCTCGTTTCCCATTTGTTTATTCCTGGCAAGCAAAGAGATTGGAATTTCTTTTGTTTCACAGAGCGACCAGCTTTTTAAGTACGAGACTACAGATTTAGCGTCGCCCTCCGTGGGTAATGGTTACTATGGTAAATTCGTATACCCAAGGTCGCGGGTTCAAAACCGGCGGAAGACGATACATTTAAAATCCTTAGCATGGCTTCCTTCGGAAGGGAAGTAAAGCCGTTGGTCCCGTGTCGTAGATTTACGGCATGTAAAAAGAACCTCAAGTCTGATAGAGAGGCATCTGAGCAAAATTAAGTGGTATTTCACGCCCAATTTAGAATGGGACGCTGAGAACCACAGTAGTTAAGGAACGTCCATGAATAACAAAACATTTTATAGATTTAGCTTGCAAATTTTCTTATTTCTCTTCTCCTTACAAGGAGCTAGGAATAAGAGTAATTTTTTAGTTTATCTTGATTAGCATGATGCTGATAACAGATTACTCTTTTGAATAAAATGTTTTTCCCGAACAGCTAGAGGACATCATGTGAATGGAACTCATTAGATTTTCTGCTTTCTACTTACAAGGAGCCAAGTAATAAGGACAATCTATATGTTATCTCAATTAGAATGACATAGATAGAAGAATAATCTTTATTAAGATTAATTTGTTGATATGGATAGAAGCATAAGCTTTTTTCAAGATTAATTTGTTGCAGAGATGTAGAGAAATTCATGTCAATGGAACACAATTTTTTTGTAAGAATGTATTACATGGAACAGATAGAAAAGGATATGTGAATGGAACACATTAAAGCTTTAATTTCATAATAGCGGAATTCGCAGTGTACTCAGTTCTTTCTTTAACTATAGAGATGCATTTCTGTTCATTCCCTCCTACTATTCACAGAGATCGCATGTTCTAATTCTTTCTTCCACCATAAATCTCCATCTTTCGTTATCCTATTCTTTCTCGTTGTCTCTCATCTGTCGTCCTCTGTCCCATTCAATTTCAATTCAGAAGCTTCATACCATATTTTGAAAACTTGCAGTATAAAATTATATAATAGGGGTAACAGATTATTTCAACTTGAAATTCCATTTTAATGCCATGCTTTAAATGTTGGTGCTTATATCGTGCTTCTTGAACAGCACTAAGACCAAAAAAATTGGCTAATTTTAATTTCATTAATTTCCTTGTACATGGAACCTGGTTCTCTAAGGAAAATCGAAAACCATCGTAGCTTATACGGCCTCAGGTAGAAGCAACTCAATTAATATTTTGTAAAAAAAAATTAATTACTAAATAGTCCCTACAACGTGAAGGAACTAATGGCCACATTATGTGGACATTTTGTTTTAATGATCAGGCCCTCGCTTTCCAAATAGCGTTGGTCTCACAATCTCTTTCCTTTCTCCATTTGTTGTGTCAGATGTTAGGTTAATTGTTTCATATTTATATTCTGTTTGTGATTTATATTGCACACCTGGAATAATGCACGGTTCATAATGTAGCGACCACGGTAATGTTGCCAACTAAGGGTTTGTTGGTTGCGTAACGTACAGCAGCCAGCCATTGCATCAGAAACGCGCAATGTTCTGCGTAATGGAGCGTATATACGTTGGTATCGTTGGTAACAGTAGTAGTGTAGTGTAAAATGACGAAATATGCAATTAGAGTGAGAAATTAAACTGTGGGCATAAAAACAATAATATCATCGCTTCCATAGTGGTGAGAGTAACCGGCAAAATAGCTAATGAATAACATTAAGGAGAAAATAGGAAGGCGAAAAATAGCGCGAAAGCAACGCTACCATAGAAAGCCCGGGAAATGACTAAATATGCAAATAATAATCACGATGATAATATTATTTATAATAATAAATTATTTGCATTGTAATTATTATTACTACTACTACTACTGTTGTTTTTATTATTATTATTATTTTATTAATAATAATAATAATAATAATAATAATAATAATAATAATAATAATAATAATAATAATAATAATAATAATAATAATAATAATATTTCGATGTTTTCGTTAAAATAAACAAAACAATTGATAAGGTTTTATTTGATAGCTTTGTGTATTAAATTTCTCCATTTTAACCCAAAATATTACTGCATGGAATATATTAAGAGCACCTCAATTGAAGTGTAACGGTGACAGTGGTATCTTCATTTTTTTGATGAAATAATCTTTAACTAGTTCATGTACTACATAACCTCAAATAACCAACATCTACAATAGGTAGCTGAAACTAAAACGGAATACTCTCCGGGTCCCGCCATTCTATTTTCAGATATCAAGAAGGATTACTGGTTAATGTACACATTTTATAACATTAATTTTAAATAATTCCGACTGCAAACATATACTTTATACGTGAAACAAGTACATTTTATTTCTTTATTTAAACGATGTGTCGATGTAGCTAATACATACAAATATATTTATTTTTCAGTGTTATCTTGCGTCAGTTAACATTGAATGAAGAAGAAAATGAGAGCAGGCTATGACCATCTAGCGGCAAATAAATAAGAACGCTTTGTTTCTTTATTTTAAACGGTAGGAGCAAGGAAAGGAAGTTAACACACAGACATATCTTTTAATTTCACTGTTCTGTTGCGTCATTGTATCGATAAACCAGTGCGTTACCGTATCAATGAATAATAAGGAAGAAAAACAGAGCACTATTACTTCCATTTAGCAACATATAACCGTGCTATTACTGCCATATTGCGGTTGTTAACCTGCTGCTTTCCATTGCAGCTCATTTCCTGCTGCTCATTTCTACAGCGCTTTTTCATTTTCTAAAAATTGGTATGAATTGCGGCATTGCACAGTAAACAAACCTTAAGTGCGGCAAAATTACCGATTTACGGAACGTAAAAGAACCTTAGACCTGACAAAACAGGCCTCTGAGCTAAATTAAGCGATCTTTCACACTCAGTATAGAATGGGGCGCTAAGAACTAAGCAGTGAAAGATCATTCATAAATAAAGCCCCATCACAGTTTTTTAACTAATTTTGTCTCAGTTTTATAACTAATTCTGAAGTAAAGCATTATTACTTAAAGTACACATACGTAACCCATAGAATTGCTATAGAATCGCATTTCTCCCTTTGTGCTTAATAGCAATAGACAGAAAGCCTCTAGATGTCAAAAAATACGGGAGCTTGTCTTCTTGTGGTATTATTTTTATTAATGTTGGCTGCCACCGCTATATTGCATAACAGAGACGGAAACAACGGAAACCTTGTAGACAATTACATGAGGGCTCCTAACTGCCGAATAATATACTACGAAATCTGGATCGCCAAAGGTATAAATACCCGTTCCCATGATGTTCCGTTTTAGAACCGACTATATGGTACCACCTTGATCGGGCGCCAGCTCATTCTGCCCATCGATAACTGCTTATATCGGTACCATCTATCCTGAACGATGGTTTGGACGGCATGGTCCAATTAGGTGGCCAGCAGGCCCAACAGATCTAACCCTATTATATTTCTTCTTAAGATATTGTCTTAAAGATATCATGTACCAGGAGTGCCAATGAATCCCGCAACAGCTCGGGGAACGCATTATCTTAACTTACTACGATATCATACCAGCCATGTTGCTCCGGGTGTGACTGATAATTATGGTTAGACTGAGAAGTTGCATGGCG
Source organism: Hymenopus coronatus (assembly GCA_030762935.1). Lineage (NCBI taxonomy): Eukaryota > Metazoa > Arthropoda > Insecta > Mantodea > Hymenopodidae > Hymenopus > Hymenopus coronatus. The sequence continues at coordinate 46,601,162 of CM060884.1, read as the reverse complement.
GCCAGTTCAAACACCTATTACAACCTATGGTGGAAACGGGTAAATCTTAAAAGGATAATCTGTGTGATGGTCTGGCATAATATCATAATTACTTTTAAATACACAAATTTAGGAACCAGAGAGGTGACCTACGATGACAATATGGGCTTGCAAACGTTAACTATTTTAAATGTACATACTGCACTATGTTAAGTCTCAGAACAACTTATTAGTTGTTTTTTTTTTATAAAACAAAGTAACGTGTTATTTCATAATGCCTTGTGTTAGTAAGTTTATAATAACAATGTTATATGCATTTGTTCATTAAAATATATTCTAACAGGTAACAGTTTGTGTTTTAATGAAATTCACGTAAATAAACTAATTAAGTGAAACGACACATGTCAACTACCAGTTCTCATTAAATTTACAGAGGACAAAAATTATGTTCTAGTGATAGTATTTGAGCCACTGAAAGCCAACGCACAGACTGTTACGCTACGAGATCAAATCACTTCCCACAGAGCGATACAAAGCAGTCATTTTGGTAGAAATTGATACCACCCGATCCAGTGCTTACGGCATTGTCCGTAGAACTTCTGAGTCCGCAGACTGAGAAGACTCACCCATTATCTAAAACTTATAGCCGGTTAGCCATTCGTCTAAAAATAGAATGGACGCATTACACATATGTATATATCGATACAACATGAACTGCACCACCCTAAAAATGTATAAATAGTTATGTACAAATTCAGTAATGGTACAGTTATTTGGCCATATTTCTACACACATTTACATAATAACATTACAGAAAATATTATTGGACTTACCTGTAGGTCTCTTGATGGCATATTTAATGGATTTTAACCACGATTTCTTTCAAGGTTCATACTTTGGAAACTTGAAAACACAATAGTCTGTTGCTATGTTTATAATGTGCCATGCAGTAGGGAACAATGCACTAAAACACATTGATAAAAATACATTAAAACATCACTATCTTCCTAAAATCAATTTCATCTAATCTTTACTAAATTGCTTATAAGCTGCAATAACCTATCGAGCACAGAGTTCAAGTTCCGCCATTTTCTTTAAGGCAAAACCGGCAGTCAGGCTTCTCTCTATATGGTACAAGAGGACTATAACGACAGAGGGGTTCACTTTGTTCAAAATCTCTAATCAGTGACGTCCCGAATTCGTAGTTCATGTAACCCTCGCCAGGCAGTGCTATGCAACGAAATCGGCAACTACATACATACAAAATGAAATGGCGTGTTATTTATGGACGCTCTTTAACTGCTGTGGTCCTCAGCGTCCCATTCTATCATGGGCGTGAAAGACCGCTTAATTTTGCTCAGAGGCCTTTCTATCAGACTTAAGGTTCTTTTACGTGCCGTAAACCTACGACACGGGACCAACGGCTTTACTTTTCTTCCGAAGGAAGCCATGCTAAGGATTTTTACGCCCGAAAAAATCCATCGTCCTCCGCCGGGTTTGAACCCGCGACCTTGGGTATATGAAGTTAGCATGGAAACCATTACACCAAGGGAGGGCGACAACATACATACATAACATTGCAATCTGTAGATCCTATTATGAGCTTAGACTCAAAGCCAAAACTCTAGGATGTGGATCATGTCAACAATTAATTTATTCATACTTATTAATACATTTATTTACAAATAATAACTCTGACAGTGCATTTTCAGAGGCTTCAGTTTCGCATAATTTTCAATTACATGTCTGTTTCCAAAAAGCTACCCGTACACTTGCATTCTTAGAATATTAATGTTTATAATATTTACGATGTTACATTATTACCAGGGGTTTTTGAACGAATGAAATCCTCCTCTGTATAGAAATTGTGAGTAATAAGGTATCTTATTAATTTTGATCTAAAATTTTTTTTGTTCATTTGCAATTCTTTTATAGAAGAGGGAAGTGAATTAAACAAGGCTATTCCTTTGTATTAAACCCCTTTTTGGAATAACTTCAAATTATTTGTTGGTCTATGTAAGTCCTGCCTATGTCTAGTCTCTTTGTTAGGAATATCTGCATTTTTTGTAAACTTTTCTGAGTTCTTTATTAGAAATGTCAATGTGGCTAGAATATATTTACAGTCTAATGGTAAAATTCCAAACATTTTGAAGAGTGGTTTGCAGTGAGTCTTTCCCCTGCCATTATTCTTATTACTTTTTTTTTTTTTTTAAAGCATTTACTGAATTTTCCCATATTATTCCATAGGTCATCAACGAATGAAAATATACATAATAAGCTGTTTTTAGCATGCTCTTATTTATATGCTGAATTAAGATCGGATTGCAAAGCATGCAGAGCTCAGTTTGGATAACATATAATCAATATGGTGTTTCCAATTCATAAGACCTAGGAATTTTGTATTACACGATTCTGCAATCTGGTTATTTTCATATTCTATCCCTAGGTCTGCCATGTTTTTACGCTTTGTGCAAATTAATGTAGTTGGGGTTTTCAAAGTTTATGTGAATTTTATTACTTTCAAACCAATCCTTTAGTGTTTTGAAGATTTTATTAGATGAATCTGGGTGCTGACTGACACCTCATTTCGAGAGTTCTTGTATACAGTACCAAGCTGCTGTTTTATACCCGTCCATTGAAAAATGTAATATTGATGTTCTGTAATACATAAAATATCCGGACTTAGCTTTTCAGATTTGAAATTAATTAACAATTCTTTACTTTATATCTTAGACTTTGAATGTTTTGGTGAAATACTGTGAATAAGTTCTCTTTTTTTAATCACTTGGAAATAATTATCTGGTTTTTGTTTTATTTCTAAAATATTTACTGTTCTATTTATCTGATTTACTCTAAAAAAAAAAAAAAAAAAAAAAAAAAGCTGCAATATTACTAGTGACAAGAGTAGAAATATTGCTGGTATATCAATGGTTGTACATTACAGACTCTCAGCAATGGAATGTATCAGCATATCCTTGCATCGAGAGTCAGATGCAAGCCATATTTAGTGTAACCATAACTTTCAATGGATGACACATCAACGATACTAATGTGATCTGTTCCCTTTCGACTAAGAAACTGATCAAGCCTGTGATTAACTACCCTCAACTTCCTGTTAATCTAAGGCTTGTCATATCTCCAGAGAAGATTCAGAAAGCTCACATTAGTGTGGTTACTTGCCTTGCCAATGTGGTTCATGTCCATTTCAATTGAGTAATTGAGATTCCCTATTCAGACTATTTCCAGATCCCCCCACTATTACTACATGATCTGCTTTGTCAAGATCCTTTGCAAACGTTTCTAAATTCCCCACCACATGAATTAGACCGGCATTGGGTCTGAAAATACTGGTAACAGTATATTCCTCCCACAATTTCAACTGGAGTCTTTCTTTGATGCCCCTAGCATGACTACTCCCTAAATCTAACAAACTAACACCTTAAGGTTGGCATCAGAGGACTCCTTTCCTGGCTTGGACCTGGTAGCAGGCTTCATCTCCAGCGACGACGGAGTAGGCACTTCTTCTGGCTTAGCCAGGGAAGATTCCTCACGTGCATACCCAAAACTGCGCCTACGTTTATGGCTGGAGTACATCTCAAATTCCGGCGATTTTACTACATTTACTACCTAATCTCGAGTTTATTCGTAAATGTTCGTTTATTTCCGCCTCTCAGAATAAATGCTCTATGGAAGCGAACCATGTTTTTCGGGTTCTTGAAACTTTTCACTGAGTATTTTGCAGTCAGTACTTCCAGCTGTTCTCTTACTTCTCTCTTCCTTGAAAAAAATCTCAAGAATAGATGTGAAATAAAATGATGTATCTGAAAAGGAAATAACGTTTGCTGTTGTAAACTTTCAAAATTGGTTGCGAGCGCTACCTCAAAACATCTATTTGTGTCGCTTTGTCTCTGTACGTATAATGCAGCTTATCAACCACTTTAAGTGCAAAGTTAAAAATTTTAAATTATAAATTTGAAGAAAATTTGCCGACATATATCACATGTAATTCAAATCGGTACAATAGTGCCGTTTAGATGAAGAGCCTCTGGCGAACTACTGCTTGTGCGGAGTTCATTTTACACACGAATTTATCAAACTGCCTCAGATCGTTTAAAATCGACACAAGTCCACCAAATAATGGCATGCAAAACAAAATGTTGCGATTATATCTAAATTATAGTGCCGCAGGTGCATTGCAATCTTTATTTTTGTTAGCTAGGCACATCATTGTGTATGGACGAACATTGGTAGCTTTAGGCCAGGATATAGCTAACAATAACGATTTTCTGTTCTATTTGGATTAAACACTGGAAACATTGGTTTTAAATAAAATTACAGCTTTGGATTAATATCATTTTCTGACATCTTTATTGCTTGGGAAGAGTTGAATAGAACAAACTTTACACATTTAAATACAGGCATTTGATTCACAAAAGTTAAACCGAAAAGTTGCAAATTTCACTAGACACAACACAGAATAATGTAATCTAATGAAATAAAGAAAATATAAATAAACAATACCTTCCTTATATTATCACTTTAGTTAATGGTACAGCTTTTTGGCCAGCAGTAATTTCTGCCAGAAGATGAAAGTTGTATTTCTACTTTTATAAAGTGACTGGCAGCTTTGGTATTTTCTGAGAGACACGACAGGCTACAATTTTATTGGAGAGTGAGGGATAAGAATCTGAAACTTGAGCAGGCCGTGATGAGACCTTTTGCGTACAATCAGTATGTTAGATTATAAAAAAATGTAAAATAAGAACTGAAGCTTTCCTGGCGACGCATTAATTCAAAATCTTCTCGGGCTTCTAGCCAGGTAAAAACTTGGTTTGACACCAACGTTTCGAAGAAGTGCATCTTCCTCGTCTTCAGGGTGAACTGACATCGAAACGTTGGTGTCAAACCAAGTTTTTACCTGGCTAGAAGCCCGAGAAGATTTTGAATGGAAAAAAATGTAAGTTCGTGGAATTACATGGGACGAGTATTGTACATTAAATAGTTATATTTAAAATTCAAAAAACTATAAACAATTATAATTAAAATTCATTTGTGAAAATAAATGAAAACAACTGTAATAAAATTTGGGCGAATGCTTCAATTTCAATTGTGGGTCTAAAATTATCAAAAGAATGGGATCAATAAATCGTACAATAGCATTTCAATACATTAAAATACTAAAAGTTATACTACATCAACAACGTTCTCCTCAAGGTTAAACAATGGTTGTGGGAGTACATTTTTTTAGGATTGGCAGTACACGTTTTGTATTTAATTCTCTTTTTTTAAGAACGTTACTAATATATTGGGATCCATAGTTTCGTGAGTTTTTCTTGTTGGTGTCGATTTCATTAAGGAAATAAAATGGCCTGAAAAATGTAACCGTTTGTCATCACAGTCATCTGATGCGGCTGTTTTGTCCGTGTGGCTTAACCAATGGAAGTTGATCTGTTCCAAAAATTAAAATGAAATATAAATTATATGTGTATCTGCATTGTTGTAATAAGCACCTCCTAATTAATATGAAAAAATTCCAAAGCAAACATTTATCGTGCTAAGAGAATGGTACAGTGGTTTTGTTTCACACTACGGCGCCTGACACTCGAACAGCCTTGAGGTGGCAATAGTGTGAAGAAAAATAACTGTATAATGTTTTGTAATAAATTATATGACTATGTCGTTGGTAAAAATATATAGACGTGTTCAAACTATTAGCAATTTTGTATTTTATGCAGATGCTTTTAGTTGTCATTTGTTGCAGACAATAAAGTATCAACTTTTAGAATGTTTCACATTATATTATTTAAATTTTTGACTACCTCTTAGCTTTTAATAAGGCAGAAATTCTAGCAGCAAATGCCTCTATTGAAGTATTTAACATTTCCTGAACTTCTTCATCCCTGGACTAATAACATTGTATTCACCATAGTTTTCTTTGTAGTTGAGACAAAACTTTTCACTTTTTTACTTTCTCTATACTCACTATGTACATAGTGAATAGAGAATGTATTGCACTCCAACAAAAAATTCGATACCGAGATTTCACCGGAAATATATGTTTTAGGGTCCCCAGTATCCAAAAGAAGTATTTTCAGAAAAAGTCCGTGTGTGTGTGTGTCTGTGAACACGATAACTCAAAAACGAAAAGTCGGTAAAATATCAAACTTGGTATTTAAGTTTAGTATCTTCCAGGGATGCGACACGAAGATTTTGTGAAAAATCTCCCACCCCAAACAACCCTTTACATGGAACTTTTTTCGAAAACTTTGATTTTCTAAAAAATGGCTCTAACGATTTTGATTAAAATATCGTATATTAAAGTTATTTACCTGACAAATAAAATGTATATTTTGAATTTTCTGTGAATAGCCTCCGAAGACTACTTTATTCTGGATGAATTTTTCATAACTACTAAACCGTAAGATATGGACAAAAACTTAACGCACAAAAAATGTAGAGCACGTTAAAACACACACTTTATGTTATATACATTTTTTTCGTGGAGTTGATCGTTTTTGAGATATTCCTTTTTCTTGGTTTCAGCTTTGAAAAACATACTTTTCTCATACAGGAATTTGTCCACTCCCGTCCATACAAAGGAACATCAGTCACATAACAACCAGCTTTTGGCTTTCACTTTAACCTATGGTACTCCCTTATTTCGCTTCTACTTACAATAAAGCAAGAAATAAGACTATTTCTGCTAATTTTTCTCGATTAGCATGAAATAAATAAAAGATAAGCTTATTAACAATAATAATTTACAGAGATGTAGAGAAAGTCATGTGAATGGAACACATCAGATTTTTCTTCTGTGTACTCCACACAGACTCACTACGGCTCATAGCTGGGCTACTACAAGGGCAGGTACTTAGGGAGAATCACATTATTTTTACTTTCTCTAGCATAACATAGTAAATAGAGAAGATATTTTGTTTCTGCTTAAAATCTTTGCAGTTGAATAAGGAAATTCATTTTTGGTACAGTGGTTAAAACAAGTTGTGACCATCAAATATTTAAGTGGGTCACTGTATATAACGGTTTGATGTGCCACACAATTTCCATGACACCGGAGGAAACAGCTAAATGGTGAACATCAGTTTTTTTTGTTTTTTTTTTTTTTTGTAGGTCAACGTCCCTTAAAATGTTAGGTCATTTCGGACAAAAGTTAAATCGGTGAAATGATACTCAAATGAGCTCGGAATCCATGGAGCTTAAAGTTACTCGACATTCGTCTTCTCAGGATAAGACAATGCCTGTAAAACATATCCGGGAAGCTCGCCCTCACCGAGATTCGAACTCGGGACCTCTTGAATGTGAACGTTCTAGCCCCACACTGCAGAGGCGGAGCAACAGCACTTTAAAGTACTACCAAGTATTGAAACTTTCCAACTAATAACAACGAATATCTCATAAGATGACTGATACAATAAACCATTCATTTTATATAAACTGTGTGTTTTAAAGAAATGCACGTATTTCAAAGAAAATGTGGGATACGTTTTTATGTATCTTTTGCGATTTATCATGTATAAAATACCTTCTGAACGAAGAGGACTGTACAGGCTATGAAAAAGAAATCTGGATGTATATTTTCTTTCTGATATAACCATCTGATATACGTGAGAATTTATTCCATATAATTAGGGCTTTTTTGGTGTTATAAAACTCTAGATGGCATATAAAAAAGGCAGAATAAAAGATATTGAATTTAAATACCATATTTTGATATGTATCAAACATTTCATTTCTGAATTAAATGACTTAAGTAGAAGAACTGTGTAAAATAGATTATAAGGGAGCACATGAAAAATAATTTATGGAATATAATTTTCGACGAGGAAGAATAAAACATATTGAAAAACTGATGACATAAAAACACTCTGGCTTGTTCGTATGTGTATTTCAGTTTTTCAGGTGAGGTTAGATGTATTGTAATAAAAATCTTAACATCGTCTAAACGTTTATTTTCAACGCGTTTTACCTTGGTGATTCCTATGGGCAAACACAAAACAAATTCAAATATTTTAAATAAATAAAGAGTAAAACATTTGATCATTTCTGAAATTAATGAATTTATATTGCATTACTTTCGAGAAACCTGATATATAGATGATGCTACCGATGCAACCAATAACCTTAGCATTGCTTTAATTGCCTTTTAATCTTATCTGGATTCTTATTTTGATTCCTTATATCTCTAGGGAGTGCACATGAGTATACTTTTGTGCACAAGGCCGTAGCGAGATCTGGTGCAAGAAAAGGAGCCACATGCACGCGCGCGCTCGCACACACACTCACTTATATTATTTTGTAAACCCACGTCTGTTTATAAATATCCATTATTCCCATTAGTTTTAACTACAATCAACATATGAAATACATAAGTTCAAGTGATTTTAAAATATACATGCATACTTGAAGATGTGGACGAAATTATACGCATCATTTTCTTACCTATCTTTGCTTACGTAAAATAGTTTTAACGTGCCTCATTTTTGCTGTATTTTCAATCGAGATTGGGATAAATTACCCTCCTATTCGGCATTACTGATGCACTACGATATAAATTACAAACATTTTGAGGTAGTAGTTTATTTTAGTGAGTTACATTTCCATCAGTTTGTTTTCAAACACCATTAAGTAGCTAAAGAGGAGAAACATAACATTCTACGAATATGTTAATTCCGCTCATTATTAAGAAGCCAACCAATCAGAATACCATATTCCAACGTAAAGCGCGTTTACAGGACTTACTGGAACTACAACCTGTATAACATACAAAGGATAGGGACTGAACCACCCTGTCTAGGGGGGGACCGTTCAGCTAGTTTTAACGAAAACATTAGCCATTGGTTGCGAGGGTTGTGACGTCACCGCGCGGACGCTAGTTGCAATGCCGGAAGATCCGTACAAGTTAGACTTGTTCACATGAGCAACTTGCAACTATACACATACCATTTAAATACAATAGTGTGATAATCACAGAACAGGAAACGAATATTCAAATTAATAGATAGAACCTTCCTAAAGAGTATAGAGCTCGTATAGTTATAATCAGTATGTTGTCACCATACAGCATGTAAACCAATACTGTGCAGCATCAAAATATTGCTTAAAATGAAAAGAACTCAACAAATTTGCTGCTAAAGTAATTAAATCGTAAAATATTAGAATTATCATGAGTAATTCAAAGAAATGTTTCCTTTTACATACAATTACTGGATGATTGTAATATTACAATTAGGCCATTCGTTATTATTTTAAAAAACTTACATAATAAACTATAGAACCTGCTCTCACCTATGAAGTGCACACCATGCCTATATATATATATATATATATATATATATATATATATATATATATATATATATATATATATTTGTATTTTATAACATTTCCTAGATAGAGCTTTAAGAACGATGCGCCTGCTTTATCTTCTGCTTAGCTGAAACTCCTTTGTGCAATAAACTGTGTACAAGCCGATAGTCCCTATATATCTGTATTAATCGTAATAATTTTGCTTTCCCTTGCGTAGGAAAGAGGATTTATAGAGGATCTTTAACCACGGAGAGTTTTTAAAGTTGAATTATTTTATCTAAACACTGCATTATTATTCTCTACACGTAATATGTACATAGTGCTTAGAGAAGGTATTGTAACGCACCCAAAAATTCGACACCGAGATTGCACCGGAAATACATGTTTAGCGAACCCCTGAATACAAAAAATGCATTTTTAGAAACATTGTACGTGTGTGTCTGTGGGCAGCACTGCTCAAAAACGAAAAGTCCTTTAAAAACCAAACTTAGTATTTAGGTTCGATATCTTCCAAGGATGCGACACGAAGATTTTCAAGAAAATTCACGCACACCAACTACCCTTTACATGGAACTTTTTTCGAAAATTTGGATTTTCTCAAAAATGGCTCTAACGATTTTGATTACAATATCGTTTATTAAAGATAATACCTGCATAGCAACCCTGAGTGATATTCCAACAGGAAATGGAAACAGTGTGTCACCATGGCAAGGGTGGAATAGCTGTATACAAACACATTTGAAACAGGGTGAAAATACAAACATTTTAGCCAGAGATACATGCTCTTTTTCCTTGATTGAGGGAGCGAGAGAAAGCGAGAAAAGACAACCTGAATAGGCAACGACAGAATGCGTTCCTACCACTTCACAAGAGATTTCGGACAGAATATTGAGTGAATTAATAGTACAAGATACAATTATGCAAGTTCGTATTTCGATTAAAAATTTAGGCAAGACCCACTTCACTCACTTTACCTGGCGAGCCGCCCTTATGTTGGTGAGGTGGAGCACTGGTAGGACTAAGAGGCCTCTCTTATGGTCCACTTGGGTAGGCCGTTAATTTACTGAGGCATATTCATGGTGTTATTTGTTATCGCACATTAACCGCATCTAAAAGGTACAGTACTGTAAGTAGTTTTGTCATCTCTACTCAGCCCAAAAGGAAAGAAAATTAGACAAAAGTTTAGGTTAATTTCTTTATATCTTGCATATGTACTACAGATGTATTCTGAACTACTGAATGATGAAATCAATTTTATAACAAATATATGATAATCTACAGAGATGTGCATTAAAATAAAAGACAAGTCGTTATATACTATCAAGTTATTATTGCCAAATAATATGAAACATAATTTTTATTACCAATAAAACACCTGTAAAATAAGTTGTACTCCCAATACTGCATAGTCCTCTGACCTCTTGCAACAAATTAGGTCACAAGGTGAATGCTAATTCAATAGTTTATCATGTAGAATTCCTTCTGATATTTAAGACTGTATTTCCTTTTAAATTAAATAACTCAGAAGTTTGAGACAAGTGAAGTTTTAATCAATGTGAGGTTGAAAATGAGTCGGAATAGTAACACTCACCTCACTTATATATGTGGTGAGTGTTACTATTCCGACTCATTTTCAACATCACACTGTATTTCCTGTTTTTATTTCGCATTCCTCAAAATCTCCAGAACAGTGAATGAAATTTAAAAGCAGTTAATTTATAATCATAAATAGCTCTGTCCTTATGCGAAATAAAGCAGAACTGAGGTAAACCTTAAAAAACGATTAGAACCATTCGTGATCGCATGATGTTTAAAGAAAGGAGCTCAGAAGCGTAACATCATCCTATTATACGATATTGGTTCCGAGCACATAAATGACAAGGAAGGGATCCAGAGGGAGGCACTCCCCTCCTCACTGAGCATAGCCATGGTAGCATTGTGACGGCAGACCAACCCCATACCAACTCACCCACCAGTAAGTAATAGCGAATTGCTCTAGATAACTACATATGGTCTGATATAACCAAATGGTTACCAGTGGCATGCACACCCTCAAAGAACAAGCAATACTGCCAAAATTGCCAGTTCAATAGACTAAACTATTGTATTGATTGTGCACCAATACTGCATTCAAATGAGGGATTCTGAATGAAAATAAGACATACACATTTACATTCTTTTGAATTACGATCACTGATGTTTGAACCTGAAAACATGCCATCACTTTTGATATTTGGCAAAAGTTTCCCTAGCTAAACGCAAGCCATTATTTAAAAAGGGTGAGAAAACAAATGTAAACCCATTTCTTTATCTGTTTTATCAAAAGTTTTAGAGAAAATGATGCACAATAGACTAGTTCCTTTCCTAGAGATACATAGCATTACAGAATCCCAATTTGATTTCAGGAAGGGAAAGTCAATTAACAGTGCAATTTTTTCCTTCACAGAAAATATACTAGTGGCAAGAAATAATAGCATGTACCAGGACTATTTCTAGATTTATCCAAAGCATTCAATACTGAGGATCATAATATCCTGGTTAAAAATTAGATGTTTATGGTATCAGCCAAGATGTTTATGGCCAATTAATGGTTTGTTTCTTATCTTGCTAATAGATACAACATTGTTGCCATAAATTCAGGTGTGCCCCAGGGATCCATATTAGGGCCAGTCCTTTTATTAATAATTATATTAATGATCTCCCTTCATATATTTTACCTGTAAATCATTCTTTTTGCAGAAAACACAAATCTTATTTTTAAAAACATTGATAGAAATTTTACATAACAACTGGCTGGTTGTAGACCAATCCAGATTGTGATCAGTAATACATTAATTAAAGAAAGTCGCTCAACTAAGGTTTTAGGACTAATAATTCATTCTCAGCTTTGCTGGATGGAGCATATCAACTTTCTGGCTGACAAATTGTGTATGTTATGCAGTACGAGTGCTTGCTAAAGCTTGTACCATAAGTGTGGAAATAGTCCAAACCTACTTAAAATCTATTATGCAGCTCTAGGCTTTTTTGTTTTTAATAGAAATGACATTCTAAATTCTAAAATTAAGTTCTGAATGTACAGGGCCATCTTGTATTTGGTTAAATATGATACTAAGGAGCTGTAGCTAAAATATATGTTACTAATTAAAAAATCAGGATATCTGTTAAACTGCTGCTTTTGAGTATGGAATGGATTGCCATTGGAAGAATGAGTTCTACAGAATCATAACATTATTTTTAATTTGTGAAGAAGCATATGAACCTATTTTAACATGTCAGTATGCATGTAAAATTATGGTAAATATGTATTTTGGAGAACTTGAAGCAAGTTCAAATGTACAATGGTTATACTTCATCCTGCAGAGTGATGTAATATTACTATTTTCAAACTATTATACTTTGCCCCCCCCCCCCAAAGGAAAACATACTTTAAATTGCATTTAGGTATTATTTGGCACATACTAAACATACTGTACAACAAACTGATATTTAAGTGCAAAAATAAATAATTACTTTTTTTTTTTTACATTGTTCTTGAACCATATTTATGTAAACAAACATTTTCTTTTCTTTTGACCTCAGAAGCTATTAGGAACAGATTAGCAATGAATGATTCTGCAAGAACAGGAATGCACAGCACTGTTTGGTAAATGATAGTAGCAGCTAAAATAACTGGTATGCAAAATCACTAAAGTTAAGAAGAAAAAAACATGTGATTTTGTATAAAAACTTTACTTCCATTGTTTTATATAAGCTTGAATTTAAGCAGTTTTACAGATCCTCTAAATATAATAAAAGTCCAGCATAACGCAGTCATCACAATTATTGCTTGGTAGGCTCTGCCCTACACACAACATTAAGACAAAAATAAAATATCTTCTTTGTTTTAACACACAAACAATGTAATATTCAGTTAAAAGTCCAGGAATATCATGAAGCACAAGTACATTTGCAATCATTGTGTGACAGAACAATTTTTAACATTTTTTTATGTTTTATGAGAAAATAATTTTATTTTCATTATGATTGCAATTCTACAACACATTACAATGCAGGCATGATATTTTTTCATTTCTCATAGAACGTACCATATTATCAATGCCTATAAACTGAATAGTCATAAAGATAAAATATAATGTAGCATAAAATGTCCTTGGCAAAATTCTTTTTGGACAGTGACTCTAAATTTAAGGAGAAAATTAGACATTTCCTTAGGAAAATAATCATCCCATTCTTATGAAAATATTAATAAAATATTAATACCTGTGGTGGATTTTACACATGATATCTTTGTTGAGCAACAAAAACGATGGAATGACAAATTTAATCAGAAAAGGGAAGACAACCTAAAAGCTAACGTAAAATGAGGCTTGTAACATGTCTTGTTATATAGTCCCCCACCTCTTGCTTTATTGTTATTTAATGTTTTAACGAAAAGAATTTTTTTAAAATTGCTTTTGTAGTTAAATAATTTTTATTACTATGACATTAACCACCATTAAAATTAATTTAATACTCTCTACTGACTTTCTATTATGAAAAGTTCAAACAACTTAAATTTGCAGAAGCCTTTGACACTGATGTGATTAATATTCTATGGTAAGTGTTGAGTCAGTGTTTTTAACACTTAATAATTTCTTACTGGGACTGGTTTTGGGAATACATGTTATTTCTATAACATGTGTTCTTGAAACTGTTCCATATAAGTTATATTTTGTGTTACAAAAATTGATTCAACTCTTACCATAAAAATTCCAACATTGTTTAACATCCTCATCTTTAACCTATTTATTCATGCTGCAATAGCCCTTGGAAGAGTAAGAGAATGGATATGTTATACCAATGTTTTAGCTTTATCTATAGCAGGTCAGTGCTATTTGCATATATATTTTGCTTTAAATTGTTTTATGATTGTAAACATATCAAAAAGGTTAAATTGAAGTGTTATCTGATTTTACATGTTTTTGTTTTTCTTAAACTATTCACAACTATTCTGATGTTAATGACAACAATGTAGCGACAACCTGACATAAGCAGAGCCCAAAATATCAGTTAAATAATATACTTGATAGTTTTCAAGTGCATTCTCCTCAAGTGAGTCTGTGTTTGTCTTTTCTGTGCTACTGGAACATAAAAATGTTTACCACTATAATTATATACTACATGTCTTTTAGTTATAATATTCCAGATAATCCTTTTTTATTCTGCTGGGCTATTTATCCACTGAGCTTCGATGTGCCATTTGTTACCATCTATATCCATTTGCATGGTTTCTGTAGATGGAAGCATGTCTGGAACTTCAACTCCTTTGTGTGAACCTATTAATATGAATTAAAATAATATTATGGTTAGATAATTACTAGAGCCCAGATTTATGTAATTACATATTCTGTTCCTGTATATGTAGTTAAAAGAAAAGCTAAATTGTCAACAAATGCACTGAAAGGCTCATATTCTAAAGCTTTATATTATATATTTTTACATACTACTGTGTCAAGAAAGTTCCGGGAAATTGCCAATAAAACACAAAAAATAAATTATTCATCCAATTTTATTTTATCGCCTTCAAAAACTCAACAAATTTCATCGAACAACCTCCGTATTCACCTGATCTGGCTCCTGCTGATTTCTTTCTCTTTCCAAAACTCAAGTTACCACTTCGAGGCACCTGTTTTCAGTCGATAGAAGACATAAAGGAAAATTCACGGCGACAATTGACATCGATTCCCTTAAAGTGCCTACAAAAGAGGTTTTGATGATTGGATTATTCGTTGGCATAAATATATAATTTCAGAAGGGGCCTATTTTGAAGACGATAACATAAAATTGGATGAATAATTCATTTTTTTTTTTTTTTGGTGTTTTATTGGCAAATTCCCGGAACTTTCTTGACACAGTAATACATATTTTTGTAAATCCCATATATTTTCCTACAAAGCAAGAAAGGAATAGAATTGTTAAGTGTTATTGTTGTGCTGCTCATAGAAGTCTTCAGTCCCATACATCTGCGTTACATTCAAAGCCAAATTCCACAAGTTTGATGGAGACAACAATGACTTGTTTTGAACCTTTCTTGTTCTCAAAGTTTCAGAATCTGTAACAATCATTTAATTTATAATAACGATGGCACCAGTTGTGTCTTCGTTATCATCATAGTTGAAAACATGGATTTCTATTGACAGTGCTGGTAAAATGGTCCTCTGCTAAACATGTGATTAACATAAAGGTGTAAGACACAATCTTAAATTGAACATTTCTGAAGCAACATACATATTAGGAATAAACATCAGGTTTCTTAAAAAAAAAAAAAAAAATAAAATAATTTAGCTACTACTTACTTGCAGGCAGCCTGCAGCATCTAACAGTGAATTTCAAAGAACAGTGCACGGAATTGGTTGCAGAGAACATGCCCTCAAACAAACTTGAGGTGCTTGAGTTTAAACATTCTTACAGAAATATTGCAGCCGCAACATTCTCAATGAGTGCACTCTTATGAAGAATTACTTGGATTCTTATGTTGACATTTTAGAAAAAATCAGGGCTGAAATAAGCAAATCACTTATTTAGATTTCTGCTGATCAGACAATGGATACTGTAGGCCGTTTCATTGCTAATCTAATTGTGGCCAATTGGACTCTGCATCTAAGCCCTACTTAATTTATTGTAAATCTTTGGAGGCAAAAAAATAGTTCAACAATTGCTAGATTCATTAATGATGGACTTAAGGTACTATGGCTTAACAGTATAAAGGAAGAGAGGGTCCTACTGATGTACACAAATATAGCTCCATATATGTTGAAAACAGGGAAATTACTTAATGTATTTTATCCAAACTTGGTGCATATTATATGTACTGCTCATACATTAGAATGAGTAGCAGAGACATAATTTAGCAGGACCAAATACACTGATAGCAATGAAGGTTTTCTTGAAATGCCCTTATTGTGTGCAAGCAGCACTTTCATGATATACCTCAGCCTCCGAAGACAGTGATAAGGTGGACAACATGGATTGAAGCTGGGATTTTGTACAGTAAGCACTTCGAAGCTGTGAAATCAGTGATGAAGTTTTCGTCTGATCCTTCAAGTCTGCATGCAACAGTTCTAAGAGCTCAGTTCGGTTTCATATATTGCAAGTCATTTCAACATCGAGAAGCTGGAAATTTCAAGTATGCCTCTCCAAGAAGCTGTGGGAATAATGGAAGATGCAGTTCAAAAGGTCAATGTTGTACCAGGTGAAGTTGGTATTGTAGTTTTCTACTAATCTGCAATCTGTGCTGAATAAGAACCCTGCATATCCAAATCTTGATAGTTTATCTTCTTTTTTAATGCTGAAATTGTAGAACCCCTTTAGAATATTATTCCTAGAACTATCCCTCTATATAAATATGCACCACTGACTTCTCGCAAAGTTGAGTGATCTGTTTTTTTTTATAAAAAGATATCGTCAGCCATAACACTCTGCATTATAACAACATTTGGAAAATTGTATAATAATTAATTGTGCATCCTATTTCAAAGTGGCTTAAAAGTTTGAATGGGAGACACTTTTCTTCAGTACTTTGTAGCAGAAGTGGACTCCTTAAGAGTTAGAAATAGATTTGATTAGCCTAACTGTGGAAAAAAAATAACAAAAAAACTCATAAATTTAATAATATCAATACAAAGATCAGAAAGGGTATATTCAGACTGAAAAATTCAATGAAAATTCAATGATTGGAACCATAGATCTCCTGGTCTCCATTAAACTGCTCCACCCAGCAAGTTACCATAGCAACATGCAGACACAACATTAAATTCCCCAACTGACTCCATATTTTCCTGGTAAACCAAAAAGAGATCTCAATTAAAATGACATACTCCAATGGCAACTTCCAATATCATAAGTACATTAAGTCCTAGTCTTCTAATTTAACAACTATTACATCAACTATTGCCAGTTAATTGTTTTTCCACACTAATTGCTGTAGGACAGGAATTGAAAAGGTAGATTCAGATTGAAAAATTCAAAGTCATAGTTGGGATTTGAACCATGACAATACAAAGATTACTTAGTTAAAATTACAATGGTGCACAAACTTATTTATCCTTTGGTATGTTGCTGTATGTTTCTGTAGTAAATCAGATTTATCGCTGAGAATTGTAAAGGTTTGAATTGACCATTGATATGTTGTACATACACTACCAGAAATGACATTCCCTAAAACTCGAAAAGAACTATAATGTGTAAGGGTATTGCATTCTAGTGTAATTATGTATAATTTTCTTCCCAATACCATAAAAAGTAGAAAAAATTATAATTTGAGACTAGAACAAAGCCAGAATTACTTTTACACCGTAACTTAATAAATATCCATATATATTATTATATTAACCAACTTAACTATTTCATATCATATCCTTGTTTCTCAGTTATATTTTAATCCATTATATAATGTAAATATTTTGATAGCTAACGTTTCTGTAATACTGATATCTAACTCTATTGTGATATAATGTATACATTTAATTATCAATGTATCCTGTATCAAAGTATTAAGTAGAACATTGATTTTAAAGGATTAATAAATTGACTGAATTGACTACTTTGCTTAATGCTTTTAATAACTTATGATCCATCATACCAAGATTACAGTGGCTTTTCAATTGTCAACATGACATGACCTTGTGAATGAACATGATAAGCAGCATTTGCTCTTTTAGCTTTGATGCATATGCTTCTGATTTACTTCTTACAGACCATTCTTCAAAAATTTCACCTGGTCAGATATTTTTTTTCAGACACCATTTCTGTCATTGAGCATCGCAGGCTCCTGTAATATCCTACGTACACCCAGAACAACAGCTGGTGACTTATCAGTCCAATATACTGAAATGTGAACCTGAAGTGCTCATCTTAGATCCTGTGTAAATGTTCTATTTTACCATTACTCCACACATCCTTGCAAAACTCAACAACTCAGACTTCAACTGGTTGCTCTGGTCAGATAACTCTTGAAAAACTCCATTTCTAATAATCCATGGCTTTAGAAGGCTTTGGCTATAGTTTCTACTGTTCTTTTAGTAGAAGTTCTATATCTATATAAATTGACCAGTGCAGTGTGCACAACAGCAGAAATTCCAGAATAAGCGAAGGCAAGTGGTGCAGCATTTGCTATGTATTCTTTACATTTAGAAATATTTCCTTTACTTTCTCTCTGTCCAATGAATTCATCACTTACATTCTTTTCTTGCATCTTTTATAGCTGTGAACAACCAGATCTTTACTAGGTGATTCAAATATACATGAATTGAGCCAGAGTACTATGCAGACAGATTCAAGAAGGATAGGGAAGGATAGGGGAATGGGGGTTTGAAGGTTGGTGTTAGGGAAGAGAAACCAGTTTAGTTAGCTGCTTTGATAGGTTTTGGTATCAGTACAGTCACGAGTGGACAGTTGTCTATTGCACATGTTATTATAAAGTTTATAATCCATGAAGGGATTAAACCCTTGGAGATTTTAACTCATTCAAAAGCACCATTTAGGGATGCTTCTGCCCCAGAATCGACTGTTTATTTGGGCAAGACAATTTAAGAGCAGTTGAGGGACTGTTCAAAGCGAAGGTCATACTTGATACACAAAGTCAACACAGATGACAACATCCATGCCATTCGAGAGCTTACTGAAGGGGATTGCTCTGCACTGTTTAAGACATCGCTCAGAAGTTAATGTCAGCATTGGAAGTGCGCATACTATTATCAGTCAACATCTTGGATTCAGAAAAAATAGTGCTTAATGGCTTCAGATGTTGTTAACCAAGTAGTAAAACAGGTCAGGTGGAATATTTATGAGAGTTCTGAATCAAATATGGCAAGCACATGTTACAAGACACGGGTCCATTATTTCCCTCCTGAATCCAAATTGGCGAGCAAGGATTGGTGAAGAAAGGATGAAGCCTTCCCAGTGAAGGCCAAAACAGTTCTCATGAGTGTTTTTTGACTACAGAGGAGTTTTACTTGTTGATTTTCTTCATGATCAAATTATAGTAAATCCAGCTTATTATTGCCAACTGTTAGTCAGCAAAAGCTGCCTACCAAAACAAAAGATGCATGTCCATTGAAGATGTCATTCTTCTCCAAGGCAATGCTACAGCCTCACACCATAAATTTAATAAAGAACACATTAGAGGACATAACACTTGGAAATCCTTGAACAGAAGAAAAGAAGATGGCGGCATGTAGTGTTGTTACGAGAAGTACGCTCCGTAAAATTCAACAAAATAGTGATGATGATGTAGATAAAAGCAATGGAGACGCCGATTTTGAACTCCCGGTCGATTCTAGTTACATAGAAAATAAAGACAGAACAAACAGACATGCCAAAACAGAGTAACCAAACAAATATCAGAAACCGGCGAACCAACGCGGAGTGCACGTGGAAAAGGAAGCAATGGAATCGCTACACAAGATAATTGAAATCCTAAACAAGGACCTGCACAAAACACGACAAGAAAATAATAATCTGCGATTGCAAAAAAATGAAATCTATCAGAAACTATGCATACTGGAGAAAGAGAAAAGTGAAATGGAAAGGAAATTTAAGGCAAATGAGGAACATTTAAAGAAGCTACGGGACGAAAGGACAGCGCTATTGTATCAGATACAAGAAATTAATCATTTGCAACAACATAAGGGGGCAGATCTCGAGCCAGAATGCAAATTGGGCAACCGTTACTAAAAAAAGCAGCGCAAAGAAGACGCAAGCAGTGGAACCACGGACTCCAGACATCCAGACCTCTAACAGATTCGACGTACTAACTTCATGGCAAAGGGACGCCAATCAAAACAACTCCATGCAAGAGGATGCATCTAACCTCACCAGTTCTTCAAGAGATGATCCTGTAGAGCCAAGAAAAGTTCTAGTGCTGGGAGACTCGATGATTGCGCACGTAAAAGTGAAGGGTGCTAATATAAAAGTATATAGGTGTATAAATGCCAATCAGCTGACTAATAAGGTAGTGAATCAGTGCCAATGCGAAAAATTTTCAGAAAATCCTGAAGTAGTAATGTTACATGTGGGAACCAATGACTTAAAGAGAGCTAGAAACCCTGAAGAAGTTTTGGGGGAGGTTTACAATGCAGTGAAGTGTACTAAAGAGAAATTTCCGAGTGCCATAGTTGCTGTGAACAGTGTAATAAAAAGACGGGATGTTCATCACAACTTCATCAGGTTAGTTAATGATAATATTAGATGGGCCTGTGAGGCCTTAAAAGCTGTATTTGTGAACGTAGATAAATATATTGACCTATCTTGCTTAGGGAAAGATGGGCTGCACCTAAATCGAAAGGGTACATGGAGGACAGGGCAAGTCATAAATAATGTTATCAATATAATAACCAGACATATATTTCAGGGAAACGGGACACAGGTATAGTAGGTGTCTCCAAATTGGGCAATGTAAACAAAAGCAATACTATTACTGTACAGAGATCAGGATTAAGTAATCAGGTGACTAATAATTGGTTATTACACTTAAATATACAAGGAGCACTGTCTAAAATGGATGAAATGGTTGAGAGAAAAGTAGAAATAATTTGCCTTAATGAACATTGGCTAGGACAGGGAGCAATCCAAATTTTAAACAAAATAAAAGTTTTTACCCTAGCAGATTCCTTTTCAAGGAGTGAACCTGACAGGGGTGGTTCATGCATTTTAGTATGTGATCACCTAAGGGAACATATCAAACAAAGAATTGACTTAAAATCATCAAGCACAGAGGGTATTTTTGAACTATCCGCAGTTGAAATTAGTTGCTTGAACTTAATCATGATCTCTATATATAGGGTTCCATATTATGACACACTTAAACCATTCCTTATAAAACTAGAAGAACTATGCAATAAATTACAGAATGAAAAAAAGAAAGGGTTAATAATAGCCATGGATTGTAATATTGATCTTTATAAAACAAAGATAATAGTAGATGAAAACTTAAAAATCAATGCTCTTGGTGAGAAACAAAATAATTGTAAATTAAATAACATGTATATGAATATTGTTGCATCCCAAGGAATAAAATTCAGGCATACTCTCCCTACACGTGTCACTATGTCATCAATAACTTGCATTGATCACGTATTAACTAATAAAATCTATGGAGATAATGAATGCAGTGTGTTAGACACTGGAGTGTCGGATCACAGAGTGGTTGTTGCAAGACTACCAGTGATACATAAAAATAAAAGAAAATTGCTAGACGTTTATACAACTTAGAAAACATTTCAGAATTTAAAGAAAAAGTAGATAATTTAACCTGGACTTTAAACAGTGAGGACTCAGTTGATGCAAATTACAACTTTCTTAGGGAGCTTCTAAATTGCTATAATGAATGCTTTTCTAAAATCATAGGAACACTACTCACGAAAAAGTACTCATCAGATGGGTGTACAAAAGGAATTTGAATATCCAGTGCCCGTAAGAGATTGTTGCACCAAATGTTCAAGACCACTATTGATTTAAACTTCAAACAATATTACAAAACCTACAGCAAAATATATAAGAGTGTAATAAAGAAGGCAAAACGAATGGCAATTGAAAAATTCATTAAAAATGCAGATAACAAAAGCAAAGCAACTTGGAAAATTATAAAAGGAGAATTGGAATTAAACAATTCAACGAGTAGAGACAATTTAGGTAATATGGATGCAAAAACAGCGGAATTATTAAACAACTACTTCATAAATATTGGGAATAACATCCGAGAAACTTCCCCATCAGTACAAGACTCCATAAACGAACTGTATAACAATAACTGTCTAATGTTAACTCCTTTGTTTGAATTTACAATGGTTACTCCTGAAAAAATTACTGAGATAATATCAAAACTCAAATCAAAATCATCTTTCGGATGGGATGAATTGCCTCCATTTCTTATAAAGGAAATAAAACATGAAATTAGTAAGCCAATTAGCGAACTAATTAATCAATCTCTGATGACAGGCATTTTTCCAGAGAGATTGAAATATGCCATAGTGAAACCTGTGCACAAAGGAGGGAAAACTGAATTTAAAAATTATAGACCTATCTCTATTCTTCCTACCTTCTCCACCATATTTGAAAAGGTTGTCCATTCTCAACTTATCTCCTATCTAGAACATTTTAGCAAGTTAAACAAATCCCAACATGGATTCCGAGAAAATAGCTCTACAATATCTGCCCTAACTAAATTGGTAAATGATGCTTCGAAAATGATTGATGATAAGCAACAGACTGCCATATTAATTTGCGACAACTCAAAAGCTTTTGACTGCGTATGTCATGATATATTACACACACACACACACAAAAAAAAAAAAAGGGATTCTATGGTATAAAGAACATAGCATTAAGGTGGTTTGTAAATTATCTCAAAGATAGGAGACAGAAGATAGTTATAAATAACGAACTTGGTACGGTCCAATCTAATTGGAATCAAATAAAAACAGGAGTCCCACAAGGTAGTGTTTTGGGACCTCTACTGTATATAATATACACTAATGACCTTCCTAACTGCATAAAGGGAAATACAATTATGTATGCTGATGACACGTCTATCTTGCTAAATGGGTGTAACCTCGAGGAGTTACATAATAATGCAGAAGAGAAAATTACTCGGCTAAAGAATTGGTTTTCAAGAAATGGATTGAAGCTAAATACCTCTAAAACCTCCATTATGCAGCTCAACACTCAAGAAAAAAATTGTGAGAGCCTCAGGACTAATTTAGTCAATCATAAAGAAAGTGCTAAAATCCTCGGTGTCTTTTTAAACAAACAATTAAAATGGGTCGATCATATCCATTATTTGTCCAAAAAACTATCTAGTGCATGCTTTAATATGAGCTGCATAGCTAAAATAACAAACCTCGAAACAAGAAAAGTAGTTTACTTTAGTTACTTTCACTCGATAATGATATACGGAATAATACTATGGGGAATCTCGACAGGATGGGAATCAATCTTTATAAGTCAAAAGAAAATAATCTGTATAATGACACAAACAGGAACAAAAGAATCTTGCAAAAATCTGTTCAAAAAATTGAAAATTCTAACACTACCATCCCTATTCCTATATGAAATAAATAAATACATACACGCAAACTTTGATACAATGTATAACTCGCAAACACAGCATAACCATGGAACAAGAACTAAAAATAAATTAAAACTACCCATGCATAGGTTAGTACTATACGAAAAAAGTCCACTGTATACTGGAATAAAAGCTTATAACAAACTACCAACTAAATCAGGGAAATAAAAACAGGAATTGTTTCAACAAAGCATTGAAAAACCTATTAATTGACAAAGTGTACTACTCAGTCACTGAATATATGAATGACAAATCTTTTTAACTTTTTTTCGTTGTGTAAGTTACATATTACATTATTGTTTCTAGGTTAGTACCATAACAGTTAAACACTGTTTGTATATATATACTATATATTGTCAATTTATATTTATTGTAACTTAACTGTTAATTGTTCTTCATACTTGACGAGTCACCTGTTTATGGAGTCTTTACTCATTTATTGTAAGTGTATGTGACAATAAAGCATCTTATCTTATCATCCTCCCTACAGTCCAGACTCCCCCTGAAGACAGTGGATACTGATGATACATGAAATGATATTTGAGAAGCAAATGTTCAGGATCCTTGAACATCCTCCCTATAGTCCAGACTCCCCCTGGAGACAGTGGACACTGATGATACACAAAATGATATTTGAGAAGGAAATGTTCAGGCCTAAATTTAAGTTACCTCCCTATGGCATTTGCCAATTCTGAGGATAAAGGAAAACCTAAAATTTGCTTTCAGGACTATAAGGGAGAATGGTAGGGTTGAACAGCAGACCTCTTATTCACAATTCTTAATCATCTTGACCTCTTGGGTCAGTGGGGCTGACAAAAGGTCATTGTCATTGATGTCTCAGTTGAGCTGGGATTTTTTACTGTGAAGACAGGCTGAAAACTGAAATTCTGGGTCTATGCTCTCTTGTCTCTTATTTTTCACCCAAAGGGACCCTCTTCAGCAGAAAAAAACTAAGGTTTTAAGTTGACATAATTGACCTTGTGTGCATCTTCTGCTCAATGATGCCTGATAGTGTGCCAGGTGCTAAAAATGAACTTTGCCTGCACAAAATTACCAGAATCTCTGCGAAGACAGCACTAACATAAGTTTAATCCAGATTTCGTGCTGTGAAAGTAAAATTGGTTGCAATTACATTTCATTTTATACTCAGTATTGAGTGCCACCAAGAAAGAAAAATAAAACAAAACTAAAGGGATAAAAATTGTATATTTTTAAGTTCTCTCTTTCAATATGTTTTAAACACTGATATATTATTAGATAGTTGACCATTCTAATTTTTAAATAATTTCTTTCTTATCAAACTTGGGACTATTTAAGAGAAAGCCATGACATGGGTATTATTACTTTAACTATAAAAAAATCCCAGCTTAACATGAAACATCAATATAACAATGACCCCTTGTGAATATGAGTAGCATCTTTCAGGTATAGGTGATGGAAGTTGATTATATCCAGAAAGGCTCAAAGCTCACTGATCCTTTCCGGTAGTTTGTAACCCAGTAGGGCTTCAACTGTAGGTTTTGACTTCTCAAGAATATTCCAAGATCCTTAGGAAGCAAAAGTCTTCTACTCCAGAGATAAATTTAATCATATTAATATGTAGATTATATAGGACGTCTATTGCCTTGAAATTTTAAAATTTCAGTATAGGTTTTGACAAATTCCAGTACTGCAATTAGCCATATTGGAGTAAAAATGCAGTAATATTCAAATGTTATATGGCTAGCTTAGCATCCTGACTGGTCTTATGTTTTCACAACCATAGTAAATAAAACAGTATTTATTACTAGCTGCCATGCTCAATATTAAATGGATGGGTGAATGATGACTAATTACCTTCCACACTCTTTTTGAAATTGTTACACAATAATCATCTTTAATGCTAAATTCTACCCTTCACTCCTTAGAACTGTAATTTCATAGAAACACCCATGCCATTCATTATAGTGGACCAAAAAGTCACTGATATTCACAGAAAAGGGAATGAATATCTAGAAATGATGTGTTTTGATCTTATCGTTGCACCCATCCTGCTCCCCATCCTTGCTCCAAATGTGAAAATAGCCTGTAAAAGATTATCCAAATGTTTTTTCAGACTTCTAAAAAATGAAGGTTCCACAATTTATCATTAAGTGAAAGAATTGTCTCAACATATATGTTCAACAAAATACAAACAAAATTGACAGGCATAGAGATTCCTTACTGCCTCAACCCCCAAAACAGCGCTTTAAATATTTTGGGACATGGCATATAATCTCTAACCATTGAGAGAAACATTCCTCTGTTATTAATTGTAAACATCAGTATACATAAATTGTGCATACAGGACCTCTTGAAGGAAAAAAAAAAAAAAAAAAAAAAAAAAAAAAAAAAAAAAAAAAAAAAAATGGCAAGTTATTTATGGATGCTCTTTAACTGTGGTTCTCAGTATCCCATTCTAAATTGGGCATGAAAGACCCCTTAATTTTGCTCAGAGGCCTCTCTATCAGGCTTGAGGTTCTTTTACGGGCCATAAATCTACGACACGGGACCAACGGCTTTACTTCCCTTCCGAAGGAAGCCAAGCTAAGGATTTTTACATCCGAAAAAAAATCCATCGTCCTCTGCCGGGTTGCAGGCCTCTTGAATGTGAGGCAGAACGCTGCCCCCATACTACAAGCGGGCTGATCCATATATTGCTAATGAAATTAATTCAAAATTTAATTCCAGAATATTCTACCACATTAGATCTGAGTTTTGACGACTGTAATCATCATTCCCAAGACACATGCAATAGCCACCATGTGTGAATTTACTTCTTTCTTCCTTTTTAAGCTTCTGACCTCATACCTCTATCCTCAGCGATGTGTAACCTCCACAGCATTATCCCCTGAGTATCATGTAATAACTGAGCTAAGTTTCGATAAAATTGGCTAAGTGGTTTGGGATAAAGTGGACCAATATGTACTATTTCTTCACTTTTAAAGTTTTGAGCCCTTAGCTCCTTCCCCTAAGACATGTGTTATGGATGTATTTGCTAAGGTAGTAAGTAATAAGTAGAGCTTGAATGTTAAGCAAAATGGTTTGTTTACTGGATGGTACTAAATCAAAAGTTATGCAGATATAATTAAGTTATTTTGAACTGAAAGGAGAATTTATTTTACTTTTTAAACTCTATTTGAATTAATTATTAACAAGAAAGCACAAACCTGGTCTTGCTTCAAAGAGTGGTGAAAAGAAAATAAGGTGTTACTTTCAACATCTAGATAGTCATAGTTTTTTCATTAAATTTGTGCAAATCATTAGCAGAGTCTAGGGCAGCATTATATGGTAAACTATCTGTGTCAAATATCTCTTGTAAAAGCTTTTTGTGATAAAAGTTCTATGATAAAATGTATGTACAGTTGGCTACCCTTTTACAAAACACTAGTAAGAATCCAACATACGTTCCAATACCATTAAAGAAAGTGTATTTTCAATCTGTTAATCAAGTGCTTTTAGATGTATATTTTTTTGTTTTTACATCTGGTACATTAGAAATAAATCAGGTGGTTTATTGATGGATGAGGATGCCACATACATCTATCTGCCCATGTGAGAAGCATGGATTTTCCAAATTTGGTTCACTCACTTGTGCAACTGTCCTTGTACGTGTTGGTCATTGCAAATGCGAGTTGCACCAGAAACTGCAAATGTTTGAACTTGAATGGCACATCTGTTAGAACCATTGGGATACAATGCAACAGTACATATTCTTTAAACTTTCCTTTTAAAATTGTAAATAACTTTCTTAATAATTAGTGTATTGTAGTGAAACAAAATTTATTGTGGAGGATGAAATGGTAGAAAACATATACAGTAAGGCTTCAAACTCCACACATGCACCCACATTTTGCACATATGTCTGTAGCTTCTCATGGATAAATTGGATAGACTTAAAACTCCTGTGGTACATTAGAGAGGGCATGTTGAATATGATTATCCAGTTGATTCAATCTGCTTGGTTTCTACAGTAAATCTCATTTGCCAACCCCATTTAAGAAATTGCATTTGCAAGGTTAGGACTCAAGACTCTGGCCACTCATATGGACTGCGATGACTCGGCTAACACCCTGGAAATTGTAGATCAAGCCAATGACTGAAGTTTGAAGTAAGAGTTGATACACCAGTAACAGTAACCAGAACAAGACTGAAGGGCCACACCATGGCTGAGGGTTTGACCACTCACCTCTCACCTAGACAGCTTGGGTTTGATCCCAAGCGATGTGGGATTTGTGGTGGACAAAGTGGTGCAGGGGCACCACAGGTTTTGCAATTTCCCCTGACACTGCAGGGTCTACCGGTAGTCCATCTTCCTTTTATGTATCATCAAAGTCTTTGCTTGCAACACCATAAAACGCTGACATTAAAAAAAAGGACAGAGAATGGGAATGCAGTCATATGTTTATTGACAAATGGCCTGCTCTTCAACTTAGCCAACAATCTTTGAGTTCAGTCAACATAATACAGATTAGCCTACTTAAGATTTTGATATATTTTTCTAAATGGAAGCCACTGCTATTTCCAATTCCTTAGAACTTCTTAAGCAGCCAAACATATACTTTTGATAAATAATTGACACACAAACTATTTGGAATAGAAATAAAACATCTTTGCTAGAATTCTTTCCAGATTGATTTACCAATTTGCGATTACAACTAGAGAGAGCTCTAACCTCTAGCAGCCATTTTATGTCACTGTTACAATGTAGAGTCCTTAAAATGAAGAATAAGAATCTGATATATGCAATATGGATAGGTATGCCATACCTGAGAACCAGAAAGTGAAACTTAAACTGGGCATATCTGGCTTCTCGTTACCAGGGCTCGGGAAAGCTTCCCATCAGTTGTGAACGCTTCCATTGAAATACATGTATTTTAACATTCTGGTTACTGTTTCCTGTTGCTGTGAACCAGTCTTAAAATGAGGTGGGGGACTTCTTGCATGCAAATGAAGTTAAGTTATTCCATTTGGAGTCAATTGGCAAAAACTTCATTTCTCAGTATGTCTTAGCACTGTTCTCATTTTGTCACCCCCCATAGTGTAATGGTTACCATGCTAACTTCATATACCCAAGGTTGCAGGTTCAAACCCAGCAGAGGACGATGGATTTTTTTTTGGGCATAAAAATCCTTAGCATTGCTTCCTTCGGAAGGGAAGTAAAGCCTGGGTCCTGTGTCGTAGATTTATGGCATGCAAAAGACCTCAAACCTGATAGAGAGGCCTCTGAGCAAAATTAAGCAGTCTTTCATGCCCAGTATAGAATGGGATGCTGAGAACCACAGTAGTTAAAAGAGTATCCATAAATAAAACACTGTTTAATTCAATTTTTTTTTTTTTTAAAATTTCGGTTGATGGTGCCCTAATGAATTAATGAACCTACTATTTAACTGAATGATATGCCATATTGGATGGTGACCTTAGGACTTTTGGTAAACTACCCCACACCATTTTTTAATTTTTTCCTCTGCCTTTGATGCAAGTGTCCATCATAAAACCTGTGTTCATCAATTTCAATGGCAAATTCACACCATTTTTTAATTTTTTCCTCTGCCTTTGATGCAAGTGTCCATCACAAAACCTGTGTCCATCAATTTCAATGGCAAATTTTGACAGTCTTTAGATCAACAGTGCCCATGCACTGTTTGCCACCATCTTTGCACCAGCACAACAAAATGTCATACTTATAACAGGTAGCCACCTGAGCTCATTTCTGAATTGTAATGCATTGTGCTCTTAGTGATTATGTTCTACCACAGTAAAGAATGCACTTATTAAGTCATACCCTGTAGCTTTGATTAAACTGTTCATGATCTTTTTCACTGAAAGCCTGTTACTGTTGCAAAGTTGTGGTGAATCAATGTTTTGGAGAGAACGATAAGCACACCAATTTTAAATGTCAACACTGTGGCAGCAGGCTTGGCAATCAAGTGAATTTAAGACTTAAGTTGGTTATTGAATATTTTGTCTTGATTCATTAAAGTATTGATGGACTTGCACATTGTTGTTTAGTCTGGTATTGTTTTGAATGCTGAAATTGATGGCTTTGACATTTTTTTTTTTGGCTGCTAGTATAGCATGTGCATGAAGCAACTGATAGCATTTGTAATTCTGTGCGATATTTGGAGAAACTTTGTGTAGTAATTTGTTTGTGGTGCCTGTGATTTTACAGAGGTTTGTTGGTGATATGATGCACCAAAATATTTAACCAAAATACTGAATATGGTTGCCAAAAAAATAAGGTAGGGAATTTTTAAAATTAGTTAAGAGTTACATAGTTTCGTTTCATTTCATGGGGTGAGAAAAGTTTTAATTTTGTTCTACAGCATAATCATGAATGTGCTATAATTCAAAAAAAGGGAGGAGAACTGAAACAACGAAATTAGATTGGTTGGACTGAGCTAAAATATTTATGTGTTTATCTTAATTTAATTGTGGTATGTTTATTGTTTGTTCTTTGGTAAAGGATACTTAAACTAAAATTAACTTTTTTTATTTAGGATGCTTACTTTTACTCAGATACCACTTTATCAGGCCTGAGGTTCTTTTATGTACTGTAAATTTATGACATGGGACCAATGGCATTACTTTCCTTCTGAAGGAAGCCATTCTAAGGATTTTTATGCCCCAAAAAATCTATCATCTTCTGCCAGGTTTGAACCTGCAACTTAGGGAACCAGAGGCTGTCATGTTATCCCTAAACATAGAATGACAAAAGAATGCTTAAAACATTGTTATTTCAATGTTTTATGCAAAAAGCAAGTTTTCATAAAATTCAATGTTTCATATTTAATCACATTACTGTCACAAGCTTCTATGCATACTTGCAAGTTTTGAATTCAATGTTTCATGTTTACATTTCCTTTAAAAGTTTGCATATTTTCCCTTACATCTATAGCTGCATCAAATGGAAGGAATACATATTATACAGTGTTCACAAATGTTTCTTGTATTAGCTCCCTAAATCACTTTGTTTCCTAAAAATATTACAATTTTGAATATATTAAGCTTTAAAATGGTTCTCAATTTTGACTTTTCTATGAGGGATGTTCAATAAGTAATGCCACACATTTTTTTTCTTGGCCAATTTTGGTTGAAAAATATTGAGATTTTGTGTAGGACATCTTTAAATATTTTAGCTTCATCTCATACAGTTTAATTAATTTCCAATTAGTGACAGAGCTAAAACTAGCCTTCAAAATGGCATCTGTAATGGAGGTATGTTCCAAACAAGAGCAGCTATTGAGTTTCTTTTGGTATAAAACTAGAGCATCGCAGGTGTTCATAGGCACTTGCAGAATGTCTATGGAGACTTGGCAGTGGACAAAAGCATCGTGAGTCGTTGGCGAGGCATCAGTCATCATCACAAGGTGAAGCAAACCTGTCTGATCTCCCGTGTGCTGGCCAGTCACACACAACTGTGACTTCTGCAATGTTTTAATGTGCGGACTCTTTCATTCGAGGTACTTGCTGCTCAATTTGACATTTCTTTGGTAGTGTTGACACACTTGTCCTCAGTTGGTACTCAAAGGTTGGTTCTCGCTGGGTTCCTTGATGCCTAACTGACGACCGTAAAGATCACAGAAGGAATTGTTTGCTTGTTATGAGACTGAGGATGACAATTTCTTGTCAAATATTGTCCCAGGCATCACTTCAAAACAAAACAGTAATCCATGGAGTGACACCACAACATACCCACAGTTTGTAAAGTTATGGCTATGATTTTCTGGGAGTTATTCTGTTCGATGTCCTCCTTCATGGTGAAACGATCAACTCTGAAGTATATTGTGCTTCTCTAAGGAAATTGAAGAAATGACTTCAGCATGCTCATTGCTACAAAAATGCAAATGAACTTCTCATTCTGCATGATAATGCAAAGCTTCACACAAGAGGAGCTCACAAAACTTAAGATGACTGTTCTTCCTCATCTACCCTACAGCCAGATCTCGCACCTTCAGATTTCCACCTGTTTGGCCCAATGAAGGATGCACTCCACAGGAAGCACTGTGTGGATGACGTAGAAGTTATTGATGCAGCAATATGTTGGCTCCGACATAGATCAGTTAAGTGGTACCATGCAGGCACATAAGCCCTCCCATCAAGGTGGCTTAAGACCGTAGCATTGAACAGAGGTTATGTTGAAAAATAGGGTTTTATAGCCAAATCATTGTGGAATAACATACTGTATTTGAATCCTGAATAAAAACAACCTGCTTTAAGTAAAAAAAAAAGGGTTGCATCACTTATTGAATGTTCCTCATACATTTACCTATTTAACACAATTCCAATCTTTAACTCAGGCTATTGTTGCTAATAGAGTTGATTTCACGATGCTGACGAAATTGCAACTCATGTCCTGTGTAACTGTCCTAGCCTGCCAGAACTAAAGAGTCACTGTTTTGAAATCAATGTCCAGTAGTAAGCGACAATAATAATCCTTCAAGGATCTGTAGTCCTTTATTGAAGGTTCTTGAAGATGTGAATTTAGGGATGCTCAAAGGATCTGGATTGATCAGAGTGCATGGTCTATCAAAGGCAACCCTTACCAATACTAACTAGCAAAACATATACACGAGTATATGTACTGAGGCTTGTAAGTTTACAAATTGTCTTGAAATAAGGAAGTAGAAGCTAATTCTGCTGTGTAAAAGTAAATGGTGTTAAAAAATCAGATGTGCTTCATTCACTGACTTTCTTTACTTGTTCTGCAAACAAACTATTATTCTTTTATCTACATGGTGCTTGTCAATATAAACATTAGCAGATGTGGTCTTATTACTTGCTTTATTGTAAGTAGAAGGGGAATAAGGGAATACACTAAAGCTAAAGCAATAATCAAATGTTTAAAAAGCTGGTTATGTGATACAATTTAAATTCGGTTTTCTTTATAAGGCCAGCAGTAAAACAAAAGAGATACTAACAACGGTCTGAGAAAAGTAAAAGTAAAATTGAAACCCATAACAAGGAATATTTTGGAAATGGTTAACTCCACACATGCATGCATGCGTGCACACACACACAAAAAACAAATGTATCTGACATAAATTGCGTATTTCAACGGATCTACACTTGTTATGCAGTAGATTTTCTCTCTCTCTTATGACTAGTTATGTAAAACCCATACAGAAGGAAGAGGGCTTCAGAGGCTATTGCCAGAAAATTCAAGATAGACATTTTATTTGTGACAAAAATATCTTAAACATACAAATATTTTAATAATAATCGTTAAGAGCCATTTAAAGGATAGCTTTGGGGGGGGGGGGGGTCTTGAAAATCTTTGTCGCATCCTTGAAAGATGTTTAAATGAAATACCAAATTTTTGTTTTTGAGATATGCTATAAATTTTGATGAAATCTCAACATCAAATTTTAGGCTGGTATGCAAACCTACCTTCTTTACCTACTATGTACATAGTATGTAGAAAAGTAATAAATTGCTTTTGTTTTACAAAGTATCAAAAAAGCTCAACCTGGTTATAGAAATACCATGATATGCTAAGGCATTCTTTTTTTAACTTTGTAAAGATACATACTACATATTTCTATAAATTTGCATGCAATAAATGTGAGGTTTCTCTCATCTTTTCTCTCTTTTTGAAAGGCAAAAATGATTGTATTCTTATTATTTCCTATACTCCTTTAGTTCGAACTAAAATATCAGAAGTGCTTTTAATAAGCCACAAACTATATTTAGGTACCTTTGAAGACTTTGGTAATGTTAGTTGAACTCTGCTTGTTGCCTGATGAACTAGGATCCTGAGCACATGGTTTTACTGTCTCCTTACAAGTTTTGTGTTCCCAGATCCCATCTCCACTAGCATTTAATGCTTGTAACTGAAACCAAAGAAAGAAAACCTTTTTCTACAAAACAATACTTACAATCCCACAATATATACAAACAAATGACTTGATATTAGCAGTTATATATGCTTTCTTGAACCTTAAACAATCCATAGATGTAAGTGCACATTCTATTTGTACAAAAAGCAGATTCTTCTCACAAAGGTAATAAGCTCATCAATAATATGCAACACTTTTTAACAAGTTGTTTAGTTATCTTTCAAAACAATTATTTGTACTAGATTTAATTTCAAACATTCAGTGGATCAAACACTTTTAACATCTAGCATTTTCTCTTTGTTTACATTTATTTACAGAATAAATGTTCCTTTAGTGCCTGCTGTGTTTAATCTTATTTTGGTGCACAGCACTTATTTTTAATTTTCTACAGTTAATAGTGCTGTTTTGTAAATTTACAATTAAGCATCAGATAATGTTTTTTCATATGTACTTATGTTGCCAGCCTTTAGATAACAACATAATTCTTGTGCATACAATAAAATTATTGTGCTTTGTAAAATAAATAAATTAATTTATGCACAGCTGAGCAATACAATTCCAAACTTTCAAATAGTAACCAAGATATTAACTCTTTTAGTGCCAATCATGACCTAATTGTGATGTGCTTTTCATACATTTTAACTCTTTCCTGTGGGAAAGTCTGGTTTTTTCTGCGTCATAGCCATAGAGAAACATTTTCTGGAGCGTTTCCAGCCCTAATCTTCACTCCAAAGCATTAAGTTAGCTCCAAATTTAATTTCGCTTGCCAGTGTTTGTTTATCCTGATTGAAACATGGCATTGTCTAGCTGAAGGTTACAAACTGAAGAAAAAATAAGAGCTTCAGTTTGTGATGTATTAGAAGAAAACAAGTCATTTGGAATTTTCAGACCTTGTTGAAAGAGTTTCTGACATCAACATAAGAGAGAAAGATAAATATTCTAGCTTCAGCGATGAAAATGCATCTGATAACAATGGACAGCGTATGCATGCAAATACTTGGTGTATTTATCAAAATGGATTTATGGAGGTGTATCCAGATGACGAATACAATGTGAATCAACTATTCAACTATGCAACAACACAAGTGCTAAATTGTACAGTAATCTATGTTATATTTGTATCCTATTGCTATATGCCGTTTTCATTAATAGTGGCATCATGCTTATGTGTGTGTGTTTTTTGGGACTTTTTTCAGTTTCAGGTTAGGTGAATTCATGTTTTGTATTTTAAAAATAAAACACCAGACCAAAGCAGGATGCTGTTTTAGTAAAGAAATATCTGTATTTTCATTTAATTAGCCTGAATTTTCTGTGCAGTTTGTATGCCTAAAGTTTGATTATTTTAGGATTTTTAATTGGCATTGGCTAACTCCTTCTACAGGGCCACGACTCAATCCAGTAAAACAGCCTGTACATATACTGTGCACTGCAGTGGCATGGACCTTGTAGAAACTCACCTACTCTGGCTGTTGCTTAGACTGTGTGCAGCTATGTTTTCCCAGCTGGTCAATTTCAATTTTTACTTTCTCTATACGTACTATGTACATAGTGTATAGAGAAGGTATTGCATTCCACCCAAAAATTCGATACCGAGATTTCACCGGAAATATATGTTTTAGGGTCCCCTTTATTAAAAAAAAGCATTTTCACGTGTGTCTGTGAACACGATAACTCAAAAACAAAAAGTCGGTAAAATACCAAACTTGGTATTTAAGTTTAGTATCTTCCAGGGATGCGACACAAGGATTTTAAGAAAAATTCCCCCACCCCAAACTACCCTTTACATGGAACTTTTTTCAAAAATGTTGATTTTCTTAAAAATGGCTAATGATTTTGATCAAAATATTGTATATTAAAGATATTTATCTGACAAATAAAATGTATATCTTGAATTTTCTGGGAATAGCCTTTGAAGACTACTTTATTTTTGATGACTTTTACAACATTTTGCAATACTGCTAAACCATAAGGGTTGGACAAAAACTTACCACACAAAATGTAGAGTACGTTAAAACACACAATTTGTATTATATAATTTTTTTTTTGTGGAGTTGATCGTTTTTGAGATATTCCTTGTTTTTGGTTTCAGCTGTAAAAAACATACTTTTCTCATACAGGAAATTGTCAACTCCTGTCCATACAAAGGAACTTTAATAACATAGCAACCAGCTTTTGACTATGACTTTAACCTATGTTACTCCCTTATTTTCCTTCTACTTACATGGAAGAAAGTCATAAGACTATTTCTGCTA
Organism: Hymenopus coronatus; assembly: GCA_030762935.1. Taxonomy (NCBI): domain Eukaryota; kingdom Metazoa; phylum Arthropoda; class Insecta; order Mantodea; family Hymenopodidae; genus Hymenopus; species Hymenopus coronatus. The sequence goes on along the minus strand of CM060884.1, from coordinate 46,565,646 downwards.
ATGTTTTCTCAATTAGCATGAAGTAAATAAAAGCCTAAGCCTTTTAACAATAATTTGTTGCAGAGATGGAGAGAAAGTAATGTGAATGGAACACATCAGATTTTTATGGTCGGTTTCCATGTGGAACTGAACTGTTCAGTGTCTCCCTGTAGAAGGAGATAGCCAATGACTCCTTGACCCTGTGTTCACAGTAGCAGTCACATTTGGCTAAGATGGTAGTATCGTGGAAGTTCTATGGTCCCGTTCAAAGTTTTGGTGGTGCTGCCATTTCCCTCCCATGGGATAATGATGATTATGATGAAAGGACACACACACTTAGTCCTCCCAGAAGAGGTGAAAATCCTCAGGCTGGGATCTGGAATGGAAGCTGACTCTTCTGTGCCAGAGGCAGATTGCTACCATTGCGCTAATGCCACAGACATGATTATATTCAACTTAATATGAATTTTTTGACCCAAAATCTCTAATAACTGTTATTATATAAAAACCAAACAGAATAGAGAGGACTTCACAAGCTATTCACAGAAAATTCAAGATATAGATTTCATTTGTCAAGTATTTAAACATGGTATTTTAATAAAAATTGTTAAGAGCCTTTTTTGAGAAAATAAAATTTTTTCCATTTTTCAAGGATATTTTTGGAAGATGAGCTTAAACCCAAATTTGGTATTTCATTTTTTTCTTTATTTATTTATTCTATTTCTCTTCCTTTTTATAAAAATACTTTTTTTGGATTCAGGGGGCCCCAAACTTCCAGTGAAATCTCCATATCAAATTTTTGGGTAGAATGCAAGCTTTTATACTTTCTAGAAATAAGAAACAGAGAAGAATCCAAAACAATGCATTATATAAATAAATTACTCTAATTAGAACACAGATGACAATGAATCTCAATATTTTACATATGCACACGTACCTGCTCATCTATAGATCTGAACTGCCAGGTCCACTGGACATTGTAAAGGAATGGACGATGATCGTAACGATTATCATCTGGTGAATATGTTTCTGCATGACATGATGGTGTCAGCACAGTCATCTTGTGTCTGTTTATAGCATAGCACCGAAAGAAGTGTTTCACTTTGTTAGCAACCTGCTCTGGAGTGTTTGTGCTGCTCCATGTATGTATAAGTTTGCAGAACATTGAGTAAGGTCCACATTTATTCTGCTTTCGCAGCCGCCCAAAAACAGAAAGCTCTGCATATGTCATGCCCATATCTTGTTCATCTGTTTGTACTAGTCGCCCTCCTTCCAGAGGTTCAAGTTCAGCTGTGGGGGGAGCATCGAGGGTTTCTGCCAGCACAGGTAAGTTAAACCTGTGAAAAGAATAAAACCTGTGAGTTTCTATTCACATGTTGTGCTACCTATGAAAGTAGAATACGTATGAGATGTGACAATAAGAAACTGGAATCATGCTATAACACTTTATTGAATAAAAATCAGTTTATGGGACATGTTATCCACATCAATGTAGTCCCTACAATGCACCATTCAAATTTTCTGCGGTTGGAAGCAGTACTATAGGACATCTTGTTAGCAGTTATAACAGCTGCATCACTTTTGCTAAATGGTCTAGATAGCTTAGTTGGTTAGGCTCTGGCCTTCTGATCTCCAGGTTGTAGGTTCAAGCCCTGGACCAATGGTTTTCAAGTGTGCTTAAAAGTGACGGCCCAATGTCAGTAGATTTACTGGCACGTTAAAGAACTCTAATGGGACAAAATTCTGGTACACTGGTGGCAGTGATACGATCCTGGAATTAACAGAATCATTAACAAACAAATAGAAATAATAAAAACCTTTGCTCTCACACATCAATGAGCCTGAACCTGACTCCTTTGAGCATGAACTTGACTTAGAAAGAGAAATAGGTTCATGGAGAATACAGTGGATGTTCCATTACAAGAGTTTTTATCAAATAGCTCTTCACAGACAGTACATTATGGTCTGGAACATTTGTTCTGATGGGGGGATCCATGAGGCATTCATCCACAAGTCTGGTCTCCTTTGTTGCACACGTATATGGAGAAAATTTCAAAACATTTTTATAATACACCTGATTCACTATCTGATTTGCATATACCCAGTAATGTAGATAACTCCACGATATGGGGAAAAAATCATCATTGCTTTGAATTCTGATTTGGTCAAGCATGCTTTCTTTTTTCCTGTGGGTTCTTCCGTTGTCTCGATCAGATTGGAAAATTGAAGTTTATCATATATAATTATAATTCTGAAGATATTAGGATTACATTCAATATTTTCAAGAAGGTCAAAACAACAATTTACTTGATGTTCCTTTAATGTGGGTGTGAGGATTTTTGGTACCATTTTAGCTCACACCTTTTCCATGCCCTAATCATCGTGCAAGTTTCATTTTTTTCCCTTATTGATGCTACTAATCTCAGCAATTATTCAAATGGTCAATTGGCAGTCTACTTGAATAATTTGAGCCTGGTAAAAGTAGAAAAGAAAACATATAAGCATAGACCAGAACTTTTGCAAAATGTCTTTTTAAATGTGTTAAATCTTGAAAGCGAATCTCTAAGATTGATTCTTTGAGATTAAAATGCTGCAGTTTATGTTCCTTTTTATAACATGTCTTTTGTTGCCTTATTTTTCATTTTTATAGCCCCCTTTAACTTCTTTGGTGATATCGGAGGCTTTAACTTTCAACGGCAACAGGCCTAACAGAACTAAAAATTATGTCCTACCCGCGTATTTTGTATGCTACACTTCATATCTGTGAGAGCGTGCTCGCATGTCCCTCAACGTGTGTCATACAACCGGCTAAATCACCGCGAACCTAAAGCAGCGTTGTGTTATACACCCGATGTCAAGTTATAAACCAAAATAAATTTGAAATATGATATAAAATCATGTAAAACATATAACTGAGCAAAATAAGTATATGCGATTAAGCGAAGAGTGCCAACTACACACGATATTTTATTATTAGCCAAATAATGTTCTGATTTCTAAAAACATGTGCTTTAAAAGGAAGTAAACTGGCATTTAATTTTAAATAGGTAATACACCTTTACCTCTTTACACACAAGTTTCAAACTCTAAGTAACAAAATAAAAATTGTCACAGAATTGAAGTAGATAAATGCAGAAAATGTGGAAATTACATACCTTTGCTCCTTTTGAACATTCAGCCGCCTCGAACATTGTTCTTTGTCGCTTACGCGTTTTCGTTGCATCCACGTGTTTCTGGCTAGCAATATGTTTTTTTACAGCATCCGAAGTTTCATATGGAATTCTTTTATTGCAAAAGCTGCAAAGCATTATTTCTCCCGACCTCTTCATTCCGTCCTGCGAGAATTGCTTTACCCGCTCATCTAAGCTCACTTTCGGTGGCATGCTGTACGATATTTCAGAACTACGCTACTGCTAGTTAAAACGAACTGAACGCATGGGTGAACAGGAACTAGTGGGATACGCGTAGAAGAAGTTACTTAGGGTAGTAACAGAATGCGTGCGCAGCGCATACCGGATATGAGCGCTCCTATCTCGCTGGTTCAATGGCTTCGCTGGTCCGCCGATACTGCAGACTGCTGTTGTTATCGATCGAACGCTGACAAGATAGCCAATACCGTGCTAACAGACTCCCACGGCACTTAACAAAGCTTAAGCTGGAAGCAAAAAACGTTAACCGAAATTTGATAACAAGAATGTGTGATCTTTTTGCTATATGCGATAAATTTCGCGAGTGAACCTAAAAATTTGTATATAGAGCGGGAATTTCAAAATTTCGCGAGTAGATGGTGTGTCAAAAAGTATTTAAATTAATCAAATATGTCTTCGTATACATTTATTCCCTAATTTAAAGCATTTTAAAAATTTTCGCGAGTTTCGCGAGTCGCGAAATTTGAGTGTCCCTAATCATTTATCAGAAGCTTGCAAGACTAACGTATGAGTTTAATGTCCTTTAACCAGGTAGTTAGCTCTTGTTCATTTTGATTGTATGTAACTTTTTACTTTCTCTGCAAGTACTATGTACATAGTGTATAGAGAAGGTATTGCACTCCACCAAAAAATTTGATTGCGATTTCACTGCAAATATATGTTTTAGGGTCCCCTGTGTAAAAAAAAAAGCATTTTCACAAAAAGGTCCATGTGTGCGTGTGTGTGAACACGATAACTCAAAAATGAAAAGTCGGTAAGATACCAAACTTGGTATTTAAGTTTAGTATCTTTCAGCGATGCGACACAAAGATTTTGAGAAAAATTCCCCCAACCCAAACTACCCTTTACATGGAACTTTTTTCGAAAATTTTGATTTTCTAAAAAATGGCTAACGATTTTGATTAAAATATCATATATTACAGATATTTACCTGACAAATAAAATGTATATCTTCAATTTTCTGGGAATAGCCTCTGAAGACTACTTTATTCTGGACAAATTTTACAGAATTTTGCATAACTGCCAAACAGTAACAGATGGTAAAACACTTACCACACAAAAAATGCTGATCACTTTAAAACACACAATTTGTGTTATATGCATTTTTTTCATGGAGTTCATCGTTTTTGATATATTTCTTGTTTTTGGTTTCAGCTTTAAAAACTTATACTTTTCTCCCACAGGACTTAGTCAACTCCTGTCTCCATACAAACAAAGGTACTTCAGTCACATAGCAACCAGGTTTTGACTATCACTTTAACCTATGATACTCCCTTACTTCGCTTCTACTTAAAAGGAAGCAAGTAATAACACTATTTCTGCTATTTTTTTCTCTCTCGATTAGCATGAAGTAAATAGAAACATAAGCTTTTTAATAATAATTTGTTGCAGACATGTAGAGAAAGTCATGTGAATGGAACACATCAGATTTTTCTCTCTGGAGTCGCTTCACAGAATGCCATTTTAACCCTACTGTTTATCATCCTCTTGAGACTGGCTGTTTACATTTGCATTTATTGATAAGAATGACATTATATGCATGAAAGATGAGTAGACCACAACATCACTCACAATATATCACCTAAGTTATGCTTACTATTCATTGTAAATGGGCATTACAACAAAACGCAGACAGGAAGACAGTGGTATTACTCAAACCACAATATAGCACCCTGTTACTGGAACAGAACTGGAATGGAACATTTCAGATAGTTGCAGGATCTTATGTACAACTGCTGATAGTGTTCATTCATTGTGTTGTTAGAGCATTTTTGAGCTTAAAGAGTTGGTCCAAAAGTTTGAATGTTTAGAAAATAAAAAGTTCTTCACTTTTGCAAGTTTCCCATGCATGCATTTTTACTTTCTCTACGCGGACATAGTGTATAGAGAAGGTATAGCACTCCACCAAAAAATTCGATACCGAGATTTCACCGGAAATATATGTTTTAGGTTCTCCTGTATCCAAAAAAAAAAAAAGTATTTTCAGAAAAAGGTCTGTGTGTGTGTGGGTGTGTGTGTGTGTGTGTGTGTGTGTGTGTGTGTGTGTGTGTGTGTGTGTGTGTCTGTGAACATGATAACTCAAAAACAAAAAGTCGGTAAAATACCAAACTTGGTATTTAAGTTTAGTATCCTCTAGGGATGCGACACAAAGATTTTGAGAAAAATCCTCCCACCCCAAACTACCCTTTACATGGAAATTTTTTCGAAAATTTTGATTTTCTAAAAAATAGCTCTAACGATTTTGATTAAAATATTGTATATTAAAGATATTTACCTGACAAATAAAATGTATATTTTGAATTTTCTGGGAATAGCCTCTTAAGACTACTTTATTCCGGGTCAATTTTATGGAATTTTGCACAACTGCTAAACCGTGAAAGATGGACAAAAACTTACTACACAACAAATGTAGAGCACTTTAAAACACACAATTTATATTATATACATTTTCTTCGTGGAGTTGATTGTTTTTGAGATATTCCTTGTATTTGGTTTCAGCTATGAAAAACTTATACTTCTCTTATACAGGAATTTGTCAACCCCTATCCCTATCCAAAGGAACTTCAGTCACATAGCAACCAGCTTTTGACTATTATTTTAACCTATGGTACTCCCTTATTTCGCTTCTACTTTCAAGGAAGCAAGTAATAAGACTATTTCTGCTAGTTTTTTTTTTTTTCTCGATTAGCATGAAATAAATAGAAGCATAAGTTTTTTAACAATAATTTGTTGCAGAAATGTAGAGAAAGTCATGTGAATGAAACACATAAGATTTTTTTAAAAAATATTAAAGCCCGCTTTTAATACTATGGCATCACAAGTGATGACACTGATACATGGAATGAAGATGGAGCACTGGTGGAATGCGATGGTGGGGGAAACGGAGAACCTGGAGTAAACCTGTACCTGTTTCACTTTGCCCACCACAAATCGCACATGTGGTCGCTTGGGATTGAGCCTGGGCCACCTTGGTGAGAGCCAAGTGGTCTAATCATTTGGCCAGGGCACCACCTACTATACATGTTACTATTTTGTGGATAACTATTGAAAAAGGTTAACTTTGACCTCAAAAAAGGCATCAACATGCAAGTGGTTTGTGATACAATTATGACAATATCATTGTACCCAAAGAATTTTAAGCTGCTCTTAATACATGGCCCTTGTCCATCACAAATTTTAGACACTTCTTTTTAAATTCAACATCTTTACATTGTGTTCGTTGCATTCTACCTATATTGTTTTACGAAGTTCTTGCTTATGTTTAGCCCCCTTTTCTATCTCATGAAACTGTATCCATGATCACTCTAAGTTAATTGCGCTAACAACAAAACTTCAGCAGTAATGAGCTTTGGTAGTGGTAACTAAAAGACTAAATTATAATGAGCTCTTAAATCTAGATTAAACCAATCTCATAAGAAACCCATGGAACAATGATGATGTTTATGAAGGTGGCTTTTATTTTTCAATTAGTATGAATGTAAATAAAAACAAAGCTCTCCCTTTTTTTTTTTTTTTTTTTTTTTTTTTTTTTTTTTTTTTTTTTTTTTTTTTTTTTTTTTTTTTTTTTTTTTTTTTTTTTTTTTTTTTGTGCGTGCATGGCTTAATGCCCAACCTGGTTGGTCTTACTGGACAAGAATGAAATTGGTGAAATGATGCTCAAATGATTTCCAGGTTCATGGAGCCTAAAGTTACTTGACATTCGTCTTCTCAGGACACGGGAAAACCCCAAATAAAAACCCTATCTGGATAGCTCATCCTAAGCAAGATTTTAACTTGACCCGTTGAATGTGAGGCAGACATCACACTACCCAGGTGGGGAGTGGGGAGACAAAACAGTCTTGTGTGCATCCTAAGCAATATAGATAACCATACTATAGTAAATAAGAGAAATAGAAGATAGGCAAAACAGGTGGCAATTGAAATCTTAGACTGTGTTAATAATTATACAATGTGTGTGTTATGTATATTTAAATATTTCACTTGTGCTAAGCACTGATAAAATGCAAGCAGCAATTGAATGTTTTTGGCAAGCTTCCATTCTCAGGGGGAAAAAATTATTTTCAATTCAAACATTACAGTTGTTATTAAAATTACAAAATATGATGGTACAAGCTTATGTAACTGCTCTGAATTCCTTAGAAGAATGTCACTTTAAAGTAGATCTTACCTGTCTTTTGCATAGTGTAAGAACCTTTTAAGATCTGTTTTGGAAATGCCTCCTATTGGATTGATGTCAGCACTTGAACAATCATATTTAGTCATGTATCCTCTGAGAGCTTCGTCCACATTTGCAGATCCAAGAACAAGCAAGCCACCTGAGCGATTTCTTACCCACAGCATTAACTGTGCAAAGAGGTAAGCCAAGACCATTCGCAACCGTGCCTGAAAAATGTTGCATTTGCTGTAACTATATTCTGTAATGTTAACATATTATTTAATAAATGATTTACTTAAAAAACATCTGTTTTAAGAAACAAAATATTCAAGCTTTTGTTTCTATGCAAATAGGAAGAAAATAATTCTTATACAGTTATTATTTGAAAACATTGCCATAAATGGTTCAATTCCCTTCAGGTACAAAGCTTAGAAACAACTGCAAAAATTGAAAATATAGCTTTGCTGTGCATTTATAATTGTAATACTACACTTCAGAAGAGTAATTGCAGTTCTAATATAGTTAGTATTATAAAGTAATATTGTAGAAGCTTAGAGGCAGTGAAGTACCATTGAATTAAATTTATGAGTTGAGATGTTGATACTTAATGCTGTAGTTTCTCAACTGGTGTGGATGGCGTTGTTTTCTCCATATCTATAGATTGTAGATGGCATAATGTACTTGTCGAATATGTCTGGTGGTGGTATTTCAAAATATATGACCTGGTGCATATTCTTTTTGATATATATTTTTTTCCGAACATATAAGACATGGGGTGATTCACATGGATTATTAACTCTGTGATTTTGTTTATTTCATGGTTGGAACTTCAAAGATGTTCTGCAACACCTAACTTGTCTGTTTGTTTGCTTTTTATGTTGCACATGTTCTTTAGTCCTGATTCTGACATTTGTTTTGGTTTTTCCAATGTATACTTTGTTGCAGTTGATCTGATAGGGATGGTTAGTGTTTATGGGCGCTCAACTACAAGGTCATCAGCGCCCTTATTAAACAAATCATGGCAAAAGCCAGAGATAAAGCTCAATAAGAAATATTATTAATAAGAACGAAAGATTAGTCTAAAAATTAAGGTAAAAAGGTTATCATAGAAAAAGCCACAGATTGGTGATTAGAGAAAAAAAAAAAAAACCAAAAGTAATACAAAAACAAGACTGACCGGCAGTTGCAGTGATTCCCGAATATATGCTAGATTAACACAATCAAGCAACACATGACGGACAGACACTACTTCTCCACAAATCGGACACAATGGAGGAGATTCACTCTTAAAAAGAAAACTATGTGTAAAATTGCAGTGGCCAATAAGCAAACGAGCCAAAATTACTTCCTCCCGTCGAGAATGACGTGAGGAAGTTACCCAGTTTTATGGAAGGTCTTTCACTACTCTGAGCTTGTTTCCGCGGAGAGCTGACCACTCATTGTGCCAGCACGAAAGTATCGCCCTGCGCACAACAAGCTTAAAGTCTTCCGATATTATACAAGAAATTTTTGTACTGGGCTCGGTGGTTGCCGTCTTTGCTGCAAAATCTGCCAGTTCATTCCCCTGCAAGCCAATGTGACTAGGAATCCATGCACACTCCAAATTAACCCCGGAAGTATATAAAACGAGGAGGGCATCCTGGATACGCTGCACGATAGGATGATAGTTGTAGAGATCACCAAGGCTCTGAAGTGCACTCAGGGAATCACTCAATATAAGGCAGTCACTTAAATTTCGACAGCCAACGTGCAGAATGGCTCAATATATTGCATATAGCTCCGCAGTATAAATAGATGTGCCACTATGAAAACCAAATGTATATTGTTCGGTATCATAAACAAAGGCGTACCCAACACCAAGGGTACACTTACTTCCATCAGTATATATACAAGTTCGGTCATTGTAGTTTGACAAAAATTCTAAAAAACATCTACGGATACTAGAAAAAGGCATTGTAGACTTTCGGTATGCCGTCATCCCGAGGTTTACGTAGGATGTTGTAAGTAACCAAGGTGGGTGCAACCTTTCTTCCTTGGGAAACATTCTACGTATTACGATATCGTGCTTATGAAGAAGCATTCGGAAGCGAACACCTGGGGGCCTTGGACTAATTGAGATATTTCTATAACGTTCGTCCAGCTCGGTGTTAAAAAAAGGAGTGAACGTTGGATGCGAAGGCATGCACTTTAGCCCACAGCCATAATTTGTTAATAGAATATCTCGTCTACACTGCAGAGGGGGTTCCGCCAATTCAGCATAAAGGCTGGCTATGGGACTGGTTGGAAAAGCTCCAACAGCCAGACGTATACCCTGATTATGGACAGCGTCTAATCTTCTAAGCACAGATGGTCTTGCCGAAGAATAAACTATGCTTCCAAAATCTAACTTGGCTCGGATCAGTGAGCGATAAAGTCGCAGCAAGACTGTCCGATCCGCTCCCCAAGATTTGCCACTTAGTATCCATAGAATATTCAGAGAACGGTTACAGCGCGCTTTCAACTGTGCTATATGTGGTGACCAACACAGTTTTCTATCGAATATCAACTCAAGGAATCTCGTCTCATCTGCGAATGGTAGTAAAACTGTGCCAAACCGCAGCAAAGGTGGTAATCGCCTCCTGCGGCGCCAGAAGTTCACGCAGAGTGATTTCTCAGCAAAGAAGCGAAAGCCATTTTTAGAGCTCCAATCTGAGAGGTTGTCTAAACACCGCTGCAGACGGCGCTCTAAAAAAGGTGTACGCTGAGAAGTACAATAGATGGCAAAGTCGTCTACGAATAAGCAGGACGATACTCCTGGGAGATTACATTTTGAGATAGAATTAATTGCTATAGCAAATAGCGTGACACTTAGTACCGATCCCTGAGGCACTCCGTTCTCGAGAACAAAAATATTTGATAAAAACGAGCTGACCCTTTCTCGGAAAACGCGGTCCCTCATAAACTCCTGAATGAATAACGGAAGGCATCCACGTATGTTCCAGTTGTATAGGGAACATATTATTCCTGCCCGCCAACACATATCATAAGCCTTTTCGAGGTCAAAGAATACCCCAACGGTTTGACAGAGTTGGTGGAGCGATTTGTCTGGTTAATTCCGATAACGAACGAGACTCTAGTTCTTCATGAATTCATTCATTATCTGCGTCGAAATTGAGACAAGATGGTCAGCTGCTGAACGACGTCGTCGAAAACTGCACTGGGTGTTGGTCAGTAGGTTATGAGCTTCCAGCCACCATATCAACCATCCATTGATCATGCATTCCATCACCCTGCAAACGCAACTGGTGAGGGAAATTGGACGGTAGCTGGATGGAAGAAAACGGTCCTTTCCAGCTTTGAAAATAGTTATGATGGTACGATTATAGACCTCGAGTAGGAAGGCCTTATCTTCAGGAGAGAGATGTTGCAACATTTGGACGTGTATTCCATCAGGATCTGGTGCAGAGTTTCGCAAGGATGATAGTGCATGGTCTAGCTCCCTCATGGTGAAGAGTTGATTGTAATCTTTAAGATTTTTAGAACGAAATTTGAAAACTTGCGATTCCACCTGAGCCTTAGCGGGAAGAAAATCAGGCGAATCATTCTCTGAGCTAGACACTTGAGCAAAAGCACTGCCAAAAGTGTTGGCTACGTCAAACTTATCAACAACATCTCCTACAGCTGTTTTAAGACCGCAGATTGGCGTATGAGTCATTTTTCCGTCCACGCGCCTTAACTTATCCCATACGATAGAGGAAGGTGTATGTCGATTGAATGATGCTACGAACTTGTTCCATGTCTTTTTGCTATCCTTAATAACCTGTCTAGATTTGGCATGCATCTTTTTATACTCAATCAGGTTATCCAGTGTTGGACGACGTTGGAAAATCCTGAGACCACGCCTGCGAGCACGAATGGCATTCCGGCATTCATCAGTCCACCAAGGTACCGGAAATCGACGATTGGTTTGGGTCGTCGACCATGGAATAGACTGCTCGGCAGCATCAAGAATATTTTTTGTGAGGTGCTCCACTAGAACATTCACAAACTGATAAGACATGGAAAGGGGTCACTAGAATGTAGATCAGAGATGATATTCCACTGTAAGGAAGATGCTAATGGTGGTGAACAAACTGCTAAATCCAAGTGTGAAAAACTGTTGAAAGCATCAGAAAGAAATGTAGGTTCTCCAGTGTTCAGGAGAATTAGGTTAGAATTATTCAAGAAATCAGCAATTAACTTACCTCTCGCACAAGCCCGAGGTGAGCCCCAAAGTGGATGGTGGGCATTTACATCACCTACCAATAGAAACAGTGTTGGTAATTGAGTAACTAGATCCCTTAAATCGGTGAGCGAGAGGTCGTCACTCTGAGGAAGGTATATATTACAAATGGTGAATCTGGTATGAGACAAATATTAATATAAAAATAATAGTTGCAACCAATCTTCACTTATCTTTTGGAATCCTTGCCTGCAACTATTATTTTTATATTAATATTTGTGTTATTCTTCACTGTTACTAGCTTCTTTTTACATTTAATGGTATGAGACAGTTTAATCCTTACAGATACTGACTGGATGTCGGACTGTAATGATACAGATTGCACGAATATATCATCTCCGATGAGCATCATAGTGCCTCCGTGCGCAGGTACACCCTCTTCCGATGATAGATCACATCTTACAGGGGTGTACCGTTTGATTTTGAAGCTGTCTTGTGGACAGAGCTTAGTCTCTTGCTAACATACGACCAAAGGATCATTCTGGTTAAGCAGCAGTTAAAGCTCAGGTAGATGTGTTCTTATTCCACGTTAAGTTCCATTGTAGAATAGCCATGTTCTTTATAATGGGATAAGTTGTACCTTGTGGTTGTTTCTATTTTGAAGGCTGCGGAGGTCGGTTGAGTTTATTCTTTTTAGGTGTCGGGAAGACACCTTCTACTGGAGGATGGTCCTGCCTCTTTGTCACTGTCCTTCTGGCAGTGAGGGCAGTATCAGCTTCCTCCATCTCCTCCACCCCTTTCCAATTGAAAATGTCGGTTCGAGTACCTCGTACCGATTGGAAATAGAGACCGGCGAAGATGATAGTCGACGACCTGAGTCCTTCCCAGTCGAATCCTCTCAGAAGAGGACCTCCGTGGACTCTTGTTTCCCTTTGTGGCTTTGGGAATAGGCTTTACACTTTGTTTGAGGAAGTCAGTTCTCTCATAGGTGTTCTTAAACTTTCTTTCTGGTTCTTTATATATTATTAGCTTGCCAGACTTGTTGGTCAAGATCGATTGCTTTGGCGGCGATTTAACTTTAGCGCTTTTTACAGTTTCAGATGTTACTACTGACTTAGATGTTGAAGTCGAAGGCCTAGGAAGTGAGCTGGCTGTGAGAATCTTTTCTGCAATCTTGACCCCGTTTATATCGCAGGTTTGAGTTGCGATTTCACGACTTTGTACCGATTTAGCTACAACTGAGCTATAGGTACCATACTTCGGGACAGAGGGTTGGTGGATTCGCAAGAGTTTCCGGGCTTCCAAGAAGGACACCTTCTCTTTGACCCGTATCTCCTGGACCGTCTTTTCCTCTGCAAAACGGGAACAACTACAGGAACTTGATGCATGTTCACCGCTACAGTTAACACACGTTGGAGCTGACGTGCATTCTCCGTCATGTGAGATTTTGCCACAGTTCACACAGGTAGAATTCACTGGTGTGGCCAAAGTGCTGACATTTATAACATCTGAGGGGGTTCAGTATATACGGTCTTACCTCAATGGATTCATACCCTGCCATTATCCTTTGTGGGAGATCTACCCGATCAAAGGTAATAAACAGGGTACGGGTAGGCACGAATTCTCCATTTACTTTTCTTTGAACCCGATACACAGATGTTACGCCTGGAGGAGCAAGATTTTCTTGAATTTCCTCACAGGTCAAACTGTCCAGTGCGCGGGTGTTTACTACACCGCGTGAGGAATTCAAGCTTTTGTGTAAATCGACCTTTACTGGATAGCTAGCTAACATTTTGGCCTTTAGTATTTTTGCAGCCTGGGATGCTGATTCTGCTTCTACCAGGAGCGTACCATTACAAGCTCTTATACAAGATTTTACAGGACCAGCAATGTTATCAAGACCCTTTTGAATAACAAAAGGGCTAACGCTAGAGAACTTTCTTCCTTCCTCTGTTCTATTGACAATCAAGTAGCGAGGACCACAACACTTGACTACTTCTTTTCCAAACTCAGTACCATATTTAATGGATTTTTTTGATTTTGCCATGAAAGTAAATTTTTATTTTCATCCCCCGGTGCTCCCCACCCACCATGGTGTCCAACAAGGGGTCATCCCACTGGGATGACAGGGCTACACAGGGGATATGGCAGGCTCGCTGTCCCACTCACCCTGGAGTTCGGTATAATACCTAGTCCTGGCCGATTGACTAGGGGTGGGCTAGTCCCTAGCCTCCCGTTTAGGTGAAGCAGAAACCAAAGTGGTGTATTAAGTTGCGTACCCTCCCTAGTCACTGAAAAGACAGAAGGCCCAGGCTCAGATACGCAACCCTCAACCAACCAGGATATTCCTTTCCACCGACACGGGTCTCCACGCACGGCCTACACGTGGGTGGGCATTTGACCTAGTGACTCTCTCACCACTCAGAGGTTGCCCACTGAGGGAGTCAAGGTTGGCTCGGGACCCCGGGTGCGCCAAACCCGTACCTACCGTAGTAGGCCCCTGGGGGGAGTTGATCTGATAGATTCCTAATTTTTTTTTGGGGGGGGGGGAGGGGGCATTGGATCCTTTGGAGGTGATCTTAATGAATTTCGGAGGTTATATTTGTTCTGGAGTGCTAGAATGAGTTTGGAGAATAATAATTATTTCTGAAAACTTTTGTGGAAAATTGGGTGGTATGAACATTTCTTAAATAACTTTTTCTTTTCTTCTATTGGTGTTAGAGTGTGGTTTCCTTTATTTTCTTTCTGCTAGTGTGTTTTTGAATAATTTTGTCCACTATATTTGGGTAGAAACCAATTGTCAATTGCTGTATTTACTATGTGCTTGTATTCTTCTCTGTTTAATGGAAAAATTGATCATGTGATGTACCAAGTTGTTGAAGATGGCGTTGGTGGGATTTTGGGTTGTAACTGTTGCTTTTGAATGTAGTTGTCATTTTGTGTCAGTTTTCTATGGATACCAAAGGAGAGTTTGTCATTTTCTCTTTTTATTTTGAGGTCTAGGAATGGAAGGGACTCATTCTTTTCTGTCTCCAATGTGAATTTGATTGCCTGGTGTTGCAAGTTTAACTGTTTTAAATTTTTGCTTCATTCAGAATTTCTTCACTTTCAGTGGCAAAATATACAAACAAAAATGTGGCCGCAGTAACCCACAGTCTCCCCTCTTGGCAGATCTGTTCATGGGATCATTTGAAATACACATAACCAAATCCTTCCCCTCCATCTTCAAAACATGGTACAGCTACGTAGATGACATTTGCAATAATACCCAAAAAATTGGTAAAGATGCTTAAAAATGTTAAACTTGCAACACCAGGCAATTAATTCATACTGGAACAGCTTTACCTCCCTTTTGAAAGAAACCATGCTAAGGATTTTTATGCCCCAAAAAATTCTTCACCTTCCAATGGGTTTGAACCCACAACCTTGAGAACCAGAAGCTAGCATGTCACCCCTTGACTATGGTGGACTACACTTTGAAGCACGTGAAAGAATTTTCATATGGAATAGGTGACATCATAGTAAGCTATGACATCACCAGCCTCTGTAATGAGAATATGTTGTTCACCAATGGAGTGTTCCTGTATCTTGTGACATTGAAAATGGTGCCTCTTCTTTACAATTTATCAAAAGAAAAACTTTTTCAGCACACCAACATAAAACAAATTGTTAAATATGACTTTGAAGGAATTCTGCAGAACAGAAAAGTATAATTTTTATCACAAATTTGCAGCTAAAAATCAAATTTGTAGTTATGGCACAATGGTACATTCCTTACATTATATTTTGATTAAAATGCTATAACATGAAACACAAAAAAATCTCTGTTTCATGTGAAATGTAAAAAATTGTGTCTTGCATATTACAACATTTTCCAGTACCTATTTCTTGGCGCAAATGTGAGCTACGACTCCAGAGGTTTATGGAAGCAAATTATGGCTTAAACAGTGTGTGCAACTCAAAACTTATTTTCAAAAATACAGAATCCAGGAGAAATCAATCATATTTTATCCTTTTTCATTTTTAATATTGACCTTTTTAACATTGTGTGTACTAAATGTTCCATTTTTTTTTTTTTTAATGTAGGAAGTGCAAATCACCTTGAATGTGTTAAAACAAAGTTTGTTTTGTGTTTTAATTTTATATACTTAAGAATTGTTCCATGGCTTCTATTTCAGTTCTCCAGTTTAATTAACTGCTAAAAGCAAGCTCACTGTATTGTTGATTGCATTTATCAAGGGAATATTATGCATGATTTTGTCTGCCAGTAATGCTCATCTTTTATTGGGAGACTTGCATTTCTCAATTCATTTAAAAATGACTTGGGCAAATTAAGAAATAATATATGTGGAATTGTATCTTGCCTTATTTTGCATTTGTGTCTTTGTATTTCTACTGTCTCTTAGCTTACAACACTGGCATAAACTTTTATTAACGGTTAGGGGAAAAGTGAGTGTGAATTGATTACAACACATGCAACCAGTGCAATTTTTTATGCACTATATTCTCACTAATAACAATTACTTTATTTTGCATATAACATAAGTGCACTAAATAAGAGATAATCTGAAGACAGCTGACTGACATTTATTTTAAATAAAAACAATTACTCAGTTGTGCATTAAAAAGCAATTGGATACTAACGAATAATAGCTAAACCAGTATACCCACTTTGGGTGACAACCACTTCCCTTGCTTGGCTTACAGGAGAAACAAGACTGATCAACTTCTCCTTCTATATGCTATGGCGAAACTTTTGCCCACCTTTTTAGCTGAACTCAAATCTAACATGAAGTCAAACACCTACATATTTATTGCTCTTTTTACAGAATTCTGTAGAGTAATCTGATGCGTAGTTGTTACATCAAAATAATGCTTTTACTGCATTTCCCACACTTCTGGACATGTATAGGACAGGCTCTTTCTAGGTTTCAATTTCTTAACAGTGCATTCAAGTATTCATGCAATGGGTGACTGGCTCAGTCTGAAGATATTTACTTTGAACAAATTGCAAATGAATTTCCTGAAAAATTTAGCACACAATAAATATTACATAACTAACTAATAACATAAAATGTAATTTGATGGAGACCATATATTTTAATGTAGACTCAGAGAAAGAAAATAACAAATACCTTTTTAGAAAGTAGAGTACAAGGAAAAATTAGAAATTGAGTGTTATTAATGGATGCTCTTTAACTGCTTTGGTTCTCAGCATCCCATTCTATATTGGGCATGAAAGATTGGTTAATTTTGCTCGGAGGCCTCTCTATCAGGCTTGAGGTTTTTTTACATGCTGTAAATCTTTGACACAGGACCAATAGCGTTTCTTCCCTTCTGAAGGAAGTTATGCTAAGGATTTTTACACCTGAAAAAATCCATCGCCCTTTGCTGGGTTTGAACCAGGGGAGTCGAAGGATTTAGATATATTAGACAATAAAATTTTATCAAAACTGGTAACTGTCATAGTAAAGGCAGCATAATTGCCTTGGACCTATTAATAACAGCTATGTACAGCAATAATAACAAATTACCTTATTTCTTTATTTTAGAAGTTGATAACAATGTTGTTGAGATTGAATTACTTGTTTACTTTTAATACAAATTACCTTATTTATTTATATATGTACCACATATAAAAAAAGATCTGTGTCATTCTATCTTACTAAGAATTTATTTAAAATATATTTAATGGTGTAAAAGCTTACCTGCACATTCTGCAAAGCAAGACTTTCTCGTAAACTTCCACCTCTTGATGAAAACTTGGGAACTAGTCCTGACAAAGTTGTGAATATTCCCACTACTGCATTGACTGCAGGGTCTATATTTATGATTTTATGGTAGCTATAAACAACACGTTTCAAGTGATTTAATGTATATAACAATTTTATGTACCTATTATAATTACGTATACTCTGTGGAAAGGGTACAGATGTCATCTGCTTAAAAGATATTTCTATACATGGAAAAGAAAGAAAAAAAATTGAAAACCATTTTAGTCTTTGAAACACTTAAGATTTGCACATTGTAACTCATTTAGAGTAATTAAGACAAGTCTTAATGCAGTGCACTGACAGATTTAAAAGCAAAGGAGCATCTAGAAAATGTCTATTATGCAACCAGAAAGGTAGTAATTAGCATACATCCTAGAATGTGACAAACTAAGATTCTTATAGGGAGAAAAAGTGGTATCATTACCAAGAAAAATTACAGGAAAAAAATGATGAATGTAAATTAAAGTAAAATTGTAATAGAAATAGGGAACTATTTGGTTTTAATAAGAATTAGATGGCTCACTAAAGTTAATTGCAAAATGAAGAAGAAAGTTAAATAGTATTAGGTGCTTGATATACAGGTGTCCCAGATTGAACTACACAAATTGGCAGGATTGTAAAGAGGTCCTAGATGAACAGTTTGAGATAGGGGACCTATTGTCCCTTTTGCGAAATGTCAAAGTTATGGCATTTTTCTGGATCACACATCAATGGCTGAAAATTAAAAGAATGTGGATGTGAGAGTCCTTTTGTCATTCTGATTGCCTCATTTGTATGCCAGTAGTCAAAGAAATGTTATAATGATGCAAAATCAATACAATATTTAAAATTATTGGACTTGTAACTTTAGCAAAATGTAGAGTTCTTTGTGGGTGTGCACGCCTCTGATAAGAGCTTGATTGATTTCAGATCCTATGTGGGGTTGGCTAGAGCTCTCTGCCAAAACATACTGGTAGGTGAGTCAGTACAGTACTGGCCATTGAATTCCAAGATAAAAAGATCTCACCACTCTCTGAACTTTCCATTTTTTAGATCTTTAATTTTCTTGTCTTCTTAAAGAGTACACCATTAGAGTAGGACTAATATGTTTAGTGTACATTTCTGAAGCCAAGGTATTAAACCCTCCATTATGAATTACTTTCAAAAGACTGTGACTGATATCTGCATAGCGTTCAATATTAAATGCTATAATTGTCAAGGAACCGGCGCAGATTAATGCAATAAAACAATTAGGTTTGTTGAAAACATTTATATAATGTGTGCTTTGAAACGTAGTAACTGAACTCTGAAAATATCGATGGGATGAAAAAATCGGAGCTATTGCCAGGATTTAAACAGTGATACTTTGATTTTATCTGTATGTAAGTAATGTGCCATTCTAACCACTTAAGCTCTGTGGTCCTGCAACTGTGCTTCTATCTTGTCTAATACCTACACGAGACCACTTTGAGCACCATGAATTGCTAATCTTTGTGTTCATATTGTAAAAGTAACAAATTATGTGTACGAAAATAAATTGTTTCAACAAGGTGCAAAACGGAGAGCTCACAGACTAACATCCTAAGATAATCTAAGCTGTAGAGCTCATGTGCGTTTTGCTGCCATGTGGTACCATCGCACATGCTTACGAGCTTTGCTTATCAGATTTCTGTTGATCAGTTGAAGAATTACTGACACAAACTTCAGCTTCTTGTGATCAGATTCACAACAATCCTGGAATTTTTGACAGGGTGCAAGGTTCATTTCCTGGTAGGTGCAATCTCTACAGGGATGTTGCAGGTCATCATATTGGAAGCTCCTCTGGTGATCCATTGTATTTTGTGCTTCAGATATTGTACTATTTCTTGATGTCTCTTCTATTTGCCTTTCATGCAGAGATGAAAAGGTGCAATTCACTTTCCTGACTAGAACATACTCTTAATTTGTTTTATGTAAGTACTTTTACTAGAGATAATTATTAATTTTTATTTAATTTGAAGTTCATTTTACACAGTGACAATTTTTTTTTTTATTGCTTCTTTTGTTTAGCTCCCTTTAACTTCAATGCTCATATCATATCAGGGGCTGACTACTCAACCACGGAGGCAGTTTAAGGATAATATTATTTCATTATTTGTAAACTATGCCTCTATTTCTAATGTATATAACACTGTGATTTATAGACTCTTTCAAGGAATACAAACAGAGAAGTATACTCCTTCAGGTGTTAAATGCAACTGTTTTTGAAATGTACTCCATTGCAAAAAAGGAGACAGCATAAAAATAAATGTATCTATGGAGGCTTAAACCCTAAACATGTTAACCTGATTCCCACACGCTAACCCTAAGACTAAATAATGCCACTATATCTATGCTCTCCGAAATCCAGGTGCTCATGGCATGGTCCACTGCACTTCGATCAGTGGCATGCTGACCCTCAATACATTTTATGCTATTGCAAAGAATTCAGAACCCACAACCCTTAGGTTCCACATCTCATACTGTTTATTTTGGAAGCCTCTGCAATCCTGCCAATTTTTGCGATCAAATTCTGGGGCACTCGTATATAGTATATAGGGCTAATAGTTTGGCAACCACAATGTTTAAGCCCATGGAGCCCCAAGGAATGGCAAAACTGAGCATAGTGATTTATAAACTGAAGGAATAAGAGATTATATTAAAACTTAAGAACTACCATGCATCCATATTAAGTAGTTGATATAAATATCTATCTATGACCTAATCTAACTGCTTTCAACATTCTTTGTAGTCTTTAATTTGCAGCTAAAGCTGTAATATTGAACACTATATTTATCTAATATTAAAAATAAATTAAAAACAAATTAAATAAGTATTTTTATTTAGTTCAATTTTTGTACTGATTACTCACCTCCCTATCTGATCTGCTAGTCGCTGAGCTCGTGACTGTGTTTCTTGAGATGAATTTTGACTGCCCATATAACACGTTACAAACAAACGTCCACACAACTCTCTGGGATCACATGGCAAATAGTCTCCATCACACACTATGCGTCGCACATCAGCCAAAACCTTATCATCTATTAAAAGAAAAACATTTCAACATCTTCATATCACTGAAACTAGTTCAAGACATTGGTGTATTATCTATGTATTTCTATTAGTATTCAAAATAAACTAATCCTAACAATGTTGCAGAAATATTTCAGCTCCATTGAGTTATAGATTACAAATAATCTCTTTTATACTTACCATTAGATATTTTATTAAATTTATAGTTAAGGTACAATTCCAAACTACTATAAGACATTTGACCTGGGCAGTCAGAAAATAAAGGATATTTCAATGTGACATATTACTTTCTCCAATGCATGCATAGTAGGTAGAGAAGGTATTGCATTTCATTGAAAATAACCATATTGAGACTTCACCACAAGAAATACATCCTTTGGGGCCTCCAAAAACTTAATTATTAGAAAAATAAAAAGAGAGAGAGAGCGAGCATGAGTACAACATAACTCAAAAACAAACAGTCCGATAAATGCCAAATCTTGATATTCTAAGTTCAATAACTTACAAAAATTATGATATAAAGGTTTTTGATTAGCTGAAAAATGGGTCTTAATGATTTTGAATAAAATAGCATGTTGTATTAAAGATGCTTATATGGCACATAAAAATGTTTTTCTTGAATTTTCTGGGGAATAGCTTACGATTAGTTCCTCCTTCAGAAGGAAATTTGTATAATCTTGCATAACTAGTAAACATTAAGCGATAGACAAAAGATATTCAAAGCAAACAATGTATATCTCTTTAAATTAGGGGAGGGGTATCAGCCATTTCTGAAAACTTGTCATTAATGATTCTTCGACTTTTAGTCGTTCTTTTGAAATCATCAATTTTTTAGTTGTTTCTCACAATGTTAAGGAAAGGTTAAGGGATTTGAAGGCTAGCATATAGCATAGTTCTGAAACATTTGACTACTTCTATTGCTTTTTATCTCTATAATATTTTTTATTTTATTATTTTTTTTTTTATTTTAACATCCTTTAATCTAGTAGGTCATATAACACAAATGAAATGGGTGAAATGATGCTCAAATGAGCCTGAGGTCTATAGAGCTGTGGCCTTAGATTACATGTAACCAGGCATTCTGACGTAATTGCATTGGTATTAATACACATGAAATATCTATGGAAATAACAAAAGAATGATATTCTTGTGTATGTAGACGAGATTTTGTTCCAACTATGGTTACCAAACAAACATTGTTGAAAAAAAATTTTCACTCTTAAAAAGGATACAAAGTTAGCGTTGTACATTTTGGATAGACGAGTGTTATAAACTTCGATATTTCTAAATATATTGCATACATTCAAGTAATGTGTGGTAACTGAAGATGCATGTATTGTCAAAATATAAGAAAAACTAAAAGTGCAAGTAAGTGTCAATAGACAAATTTTGTACAACACACGCAGATGCAAAAGGGTTATCATTTCAATCAAGCCTGTAATATTGTATAAATTATGTTTGGGAAGAAGAGAATTTTAATATTTGTAAGGTGTTAGTAGACTTCTACGTTAATTGGGCTTAAGTAAGGAAGCCACTGGAAGCAATTATTGTTAAATTTTGCTTTGGTTTGTTTTGTTTGCATTTATATATTTTAAAATGTAAATTAAAAGATCTCAGCAGAAACTTGCCAAATCTCCTTGCATCACACGACTTGGAGATAATAAAATTCACACAATTATTTAAATGCAAGCTGGACAGACATAACGTCTGTCATGACTCCAAGATACTGAACCAGCGTGCATTTGTAGCGATTGTTGAGGTGAATCAAGAGCTTGAGCTTACCACCAATCCAGGTAAGCCAAGTTAACATGGCTTTACAGCAGATAGCCATTGCCACCCCGGCAATCCACCGCAGAGCTCAGAGTTACTCAACATTTATCTTCTCAGGATAAGGGAAAACCAAAGAATAAATCTTTCTGGGTAACTCATCCTAGCCAAGATCTGAACTCAGGACCTCTTAAATGTAAGTGGTTTATCTTGATTAAAATACAATAGAAAAATAAATCTTTATAAGAATGATTTATATACTCACTAACAGAGTAACCAAAGTCACATGAATGTAACACATCCAGTTTTAATTTGAACTTCTTGCTTCTATATTATTGTTCCTAAAACATGATTTCTTTATTTTATTGTACACTGCATAAAGAAGGGTAACTGCAGATTTTATGGAAAATGAGAAATTGATGCATGCTAAATCTGTAGTGAATTTTCTACCTGATACTAATATTTTGGCTGTACTGCACTATATTTATATAGAGGTGTGTACATTAAGAATTTCCCAACTCTAAGCCTTTTACTGGTTACTGAAAATAGTGGCAGAATACATACAAATTCATATTGTATTGACCGCCAAATTAGCTTAGTATATTGCACTTATCCCTCTCTTTTGCTTAGTAAAATTGAGAAATGGCTAAATTAGTTTAGTTTTTGTGGCAACAATGTGAAGTAAAGCACCTGATAAAGGAATGTTACAACAAAATATATGCAATTTAATAGATGATTAATCTTCTGTGATATTAAATACATATGATGTTATACTTTCTGTGATATTTTGTCAGCATCTGATTGGACACAACCAAACTTTCGTCTCTGTTATAACTATTGTAATTGACTGTGGCATGAGATGATTAACAGTTTGGAAGAAAGATATGTTAAAGGGGAAGCAGCATACATGAGAGGTTAGTAAATTGCAACTATGACATTGTTGAGAAGGATGTTATATTGTATCTGTTGGTGTCAGAGGTGCATACTTCTACTAATGTGTAGACTAGCTCTTTCTCCCCTCTCCCTTTGGCAAATTATGTTTAAATTTTTTTTTCTGGATTTAATTAAGGTATCTATAATAATATAAGTATTTTCAATGAAATTTAATGTGGATGATGATGATGATGATAATAATAATAATAATAATAATAATAATAATAATAGGATGAGGGAGAAGAGGAGGAGGACGAAGATAACAATTGAAGCCATCTGCATAAAAATGGTCTAATCCTTACTGTTTAAAGTGAGGAAAATAAGGGTTTTGTACTTCAACCCAAAACTTTGATACCGAGATTTCACCAGAAATATATGTTTTGAATTCTCTGAAAAAAGTCCACGAGTTTGTATCTGTGGACAGCATAGTTCAAACATGAAAAGGCTGTTAAATACCAAACTTGGTATTTACATTTGGTATCTTCTACGGATGTGACACGATTTTCAAGAAAATGCCCCCCACCACAAATTACCCTTTACAGGAAAATGTTTTCAAAGTTTTGTTTTTCTCAAAATGGCTCTAACAATTTTGATTAAAATACCATATATTAAAGATATTTACATCACAAATAAAATGTATATAGCTTTGAAAGACACTTTTTATTCTGGATGAGCTTTACAGAATTTTGCGTAACAGTTAAACTGTAAGAGATAAGACAAAAACTTAATACTCAAAAAATGTAGATCTTGTTAAAACACATAATTTATGTCATATATGTTTTCCTTGTAGAGTTGACCGTTTTTGAGATATTTCTTGTTATAGGCTCAGTTTTAAACTACATAACTTTTCTCAAACGTGAACATGCAAAGAGAATCAAACTTCAATTGTTTCATATAGCAACCAGCTTTTAAAAGATTTGACTATCACTTTAGTATAATTTATTCCCTTATTTTTCTTCTATTTACAATGAAGCAAGTGATAAGACCAATTCTGTTAAGTTTATTTTAATAAGCATGATAGAGATAAAAATAATCCTTTGTAAGAACAGTTTGTATTTGAAACAGCTAGAGAAAGTTATGTGAATGGAACACATCAGATTTTTTTTTATGCAGTCCTAATTATTTTAATTTACTTTCAGTGAACTTATGAAAGAAAACAATAACAACATTAATATTCCTTATTCTGAGTTAAGAATAACAGAGGCTACCATCTTTTCAATTGTTATTAATGAAAAGCATCCTTGTGCATATTAGAAACTGTAAGATACTGTACTTGTAAACTTATGGGTCTATTTCAGACACTCACACGAAACTAGATCATCAAACAGGAATTCTTCTTCATGAACTTTCACCAGTCTCAGATAAAAGACTTCTGTAATATTCCTAAAAAATTTGAGGCACTTTTAAAATAACCCTTCCATTTATTTTTGAAATGGATAACTTCTGATTTTGTGCACCTTAAGCAAATTAGGAATCCATATCTTCAGGAAAAAAATCACTAGACCTGGTTATACTCAACACTTATCAGAAACTGTTTTGGCTGTCCTCCAGATCCTTTGACTATTCGCATGGCAAGAAAGAAGACCTGAGGGGTATATTGTAGTGACTTCCCCTTTCAAATCTTGTACCATGAATAAGCCCATTATACTACGTCAGCCAGTAATACTACTCCCACGTAAGAGAGCATTACTTTGCAAACAGAATCAAGTTTTAAAGCAAGGAGCTTATTTAATGCTGGAACAATATAGGCTAGAACAGATTAAGTATAAATTCTTTGTTATTTATACATTATAGAAATTCTTTCTTCACAAATTTACTGGGCTTCATAACTAGCCTAGCTAACCCACAGAATACAACCCTGGTTGGTGCCCTTGTTTATTATTTGCATATGTTCAAACTTTACATTCCAACCATTTAGTCACCGGTTGATGCTCTGACTGTTAATTCTATCATATATATTATTTATATAGTACATATTATAATATTTCCAAAATTAATTAGGCTCATTATGTGAGCATTTAATTGCTTAATCCTTAATATTACATTAGATAACTAGACTATTAGGTTGTTATTTATTAGATCTTAACTTTGAGTTAACTAGAAATTTGATTTGTTATTGCAATTTTTGGTGTAAATATTGTCTGTTTTTGTGACATTTGTATTTGAAGATGATCTGCATAGTAGAAAAACCAAGAAATTTATTTGGTTTAGGCAAGTGCAATGAGATTGCATTAAAATACAACTATTAGTTCATCATACTATTACAGTACAGTATCTTTCAACATTTAATAACATAAATTATGCCATAGCTTGGTCGCTTAATTTTAAAATTTAAGATGTATCTAAGTTATTGGCTATAGGCAATGCTTATAGTATAGAAGGAAGGTGATGGCCAAACTCATTTCAATTATCTATTTTATGTTTTAAACTCATTTCAATTATCTATTTTCTGTTTTACTATAGTAATGGGCTGAAATATAATATGTGATAATACCTCATAATGCTAAAGAAAACCGAAATAGTGCCTCTTTTCTGACTGTCTGGGGATTATTCTGTTCATATATTTTAGTGATTCAAATTAGAACGTTAACATGCAGCATTAGCACATTTAGTTTCTAGTAAGCTCTGCATCCCCTAAACTGGTTACTTCTTATTCAGCATGATGCCAAGAAGATTAATTTTGGGCACACAATTGCATGTCACAGAACAAGAATTACCACTTTTGTACATTTTTAGTATCTGCTGTCAACTGCACCATGAGTTCACATATATAGAGGTAAACTATTTTGAACTGTGGCACACTTTAAAAGTGCAAATCCATTCCAGAATCAGGTTGAAACTTTTTTCATCTTTGAAAGTGATTTTTCTGCATAACAAAGTATTTCCAGAAAGACAAACTTCTGTGGTTGAGTGCTCAGCACTCTGGCTTCTCACACAGAGGTCCACGATTCAATTCCCAGCTGAGGTCACATAGTCATGTTGTGCTGCAAACTCCTGCATAGCAGTTGCTTATAATTGTCATAATGCCCACAAGGTCACACTATCAAACTATATTGCAGGAATACTGCAAAGAGAAAAAAGGTTTACAGAACTTAAGGTGGTTGCATTTTTTAATTATTACTATTTATTGAAAGACCATAAATGATTCCTATCTTAAGCAAAGGCAATAATGTGTTTGTTTAACAATATGGAGAAAATGAAAAGTATCTGTGATTATCTCCCATGAAAAATAACAGTTTCAAAGTGCATGAATTTTTTGTTGCACTTTGAAATGCACCTCTACAATTTATCATGAAAGTATTGGAGTCTTCTTCTAAGCATTAATAACAAATTATTTTGTGTGGAAGAACAGTATGAAGAACTATCAGTGACTGTGACTGAAATCACAGTGAATTACACAATATTAAACAGATTTCAGTTTAGTTTTGATTGGTGTATGGTGATGATTCCAGCAGCATATGTAAACTACATATGGCAGAATCGAATCAGAAGCTTGAGTAGAGGGGTCAAAAAGTATAAGAGATTTTCTTTTAAAATAATTTAGTATGTTTGAAGTTAATTTAAGGTGTATTAAATTGTCCAAAATTTGAAAAGAAATTGTAACTTTTCAATAATAAAATTTATTTGATATCCCCAACATGAGTATGTTAATGTCATATTTATTGAGAGTTCCTGGCCCGTATAATTACACATTTTCAAATTGCACACCGAAAGAAGTAATTTTGTTGTTGTTGTTCTAGCTTAACGTCCCTTAACCTGGTTGGTCATATCAGACAATGAATGAAATTGGTGAAATGATACTCCAATGATCTCGGAGTCCATGGAGCTTAGAGCTACTTGACATTCGTCTTCTCAGGACAAGGGAAAACCCCGAAAAAAAATCTTATCCTGGTAGCTCACCATACGTGAGATTCGAACTAACGACCTTTTGAATGTGAGGCAGACACGCTACCCCCCACACTACCCATGCAGGCTTTTTGAATTTGTTACTGTGTGAAATTAAAATCACGAGTTACAGTGCAGTTTGTCACAAATTTCATTGAACTTATGAAAGAAAACAATAGTACATTTCAAAATAAATTAAAAATAGCAATGAAATACAGGCTTTTTGACATCCTGCATGATTGTAGTACAGCACGTGCTTTTTCCTACTTGAATAATCAATATATATTTGATCAAGTTCTGGGATTATTTATGTGAAATTTTGAGTTGATTCAAAAGGTGATTTTGTTTTTACATTATAGAGCAATAAACATATTGTGTATATGCAAGGACCCAATAGATGTTGAGTTCTTTAAAGACTTTTCCTAATAGGTAAGTGTAAGGTGATGTTTAGCGTTCTCTTCTATAATTTATGAATTATCACATACCATTATAATTTATATCTTGCTTCAGGATAATAATACATTGATGGCTATAAGTAAATAAAACTAAATTACCTCCTTTTTGTATAGCATCCACCACAAGACGACACATTGAGTACACAATACATGCTACAGAAGAGGAATCAACTCCACCACTGAGTGGCAGAAAGTATCCACCCTGACCCGAACGTCTGTAACATCAAGTTTGCTCAAGAATGATTCTGCAGTTCAAATTTTTGAGAAAACCAACAATAAATGGATTTGATTTATTTTAATTTCTATATTCAGGGTCTCTACTGAACTTCAAAACTAAAAAAAATCTGATGTATTCCATTCACATGACATTCTCTATATTTCTGTAACAAATTATTGTTCAAAAGCTTATTCTTCTATCTGCTTCATGCTAAATGAGATAAACAGTAACAGAAATGGTCTTATTACTTAGTTCCTTATAAGAGAAATGAAATAAGGGAATACACCTGGCTAAACCAACAATCAAATGTTTTAAAATGTGGTCTGTTTCTTTAATGGCCAGGAGTACAGAAGTTTCCATATGAGAAAAGTGAAACCAATAACAAGGAATAGCCCACCCAGATATTGTGGTAGTAGCGTGTCTGCCTCACATTCAAACGGTCGTGAGTTTGAATCTCGCTTAGGGTGAGTTACCCGGATAAGGATTTTATTTCAGAGTTTTTCCTTATCCTGAGAAGACAAATGTCGAGTAACTTTAAGCTCCATGGACTCAGAGATCATTTGAGCATCAGTTCACCAATTTCATTCATCATCCGATATGACCAACCAGGTTAAAGGATGTTAAACAAAAGAAGAATATCTCAAAAATAGTCCACTTCATGAAAAAAATCTGACGTGTTACACTCACATGACTTTCTCTAGCCGTTCTACAAACTTCTTACATAAGATTATTCTTCTTTCTGCACCTTGTTAATCGAGGTATTCAGCACAATGTTCTTATTACTTAGTTCCTTATAAGTAGGAAAAAATATGGGAATACACTAGGCTAAATCGATAGTCAAATGTTTTAAAAGCTGTCGTTATGCGATTGTCATTACAAATCGCTTCTTTTCTTGGCCAGGAGTAGAACAAAAGAAAAACTGACACTCCCATCTGAGAAAAGTATAAGTACTTCACAACTGAAACTAATAACAATGAATACCTCGAAAACAGTAAGCTCCATGAAAAAAATGTATATGACGTAAATTGTGTATTTTAACAAGGCCTACATTTTTTGTATAGCAAGTTTTTGTCTATCTCTTACAGTTTATTAGTTATACCAAATTAAGCAAAGTTCATCCAGAATAAACAGGTCTTTAGAAGCTATTCCCAGAAAATTCAAGATATACATTTTATTTGTCAGATAAATATCTTTAGTATACAATATTTTAATCAAAATCGTTAGAGCCATTTTTAAGAAAATCAAAGTTTTCGAAAAAAGTTCCATGTAAAGGGTAGTTTGGGGTGGGGGGATTTTTCTCAAAATCTTTGTGTCGCATCCCTGGAAGATAATGAACTTAAATACTGCCCTTAAAACATGTTCAACATCTAAAAGAACTGCACACATGGGTGACAGATATTTTTAAAAGAATATGAAGTTGACCTAATGTGTTTAGAAATTCATGGCAAGTTTGCCACAAGTTCATTTGCAGTTTAAGAGAGAAAATAAAAATCAGGAGCTAACAAAATTTTCAGCAATGGATCATAGATGAGAATGCAGACATTTCTACAAAAGCATGTATGATAGCAACAATGGTTAGTGAAGATAGTTACACATAAATTTTAGTCAAACAATATTCTATAAAATAAGAACTGAAGCTTTCCTGGCCCGAGAAGATTTTGAATTAATATTCTATAAAATAATCATTCTCCATCGTGAGTACTAACACCAGAGTAATTCATAGTATAAATGATTTTTCAATAAAAATTCACTTTTGAGGGGGGATAATGGAAAATGTCCCATTTAAGGAGTAATTTTTTCTCTTCCCCCCTCCTGTCTCCCTCCCTCTTTCCACTTCCCCCCTCCTGTCTCCCTCCCTCTATCCGCTTTTCCCCTCCCATCTCTTTCCCTTCACCCTACCCTAGTCTTCCCTCTCACATAATTTTACTTTTTCTACCACATACATACAATATAAATAGTGGACGTAATAATGTCTGCACCATGGCCAAGTGGTTAGACCACTTACCTCTCACAAAGGTAGCCCAGGTTTGATCCCAAGTGACTACATGTGAAATTTGTTGTGGACAAAGCAGTGGAGGGGTGGGTTTTCTCTGGATTCTCCAGTTTCCCCCACCATTGCATCATCAGTGTCATTGCCTGTGGTGCCAAATGCAGTAAAAACAGGCGTTAAACACTATCACATAGGTATTGCTTTCACTGAAAAAATTTGACATCAAGATTCTGGAAAAAAAAAGGTGTTTGGAAAAAGATCTGCATGGATGTGTGTATGCATATGTGAATGTGAACAGCACAACTCAAATTGTGCATGTCTGGAGTTAACCCATTTTGGAGATATTCGTTATTATAGTTTTCTCAACTCAAGATCACATGGCAATTAGCTTTTAAAAGATTTGACTATCCCTTTATCCTAATTTATTTCCTTTGTTTCTACAAGAAAATATATAATAAAACAATTTCTGCTAATGTTTATCTCAATTTGCATGAAGCAGATGAGCAATTAAGCTTTTGTAAGAATAGCTTGTTGCAAAATAGGCACAGAAAGCTATGTAAATGCAGCATTGACTTTTTTTAAAATTATGATTTTTGATTCAAGCAACCTCAAAGCATGCCTTTCCAATTAAAACTTTATATTTAATTTTTGGGTGGAACAATATACTCCTCTATCTACTTTCGTAGGTGCTAGAGAAACTAAATTAAAATAAGAAAAATGAAAATATAACGTGACATAAAAAGTCTGACTCAAGAATGACTCAAATC
Organism: Hymenopus coronatus; assembly: GCA_030762935.1. Taxonomy (NCBI): domain Eukaryota; kingdom Metazoa; phylum Arthropoda; class Insecta; order Mantodea; family Hymenopodidae; genus Hymenopus; species Hymenopus coronatus. Next base: position 46,535,064 of record CM060884.1, on the reverse strand, counting down.
AATTAGAAAAGAAATTAAGAGATTGCTAGATCATCTTATCCATCATGCTACCACAACTCAATGAAAGCACAATGCCATTGTTGCACAGAAGAAAAACTACTTCTAATGGGAAAATACGCTGAATAACTATATAACTAATATTCTACCAAAATAATAAGTTGTATGCTGCAAAAAGGACCATGCTGTTTAAGGTGGGATATAAATGGAATAAAAAAATAAATAAATAGGTTGTGCTGCATGACATGTAAAACACTTGAATATAATTGCTGTACACTTGTAAGGGTAATAAATATGGAACAGATATTCACTGTGATACATTAGTGTTAAAGAAAAATGTTGAAGACAAGCCCTTATTAACCTATTATTTATATATAAACACAAGGAATCCAATTAACCAAACATTTTCAAGTTCATCTATAACAAACACATTTTATATCATATATACAATGTTATATATGAAACAAAGAAATAAAAAACTACAGACCAGGGCACAACATTGATACAACACATAATTTATGCATGAACACAAACAAAATTCAAAAGTAAAAAGCTAATCAAAACATACTTCAGAACTTAACTGTGACACAAAAAAAAAAAAAAAAAAAAAAAAAACATTTAACATAGATCTTACGTAGTTAACTTTCAAAAGCAAAAAATAGATTATATCCAAATTTCCCTCTTTCAACAATATTTAACTAGTCAAAAAAATTCTTAAGAGGAAAGAAATTTTTCAGGGTCAATATTTCAACATGAGCTCCATATTGCTTTAAAACTTTTTCTGTGAATAGAGAATATGATAGCTTCACCACTTAAAGGGCTACTATTTATCAGCAGTACTCTGTAACATCTGCTTGCAGAGGTTTTCTTTCAACTCACAAAAACCTGATAATCCTAAGTGCCCACACTCTGCGTATCAGGACGCTCAGGTTTTTAAGCACAACAGGGTTCAGGTGTTTTTAAAGTCCCTGCACTGGATTGAAGATGCCAAGCCCCCTTAAATATAGATCTGCTTGGACCCTTACCATTAAAGATTTCAGTTGGAGTTTATTCTTATTTCTTCCTTTACAATATCCATTTCAATTTATCCACCCAAGATTCTAGTTTCTTCATTCTTCATTCCAGAATTACACAATTACACTCTCCATTTTCTTCACTCTAAATTTCATTTCTATCTCCTACTCCATTCCAGCTTATACATTTTTACATTTAAGCACTTTCTACACCATGGTACTTAATTCCACTTCAAACATCAATGTAGCGAATAAGTTTTTGTTAAGCACACGTGTGTATACTCGACTCCAATTAATGAAATCTAGTTCAATTTTCATTTCACTTCATTTTTCTTTACATGTAGCAGTGTAATGAAACAAATGTGAAGTAGTCTCCTCTTCCTTCTGCTTCTCTTGCTGAGGCATCCAAAATAAGACCTCTCTAATCCCTTGCAGTAGCAGCATCACTGTAGGTCAAATCTGTCATCATAGCCACACTCATAGAACCAGCATTTTGTTGCATTAAGAACAATTATTTCAGTCTCACTCACTATTTAGTGCAGCTCAATAAACAGACACTGAAGTTTTGAAAGAACTCTCAGGAGTGGGGTGAGAAGTTTCTACAAAAATTCTGGTATCTCTTGAAAGCACTTTACATAGAGTGCTCCTCATCTCTATTTACCTCTTAATTGAAGTGTCAGCAGGCACCAACCACATGATAATGCTGGTACACACTGCATTACAATATGAAGAGTTTTTGGACCAAATTATTTCATGAATACTCAGGCATTTGTCAAAATGGAAAAATGGTCAAATGGAAAAAGGTCAAAATTTGTGAATAGAATCATGTTATTGCAATAATGAATTATACATGTTCCTTATAATTGCCACTTAAAAGTTGGGGGTTTTATAGCCTGACCAGTTGTAAAGCTTCGAAGTGTCAATTCTCAAACCAACTACTACACATGGTTATGCCATCTATGAACACCAACAAAATTCTGCTTATTAAATATGCGTCTATTTGAAATTCTAGTGAATTTTTTTTTTATTTTATGAAAACAATGAAATTCACATTATTGTGTAAAAGTGGCCGAACTTGCATAAAAATTGTTATTGAAATTCAAAATGTGCACTATTTAGTTACGGCACTAATGGTAGAGGTGAGAATGATTGAAATCTCACTAATTGTTATCATTCTTTAAAGAAGAAAAGACATTGATCCTAGTGCATATTTTGAGATAATGGGTAAAATAATCTTATAAAGGCAGAAAAAGAATCTTTAACTTATGGGAAGGGGTCCAAGATGAATACTTCCCATACACTTTCAACAAAAGCACTAAGAAACTAAAACTACAATTAAAAAAAAAAAAAAAAAAAAAAATTAAGCATAGAGTGCATATATCCTCTGCCACAGAAAAGGTGCTCTTGTAAATATTTATGGTATGTTACAAAAATTCTCACATAAACCATATCTACATGTTAAACTTTTGCAATAATTTAATAGTTTTTAAAGTGGTCTGTGAACTTAAATTTGAGATTGATAATAATCTTATTCATTACTATTTAAGTAACTTACCTCAAATAATCCCATATCCAGCATGCAGGTCCCAAAGCAATTTCTTCTTCTGGAGGGTGATACTGCCATTCAATAGGATCACATGTAGGAAGACTGATACCCTTATCATTTGACAGAGCAAAATCCACCACAATTCGTGGATAGGAGGGTGATCCTGCTGCAAGATGTGATCTTGATCTTATTGCATTTCTATATGCCCTAATATCTTCCAGGTCTATAGTTGCTACGACAACTTCCTGCAAAGTAAAACATTGTTTGTTTCCAATGCTCAATATCATCAGTTGGTGTACATAACAATTATGGAAAACACAGTTTATAGTTAAAATTATTGTAATAAAATTGTTTATTGATTTGTTCTTCCATTCTTTACTTAAGCATTGGTAGACAGTTTTCAAAAGTGTGAACTGAATGAACTAAACATTACACAAATTTGGAATACATTTGTATACAAAATTATGGGCAATTATTTCTGCAGGATACAACAGAATTGGAAATCATCTCAGATATCTTTCTTCAAACAGTGATTGAACACAAACAGGGTGGTTAATTCTAGGTCAGTAGAACATGGCTACTTCTCTATGAAATGATATCTTGCCTGACTGCTGGGCCCAGTCAGTTGAAGAGCATGATTCTCAAGAACTAGCCATGCTAAATGCACTTCTCTGTTAACATTGTGTATTAGCTTACAATATGTATTAATTTACATTGTTATTTTTTTTTGTTAAATCCCACCATTGAGCTGTGAACAAAGAGTGATTATGTATTATTAATTATTTGAAAATTCATAGAGAAGTGAATAAGTGCTTTGCAAGAGAATAAACTGGTAATGATGTTCCAAATAGAGAAACTATTGGACTACTTGTTACAAAGTTCCAAGAGGAAGTTAGACACAATAGGGGAATGTCTTGAATATTTATTGAAAAAATATCACACTGCAAATTGCTGCAATTATGCCTCAGAAATGTTATCAATATATTACTGCTGAGGGGCAAAATTTTCAAGATGATTTATAACATGTGTCACTTATGTCTTCAGTAAACATTTTATGCCTCATGATTCAATATCTCTTTCTCACTATTGAGTTAGTTTCTCTGTTCCCACTAGTTGTTTAACCCTGTTATATATCAAATGACAGATATGAATACAATTTGGATAGGTTTTTTGCTGAAACAGGAACTGCCTATGACCCCAAGATTTGTCATTTCATTGGGATTCATTTTTTTCTATTTCATTGCTATCATCTATATAAATAATATATATTTTTTTACTTATGTAATTTCTTTCTATGCTTAAGATTTCCTGGTGAGGCAAGTTTAGCAGTGTTTAAGTTTACATTTTGGAGAAAAGTTAGCCAATTTTATTGCCCCACTTATTTGCATGTCAAATCTTATGAGAGGAAAAATCTATTCTTCTATTGTTAACCAAGAAGCGATGCTATCAGAGGTAGAGGAGGAGGGAAAATGTAGATATCTCAGGAATTTTTCCAGAATGATGTAACAAAATGTACCATGTGATGTTTGAAATTAGCCTTTAAGATAGCATTGATAACTTCTAGGCCCATGGCAAAGAAGCCAATTAAATGCATATACAGTTGTATTCCCAAGGGTAGGAATGTAGTGTACATAAGCAGTAAAATCTTAGATTAAGTATTAGAGAGAAAGAAGGGAGAGTGGAAAAGTATGTCTGTGCTCAATGGTGATGGCAGCAGCTAGCAGCTCTTAGTTGTAATGATTATGGATACAATTTTAAATTAAGACAACATACTTATAAAACCATAAAACGTTTTACCTAATTCAAATTTGCACATAAATTCATGTTTTGTGCAGGAGAGATGGAGAGGGGAGTACTGAGATATATGGAATGTGTGCAATGTAGAATGTGATGGTGGTGGCGGCAGTAGCATAGCTGTAACAACAATTATAGATGTGTTTTCAATTAAGACACACTTAATATATTACAAAACATTTTATCTAATTCGAATTTGCACATAAATTCACATTGCAGGCATCCGAGCCTACCAGACACACACGCACGCACGCATAGAGAGGCAGAGAGAAAAACAGAAATGTACAGGTATATATGTGTAGCTAACCTATCTCTTTCTGCTTGGCTGCATTATGTGCAACCAGCGATGTGAAAGAAAATCCTCTAATTTTATTTTGTCGCAGAGAGCGATATTTTTTTCATAATGAAAATGCTCTAGGCCTGTTAATAAATAATTTTTGACATGAAATGAAATGTACAAAATCTGCTGCATACATCACGACCTTGGCAGTAATCTATACATTTATTTAGCACTATGCGCAGTCACCATAATAGTCATTTACAAAATATTGGATTATTGGAATTACTGGTTTTCTTATACAGTGCATTTAGTATTTTTTTCTGATACAGTTATTACAAGTAGTATAATTTTGTTTCTTCTCCACTCATTCCCTTTCCTCCATACCTTCATTTACACTATCAGTTATGGGATTTTCACAGATAGCCCCCTCCCCTGAAAAATGTATAAACAAAGTGTTACTGTAAAAGTTTAAGGTGCAAACCTAAAAGCCCAGGATGTCATGCAAACAGTCGTATAACACAAAAGTATAACCACACAATTCGTATATCGTTAAGGCTTTGGATTTAAGAATAAATAAATACAGTATGAAAATCTATGATCAATTTAATTCATCTAAGGTTATTTCTAGTGACTCTTAAGTTGCCAGAGTTTGAATTGTTTTCACAACTAGGAAACAAAAGGAAAGAGAGATTATATTTTACCCAGAATGTCATTACAAGCAACCAATCAGCACTATGATAACTACAGGTTAAAGAAATGTTTACAGATATTGCTGCAAACAAGGTACTGTTTCACTGGGAGCTATCAAACAGTGTAAACAGGTGAGATCAAATAACATTAACACTGAACTATGTATTGTGAAAACATATGCTTAAAATTTTTCACAGAAAAACTATGATATATTTCTTATGACATTTCTTTCCAAGTACATATGATTTTTTATGTTGGGGTACGAAGGTTTAAATATTTACATGATCTTAATCTTAAATGAATTAGAGAAAACATACCACTTCAGATAATCCAAATTGCTGTGTTCTGGTAATAATGTCTCCATTCAGTGCTATACAGGAACATCCATTGAAGTAAACACGCTCTCCATCACAACCTCTTAAATTGCTGAACATATAACAGCCTCCTGACTGCAACACAATAAAACGCATTAGTTTTCAATCTAGAAAGAACTAAAATAGGCAGGGGCATAACATCAGGGAAGACAGGGTAGACAGTCGGTCTACCCAAAAAATTTCTCTAAATTCATCATTTTCTAGAATTATTCTTTTAACTTTCTCTAGCCCACATGTATAATGTACTTACATAATCGATAGAGAATGTATTGTATTCCACCCAAAACTATGATACCAAGATTTCACCGGAAATATGTTTTGAGGTCCCCCGAGTTCAAAACAAACATTTTTACAAAAAGTGTGTGTGTGTGTGCGCGCATGCGTGTGTGTGTCTGTGGACAGCATAGCTCAAAACCGAAAAGTCGGTTAAATATCAAACTTGGTATTTAAGCTCACATCTTCCAAGAATGCAACACTCAGATTTTCAAAAAAATCCCCCCACATCTAACCAACCTTTACATGGTACATTTTATGAAAATTATGATTTTCTCAAAAATGGCTTTAACGATTTTGATTAAATTACCTTAAGTTTAAGATATTTTGATGATAAAATGTATATCTTGAATTTTCTGAGAATAGCTTCTGAAGACCTCTTCATTCAGGATGACTTTTGTATAACTGGCAAACTTAACAGACAAAAAATTAATACACAAAAACTGTAGGTGTTATTAAAATACAGAAACAATGTCATATACAAATTTGCTGTACAGTTAACCATTTTTGAGATATTCCAAATTATTAGTTTCAATTTTAAGCCATTTAAACTTTTCTCAAAGGGAAGACATCTTTCTTCTCTTCTCTCATTTGTTTACTTCTGCCACGCAAAGAAATGTAATTTCAATTGTTTCACATAGCGACCGGCTTTTAAAGAGCTTGACAAACGCTTTAGTTTGCGCATTCCCTTATTTCCCTTCTACTAACAAGTATGCAAGTAAGAATACTAATTCTGCCTGTTTATCATGATTAGCAAGATGTAGATAAAAGATTAATCTTTTTAATAATAACATTTGTTTGTGGAACACCTTGAAAAAGTCATGTGAATGAAACACATTATAGTGCTCCGTCATCCTTACATAACTTGATGACAAGGGATGACAGTTGGTAGATAAGGGGGAAAACATCCCTCAGCGAGTTCAACCCTCTTCCAGGGTGTCCAATGTCTTGTCGCATATAACATTTTCTATAAATATGAAATTCCTAAATATTATGTTAACTACATTTGTAACGCTTCTTATAGAAAGTATCATATTCTAAAATACTTCATTCTTGTGAGAATAGCAACGGAAGCTTACTCACATACATTTTCCTGTCAAGATGTTGTGGCTAGAAAAATCCAAAGACTGGTATACATGACGGAATATAATAACCTTTGTGCACTGAAATGACGTGTCCTACAGAATCCTATAAAAGCTTCCTGAGCGCAGAATCATGGGTCTTTTTGTGTGTAAGTGCTAGACGAATCCAGGTCAGTCGGATTCAGGATGAAGGTTCTGATCCTCACCCTCAGCTTAATGAGTAACAAGCATTTATTTTTGTTCTAGTACTGCTAGGTTCATCGTTTCGATAGGTTTTCATCAAAATTTATTCAGTGTTCATTCAGAGTTTTAATCAGATGTTGAGTTAAAGTCAGTTAAGGATTCAAGATTTCAGAAGGGCGGTAATTAGTCAAGTATCATATGTAGAGTTTAAGTTCATGTGTAGAGTATTAAGGTTCATTATTATTCAAGTTAGTAAAGTAATCAGAAACGGGAAACGGGTATTCATTTTCTTTTATTGTTATCTATTATATTAAATAAATATTAGTGTTAGTTACATGTGTGTTCATTATTTATGCTAGAAACACCACCTAGCTCCCTCCAGGTGCATGCACCCTTATAACATCAGATTTTTTTATTTTTAAACATCTAATAAAGTGCACAATAGAATAAGCGTACTTTAATATGCGTTAAGCACTTCAGGAATTTGCTTTTATTTGCTGTGGTTGAGACACAGAGTAGACAGATCGGGATCCATCTGCCCTACCTGCTGCAGAGTCTCATTAGTTTTGCTGTAAACAGGAGCGCATGTAGGTTCCTGCCCCTGCATAGAAGCCACAATGCACACTTCAAGGAGAGTAGCTAGTCATGTCTATCCCGTGATTTTTTTAATGCACTGAAACAGTAGTACTCTCTTTCTGTGGTTGTGAATGGTTATTTTTCTTCCTGTGTAGTTTCTGATTATTTCAATACGAGCATGGAAAGAGTTCAGATAATGGTTGAGATGAACAATGTGACTTTTGATCCAGTTAATTTTCTTAAAAAGAATGTATTTTCGTCAGAAGGTGACTTTAGAATCTAAAATAAGTTATCCTCAATCAAATTTGTGCCAAAAAGATGGAACTGTATTTAGAAAATTTCAAAGTAACTGGTACTCAAAGTATAAGTGGCTCTGTGGTTACGAGCAGGAAAAGTCTAGATTGTTTAGTGATTGACGGCGAAGAACCAAGGAGCTACACTGGAATTTCTGTCATTAAAAACTTTGAGGCAAAGCTGTTAAACATACTGCGACAAAAACACACATTAAAAATGCGGAAATGTTTCACATTTTGGGAAGAAACAGGATTGAACACTGTTTGTTGGAAACATCACATTTAGAAGCTATGTCACACAATAAGGAAAATGTGAAAAGAAATAGGAGTATTGTTGGTTGTCTTGATGTATGCCACCTTGGGCAATAAGAATTGGCCTTAGAGGACACCAAGAAGACCATGAATCAATAAATAAGGGTAACTTATTATTTAGAGGCTCTAGACTTGTTGGCAATAGAAGCCTTCATGAAGGGCCATTTTGAGAGCAGTTTTATCTTTAAAGGGACATCTCCAGATATTCAAAACGACTTGATTCAGCCGCTCTCTAGTGCTATCAGGGAAAAAAATTTCTGAAGAGCTAGGATCAACTGATTCTGTTCTATACAAGCAGACAAAACTAAAGATGTGTCTGTCAAAGTCCAGTTAAGCATTATTGTGTGGTATGTTAATAATCACGCTTTAAAGAAAAATTCTTAGGTTTTGTGGATGTTATCTGCAGATATTATTTCTGTCCTTAGGAATACAAAACAGTGAATAAGTTACTGTATCAGACCTATGATGGGGCTACTGTTGTGGCAGGACATCATAATAGAGGACAAGCAATTATAAGAGAACACTGCCCCTAGCACTGCTTAATGGAGCTAAAAGCATTAAAGAAGTTAAATTATTTGTATGCAATTTGACAGCCTTTCACACCTTCTTTAGCTGATCCTCAATGCGTTCAGAGCTTTTGAGGAAAAAGGAATTTAAACTGCCACACCCTGTAGCAACAAGATGGAACTATAACTCTCGTTGCTGTGGCCACCATTAAGGAATATTAACTGGAACTTGGAAACGTCATGTCTTATATCGTTCATTCTTAAGACTGGGACCCAGTTTCTGTAAAAACATATTGACATAACCATTATTTTTTTTTCTGCTTTATTTTGTACAGTCGTATTTTTATAAACACAGACATCTATTTAACATTCTGCAATCAAAAACAAAAAGTGATGTAAATTTATGTATTGCTGAGTTTCAACAAACAAAGAAAAATGTAACAGCTCTGCGTTCAGAACAAGCTTTATAAGCTCAACGCAGAAAAGGTTGACATATGAAATGCTAGATTCTGTCATTGTGCAGTTGAATAGGAGATTTGGGGATATTGGTGACCTGTGTTTTGTTGAACTTCTTAATCAAGGAAAGTTCACCACATATAGAAAACAATTTCCTGAAGCACAAATTGAGAAACTCAGTTTCATATACCCAAATATATTTCTTTTCTACATTAAAAAACGAGTTAATATTCATAGTAGTGATGATAAGATTCTACCTGCACCAGAACTTTTGGCTTACATTTGTCAAAATCAGCTTGAGGGAGTTTATGAACAAATAGTTAAATTGTTGAAACCAGTGTTAACAATAGCAGTTACATCGGCCTCTAGTGAATGTTCTATGAGTATTCTTAAAAGAATTAAAACTTATCTCCATAATTCAATGGCAAACATTTGGCAATACTTTCAATTGAAAAAGAACTCTGTCATTTATGCAGCAGAGACAAAGAGGACTAGAACAAGCGAGGCGTACACTCCCTTTCCTTTCTATGTAATACAGCTTATAGTTCCAGTAACTCCTGTAACCACGCTATACGTTGAAATATGCTACTCTGATTGGTTGGATATTTAATAATAAGAGAATTTTTAAACATTTGCTATTTTTCTCTTCTTTGGCTACTTAATTGTGTGTGAAAAAACCTGTATTGCAATATAAATTTAATACAATAAATATGATTTGGCAAAGTTCATTTAGCAACGTGGCATCGATATGTATAGCAAGGGTATCTTCCGCGTGTTGTTTTGGGTTCGTAAAATCTTTGCTTACAGTGATAAACTGTTATTTGCCTCGGTCTAGCTTAGTCGGCGAAGTAATTGAGATTCTTTGAGATTGAGATTTTTAACACTGGTTATTATTTGTGGCAGCAAGTTAGAGAATAAATTACATGTAATTACATAACTATAAATGATAAACACTGGTTTCACTGCTATGAGGTGCTTATATATTCTTCAATACCACTGAATAACTAACTCTCTGAAATTAAATCTTCAGGACAGGCATATACAACACAATTGAAACAGAAAAAGACCATATTCTACCATACTTGGACTTAAAACTAATACGGAAAGAACAAAAGATCATTATGGCATCTACAGGAAGACCACACATACAGACAATTACATAAAACAGAACAGTTTCAACCCAGAACCTCACAAACAGGCAGTCTTCAACAGCTCAGTACACAGACTTCTTAGCATCCCACTTGACCCAGAAGAATACAACAGAGAATACCTCCAATTAAAACACACAGCTTCAGCCAATAGTTTTAACCCTGACATCTTTGACCAAAAAATTGAAAAACAGTCCCAGCTCTGGGGTAGCAATTTTAAGTCAGCCTAATCAAGCTTTCCTCTCTAACTAGCTCATGTGGACTACTCCTAAGCCAAACGCAGCTCAGAATCAACCTGAAAGCTATAGGTCCTCTTATTCTAATCCATCCTAAAGATCACACTGGCATCGGAAGTAATGATACACTGGTTGTTTCCACATCAGAAATGGGTCCTCCATTACTTGATGGAATTACAGTGGAATTTAAATTACTTTAGGATCCTGACAGTTCACTTAGAAGGCTAAGGAATTAGTGCCAACCAATAACCATATACGGAGTAAAGGGGGATGGTTTAACCTAATTGGTTGGAGTTGAGTCATGAGGTCCAGTTAGTGCCATTGCCACTGAAACCATCAGCCTCTGTGATGTAAGATTACCAAGCTAATTTCATATACCCAAGGTCACGGGATCAAACTGGCGGAGGATAATGGATTTTTTCAGGCTAAAAATCCTAGGCATGGCTTCCTTCGGAAGGGAAGTAAAGCCGTTGGTCCTGTGTCGTAGATTTATAGTATGTAAAAGAATCTCAATCCTCATAAAAGAGGCCTCTGAGCAAAATTAAGCGGTTATTAATATAAAAATAATAGTTGCAACAAATCTTCACTCATCTTTTGGAATCCTTGCTTTGTACTAGTTTCTTAATAAATTTATTGCATTATCAACATCAATTTCCTTTTGGTCTCAGTTTTTCAACATCAAAAACCAGACCAAAACTGAGACCAAAAGGAAATTGATGTTGATAATGCAATAAATTTATTGCGAAACTAGTACAAAGCAAGGATTCCAAGATAAGTGAAGATTTGTTGTAACTATTATTTTTATATTAATATTGGTGTTTTTACTTCACTGTTACTGGCTTCTTTTTACATTTATAAAATTAAGCAGACTTTTATGCCCAGTATAGAAGGATGCTGAGAACCACAGCAGTTAAAGAACATACATAAATAAAACTCCATTTACAGTTTTTGTCATTGAAACCATCCCTCCCTTAGCCTTCAAAGTGGACTGTCAGGATTCTAAAGTAATTTAAATTCCATTGTGGGTAACCCTAGAACATTCGGTCATATTATGTGGAGCTTTTAATTATTCTATACTTTGTCATTTTTTGAAGTGGTTACTATTCAGGTGTTTCATAGAAAGAGTATGGAATTTCAATGATAGCAAATAATGACAACTATTTCTTCAGCCTCCTGTATCCTTTTGGTACAAAATTTAAGTTGTAAATATTTTACCTTAATGATTAACAAAAGGTGGAAAGAAAAATAAGCTTTCCAAGAACATTAATATAACAATAATTTGTAAAAAAAGAAAAAAGAAAAAAAATATATATATATATAAATAAATAAATTGTGTTGCTTTACTGTTACTAGCTTCAGTTTTTACATATCTCCAAGAACAGAAGAGATATTATGACCCACCACCTTGTTTGTTTCCTGTTAAAAGTTTACATAGCATGATGAAATCTTGGAGATTAATGAAAACTATATGCTGTTATTCTTAGACAAGGCTTGGTAAGGTATATATCTGCTTTTTATTTTTTCTGCTCAAACATAACTTCATAATTGGGTATTTTGTTTGGCATAATTTGACAAATCATTAGTTCCAGAGGTTTAACATCTCTCTGTTTTTTTTTTTTTTCTGCAGTTTCATGCCTGGTTATTCTATTTCCAGTCTTCTTTAACAGTTACTACTTTTATTAGAAGTATTTTCATAGTTAAAACATTAATGGGAATGCACCGTGAAGTAACTAATCAATTAAGATTAAAAACATAGATTACACTCAAACTTCGCTCTTGAAGTCATTTTCATATTATTTGCTACCTCTATGGAACTTCTTAGCATCTGCTTAATCAAGATGCAATCCATAGGCTGTTTTAAGTAATTTATAGGAAAAATGCTTGTCATAATTGCCATAGGGTTTGATATATCATTATTACTAGATTGACTCAATAAGTCATGCTATTTTGGAATTCATATATCGATATGGCTCCCAGCTACATATTGGAGTATAAGAAAATGAATGATTTCATTATCAAGCGTTTAACATTAGATACCAACCAAAGACTATAACCAAATTATATGCAGAATGAAAAGATGTTTAAATACTACGTGGTGTGAATGCTTTTGTCACTGGTAATGTTTATACAAAAATTGAAGCTTTAATTTTGGAAGCATCCACCCCAGAATTTATTTAATGTGTTATTTTTTTTGGTTTTTTGATAACAATATTGCTGGCCCTAGCTATTATTACAGCATAGTCCATTGTAAGTAATTGCTGCAATGATTCTCACATTCACTTTTAAGTTTCAGCAGTTTTTGCTCCTGATTTATTAAAATGTTCAACTATAATATTCTCAGTTCTATCCTTAACATTCTATCTGACACTACGAGCTTAATAGGAATGTCTAGAGAAAAAATCACATTCTTATTGTCTATGCAAAACATGTTTAACAGTCTCTTGTTGCAATGCTTCCCACTCCTGCAGTTAATATTTGTCTTTTCCTCTTCACTATTTATAATTGTTTGCTACCAGAGCTGATAATTCTAATACAATAATAAGCTATTTCAAAATATTTACTTTTATACATTTAGTAGATAAGTCCAGAAGATTTTTGCTGCTAATTGGTTCTAATTGGTTTTTCACTATGTTCTCTATTATAGATTCATAAACATTACAGTTAGTTGGAGGTTATCATTCTTTTGTTCACATAACAGATTGTCATATTGACATGAAAATAAATGTTTTAATCATTAGACATCACTGTTATTGTAGCCTATTTCCTCAACCTTGTATAATACAATTAATGTTTTATATCATAGCAGCTGACTGATAACAAAACATTAATTGGATATAATTTTAGCATTTATGCACAGGCATGCAAAATTAATTTGAAAGAAATTAAAATTAGTGTTAATTTGGGGAGTGCAAACACATCTGCCAATGCTCACTCCGAGAAATCTGATTTAATTTTTATTGCAACTGAATAAGTGATATAAAACTGCTTTGTCTTAAAAGATAGCTTAATTTACAATCAAGTAAATGCTCATTTCAAGAGACTTGATTTAACTTTCTTTGCAAATGAATAACAGAGATATAAATAGATTTATCTTAAGAGTTTGTTTAATGAAACTTCAGCAAATATTAGTTACTAAGAAATTTTAATCTACAGATGGACTACTTATAAAGCTTATAATATAAAACAAATGATCACCTTAAATGTGGCAGATTTTACAAGATCAACAGTCACATATGCTTTGCGCAGCTCCATGTATGAACCTGAACCATTCACTATAATTTCTATTCCATCTAAACCCATGTTTATGTGAGAACTGAAAAAGAAAGGATTATTTCATTAATATACCAATCAAGAAAACAAAGAAATTCTATGAAGATATGGAGGTCTGTGCACTAGATCAAAGTCGTAATTTAAAATCTGAGAATAAATGATCCTCATAATAGCATTTAAGCAAACTTATATGACCACTAAATCTGCAGAATGTTCTATATCAAAAAAATATACTCCAAAATTATAGGTACTGTTTCTGGAAACGTTGCAGTCTATCATTCAGTAAACGAATATCTAGTTTAAGTCCAGCTGGGTTCTCATTTCAAAAATTTTGTATGCAGGGTGTTTAAAAGAATGACATTATTTCAGGAATGAATAACCCATAACTGATTACTTTGAAACTCATACTGATTACATAAAAATTCAGGGTTTTTATGGCCTGATCACATGTAAAGCTTCTAAGTATTGAATCTCAAACATACTCCTACTAACGGTGTACTAGGGTCGGCTGATAAGTCCTGGGCCTCTCAATGAAAACAGTGTTTAAAAAAAAAAAATGTTTTGCTTTATTTCTCAACATAATCTCCAGAAAGGCTAAAACATTTGTCATATCGGTGCTCTAATTTAATTGAACCACCTCTGTAGTGCCATTTATCAAGGTCCTCAAAATAGCTGTATACCGCATCAATGACCTCCTCGTTGTGTGAAATCTTTGTGCTCCAAGAACTTGTTTGAGGTTTGGGAACAGGTGGTAGTCACTGGGTGTTAGATCCGGCAAATAGGGTGGATGTTCAAGCAATTCCAACTTTAATTTGCACATTTTTCAAATTGCAATGACTGAATGATGGGCCGGAGCATTGTCGTGATGAAACAAGATTTTTTTTCAATGTGATAGTTGAAAATGAGTCGGAATAGTAACACTCACCTCACTTATATGTAATTATGTTCAAAACATATGTTTCAAGGGCAATATGTTTTGAACATAATTACATATAAGTGAGGTGAGTGTTACTATTCCGACTCATTTTCAACTATCACATTGATTAAAACTTCACTTGTCTCAAACTTCTGAGTTATTTAATTTTAATTAAGATTTTTTTTTCTTTGCCAAATGTCCTTTTCTTTTCACATCATCACTCAAACATTGCAGTAATCTTGATAATAGTCACCAGTGATACTTTTACCCTTTTCCAAGTAGTAAATAAAGCTAATTCCCTGTGCATCCCAGAAAATACTTGCCATAACCTTGTTAGCTGACAAAATTGACTTTGCCTTTTTTGGAGTTGGTTCACCTGGCGCAATCCACTGTTTTGACTGTGATTTACTTTCTGGAGTATAGCGATGTGTCCAAGTTTCATCCATGGTAATAAGCTGTCTCAAAAATTCACTGGGATTTTTATGATAGAGCTCCACATTCTTAACAGAAACAGTTTTTCTTTGCAACTTTTGACCAGGTGTCAACAAACGCAGCACCCATCATGCACAGACCTTGTGAAAGCCCAAAACATTACTTAAAATATTACCTGCAAGTTCTTTTGATATGTTTACAGCCTCTGTTATCACAAACAATTTTAATCTATGGTCTTCCAGTACTAAACAATGAATTTTTTCAATGATCTCTGGAGCTGACCCTTCTACAGGGCTTCCAGAGCAAAGCTCATCACTAGTGCTCGTATGTCCCATTAAAAACTCTGCAACCCACCTTTTAATCATTGAATATGAAGGGGCAGAGTCTTTCAATGTAATGTCCATTTCCTCCTTGATTTCTTTAGGTGTCAAGCCTTTCAAATGGAAGTATTTAATCACTGCTCGTTTTTCCAAATCCTACATTTTTGTGAAAACTCTTACGTTATCTTGTTTAAAATGCTGTCATTTGAAAACTAAACAAGCTATTGACCTGTAACTATGGATAGCAGCTAGTCTAGAGTTAAACTATGCGATGCTGCCATCTAACTGGCCTAGTGATGCCACATCTATGTGAGGAGTTATCAGCCGACCATTGTAAAGCATTGCTAATAAAATGGCGCATCTGATTGGAGAAATTAAATGTGTTATTATATAGGGATGCAACAAAATGAATTTTTGGTAAGCAACCAAATTGGATTTAGTTAGAAAATGAGCGTACAGCATGTGCAGACTGTCTTCTGCTGGTGAGCTTTGGAACCATCCTGACCAAAAAAAATGCTGTTGTAAAACATTGCAGAGGTAAGTTTTCGAGTGGTGATGTAATTTTGAATTGTTTCACAAATTATGTAACAGATGTCCCCATTGATAATTAAGGAGTTTAACATAACAGCAGCATTTACAGGTGTGTGTGTGTGCATTAAGTATAAATTTTGTGCGCAGTGACAAAATAAAAGCATGCAAGTTAACCCACCTGAAAAATCAAGGAAATGTAAAAAATCAGTGCTAGAAGTTTAGTGTGACCAATTTCTTAGGAGTGCAGTGCGTCAAAAAATTAATTTCTTCTATATTAACGGGCCACATACAGCTGAGAAACTACTTGTGTTTGTGAATGGTAACTCTGATCTTCCTATGTTCAAGCAAACATCTTTTTATAAGCTGCTACTTAATATTGATTTTCAATTTCCAGAAAAGAAACATTAAGAATAACATTGTTTGAATGTGAGGATATATTGTTAAATTCCCGCGTACAGACAGAAAGATTGGAAGCTGTATTTTCTTGATAAAGCATTCATAAATGAAGGCCACACAATTTCCTATGTATGGGAAGGTATCACCATTAAGAGTAAAATACAAGCAGAAGATGAAGGGAGAAGCAGAACTCTGATCTGGATGGAATACAATCTCTTTCTGATTCAGATTAGGTATGTTTTTCATATTTATTTTCATATATAGTGATTTGTATATTTCTTATTTATAGTTCAGAGTGCTGTATGCAATTATTATCCAATCGGTGGCGTGTTTCTAAACTATTCCACGAAGAGCTTAACAGGTAGAAGGAAAGTGATGACAGTTCCGAAGTGTCACGTGTCACCTCTCCTATCAGAGCAAGAAAGCAGAGAAGTATATTTTGTGCTTTGCTTACATTAGGACAAATTCATCTGCTGAAAAGGATTTAGTATGTTTGAATTTATCAAAGTTATGTTTAGTGTCAGCATCGTAATTTTGTCTTGTACACACCAGGATGAACATGCGAAGGTACAATGACAGTTGTTTGTGAAGAGTTAAAATCAACGTTTAAATATTATGACAAAATTGCAGAAATAGATGTGCAATTGACCTAATAAAATATGAGTTGTATACTTTGTGACAGCTACGAGTAAACTTTACATAAAAAATCAGTTTTATTTATGGACACTTTAAATGCTGTTATTCTCAGCGTCCCATTCCATATTGGGCATGAAACACTACTTAAGCCTGCCTGAGTAGTGTAGCGTGTCTGCCTCACATACAACAGATCTCAAGTTCAAATCCTGCTTAGAGTGAGTTTAAGTATTAAAAATTCTTTTGAGTTAGTTGAAAGGATCAGCAATATTACATTATCTACTAATGATAAACTTGTTTCTTTTGATGTAACTGCTTTGTTTCCAAGCATTCCTAGAGAAAAACTTTTGACATTTTTAAAAAAATGGTTAAGTTCTATAGAACTGAATGAAAATTTAATAAATGATTTTGTTATCCTTACTAATCTTTGTTTGGATCAAAATTTTTTCAGCTTTAATGACAAATTCTATCAACAAACTTCTGGTTTAGCAATGGGTAGACCACTTTCACCTTTTCTTGCTGATCTTTTCATGAGCTATTTTGAAATACAGGTCACTAAAGCATTCCCTCTAATTTTTAAAACTTGGTATATATATGTAGATGATATATTTGCTATTGTTCCTGATAAACATGTAAATGATGCTTTAAAACTTTTAAATTTACAAGATAAGGCTATAAAATTCACATTAGAAACTGGAAGTGATGGCTATCTCCCTTTCCTGGATTTAAAAATAATAAAAAAAGACAATAAATTGAATTTTGGAATATACAGAAAGCAAACCCACACTGATAATTATATAAAAAATAATGGCTTTAACCCTTTTTCACATAAATTTGCTGTTTTTAATAGTTTAATTTATAGGTTAATTAATTTACCCCTTAATAAAGATGAATTCTATAAAGAATATAAACACATTATTAACACTGCCTTAATTGATGGTTTTAATACTGATTTTATAAATAAAAAAATTGAGAAGTTTAAATATCAAAAAGCTATTAAAGATATTTCTACGCTTAAGAAAATAAAAGATAATTACATTTTTAAAAAATTTACTTATCACCCTTGGGCAAATAAAAAATTCACAAATATTTTCAAAGAGCATGGCATAATATTGGTTCCTCAAAATAAATACAGTATAAAAAAATTTGTTAGGCTTTTCTAAAAAGGATGAAATTTCAAAAAATAAAAAAATCTGGCATTTATCAATTAAACTGTTTAAATTGTGACCTTGTTTATATTGGTAAGACTAAACGTCATTTGGAAACCAGAGTAAAAGAACACTTTAAGAATATTAAATACAAACAAATTGATAAATCAGCTGTAGCAGAACATTTTTGGAAATTTAATCATGAAATAAATCCAGATGTTAAATTATTAAAACACTTAAATGGGTCCATAGATTTAATGGTTTGGGAGAAAATATTTATATTAAAGTATAGAAATCATGCAATGAATTTTGATATACCTCCAATTGACACTCTTACCAAATTTGTTTTGATTCCAGTAGTTAGCAATGCATTAGTACACAATCCACCTAGTAGCAGTAACCATAACAGTGTAAATAAACATCAAAAAAGAGACCAAAAGGATATGTTGATAATGCAATGAAATCGTTGCGAAACTAGTCCAGGCAAGGATTCCAAAAGATAAGTGAAGATTTGTTGCAACTATTATTTTTATATTAACAAATATTAGTTTATTTTTATGTATTAAAATATCAAAAAGCCTTATCATGTGCTTAATAACACAAGGGCATATAATATATTGGTATCGTCTTCCAATATGGAAAAAAGCTGATTAAAATTCCAGTGTTAATCTGTGTTTCTATTTCTCATCCCTGAAACTGGCAGCTCTAAATGTATGCTTGCTTTGTTTAATGAACACTTCCTTAGCTACCAGACAATTTTCCCAAAATACTATTCCTTATACAATGAATATGTGGATAATATTTAATTAAAACTATTTGAGGGCTGGCATTTTGCCTTAAAATTCTATAGACTGATATGCTTTTGGTTAGTTTAAATGAAAGTTAATATAAGTTTTTCATTTTAGATTATTCTGTAACAACAAATTGCTTCAGTATTACACAAAATTGCTATCATCTACGAGGTGGAAGATGAATAAGTGCATATATTTGTTATCAGCATTTGAGGACGATAAAATGATTGAGTATTTACATTTTTTTTTTTAAGCTATTTTATGAAGTTATTTTCATGAGGAAAATTTTATGATGCCCTGACCAACTATAGGTGGTGTGATGTAATGGAATAACATTGATCACCCAAAACTTCAACCTATGTAACCATATCTTTTTGTTTTCATAAAACATTATGTGGTTAGGATACACAATTCAACTTAAAAATATTGAACACAACGTCAGTATTATACTGTATTTAAATTTGACTTTATTGAAAACATATGTAACTCAAACATGTAAGCATTTGCACTTTCATCCTTTAAACTACAAAATTACCCTCATGCCTCTTAAAAAGCTGAGAAATTAAATTTAAACCTCAACACTTAAAAAAACCTTCAAACCTTCGAATTAAGATAACCTGTGTCACAGATCCTTTGATACGCTGCAGTGAATGACATCTGGGAAGATGACGACAGTCCCTTGTAGCAGTGACACATTCCCCAATTGCGCTGTAAATTATATGATTATCTGCTAATTCAGAATATTACATAAAACCATTCATTGTGTAAAGGAAAGTTTGCAACTGAATTGGTCCCTTGTTTCCTCACTGAGTCACGTGAATGCAAGTCAGTGGTTTGCAAGTTGTAAAAAACACAGGAACTGATCATTGCATGATGTAAACACAGGAGAAACATAATGATGGGTCATTCAAAACACATTAGGCCCTGAAATTTGTGCTATATTTATGACAAGCTATTAGTAAAATGGACAAAATGAGTTACACATACATGTTATATGCAGTGTTCTCTTATTATTTGCACTTGCTCACCTCCCACACTGTGTAATCATATATAATCAGAGCATCACAATTTTGATGACACTAGAAGATTATACCTCTGGCACCACAAAATATGTTCAGTATAGGAGACATTAAAATAAAATGAATTGGACAAAATACCTATGCAATAAAAACCTGGTATTTACAGAATTAACTGAAGGGAAATCACTCTATGTATTGTGGAAAACAATATAAATGTAGGAAAATCCAAAAGAACGTGGGAATTCGGCTAATATACATTTTTCCACAAAAACGAAGATGTACCATTTTTGGGAAAAACACTACAATACAGAGAAAAAAATGTTACCTACAAAGCATACAAAGATAAAGGAGTTGAACTGCATGGGAGAAGATATTTATAGTGAAATGAAACAGGATAATTTTGATTTTCAGTTGTTGAAAACTCCAATTTAGAGTTCATTAAACTACAAAAAGAGAAGTCCTGAGTATTTACAATGCAATTCCAACAGCTACTCAATTGAAAAACTGGCAAAATATGCAATGTGTATGCAAAACATGTATTAAAGTAACAACTTGTTTGTTGAAGCATAAGTGAGTGTGCAACTTATACTTAATTATTTAAAATATGTAGATTATACAAAGGGCACATAAGAAAAAGGGGGAATGGCAAGAAAAAAAAATGTTTTTCTTCAAGAAACAAATTCTCCATCTTCACAGGTTGCAGATCTAAGGTAAGAATGTTTACTTCTTGGAGGTTCCTACTTTTCTGTTCAGCTGAGTAGTGTTTCTAAAAGCTTCACATATGAGGTAAGAGTTTGGGCGATTATTCTATTTTTTTAATTCCTCCTTCATCCTGTATTCTTCATATACTACGAAAAACATCCACTCTGAAGCTGAAATATTATAGAAACTAAGGATATTTAAACTACCATAATAATCAGAAAAATTCTGTGTAAAAATTATAAAAAAAAAAGAAGGGCTTTTTCAGTTTCCTAAGAAGTTGCAATTTTGTCTTATACCATACTGCAGTATCAATGAAGAAAAATTTCCCTTTAATGACATCCCAAGTTTTACTATTCACAATTTATAAGTTTCTGTTACGAGTAATAGCTGGAGAAACACACATCACACTCGGACATATTTCTATTTTTTTTAATTCAGAGGATCTCAAAACATGTATTTCTGATGAAATCTTAGAATAACATTTTTGGGTAGAATGCAATACCTTTTCTATCTACCATGTTCATTGTACATAAGTGCTAGAGAAAGTAATGTGGATTCTACCACGTGGGGGCAAACAATGCACAAAAAATTGAGTCAAATGTACACTCCTTCTTGCAGCACTTATCAAAATTCAAGTTAAAATAAGTTTTCCAAATCTATCACACACATTGTTGGCCACTTATGACTTGGGAACTTCACTGATATGCTGTAATTTTACATTTCAGTAAATCTACAGACAAGGGGCTGTTGTTTATAAGCTAATTGCAGGGAACATTTGAAAAAAATTTAACATTAACTTTACCTTGCATTTTCATAAAGGAAACCTTAATACATGTTAAACCCAATCTCAATGAGCTCATGAAAAATTCTGAAATTCATTCTCATAACACGCGGAATAAAAATAAATTGTATATTCCTACTCATAAAACTAAACTGTTTGAAAAGTCATTTAAATATAGCTTAAAAGTCTATAATAATTTACCATAAAGTCTGAGGAATATAGGTAAATTGAGAAATTTAATCAATATTGTGCGCCTACAAATAAGTTGCCGAAAGCAACAGAATGTTTAAAATCCATATAAATGGTGAGCTCCATTTTTCAATATACTCAAATGCCAAAATAATGTTTTTAATCAATTAATAGATCTTTTGAAATTGTTTAGTTAAGTAGTTCATTACGAATATGTGTTATGTTCAATATTTTACTTTTGCTGTATGAAAACCCTCGTTTTGCATAAATGACATAATAAATTTAGTCCTACAAGGTATTTTTATGATATATGTAAATATTTTCCATTAACATTATTAATGTGGCTGCATTTATTGTATTTATTATACATATATACAGATATTTTCTGTTAACTTGACGTGTTCAATAACATGTTTATGTTTAAAAGGATAAATACATTTAAAAACCATCACTCTGGACCAGTTTGAACCTTGGGATAAGGAGGCCAGCGCCTAATCAACTTGGAGACTTGACTACTAATAATTTGTTAATAAAAGTTGTACATGTGCACCATACTGTTTCTGTTTATTTTCTTTTGTTTTATCTGAATAATGGAATGTTACATACCTTCTGGGATTCCACAGCTCTTCACAAATCTCAAAGCCTATACATGTGTCTCTTAGAGAGATCACACCATCTCCAAAAGGCACAACTGTCTGACCAGTGTAAGCAGAAATCATCCTTGGAAGATAGTAATCTTCTACTTCTCGTTCCTGTGGAATAAACATCTGTTGAAACATGGCTATATAATGGTTCAACAAAGAACTGACAACTGAGTAAACTAAACTAGTAAGTCAATTTTGTAACACTACATCACTTACTTTTATTATTGGAAAACATGTTTCAGAAGCTACATAGTTGACTGCCACCACTAGGGACAATGACAACCACCACAGCAAGCGATACTGGCAGTCAATTAAGGGAATTGACAATAGAAGCACATAGCTTCTGAAACATGTTTTCCAATAATAAAAAAAATCTGATGTGTTACACTCCCGTGACTTTCTCTAGTTGCTCTACAAACTTCCTACAAAAGATTCTTCTTTCTACACAATGCTAATCAAAATAAACATTAGCAGAATGCTTTTATTACTTAGTTCTTACATCTAAACGGGAACTAAGGTAATGCACTAGGCTAAAGTGACAGTCAAAGGTTTTAAAAGCTATCATTATGTGATTGCCATAGCAAATCACTTCTTTGCTTGGCCAGGAGTAGAACAAAAGAAAAATGGACTCTTCCTGTCTGAAAAACGTTTTAAATACTTCACAATTGAAACCAATAACAAGGAATATCTTTGAAACGGTTACCTCTACAACAAAAACGTAAGGGACATAAATTGTGTGTTTTGACATGATGTATATTTTTTGTGCAGCTAGTTTTGTCTATCTCTTACGGTTTAGCAATTAAGAAAAATTCAGCAAAATTCATCCAGAATAAAGAGGTCTTCAGAGGCTATTCCCAGAAAATTCAAGATATACATTTTATTTTGGATATAAATAGCTTTAATATATAGGATTTTAATCAAACTTGTTAGAGCAATTTTTAAGAAAATCAAAATTTTCAAAATTTTTTCCATGTAAAGGGTAGTTTGTGGTGGGGGGATTTTTTTTGAAAATCTTTGTGTCACATCCTTGGAGGATACTGAACTTAAATACAAAGTTTGGTATTTAACAGACTTTTTGTTTTTGAGCTATGGTGTCTACATACAGACCTTTTTCCAAAAATGCTTTTTTTTTTTTTTTTTTTTTTTTGGATTCAGGTGGACCCAAAACATGTATTTCCGGTGAAATCTCAGTATCAAATTTTTAGGTGGGATGCAATACCTTCTCTATACACTATGTACATAGTATGTGTAGAGAAAGCAAAAATAAGTGATGTAATGTTACAAAATCGACTCACTAATTTAATTTCAATTGATAGAACATATCACTGTCACATAGTACACCATATATTAGTAATTACAACTGAGTGTTATAGTCTCAGGTATTAACTGTGATTAATTAATTACAAAAACAAACTGTGTTTTAAGTTCGGAACTTATAATGCTGGACTTAAAACACACTTACAATAAAATGCAAGCATAAGCACAAGCACAAGGGAAAGCCATTCATAAAGTAGTCATAACCACAATGCAGGAAGTTGACACAGGTTTCTAGGTCTGTAAATATCTTAGCTCTACAAGTTTTTAAATTGAATAACATGACCAACAATACTACATAAAAAAAATTCACGCAATTTTTACAAATACATAGATTTCAAAAATTACATACTAACAACTGATACTCATGCCAATGAAGTCACAATTGTTTATTCAAAATATTGAAAATAATGCAAACATAGTACCAGTGGAAAGTGATATGGCTGCACATTTAATGAACTGTGAATTCTCTTTGTGCCTTACAACTTACGAGAGCCAAAAAAATCTAGATGCAGATGGTGAGTACATCATTAAAACAAAGAATGATTCACAAGGAGATTGCGTTTGAATCTCGCTTAGGGCGAGTTACCCAGATAATATTTTTTCAGGGTTTTCCCTTATCCTGAGAAGACGAATGTCGAGTAACTTTAAGCTCTATGGACCCCAAGATCATTTGAGCATCATTTCACACATTTTCATTCATCGTCCGATATGACCAGCCAGGTTAAAGGACGTTAAACTAAGGAAAGAAAAAAAAATAAAATAAAAATTAATAAAAACAAGGAGATTGCCATCACCTCTTGAGAGAACTGAGAGATGGCACGGCATGTACAAATAGAAGAGCATGTATGGCCCTGTAAGATCTTGCAATAGATCTTCTGTTATTGAACAGCAGGCGATGTATAGAGGAAGGAATGTGGAATTCTTTCTCTGTATATCCAATGCATTGCGTAGCATGTTGCATGTGTCTATATGTTTACAATGAATGTCTTGCACCTACATCTCATTGTAAATGGAGCAGTACTTCGGCACAAGAGAAACCTTAACGACTGCCTCAAGACAAGATTAGCTTAGCAACAGTTGTACCCATTTTGATCAATATTGTAAAATATAATGTGTATAGAAGTGTAAGAGATTTGTTAAATTATGTATAATTTGTTTTTGACAAAGCCATGAATTCATTGTATTTCTTAAGGTGAATAAATTCTATTCTATATGTATT
The DNA here is from genome assembly GCA_030762935.1 of Hymenopus coronatus. Classification (NCBI taxonomy): domain Eukaryota; kingdom Metazoa; phylum Arthropoda; class Insecta; order Mantodea; family Hymenopodidae; genus Hymenopus; species Hymenopus coronatus. The sequence continues at coordinate 46,509,997 of CM060884.1, read as the reverse complement.
GCGCATATATCTGTGACAAGCTTAACCACAATAGTTAGAAAATTTTAACAATCATTTAACAGAATGCAGTTAAACTTCAACTTTATAATTTTATGCTCTCCAATTATTGCATCAAATTTCTTTGAAGTCACAATTTAAAGTCTGTAAGATTAATATAACAGCGGCACTATGGCTGAGTACTTAGACCACTCACCTCCCACCTAGGTGGCCTAATTTCGATCACAAGTGCCCGCATGTGGGATTTGTGATGGGCGAAATACCACTGGGTGGGTTTTCTCTGGGTCCTCAGGTTTCCCCCCACTCATTCCACTAATCGCTCCTTTATTATCATCAATTTTGCTTTCATTTCATCATCCACTTCCTCATGCTCATGCTTGATACAGGCAGACCACTCGGTCCAGGTTCTTCATTCTATGGTTACATGCTGTTGGCTCCCCAACAGACTTCAGATGCCAAGGCATTCGCTTATATGTCCTAGGGGTGTGTCAGTCCTACAGAGAAGGTAAGCAAACTACGAAAAATCTGGTGTGTTCCATTCACATAACTTTCTCTACATCTCTGCTACAAATTATTGTTAAAAAGCTTATGCTTCTATTTACTTCATAATAATCGAGAAAAATTAGCAGAAATAGTCTCATTACTTGCTTCCTTGTAAGTAGAAGCGAAATAAGGGACTAACATAGGTTAAAGTGATAGTCAAAGGCTAGTTGCTATATGATTGAAGTTCCTTTGTTTGTATGGACAGGAGTTGACAAATTCCTGTATAAGAAAAGTATGTGTTTCAAAGCTGAAACCAAAAACAAGAGATATCTCAAAAACGATCAACTCCACGAAAAAAATGCATATGACATTTTATGTGTGGTAAGTTTTTTTTCCACCTCTTATGGCAGTTATGCAAAATTTCATAAAATTATCCAGAATAAAGTAGTCTTCAGAGGCTATACCCAGAAAATTCAAGATATACATTTTGTCACGTAAATATTCTTTAATATAGGATATTTTAATCAAAATCGTTAAGAGCCATTTTTGAGAAAATCAAAATTTTCGAAAATAGTTCCATGTAAAGGGTAGTTGGGGGAGGGGGGATTTTCTTCCAACAAATCTTTGTGCAACATCCTTGGAAGGTTCCAAACCCCAGTTTGATATTTAACGGCCTATTCGCTTTTGAGTGACGCACACATGCATGCATGCACGCAAAAACAGAGCTTTTTCCAGAAATGCTTTTTTTTTAATTCAGGGGCACCCAAAACATGTATTTCTGTTGAAATTTCAGTATCAAATTTTTGGGTAGAATACAACACCTTTTCTATACACCATGTACATAGTATATATAGAGAAAATAAAAAAAAAAAAGATTAATGTAGCTTGCCAATTTTATTATCTCATTATAAATTTTCTTTGAATTTATAACAAAATTTGTGGAAATTTAGAAAGACTACAGATAAAAATGACATAACCTAGCCTTACAAAACGAATACAATGCAAGAAATCTGATAAAATATAATAAGTTAGACAAAATAAACTCCATCCAAGAAAGGGAAACCAACAAAATCAATTGTGAAGAAAGATGTATAGGAAATACCAAAAGAAACAGGAATCAGACTGAAAAAACACTTGAGGCACATATTAAGAAACAAAAGGGCCATCAAACAGAAAATTCAGCAGAAGCTTCACATCTCTGGAATGAAAATCACAAAATAGAAAACAAAATACAGATCCGTACAATGCCTGGTAGAACTAGACTTGAGAAAATTTACTACTAAAGTACAAAAATAAATAAATAAACAAATAAATAAAAAATTACTTTCTAGATTAATACAACCTGCTATTCAACTTAATCAACCAACTGTCAGAGGAATCCAGTGAGTTTTTTTTGTAATGTTTAACCCCCGTTTTTACTACTTGTGACACTGCAGGTGATGACACTGGTGATACACAGAATGAAGATAGAGCACCGGAGGAATACGATGGTGTGGGAATCTGGAGAAACCAGAGAAAATCCGCCCTTGCGCTGCTTTGTCCACCACAAATCTCACATGCGGTCATTGGGATCGAACCTGGGTCATCTTGGTGAGAGGCAAGTGGTCTAATCACTCGGCCACAGCCCTTCCAGTGAGTTCATGGAAATATCTACAAGCCTGACAGTCAAAGCAACATTGCCTACAAAACATGTTCAGATTAAAAATTTTTAGTGAAGTAGTTCAAGTGTTATTTGATCATATTATTTGATTTATAAAATCCTATCTTGAGGTTTGTGAAGATAACATTTACTTTTTGAGAGGTTGTAATCTCTGATTCCGCATTATCTGAGTTTACACCAGAATATCTGAGTATATAAGATATTTCCTGAATCCTATTCTGAACATAGCAACAGTGCACACAAAAACCTTAATGGGACACTTTTAGGATTCTCACTATTAACATCCAAAGAGTATAAAATAAAACAAAACAAATGAGTCTTCTTAAGGAATGTTTATAACACAAAAAGTATACAAAGAAAAAATACACAGACTGACACACTTACTTTCTACACAAGAAATAAATTTTCATTTACCTTTTTCCATGAAGAAAACCAACGACTTTCTCTATAGTTTCCATCCTCACACATCCTCATCTTTGGCCTAATTAAGAGCACTTTTCTAAAACAAGAAAACCTTTAATATAGTATGTTTTAGTGATTTAAAATGCATTACATAATACATATAAATATGCAATATTTAACACTTGCATCAAATTTAAAAACCAATATTCATAGACAATTCTATTTTCAGTACTCGTTCTCTGTTTTCTGGTTGTTATTAATATTCATGTATTTTAATTATTTCTTTGAAGTGATAAAAGGAATGATTAAATGGTGGCCTGCATCTGCCCTTCCAGACTGTGGGTCATTTCTACAAATAATTTATCCACGTAACCCTAGTTAAGGGCCATTCCACCACAATGTACTACCGGAAGATAAAAAAAATTTAAATTGCATTCACATGCCTTTCTCTATACTTTATCACTTATTTGGTGCATGCATGAAAGTTTATATTTCTATCCACTTCATTTTAATAGTAGCAAAAATATCTACATTACCTATTTCATTATGAAATATAATTATACAAGAGAATAGCTACAGCCAAATGTTTAAGAATTGGACGGTTATAGCTGGCCTTAAAATTCCATACAATCACAATAAGCAGTTGAAAATCTAAAGCACTGTAAAAGAATAACCAAGTACTGAACAATTAAAATCATTAATAATGGATAGTTCGGAAATGGCATGTCACCAAAAAAGGTATTTGAAATAAAATGTATGTTTTAAAGACATCTACAATTTTTGTGCTTCTACAATATATATTTCTTCCAAATGAAGTGCACTTTAGAGACTGTTCCCAGAAAATGCAAGATACATGTTTTACATGGTATTTAATCAAAATTAACTGAACTATTTTTTTAGAAAATCAAAGATTTCAAAACATGTTCCATGTAAAGTGTAGTTGGGATTTTATAGAAAATCTCCAAATCACATCTTTGGAAGATAAGCATAAATATCAAGCTTGGCCCTGCTGTTATTAATCACCACAAAAAAATCCATTTTTTTTTGGAGGGGGGGGGATTCAGGAGTCTTCTTTTATTTCCAGACAGACCTTTTTTGAAACACACAGGCCCTCTTATTATAAGGGCATGGATCCTTATTTGAGCATCTGAAATCCATAACTGTCTAGAGAATGCCAGAAAAGCAAAACTGGTAGCACAGATATATTGTGCATTTTTAGAATTTACCATGAAGGCTCAGCTTAGTATTAATTACTTTAGTGTTAGTATACAGGCCAATAAGTGATGGTTTGAACTGGTTTAATATGTGTGAGGCAAATGCAGGCCACATGAAACCACACGTCATGAGATTTCACATTTAACCGAGTTTAGACTGGGACTAGTGGTACTGTATTCAAACAAGAGTATTACATTAGGAACTAGGAATCATGTTTGCATTCTTTTCCTTGCAGTTCATGATTGAGGCACTGTAAGGTGCTAGTAAAGGACAACAGAGAGCACTAGTTTCTCAAGTTCAGAATGGAGTTTATTATGTGATAAATGAATAGTGGAATGTGAGGAGGGAGTTTTCAAATAGACATGTGAGTAGCTCCTGGGAGTTGACAGTATGGCAGAGCTCAGTGAAAACGTGTGAGGCTGAATACTCTGACTGAATCAAATATCTGTCAAGTGTGATCAATGAAATAATTATAAAAAAAATTCTGATATGTACAATTCACATGACTTTCTATACATCTCTGTATTAAATTATTATTAAAAAGCTTATTCTTCTATCTCCTTCATGCTAAATGAGTTAAGCATTATCAGAAATAGACAGTAGAAGCAATAATACAGCAGATATTGACAAGAACATTAAAATAATAACCAAAAAACTTCAAGAATGATTCATAAAAAATAAACTGCTTAATTAACACAGACAAATCTGTAGCTATATCATTTTTGCACAAACAGCAACCTATTTCATACAAGGAACAGATAATAGTACATAATAAAATCATTAAATAATGATCCATAAATTTCTTGGTGTATTTATTCATGAACTCTTGATATGGAGCACACACATAGAAAACCTAGCTAATAAACTAAGTACAATAAGCTTTTTTCAGAGTAATAACCAAAGCATAAGCAATAGCATAATGAGGAACCTGTACTTTGCATATTTCCATAGTTTAACTAGATTTGGTATAATATTCTGAGGAAATTCTGTTGCAGGAAATACAATCTTTAAACTACAGAAGAGGATAGTCATAACAATAATGAATTTAAAACAGACTCCTGTAAACCAGGATTTAAACAATTAGGCATATTATCTCTGTGTGTGTGCGTGTGTGTATATAATATATATTATAGTTATTATTATATATAAGAAAACACTTAAAAATTTTTGAAATAAGTGGCAATAAGCATAATTACAATACCAAACACAAGGGTTATTTAAATCTTGTTACACATAGAACTACACTTTTCAATCAGAATCCCTTTTATTTTCGTATTAAGTTATATAATATACAACTAACTCACTACAAAAATGCCATCTCAGAAGTCAAATTCAAGCACACATTTAAAATAGTATTACTGGAATATTGTTTCTATTCTGTAACTGAATTTGTAGAACATTATATTTATTCTTAGATCTATGCACATACACAGATGTCCCAGAATTCAACCGCACTAATTGGCAGGAGTGTAGAGGGGTTCAAGATAAACAGTTTGAGATTGGAAACCTATGGGATATGGATTCTAAATTCTTTGCTACACCATAAATTGTATTTAGAGTTAGCTCACCACTGATCACACCACAGTGATGCGTGACATGAACAATCGGATTTCAGATACACAGACATAGTGTATTATTTAGGACTATGTTAGCATTTGGGCATTGGATTAAGATGTTAAGGGAGTTGAAGGTTCAAGCCTCTCTTAGATAGCTTTAATTTTACGTTATCTCCTTTGTTTGCATTTTATAATGAGCTGTTCATATTTTGTTGCATTATGCAATATAATTTATTTTTATTGACAAATAAATTTAAAGTATGATTTGCATATAAGTGTAACAGAGATTTTTCCATAACCCTTGAAGGAGTTTCTAAAATAGTGTACCATATATTAATGTGTTAGGTACATACACAATTTATGAAACAGTATTAACATTGTGTCAAATGAACTTCAAATTAAGAACTATGTACTAGTCAGGAAAGTGCATTCTACCTTTTCATTTTTGCATGAAAGACAGATAGAAAAACACTTCAAGAAATAATACAAATCTTAAGCACAAAACACAATAGGTCACCAGAGGAATTGTTTGATGTGACAACTTGCAACATGCCTGCAGAGATTGCACCTTCGAAGAAATGTACCTTGCACCGGTCAAAAATTCCAAGTGTGTTGTGAACATCACGAGCAGCTAAAGTTTGTATCAGTAATTGTCCATCTGGTTCAACAGATATTTAGTAAGCGAGGCTCTTAAGCATGCATGTGGTACCAAAAAGCTACAAGCTCAGAAGTTCATAGCTTAGATTATCTTAGAATGTTAAGCTGTGTGATCTCCTTTTCACACCTCATTGAAACAATTTATTTCCTTACACATTATGTGTATACCTTTACAATATGACCACAATGTTTAGCAATTCATGGTCCTCACAGTAGTCATGTGTATTTATTAGTCAAGGTTTTCAGAGGCACCACCTCACAGTACCACAGTAGCTCAAATGGTTAAAACAGCATAATATAAGGGGTGTTCAAAAAGAAACGAGCCAGAGCCTGGAATGTGCAAACCGGAGACAGGATGGTAATATTGCAGCGTGTGTAACAAAGCATGATTCTGACTAGAGCATGGAAGTCTCTACGTCACATGACTATACCAGCTAGCAGCAGCATGCATCAATTGTCCAACGCTGCCAGTCACATTGCAACAGTGAAATGGAGGTGCCAAAAAAACAGCAAAGAAGTGCTGTTCGTTTTCTGACAGTGGAAGGAGTAGGGGGGAACGGACATTCATCAATGAATGTCACAAGTGTATGGCAAACACTGCATGTCCCTTGCAAGGGTCAAGGCGCGGCACAAGCACTTCAGGGAAGGATGGGTATCGTTAGCTGATGATGCATGGTCTGGAGCACCACACTGCGGTACCAATGACATCGTACAGCTGGTCGATGCACTCATTACCCAGGACCACCAACTGAGAGAAAGCCATAGCTGCTGAGATCAGTTTGAGCGTCGGAAGTGTTCACACCATCATGAAGGAATGACTGCACTTGCGCAAAGTGTGTGCCCAATGGGTGCACCACAGTATTCAACACATCAGAAAGTATGTTGAATGGCCCACTGTCTCTGGGTCATCTACAGCACTCTGCTAGGGAGAGGAATGAGTTCCTGGCACCAGATGAGTCATTGTATCATCACTTCGAACCAGAATCAAAATGACAGTCTCTAATGGAAGTACCGAGGGTTACCACCACCATACAGTCCAGATCTCTCTCCCTGTGATTATACCATATTTGGTCCCCTTAAAAGGGATCTGAGGGGCAAACAATTCACCTTGGACGACAACATCCAGCTGTATGTGTGGGACTGGTTCACATCGCAGCCCTGGGAATTTTATGAGACAGCCATTCATCACCTTGTGTCACAGTGGGACAAGTGTCCCAACAGCCAGGGCCAATACTTCTAACATACAGGTACTGGTTTCGGTACTAATGCCTCTGGTCGTTTCTTTTTGAATGCTCCTTATACATACATACAGAATAAAAGAACTGCTGTTCGATTCCTAGCAATTGCCAGTTTTCTTTTAGTCCACCACTAAAATCTTAGTTTAATTACTATGTTTCAAAGCACTAATTAGATAAATGTTTTCAACAAACCCAATTGTTTTATTGCATTTATCTACACAGGTTCCTTGACAATTACTACATTTGATATTGAACATATGTAGATATCAATCATAATCTTTTGAAAATAAATCTGGAGAGTTCATCATCTTGGCTTCAGAAATGTTAACTAAGTGTATAATGTTGCTCAAATTGTGCATCTCTTTCAGAAAAACAAGAAAATTAATAAACTAAAAAATGGAAACTTCAGAGATCAGTGTCATCTTTGCATCGTGGGATTTGATGGTCAACATTATACCAACTCATCCAACAGTCTATTATAGCTAATTGCTCTAGCTTACTGGATATGATCTGAAACCAACCAAACAGTTATCAGTGGCGTGCACACCTTCAAAGAACAGGCAATTTTGCGAAATTTGCAAGTCCAATAATGTTAAATATTGTATTGATAATGCACCAATACAGCATTCCTTCAACTACTGACATACAAATGTGGCATTCTTAATAAAAATAGGACACACACATCCACATTATTTTAATTTACAGCCACTGATTTGTGATCCAATAAACATGTCATAACTTTGACATTCGGCAAAAGGGATAATAGGTTTCCTATCTCAAACTGTTTATCTAGGACACATCTTCAATTCTACCAATTTGTGCAGTATAATTCTGAGAGATACCCTGTTTATATTTATACTTAGCATTAAGTATTTTGTACATAGCATATCTTTGCACAGCTGTGTTTGTACACAGCTAACTATTGTACTGATAATTTAACATCTACTTGTAAATTTGTACATACTAAACTGATATATCCAATATCATGTACTTGATCTTTCTTGATGATTAAATGACACAGATTGAAATCCTTTTCTTTGCATAGCCAAGCATTGACAAGTTCCCATATGAAAAAAAGAAATATCTTGAAAACGGCCAAATCCACAAAAAAAAAAAAAAATGTATATGACATTGTGTTTTATCATGATCTACATTTTTTGTGTATCTTGTGTCATTTTTTTATCCATCTCTTACGGTTTACTAGTTATGCAAAATTCAATAAAAATCATCCAGAATAAAGAGGTCTTTAGAGGCTATTCCCAGAAAATTCAAGATATACATTTTATTTTAAATATCTTAAATATAAGAGAATTTAATTCAAAATTGTTAAGAGCCATTTTTGAGAAAATCAAAATTTTTGAAATTCTTTCCATGTAAAGGGTAGTTTGGGGCGGGGAGATTTTCTTGAAAATCTTCATGTCACATCCTCCCTCTCTCTCTCACACATGTGCACGCATGAACACATACACATATACACACCTTTTCCTAAAAAAATACTTTTTTTTTGCATTCAGGGGAACCAAAATATGTATTTCTGGTGAAATCTCGGTATCAATTTTTGGGTGCAATACAATAACTTCTCTATATGCTATGTACCTATGTGTAGAGAAAGTAAAAATAGAATTTATTACCATCTGAAGCACTAACACATTTTATAAGGACTTTATATATCCTGGAACAAATCAATAATAACAAACTTTACAGATAAATGAGGTTACTATTTATCAAATTCTTGTTCAACTCACCGATTTAGAAATATTACACGGCAATTATATGTAACATTCTTATGCATAACTGGCATTCCAACATCAATGAGCATATCTTTTGACATAGGATTGATGAGCAACTCCAACAACACCTCCCAGCAATGCAACAATGTGTCACTTTCATAAAAATGATCTTCACAACTGTAACCACTATAAACAGAAACAATGCATAATTTGTTTTGCTTTTATTAATTATCAGAATAATGGAATAATTCCAATATATTACTGAGGCCGCAAATGTTGCAAACCACCAACATTTGCTAACAGCAATTGTTATATTAAATTTGAGATTAGACAGTTACCTTGACACTTATGCCACAGTCGCAATGAGATGTAAGAGGAGATGCAGCATAAATGCAAGATTTTGCACTCACGTTATTCAATGTAAGCATTCACACAGACAAATGCAACATAATGCAATGCAATAGTTTGCAAACTGTTTTCTCGTGTTGCATACACAGAGAAAGAATTCTGCATTCCTTCCTCTGTGCAGTGCCTGCTATCAACAGTAGATGATCGCAAAACAAGATTTTACAGCACCTACTGTACAAACATGCTCTTCTATTTGGCTGTACCATGCAATTTCTCATTTCCCTCGAAGACTTACAGCAGTCCTTTGATTTAATGGATGACCCACCATCTGCGTCTAGAGTTCTTGGCTCTCACAAATGGTAAGGCGTAAAAAGATAATTCACATTTTATTACATGTGCAGTTTTATCACTTTCTAGTCTCCATGCTTACTTTATTTTCAAGATTTTGTTAAACAATTAGTGTGACATATGTGCCATGGGTATTGGTTGTGTGTTTATAACCTATTTATTCATTTATAAACACTTTAATAAATTTTCTTATATGACTGGTGGTTATGTTGTTCAATTTGAAACTTGTGAAATGCTTGGCAGATTTCAGTATGTGATTTGCAGATCCAGAAACCATGCCTACTTCTTGTGTTATGCTTACAACTGCATTGTGAATGTTCACCCCTTGCACTTGCTCTTATGCTGTGTTACGTCTGCACTTATATCTCATTGTGAAGGTAGCTTGACACTTCACTTAATTAGTTTAAAATTATATTAGAATTTATGGAGGTAATGATTAAAAGAAATGGGAGAAAATTGAAGTAAACTGAAGATATCAATGTGGGCAGGGCATGTAGGGTATTGTCGTCCTGTTCACCTGTAAAATATCTGATCTAATCTATTCTGATTTTATTTAAAGGACATATTTCAAGAACATTTGTGTTCATTTTTAGCTCTGGCCTGATTCGTGGATGGCACTGGAGAACTGCTAGTAGTGGTGTCCATGGAGACATCTGGTAGCTGAGGTATGATGAATGTACTAAGCAGATCTGGAGGTTGGATTTCAAAGCTCATGACAGGATCTCTATTTTAATGATTTTTATTCTTACTCTGCTGCATTTCCTGTTGGCTTATGTAGTCGAACAAGGTTTAATATCATGGTTGAAGGAAAAGAAATGTGTAACTGTTGATTTATCACTTTGTTCAAGTTTTATATACCTTAGATGTTCTTTAAGTTAGGTTTCTAAATTTGTTTTGAATTTTCCAATTTAGATCTGTGGGAAGTTAAAACAAACTAGTTAGTGCCCAATTTTTTGCGAGGTGAAGTTGTCTTTGAGGAATGAGACAATAAGCATTTGATTTTTTTTTGAGTAGATTCAGTTTTCACCCCTAGGGAGAAAGAAAATTTGGCATCATACATCAGATATGACATTCAGCACCAGTAGGGCTACAGCTGAGGTTGAAGACTAAGTTTGAAATATTTCTTTTAAACCTAGTAAGTGAAGTGTTAATGTTACCACAACAAACTCACCTCAGGGCAGGGATAGAAAGAGATTTGAGAAAGACTGCAGTGGGAGGTATTTGGCAATTAGAGAAAAACAAATCTGAGGAAGCCCTTGAAAATAAAAATTCCATCAAGTTTATATAAAATAATTAAGAGAGATTGGGGATGGAAAGTTATTTTGACTTACAGTCCCATGCGAATTAATTTGAACAGAGCAATAACATAGCATTTGTCATGCTTTCATGAATTTAATAAAAAATTTCTTTCAACTTACAGTTCTTAATACTTAATTATATCTTCCTTTCTTTTTTATAAGTTCCATTAAATGATAGGCACTGACTCCACAAGATTGGAACACACATTTTTGAGATCATTCTGACATTACACTTGAATTAAAGCTAATATGAAACATTCTTTTGTGGAACAGTCAAATTTTACAAGTCTCACCACACATTTTCGATGGGGTTAATGTCAGGTGAATTTCCTGGCCATTCAAGCATGCAGATATTATTACCTTTGAAAAATGTCTTCATTTTCTTAGAAGTAATGAGGGAGCCTACATTTTGCTGAAAAATTCTGTCAGCTTCTGGCAACCTTTTCTAAAGTTCACGAACAGATCTCAACAGCACTGCAATGCACTGATCACTTTTCATCATGCCTTCAACTGGAATTAAAGATCCTAATCTTTCACAGGTGAAACAGCCCAAAACATTTTCTTCTCATGGTGTTTTACAGTCTGTTGGAAATGTACTGAATTTGCAAATTCACTATTTGCTTGATACACATACAGAACCCTCAAAATTCTTCAAAGATAACAATATTCATATGCTTGAATGACCATGAAATTTTCCAGGCAGTAACTCCATTGAAAATATGTGAGCTTTTTACAAACAAAAAAAGACTTCCAAAATTTAACTTCCACAAAAGAATGTTTGTTATTAGCTTTAAAACAAGTGTAGTTTCAGGGTGATCTCAAAATGTGTGTTCTAATCTTGTAGAGTCAATGGGTAATTGTGTAATGGAAGTTATAAAAATGAAAGGAGAACATATTAAGTATTAAGAAATGTAAATGGTAAGTAATTTATGATTAAACTCATGAAAGCTGAAAAATGTTGTGTTATTATTCTGTTCCAATTAATTTGCACAAGACTGTAAGTAGCAGACAGGAAAGGGAAGGTTTGCAAGGTCGAGAACAGAGGCAGAGTTCCTATACCCCTCCAAAATAAGCAACACACTTGCTGTACACAAAGGGAAGAGAATACATTGAAGTACATGACCACTGTGAATCTCTAATTGGTTCCTAACCAAAATGTTCATTATGAGGATGGAAAAAATGCTCTGCCTTTTCTTGACATTATGTTTTTCAAGAATGTTTTAATGGCATGGAGTAATACAAAGGTGCAGTTCTTGTAGAGATACAGTATGAGGTTTAAGAAGTACTGCATCAGGAACATAAGTCATATGTAGAGAAAAGGAAAGTAATATGCATTACTTGGTAGAATGCAAAGGGTTAGAGAAGTGTAGATAGAATTTATTAACAATAAAAACACTGTTAACTATGAATATATTTTAATTTAAAAACAAGAATGAGTCAATCTACACAGTTCATTTTTAAAACTTCTAAAATTGTCAAGTTTTGACATCTGGGAGAAAAAAAAGGAAAAGGGGAAGGAAGAAAAGAGAAAGTAGGAGTCAAAGAAGTGAAAAAGGAAAGATAAGAATAAGCAAGCCAAAGGAACTGGGTGTCAAGCCCAAGGACGCTTGGGGGGGGGGGGACCTACTAAAATTTTACTAGAATAAACTATAAATTTACTATGTTCGGTAAAAATAAATACTCAATTCTATTTTACTATGTACTAAATATATTAATTATACATACCATACTTCAAGTTCAGGTCCACTTCGGAAGGCTGCACCTGCAGCTTTGGCATCTTCAATACTTTGAAGAATTCTTTGCAAATTCCCTTCAAAGTCCAGAGCCCATTGGTTTATCGTACATACTGCTACAGTTACTTTCCGTCCCATTTTGTCTAAACAAGAGAATCATTTTTACATTACACTTTATCATTTAGAATCCTTCATAAGAGCTTTATTAGGCAACCCTTCTCCACTTACTCTCTCCAGAGGCTATTCCCAGAAAATTCAAAATATACAGTTAATTTGTTTGTGAACAACTTTAATATACAGTATTTTAATCAAAATCGTTAGCCATTTTTGAGAAAACAAAATTTTCAAAAAATTTTTCATGTAAAGAGTAGGTTGGGAGGGGGGATTTTCTTGAGAATTTCATGTTGCATCCTTGGAAGATATACATATAACTATACCAAGTTTGGTATTTAACGGTCTTTTAGTTTTTGGCCCTCTCCCCCCATAACACACATTTTTCTAAAAATGTTTTTTTTTAGGTTCAGGTGGTCTCAAAACATATTTCCGGTGAAATCTTGGTATTGAATTTTTAGATGCAATACAATACTTTCTCCATACACTATGTACATAGTACATGTAGAGAAAGTAACAACAGAAAATCTTGTTACAGAACAATGTATACAATGCCATGATTTTCAATGTCTGAATGTCTTGACATCTTTATTTACAGAGAAATGCAGTACAATTCTTAATCTGTTCAATGGCTCTATGCTGAAAGATGTCAAATGCAGTACAATTCTTAATCTGTTCAATGGCTCTATGCTGAAAGATGTTAAATGCAGTACAATTCTTAAATCTGTTCAATGGCTCTATGCTGAAAGATGTCAAATGCAGTACAATTCTTAATCTGTTCAATGGCTCTATGCTGAAAGATGTCAAATGCAGTACAATTCTTAAATCTGTTCAATGGCTCTATGCTGAAAGATGTCAAATGCAGTACAATTCTTAAATCTGTTCAATGGCTCTATGCTGAAAGATGTCAAATGCAGTACAATTCTTAAATCTGTTCAATGGCTCTATGCTGAAAGATGTCAAATGCAGTACAATTCTTAAATCTGTTCAATGGCTCTATGCTGAAAGATGTCAAATGCAGTACAATTCTTAATCTGTTCAATGGCTCTATGCTGAAAGATGTCAAATGCAGTACGATTCTTAAATCTGTTCAATGACTCTATGCTGAAAAATTTCCTAACATCACGCCAAGTGCAAACACATTTGTTGCCATTTGCCAGCAAGTTCATGATACAGGTAGTACAATTCCGAGCCATTGTATGACCCAACAAAATTGTTGATATGGAAGTGTTAAATATGGTTGATGAAAATACTGATTGGAGCAGTCACGAAATCACTCGCAGTGGGGGCGTCGCACTGGACTGTACTTAGAACTTTTAAAGAATAGTTATTGCACCCATATGTGAGTTCATCCCTCTTTAACCAATCCAATTCACTGCTATAAATATTTTTCACTAAATTACTTTCATTTATGGGTTGGGTTTTCCAAGTGGCTGCTTTGCCAGTTTGCAAAAATCCAGATTTTGTAACAATCCTTTACACATGAAGTGGCATTATGAACTTTCACAACACTCACAAGGGCAATAGAGAACTGAAGAACTATGCAACAGTGATATTTTAAGCTTAGATTCTCAATTATGTTTGGACTGGCATAATTGGAGATCATCTTATTGGGCCATCTATCTTTCTACCACACTTGAGTATAAGGTATCAGCAATTTTTCTACCAATTGCCTAACCTGTTGGAGGACATACAGTTGGAGATAAGAAGGAAGATGTGGTCTCTTCATGACAATGCACAACCCCACATCACCCTTGCAGTCTGTCCTCACTTGACGAAGACTTTCCCAAACAGTTGAATCAGTCAATTTGGACATGTGGCTTTGCCAAATCACCAGATTTGAATCTCCTGGATTTTTATTTTTGCAGGATATGAAATACAAAGTATACTGGGGTGAAATAGAAACTGCAGAGAGCTATCAGCACATTTTCTTAGCAACAGAGGAAATAAGAAACAATCCAGGGGTTTTACTCAGCATGTGTAAGAAGGTGCTATTTATTGTCTAAAGCAAATGATGGATATATGAAACACTTTCTCTAAACTCTTATTTCAAATTTACATCCTGTTCAGATCAAATATTTTAAATGAATCCCAATGTTTTTGCATACTTGTAAATGCTAGTAACTGCTACGATTAAGGTCAAGATATTTTTTGTTTCAAAAGCTACCAAGTAAATAATGGTAGTCCATGAATGTGAAATCCAATAGGCACAAAGAACACTGTTAATTTTGTTTGCTCACATTTTTTAAAATATCTTGCTATTGTTCATTTATTTATTTATTATCTGCTTAAAAGAATACAACCATATTCAAAGCATTGTCAGGTTAAATATGTACAATAATATATACCATTTAATGTACACAAAAATAGCCTTTAAAATAACATTTTACCATTCATAATTACCTACTGTATTATATAAATACTATTTATATTAGTATTAGTTAAGATATTTGTCAATTGAATAATAGCATCCTTCAATACAAAATTTCTTTAAATCTTTATTGAACATCTTAAAATCATTGACATTTTTCAGATAAGCAGGGAGTTTATACACTTCATGAGTTGCAGCAATAGGTTTGTTTTATACTTTTCTAATCTATGTGATTGTAAATGAAAATTTGTATTTCCTCTGGTGTAATGTTTATGCATTTGTTTATTTGTTTTACCTATATCTTGTCTGTTGAAAAATTGTACTATTACTTCATATAAGTATAGTGAATATTCCGTTAAAATGTTTAGCTCTCTTAAGGTTTGCCTACATAAATCTGTTTGTTTCATCCTCAAAATTAGTCTTGTTGCTCATTTCTGGAGAAGGAATACTTGGTTCCCACACACAGTTATCCCATATGAAAGATGCGGGTAGATTAATCCATAATATAATATTATTTGTGTGTTAACATCCACTATATTTGTCATTTTCTTCATTATGAATAATCCTGACCCTTCTGAGATATTTGGGAGGTCATTGACATAGATTATAAAAAGTAGGGAGCCTAGACGGAACCTTGAGGTACTCCATATGTCACTAGTTTACTATCTGAATAGTATTCTGCGATATGTTGATTCTTAGCATGTGTAATTTTTACTTGTAGGGATCGTTTGCTCAGATATGTCCTAATTATTTTGTTGGGTGTTCCTATCCCATAATGATTCAGTTTATCTAGTAGGAGTTCGCGTTCAATGCAATCGAACGCTTTGGAAAGATCCAGAAATATACAGCTGTGTTATCATTGTTATCCAGCTTGTCGATTATGTGATAAATTATTTCTGATTTGTCATTTTTTATCGATTTATTTTTTCTAAATCCATATTGAAAATCGACCAAAATTTCATATTT
The DNA here is from genome assembly GCA_030762935.1 of Hymenopus coronatus. Classification (NCBI taxonomy): domain Eukaryota; kingdom Metazoa; phylum Arthropoda; class Insecta; order Mantodea; family Hymenopodidae; genus Hymenopus; species Hymenopus coronatus. Next base: position 46,493,884 of record CM060884.1, on the reverse strand, counting down.
ATCTATTATTCTTTCCATCAACTTCATGGCTGGCAAAACTATAAACAATTGCTCATAAATTTCCTATAAGCTAAAGGTTTAGCAATTATTAGTACCACATTGTTAAATTCAATACAGACTAATTGTGTTAATAATGTAAGAGCTGTTATGCATAAGTGTCATAACCTTAGGAATGCTTATTTTCATTTCAAGTATTGCATTACAACATAAACACTGCAGTATGGCATTACAAATAATTAAAATACACCTTATAACTGCATACATAGGTATTGTGACTTGCCGCTAATATAAGGGCTGTCATCTTTTAATAACACTATTAGGAAATATTTACATTATTATTATTATTATTATATCCGTTTTAGCTTTCTCCTTTTAACTTTAAAATCTGCAGTAGCTATCATTCATTCTATATTGTGTACACAAACAGTAAAAATTGCAAAATTAATATCAGTAACATACTGTAGCTGGCATAAGCCTCTCAAACGGATATTCAGGCTTTTAAGCATATCAAATAAAAACTTCAAAAAATTAGAATTCAAGGTAATGTGATTGGTTGGTGAGGGGTGAATTAAGTAAAATAAAACAAAGGGCCTTCTTCCCCCCCCCCCCAAAATTGTCTACACAGAGTGCAGTGAACAATACTGGAATATTCCAGTGGCTTGTGCACCAGCGACAAATATCTAAGTTTGATATACTTAATGATTATAATAATTCAAGCCGTAGAAGTAGACTACTCAACAAGTAACACCAAGTTGCTAAATACCCCTACTTTTAAAGATGATAATCTAGATAACATTGCATTTGATTATAAAAAAGCTCCAAATTTTTGTTCATTATATTAATCCTCTCACCTACTTCAGTCTACAGAATTATTTCACTTCCACCCTGTATTGCATGCATTCAAGAGATAAAGTAACAATTTTTGAGTCAATTAAAACCTTAATTTGTTTTAAAGAGAGATGTAACTTTTTAATGATAAGGCACAATTTCTGGAGTTTAACAATCATCTAGCTTATTGTATTATGTATTTCATTTTAACATATGTTTCACTCAGGTATAATAACAACAGAAATGAAAAATGCAAATTTATGTATGATAATGTAGGAAAAAAAGTTTTGATTGCAAAATTAGAAACAAAGTCTGTAAAGCAGTAACATGGCATATGCCATTTATTTGTCCTAATAATTAAGTAACAACAATGCTATGATATGAACTCTCAAATGTGAAAATATCCATTTTCCAATAGTGGGCATGTGAACCAGAAGTTCAATTACAGTACTGTATATTGTTGCTGCTTGTCAAATGAGTTGGGCTCAAAGAGACAATGGATTTTTTTTGTGTGTAAAAATCCTTAGCATGGCTTCCTTTGGAAGGGAAATAAAGCCGTTGGTCCAGTGTCGTAGATTTACAGCACATAAAAGAACCTCAAGTCTGATAGAGGCCTCTGAGCAAAATTAAGCGGTCTTTCATGCCCAATTTAGAATGGGACGCTGAGAACCACAATAGTTAAAGAGCGTCCATAAATAACATGCCATTTACATTTTTCAAAGAAACAAGCGAGTCTGATTGTGTACCAAATGAAACAAACAAATAAAATATATCATGACCGCTCTTTGCATCACCATTAGTTGTAAAACTTAACATTTGGTGAGAGAGAGACAGCTCTTCCTACACGCAATTGTGTTATAAAATGAGAATAACATTAGCATTGCTATTTAGTGCACATGATGACAGGTCTACAGTATAACCATAAGCTTTCTTGTAATTGGGTTTTCGCTTTACTAAAGCAGAAGTATCATATCACTTCAATTTCATTATAGCAGGGTATTGTTTTGGTGATCAAAACAGAAATTGATAAAGGTAATTTCAATTAAATAAGCAGTAATTATGATGCACCAGCTGTTAGGAATACCATTGTTTAGATGTTAAGCTGGCTGTTTTGACCTGGAATGGGATAAAAAAATTTATGAAGTCACTAGCTTCAGATATTTCTTCATAACTACAGATCAGTCTGATAGTTAAGTGACCATACAGTCTGAATATGAATTTTTTATGCTAACAATATATGACAAGGTCTAACACATTACAGAACAAATTTACTAGTATGAAAGTAACCAGTAATATTGCACAGGCACGACTATATATGTTTAATCCACAACCAAATTTACTTACAAGATGATGCAAATGAATCAGGACTAAGAAAAATCTGATGTGTTCCATTCACATGACTTTCTCTACATCGCTGTAACAATTAAAAGTCATACATATTCTTCTGTTTACTTTATATAATCGAGATAAACATTAGCAGAAATTTTCTTAATTACTTGCTTCCTTGTAAGTAGAAGTAAAATAAGGGAATACATTAGGCTGAAACGAATGTCAAATCTCTTAAATCTGGCTGCCATTTGGTTGAAATCAGTTTCTATGTAGGGCCAGGAGTTTACAACTATCCATGAGAGAAAAGTTTAAGTTTTTTAAATTTGAAACAAATAACAAGGAATATCTCAGCAATGGTCAATTCCATGAATAAAATATATGTAATAAATTGTGTGTTTTAAGATGATCTACATTTTTTGTACAGTAAGTTTCTAACTCTTACAGTTTACCAGTTACATAAAATTCAACAAAATTCATTAAAAATAAAGAGGTCTTTAGAGGCTATTACCAGAAAATTCAAGATAAACAATTTATGTCTTTAATATAGGATATTTTAATCAAAATCGTTAAGAGGTATTTTTGAGAAAATCAAAATTTTCGAATTTTTTTCCATGTAAAGGGATTTTTCTCAAAATCTTCATGTTGCATCTCAGGAAGATACTAAACTTAAAACACCAAGTTTGGTATTTTAATAACTTTTCGTTTTTGAGTTATGCTGTTCACAGACACACAAAGACCTTTTTCCAAAAAAAAGATGTGTATTTCTGGTAAAATCTAAGTATCAAATTTTTGGGTAGTGGAATATCATCTCTAAACACTATGTACATGGTATGTGTAGAAGCTCCAATGTCCAATTATTTAGTGAATCAGATGTTCGCAGAGGTTATTTTCATTGATAAAAAATCTGATGTGTTACACTCCACATGACTTTCTTAAGCCGTTCTACAAACTTCTTACATAAGATTGTTCTTCTTACTGCATCTTGTTAATCGAGGTATTCAGCACAATGTTCTTATTACTTAGTTCCTTATAAGTAGAAAGAAAATAAGGGAATACACTAGGCTAAATCAATAGTCAAATGTTTTAAAAACTGTCGTTATGCGATTGTCATTACAAATCACTTCTTTTCTTGGCCAGGAGTAGAACAAAAGAAAAACGGACACTCCCATCTGAGAAAAGTATTAAGTACTTCACAACTGAAACTAATAACAATGAATACCTCGAAAACGGAAAGCTCCACGAAAAAAATGTATATGACGTAAATTGTGTATTTTAACATGCCCTACATTTTTTGTATATTAAGTTTTTTTCTATCTCTTACAGTTTATTAGTTATGCCAAATTAGCAAAATTCATTCAGAATAAACAAGTCTTTACAAGCTCTTCCCAGAAAATTCAAGATATACATTTTATTTGTCAGATAAATATCTTTAATATACGATATTTTAATCAAAATTATTAGAGCCATTTTTAAGAAAATCAAAATTTTTGAAAAAAGTTCCATGTAAAGGGTAGTTTGGGGTGGGGGGGATTCTTCTCAAAATCTTCGTGTCACATCCCTGGAAGATACTGAACTTACATACCAAGTTTGGTATTTGAGATAGTTTTCGTTTTTGAGTTCACAGACACACGGACACACAGACCTTTTTCTGGAAATGCTTTTTTTTTTTTTTTTGGATTCAGGGGGTCCTAAAACATGTATTTCCGGTGAAATCTCGACATCAAATTTTTGGGTGGAATGCAATACTTCTCTATCCCTATGTACATTGTACATACAGGGCTAGAGAAAGTAAAAATAAAATAAAAATAGACATTATGCAAAAATATACCTTATTCAAAAATTATCTACTTGATTGACAAGATCTTTCAGACTAAGCTTCTGAAAATGTAAATTAACACTTTTATATTGATATTCAGTGCTAAGCCAGCAGTGATAGAGGAAGGTTGTGTTTTGAGAGGTGCTCCTGCGGTGAAGGAAGAAGGATCTAAGTCACGATGGGAGTGGACATTACAGTGTATAGAGCAAGAATTGGACAGTTTAGAAAAGCAAAATTGGTGAATAGTAAACACAGTTTTGGAGAGAAGATGACAAACGGATAGAGCTTCAATTGCTGTGGCATAAGTTGTTGACTAAAGGAGTGAGTAAACAAATGGTGGACACCCTTAGAGCATTATATAAGGAAAATACTTTTTGTATAAGAGTGGAGGAAGGGGTTGTAACAAGAGAAATCCAACAAGAGAAAGGCCTTAGACAGGGATGTAAGTTAAGTCCAGTCCTATTCAATTTATATATAGATGACGTATTAACAGAAATTGGGAGAAATAATAACTCGATGCCAGTAATTAATAATATTCAGATTCCAGGATTACTGTTTGCAGATGATCTAGTTATAGGTGCAATTACAGTGAATGGCTTGAAACAATCCCTGCAAACATTAAATAATTACTGTAAAGAGTGGAGTTTAAAAGTGAACCAGGACAAGACGCAGATTGTAGTGTTCAAAAAAGGGGGAAAATTGAGCAAATATGAAAAATGGAAGAATGAGAATGAAAAGGAGTACAGGGTAGTGAGAGAATGTATTTATCTAGAAGTTAAAATTGATAGTGGTGGCAATTGGGAAAAGCAAAAGAAATTTGCATTGGCAAAAGGAAAAGGAGCTTTATCAGCTATTAGAAGTTGCAAATACAAAGCACCTAATATAAATATTAGATGGTTAGAAAAAGTGTACAATATGGTGGTTGAGGCAAAAATGCTATATGGGATAGAAGTATGGGGATTAGAAGGAGGATGGGAAGGCATAGATGAGGTGCATAGGAAATTTTGCAAAGAAATACTGGGGTTACCAAATGCAACTGTTAGGCAGGTAGCACAAATAGAGCTGGGTAGAGTGGCAAGTAAGGGAAAGATTATGGAAAGGGCATTGAAATTTTGGCATAGGATATTGAAATTGGAAGAAAGGAATTTGTTAAAACAGTGTTTAGTATATCAAGAGAAAAGTTTAAAGAATAAGGGATGGGTAGACTGTCTTCGAAATAACCTGGAAAGTAGTGGGTTAGGGGAAATGTGGAGAAGAAGAGAAAATAATGTGAATAACTTCTGGAAGTTGGGAAGGAAAAGATTTGAGGATATAGAAATACAAAAAATATTTAGTGAAATAACTGAAAAGAGATCTTTAGTTTTCTATATACCAATGAAAGTCTCATGGGGAAGGGAAAAGTACATTGATGTGACAAATAAAGAGGAGCGAGAAGGTATTGCATGGCTGAAAGCAGGAGTATGGAGATTAAAAGGTCTAAGGAAAGGTATTCCACAAAATCAATGTCCTATATGTGGCGGAAATGAAGATATAGAACACATTTTATTTAAATGTAAAGGAACTGAAATTTGGAGAAAAAAGTATATTAATAAGAAATGGTTTAAAATAGATAGAAATGTAGTAGTAGTTGAAATGTTTCAAAAAGATAGTAAGAAGATTGGACAATTCTTATGCAAAGTGAAAAATAAATGGATATGGACAGTAAATAGACAAAATGGTGTAATAAACTAGAATTAATAAACTATTGTAAAATATGAGTATGACCGGTAAAGAGCCAGGGCTGAACACCGATCATATTCACCTGTATAATGCTTAGCATAAATAAATAAATAAATAAATAAATAAATAAATAAATAAATAAATAAATATTGATATTCAGGCATTTCTTTGATACCTATGGTTTCAGAGAACATGAAAGCGATAGTGAAAACTACCAGGGATCATTGCAAGCTAGTTGCATAGAGCCCTAGATATGCCTTTTCATTGTTCCCCACAGTTTGCACCTGCTGTGAGAGGCCACAAACTGCTTCACTCCTCTACATCTAAAAAACATCCCTCGGCTACAGATTGTGGCTTAGAGCCTTCAACATGTAAATATTGCAGTATTGTTAGTCATATGTAGACAGCTCTGTAGATGTGAATAACAACTATAGCAGGAAGTGCATCTGCAGGGAATATTGGCAAACTGTTTCACCTTGCAACTACTGGTTAGGAAGCGCAATAAAATAGTAATAAAAGAAATACCACAGAGTGAAAAAATTTACTTTTCAATTAAATCAAGATTGTTTAAAGGATAAGATATTTTGCAATAACATGTACAGTAACAACATTTCACAGGTGGTTTGAAACGGATAATATACATTTATATTTACAAGCATAAGCTAGAAGAGTGGTAAATTGTAATGTATATGTAAATTGGAATTTATATATTAAAAAATACATTTTTGAATTTATAACAGTAATAAGATAAAATAAATTCATTATCAAGTTACAAAAAATTAATCCTATAAAATGATGTCTGACTGAAGCATATTACCTTTGAAATTATAAAAATTATAGATATACATGTTTCATTCGTTTTAACTATTCTCATAACAGAGTCTCCTAAGCTTCCAGATTCCCCCAGCACAGTGTGGGGAAGTTGTTGGTGATAAGGGATTCATTATCTATAGAACGCAATTTAATCTAGTCTAATCAACATATTCCTCACTTCACCTCCACTTCAGTATCTTGTAATCTGACTTTATAAGTTATGGTAATTATATTACTATATTCTAGCATGTCTAAGTTCAGCATAAAAAATAAAAATTGTGTATAAATTAAAAAATTTTCAGTCTTCCTAAGGATCTGAATTTCAGAACCCTCCAAACATATAGAGGTAATACATTGTTATTTATTCTAAAGTACTGGTGAAGCAAAGACTGGCAAAGAGTAAAATCTCATTTGATTGCTAAGAAAGTGGAGGAGGTTTAGAAACATCCCTACTGTTTCAAAGATACACGGTGATAAATGATCACTGATAATATACGAAAATCCGCGACAAGTAAAGCAGTTTAACATAAACAGTTCCTGTTTAAATGAGCAATTTTTATTGAAAGCGTTATTAACAAATAATTTTGGTAAAGCGGTTGCGGCACACACAGACGAACGGAAAGGACAGACACAATGGTCTTAAGTAGTAGTTTAAGCAGCTTCTACTGGCATTCCATATTTGAAAATATTGAAAACATTAAGTTGTTCAGATGTGAAAATAGCCAGTTGCCAAAAGTTTACTTCTTGGGATTATTGGGGCATTAGCTTTACATATCCCACGGCTACGCCCTGTCGCCCTTCGGCCGCAACTGCTTCACTCCTCTACTTATAAAGAAATATCCCTCGGTTGCGCTTTGCGGCTTAGTGATCTTAATCTTGGGCTCGCTTTGCAGCTTAGGGCCGTAACGTTTGTAATAGACCACTAAGTAGCTACAAAGCAATTCTGATGACAGAATAACAAATATACCCACGTATTCAACTAATGCCAAGGGGTGTAACCATCGCATCGTAATAATATAATTTTCCTTTGTATTTTTTTTAAACTATGGCCCTAGGGAACTATTTACCACACAATTTGTGAATTAAAAACTTAGCTTTGTTTAGATACAAATTGTCCTCCTATTAACATTACCACCCTTAGTTCTCAAAGCAAATATATTAAACCACTTTTATGAAATCTATAAGGAAACAGCTACATAATTTATCTATACTTATACTCTAATGAATGCCATATGCGACAAATAAAAAAACATTCGCACCTTTTTAATTCCAAATTCCAATGTCAGGCAAATTCTCGCCGCACCCGCCGTGTTTTTATCAGTGCACGAGTCCAGCAAGGTAATCAGTGACACCAACCAGTGATATCAAAAAGTTACCAGATTCTAAAAACAAAGTTTGTAAGATTTTTAATTAAATTTAAACACACTGAGACGTAGACAGAGAGTAATTGCTATTGTACAATATAAGGGTTCTTCAAAGAGAAATAATTAAGGCTAGACTTTGTAGCAACCACTGCAAAAGAATTTCTCATATTAAAAGTTTATTCTCTCCGACCTAATTATTTGGCAACCTAACTTTGCTTCGGTAGGGTTGCTAGAATAGCTAGTAGTCCCGATCTAACTGTCGTCATTCGGACTATTTGAAATTGAGATCGGTTAGGGACATAGATTAATAGACATGGATTAGAGATTTTTATCATTGGGCTATTTTTTTATCTTTTGTGTGACTCCAAATTTTCTGGAATTATCTTTTAAAATTAGAAATTGTGGAAAATGAATAATTAATTGATATAATAATAGTCAATCGTCGCCCTCCGCGATGTGATGGTTACCATGCCAACTTCATACACCCAAAGTCGCGGGTTAAAACTCGGCGGAGGACGATAGATGAAATGAGCGAAATTAAGCGGTCTTTTACGCCCAATTTAGAATGCGACGCTGAGAACCACAGCAGTTAAAGAGCGTCCATTAATAACATGCCATTTGCACTTTTTTTATCTGACCATGACGAACTGTTACATTGCTTTTATATCAACACTAACATAAAAAAATCTATGTATCTACAATTTAAATAACAAATGCGTACGATCAAGCCGTCGCAAAATTCTTTACAAATTTCATCGTCATTGGCGTTGGATACGATATATACATCACAAGGGGTCTTACAAATTGTATTGTCTTTGGCGTTGGTACGCTTAGTAGACAACATAGCTTTTCTGTAGCTAAATCTAGTGTTTTCGTAGGTCAATACTACTCAGTCAACAGGTCGCGAGGTCGAATCTAAGGTGAGTTACCCGCTTAAGGCTTTCTCAGAAATTTGTTACTCCAAAGACAAATGTCGAGTAACTTCGAGTACCATGAACCCTGAAATCATTTGAACTTCATTTTACCAATTTAATTCATCTCCTATATGTCCAATCAGGTTAAAGGACGTTAAGCTACAAATACAACAATTAAAAAATACTCACTATTTTCCTATATGCTATATATTTTGTTATATCAGTTAAATCACCATCTTTTTCTTTGTCATTGCAACTTGAAATAAAGTTTTTGTTCTTCTGTAGCTGCCTTTAGCATTTTATGTAAATTCTTAAGAAATGTCAAATGACCTAACATTGCGCTTTGTGGAAATTCAGGTAGTGTCTTTAAAGTAGTTTCTCATTATGAGGATGTTGCTTTGGTTGTGTGCATCGGCTACAGCTCAAAACCAGTACTACTTTAATCATTATTACCGCTAAACAAGATAAAATGCTTTGAGTATTACCTTCCGTGACAACAATTATATATCAGTTTGCGTAATCACTAGCGACTTCATCTACTTATGGCTATCCTTTAAACCACAGGGAATCACATAAAGTGGATGTATAACCGACGTGCATTGGAAAACGATTTGTGATGTGTAACTTGTTTTATATAGTTACCTATTTTATCTTAATTTTGAATCGCTCTTTAGTCAATAATGACTTGTGCGAATCGTGCATGTTGTATCGTTCGTTGCACAGTATGTACCGGTGACGAAAATTACAAAAAGTTTACGAGTTTTGCCCCTCTAATAATTAAAGTACCTAAACTAAACCAAATTAGGTCTCTGCCCATGATGGTAACGAAAAATTTTACCTCTGTACGCGACTCGCCTGGCACTTTATCATGGTTTATGTGAATTTGTTATTGTAGATAAGAAATCTTCAGTTTAGCATAATGGAGTAAAGTTCCAAATTTGTATGTGAAACCAAATCCATCGGATCAACAGTAGCCAAAGAGAAATCTCGGGGCTGAGCAAAGCCACGACTGCTGTTCTTTAACAAACAAATAATGTTTACTCGCAGAATTTCATACATAATAGAATAGTCATCAACTGCCTTCTTCCTATTTTCTCTACCATATCTGTCATGATGAGTATGTATTTTGAAAAAAAAAAATTGCAGTGCTAACTTACAGTATTTTTCAGTTTAAGTATCATTATTTTTTGTACACGCTAACTTACTGAAAATACTTATTTTTCTTTGCTGGAACTACACAGATCGCCCATACTGTCGCCATCTCAAATCTGTGAATTTATTATTTATACGTTCTCTCAATAAAAATTCAGTACACTATTTGACAGATACACGCACACCTAAGTTTTTATTTACTTATTTTCTTCACTAGCGACATAGTATTGCTGTTTGGAAGATTGTGCTTAACTTCATAGTACCCAAAAAATTGTTAATATTTAGATTTTCTAAATGGTGAACCATTAAACATCAACCTTCTTTTTTATCATTTTGCAGCATCATTCACGATGTTTTTAACCACAGAAGTGCAGATATATACCGATTCACTTTCACATGCTGGCTTCAAAATGTCGATATTAGGATAAGTCACATTTTGTATTTTTCCGTAAACCTCCCCGTTACATAATGGTGCCTTGCCCGTTGTAGCTATGCACTCTGTTTGATTTCTAACCACACAATAAATCGCCAGTTCAATAGGCTTGTATTTCAACAATTCTTCTAATTTTTTCTCTTTAGGATATTAACCTACAGTATTAGATCTACTCATTTACTACTAGATTGGATTAGACCAGAAAGCATTCTGTAGGTTCGTTTAGGCCGGAAAGCCACTGAACATAGAACTTGTCAAGGCATATACATGTATACATATGTTTATATATTATATACTATGAAAGAAAATGCACAAAGCTCTAGTGCTAAAAGCATAGGTTACAAAAACAACATAAAAACATGTACATAAAAACAAAGAGTATCAACATATAGTGTTAAAATGTATAAATAAATATAATTTCATTATATGTAAAACTAATGTTATGTCAGATGATAGTTTTCAAATTATCGATATAATAGATACTAGTAGCAATCATATAAACTAAAACATGATTATTGGTATATGTACTCTTCATAAATGTCAACAAATTACAATACATATTTACAAATATGTTATATAATTTCCAATGCAAAGATTTACAATTATGTACTAGAGTGTATAAAATATGAAAACATCAGGCTTTACAGACCTTGTGTCATTGCTAAATACTAAAAAAATTCATTTGACACATTCGTGCAAGTCAAAGTATAAATCAGTTTAATTTTAATATAAAAAACACACACTAATATACACAAAATGCAATACATTGTAATATTTATAAATACAATGATTATTAACGGTATTGTCAGACAGATTTGTCATTTAAATATTCATCTACAGAGTAAAATGATTTATTGCAAAGGTACTCCTTAAGAGAGGCCTTAAAATCCCTGAAATTCCCAACATTTTCTTTGAGATTACTGGGCAGAGCATTAAATATCTTGATTGATTCATATTATACACCTTTATGAAAGCAACGAAGTTTGGCATTGGGACGATGAATCAATCCCGTTTGTCTAGTATTAATTTTATGATTTTCCATGATTGTTATAAAACTATGTCGATTAACTGCATAGAATTTTAAAAAGGATAATATATAAACACAAGGTAAGGTGAGGATTTCCCAATTTTTAAATAGTTCTTTGCACGACTGTCTGCTATAAGCATTACAGATTATTCGTATAGCTTTCTTCTGTATCCGGAATATGCATTTACTATCTACTGAATTACCCCAGAATATTATTCCATACTCCATGATGGAGTTAAAGTAGGCGAAATACACCAACTTAAGTGTATCGATTGAGTGAAATTTAACCAGTGCACGCAGAGCATAACATTCTGAGCTAATTTTAGGTGTGATGTAGCTAATATGTGGCTTCTAGTCCAAATGCTTATCTACCTAAAGGCCAAGAAATTTGACTTCATTTAGCTGTTCTAACAATGTATCATTAATTCCTATTTCTATGTGCGTTTGTGGTGAGCGAGTAGTTATAAATTTAATTGTTTTTGTTTTTTCAAGGTTTACTGAGAGTTTGTTTGCTTTGAACCAATTTGACATACAATTTAGAACATAGTTTAATTTAACTACACATTCATTGAAATCTTTACTTGTTACTAGAACACTAGTGTCATCTGCGAATAAATAAATACTTGCAAAACTGTTAATGTATCATGGGAGGTCATTTATGTAAACCAAGAACAAAAGAGCCCCTAAGATTGATCCCTGGGGAACACCGTGTTTTACTGACTTCCATTCTGAGGCACTATTTTGATACCCATTGGAGTTATTAATTTCGATCCTTTGTTTTCTCTTCTCTAGGTATGAAATGAACCAATCTAATATGTTATTCTTTATTCCATAGAAATTTAGTTTAGCTATCAGAATCTCATGATTCACACAGTCAAAAGCCTTCGCTAGGTCGCAAAAGATTCCACGACATGTTCCTTTTCATTTAACGCTGTTAACACTTTATGTGTGAGCTTGTAGGTTACATTATCTGTCGCTACTCCCTTTCTAAAGCCAAACTGTTCTTTGGAAAATAAGTTGTTCTTTTCCAAGTAATTATAAAGCCTATTGAACATTACTTTCTCAAATAATTTTGAGAAAACAGACCAGAGAGATATAGGTCTATAATTTGATATATTATCTTGTTTTCCTTTTTTAAAAAGTGGTTTGACAATAGAGTACTTCATTCTGTCAGGAAATATTCCACTCTTTAGTGATTCGTTACATAAATAACTAAGGGGAATGCATAATAGATCAGAACATGCTTTTAGGATTTTACTTGATATTTCATCATATCCAGAGGAATTTTCGGTCTTGAGCAAATTTATTATATCTTTTATTTCAAATGGTATAGTCATTTTTACTGTAAATTCAGGGACTTTGTTTACAAAAGAAGTTTTCAACAAGTTTATTGCTGATTCTTTACATCATAGTATATTTTTAATTTGTCTGTTACATTCAAAAAGAAATTGTTGAAAATATCTGCGACCTTTTGAGGATCATCAATTTTTTGATTACCGGAATTCAGTGCAATTGAGGGGTTTTCATGTGAGCTCTTACCTGTTTCCCTTTTTATTATATTCCAGATAGTTTTTATTTTATTATTAGAATTGGATATCTCTTTATTATAATGCAATATTTTAGCAGCTTTTATTGTTTCTTTTAGAATTTTACAGTACTTTTTGTAGTGACATTCTAAGTATGGGGACTTATTATGTTTCAATTCTTTGTATAATTTTCGCTTATGTTTGCAAGAAGTTTTAATGCCTGTTGTAATCCAGGGGTTATTTTCCTTCTGATTATATATTTTCCAATATTTGATTGGAAAGGATGCTACAGAATGAGAGTTGAAATGTTGTAGGAAATGATTGAACTTGTCATTTACTCCATTTATTTCATAGATTTTAGTCCACGATTCTTGTTGAAGGGCATACTTAAACAATGTGAGGGAGCTTTCATCTAATTTTCGTGTTCTACAATATTTATAGATTGGTTTTAACTTTAAGCTTATCTCTTTAATGAGAAGTATTTGTGCCTCATGATCTGAAAGACCATTTGGAAATGGTAAGGTTATTGAAGTTTTAATTCTATCTATATTAATGAATATGTTATCTATTGCTGAAGAGGAGCTACCCTGAATTCTTGTAGGAAAATGTATTGTGTGTGACACGTTGTATGTAAAAAATATAGAATTGAGTTGGTCCTTTCGGAGACTAGGTATAAGATAATCAATATTTATGTCACCACAAATTATCATTTCTCGTTTCGGTTTCAATATAAACTTTAAGGAATCATCTAACTGTTTTTTGAATAACTCATAGTTACCTAGTGGGGATCTATATAGAGCTATTATTGCAAAATTTACTTGATTTATGTTTAGCTGAACTGCGCACATCTCTATGTCTAGCTCAAAGCAAAACTTGTTTAGATTAATGACTTTATAGGGTACATCGCGTCTTACAAATATGCAAACCCCTCCTTTTTTTTTTTTTTTTTTTTTTTTTTTTTTAATTTTCCTTGAATATGCTGCTCCTAAAGAGTACCCATGCAGTGAAATTGGCAAGAATTCCTGTTCTGTTAAGTGATGTTCAGATAAGCATAGAACGTGAGGCGTAATTTTTCAGAAGCAAGACTAAGAGAAAGTTCATCAACTTTGTTTCTTAAACCCCTAATATTTTGGTGAAATATACACAACGAGCTACTGCTATTATTTATCTTAATAGAATTACTGATATTAGAGTGTTCGCACAAAGCATCAAAACTTGACGCACAGGCTGTCGTGGATTTCATCCGTTTCTAAGGCGTGTTTGCAATGCCGTTTTCGTGTACCTATTGCACTAGCTACAATTTATTTACGAAGTACAAAGAATAGATTATATATAATATACATAATTGTTATTGGTTGGGCGAGTGTGCCACCCATGTATGACGAAAACAATACATTCATTGTTTTGTAAAATCGTCATATTATAAATGCTGAGAGAAAGCACGTTATAGTAAATTAAAACAATTTGAAAGTGGATCTGTACGAATTTTATCTTTGTGAATGAAACGCCAAAGTTTTGCATTACCTTTTCCTGCCTTTTTAAATACAAATGCATATTTCATTAAATAAATGTTTTGTTACCTGTATTTGATTATTTATTCATTATTTACTATTACAATTGCCTATGGTATATTTTAATTTATGTTATAACCGTTATAATGAAAATGATTCACCGAATGTATATTATTGTCTTTCAGTCAAATCACTAGTATTCTCATTGGAACAAAGAGTGCAACATAAATAATGAAAAGAAAGAAAGCTTCTCATTTACTGATTGTGTTTTGAAAAGGTAACAATGAGGTGGGTATAATTTTAGTTTTCTTTCACTTTTCATTGCAATGTTGTTATAGGTAGCAGCAGAAATTCAGTGTTCCTTTACTCAGTAAAAGATAAAAATACGTTAATCTTTTTGGGTCCAACGTATTTTGTATTGGTGGTAAGTCTCCTTGCAAAATATGCCAACAGTCATTGAACTACGAAAATAAATATTTCATATCGCTAGATATCGGCTCAATCATGCTGAAAAATTCAATTTTCAAGGCTTCTGGGAAGAAGACTTTGTCGCTTTCAACAGTAATTGCAACATCGAGTCGAACATCCCAACATGCTTTTCTTAGCGTCGGGGTTCTTTTGTGATTACACAATCCTGTATAGAGCATACGAAGGAATCGGAGCCTAACGAGTCAAGTTTGCGAAAATACTATTTAAGCGAATGTTATGATGACACAAAGAAAATAATTAAAGCTAAAATGAAAAATTAGAAGATCTATACTTCTATCATCGGGTCAGCCAGTCCCATGGGTCATTTCATTGCCAATGTCATTATTGGGTCATTAGAACCTTCGAGAGATGAATGGATGAATGAAACCACTCCTGCTTACAACAGAATGGTGAAAGTTAACAATTCAACTATCGCGCAGTTAGTCACTAATTCATGACATTTACTGTGGCCTAAAGAAATGTAATAGAACAATATGTTACTTTTCATCAGTTACGCTGCACTGCATATGAGAAAGGCTGGAATAGTGTTAAAAGTGCTATTTCCAAACATGCTTCATGTGACCGTAGCACACGGCTTTCACAGGGTGTAAGAAGAGATACGATGCTTATTTCCGGATGTTGATACATTTATTTCCAGTGTTAAGATCTTTTTAAAAGCCCCGTCAAGAATCCTGACATTCAAATCCACTGCACAAGCTACATATCACTACCGCCTCCCCTTCCGCAAATATATCCTAACGAGATGGGGGACATAGATCTTAACAAAACTCTACGACGCTTCTAATGTATTGAGTGTAACTAAGTTGGTGAACGCTCTGCAGGATGAAGCATATTCAATTGTAGCAGCCAAAAAACTTTTCAATTCTTCGGAAGTGAAAAATGATTTAACTTTCATTGCGATCGAGTTTGGTGTTCTACCAAAAATATCTGTCAGTTACAAGAAAGAGAGCAGCCGAAGTCAGAGAACATTATGGATGATACAGTGTACTTGGGAAATAGGGTTCATTAATTAGGGAAACGTGTAAAAAATAACTTTAGAAAAAGTGTGATCTTGATAAACTTAGGATAATTTCTAAAATTCTACAAGGTGACAATTCTACTACAGCTGAAATAAATGATGCTACAATGACGGTATGTTTTAGATTTGCATCAATAACTTCTGTCAATGTTAAATGGTCATTTTCTCAGGTGAAAAACACCTTATCTGACAAAAGACTCAACATGACCTAGAGAACTTAAAAAATCATTTGGTTGTAATGTGCAATGAACAATGTATTGCCATACCTACCTACCTACCTACCTACCTACCTACCCACCTACCCACCCACCTACCCACCTACCCACCTACCTACCTACCCACCTACCTACCTACCTACCCACCTACCCACCCACCCACCGACCTACCGACCTACCTACCTACCCACCCACCCACCTACCCACCTACCCACCTACCCACCCACCCACCCACCCACCCACCTACCCACCTACCCACCTACCCACCCAACCACCCACCTACCTACCCACCTACCCACCCACCCACCTACCCACCCACCCACCTACCCACCCACCTACCCACCTACCCACCTACCCACCCACCCAGCCACCCAGCCACCCAGCCACCCACCCACCCAGCCACCCACCCACCTACCTACCCACCCACCCACCTACCCACCTACCTACCTACCCACCCACCCACCCACCCACCCACCTACCCACCTACCCACCCACCCACCCACCCACCTACCCACCTACCTACCCACCCACCCACCTACCCACCTACCTACCTACCTACCCACCCACCTACCCACCTACCCACCCACCCACCTACCCACCTACCCACCCACCCACCTACCCACCCACCTACCCACCCACCCACCCACCCACCTACTTACCTACCTACCCACATACCTACCTACCTACCTACCTACATAAAGCCCAAATTCTAGGATGAAAATCATGTCAACCATTACATTTATTCTTACTTGTTAATACATTTATTTACAAATAATAATTCTGACAATGAATTTTCAGAAGTGCCAGTTTTGCATAATTTTCAATTACATGTCCGTTTCCAAAAGCCTACCCTTTCACTTGCATTCTTAGAATATTCATGTTTATTATATTTACAATGTTACATTATTACCAGTATCTTTTGATTGAACGAATAAGGTGTCTTTTTAATTCTGATCTAAACTTATTTTTGTTCATTTGCAATTATTTTATAGAAGAGGGAAGTGAATTAAACAAAAACATTACTTTGTAGTAAACCTCTTTTGGAATAACTGCAAATTATTTGTCGGTCTATGTAAGTCCTGCCTATGCCTGGTCTCATTGTTACAATATCTGTACTCTTTGTAAACTTTTGTAGGTTATTTATTACATTATTATTTATTCACATGCTAATGGTAAAATTCCTAACATTTTGAAGAGTGGCTTGCAGTGAGTGATCGTCTTATTACATTTTTTGCATAATGAATATTTTTAGCAGTTACTGAAATACCTAGACGGCCCAAGTTCGATACCAAGCGACCGCATGTGAGATTTGTGGTGGACAAAGCGGCGCTGGGGAGGGTTTTCTCCGGTTTCCCCCGACATCTTATTCCACCAGTGCTCCATCTTCATTCATGTGTCATCAGTGTCACCGCCTGCGGTGTCATCAGTGGTTAAAGCGGGCATTAAACGCTACAAAAAAGAGTTACTGAATTTCTCCAAAATATTATTCCATAGGTCATCAATGAATGAAAATATGCATAATAAGCAGTTTTTAGTATGCTATTATCTGAATTAAAGATCGGATTGCGAAACATGCAGAACTCAGTTTGGGTAAGATATAATCAATATGGTGTTTCCATTCATGTTACGGCCAATCATAAGAGCTAGGAATTTTATATTACAAGCTTTTACAATCGGGTTATTTTCATATTCTATCCTTAGATCTGCCATGTTTTTATGATTTGTGCAAAAATTGATGTAGTTAGTTTTTCAAGGTTTATGTGAATTTTGTTACTTTCAAACCAATCATTTAGTGTTTTGACAATTTTATTAGTTGGGAGCTGACTGACATTGTGTTCTTTGATTATAATACTTGTGTCATCCACAAAAAAGAACTGAATAGGCAGTGTTGTTTATTACTGTAGATCATTTATATAAACTAAAAATAATAAGGGGCCCAGAATAGAGCCTTGTGGGACACCATGCATTATTTCACACCATTCAGAATATGCATTGCTGTTATATGATATATTTATTATAAACCTTTTGCTTTCTTTTTGATAAGTAAATTGTAATCCGTTGATACTCTTTGCCCCTAATTCCATAGTGTAATAATTTTGATAGAAGTATTTCATGATTAACGCAGTCAAATGCCTTTGATAGATCGCAGAATATTCCTAGTTTGTTAGGTTTGCCATTTAATGACTTGAGAGCTTTATTTGTTAAATTGAAAAGCATCAATAGTTGATATACTCTTCCTGAATCCAAACTGCTCTTTTGCTAAAATATTATGCTTATCTAGATGATGATAAATTCTTTTAAACTTAATTTTTTCAAAGATTTTCGAAAACGCTGTAAGTAAAGATACTGTTCTATAGTTTGACATTTCTGAGATTTGCTCTTTCTTGTATAATGTCTTAACGACTGAATATTTCAATCTGTCTGGAAATGTTCCTGTTAACATGGACATGTTACATATATGATTTAATGGTTTGCAAATAATGTCAACACACATCTTTAATGTTTTCGTGCTTATTTCATCGTATGCTGATGAATTCGTGCTTTTCAGGGATTGTATTTTTTCGGTTGCTCTTGTGGGTACTATATCTAAGGATGTAAAAATTTCCATAGGATTCCTGAAGGTACGAATTTGGATCTCTCTTGGACTGTTTCTTTGTCAATAAATTTTCTGCCACCTGAATGAAATATTTATTATATGCATTTGCTATCTGCTGGGGGTCATTTATGGTCACTTGGTTTGCTTTAATTTCTTTTATATCATTTTTCAAGTGACATATAAGCCTCTTAAACACATTTTCACTTTTGTGTCAAGTACAAAACTAGCATTTGGTTTTAAACTTTAAAGTTATTCAAATTAAGATGATCGAGTTATTGAATAGCGTAATGTATTAAATAAATGTGTCTAGCGCAGGGTTTGTTCTATTTGAATTTTACTGCCCATTTTAACCACCTATTATTTTTTTTTTTCCTGCCTAATTTAGATATTTATAATAGAGTCTTGCGCGCCTTAATTTAATTATTTATAGCTTCAACATCTTGTCTCTGAATATAACCTATTTTATACAGTTGCTCTACTTGATCCATGTACCTAACTCATAAATGAAATACTGATAGATACATGCCAAAGCGTATTATTTGAATTCAATCTTCTACACTACCTTAGTGTGTATAATTTTAGCATGCTTAAATTAATAAAAAATCTGATGTTTCATTCACATGACTTTCTCTTAATCTCTGCGACAAATTATTCTTAAAAAGTTTATGCTGGGTTTTACTTCATGTTAATCAAGAAAAAATTGGCGGAAATAGTCTTATTACTTGCTTCCATGCAAATAGAAGGGGAATAAGGGAGTACTGTAGGTTAAAGGATAGTCCTAAGGTAGTTGAAGTTCCTTTGTTTGTATGGATAGGAGTTGACAAATTCCTGTTATGAGAAAAGTATAAGCTTTTCAAAGCTGAAACCAAAAACAAGAAATATCTAAAAAAAAATTCATATAACATAACTTGTGTGTTTTGATGTGCTCTATATTTTTTGTGTGGTACGTTTTTGTCCATCTCTTACGGTTTAGCAGTTTTGCAAAATTCCGTAAAATTCATCCAGACTATTCAGAGGCCATTCCCAGAAAATTGAAGATATATATTTTATTTGTCCGATAGATATATTTAATATACAATATTTTAATCAAAATCGTTAAATCCATTTTAAGAAAATAAAAAATTTAAAAAAAAATCCATGTAACGGGTAGTTTGGGGTGGTGGGATATTTCTCAAAATCTTCGTGTCGCATCCCTGGAAGATACTAAACTTAAATACCAAGTTTGGTATTTTACCGACTTTTCGTTTTTGAGTTATCGTGTTCATAGAGACAGGGACACACACACACATACACACACATGGACTTTTTCTGAAAATGCTTTTTCTTCTTCTTTTTTTTTATACGGGGATCCTAAAGCACATATTTCCGGTGAAATCTCGGTATCGAACTTTTGGGTGGTTTCTCTATACACTATGTACATAGTACGTGTAAAGAAAGTAATGAAGTATTTTGGAAAGCTCCGCTTTGTTTCCTTTCTTAATATATTCGTAAACATACTGACAGGCTTCGTAATAGTTGCTTCACCTTAAGGTACTTGTCTTACAAGACCACGCTAAAAACTGTTCTTTAGAAATTAGTTTATTATTTCGGTACATTTTATAAAAGACAATAATTGAAAGCAAATTACTCCGAAAATAAGGAGAGATACTTCCGTCGCGAATACTGTGCCTTACAAAAAACAATATATATAAATATAAATGGCGTGTTATTTATAGACGCTCTTTAACTGCTGTGGTTCTCAGCGTCCCATTCTATATTGGGCGTGAAAGACCGTTTAATTTTGCTTAGAGGCCTCTCTATCAGGCTTGAGGTTCTTTTACGTGCCGTAAATCTACGGCATGGGACCAACGGCTTTACTTCCCTTCCGAGGGAAGCCATGCTAAGGATTTTTTACACCCGAAAAAATCCATCGTCCTCTGCCGGGTTTGAACCCTAGACCTTGGGTATAGAAGTCAGCATGGTAACCATTACACCATGGAGGGCGACACTATGCCTTACAGACTATGTTAGCGACATGAAAATGGGAATAACTTTTTGAAGTTGCATATTACTTTCTCTACACGCACCATTTACACAGTGTTTAGCGAAGGTATTGTATTATACTCAAAATTTCGATGTCGAGATTTCGAGGGAAATATATGTTTTGAGGTTTCTTGAGTCCAAAAAAGAAGCAGTTTTACATAGAAATCCGCGTGTGTTTTGTTGGAGGGGGGGGGGGGGGTGATGGCAGCATAGTTGAAGAACTAAAAACCACATTTTGTATTTAAGTTTAGTACCTTCCAAGGATGCGACACGAAGATTTTAAAGAAAATCCTCCCCCACTCCAAATTACCCTCTACGTGGAAACATTTTTGAAAATGTTGCTTTTCTAAAAAATGGCACTAACGATTTTGATTAAAACACCGCATATTAAAGATATTTACATCAGCAATAAAGTGTACATCTTGCATTTCCTGAGAATAGCTTCTTAACATTTCTTCATTCTTGGTTTTAATTTTGCGTAACTGGTAAGAATTAAAAAAAAAAATATGAACAAAAAAAACTTACTATAAAGTGTAGAACTCGTTAAAACACACAACTTATGTCATATATTTTTGTTGTAGAGCTGGCCGTTCTCGAGATATTCCTTGTTTTATGTTTCAGTTTTTACTGTGTTACTTTGTAACGGCATCACCTTTCGCTTCATCTTCAAAGCAAACCGAACTTCTCTTGTTCACATAGTGACCAGCTTTTAAAATATTTGACTATCGCTTTATCCTTATGTATTCCCGTTTCCCTTCTACTTTTAAGGAGGAAGTGATAAAACAATTTATACTAATGCTTATTTGAATAGCATGATGTAAAAATAATCTTTGGTAACAACAGTTTACTGAAAATGTATGTGAATGGAGCACATCAGATTTTTTGTTGTATAGATTCTTTTGAAAATGTCATTATTGATGCATTATTTAGCTAATATGTATATAAAATTGCATTCAAACTGGTAAATACTTCTATGGTTCAATTACTAGCAGTTCTTGTTAATTAGTATAAGTTGTTGAGAGTTTATTATTAGGATGATAATAAACTCTTATTATTGATGATTAGGATAATGAGTACGATATACTAATGATTGGGGCGAAATGCACATGCCTTTTTATAGTTTAACGCCCGCTTTTACTACATATAGCACCGCAGGCAATGACACGGATGATGCAGAGAATGAAGCACCAGTGGAATGTGAAGGTGGGGAAACCGAGAACCCGGTGAAAACCTGCCCTGCGCTTCTTTGTGTACCACAAACCTTACATGCGAGTGAAATGAAATGGAGTTTTTATTTATGGACGCTGTTCAGCGTACCACTCAATATTGGGCGTGAAACACCGCTTAATTTTGCTCAGAGGCCCCCTTTTCAGGTTTGAGGTTCTTTTACGTGCCGTAAATGCACGACACGGGACCAACGGCCTTAATTCCCTTCCGAAGGAAGCTAAAGATTTTTACGCCCGAAAAAATTCATCGTTTGTAACCGCGGCCTTGGGTACATGCAGTTAGTATGGTGATCATTACACCACGGTTGGCGACAAAGGAAGCAAGTGGACTAACCACTAGGCCACGGCGCGGCCTGCAAGTGCCTCGGTTTTTATAACACCAAAATATCCGTCTCATAAATTTTGAGGTACCTGCCTTTTGTTTTTTTAACCTTAGCTGGAATAATTTTGCTGATGAGATAAACAGAAAACAGCATGTTTTCATGACAAGTGCTTAACAACACACCCTCAGAGGCGTGAGTATCAGGAAATAATAACAAGTGTCTAATGTGCTGCCTAATCTCAAAATTATGTAATTTTTAATGCTACATAAAAACATACCTATAAGAGTTTCGATGTTACGACATTAAATTCCAGATTAGTTCAAATATCCGCAATAAGACTATTATGTTCGTTTGGTATTGTTTTGAAACACACCGTATAAAACAAGTGATTTGTGGTATCAGCCATTGTGTATATCATTACAGTTCGAATGTTTTAATACTTTGTAGTAGATTAAAGTGCTTTTACCTATTTTTTCGCGGCGTCACGGAAATGATATGGGATATTAAGACGTTATATACAGGCACCCGTTTTTAAATCTATTAGTGTCGCTTCAGCTTTCTTTATCTCACTTGCACTTAAAATTAATTAATTAATTATTATTATTATTATCATCATCATCATCATCATCATCGTCGTCGTCGTCGTCATGCTGTACCGCTAAAAGGTAGCGAACATCAGCCAATCAGCCCCTGGGTGAAAATCGCTGTTTGTCCGAAACACGCCTTAAAGCGAAAATTAAAATTGTTGCAGTCTTTATTCTGATTTTAATAGCTATCATGACGGGTGTAACAGCATTTCCACTGAGTTAAAACAGCTGATATGTGCTTTGTAAACCATTCGCTAGGTTGTAGCACCATTGCGGATCTCCAATTGCTCCTATGTTACCAGTGAATCAAAAATTATATTTTTGGCTGCATTGCATTCAATATGGCTCCATGCGTATATATAAATAAATAAATAAAGAATTTAAACCTTATAATTGGAAAATGTTCTGTGGCATTAAATTACACTAAACATTAATTCCGAATACACACTTGACCAAAAACTATCAAGCTTTACTTTGAAAAGATATGCACTCACGTTGGAATTGTACAAACTCTCGTGTCACATGTTCCGAAAATGGAACTTATTGTTGTATTTGGAGAGGCCATGGTTATATTTATCGACATTGGCGAATGAATTGTTGGAAGGTTCAGGATATAATTGCAAAAGCATTTCAGTGTGACAGGTGTCAATGGTATATTTCAGAGGGAGTTATAAGCGTGGCAGTTAATTTGGCGGTACTTTAGGATATGGTATAAACATTGATGCAAGGTAATGTTATTGTCATTTTTCACTATCTTACCAGTCGCATTCGTTTGATAAGCGCGTTAACGGTACTTCTCTGCTGGTGACTGTAATGGTCAATAATTCTGGGTAGGTCTAGTGGGAAAGAGAAAGTATATACATTTTAAGCAACAGCAATGCAAGTAAGATAAGAGCTACTTAGAAGTAACATCAAGGTGGTATGGTTTTGTAAGTCAAGTTTTAACCTCAAGAATGTACCTCGGAACTAAAACGTCTGATTAATGATTATAGATTTGTAGGTTGTGATCATTGGAGGTTTTGAATAGCTGATGCTGAACCTGGATATCCAATGGGAACAATCTCTTCCCAAATGTTCATACTTATGTAAAGATTGTTGAACGTTTTCGTAGATATATTAGACCAACATTTCATCCAGGATGAAGAATGAGCCTCATAAACCCAGCCCTCCAAACGAAGTATGCAAAAAACGGCGATGAATACTTTGGAAACAAAATTAAGGATTAGCAGAAGATGTAGCCTTAAAAAGCTTGTAGCCCTTTAACTTCCATAGAAAAATTATTTTGGATAGACATTCCTTATTAATATATGATTTTACCACCTTTAATGCTGCTTCCAAATCTTGCTATTAGCACATTTTAGGGTAAAAAAAAAGAATACAAATTTTGTAAATAAATTGCAACATCTTTAATGTTTCAAAGTATGATGAGAAAATAGTTTGACTACTTAGAAGTCCAGTGCTAGAGCACTGTACCTAGAAAACCCCTTAAGTTGGCATTATTAGATTCATATGAATTCCTTTTCTTAAAGGAAATTCTGTTAGTCTTTGAATTCTGTGCAGGTATAGCAAGTTGATGTACAGTAGTACAAAATGGCAAATCTCAAATGTCATAATTAGTGGTACCAGTACACTGCAATCATCAATCAAAGATTTTTTTCTAAGAAATTATTATATCTTGTAAATCTTTGACAGTACTCCACCTGAATATTCAGAAATAACATTTATTTTACTGTAATGCCTATTAAATTGTGTTAAAACTTCTTTTTCATACCTAATAAATCATGTCCTGTGTGTAAGGCTATACTGTTTATTATTGTTAGGCCACAGTCCCTTGAATAGCGTAATTATGGTTGTTTACTGTACCCAAATTAGAGGTGTAGTAAGGGATGTGAGCACTAAGAAAATCTTTAACCTCCATCTCATCCTTTTGAAGATATTTTCTTTTATACCAAAAACAAACATTGTGGAATGTGAGTGGAAGAAGGGTGCTGCATTTAATCATATTGATGTTTGGTTACTTTAAGTCTTTGTGGAAAGCATTTCTCACAACATGAACTACAACTTAACCTCCTGGCAAGAGTATTTACTAAGTACTCTTTTGAGGAGTTGAGATTTTGTCATTGTGATGTTATGATAGTTTTTTTTAAAAACTTTTTATAGGAAAAATGTAAAGCCCTTCCTAACATAAATATGTGCTCATGTTTTTCCCTTAATATCAGACATAACATGCTTCATCAAATCTTAAATAGGATCAAAGGACAAAATAGATGAATTAGTACACATTATCATCTTTTTAAAGGGTGATAATCCTAGTTCTGTCTGCCTAAAAATTTTTCCTTCCATCTCTTGACAGTGATTTTTCCTTAGTCTATACTATAAGATCTCTTTTCATGTCATCCTCTGTGGCCTAGGGGTAACATGCTAACCTCTGGTTCCCAAGGTTGCAGATTCAATGTGGCAGAGGTCAATGGATTTTTTCATGTATGAAAATCCTTAGTTTAGGCTTCCTCCAGAAGGAGTAAAATCAGTAGTCGTGTTGTATATTTATAACATATAAAAGAACATAATGCCTGATAAGGTTTCAGAACAGAATTAAGCATCTTTCACACCCAGTATAGAATGGAGTGCTATGAACCGTGGCAGTTAAAGAGCCCCCATAAATAAAGTAAATTTTTTTGTTCGTGTGGGAACCAATTTTCTTGATACTGATTAATATATTTATAACAGATTCCATCCCTGTTTCTTTTAGGATGTCTTAATTTCATTGATGGTCCCATTTAGCACAAATTTCATTTAAATGGCAGTAATTCTATTTTCATTATATACACTTCCAAGTTTTGCCGATTAAAATATTTATCCAAGATGTTAATAACATATTACAGTAATTTGAATATCAGAACACCATGACAGAAACAGAGCTAAAACTCCCCAGGGGCTGACCATGGCAGGTACGAATTTGGCCGCACTAGTATTGGGTTCCTCTAAGGAATGAGAGGGCTTATGTCACATCCTTAATCAACTTCAGTCCACAAGCATGTTTTACCACAACCTCCTTCAACACAATCTGAGGGATACTGTTACACAGGGTTAGTCAGTGCATAATTCCCAGCCCCTCATTATTGTGCCGACCGCGTTCTTATCTGCTGATAAAGGTCAGTTTGGGGAGGAGCCATTTAAGAGGTGCTGTTACACTCCTAATGGCGATTGATTCTCTATGTGTATTCATTAGGAGGTGAGATCCTAAGGTGAGCAAAATCTAAGGAAGATAAGATCTAACAATGGCACACTTCGGTTGAAGCACATTCTGCATCCCAAGTAGCTAGAATACTTAAAATAATATTTGTTAGCCAGCTACCCTGTATAAGTTGAGCCCTCAGATTGAAGAGGGCTTCAGACGCTATTCCCAAGAAATTCAAGATATACATTTTATTTGTCATGTATCTTTAATATATAATATTATAATCAAAATTGTGAGAGCCATTGTTGAGAAAATCAAAACTTTTGAAACTTTTCATTTAAAGGGTAAATTGCAGTGGGGAGACATTCTTGAAAATCTTTCTGTCGTATCCTTGGGAGATACTTAACTTAAATACTAAGTTTGGTATTTAACAAACCTTTCGTTTTTGAGTTATGCTTCCCCACACACACACATGCATGCACATATACACATGCACACAGTGACCTTTTTCTAAAAATGCTTTTTTCTTAATATATTTCCAGTGAAATTTCAGTATAGAAATTTTAGATGGAATGCAATACCTTCTCTACCTACTATGTTGTACATATGCACTACAGAAAGTAATGTGAATGTACAATAAATATTTATACATATCTCAAAACCATCACATATTGACTAGCTGTGAAAAGCTTTGACTTGCATAATCTTAGTGCATTCTTCTTATAATCTGCCACTCAATTATTAAGGATATTATTTATTTTGAAAGACGTAGCATTCAAACAAAGCGTACTAAACAAATGAACCAAATAAAAAGTTGTGAATTATGTGTAACACCAAAATTCAAGTATGAAAGTCAATAATATTAATAACAACTAATAATTCTTCAGGATTTATACTTCAGATGTATTATAATGTATGTTACAGCCCAAATTTCACGAATTAAACTATGAGTAAAGTGTATATTGTTGTGGCAAAACAATTATATTTTTAACCCTTGGTTCACAATGGCTGCACTTTTTAAAATTCCCTAGGTTCCTGTGTATCATCTAGTTTGAACTTTATACATTAAAGTTTTCCAATAAGTATTTTATGCTAAAAATTGGAATTTTTTGTCTGAAAATTAAAAAAATATATATATATTTAATTACCTCTCACAATAAAACCTAGGGCAGTTCTTTTTTATTTTACCTCTATGAACTTGTGCACCAAGTGGTATTCCTCTCTCAGAAAACTGTTGTCCAAGGAGAATTTTACAGGGAGAAAAGCTGAAAATGTTGATATTGAGAAACTGGTGATTATCATTTTGAATGCATACATTCACAATAAAATCCACCAAGAGATGGTGGGTTGAATCCTTAGATTTCTTTTTGCTTATCCTCTGTTGCTGTTTCTGTATTCTTCTTCTTTATTAATTGCTTTTCACTTTGCATGGTGCGAGTCAAGTTTCATTATGTTGAAGTCTTCTTTTCTGAATTTACAATTGTTGCACCTGTGATGTTTTGCTGCCCAGCCATGAAGCACCACTGATTATTTAACATGGACCCACTCCATCCTAAACCAAAAATGAGATTGTGGCCACACATCACTTACAGCATATCTTTGACTGTGAAATAGAGGCTGTCTTAACAACAGATAGCATGTAACTCATACCAAATTACTTGCAGTTTTCAAGTGTTATATTATATCTGGGAGAAAGACAAAATCAGTCTATGAGAGATGCCAATAGCAATTAAATCAGAAATTAAAATTTTGCTATAGTTCTCATATTGAAAAGCATTATGTTTAGCATACCTATAACACTGAAATTAAAAGTATTGGAGGAAGAAGTTACATCAAAGACATGAGTGTGCAAATCAGTTTACACCAAAACACATTCTTTTGGGCATACAGATATTGCCAATTGGCATGCAGTGTATTATGATGGCAAAAATTGAATTTTTTTTTTTTTTTAACTTTAATAAAAAAAATTCTGATGTGTACATTCACAAAATGTTCTCTAGCTGTTCCATATTCAAACTATTCTTACAAAAGATCAACATGTTAATCTTGATAAACATTAGCAGAATTGGTCTTATTACTTGCTTCCTTGTAAGAAGAAGGCTAAAGCTATAGCTATAAACTTTTGAAAGCTGGTCGCTAAGTGAAACAATTGAGGTTCAGTTCGCTTTGCATGGTCCTGTTACAGAATGTTAACAAGGTTTAAAATTTAAATAAATAACAAGAAAATTCAAAACATACATTTTAATTGTGAATACCTTTAATATATGGTGTTTTAATCACAATTGTTAGAGCCATTATTGAGAAAATAAAAATTTCTGATAACACATTTTAACTGTGAATATCATTAATATATGATATTTTAATCAAAATCATTGGAGCCATTATTGAAAAAATCAAATTTTTGATAATTTTTCCATGTAAGGGTAGTTAGAGGTGGGGGGATTTGGGATTTTCTTGTAAATCTTCATGTCACATCCCTGGGAGATGATAAACTTAGATACCAAGTTTGCTATCCATACAAACATACAGATGTATTTCTAAAAAGTTTTTTTTCTTAGATACTAGGGGGTGTCAAAACATGTATTTCCAGTGAAATCTCAATATAACATTTTTTAGCATAACCTTGTCCTCCTTCTATGTACATTATACAATGTGCTAGAGAAAGTAATTAGCAGAAGTGGGTAGGGAAAGACATGTGAATGTAACAATCTAATGTTTATTTTCTCCAGTTTATACCTACATTAAGTAGAGGGAGTATAGTATTCCACCCAAAAATATGTGAAGATTTAACTGGAAATTCACATTTAGAGGCCCTTGAACTAAATAAATATATATTGTTTCTTTTTACTTTCTCTATATGTACTATGTACATGATATATAGAGGAAGTATTGTATTCCACCCAAAAATTTGATACCGAGATTTCACCGGAAATATATGTTTTAGGACCCCCTGAATAAAAAAAAAAGCATTTCCAGAAAAAGCTCCTTGTGTGTGTGAATGTCTGTCTGGCTGTGTGTGTGTGTGTCTGTGGACAGCATAGCTCAAAAACGAAAAGACTTTTAAATACCAAACTTGGTATTTAAGTTCGGTATCTTCCAAGGATGCGCTACAAAGATTTTCAAGAAAATCCCCCAACTACCCTTTACAAGGAAACTTTTTTCGAAAATTTTTATTTTCTCACAAATAAATGTATATTTTGAATTTTCTGGGAATAGCTGCTGAAAACTACTTTATTCTGAATGAATTTTATTTAATTTTGCATAACTGCTAAACCGTATGAGATAGTCAAAAACTTACCCCACAAAAAAATGTAGAGCATGTTAAAACACACAATTTATGTTAAGTACATTTTTTTCGTTGAGTTGATTGTTTTTGAGATATTCCTTGTTTTTGGTTTCAGGTTTAAAAAGCTTATACTTTTCTCATACAGGAATTTGTCAACTCCTGTCCATACAAACAAAGGAACTTCAGTCACATGGCAACCAGCTTTTGACTATCACTTTACCCTATGATACTCCCTTATTTCCCTTCTACTTACAAGGAAGCAAGTAATAAGACTATTTCTGCTATTTTTTTCTTGATTAGCATGAAAATAATAGATGCATAGGCTTTTTAAGAATAATTTGTTGCAGAGATATAGAGAAAGTCATGTGAATGTAACACATCAGATTTTTTACTTTCTTGATCAAATATGAAGAGAAGGTATTGTATTTTACCCAAAAACTTGATTCTGTGATTTCACCGGGAATACATGTTTTGAGGACCCTGGATATAAAGAAAAGCCTTTTCAGAAAAAAGGTCTGTGTGTGTGTCTGTGGATCACATAACTCAAAAACGAAAAATTTGGCTAAATACCAAAGTTGGTACTTAAGTTCAGTATCTTCCAAGGATGCAACATAAGACTTACAGGAAAATCCCCCCACACCAAACTGTGCTTTAGATGGAACATTTTCAAAATTTTGTATTTTCTAACAAATTGCTCTTAACAATTTTGATTAAAATACTGTGCATTAAAGATGTTTACATGGCAAATAAGATGTTTATTCTGAATTTCTTGGGAATAGCCCCTGAATTCTCTTTCATTCTAAATTATTTTGCATAAATGGTAAACTGTGATAGACAAATGCTTACTATACAAAAACTGTAGATCTTGATAATGCATACAATTTTCTTATTCAGTTAGAACTGCATTTTAATGACAGTTGCATAGTGAAAGCTTTTAAAAGATTTGTATATCCTTATTGCCCTTCTGTTTATAAGGAACTAAGTAATAAGATCATTTCTGATAATGTTTATGTTGATTAGCATAATGTAGACAAAAGAATAATGTTTTGTAAGAATAGTTTGTTTGTAGATCAGATAAAGTAATCCGAATGGAACACATCAGGTTTTCTATTCATTTTAACTTTTTATTACTATATATAGAAGGTGTATGTGCATGTGCACATTGATATTTAATTAGGAACTAAAACCTGAGTAGATTAATATAACAAAACCAACTCATTGTTTTCATTTCCGGAACATGTTTCAGAGGTTAGTTTTCTCCATTGCAAACCACATGTCAGTATTTTCTGGATGTTAGGCAAAGATTTTCTAGAAAATTCCTCACATCAAAATACCACTTACATGGAAAATATTACAAAGACTTTGATCTTCTTAAAAAGACCAACAATTTTGATTGAAAATATCATATATTAAATATATTTGTATGACATTTGTAAATCTTGAATTTTATGGAAATAACCTATGAAGTTCTTTTCATTGTGGATCACTCTGTATAATTGGTAAACCATTAAAGGTAGATAAGGTATTGCTACACAAACACATTAAAGCACGTAATGTATGTCCAATACATTTTTTATGTGGACTTAACCATTTCCAAGATATTCCTTGTTAGTGGTTTAAAATTCCAAATATTTATGTTTCCTAATTGCAGATCATTATTCGTTTTACTATCTCTACACGCATTATGTGCATAGTGTATAGAGAAGGTATTGCACTCCACCGAAAAATTCGATTCCGAGATTTCGCCGGAAATTATATCCAAAAAAAGCATTTTCACAAAAAGCTCAAAAACGAAAAGTCGATAAAATACCAAACTTGGTATTTAAGTTTAGTATCTTCCAGGGATGTGACATGAAGGTTTTGAGAAAAATCCCCCCACACCAAACTACCCTTTACATGGAAATTTTTTCGAAAATTTTGATTTTCGCAAAAATGGCTCTAACGATTTTGATTAAAATATCAAATATTAAAGATATTTACCTGACAAACAAAATGCATATCTTAAATTTTCTGGGAATAGCCTCTGAAGACTACTTTATTCTGGACGAATTTTACGGAATTTTGCATAACTGCGTAACCGTAAGACTTAGATAAAAACTTACTATACAAGAAATGTAGAGCACGTTAAAACACACAATTTATGTTACATACATTTTTTTCGTGGAGTTGATCGTTTTTGAAACATTCATTGTTTTTGGTTTCAGCTATGAAAAACTTATTTTTCTCAAATAGGAATTTGTCAACTCCTCTCCATATAAACAAAGGAACTTGTCACATAGCAACCAGCTTTTGACCATCACTTTAATGTATGGTACTCCTTTATTTCGCTTCTACTTACAAGGAAACAAATAATAAGACTATTTCTGCTAATTTGTTCTCGAGTAGCGTGAAGTAAATAGAGGCATAAGCTTTTTAACAATAATTTGTTACAGAGCTATAGAGAAAGTCATGTGAATGGTGCACATCAGATGTTTTCTTTTACGTGTACATGCGAAGGGAAAAAAGTTTTAAATCCAACACATAACGGCTTTGAAAATATTTGACTATCGTTTTAGCTTACTGTATTCTTGTTATACCTACAATGAAATGTGTAACTTAGTAATGAAGATTTGTCTGTATTAGTGAGAAGTGCATCATAAAATTAATCTGTAACATATTATTCTGGCGTCTGGTTGCCTAAACCAGGAGGTAAATCCCCCTACTACGTTAGGTACCTGTCTGGCGCATCCGGGGTCTCGAGCCAACCTGAACTCCCTGTGTGGGCAATCTCCGAGTGGTGAGGGAGTCAGTCAAACTGCCCACCCACGTGTTTGCCGTGCGTGGAGACCCGTGTCGATGAAAGGAATATCTTGGTTGGCTGAGGGTTGCGTATCTGAGCCTGGGCCTTCTGTCTTTTCAGTGATTAGGGAGGATACACAACTTAATACATCACTTTGGTTTCTGCTTCACCTAAACGGGAGGCTAGGGACTAGCCCACCCCTAGTCAATCGGCCAGGACTAGGTATTATACCAACTTCCAGGGTGAGTGGGACGGCGAGTTAACTATATCCCCTGTGGAGCCCTGTCATCCCAGTGGGGTTACCCCTTGTTGGACTCCGTGGTGGGTGGGGAGCACCGGGGGATGAAAATTAAAATTTACCTTCATGGCAAAATCCAAAAAATCCATTAAATATGATACTGAGCTCGGAAAAGAAGTAGTCGAGTGTTGTGGTTCTCGCTACTTCATGCAAAGCGTAAAGTCTATTCCCAAATCAACAAAGGGAAACAAGAGTCCACGTAGGTCCTCATCTGAGGATTCGTCTGAGAGGGACTCAGGTCGGCGACATTCATCTTCGCTGGTCTCTATTTCGAATCGGTTCGAGATACTCGAACCGAAATTTTCAATTGGAAAGGGGTCCTCCCAAGTGGAGGAGATGGAGGAAGGTGATACTGTCCTCACTGCCAGAAGGACAGTGACAAAGAGGCAGGACCATCCCGACACCTAAAAAAAATAAACTGAACCGATCTCCGCAGCCTTCAAAATAGAAATAATCACAATGTACAACTTATCCCATTATAAAGAACATGGCTATTCTACAATGGAACATACGTGGAATCAGAACACATCGACCTGAGCTTGATCTGTTGCTTAACCAGAACGATCCTCTGGTCGTATGTTTGCAAGAGACTAAGCTCCGTCCACAAGACAGCTTCAAAATCAAACGGTACACCCTTGTAAGGTGTGATCTATCACCGGAAGAGGGTGTACCTGCACACGGAGGCACTATGATGCCCATCAGAGATAATATATTCGCACAATCAGTATCATTACTTTCAGATATCCAGTCAGTGGCTGTAAGGATTAAACTGTCACATACCAGATTCACCATTTGTAATATATACCTTCCTCCGAATGACGGCCTCTCGCTCACTGATTTAGGGGATCTAGTTTCTCAACTACCAACGCCTTTTCTTTTGGTAGGTGATGTAAATGCTCACCATCCACTTTGGGGCTCACCTCGAGTTTGTGCGAGAGGTAAGTTAATTGCCGATTTCTTGAATAATCATAACCTAATTCTCCTGGACACCGGAGAACCTACATTTCTTTCTGATGCTTTCAACAGTTTTTCACACCTGGATTTAGCAGTTTGTTCACCACCATTAGCATCTTCCTTACAGTGGACTATCATCTCTGATTTGAATTCTAGTTACCACTTTCCATGTCTTATTAGTCTCTTGTCACAAGATATATGTTCCACACGTTTACATAGATGGCGCATAGATCAAGCCAACTGGAACCTTTACTCCCGGTTGGCTGCCTTTTATTACAACGAGCACGATTCTGTGAACGTTTTAGTGGAGCACCTCACGAAAAATATTCTTGATGCTGCTGAGCAGTCTATTCCACGGTCGACGACCCAAACCTGTCGTCGATTTCCGGTACCTTGGTGGACGGATGAATGCCGGAATGCCATCCGTGCTCGCAGGCATGCTCTCAGGATTTTCCAACGTCGCCCAACACTGGATAACCTGATTGAGTATAAAAAGATGTGTGCCAAACCTAGGCAGGTTATTAAGGATAGCAAAAAGACATCATGGAGCAAAGTTGTAGCGCCTTTCAATCGACATACACCTTCCTCTATCGTATGGGATAAGTTAAGGCGCGTGGACGGAAAAACGACTCATACGCCAATCGCAGGTCTTAAAACAGCTGTAGAAGATGTTATTGATAAGTTTGACGTGGCTAACACTTTTGGCAGTGCTTTCATAAAAGTGTCTAGCTCAGATAATTATTCACCTGATTTTCTTCCTGTTAAGGCTCAGGTGGAATCTCAATGTTTCAACTTTCGATCTAAAAACCTCGAAGATTACAATAGTCTCTTCACCATGAGGGAGTTAGACCATGCACTAATATCTTCGCAAAACTCTGCACCAGGTCCTGATGGAATACACGTCCAAATGTTGCAACATCTCTCACCTGAAGGTAAGGCCTTCCTACTCGAGGTCTATAATCGTGTTTGGGCCACCACATGCCTATTTTGAAAGCTGGTAAGGACCGTTTTCTTCCATCCAGCTACCGTCCAATTTCCCTCACCAGTTGCGTTTGCAAGGTGATGGA
This sequence comes from Hymenopus coronatus, assembly GCA_030762935.1. Lineage (NCBI taxonomy): Eukaryota > Metazoa > Arthropoda > Insecta > Mantodea > Hymenopodidae > Hymenopus > Hymenopus coronatus. Next base: position 46,459,414 of record CM060884.1, on the reverse strand, counting down.
ACGCATGATCAATGGATGGTTGATATGGTGGCTGGAAACTCACAACCTACTGACCAACACCCAGTGCGGTATTCGACGACGTCGTTCAGCAGCTGACCACCTTGTCTCGATTTCGACGCAGATAATGAATGGATTCAGAAGAACTGTAAACGTTGGGGTGTTTTTTGACCTCGAAAAGTGTTGGCGGGCAGGAATAATACGTTCCCTATACAACTGGAACATACGTGGACGCCTTCCGTTATTCATTCAGGAGTTTATGAGGGACCGCGTTTTCCGAGTAAGGGACAGCTCGGTTTTATCAAATATTTTTGTTCAAGAGAACTGAGTGCCACAGGGATCGGTACTAAGCGTCACGCTGTTTGCTATAGCAATTAATTCTATCTCGAAATGTATTCTACCAGGAGTATCGTCCTGCTTATTCGTAGACTTCTTTGCCATCTATTGTACTTCTCAGCGCACACCTTTTTTGGAACGCCGTCTGCAGCGGTGTTTAGACAACCTTTCAGATTGGAGCTCTAAAAACGCCTTTTGCTTCTCTGCTGAGAAGTCACTCTGCGTGAACTTCTGGCGCCACAGGAGGCGATTACCACCTTCGCTGCGGTTTGGTACTGTTTTACTACCATTCGCGGATGAGACGAGATTCCTGGGGTTGATATTCGATAGAAAACTGTGTTGGTCACCACATATAGCACAGCTGAAAGCGTGCTGTAACCGTTCTCTGAATATTCTACGGATACTAAGTGGCAAATCTTGGGGAACGGATCGGTCAGTCTTGTTGCGACTTTATCGTGCACTGATCCAAGCCAAGTTAGATTACGGATGCATAGTTTATTCTTCGGCAATACCATCTGTGGTGAGAAGATTAGACACTGTCCATAATCGTGTGACTGTTAGAGCTTTTCCAACCAGTCCAGTAGCCAGCTTTTATGCTGAATCGGCAGAGCCCCCTCTGCAGTGTAGGCGCGATATCCTGTTAAATTATGGCTATGGGCTAAAGTGCATGCCTTCGCATCCAACGTTCACTCCTTTTTTTAACACCGAGCTGGACGAACGTTATAGAAATTCTCAATTAGTGCACGGCCCCCAGTTGTTCGCTTCCGAATGCTTCATAAGCACGATATCGTAATGCCTAGAATGTTTCCCAAGGGGGAAAGGGTGTACCCACCTTGGTTACTTACAACAGCTCACGTAAACCTTGGGATGACGGCATACCTAAAGTCTACAATGCCTTTTTCTGGTATCCGTAGATGTTTTTTAGAGTTTTTATCAAACTACAATGACCGAAATTGTATATTTACTGACGGAAGTAAGTGCACCGTTGGTGTTGGGTGTGTCTTTGTTTATGATACCGAACAAACTACATTCGGCTTTCATAGTGGCACATCTATTTATAGTGCGGAGCTATATGCAATATATCGAGCCATTCTGCACGTTGGCCTCGAAATTTGAGTGACTGCCTTATATTGAGTGATTCCCTGAGTGCACTTCAGAGCCTTGGTGATCTCTACAACTATCATCCTATCATGCAGCGTATCCAGGATGCCCTCCACACTTTATATACTTCCGGGGTTAATTTGGAGTGTGCACGGATTCCTAGTCACATTGGCTTGAAGGGGAATGAACTGGCAGATTTTGTAGCAAAAACGGCAACCATTGAGCCCAGTACAAAAATTTCTTGTATAACATTGGAAGACTTTAAGCTTGTTGTGCGCAGGGCGATACTTTCCTGCTGGCACGAAGAGTGGTCAGCTCTCCGCAGAAACAAACTTAGAGTAGTAAAGGACCTTTCAACAAACTGGGTAACTTGCTCTTGTCAATCTCGATGGGAGGAAGTAATTTTGGCTCATTTGCATATTGGCCACTGCAATTTTACACATAGTTAATGTATTATTACTTATTAATTATTATATCTTAAACATAAATTCATTTTAATAATTATTCCATGTGTGTTATTAAACCAAATTAATAATTATAAATTTAATATATTGTATAGTTTTAATAAAGAAAAGTAGGTCCATTAAAATAAGTATTTTCAAATATTGTATTTTAATTTAAATATAATAATATATACTTATAATTTTTTTTAATAATTTGCATAGGATTGGGAGAACTCGCCATGTCTAATTAATTTGGACAGGAATATGTCCATCATTGTGGGGAAGAGATGGTTGCAAAAATAAAGGAATCTTTAGATAGCAAGCAATATTTAGCCATAATCAGATTCTGCAGGCTGTTGTGTATTTGCTGTCTTAGCCAAAACAGAATGCTTCATTTCATTTAGATATCTATCTTTTAGACTGTGCATTTAGAGAAACTGCAAATAGTAGGACCTGTTCAGACTATCCTGAAAAGATAGAAGAATTCTCAATAGATTATGAAATGTAAAATACTTTGTAACATGATGATAATGATGGTTAGTGTTTAAGGGCACTTAACTACAAGATCAAACAAATCTACCTTATCAAACAAATCATGGCAAAAGCCAGAGATAAAAATCAATAAAAAATATAAATACAAATAAGAATGAAAGTTAAATATAAAATTCCAAAAGTAATCACGGCAAAAGCCACAGATAGGTGGTTTTAGAAAAATATTTAAAAAATTATACGAAAAAAAAAAGGATAAAAAGAATTAAATCCAAAATTGAAGGGTTACTTTTGATAAAAATTTAAAAATGTTATCTACCGCTTGGTTATCCTCTGCCAGGACTTCTACAAGACTAATCGGCAGTTGCAGAGTATCCCGAATATGTACTAGATGAACACACCCTAGCAACACATGACGGGCAGACAAATCTTCTCTACATAGTGGACACACAGGAGCAGATTCACTCTTAAGAAGGAAACTATGTGTAAAGTTACAGTGGCCAAAATGCAAACAAGCCAAAATCTCTTCCTCCTGTTGAGATTGACGAGAAGAAGTTATCCAGCTTATCGGAAGGTCCTTCACTATTCTAAGCTTGTTTCCATGGAGAACCACTCTTCAATCCAGCACAAAAGTATTGCTTTGCGCACAACAAACTTAAAGTCTTACGGTGTTACACAAAAAATTTTACTATTGGGCTCTGTGGTTGTCTTTGCTACCAACTCTGCCAGGGGCACATGGAATATTAAAAAATGTAATGAATACAAAATGCTTATAAATTTTGCTTTTTTTGCCAAAGTAGTTTATTTAGCTGTAAAATAATTTTTAGATACTGTTGCTGTCCTATTCGTAAAGAAATTGAATTTTCTTTGCAATAAACAGTTTATTTCTTTTATTGTGACTGCAAAAATCTGTGGTCCCTAGTTATAATAAAAGCTTTACCAATTTCTGTGATATTGTAACCATTTGCTATTCAACATTGCAAATGAAATCTTTTGTGACTACCTTGGTCTTCCACTTCATTATTTATCATCCATGGTGACACAGTTGCATAAGTTCATAAACGTACTGCTGAATCATTGGGATATAGGCATCTCCATCTCTGCAGACATATATAAAAAGATTTGAACTAAAAATATGCTTCCAACATAACAATATGCTGCACATATGTAAAAGCCATTGTCCCAGACACATTCTTTCTTTCAGTCCAAGCAAAGCAAAAGTTGCATTTAACTAAAAATACTTGTCAGCTTATCCGGTCAAATATTCTAGAGGCAATTTTTCAAAGTATGACTGTACTGACTAGATTCCATCTTAATCAAAATAGTTAGGGCATATCAAAGGATGGAGACATTGAAATGAATTACAAAGGATATCTTGGAAGTGGTTGATGTCACAAAAAAAATGAAAGGTACTGCAAATACATTATGTATTACAAAGAGATTACATTTTTGTGCAGTTCTTATCTTTCTATTATGGTTTACCAAGTATACAAAATTATAATTCTTTCCAAGTGAAGATGACTTTACAGAAATTCCCAGTAAAGTTGAGATATACATTCATTTGTTGTATATTTAATTTTTAATCACAACCTTTGCAGCCATTTTTGAGAAAATAAAAAATAATAGGAAATGTTCCATGTAAAGGCCAGTTTGGGGAAGGCCAGTTGTGTTGCTTTTTTGGAAGGTGCTAAATTAAATATGAAAGAACATGCTAAGAATATATGATATTCATGTTTTTCTGAAGCAAAACAAACACTGATTCATTGATTAGTTTATAGTAATTAATAAAACTTTATTGTCAAGGTTTTCAATGCATAACTATTAAAACTATAACTCAAAACTATTACTCAAAACTGAAAGGTGCATATCTAGTGTAGTTATTTTCAATTCTTTTCATTAGACAAGCAGAAACAAATACTTTTTTTTGGAGGGACTGTGGTAAACTGTAATTAAAAAAGAGAAAATAAATGGAAAATAAGTGGGCTTCAAAACCATGATATTGTTGTAATTTTTTGTAGTTTCAGTTTAAATAGACCAGACTTTTTCCTATTGACGTTTTATAATAATTTCTACAGCAATTCGGTTCTTTGATTACAGAGTCCGAACAATGCTGAGGAAATTAGCTTTACTACTGTGGAAGAATTATACAATTAGAAGAAGACATTGGATCATCACAATATGCGAGATATTAATACCATCACTCCTTTTTTTATTCCTTGGATTCATTCACAGTAAATTTTATCTATTTCATGGTCTTAGTTATTCTTCGGAAAAAATTTTTAACCCAGTGGACCAGGAATTCCTTAAGAAGAAATTCACCACTCAAATAGTAAACTACCCCTTGCTCTATGCCTCTTCGACAAGTACATTTGCTTCTACTGCAATGCAGATGCTTAAAGATAAAACTAATATAGGTAAGTTTTTTTCCTCTATTTTTATGCATTTTTGAAAGAATATATAGGCTATTCTTTAATATTGTTTAAAAAATAAAATAAAAATAATTAAATTTAAATAAAAGTTCTTTGTCAAGATTTCATTAAAAGTAATTATGTAATTTCAGGATGTTTCTTAACCTCTTTCCAAACAATGATTTTAAGTATTATTATTATTATTATTATTATTATTATTATTATTAATAATATTATTATGCATATTTAGCCTCACTTTCTAAAAGAATACAGATAGTAAAGGAATCGCTGAGCATAAGTTCAAAAACTACAACTTCAAAATATTTCTGGACAGAGCAGAGTAGGGGACAGAAAGCATTTTGCAGCAGAGCTAAGAACCTACCATTTGTCATTTGTTATGATCATTATACTGAGATAGTTTCATTGCTTCTTTTCAGGGATAACAGTTCTTTGATTTTTGTAGCCTTTGTGCAAAGCTGTAGTATTATGAACAATGAAATATTTCTTAGCTTCGCTTCATAGATAAGGAGCCAATGCTAGTAATTTAATTTACTATTGTGTTATTTCTTCCAGCAATAAAAGGAATAGATAAAGAGCCAATGCTAGTAATTTAATTTACTATTGTGTTATTTCTTCCAGCAATAAAAGGATTTGAAGATGAAAAAGCACTAATAAGTTATTATGGCAATATGAACAGATCCATGTTTGAAAATGTTTATGCTGTTATTTTTGAAGATGTACCTTCTAATGTTTCTATACCATCAAACCTGAAATACAAGATTCGCATTGCAAGTTCTCAGGCACAGAGAACAGAACTTCTTTTTCCAGATGTGGTTGTATCTGAACCTACCTTGATAAGTAAGTGATATAGGAAAAAACTAGGCTAAAATATGCATGGTATTAACTAGGCTAATTATTTAGGTTTCCAGTTTTACAGACTCAGATCTTATGAAGTTGCTCTTAATATTATTACCATGTCCCATGTATCCTATGCATGGTGCTCTGTGCTAGAGTGTGAAGCTCTGATTCCTGGCTACAAAACGCCTCATGGGGTTGTAGATTTTAAGTCTGGTTATAGGATCAGTAATCTCTCCATATAATGAGGAAAGAGGAGAGCTGTGATAACCAGTAGTCCTGGCCTTGTGCACCTTTATTCTGGCTGGGAGATGTGTAATGCTGGCCACATCACATTCCTGTATCAGTTGGATGATTGTGTCATGTATATGTGAATATGAGGCTAGCAATCAGGTTGAAACCCAGGCCCTTTGTGAGCTGTAGTGCCATAGGATTAATATTTTGCACCATACAGAGGTGTAAGTAGAGGGCATTTTGAGATTAGAAGCTCCCCTTCCTAAAAAGTAAGAATTAATAGCAAAATCTAATTTTAATTCTGATTGCTGTAGTAATCTATGAAACCTATATATATTTAAACCCAGGATTAATTTATATTCATCATTTGATTTTATACAAGTTGTTTGAAAAATCTGATGTGTTCCATTCATATGACTTTCTCTAACTATTATGTAACATACCATTCTTACAAAAGCTTATTCTTCTATCTGTTTCATTCTAATCAAGATAAACTTAGCAGAAATGGTCTTATTACTTCCTAATAAGTAGAAGAAAATAAGGGACTACACTAAGCTAACGCTATAGCCAAATATTTTAAAAGTTGATTGCTATATGATTGAAGTTTGCTTTTGCATGACCAGGAGTAAAACAAAAAACCAGAATTTCAAACTCCCATTAGAGAAAAGTTTTGCATGATCAGGAGTAAAACAAAAGAAACAGAATGTCAAATTCCCATTTGATAAAAGTTTTAAGTACAGTGGAACCTCACTTATATATTTTTCAAGGGAGACTACTAAAACACTGTATAAATGAGAAAATATGTAACTGATTTTCTCTTCTGGTATACACAAATAAAATTAATGTATACACTGTGCACTTTTCATGGCTTTAAAAAAATCTTCAATTTTGTCTGTTTTTTTTATTTTCCCATACAGTCATACACTAGTTGATTATAAGCCCTAATCACTTTAGCTTCTTCATCATTAAGGCTTTGTGGAGGCAGAAATTGTATTATTTCTAGGGCTTGGATTGCCTCATGCGCACTAGGAACACTTTCACAATATTCCTCTTGATCACCATCATCAGAATCATCAGATGAATCTGGAGGAACAATTTCTGAAACGATATCACTGTCACTTTGGATAGCAGAGGTGGAGAGATCTTGATCACAGAACACATATTCTTTAAAATCCACATCACTTTCCAAATGACTCCATTCTGAGAGGCCTGGTAAAGTGGTTTCCTCTTCCATTTCCCCCTCTTCATCTTCTTTGCCTGTCTCCTCTGCTGTTCTCTTTAGGATACTAGCTTTAATGAAACACTTGCGGATGGATTCAGATTTTACCCTATCTCAGGCGCACCGAATGAAATTCATAGCCTGCAAATAAACAAAAGCACAATAAATCATATTATAGATGTACAAGTGAAAAATAGAAGTTAAATTTAATTTAAGACTGCATTCCATAGTTTATGGAAAGAAAAGACAGTACAAACCTGGAGTACATTTATCTTTGGCACATCCTTCCCTGCATCAATATCAGCAATCATGTGTTGTACCAGCAGCTTCCTATACTGGGCCTTCATGGCTGCTATTATACCCACTTTGGTGGTAGAAAGGCAAGTTTTATATTACTAAAGCTCATCGAGCTGGGATGTGCAGGGCAGTTGTCCAAAAGCATCAGTATTTTTTGTTTTACACAATGCATTCGAGCATTCAGTTTTTCAAGGGAAGTAGTGAAAATGGCGCTGGTCATCCAGGCCTTTTTATTGGCCTCATATTGCAAGTGATTTGATACGTTTCAAACAGCGAGGTTTCACTGATTTCCCAATGACCAATGGAATAAGCTTATCTGTTCCATCTGCAGTTGTTGTAAGCATTACAGTTAATCGCTCTTTCTTCTTTTGCCCCCATGGGAAGGATTGCCCTTTACTGAGAGAATTCTCTCCAGTAGGAGGTTAAAGAATAGTTTCATCTCATTGCTATTGTAGATGTCGGAAATGTTGAAATTTTCCACAATTTTAGGAACTTCATCTTTCCAGTTATCCACAACTTCCTTATCGGCACCAATGGCCTCTCTGCAAATTCTCTGGCCACTTATGTTGTATCTCTTCTGAAACTTTTGGAGCCAGCCAACAGAAGCCCTAAAGTTGTCCATCATGTTAAGCTGCTTTGCAAAATCTAGTGCTTTCTCTTGTAATATTTTTCCATCGATGGGAACATTTTTCTCATTCTAAATCAATAAAACACCCTATTTGTATTCTCTGTACATTCTGGTAGCTGCATCCAGGCTTTGATACGTTCTGTATATCCTCTTCATTTTTTATTATGGTTGTCAGTGTGGAGAAAGGCTCAGCAATATTCTTCTTTGTTTCTTTGGGACTGTTTTTAACTTCATCCAGAATTTTTAATTTTTCACCAAGAGTTAAGGATTTTCTTGTTTTCTTCCTTGCTGGTTGATATTCACACATATTTCTTCTCCTGTTTGTAACTCAAAACTCTACATAAAATAGATAAGTGACTGTTAGAACAATATGACGACAATGAAAGGATAAATGATAATGAAAACAGCACACTAGCAGTACTGGATTAAAGCAGAGAAGTGACTGTTTGAACCAAGGTTCATAGGTTGTTGGAACGATATGACAACAATGAAACAATTAGCGTCAATGAAAACCGTAAACCAGGCAATTCCAAGGCTATACACAGCAAGCATACCACCATAGGTTTTTTTAAAAATGTATAAATGGGTACATTTTGTGTATGGGGATCAGAAAAAGTGATGCATTACCGAGAAAACATATAACCAAAAAAATGTATCATTGAGCAAAATTTTAATGGAGAAACAACTGGTGCCTAAAATTGTAGTGTATATGTGCAAAAAATGTTGAAGTGAATAACGTATAAGCGAGTTTCAACTGTATTTTAAAATTGAAACCATGCATAGGTAGAGAAGGTATTGCACTCCACTCAAAAATTTGATACCAAGGTTTCACTGGAAATACACGTTTTAGGATCCTCTATATAAAAAAAGCATTGTTAGAAAAATGACCACATGCACGTGTGTGTGTCGGTGTCAGCATGGGCTTGGGTGCGGGCGCGCGTGTTTTTTTTACATGGAAGCATTTTCGAAAACTTTGATTTTCTCAAAAATGGCTCTAACAATTTTGATTAAAATACTGCACATAAAAGATATTTACATGACAAATAATATGTATATCTTGAATTTTCTGGGAATAGCTTCTGAATAGCTCTTCATGCAGGATGAATTTTTGCTGAATTTTGCATAACTGTAAACCTTAATAGATAGACAAAAACTTACTACTTAAAAACACACAGTTTATGTCATATACATTTTTTTTGGAGTTTACCATTTTCAAGATATTTCTTGATATTGGCTTCAGTTTTAAAATACTTAAAAATTTTCCTCATACAGGAATTTGTCAACTATGGTCATGCAAAGAAATGGATTTCTATCATATGGCAACCGGCTTTTAAAAGATTTGACTATTTCTTTAGCTAGTATACTCCCTTATTTTGTTCTACTTACAAGGAAGCAAGAAATAAGGCCATATCTGCTAATGTTTATCTCAATTAGCATGAAGTAGATAGGAGAATAAGCTAACAATAATTTGTTACAGAGATGTACAGAAAGTCATGTGATGGACACATCAGATATTTTATATTTTCCAGACATCACTTTACTACTATAACCTGGTCTTGCAAAAATCTTATATAGACATAGTATTGTGTTCTTTTATACTAAAGATGGTTTTATAATACTATTAATTATTCCCATTGTTTTTGTAAACTTTGTAATTTTGCTTGCTATCTGCAAGTTCTTCTTATTCCCGAACATGAAGAAATGACTCCCAGGAACAAAATTTAAATCAAATCATCGCCAAGACAGAGGTTTATTTTGCAGAGCTTGACACTTCCCATAATTGAAATGGTTAAAAAATGGCAGGTATGTTAGAAGTGCATATCCCTTAAAGGATATACCTATCTATCTACATACATAACTAAGTTGAGAAATAAATCATTTGTATTTGAAAACAACAGTGTCTTCATGCCTAACATGGGTACTTGCTGAACTGCCCTCATACATATTTTTTACAGACCCTATTTATGTATAAATATATTTAAACATAACTAACTGAGCGTGCTATTGCTGTTGTCACTATTTGATGATCTGTTATTTAAACAACATACTTTTCTGTTCGGCTTTGTAACTGAGAGATGTAATAAAAAAACGTGTATCAGTCACACATCTTGGACATGTATTATTTTTAATATATTAATAATAATTTATTTATTATTAAAATATTATGTGTGTACAGATACTTTCTTTTGCATAAAACTTAATGTAGCCTGTAGCATTTTAAAAGGATAGTACAAAAGTTTTATATAGCACTTGTCATAGTTGCTCTGCATTATTATTATTATTACTTATTAATATTTTTATTTTTACTTTCTCTATCACATATGAAGGTTTCACATTCCAATCCAAAGAGTCCATACTGAGATTTCACCAGAAATATATGTTATGGAGTAACCTGAATAAAAAAAAAAAGCATTTTAGAAAAAAGTTTGTGTATGTGTGGCATGCATCTGTGTGCTTATGTGAATAATTAGCATGCACATGTTGTAAAGTTAGGATTTCCTTTTTAACCAAGCTTTTCGAGAAGACGTTTTTGTTATACTGATGAAGTCTATACTGTTGATCAAGGGCATTTAAAGTGTTCTGTTTCTATGCTGCTGGATTACAACTATAGTTTGTGATGTGTAGCTCAAATGTTATTCTATTTTAATGTAGCATTGTCTTAATTTCAAATTCTGATGAAAAATTTTACTTCTTGTCACTACAATATTTGCACTCTCAATTGTTGAGTGCTTTATTCTCTCTAAACCAACTTTACTCTTTGAAGCTGTTAACGAAATTGACCTCTCCTATCTCTGTTTATATATGCAGCAAAAAGCTACAGGAGGTGGGGGTCATTGTTTTACCTTTCTTTATATGCAGACATTCTTTTTATGTGACAATGGCAGGGGTCTTATATAAAGTGTCTGCTTGCATGTGTTCAGTTTATACATACCTGCAACAATACAAGGGTGCTATGTAAAGCAGCTGACATTACACCTTAAACAATTCTGGGTGTCAAGGTAAGAGCAATATTTTTGGTGGCATAGTCATATTATTATGGGTTATTTTTATGTGTTAAGAATGGAAGTTCATTGCCAGTTTCAATTCCTAAGGTGAATTTGGCACAGCTACCTTGCAGATTTATAACATTAGAACATCAGCTAGCATATATATATTTACTATGGCAAAAACATTGTCCACATATCTAATATTCTGAATAAATTTGTGAAAGATTTTGTGACTTGTATTTCCATAAGTATCAGTGTTCATGCAGTTATGAATTCATTTGACTTGACTGTGCTTTCCCAAAAGTTATTTATAAAGGTAACCTTTTTTGCAATTTTATTGGTAACATAAACAAATTATAAATTAAAAAATAAATATATTTTATAGCATTATGCAAATTATAAGTTATATTTTATATATTGTTAGGAAATTTACAGACAGAAGTGAAGTAGTCTTTCATTTTGTTTCTTTTTATGCCTGCTTCTAACTGTATTAGCTGTAATGGCTACATGTGATATTGGTTTCTCATATCTTTATCATTCATTGTTACAGATAGTTACAGAAGAACTGGATTTCCAGGTTTGCAATTATATCTAGATGAAATATACATGGAAATGAGCAACGTGAAGGTGAGTTTGTTTGTGCTTTGTAGTATTTTAATGTTATGATAAGATAAATTAAAGCAATTAGTATGCATCCAAAGCAAGTAAAAAATCTTTGTGTTGCTAACATCCCACTCTACCCATTCTTCAGCTTTTCTTACTAAAGCTTAGGTATTCGTCTGTCTACTTCATTAATCAAACCAAAAATTTGCAGAAATAGTTTTATTACACATTTTATTATCTATTTATTAATAGGTCTTAAAGGGTCAGTGGTTCACTTTAAGAAAATGGAAATGGCATGTTATTTATGGATGCTCTTTAACTGCTGTATTTCTCAGTATCCCATTCTAAATTGGGCGTGAAAGACCGCTTAATTTTGCTCAGAGGTCTCTCTATCAGGCTTGAGGTTCTTTTATGTGCCGTAAATCTACGACACGGTACCATCAACTTTACTTCCCTTTCGAAGGAAGCCATGCTAAGGATTTTTACTCCTGAAAAAATCCATCGTCCTCCGCCGGGTTTGAACCTGCAACCTTGGGTATATGAAGTTAGCATGGTAACCATTACATCACGGAGGGGACTCACTTTCACTTTCAGGGCAATTCATTTACAAAAAATTATGATAGGAGTAGCATAACATCACTCTTAAAATTAAACATTTTTCCCAGAGAATACATACATTCACATACACATATACTTGTATGTTGCACTTAGGTGTAACACATAAGTGTATATTGTAATGTAATAAAACATTTAATACAGTATGTGCAGAGGTATACAATATCCTTAAAATTATTTCCTTTTTTTAACAACCTTCAATATTTCAATATGTTTACTTATAACTTATAGTGAACTCTTCAAACACACTTATCAAAGAAAACAAGGTTTTATGAGTACAATAATGCTAAGTTATTCACAAGCATTGTGTTTCTTTAGCGTGTGTTTCTAACCGGATCTCACCTGTATCAAGCTTCTCTTCTGTCAGCACACAGCTTTGTTGAATGTATTTCTTGTTCAAAAAAGACCCTATACGAGTGACTTTATTGACAAGGTCATGGATAGTTGACCTGCTAAAAATTTGAATACCTGCAAACTAATGTTCAAAGTCTTTATAACACCCTCTTGCAGAAAAGTATATCACATGTACATCATATAGAAAAATATGTTGTTCTCAAGTGTACGCAACCATTATTAATGGACAATTATCACCAAGAGGCAACACAATTTTACTCTAATCACATGCACAGACCTCTTTCGCTCACGACAGATCTAACTTGACTGATGCATCAGCAGTAGCTACTGTGCTACTCTGGTGTCAGGCATGCCAAACTTCAACCAAGTCCAATGCCACTACGCGGTCCAGCTGATCTACGAATGCATGGTATTACTATTTCCTATCAACAATGTTATAGTATGAAAGTTTGTGAACTATTCTCAAGATCATTTATATATTCTGGTGCATTTGAACATTTTGGATAGTAAACACCAACAATTGCAAACATCACTTTTTGTATTTGCATACATTATACTATGTGTCTCATTCATCTCGGCTGTCTTTGATATTCTTCAGTTTTCATTTATGTAAATAGCTAATCCATTTCATGTTGATTTTTTGTTATATATAGTGCCTGATAATTACTAATACCAAAATATTTCAGTTCCTCTTATTTTAACTATGTTTTACTAATTACCAACACATCTATATGTCCAGTCGGTTGAGTATTATACTTAAATGTTCAAATTTATGCCTCAAACTTATTCCTTGTAGGAAAAAAGGAATATAGTAGGCTTAAGTGATAGTAAAATTGTTGAGGAGCTGGTCACTATGTGAAACATAGAACACACATTATATAGATATTTGCTGATTTACAGAAAATGGCATGTTATTTATGGATGCTCTTTAACTGCTGCGGTTCTCAGTGTCCCATTCTATAATGGGCATGAAAGACTGCTTAATTTTGCTCAGAGGCCTCTCTATCATGCTTGAGATTGTTTTATGTGCCATAAATCTATGACACCAACTGCTTTACTTCCCCTTAGGGAAGCCATGCTAAGGACTTTTACGCCCAAAAAAATCCATCGTCCTCTGGTGAGCTTGAACCTTGGGTATATGAAGTTAGCATGGTAACCATTACACCAAGGAGGGCAATCCCGTACTCAAAAAAATACATTTGCAATATATACATAATTGTTTTATTTATACATTTCATAACTTAAACAAAAAGAAAAATTTGCAACTCTGTTATTTAAAAGTATAACTTTATGTGATTCAGAAATATGCCAGCTCAGAATTATCTACAATAGCATTGTAAATGGACTATTGGTGACACTCAGCTGGAATATCTAGAAGCGATCAAATTAGGAATGGGAAATAATACTGTAAATAGGCATTAAAAAATATGTATGATATTTCAGCGAAACATTAATACAGAATATGCATATGATGTGTATCAAACCAGATAGATTATGAGGATTGCTTTTGAATGAACACGGAAACCATGAAGGAGAGACAATTAAGAGAAGGAAATGCATAGATAGGACAATGGTTTTGGACATTTCTCAAATGGGTCCCAAATGCAAAGCGAACCAAACTGAATAATCTTTTGTAAGAATAGTTGTGTATGAAACAGCTAGGGAAAATATGTAAATGGAACACATCAGATTGTTTTTCTAAAAAAGTGTTATAGAAAAGCACAAAATTGTAAAACTGTCATCCTCATATTTGATTAACAAGGTACATTTCAACTGTTACTATCATTCAGTTCTGTTCATATTACTGCTTCAATATTTTAAACAGTTTATAACTCATACTCAATCTCCAGGAAATGTGATAACTGAAGTACATGTTATTGTTTTGTTGAACCCATATTTATGTTTTGCTAACATGTTATGTTAGACTACAAAGTGTAGATTTTGTTGACTAGTAACTATGAGCTAAAGCATCACTTATTATAATAGTTGATAAATGTAAAATCGCTGGTCTCTGTAGTGTGGGGGTAGCATGTCTGAATCACATTCATGAAGTCATGAGTTCTAATCTCGCTTAGGGTGAGTTATCCCGATATGTTTTTTTTTCCTTCTTCTTCAGGGTTTTCCCTTATCCTGAGAAGACAAATGTTGATTAACTTTAAGCTCCAAGGACCCCGAGATCATTTGCGCATAATTTCACCTATTTCATTCATCATTCTAAAGACCAACCAGGTTAAAGGAAGTTAAGCTAAAAAATATATATATATATATATATATATATATATATATATATATATATATATATATATATATATGTTTCAAAACGACACCAAACAAAGATGTGGACCTTGTTGGTCATACCGTACGTGCTACGTGAATATAATTTTCAGCTCTAAATTTGGCCATAAAATCACCACGGATTAGTTAGTGATACATAGCCAAATGGCACATACCTGGCCCATTCCAAGAGAGATGCTGTTTGGTAGAAAAGGTCCCAGTCGCGTGGTGTAGGCATGGTTTGAAAGACATGCCGGTGCAGCACAGGTTATCTTATTAATGGAAAACGTAGCATGTGGGTTTTGTTATGTGTTTTATATAACACGTTCTAAGGTTGTTTACGTGGCGTATGACAACTGTTGTTCCTTCACTGCCTAATCCCAAATGTGTGCTATTTTTAAACACATAAAACTTTAAATAGAGGAGTTTGAAAGTTGCGGCATCAAGTTTCGGACAAGTCAAAGTGTAAGCTAATCAACTGCTATCTTCGTTTGGTGTTGTTTTGAAACAGCCTGTGTGTGTGTGTGCGTGCGTGCGTTTGTGGGTGGGTGGGGGTGGGCGTGGACGTGTGATGTTAAAGTAACATGAAAAGAGGAAAATGGAGTCCAGAAATAAACACCCCTGATGTGCATTTATGCCAGTCAGATGGTTCAGGTCAAAAGCACATGTCTTCGGATAGTGTGTATGCTCCTCCCAGGTTGTGGTAATACAATTTGCAGACCAGTACTTCAAATGTTGTTTGTTTACATCAGGTTCCCTTTTGAAGCAAGTGGTCAACTGCATTTTTGTAAACAGATGTCTGCAATAAACAGAGTCTTTCTCTCCCTCTCCCTCCTTCTCTCTCTCTCTCTCTCTCTCTCTCTCTCTCTCTCTATTTGATATAAATTGTGCTATAATTTGTATGTTCTTTATTTTTAGTAGCTGTATTAGAACTAAAACCTCTTCCCATAAATTAAATTTTAAAATTTTTCTCTGAATATTTTGGATTCTCTTTCAGGTTCCTAATATTCGGGTGCAGGAGTTTCCCTACCCAGCATATACTTTAGACACATTTATCATATTTTTCAGTCTGTTGGTACCATTGCTCATTGTTATCAGCTATGGGCTATTGTGTCCTGCAATGTTAAAGCGAATTGTTGAAGAGAAAAACTCTGGGATCAAGGTGAGGAATATGCTATATTTTGTCATATTGTATGAGGAGTTTGGATACTTTTTGTATTGCTTGAATCTCATTTTCAGCTTTGTGGAAAGTCAAGATTTTCCACAGATATATCCTGCTTTGATTTTTTTCTAATCTTTATAGGAACCGTAAAATGCAAATAGTATCAACAAGGTATGATGTGAAGTGATTTATACAGTGAAACTTTTAATATTATATAACTAATCTGAATCAAATATGGACACTATAGTTTCACTTACTTAGTTTTTTCCCGGATGCATTTCAAAGATGTTCACCTTCATTGTTGGCGGGTGTTTGGCTTCAGAAAGGGAAATCCCATTCGTAATTTCCTCTATGCTGCCATCTGGTTTTCTTGGAGGTAATATTAAGATGTCTGCCGGTGGTATTTCAAAATTCGTAACTCTGTGTGCGTTTTTCCTAATGTGCATCCTTTCTCAAATTGCTAGTTCAGTTGTATTTATATGTTTAATAACTTTGATGTCCGGTTTGATGTGTTATTATGTCCAGAAGTGATGTGATACTGCAGATTTGTCTGTTTGCTTGAGTTTCATGTTCCTGAGGTGCTCTTTCAATCTTGTTTGAAGGTTCTCTTAGTCTGTCCAATGTAAATTTTGCAGCAATCCTCATAGTTTATTTAGTAAATGCCAGATTTTGATTTGTTTGGTATGGTGTCTTTTAATGGGTGCTTTAATAGGTTCTTGAGGTTGCATTTGTTTTGAGGTGCTAGCTCTATATTATGATCTTGGAACAGCCTTTTGAATTTATTGTGCAACTGTGGATGGAATGTGAATTTACTGTATTTTTGGTTTCGGTTGGCTCCTGTGCTTAGTGTGGATATTTTTAATCTGTTTTTATTTCTTATACTTTTGTATTAGTTTGTCCATTAACTGTGTTTCAATACCATTTTCTGTAGCAACTTTCTTTTCCCGTTTATTTTCCCCTTTTTCCAGTGGCATGTTTACTAACCTATGTGCCAGGCCGTGAAAAATTCATGTTGGTGTGTTTTTGGGTTGAAGTTGTTTTTCTTGATGCAACATAGTGTGTGGGTTTTCTGTAAATACCAAATTCTATTTTGTTTTCTGTCTTATGATTTTTAGATCCAAAATTCATTTTCTATTTCTAAGGGAATTTTATTGCATATTCTGTAGGTTTAATAGCTTTAAAGTATCATCTGCAAGTTTTGTAGGGATGATGGCAAATATGTCATCCACATATATCACCCAAGTTTTTTATATATATATATATATATATATATGGGTGGCTCTTCTTTCTCTCATTTCTAGGTCACTCATGCATAGATCAGCCAATAGTGGGATTTAAAAATCATAAGACAGAAAAACAAAATAGAATTTGGTATTTACAGAAAACCCACACACATAGACAGTTACATCACGAAAAACAACTTTAACCCAAAAACACACCAACATGCAATTTTTTACAGCCCGACACATAGGTTAGTAAACACGCCACTGGAAAAAGGAGAATATGAATGGGAGCACCAGCACATAAAGAAAGTTACTACAGAAAATGGTTTTGAAATAGTTAGTGGACAAACTAATACAAAAGTATAAGAAATAAAAAAAATTGATGTGTATCATTCACATGACTTTCTCTACATCTCTGCAACAAATTATTGTTAAAAAGCTTATGCTTCTATTTACTTCATGTTAATCGAGAAAAATTTAGAAGAAATAGCCTTATTACTTGCTTCCTTGTAAGTAGAAGCGAAATAAGGGGGTACTATGGTTAAAAGGATAGTCAAACAAAAGCTGGTTGCAATGTGCTTGAAGTTCCTTTATTTGTATGGATAGGAGTTGACAAATTCCTGTAAAAGAAAAGTAAAGTTTTTTTTTAAATCTGAAACCAAAAACAAGGAATATCTAAAAAACGATCAACTCCATGAAACAAATGTATGTAACATAAATTGTGAGTTTTAATGTGCTCTATATTTTTTGTGTGGTAAGTTTTTCTCCATCTCTTATGGTCTAGCAATTATACAAAATTTGTAAAATTCATTCAAAATAAAGTAGTCTTCAGAGGCTATTCCCAGAAAATTCAAGATATACATTTTATGTCAGGTAAATATCTTTAATATATGATATTTTAACCAAAATCATTAGTTATTTTTGTGAACATCAACATTTTCGAAAAAAGTTCCATGTAAAGGGTAATTTGGGGTGGGGGGATGTTTCTCAAAATCTTTGTGTCGCATCCCTGGAAGATACTAAACTTAAATACAAAGTTTGGTACTTTACCGACTTTTCATTTTTGAGTTATTGTGTTCACAGACACACATACACACACACATACACACAGGGACCTATTTCTGAAAATGCTTTTTTTGGATACAGGGGACCCTAAAACATATATTTGTGGTGAAATCTAGGTATCAAATTTTTGGGTGGAGTGCAATACTTTCTCTATACACTATGTACATAATACGTATAGAGAAAATAAAAAGATTAAAGATAACACAAAACTAAGCACATGAGCCAACCTAAACAAAAAATATAGTAAATTCATGTTCCATCCACAGCTGCACAATAAATTCAAACAGCTGCTCTAAGATCATAATATAGAGCTGACACCTCAAAACAAATACAGCTTCAAGAACCTATTAAACCACCCATTAAAAGACACCATACCAAACAAATCAAAATCTGGCATTTACCAAATAAACTGTGAGGATTGCCCCAAAATTTACATTGGACAGACTAAGAGAACTTACAAACAAGATTGAAAGAACACTTCAGGAACATGAAACTCAAGCAAACAGACAAATCTGCAGTATCACATCACTTCTGAACATCACAACACAACATCAAACTTATTAAGCGTATACGAGGTACATCCAGAAAGTAAGTTCTGTTTCAATTTATCTCTGCTGCAGTGCTGCGATCGCAGTTCCTCACATGTGTGGTGGACGCTCTGTATCAAGGAGAAGAAACATGCGCCATTTTGAGATCGCTGTCGGCCACACACGTTTTGTTGTGCTTGTTTACAATGTCGGTGTTGATTAAAAATCCCGCTGCTTGTGAAATCAGATCTGTGATTCGCTTTCTGAATGCTAGGAAAGTGAAACCAATTGAAATTTATCGGCAAATTTGCGAAGTTTACGGACATAATGCGATGAGTGATTCAATGGTGAGAAGATGGGTCTGACAGTTCAATGAAGGACGTAGTGAAGTGCACGATGAAGAACGAAGTGGGCGTCCATCTTTGGTTACAGAAGAACTGGTTCACGCGATTGATGACAAGATCCAGGAAAACCGCAAGTTTACAATTAGTGCTCTTGCTATGGAATTTCCCCAAATCTCACGATCACTAATTCATGAAATTGTTACCGAAAAACTGAAATTTTGTAAACTTTGCTCACGTTGGGTACAGGCGGCAAACTTCTATGAAGAAGGTATGCGAAAACTTGTGCCACGCTATGACAAATGCCTGCAAAATTTCGGCAGTTATGTGGAAAAGTAGTTTAAGAGTTGTAGAATTTTGTGCAATAAATAATTATTCTTTATCTGTACACAATTTAATTTTATTACCAAACGGAACTTACTTTCTGGACGTACCTCGTAAAAACACAACTGAATAGCAATTTGGGAAAGGATACATATTAGGAAAAATGTGCACAGAGTTATGAATTTTGAAATACCTCTAGCAGACAACACCTTAAGATTACCTCCAAGAAAACCAGATGGCAGCACAGAGGAAATTATGAATGGGATCTCCCCTTCTGAAGCCAGTCAAACACCTGCCTTTGAAATGCATCTGGGAAAAACTAAGTAAGTGAAACTGTAGTGTGCATATTTGACTCAAATTAGTTATGTAATGAAGTAGTATATTTAGCTCCCATAGATTCATATGCTTTTATTTCACTTTTTGTTAATATATTCATTAAGTAAAAGTTTATAGTATCTGTTTTTCAATTGTGTCCCATATGGTTCCTTTTTACTTTCTCTACATGTACTATGTACATAGTGTATAGAGGAAGTATTATATTTCACCCAAAACTTTGATACTGAGATTTCACTGGAAATACACTAGTGTCCAAAAGTTAAGCATAATTCATTATTTTATCACCAAACTATCACAAGTGTATAAAAGTTAAAGCATAATGCAATATGTTGTTATCAGTGCATCACACTTGTTCTGGAATGCAATACAGTGAGCAGTAGCAGATAATTTTGATCTCGGGACAATTTTGACCTCTTTATGCATGTACAAAATTTGATGATCATTTCCATAGTGACAGTGATGATGCTGAGCAGTTAATATGGGGTGTGGTGACCCCTCATGGCTCACCGAACCTCGCAGCGCCGTGGCATACTCTCTATAAGGTGGTTCAAGAGCTCTGCAGGCAGCAGTTCCCATTCCTAACGTAGAGCACCTTGGACGTCGATAAGTGTCCTCGGTGGGGGCTGGCAGGCTGTAACTGTTTTCCTAATGCATCTTAGGCAAGCTCTGTAGGGTTCATAACTGGGGACATTGCTGCCAGTCCATGCACTGGATGGATATCTTCCCTCTCAAGATCGTTGTCCACCAGGTGGGCTCTATGTGGACATGCATTTTTGGCCATTAAAATGAAGTGTGGACCAACTGTACCTCTGAAAAGTCACAGGTGTAAATGCCCAGGTGTAAAAATCCTTAGCATGGTTTCCTTCGGAAGGGAGGTAAAGCTGTTGGTCCCGTGTCGTAGATTTACGGCACGTAAAAGAACCTCAAGCCTGATAGAGAGGCCTCTGAGCAAAATTAATCGGTCTTTCACCTCCAATTTAGAATGGGATGCTGAGAACCACAGCAGTTAAAGAGCATCCATAAATAACACACCATTTTTTCAAACACATGGACTTTTTTCCAAAAATACTTTTTTTTTTGGATTCAGAGGGACCCAAAACATGTATTTCTGGTGAAATCACAGTATCAAAATTTTTGGGTGCATTACAATACCTTCTCTACATACTATGTACATAGTACGAGTAGAAAAAGTAAAAATGGGAAATAGCAAGTTATGATGTGAAGCAGTGGAGTGTTGCCAGGGCAATGGGATTACAGTGGCAATCAAGCCACTAAAAAGCAGTGACGAGACATCCAAATGGTTGTAGCTTTTCATTATTCTGCAAATAGTGGGAATACTGATTAAACATAGTAAATCAAGTTTCCTTGTATAAACACTGCTTACCTTTCTTCTATGCATCACACGCCACTGTTGTAAATGATTTTCATGCAAGATTAATATAGATGATGGAACAAAGGGATTGGTTTATAAATGCAATAGTAGTTAGCACATTATCAGTCATTACTTACTTTGGCTCCATCTGTTTTGCAGATTCAATGAGTGTAACATCTAACTTTCCTAATTGTAAACCATTTTTTATGCAGGAGCTGATGAAGATGATGGGTCTAAGCACTTGGATGTTGTGGCTGGGTTGGTTTATAAATGCAATGATAATGAATGCACTGACTGTCACTATTATTGTAATTTGCCTGACAATTTCATTTATGCACAGTAGTGCAATATTGAGAAATATAAACCCATTCTTTATCTGGACATTCCTAATGCTATACTGTTCAGCAGGAGTCACATTCCTTTTTGCTGTGAGTTCTCTATTCTCTCGGCGTAAGTAGTTTTTTAAAACAATAATTCATTGAGATTAGTGCATTATATTGCAATAGTTAAGAAAACTCTTATGAGACGCCAGGACTGAGTTTTGAAAAATCTAAACTGGCTATCTGTTGCTTCAAGTTTTTAACTGATGTAGTTAATGTACATGTTTTAAATTATATTCCATAAGTATCTTGAAAAATATAAGCTTTTTAATTAAAGTGTGTGTGTGTATGTGTGTGCGTGCGTGCGTGTACTGAAAAGTTTTTATTTTAATTATTTTTCAGCAAGTGTGTAAGTCATGTTAAATTATTGGGAAAATGGTTAAATGGTTATGAAAAGTATTCAGCACTTAATTAAAAGCATCATGCTTTTCTATCATACATTTGGCAGCATTATAGGTACATCATTTTTCTAAACAGCTATTAGAAGGACTTTTTGTCCTAGTGAAATAAAATACACTAAGTATTCATTTTAGTTTGGTTCATTATCCAGCACATTGGTCAGGATGAGATCTGTTTTTTTCAGTCTTCAAATGTTAATGTATGAATATGCCAGATTGCAGAAACTGCCTTAGGTTATAGTAGAGTAGGAGAAAATGTAATGTAATTTATTTGCATCTAATAATCAATTTTACATAGATTTTGGACATATTTTCTAAATTATATACAATTACAGATTTCTACAATTGTTGTACACTTATAGCCCATTTAAATTATACAGACCTTTATTTATTAAATATTCTTTTAATTTATGTCTAAATATTTTTTGAAGCATTTACAACAGTTTGCAATAATAATAATAATAATAATAATAATTTATTATCTGTCATTAGGTAAATACATAAATTACAATAGACTTTGTCCTATATCCTGCTATAGAGCTTAGAAATTATATACTTATGGACTATGTACAAGACATAGACATTTGGCAATTCATTTTGATATTCATGTATACTATAGCATGGGTACTCTCGGCCATTTATACATTCTGTCTTTAAATATATTTAAACTATAATTTTTTATTTCAATGGGCAAGCTGTTATATAAATTGAACCAATGGTTTTATAAAATTTGGCTGTTTTCCGGAGTCTCTGAAAAGGCGTTGCTATATTGTTATTATTTCTTATTTGATATAAATGTATTTCATTTCTTTTTGTGTGCACATCTACATTTTATTTAATATAAACTAAAATATCATATACATAAAAGTTAGCAATTGTGATGGTAATCTATTAAAAAGCTTTTTACTTTCTGTACATGTACTATGTACATATTGTATAGAGAAGATATTGTATTGCACCCAAAAATTTGATACCAAGATTTCACCAGAAATGCATGTTTTGAGACTCCCTGAATCCAAAAAAAAAATTAGAAAAACATATGTATACATAGCTCAGAAACGAAAAGACCATTAAATACTGCGACGATTGTGTTCGCCACCTTGTTTGCTTCTGTCTGCTACTACAATATATTGATCTGGCCCTCTGTGCCATTCGTCTTTCAAGAGTTGGCAGCTGTGCACACAGCCGTTTCTCCCCACTCTACCTACCCTTCTGCTTCGCTGAGCTGGTCGCCTAAAGGAGGATTGACTCAAACTACATGCTCAGGTCTGAGCAGTCATCAGTGATGGTTGCTATCTCCAGCTGGCTCCCTCGGTAGCCATATTGCAAGGATTTGATGCCAAGAAATGCTGTACATAATAATTGGGTGAGAACATTACAAAGAGGCATTGTAATTTATTTGAGCATGGGTCTAATCTATTGTAATGTATGCATGTTATATTGTACATATGTAGAAGTGCCTTAAGCACACACAAATAAATTTATTTGTGGATCCGGTTTAGCAACTTTTGTTTAAACGCTTTGTCCTTTGACAGGTGGTTAGATAAATTTTGTGACTTGAGTGACCAGGGATTACATTTGGATGATGTGTATGGCCATAGTTGTCCCATGGTAAAGAGAAAGGCATCCTCTCTTGTATATCATCATCATCAAGGGTTTTCAGATTATTTATTATATTGTTATTGGTATAAATGCGAGTCTAGCAAATAAAGAAATTGTTTTAGTGTGTTCTGCTTCTAATGTTTTAGTGATACAGTTGTAACCAGTTTAAAACCATACAGTTTAGTTAAGGATGTTAAAAATAATGGGCAACTTGCTAATGAAAATCTCTTAATGGCTGATTTTAAAGTAAATGGTATCAAAGCTTTAATAGTAATTTATCGTTAACTTATTCAATTTGTTATTTGTTTAATAATTACTACATTTTGCCAAGCCATTATTTCTCTTGATCACAAGATATAATGATTTACATATTCAATTATTACAATTTGATAATTTTCTATAGAATTAAATATTGCCCAACTGTACCTGGTTACTTGAAAAAAGTATTGTTAATGAAAGTGATTTCCAGACTTCTCAATTAGCAAAGGTAGTCAGACTTGATCCAGGCCAGATTATTTTAAGATGTTTTTCATATATTTTATTTAGAACTGCCCTGCTCTGCCCTAGTTAGAAGAAGGGCGGTTGAAAGGTAGGAAACACAGGCAGTGGGTAGTAATACCAAACTTGGTATTTAAGATGCAACATAGAGATTTTCAAGAAAATCCCCCCACCCCCAGCTACAAGAAACATTTTTTGAAAATTTTAATTTTCTCAAAAATGGCTCTAACAATTTTGTTTAAAATACCTTATATTTAAGATATTTTTATGACAAACGAAATGTATATCTTGGATTTTCTGGGAATAGCCTCTGAATAATACTCACTATAGTCGTGGGTACCCATTTTTACTTGCTAATTACTAATGGAATCCAGTAAAATGTGTGACCGATGTAATCCTAAGTGAATTTAATTCAGGTTTTAACTTCATAATCCCTCGGCCAGGCTTTGTAGTTTAGGTGTAGCAATGTTGACAGCACAAGAATAGCAGAAGCAATATTCCCATATTACCACAGGTGTGATCAAGCCCATACATGCCTAGCTGCGCAGACCAGATAAAGTGTCGTAATATGAAGAAATCTGGTGGAAGGCAAGATACTCCCTAGGTGCGTGCAATACATATGTTGTAATGGGAAAACAGTGAAATTTAAAACAGCTATAATCACATGATAAGGATACCTGAGTAGGAAATAATAATATCGACAACACGTTCTTTATGATAGTCAGCATCTATGCACAGGGATTAGACCTTGAATGTCCTGTTGGAAGTTGAATAAAATCTCTTCATTGACTAGATGGAGTTTCATTTCACAACTGAGCAAAACAGAAGTAAGTATCATTGAACTTGAATATTGCATACCTGCATTTAAAGTGTTTTACGTACAGGATGTAAGCATCACAGAGAGCATAATTCAGCTTTAATTCCGTTTTCTCAGTTTCTTCTCAGTGATTCCATGTATACTTTCTTCTTTTTACTTTAATGCACAAAGTCATCAACAAGAATTATAAAGAGGGTTTGTTAAGAGTGACTGCAGTAAAGTGGTCAAAATGTTGAATTAAAAATGAAAAATATGCTGGGTTCGATTCTAGCTGATAAGCTATTCTTATTCCCCACCTGCCTGGATATATGAATGCGATACTGAATGTGTGTTAGGTTAATCAAGAAGTACATTTTTAATACACACCTCACATTTAAGTAGTCGTTATAGAAGGTCAAAGTGGTAATACGATGATATTACCTAAGGTGGCATGTAAATAAATAAAAACAAATAAATAAAATGATACAGCCGAAAAAAAACATATGCAATACTAGATTTTCAGAGATTGTATGCACAGTATAAAAATAAAATAAACGTGAAATTAGGTACCTGTATTCCTCTTCAGTAAACTATATTCAAGACGTTAAGTAAACGTTTTCTATCAGTATTTGTGGTATATTTGAGTTAGATATGTGCACAACAGGAGAGTATGGTCTGTACTTTCTGAAATAATTTATAAACAAATCTAAAATTAGAATCGGTTATTACTTACACTTTTTATGTTCTAACACTTTTGCAAAATTCCTTTTTGCACCCTGTGGGGTCGTGTTTCAGTCCGAAATTACAGATTTGAAAAATTAACTTAATCAAGATTCTGATTTTTTTTTTATTTAGGACAGATTATAATATTTAATCTAATATTTTAACACTGCCTTCTATTACTTATAAAAAATACACAAAATAGTTATAAGAATGAAATTAGCATTCTCATTACCTTTGTTAGATAACAAGGGAAACTAAATACTGAAGGAACTGTGTCAGGGTTTAGCATCATCTTGTCTTTATGCTCATGGAAACAATTTTTCACAAAATGCATTGAGTATAGCCTGTGATATTGATGGCACAAATTTGTTACATTTCACAGCAGCTGACGACTTAGTCAATAATTCTAGTTTATGTATTAGGAACCCAAAATAAATTATCATTAGCTTAGTGAAACCCACAAGAATAATTGTAATGAACTTGGAACACAAATGTTACAATTTATTCTTACGCTGTTTCTTCGTGTAAAGCCTAACTCCCATACATAGGTCATTTGTCTGGTAAACTAAGTAGAATTATGGGCAAATACGATATCAAGACAATACACAAACCGCCCAATAAAATACAAAATATGTTAAGACAGGTCAAAGATTCCCTCGGCCTCAAGACTCCCATGCTATACCGCATCCCATGTGAATGTGGTAGAGCCTACATCAGTCAGACAGGAAGAATAATCGAACAAAGATGCAAAGAGCATGAGTGCTACATCCGCCTGATGTATCCAGAAAAATCTGGTCTTGCAGAGCACTGCATCCAAGAAGGACACAGACCGAGACTGGGCGACACAACCACCATGTTCAAATCTTCAAGCTATTGGGACCACTCCATCAAAGAAGCCATAGCTATTAAATACGAAGAAAATAATATCAACAAGGACAGTGGCTTGCAGGTGAATGGCATTTGGAGTTCGGTGCTCAGCAAACATGCACAAAGATTTGCAAAACTGCCAAAAGCTAGCCCTGGTTTTAATACAGGCTCACATCTGGCGGCGGACCAATCAGAGAGGTCCGTCTCGGTAACGGACGTCATTGGTGCCCAGTCAGTGCCTCCCATGCAGTCGCCAGGCCAATCACAGACCGGCATTGGGCCCAACTGACTATAAATAAAGGCGGACCCGGCGTTTCTACATCATTCCCTGAAGATGAGAGCGACATTAGCTCTTGAAAGCTTGGAAATCCTTCCAGAATTGACCTGGCTGATAGCCCGAGAAAAGTTCTTTTCATATCGCCGCCAGGAAAGCTTCAAATCATTGTGTATACTTATCTAAAAGTGATGACAATAAAAACCCTGTAATTTAGGTACTGAGTTCTTCACATTTATCTTATTTGTAAATATTTTTAATGTAAGTTTAGGACTTCCAATGCGTGATTTATCTAATTAAAATCTATGAAGGGTATATCATAGAAATTTTAATAATTGATATATAGGTGGTCTTTTTTGTTTTTAAGAATGTATTATTCAAATAAAACATTTTAAGTTTGTATATTTATTTCCAGCTACTCTTGCACAGAATATTGGGCTCCTTTTATGGTTCCTCTCATACCTCCTCACAACATGGTTGATGACAGCAGAAGTTTCTTTTGGAATCAAACTTCTCACAGCGCTTCTACCAAATTTTGCACTTACTATGGGCTTTTATAAATTTATCTCATATGCAGCTCTAGGTAAGATTTCCTTTAAACATCATGACTTACCATAAAATAACAGTATGTGTTTATGATTTATCATGTTAACTAAGTTGACAGCTGGATTTTGGAGGATAATGGTACAGGTTTGTGTGTGTGTGTGTGTGTGTGTGTGTGTGATGATGGAGGAGATTCTGCACTGCATCATTGGCTTATTGTACATCAGACTCTAGGAGGATAGGATGAGATGAGTATAATTTCAAAAGGCAGCCAGAACCGGAGGAGGAGCCACCATGAAGGGTCCCTACAGTTTCCAAGAAGTTCCTCTTGATGCGAGGAACACTGAGAGCTTGTGCCCCAGGTCTGACCAAACTCCCTGAGTTTATAGACAACTTCCAACACCATCCCACTGCCAAGAGCTGTATTTCCAGAGTACAGTCACCTCCACAGAAGGGTACCACTACCGCAATCCTCGCTTACACATCCCTGAAAGAAATCAGATGAAATGGAGGAAAAGAAGTTTGTGGGAATGAAGAAACCTCCCCAGCATTTACCTAATGACCGGGGAAAACCCCCCAGAAAAACCCATGGATTAGAGAGTTTGGCTGCAGGGAACCGATCCCATGACCTCCCTAATGCCAGTCTTAGATGAAATGCCTGAGTTACCTAGCTTAGTTGCTGCATGATATGCTATTAATGTTTTGTTTATCTGGGTTACAAAATACATCATCATAGATCACCTAAAGGACATATGATTTTAGTATGGTATGTATAATTAGAAGCTTCCATACTCAAACTGGCATGTTGTTAAAATAAACACAACTCTTTGTTTTTGGCTTTTCAGGGTGTTATCACTTGGAGGTTTTATCATAGGGCCTAATGTTATGAGTAATGAATATGCTAAGCATTCTGTATGGCTGTTCGAAAATGATTGAAATAAGGGATTTTAAAGAGCAATAGTTTGCTGTTGACATAGACGGTTTTAAATTGTTATATTTTTCAACATAAATATGTATCATATAGGAAGTTTAGCATGATAATGCATAGGAAGAGGGCAACTTTTAGGCTCCAAAAATCTCATGTTTGCTCTGACAGTCACATAGGAGGTTTTTCATCAGCAGCCAACCCAGGTGGCTCAGTTGGTTAGGCACTGACCTTCTGATCCCAGCTTCACAGATTAAAACCTAGCCCAGGCTGATGGTTTTTAAGTATGCTGAAAAGCAACAGCCCCATGACACTAGATTTACTGGCATGTAATAGAACTCCTGTGGCATAAAATTCTTGTTACCATGGTTCTGACATGATCCTGGCATTTGAAAGTGTTGTTAACAAACAAATAATTTTTAGAAGTTCTTTAGAGTTGAATCATAATAACTCTACAACATCACTAACATAATTTTTACTTGGACATGATTCAGAGTGTGTGTGTGTTTTATCTTCAGCAGACTCCGACTGATGCAGTATTTCCTCCAGTGGTTTTTTTAAGTGTTCAGCTTTGTGCTTTTGTTATGTATTTCCACAGAGTGCTGTGTGGCAGTAAATCAAAATTCATTCAGTTGTTTTGGTTCTTTATGATGTGGATATTCTTCCAAACATCCAACTCTGCTGCTTATCTTCAGGTTTTATAAGTGTTGTTGGTTCACATTGCATTGGACCAAGTACATACAAGAATAAAAAGAAAAAATCCACAACAAAAAATCATAAAATCCTTAATCCAAAAACCAGTTGTTTACACAAAATCAGACAAAGGCAACCAAATAGTAATACTGGACCAATAAGACTACAACCAAAGTATAGAATCCTTGCTAAACATTCCGGAATATCAAGAAATATCCAGTCCACTAAATAAAAGTATAAAGATTTTACAAGAAACATAAGCAAATTGCAAAACCATAACAGAAAAAGAGAAATCCAAATTAAAGCCAGATTTACCAACCTTACCCAGATTGTATGCCCTACCAAAAACACACAAACCTGGCAACAAAATGAGACCCATAGTAGATAATATCAATGCATCCACATATAAACTCTCCAAATGGCTCACACAAAAATTCAACTCCTTCCCAAAATTCAATAGTAAAAGTGCATCAAATTCATTGGACCTGATTAATCACCTGAAAGATTTCAGTGTTTCACCTAAAGATAAGATAGTATCCTTGGATGTCACCTCCCTTTTCCCCAGCATACCCATGGACGAACTCCAAAAATCTCTGAAAACCTGGCTACAAAGCATAAACATACCAACAGAAGAAATAGAAGATCTTGTCCAGTTAACCAATTTATGTGTAAAACAGAACTACTTCACATTGAAGAATAAATGCTACCAACAAACATCAGAACTAACAATGGGGAATCCTCTTTCACCATTCCTAGCCAACCTATACATGAAATTTTGATATACACATCACTGAGGCATTCCCACATATATACAAAAAATGGTATAGGTATGTAGATGACATCATTGCCATAGTTCCAGAAAAACTCATAAATGATGCACTCAAACTTCTTAACTTGCAAAACAAGTCCATTCAGTTCACTATTGAGACCGAACAGGAAGGAGTCCTACCATTCCTAGACATCAGAATAATAAGAACAGAAAAACATAGCCTGACATTTGGAATATATAGAAAATCCACCAATACAGATAACCACATAAAGTTTGATAGCTACAACCCTACAACACACAAATATGCAGTCCTGAACAGTTTAATATATAGATTAGTACACATTCCCATGGAGATGAATGAATACCAAAAAGAATACCTACAGATACTCCAAACAGCTACCAACAATGGTTTCCAAAAAAGTGCAGTAGACAAGAGAATACATAAATACAAAAAAACTGAACCGCATAACACACACAACCACCCTACAGAACCTCAGTGACCAACCTCAATTCAGAAAATTCACCTATCATCCTTGGGCACACAACAAACTTCAGAAAATATTCTTAGCTCCAAAAAACAACTACAGCATTCAGAAACTGCTGTGCAGAAATTTAAAAGATCCTATCTCTGCAGACAAAATACCGGGAATCTATGAAATTAAATGCTCAGACTGTAATCTGGTTTATATTGGAAGGACAAAGAGAAGTTTGGAGAGCAGATTAAAGGAACACATGAGAAACCTAAAATACAAACAAATAGAAAAATCAGCAGTTGCCTATCATTTTTGGACATCAGGACACGAAATCACACCGAATATAAAACTGTTAAAACCAGCTTATAAACCCACAGAATTAGATGTCTGGGAAGATCTACAGCATGAAGAAAAAGAGCCATATCATGAATTTTGATTTACCACCATACAGCAACCTCTGGAAGTTCATAGATCCAGCAACAGATGCCTCCACAATTAATACACCACCACCCCTATTGTTGACGCCAACGAAGAAAGATTTAGTCAGAATTAAGGGTTGAAAATGGGAACAAGTGTTACCCGAAACCAGTCCCCAGTAAGTAAAAATAAGTGATGTTTGTGTTACAAAAACCGACTTAAATTCTTTTATTTTTTATTTAATCATATCACTGTCACAAGCTTCTATGCATATTTGCAAGTTTTGAATTCTTCAGGTGATTTTGAACAATATTGGAGAACCACCCAAAACCTTTTGTGTTATTTTCTGTATAATATAGAGATCCTTCTTTAGTTCTTAATAGATATTGTTGTATGTACATGCAGGACTCAACCACTAAATCTTGACAATCTATTTTCTCCTGCAAAATTGTCAATTTATGTGAACTGTAGCTTAAGCTGTCAGCTCAAAATACTTGATATGTGCTTTTATTTTCCTTATTAAATGGCTTCAGCCAAAACAGGGTTGTAGGAAAACAGTGTGCCCAAAGCATAATACATGAATTATAGTTAACACTAAATGATTGATTTCATAATTTATTATTTACATATAAAAAAGTAATGTTTTCAGTTTAGCATATTATAGAGTGGGAAAAGTAATTCTCTGTGTGGAATGTTACCAGATATTCTAGCTCACCATAATGAGCTATGTTCTAAACGCAGCTCTGAGAAGAAGCTTTCCAGTTTTGGTAGTTCCAAGAACTAAAGTTCAATATCAATTCCAAAACATGCCTCGAGTCCAAAACTACCATTCAAAGCTTTTTACAAGGCTCTCTAGATGAGTATTGAGACAGCAAATAATGAATACTTATATTTTTATCCCACTTTCTCCCTTGCACTGTATGGAACATTCCAACCTCTGCAACCCTCCTGGGGTATCCAAGGCACCAAATTTCTGACGCTGCAGATAACTCCTCTTCATATGCTGCAACACCTTTTTCAGAGCTAGAAATTTGGTGACCTTGAAGTTGATTTTTCACTATAGGGAACATGAAATCACTTGGTGGATGAGTCAATAGTTTTGCCTCAGTTCCTTGCAGAAACTCCATTGTTAGTTAGCATTATGAGCTGATGCATTGCCATGATGTAACAAAATACCCCTTAGCCCTGTCTTTGGATGCTTTTTTTTTTTTTAAATTTATATAGCCTCCTTTAACATCTAAGGTCATATCGGGGGCTTCAAATTAGAAACAACTCGTCTGTAGGTTTAAACCATTTTATTTCCTAAAACACGCACACATTCACTCTCACATAAATACTTCCAGACTCTGTGGGGGATAAGGAATAATTCTGGTTAAAGAAAAATTCCCCGCCCCATCCGGGAATCGAACCCGGGTCCTCCGGGTGAGAAGTCAGCTCGCTAACCACTCGAAAACGGAGGCAGTCTTTGGATGCTTTTCTTGGATTTTTTAAAACATTTTCAGAAGGTAAAATTCTGTGTACTATTTAACAGTAACAGTTTTCTGATTTTTGAGCACAACTGTTGCCAGTTGTGGGGAAGAAAGAAGCAATAATTTCTGTTTGGCACTCCTTGCTCTCTTGACCTTGACAGGTGGTTTGTCATTTGGGAACTCCCAAATGGAAGACTGACATTTTGTTTCTGGGTCAAACTGATATATCCATGTTTTGTCATACATAATAATATCAGAACACAGCAAAACTTTCCACAGTTATAAATCTTTACAGCATTTCTTTGCAAAATTCCACCCTATGGAGCTTCTGTGCTTATGGGAGAGCCATCTTGAAGAATTTTATATACATAAGTGTGTGTGTATGTGTGTGTGTTCATGAAGGATGGTTGAAACACTTGTTGAACTAATTGCTATGCCAGCTCAGTGTCCTTGTAGGCTAGTCATAGATCTTTCCTAATCATTGTTTCCACAGTAGTGATGTTTTTCTCAGTTACTACTGTTGTTGATCTGCCACTCTTCTCTTCATCTTTAAGAATTTATTGTCCTCTATTGAATTCTCTAAACCAGTGGAATACAAAGGCAAATGATGGAGAATAGTCCCCAAAAGTCCCCCTCAAATGCTCAAGTGACTGCAGTTCATTTAAGCCACTTTTAAAATGTTACCAGATTATTGCATGAAAATGCTCTATCTGAATCTCCATTGCATTTGCAAGAATGTTCACACTTTCCAGATTTCAAATATAAAGTAAGGGTAAATGAATGAAGTAATAATTGCATTACTAATGAGTCAGCTGTTTCGATTTAGCAACAATGTTTACCTCAAAGGTAGCCAATATTCCATGTGTCAGTACTTATCTAGTAACCCTTGTATACTTAACTGGAGTTCTGAAACACCCAATCACAATTTTGTAACAAAGAATATTTGTCAACATAATGAGATAGATACTCATGTGTTTACATACCTAATACATTGCATAAGTGATTTAAAATATGTACATATAATAGAAATTGTAAGACTAAATGTAGCTTATTTTACCATCATTTAGGTCAAGAACTCAATTGGCATGATCTATTTGAAGAAGATGAAGCTGTGGGCTATGTTTTTATTATGCTAATAGTGGATTGTATTGTTTATACATTGGTGACTTTTTATGTTGATGCAATCATGCCAGGAAAATATGGACTAGCAAAACCTGTATACTTCATATTTATGGTGAGTCAAGCCATTCAGTTTTGTGAATGACAAAGAATGTTGCAATGTTTAAAAGTAGATCTAAACTGATAATATGGTGAGCTCCTGTTCTAGCTCATGTTCTGTTTGCTTAATGAAATAAAAGTATAAGTGACTAGAATTATTTGAGGCATTGGTTTACACTCAAGAAAACTTGTGTAATTTTCATGTTTGAAACAAAAGTAGTAGTTATACCACCACCACTCCCACTCCCATCTCCTATCTCCTACCCTTAACAACAATAATAAAGGTGATGCTATAATTATCATGGATATTATGCTATTATTTGCCTACTCTGTCATCATCACTGCTATCATAATTATCATCATCATCATTATCATCATCATTAGTAGGCTTAGATATGCTCATATGAAGAGCCACACATGACTTTATACCGGTTCATATTATTATTATTATTATTATCATCATCATCGTCATCATTGTTATCATCATTATTCATTTTGATGAAGTCATGAATTTGCATAAAAAATCTTATGGTGAACTTACACATGCACACATATTTTGGTTTTTAGAGTGTTCTTGCATCTTTGATTAATGTGACAGAAGAAAGCCAGAAAATGTGCCTAATCTGAAGCAGGACATTATTAAAGCTGTGTCAAAAGTTATTCAAAGCTGTGGTGAAATTAAAAAAAAACGAAAGAAAAAACAAGAGTACTGGATATACATTGTGTGTGTATGTGTGTGTGTATATATATATACACTGCCAGTCTAAAGTTTTTGGACATATGTATATATATAAACATATAGCAAAATAAAATTTAATCCATTGGAAATGAAGGTGTGAATGAACTTAACAAACATACCAAGAATGGACTGTTGTTAATCGAGTGAGACAAAACTGACAAAATTGATATCACCTACAAAAACATGAACGAAAAATGTGGAGAAGAGTTGGCAGTATGCTCAAAAAAATTTTGGGACCCAAAAATTATCATCTTTAATGCTACAGATTGTAGTAATGTTACATCATTTCCACCCAGGTGCCATGTAATCTGACTAAATTATGCCAACTTAAGAATGGAAAATTGCTATGACCACAATTAAACAATGGAAGTTAATCTGAGCAGTTGTATGTGGGAAGGGGAAGTTGTGTGATTAATGAGGAATGAAAATGGAGCATAGTATATTTAAAAAGACAATGGGTTGAATAATTCCTTTTAACTCATTTTATTTTAGATGTTAATTACTATTCATCTGCATTTAAAATCAAGCGCTAATCCCCACAAGTTGGTGAGATTCAAGTTCATTAATATCAGATTGTGAAAGCGCAACATTTGTCAAACATGCTGCCACCTTAAATCTCTTAGCCACTGGCCTTGGATCAGATGAGTGAGGGGTGTTACAATGTTTAATCCTGCACTATTGCTTGAATTAAATAAAGGTCTCCTATCATTTATCTTAGGAAACTGACCCCATCGTCCTAACAATTTGTTTTACATTGTCTTTGATTCTGATTCAGCTAGCCACAAATGTCTCTTGAATGAAGTAGAAAAGGCTCCAGTTACACTATTTTCAGAAATAATACCTTAATGCTTCCACAAAAAAAAAAAACCTCTCAGTCCTTTGTTGATTCTCTTTTTACCCTTTGTTACAGCATAAGCTTTCTCACATATCTGTTCATCAAAATCATGTGTATTAATTTACTTAATAGAGCATTGTCAACCAACTGAAAAATACGGTCCCTGCTAACCCCACATTACTGACATTATACTGCTTGCCAAAAGTAAACAAACTAGACAACAGCATGAGACCCATCATCAATGGCATCAACTCACATATCTACCACATTGCTAAGTGGTTAGTTTACAAACTAAAGTCTTGCAACAAGTTTGAAAGTTTGGGAAGAGAGAATTCTTTAGACTTGATAAACCACCTATAGATCTACAATATTCAGAAAACCAATATTGGTATCCTTTGACATCAAAGCACTTTTCATAAGTTTTCTGATAAATGAAATACCTACTCCCCTCAAGAAATGGCTAATTATGACCACAGCAGAACTCCAGATATCATTAATTTGACAGAATTATGCATAAGACAACTTCTTCACTTTCAATAAAAAATTCTATTACCAACCAAAAGGCGTAGCAAGAGAGAGCCTACTGCTACACAGTTTGGCAGACCTAAACTTGAGCCACCTCAAAGGCCACATATTAAAGGTCTTCCCCCAAATTTACAAGTTTTGGTTAAGATATGTATATATATATATATATTTGCTATCATCCCCCAGATGCTGACAGAATATTCTCTGAAACTTTTGAATCTACAGGACAGCAACATTAAATTTACAATAGAAGGAGAAGAAAACACCTTACCCTTTCTGAATCTCAAAGTAATTAGACATCAAGTTAGTTTCATAAAAGACCTACAAATGTAAATAATTTCATTAAGAAAAATGAATGCAACTCAGCTTCACATCAGCTGCCTTCTGAAGTTTGATCCACCATTTGCATAATGCCCCATTGAGTAAAGAGGAGTTTGTTAAAGCAGTTCCTAGAAACAGCAGTGATAAATGGTTTCAACACTTATGGGGAACTACAACTATTGGAAAAAGAAAGCAAAAACTTTAGAAAATGTTGCAAACTACCACATTAACTATTATCAAATACAGTCTGGATGTACAGAAAATTCACCTACCATCATTGGGCTTTCAGAAAACTTGAATGAATATTCAACAAATTAAATATAGACTAGCTCCACAAAACAAACTCTGTCTAAACAATTTGCTAAGCAAACTACTTAAAAATGCAATTCTAAATACATAAAAATCCGGGATTTATCAGGTCAGTCCTGAAAGATTGTGAAAAATGCTACATAGGCAAAACATAAAGAAAACTTGGAAATTAGACAGAGGAACATTAGAAATATAAAAGTAAAGCAAACAGACAAATCCGTGGTATCATACCATTTTTGGACAGATAACCACAACATTGGTCAAAATATAAAACTTAAAACCACTTACATCACAAATAGAATTGGACATTTGGGGTAAAATACATATCAAAAATAGCTACAATTTAACCATTTTTGAAATCCACCAATGAATGAAGTGTTAAAACTTTATGCCCCTAATACCAGATGGCAATAGGATTGATTACAGCAGGAAGAAGAGGAAGAAGAAGCAAAAAGGAAGGAGTTTCAGTAACCGAAATCCTGAAGTTGAGGACAAATGTCCTTGAGACACATCCCCAACCAGGCATCCCTTTCCATCTTCCAGGCTACAACTGCCTCAGGGTGGATTGAGTGGATCACTGAGGAGGTGGCACAGCTTCTTGAGGAATAGAGTTGTCCATTGATGCATCCAGCTCCCGCCTCTTCAAACCATAGAAGCCACAGCAGTCTGAGTTGGCCTTGGCGGTACAGAAATTCTACTGGTGTCTGTAAACCACCACCAAAGGAAATTTGTATGAAACGATTACCTTTCCATCCTTGCCCTACATCCTCGTGTCATTTTGGCTTGGGACTTCAATGCCAAACATTCGCGTTGGCATTCCAGCCCCCAGGTGGATGCTCGAGGCAAAGTATGATAGATGCAGACCCTCATCTCAGAGCAGAGAGCCCCTGGCAACCCACACACCATCCATGAGGTCAGGGATGAGCAACCGTTATTGACTTCCTGATAATCAAGCACTTCCTAATCATGCATCTGTCATTTTAATCAATGCACACATTCCGATCATAACTCTGTGATAGCCGAGGTTAACATACAGGTTGTCATCATGCCCGTTCGCGATGTCGATTTGGGAATGCGTCAAGAGTTTGCATCAATGACTCCATCCAGTTGAAACTTAGGATCACAGACATTCCATCCTGCGGTATCATTCTTCATATCCATCATGGTGCATATTGTCCATAACCTTACTAATCACATCCCATCTCTAAGGCATCCTTTTCCTTGGAACTCCATCTTCTCATCAGCCGTTCCTGGGCAGCTCAGAGACTTTACCAGCGTCACTGCACACCACATAATCGAGTGCTCATGAGGCATTTACGCCAAGAGGTCTAGACCCGCTTACGTGAGCACAGGGTGCGAGCATGGGAGGAGACAATGGTCTGCCTGAGACTCGAGGATAGCGACATGTGGAGGACTGCCAAAATTCTCTGGCACCATGGAGGTCAAATTACCTCCCATCTCCAAGGCACCCAAGGCCTGGCATATGACCCCCCAAGCCAAAGCAGATATTTTCATTATTCCCAAAAGGACTATGAGACCGCGAGATGACCACCAGGATGTAGACTTCTCTGACTATGCTCATCGGGAGGTGCGTCGATACCTTCAACATCCCCCAGATGAGGCGGATTGACTTCCTGTCATCAGACCAAGCAAACTCCAAGGCACATTCTGGCATCTCAACCTCAACAAGG
The DNA here is from genome assembly GCA_030762935.1 of Hymenopus coronatus. Taxonomy (NCBI): domain Eukaryota; kingdom Metazoa; phylum Arthropoda; class Insecta; order Mantodea; family Hymenopodidae; genus Hymenopus; species Hymenopus coronatus. The sequence continues at coordinate 46,421,759 of CM060884.1, read as the reverse complement.
TAGTGGGGCCTTACGGGCTCACACCCATCATGCTTCGCTGCCTTCCCTTCAAGGCTGTCCTCTTTCTGACCAAGGTCTTCAACTTGTGCCTCACCTTGTGCCACTTTCCATGCGAGTGGAGGGAGGTCTGGGTGATATGAATTTTGAAGCCAGGGGAAGATCCAGTCCATTTATCTACATTATGCTAATCAAAATATACATTAGCAGAACTGATCTTATTACTTGCTTACTTGTAAGTAGAAGGGAAGTAAGAGAATACATTAGGCTAAAGTGATACTCAAATCTTTTAAAAGCTGCTCGCTATGTGAAACAATTGAAGTTCCGTTTGCTTTGCATGGCCCCATTTGAGAAAAGAACCTAGTTCAAAATTGAAACCAATAACAAGGAATATCTTGAACACACCTGTTGCTCAAGAAAAACGTTTATGACATAAATTATGTGTTTTTTCAAGATCTAAATTTTCTGTGAAGTAAGTTTTTGTCTATCTTAAGGTTTAACTCTTATGCAAAATTCTGCAAAACTCATCCAGAATAAAGAGGTCTTCAGAAGCTATTCCCAGAAAATTTAAAATATACATTTTATTTGTGATGCAAATATCTTTAATATACAGTATTTTAATGAAAATTGTTTGAACCAGGTTTGAGAAAATCAAAATGTTTGCACGGATTTCAACCTAATGGCAACCAGCTTTTAAGAGATTTGACATTTGTGTATTCCCTTATTTTCCCTCTACTTATAAGGAAGCAAGTAATTAAGAAAATTGCTACTAATGTTTATCTCGATTATCATTAAGTAAATAGAAGAATATGCTTTTTTAACAATAATTTGTTACAGATGTAGAGAAAGTCATGTGAATGGAATACATCAGATCTTTTAGAAAAATGTTTGGGTGTGTGTCTGTATGTTTGTTGTGTAGCTCATAAACAAAAAGTCTGCTAAATACCAAACTTAATATTTAAGTTCAATCTTCCAAGGATGCGACACAAAGATTTTCAAGAAAATCTCCTCACCCCCCCAGCTACCCTTTACATGGAAACATTTTCGAAAACGTTGATTTTATGAAAACTGGCTATAACGGTTTTGATTAAAATATTGTATATAAAAGATATAAAGACACAACAAATAAAATGTATATCTTGAATTTTCTGGGAAAAGCCTCTGAAGGCATCTCTATTCTGGATGAATTTTGCAGAATTTTGCATAACTGCTAAACCATAAGAGATAGACAAAAGCTTACTTAAGAAAAAATGTAGAGCTTTTTAAACACTCAATTTATGTTATATACATTTTTTTTCATGGAGTTGACAATTTTTGAGATATTCCTTGTTATTGGTTTAAAATACTTCTACTTTTCTCATACAGGAATTTGTCAACTCCTGGCCATACACACAAAGGAAAATCAATCACATAGCAACCAGCTTTTAAAATATTTTAACCTATGGTACTACCTTATTTCCCTCCTACTTACAAGGAAACAAGTAATAAGACCATTTCTGGTAATTTTTTCTGAATTAGCGAGAAATAAATAAAAGAATAAACTTTCTAATAATAATTTGTTGCAGAGGTAGAGAAAGTTATGTGAATTGAACACATCAGAATTTTTTTTTTCTTTGTTTTCAGCCTTAGAGAAGGATAGTATGCTAATCAAAACTTTAAATATTACAATTTCTTTACAGCCATCATTTTGGGGCATTAGAAGAGTGGACAACACAGGATTAAAGGATGCTGATATAGACAAAGATATGGTTCTGGAACCTCCATCAGAAAGCTTAATACCAGGAATTCAAATAAGAAATCTCCACAAGGTTTATTATGATTCTTTTGGAAAAAACCCAAAAGTTGCTGTTGCTCAAGTTAACCTTGACATGTATAATGGTGAAATAACGGCACTTCTTGGCCATAATGGTGCTGGGAAGACAACCATAATGTTATTATTAACTGGTAATTAAGTGTTGCCTTTTTACACGCTTGTACTGTGCTGTGTAGGGTATTTCCTGATGTTAAATAGTATTTGTAATGCAGTAAATTGATTTTAGTTCTAATTTTTTGGGTAAAATTTTGATTTATAAATATTCGAATTATATTTTTATGAGAGTTCATTTTCTATAATTATATCAAATGTCTCCCCCCTCCGCTCTCTCTCTCTCTCTCTCTCTCTCTCTCTCTCTCTCTCTCTCTCTCTATATATATATATATATATATATATATATGGGGGAGGGGGTAAAAGAGTCATAAAAGACAGACACACACACACACACACATAAATATATAATCATTTTTTATAAAAAGGTGTGTCTGTGTGTGTCATAAACCAAAAACGATAAGTGGTTAAATACTAAACTTGGTATTTAAGTAATACATCTCCCAAGGATGTGACATGAAGATTTTTAAGAAAATCTCCCACTCCAAACCATTCTTTTCATGGAACATTTTTCCAAAATTTTGACCTTATCAAAAATGACCAACAATTTAGATTAAGGTGAGACAGTAAGCCAAAAATTGAAAAAAAATGTGTTTATTTGCTTTTTGCATAATTAAATAGTCCACACGTTTCTGCACATTTTAGTATGTCATTTAGTCATTAACTGCAAATTTAAGTACATTTAAATGAATTTTAAAAATATAGTGACACCTTCATTTATTAGGTCACTTAGCATTCCATTTACACATTTTTAATAAGTCTAGAACTATTGTGCCTAGGAAATTGCGAAATGGCTTGTTTTTTAGATGATTTCTGCTGTTTGTGTTGGCATGACTGCTGTCTTCATTATTCTATTATTCTTGGAAGTATCAATTCCCTTGAATTTGTTATTCTATGGCTTGAGTTATGTTTGTAAACAAATATGTTTGTGACTGAAAGTGTACTTGATGACAAAACCTAAAGGTATTTTGAAGAAACGTCAGAACAAGGGTAATCAATTCTACAAAACAGTGTCCTTGCCTGGAGAAGGCAATGAAAATAATGATACTCAACCATGTGGCACTCCACCATGTGCAACTCTTCCAAGTGCTTTTAAGAGGAAGTTACAAACAACTTCAAAGTTGTTTTTCTTACAATTACATTTTTTTTTTAAACATTTACCCTATTTTCTCAGGAAGTATTCAAGATATATTCATGAAACTTTCACAGGAAAGCTGTGGATCTACAAACACAGTAATTTATGTATTGAGCTCCACGTAATGATTATTTTTATATTAAAAGATTAAGAAAAATATAACGGATAAGAAAAAAAATTATAAATTGCTTCAGACTGTGAATACAAACTTCATTGTAGATCACTGCTCTCCACAAGGACTACATAACATGCTGTAACATTTTCATGTATGTGCATTTAATAGTTTCAGAGAAAATGGGTCATTTAGTTGTACAATTTAACATGGGTAAGATAGAGTATACTATCTCACCCTAAAATATCATATGTGTAAGATATTGAGACTCTGCCTTGCGGCCATAAATCTGCACAAGTGTGTGCGGCTTACTTCGGAAGTCATAGCTCATTGTTTCCATGTATTGTTACACCTGCATGTGGGCACTTGAGCCATCAACCAGTCTTTTACATAAAACTGCGATTGTCTCACCTGCGTAAATTTGCTACACTTTTGGTGATTTGCATGTGCGACTGCTCTGGAAGTTTATTGCCACATGATCAACGTATAACATTGAGGGAACAAGCCAGTAGAATGAGTTTCAATGGGAAATTTGGAGCCTATAGCAGTAGTTGCCGCAGCCAGCACCAAAAGGAAACTATATTGCAGAATTGTTGCAAAAGCATTTATTTGAAAACAGATTTTTTATTTACAATCAGTGGAAGAAATAAAGAGTTCTTTGTTGGAGTAATATGGCGAGGTTTTATTGTGTGTGTTTTTTTTTTTTTGTTTTTTTTATGCTGTTATCAGGAGCATGATTTAATGTCACAATGGAGGAGATGATGAAAGCTTTACTTGTGGAAATAAAGAATATGAAAACCCAAAAGGAGAAATTAAAACAGAAATGAGATCAGGAACAGAACAACAACAAAAAATGCAACTCAGCATGGATGAAATGAAATGAAGTACGAGAAAGATGATGGAGAAGAAGATGGAATCCAGAAGAGAGAAGATGAGAGTCGAGATAAAGACTGTGAATTGCCCAATGGTAAAGACAAAAACCAGTATACCTATCAAATAAAATTGACAAACAACTGTCTGCCATGAAAAAGGACATAGAAGAACTCAGTGGATAGATGAAGAACCCTCATCAGCATCCTGGAGCACATTGAGGAACCTGTTGATGCCCTGGAAGACTTTGAGGAATGATTAATCTCCTGTAGGAAAGAATCGATGATGATGGAAAAGTTGCTAGATGGAAGGCTGTAAAACCTGATGGTCGAGACCACAAGATGCGAAACAACATCCTCACATGTACAACCTATCAAGTTCAATGAAAAAATCCATTTTCGATATGTTCTGCAGACAATTTGCCGCCAGCACCACCCACAACCAATGGTCAACAGAATAGCAAGCCAGACGGCAGAGTACTGAATGCGATTCGACGCTGGCAATGTCCTGAGAGATATGGGAAACCTTTGAGAACTGCTTCAGGAACCATCAACTGGCTGCAGCCTACCACAGTCAGATTGAATCCAGGTTGCAACAGCCAGGGGAGACGATGCAGGAATTTGCCCTGGTGATTGACCAGCTAGTGAGCAAAGATAAACTTACTACCTAGTTATAAGTCCCAGGAAAATGCCCTCTCCTTTCACTGGCAGACCAACAGACAAGGTTTCCAACAGTGTGATCTGGTGTGGCTATACAGCGTCTACTGCATCCAGAGGCTACCCCAAAGGTAGAGGCTGGTAATACATTACGATAGTGCTGGTTGGGTTGACCAGCCCTGAGGAGGGAGAAGTGTGACTATGCCTGGTGGCCATAATCATTGAATGTGTGTGAGCACCTTGCTTCGGAAGTCATAGCTGATTGTTATCGTGCAGTGTTATACCTGCATGAGCGTACATATGTGCTGTTGGAGAGTTCTTTGACATTGAAGTTGTGACTGTTACACCTGCAGTGATTTGCATGTGCAGCTGCTTCTGGAATCTTCTTGCCACAAGATCAACAGGTATAAAAAGGGGAGAACGAGTCAGTGTCAGTTGATAATGCATAGCATGCAGTAGCTGAGTGAGATCCAATGGGAAGTTCGGAGCATGCAGCAGCAGCAGCCACCACTGCCACATCCAGCGTCAAATGGAAACCATGTATATGGAAGAATTGCTGCAAAAACATTTATTTGAAAACAGAATGTTTTATTTGTAATCATTGGGTTATTGTAGTCATAAAGAGAGTTTTTGTTCAATATTTTAATGACGAATTAAGCTTAATATATCCTCTGCAATGCACATCCTTAAACAAATATGTCATAACTTTTTAATTTGTTGATAAATTAATCAAAAGCATGTTAAAAGAAATAATTGAATTACCAAACTACAGCATAGATTCCATACTCTGTTTTAGAAAAGTTTGAGGTTTGGGTACCTGTTATAAGAACTTTTTGGGAGGCATTGTTTCAACATATATACATATGGAACTGCCTCAAATGTATCACAGATCCCATATAACACTCCAAGAATTTTCAAAAAGAAATCCACAGCTGTTTGCAACATCTTAACTTGGAAATAACAGAAGATTCAAATGTAAAACCAAATTAAACAGAAGCTGCATGGTCAAGAGTTTGAGGACTGGAAATACCTATCACATCGTGGCAGAGCTGTGACACTTTTCTCGTACTGGAAAAATTGGATTTCCATGAAGAATGGACTCTGTTCATTCCAGTGGTCCCAACGACATTAAGATGTGCTGTATTGTCATATTTCAAAGTCCCTGGCAGAAGCGAAGAAACCTGTTACCATGAATGGAACAAGGTTGAAACCCTTAATGATGTTCTTGGCTTTTGCCACAAAGGAGAGCTTTTAATGAGCAATAGACACCATTGACACAGAAGTAAAATTGCTGACTGCTTTCGAAAATTAACTAGTATGAGGAGATAAGCTGCATATCATCTGAAGGTTTTACTAGACAGTCGACATTGCAGAAATTCATAGAAAAAGCAACAAAGGCATTATACTGGATCCTGCTGTTAGATTTGAACATGATGGTCATCAAGCCACAGAGGTAGAAGCTGAAAAGAAGAGTCACTATGAACCATGTTTTCCTGACCTCAGTAGCAAATACAAAATAAATAATTGGGAAATTATTGGCTTGCTATTTGATGTATGTGATGCACAATTAGAAAATTTGCTGTCAATGTCTTCAAGCAATTTAGGCTTCCTGCATTACAAAACATGTCTGTGTCCATTTTGACACACTCACTTCAAATTTTATACAATCATTGTATTGTACTACATAACTGAATGTAATTGTTAGAAAAATAAAATAAACATAAATCCACTGGCCAATAACCTAAATGTTAAAATAAAAAAAAATATATATATATATATATATAAAAAAAAAAACAGAAGTAAAGCTTCAAAATGCGAAAACAAAAAATGTATAGCATTTAAAACTTAGTATTTTTAGTATTATTAAAAATTTAATTTTTGGTTATCTAATGTTATTAACAATATTAGATAATATTTTAATATTTTTAAAAATTAATACTTTTAATATTATTAAAATTGTCAAAATAGATATGTAGACTGAACCTTTATGGTCTCCCATAAATAAGAGAAGTTATCATTCTATGAATTTTCTCTCTTATCTTTCTTCTTTTCTTTCTTGTCCTAGTCAAGCAAGGACAACAGAATTTCAAATCACATAGTGACCAGCTCTTGAAATCTTTGACTAATTCTTAAGCCTATTGTGTTTCCCTATTCCCATTATATACCTAAAGTAAATCTACAGTAAAACTATTTCTACAAATGTTTTATCTCAGTTAAAATGAAGTAGTTCAAAGAATAAGCCTTTGTAAGAATACTTGAAGAATGTGTAAAGAAAGTCATGTAAGTGCAATTCATAAAAATAAAACATTTCACTTAAACTCAATTCTCTCCTCCAATCTTTTCTTTCAATATGAGAATAATTTTTTCACATACATTGTGTTGAATACGTTGCCATGGTAGCTCAGTTGTTAGGGCAACTGGACAGAGACCAGGAGATCAATGTTTCAAATCCTGGCTATGGCATTGAATTTTTGGGTCTGACTCTACTTACTTATTTACTTAATACTACAATCACTACTTTTTTTGCACTAATTGTCCATTTTTCAAATTAGCAATTAAATAATGTTAGTAACATTTATTAATAACCAAACCACTATTAACTGTGAGGTTATTTTCATTTTAAAGGTAAATTAAATTAAAATTTAGTAATTTTTGCAGCAGAAAATCTCAATGTAACTTGACTAAAGTAATCATTAATAGTTATATTCAGTAGTATTATTTGCAACATTGTTGTTGAAGCTTGCATGAAAAGTATATATAACACAAATTTTGTTCCGAGTATTTTAAAGAAGTAATTTCCTCCAGAAACGTAGAAATAATAGGCCATCTGTTGCAATATACCTAAAGTGCAAGGAAACATCCTAGCACGAGGGTCGCTAGATAAGTACTGAGACAGCAAATAATGAATACTCATAGAAACATTTTGTTTATCCCAATTTCTCAAAAGTGGCACAGGATGCAGCGTTCATCCTCTGGAACCACTTCTGGAAGCATCAACGTATTCAGTTTCCAGCACTACAGATAACTCCTCTTCATATGCTGCAACATCTTCTTCAGGGCTATAAAGTTGGTAACCGTGAAACCAAATGGAAATGAAGTTTTATTTATGAATTGTTCTTTAATTCCTGTGGTTCTCAGCATGCCATTCTATATTGGGCATGAAAGACTGCTTAATACTCAATTTTACTCAGAGGCCTCTTTATCAGACTTGAGGTTCTTTTGCATGCCATAAATGTATGACAAGGGACTGACAGCTTACTTGCCTTCTGAAGGAAGCCATGCTAAGGATTTTTATGCCCAAATAAATCCATTGTCCTCCACCAGGTTTGAACCCACAACTTTGGCTATATGAAGTTAGCATGGGACCTTGAAACCAGTTCTTCACTGTAAGGAATAGGAAGAAATCACATGATGCCAGATTGGACTATAGGGTGGATGAGTCAATAGTTTTGCCTCAATTCCTTGCAGAAACTCCATAGATACATCAGTGGTATGAGCTGGTCATTACCATGATGCAACAAAATGCTCCTTAGCCATATCTTTAGTCACTTTTTTACTTTCTCCATACGCACTATGTACATAGTGTATAGAGAAAGTATTGCACTCCACCAAAAAATTTGATACCGAGATTTCACCGGAAATATATGTTTTAGGGTCCCCAATATCCAAAAAAAGCATTTTCACAAAAAGGTCCGTGTGTGTGTGTGTGTGTGTCCTTGTGTCTGTGAACACGATAACTCAAAAACGAAAAGTCTGTAAAATACCAAACTTGGTATTTAAGTTTAGTATCTTCCAGGGATCCGACACAAAGATTTTTAGAAAAATCCCCCCACCCCCAACTACCCTTTACATAGAACCTTTTTCGAAAATTTTGATTTTCTCAAAAATGGCTCTAACGATTTTGATTAAAATTTCGTATATTAAACATATTTATCTGACAAATAAAATGTAAATCTTGAATTTTCTGGAAATAGCCTCTGAAGAGTAGTTTATTCTGAATGAATTTTACTAAATTTTGAATAACTGCTAAACCGTAAGAGATGGACAAAAACTTACTACACAAAAAATGTAGAGCACATTAAAACACACAATTTATGTTATATACATTTTTTTCGTGGAGTTTGTCGTTTTTGTGACATTCCTTATTTTTGGTTTCTGCTATGAAAAACATATACTTTTCTCATACAGGAACTTGTCAACTCCTATCCATATAGACAAAGGAACTTCATTGACATAGCAACCAGCTTTTGACTATCACTTTAACCTACAGTTGTCCCTTATTTCGCTTCTACTTACAAGGAAGCGAGTAATTAGACTATTTCTGCTATTTTTTTCTGATTAGCAGAAAGTAAATAAAAGTATAAGCTTTTTAAGAATAATTTGTTGCAGGGATATGGAGAAAGTCATGTGAATGGAACACATCAGATTTTTTTTTAACACTTTCAGAAGACGAACTTCTGTGTACCATTTTGCAGTAACAACTTTCTGATTTTTGGGCACAACTGTTGCCAAGTGACCACTTGTGGAGAAGAGAAAGGCAGCCACTTTCTTTCCAGCGCTCCTTGCTCTATTAATGTTGATGGGTGGTTGATCATCTGGGAACATCCAAATGGAGGACTGGCATTTTGTTCCTGGGTCAAACAGATATACCTATGTTTTGTCACCTGTAATAATATCTGAAACACTGCAAGCTAAATCTTTGCAGATTTCCTGGCAAAATTCCACCCTACGAAGCTTCTGTGCTTCAAATAAATTATAGGGCATCGATCTTGAAGTTATTTTTACTTTCTCTACACATACTATGTACATAGTATATAGAGAAGGTATTGTAATGCACCCAAAAATTCGATAACGAGATTTCACCAGAAATACATGTTTTGGGTCCCCCTGAATCAAAGAAAAGCATTTTTAGAAAAATTGTCTGTATGTGCGTCTGTTTGTCTGTATGTGTGTGTGTGTGTCTGTGGGCAGCATAGCTCAAAAACAAAATGACCGTTAAATACCATACTTTGTATTTAAGTTTGGTATCTTCCAAAGATGCGACACAAAGATTTTCAAGAAAATCGCCCCACCGCCAACTACCCTTTACATGGAAAAATTTTCAAAAATTTTGATTTTGTCAAAATTGACTCTAACAATTTTGATTAAAATATTGTATATTAAAGATATGTGTATACCTGACAAATAATATGTATATCTTGAATTTTCTGGGAATAGCCTCTAAAGACTACTTTATTCTGGATGAATTTTATGGAATTTTGCATAATTGCTAAGCTGTAATAGATAGACAAAAACATACCACACAAAAAAATGTAGAGTACACATGTTATGCACATTTTTTTTCACAGAGTTGATCATTTTTGAGATATTCCTTGTTTTTGGTTTCAGCTTTAAAAAACTTATACCTTTCTCATACAGAAATTTGTCAACTCGTGTCCATACAAACAAAGGAACTTCTACTTACAAGGAAACAAGTAATAAGACTATTTCTGCTAATTTTTTCTTGATTAGCATGAAGTAAATAAAAGCATTAGCTTTTTAACAATAATTTGTTGCAGGGATGTAGAGAAAGCCATGTGAATGGAACACATCAGATTTTTATATGAAGGCGTTCATGAAAGATGATTGAAACACTTGGTGAACTAATTGCTAATGACAGATCAATGTCCTTGTAGGTTAGTTTTTGATCTTCCTTAATCATTGTTTCCACAGTATTGATGTTTTTCTCAGTTACTACTGTTATTGGTCTGCCACTCTTCTCTTCATCTTTAAGAGATCTCCCCCTTCTTGAATTCTCCAAGCCACACTGGAAGTCGTACAATTACATGAAAATGCTCTCTCTAAATATCCATTGCGCTTGCAAGAATGTTCACACTCTCCAGACTTCCAACATAAAATAATGGAAAATAAATTATACAACAATCTCTGCCTGTTACCATTGCTTTACCAGCGAGTCAACTATTTTAACATAGCAACAATACTTTCCCCAAGATTGGTCAATATTCCGTGTCTCAACACTTATCTAGTGACTGTCATACTATATTGCATAAATAACTCTATTTCCACAGAAATGTAACACAAATGTTTGTGCACACAAATACCTCAAATTCTCTTTTTATTCTTTAATTGGGATTCAGAAGGTCTCATAAATGTTCGGTCATATTATAAATTAAATTTTAACATTCCCAACATGCTGCATATTTTGTATAAATGCTTAAGTAGTGAAGATGTAGAAAAAAGGGTGGAGAGAAGCATTTTATCTTAAGTTAGGTTTCTTCATTTTTTATTTTATTTGCTTATTTATATAGTTTTTATTTACATGCAACTAATGTTTATAAGAACATTTTACCTATTTGTGTTACAGGAATGATATCTGCCTCAAGTGGTTCAATATATATTAATAATCATGATATCACTAAATATTTGAGCACGATACGGCGGAGTCTAGGACTTTGTCCACAGCATAGTTTACTTTTTGTTGACCTGACTGTCTTGGAACATCTCATTTTCTTTGCATTGGTAAGTGGAAATGAGGTGTGTTATTACAAAGTAATAATTATGATTACATTAATAAAACAAAGTTCTTTATTAAATTAAACATCCTTTTAATTGAATGGAAGTTTGGTAAGAAAATATTCTTTGGCTATTTAACTGATACTACACCTATGTAAAATATGTAATACTGAGGATTCTCAGATACTTTTAAAAGAATTAAAGAGAGGTTGAATAATCTTCAAGGGCTTATGTAGAAGATTTAAGTCATAAATTTTAAAAACAGATAGATGCTCATGTTTGAATTTATGCTATGCTGCTGGCATGTAGGACACCCTGTCGGTATTTTCTGTAATCAAGTGTATTTCTACAGTCACTGGTTCTGCTGGTAGTTGTGCATGATGACACCCACCACCCACAGATAGTGCCACAGGAGAGGAGCAGGATGCTACTGGTTTGCAATAGTCTAGTTTTGCTTAGGAACCTTCTCTTTCAAAGTATGATGCTCTTTTATATGCAAATAAACATTACTTGGAACCTACAGTTCTCTGAGGATTTAAGTCCAAAAAAAATCATTGTCCTCCACCAGGTTTGAACCAGATGGAATCACTAGACCATGGAGAATAACTACATACAGGAGGAAGTATATTTATTCATTTAAAACAATAAAACTTTACATAAATTATACAATATTTCTCTTACATATTTGAATTGCTATTTTATCCTTTGGTCCATCATACATTTTTAACTCTGTTGTCCTAGTTCACATTTCTCTCTTGTTTTAGCCATAAATTCCCTAACACTTTTATATACCCTTCCTTCTTTAACTTCATTATCTTGGTTTTTAGAAACTCCCCATTTCTTAGGTATAAAATTCTCCCTCTACAACCTTGTTTCTTCACATTCTAATATATAATGAAGTCATTATCTAGCTCCCCATATAAAGCACATCCATCCAAATTCCCTCCCTTTCTATCTCCTCTTAATTGATGTACACCTAATCTAGTCCATGCCCAACCTTCCCTTCCTACCCTATTATATATATCCACATACTTCTCTCTGCCCCAATCCTCCTTGAATTGACTATATAGTACTAAACTTTTCTTACACTAAGGCTTTGAAATAATTCTTTTCTATGTCTTTCTTACCTATTTCCAAAAACCTCTAACTTGCCCATTCCAATTTCCTGTAGAGTTCTCCTCAATTGCTAGGCCCAGTTTATCCCATCTAGGGTTTTTTCCTGCATTTATAAACACTGTCTCAAAATATTCTGCTTGCACATTAATCTTATTCTACATCAATATTTTACGAGGGTGATTCAAATATAAACGGTAATTGTTGCATATCACGGAGGAAGCAGTTCAGAGTGGGGCAGTGGAGTGGAGTGGGGGGGGGGGTTGAAGATTGGTGTGTTAGGGAGGGTGAACTAGCTTTGTTAGCTGCTTCGCTAGGTTCTGCCGTCAGTACAACCATGAGTGAGCAAGAAATCCCTTCGTCTGTTGGGCAATGCATTATTATAAAGTTTTTAACCAAGAAAGGGGTTAAACCTTCGGAGATTTTAACTCGTTTAAGGGCACAGTTTGGGGACACCACACTGTCGCAGAATCGAGTGTTTACTTGGGCCAGACAATTTAAGGGCGGCCGAGAATTTGTGGAACACAAAGGTCATGCTCGATGCCCAAGGTCAAGCCTCATAGATTTCGATTACAGAGGAGTTTTGCTGGTTAATTTTCTTCATGATCGATGTACTGTGACTGCAGCTTACTATTGCCAATTGTTAAGGCCTGTAAAAGCTGCATACCGAAGCAAAAGACGTTGTATGCCCATTAGAGATGTCATCCTTCTCCAAGACAATGCTATGCCTCACAGCGCCAATTTGACAATGGACACAATGGCAGACATACACTGGGAAACCTTTGAACTCCCTCCCTATAGTCCAGACTTGTCCTCCCCCAGACTATTTTTTTTTAAAGGATGATCTATATGTTAATGCATGTAGAAGATACACAAGGCATTTGCTAACTGAAGAATTAAAGGAGGTATGCCGGGTTTGATCCCAGGCTTTATTAACAACATATGGGGACAGCAAAAGCACAAAGCCAAAATCATGTTGCAGTGGTTGGCAACCAATGTCCCAGCATCGCTGCTGCTGACTGGCAGAAGTCCAGACCTCAATCCACTGGATTATTCTCTGCGGCAGAAGCTTGAGGCAATAGCATGTCAAAAGAGCCACTCACTGCAATATTGAGATGCTAAAACATTTCAGCTGTCAAGAAAATTCCACTGAACACGATTCCTGAGTGGTCTCAATATCTTTGCCACACATGGTGATCATTTTGAATGAGGGTATGTTCATTTTGTACCATTTTTTGTGTTCTTTCAGAATATATGTATATGGATTTGCATAGTTTTATTTAGTTGTATATGCATTGAGAGTACTGACACAAGTTATGACAGTACTGTGTATATAATATAAATTGTGATTTAAGGAAATCTACTTTTTTTGTATAGTTATACAAATGTTATCCTGAATAAAGAGTCTTCAGAGTTATTCCTAGAAAATTCAAGATACATATTTATTTTATTATAAAATATCTTTAATATATGGTATTTATATATATGTTATACCTAGCTATTTTTGGCAAAATTAAAAAAGTTTGGAAGTGTTCCATTTAAGGGGTGGGAATTTTCCTGAAAATCTTGGTGACTGAACTTGAATACCAAGTTTGGTATTTCACCAACTTTTTATTTTTGAGTTATGATACACACACACACTCACATGCTCGCGCATGCACACACAAGCCTTTTTCTAAAAATGCTTTCTTTTTATTATCCAGGGGACCCTAAAACATGTATTTTTGGGATGGAATACAATTCCTTCTGTACCTACTATGTACATTGTACAAATGCTAAGAACAATAAAAATTCTGAAGTGTTCCATTCATTTGACTTTCTCTACAAACTATTGTTACAGAATATTATTAATTTTATTTACATTATACTGAGATAAACAGTAGCAGATATTATTGCATTAATAGCTTCTTTGTAAGTAGAAGGGAAATAATGGAGTATACTAGGAACTAGTTAAATCTTTTGAAACCTCATTGCTATGTGAATCAATTGAAATTCAGTTCTCTTTGCAACACCAGAAGTAAAACAAAAAATATATGAAATGAAAACTGACTTCTGGTTTGAGAAAATTTTAATTAGTATAAAATTAAAACCAATAACAGGAAATATCTCAAAAACTGTTAATCCTAGGGGAAAAATGTCAGCTATGTAACACTTATGGAAGGATGTAAACATATTTTTAATAGAAATTCATTTGTATACATGTTTCAGAGCCTTAGCATTTGTACTGTAGGGGTTATTAAAAGTTTGGTGCATTTTATGTTTCTCTTTTAGAAATGAGGATATGTTCTAGCACATTTTTATGACTACTTTAAAGCCTTTGATTCTATTGAACATGATGTTTTACTGGATAAACTTTCTTACATAATATTTGAACTGATAGATTAGATTTATGAAATCCTACGTAATGGGTTTAAAACAAATGCTTCGTGCAGATGGTGAGTTTTCCTTGGCGTATCACAATGATAGTGGTACTGTACAGGATTTAGTTTTGTGTACTCTTTTGTTTGTAATTGCAGAAAATTGCTATTGCTATTCATGCCATGTTTGCTGATAATACAATTTTTTTATGCTGGTAGACATGACCTAAATATACTTAACAAATAATGTGAAGCTATTATATCTAAAGCATCTGAATGATTCGGAGCCAGTAGTATGCTCTGAAGTAATTAATATTTGTCTGAAAGAAGACACAACTGCCTCTCTTGTATTTATTTTTTAAAGAATTATTGGCTGATTCAGCTTGTATCTTCATTACTTCTAATTGTATTGGGAGTTTATATTATATCTAACATTGAATACCTGAAAAAAGATTATCCAGTTTAATATTCTTGTTGCAAAATCTCAGAGAATATATTTCTTCTGAATGTATGTGAGGTATGTATTTTGCAGTTTTTGAGTTTATTATAAGATATGATTTCATTCTTTGGTGTGGTACTATCACGACAAATGAAATCTTTCTTCTGTTAAAGAAAACTATATACACAATTAAAAAATGTATTATTCCACTCTTGCAAACTTCTTTTCATTGAATTAATCATTTTCATAGTTATGTGCAGTCTTCATATTTTGGTTTTTATAATAAGTCTTCTGCAAGCCTGGGAACTAAGAAGTAATAAACAAACTGCAATAGGATGAAATCAAATGTAAATATTCCTAATTGTAGATTATTCAAAACTCAAAATAGCTACAGTGGATCTTCACTTATACGTTTTTCAAAGGAGACTACCAAACTACTGTATAAATGAGAAAATGTGTAACTATTATCTCTTCTCGTATGGACCTCATCCAGAATTTTTAATTTTTCACCAAGAGTTAAGGATTTTCTTGTTTCTTCCTTGCTGGTTGATTTTCATACATGTTTCTTCTCCTGTTTGTAACTCGAAACTCCACATAAAGTGGATAAGTGATTGTTGGAACGATATGAAGACAGTGAAAACAGCACACTAGTAGTACTCGACTTAAAGCAGAGAAGTGACTGTTGGAACCAAGGTTAAAAGATTGTTGGAATGATATGATGACAATGAAAACTGTAAACCAGGCAATTCCAAGGCTACACATAGCAAGCATATTACCATACATTTTTTTTTTTTTTAAAACGTATAAATGGATGCATTTTGTGTATAGGGGTCAGAAAAACTGATGCATTACCAAGAAAACGTATAATTGAGCAAAATTTTAATGGAGAACGACTGGTCCCTAAAATTTTAGCGTATATGTGCAAAAAATGTTGAAGTGAATAATGTATAAGCGAGTTTCAACTGTATATATATTTAAGATTCTAAATTATATAATAAACTGCCTAATCATATTAAACTCATAGGTGAAATCTTGTGATGTATACAGCTCATAATTGAAAAATGTACATATTCAACTTTCTTCTTCTTTTTTAACCAAATGTAAAATTCTGTATAAGGCTGCTGCTTCTTCTCCTTCCTCCAAATATCCTTGCTATGTACAATAGCAGGCAACCATTGATCTTTTAGGTGCTTATAAGCAAATGCCAACATATCCAAAAGCATTTTGCTGAATTTACACATCTGTTTTTTTAAAGTAGTTAAAGTTGCATGAGCACGTTTGGAATACCAGATAAATGTACTGTCTTGATGTAATTGTTGCAGCTAAAAGGATGTTCTTGGAGCATGGCTAAAAGGCAAGCCTTAGAACTTTTGGTACAGTTAAATCTTTCAGATAAGAAGAATAAGTTGGTATCAAAATTGTCAGGTGGCATGAAAAGGAAACTGTCCCTAGGCATTGCACTTATTGGATATTCAAGAGTAAGTATATGAACCCATTTTTATTTTGTATTTGTTGGAACAAATAGCATAAGGCATACAGTGTTAAATCTTTTCTGTGACAGGTACTAATATTAGATGAACCAACATCTGGCATGGATCCGGAAGCAAGAAGAGCAGTTTGGGATTTACTATTGGTAAGTAAAAATTAGTTTTAGGTGAGTACATTACTGCAAAGTACCAATTAGCATCACTTCATCTTAAATAGAAAAAAGGAACTAAATACTGTGAAGTAGAATAATAAAATATATCTACAGCTTAGGGTCAGACTGACTTAACTACATTTTTGCTGCTTTTACATATTGCTATGTAATGAATCTCAAAGTTCATACCTATCTTGGATCCAGATGAATGTATTTTTAACTTCCATATTTTAGAAGATAGGCATTTAATAAATTATACTAAGGATTGTACAGATATAAAATCTGTTCCAATTGTCCCTAATCACAAATGCGTCAAAGAAACAGAAAAGCTGTTCCATCTCTACGACTCTAATTACAGCATGAGTCAAGTAAGCAAGAAAGTTGGTTCGTCTTTTCAAGATAAAAATTGCACTCTATGGGATCACTGTTGACAATGGTTTATGAACAATTGTTGCCAATGGTTCTATGAGTAAGATAAATACCCACATGAAAATGCTATTATCTGGTAACCAAAGCATTAGGCATTAGTGAAAGCATAACATTTAAATACAATTTAGCTTAGTTTATATTTTCATTTTAATGCTTTACTTTTTAATATTTATTGATATGGTATTTATTTTTAGGTCGTTTCCTTAGCGCGGTGGTAGCATTGCTGCTTGCTAAGCGGGGGACCTTAGTTTGATTCCCAGTACCGGCGTGGGGATTTTTCCCCCGCTGAGAGACCTGGACCGGGGTGTACTCAGCCTCATGAGGTCCCTGGAGGGCCAATTGAGGAGCTACTTGATGGAGAAGTAGTGGCTCCAGATCATGAAGACCTCATTAAATGGTGGGGGGTGGTGTTTTATACTTTGAATAAATCTAGCTGATTAGTTATTATATTATTGCTGTATATTGAACAGTAATTTTACTTGCTAAAAGTAACAAAAGAATATAAGCGGGATTTCAACCCAGGTGATTTTAATTAAATGCCTTTCTTTTTCATGGCATAATTTGAATATATTAACTGAGGGCATCATTAAAACATTATATTGTGAACTCGCTCAAAGCAAGGTTTTCCAAATTCTTGTTTTGCAACTGTCGCTGATTTTTGGAAAGAGGGAGAGAGGTGGGGGAGAGATATTTAAATTCATGCACAGAAGACTCATAGATATATATTAATTTATAATTTTATTCCCTTACCCTTAGGCCAATATTACAGCTGTTATTTTATATGTGGAAGCCTGTTTGAACAGCCAGGAATGACTTGGAAAAACTATATACCTCTATCTCTTTGATCTTTGATTATCCCTGAGGATTATACATATTACATGAGTGACTTTTATATTTTGTCCATGCAAGATAGCAGATTGGTATACAGAATCTCAGAAATTGAAGAGAGTTGCAGTAGCTTTCCTAGATATTTTATTTCCTGATAATACCATGAAACTGCTTCTTTGCATATAGTAATGCTTCTGCATAATTTTTTATAAACAGAGTATGCGGGGTCAGCGCACTATCCTTTTAACCACTCATTTCATGGAGGAAGCAGAAGTTTTGGGTGACAGAATTGCTATAATGTATCATGGCTTGGTTCGCTGCTATGGTACCTCTCTATTCCTCAAGAAACACTATGGTAAATATTACTTGGTAAATATTACTTGCTATGCTAAATATAAGATCGTTTTAATAATAAACAGTAATTAACTGAAATGCATTCAGTGACGTTTATCTACAGGTAAAAATATTGCAAGAAAATGTAATGCATTATTAAATAGGAGCAATGAAATTTATTGACGGGTTTAAATCAGAAGCCCATCCTTTATCCTTTTGTGTTTGTACAAAACTTGATTTTTTGGAGAAAAATGTTATTGTTTAGTACCTTGATTGTTTTATAAGTTACAGAATTATTTTTCAAAAAAAAAATCGAAACAATATACCTGATAATAATAATAATAAAGAACTTAAGAATACTGTAGGTTGAGATGCTTAAAAAATTTTATTTTTTATTTTTTTGTTTTATATAAAAAATAGAAATCTTCAGCTTTAAAATGCTATACATATGTTGGGCTTATTGACCAATATGGCCCTTTAAATTATCAATTTAAACATGTTGGCCCATAGCCACACATAGTATTTGTTTTCTCTCTCAATTTGCACTTCTCATTTGAAAAAAGTTATAGTAGTTTTAAAAAGAAGTCAATAACAAGGCATATCATGAAAATGACTAACTACAAACATAAATTGGCATAAATTGTGTGTTTTAATGTGATCTATATTTTTTGTGTAATTAGTTTTTCTCATCTACAGTTTATCAGTTATACAAAGGTTATCCAGAATATACATTTCATTTATCATAAAAATATCTTAAACATATGGTATTTTAATCAAAATTGTTAAGACCATTTTTAAAAACTCAAAATGTTCGAAAAATGTTCCATGTAAAGGATAGTTGGGAGTGGGAGGATTTTGCTGAAAATTTTTATGTTACATCCTTGGAAGATACTGAACATCAAGTTTGTATTAACAGACATTTTTGAGTTATGCTGTACACACGCACACGCACTGGTGTACCTTTTTCTAAAAATTCTTTTTTTTAATCAGGGGACCTCAAAACATATTTCTGGTGAAATCTCAACTTCAAAATTTTGGATGGAATACAATACCTTCTCTACTTACTATGCATAGTATGTGTAGAGAATGTAATATAAGTAAAAAGAAAAACCTAAAACCTTAACAAAACACCTTGTGTCAAATATGCCGCACCAAACATAAGGGCTTAAGTGCATTAGCAAAAATTATTATCTCCTTATACAATCAAATTACTTTGAGATGCATTGATATGACAATTTTCAATTAGGATGGCAAATCTTTACATCGATAAGTAGTTATCTTGCTTCTTTTATATGCCTTCCTATGAAGCTTTGTAAATAAGAGAGAGAGTAAATTTTCTTTCTGCACTTGCACAGTTATGCTTACATTAAACAATTTAATTAGTTTAAAATAATTTGAGACTAAATATTATATGTTTAGAATTTCTAATGTTTGTTGATGGTTGTTATTTTGACTATATGTCCAAATGCATGTGCAGGATGTGCCTCTACTTTGTCTCCTGGACTGCTGCAGGTGTGCATAAAGAATTCTCTCAAAGCTGCTGGAATTGTTGGGGAGGTGAACACGTGCAATTCCGGTTGCTTTACATAGCTCCCTGGATTGAGCTGGTATTTGCTACCTAAGCAAATGAATATGTGCAACAATGACTCAAGAAAGAAATACTTTTGTGCAACTTCCTGTAAGTTCTGAAAATGTCCTGCTGTGTATGTGAGGGCTATATAATGACAGCAGCCATTGTAGGTGAGTTACAACAGACATGGAGATGCAGGTGGATTAGAATGGATTAGAGTGACACTCGTCACACGTCCTTGAAAATAAAAGCTAACCAAAAAGAAAAGATATCCTCCCCCCATAAAAAGTTGCCCTCTGTGGTTACCATGCTAACTTCATACACCCAAGGTTGCAGATTCAAACCCAGCTGAGGATGATGGTTTTTCTCGGGCATAAAAATCCTTAGTATGGCTACCTTTGGAAGGGGAAAAAAGCTGTTGGTTCCATGTCTTAGATTTATGGCAAAAGAACCTCAAGACTGATAAAGAGGCCTCTGAGCAAAATTAAGTGGTATTTCATGGCCAGTTTTGAATGGTATGCTGAGAACCATAGCAGTTAAAGAGGATCCATAAATAAAACTCCATTTCCCCCATAAAAGATTTGGAATTTACAGGATGGATTGCAAGGATTGTAAGAATTTATATACAAAAATGAGACTTAAGAACACTTCAAAATCAAATCCAAAGAAGAGGAAAAATCAACAGTTGCAGCATATATTTGGACAAATGGGCACATTTTTTTAACTCAGTGGCTCAATGAAGCAGGCACTAAAATTTGCTGAACTGAATATTAGGGAAAATTTCTAAAGAAAATATCAACCAAAGTTAATAAATTGTAAGAATCCAAAAGACCAAAATCTCATCATGTAGAACCATCAAAAGAGGAACAAGAAATAAGCTATAATCTTCTGGGCAAGCCATTTATACCCCTTCTATTGCACTTGACAGTTCGAGTGGTTTTGCATAGCGTTGGCTATGATGCCTTTGTGGCATTGCCAGAGTAACTAGTAAACAACATCTGATTACAAATGTCTCTTTGTGTGTAAAGATGAATATAAACAGAGTACATAGTAAATGAATGTTGATGAATAATGAAACTAATTTGTTATTATTGATGTTAATTGAAAATACCAGTGATACAATAACGTAGGTATGTAGCATAAATTACATATTTACGACGATATAGAACAAATTAATGCAAGATAACTTGTTACAATAAGAGAAAAGTATAACAAAATGGTTTTCACCAGTTTAAAATTTTAATGGCTTAATTCCATCCAATCTCCGTTTTTGTCATTCTCAGAAGTATCATCATCATTGTCATCAACATCGTTGTCGTGTCACCAAGATATATCACTAGTGGTTCACTGATGATTCCATCTAATTCCTGAGCTTTTCGTATTATTTTGTGCACCTGATTTACTTTCTTCTTCCATGTAGACGTGTCCACCCTCGCCACACCTTCCCGCAAAAGTCTGTCCACCTGTATAATTGTGAAAGTCTTGTGTTTCGCTCACGTCAAACAAACAAAAACAACACTATCAACAATAAAAAAATATAAATAACAACAAATAATACGTAGCTTGTACAGAACAGTTCAACGCACGTGTTAGGAGTTCACAAACTGAGCACGAGGTTGGAAATAGTCAGATATTGCAACAGTGCAGCACCTAGACCGACCGGAATGCTGCTTTGTGATTAGTTCAGAATGTCAAATGGGTAAAGCTTTTCATCTGATTTCTTAGGTTGTACCAATTTAACTCCTAACTGCCAAATGCAAGGACTCAGCGGCGGGGGAATAGTTCAGTCGGCTGACAATGAGGAAGACATTCCTCAAAATTTGTTCAGAGATAAATGCCTAATTCAGCTAATCTATCAGACACTTACTGTGTTTCACTAATAGATATTATAATTCGTACTTACTGAACATCAAATTACAAAATTTCTTAATGAGTTTTCTAAGATACTCTTTTATGTGTGTCATAAGATGAAAGAGCACAATATGTATAGGAATCACATAAATTGCAAAATTTATGTTTTATTTGCAGGCTAATGATAAGTTTGCACATGTTAGGCATCATTGCATTATTTTTGTGTTTTGGACAATCATAAAAACATTTTAGAATATTTAAAATGAATTTCTAACGTTACTAAATCGTAACTACCATAAAACCAATGATTCTTAATAGGTATATGAACATATTCTCCTCCATGCTAAAATAGCCTCTGGTTTCTAAGGTCATGGGTTCAAACTCGGCAGAGGCTGATGGATTTTTTCGGTGTAAAAATAATTAGTTAGCATGGCTTCCTTCTGAAAGAAAGTAAAGCCGTTGATCCATTGTACCGTAGATTTACAACACATAAAAGAACCTCAAGCCTGCTAAAGAGACCTATGAGCAAAATTAAGTGGTCTTTCATACTCAGTATGGAATGGGATGCTGAAAACCACAGCAGTTAAAGAGCATCCATAAATAAAACTCCATTTCCATTTTTCCTACTCATCACATAGGCAACACAGGTAGGAAAACATACATGATTTGAAACTTATAAACCATGAAGAAGTTTGAAAATAGGATTGTGAATCACAGTTTAGATTTGTATTTGTTTGTAGTTCAGTTCATATGTAAACATTTACTTTGATTTTTGCAGGAACAGGATACCAACTAACTTTGCTCAAGGAGGATAATGCTGATGTGGATGCAATAACAAACACATTGCAAGCAGCAATTCCAGAGGTGGTGCTGAAGGGTAAAAGTGGTTCTGTTTTAAAGTATGCTGTACCCACTGAAAGTGTAGCAAACCTTCCACAGTTGTTTGATGCACTGGAGAAAAGGAAAAGTGCACTGGGAATCAGCAGCATTGGCATGTCTATAACAACTTTGGATGAGGTTTTTCTGAGGTGTGCTTCCTTACTGAGTAATTACAATATGTTTGGAAATATGAAGAAAGAAACAGATTTGGAAATACTGTTTAAAAATCCTGATTTTTCTCTACCTATTTTGCAAACAAATTACTCTTACAAAAGAGAGTCGCCCTCCGTGGTGTAATGGTTACCATGCTGACTTTATATACCCAAGGTTGCAGGTTCAAACCTGGCGGAGGATGATGGATTTTTCGGACGTAAAAATCCTTAGCATGGCTTCCTTCGGAAGGGAAGTAAAGCCATTGGTCCCATGTCATAGATTTACGGCACGTAAAAGAACCTCAAGCCTTATAGAGAGGCCTCTGATCAAAATTAAGCAGTCTTTCACGCCCAATTTAGAATGGGATGCTGAGAACCACAGCAGTTAAAAAGCGTCCATAAATAACACGCCATTGAACATATACTTTCATTAATAAATTGATAACCCGAAAAAGAAGGTTTTAGTGCATATGTTTATATGAGCATACTTTCTTGTTTCAATGCAAGGAAAACATACCCAAACATTGTAATTGAATCACTCTATATAGTCTCCGCAACAAAGGTAGAATGTTAACAAATGAGTTTCCAGAACTGTTGGAAAACACATTCAAGTAATGTAATGTACTTGCTTACTGAGTGGCACACCTGTAATAATCCAGAAGGCTAAGTGGAGACCTGGTCCATCACTTATTTGTTCACGTAGTCACACTATGTTTTTCAAAATAGTTTAAGTGCATTAAGGATAAACTGATTGCAGTAAAATGGTTTAAACTTATTTTTGCATTTAAATTTACATTAATTCTATTAAATAAGCAAATTATTGACATGAAGCATATTTTCAGTGTTGAAAAGGAAGCTGAAGATAAAGAAGATGATATCAATGATGGACAAACAAACAATGAAAATACAAAATTGAATAATGACAGATTAGAAGGTAGGTACTATTGATAATATGAGTGATACCCTTATCCTAGCCTTACCTCACCCCCACTAACCCAGTGAGACAAGAACCTTTGGGTATGCATATTGTCACCTTTTTACTGTAAAACTGTTTCTCCTTCACCCTCTTACTGTGTCTGTGTCTTAGAGTGACATGTATAATTTTTTATAAAAGCCTGACAATGGTGAATATTGTGGGATTGCAGATCCCTTGCCTAATAAGGCTATTAGATTTATGGACCCTTGGGCATGCTTTTCTTGTAGATAACTAAACAGTATGATTGTTGGTACATATATACAGGAATGAATGAACTAATGTTAATGAACTACACCAAAATAATTTGCGAGATCGTGCACGTGACTGATATAAGTAATTTGAGATCAGCGATGCATGATCCCCGGACATAATGCAGCTACATAGCGTTAAACATGTGGGTATCAAGTGCTGATAAGTCGGCATTAAGGCAAAGCAGGTTGAAAAAATGGCTTAGAATGTCTTTAAAACTGCTGCCCGAGTATAGAAATATTGATTTTTAGCAGCTCGTTACTAGCGTTCTCAAGATTTAATGTTGCAAAAATCTGTCAAATCTCGAACTAATCACTTGATAGTGCAATACTGAGCATTCATCAACTACATTCTTGAGTTATGTAGCATACTCTGGAGGAATTTTTTCAACTGCTCTGGTGGCTTAATGTGTAACGCGGGAAGCTGCTATCTCAGAGGTCATGGGTTCGATTCCTGTCATAGAGTAAATGTTTTTTATTACAATTTTTTTCGTTCCAGACGAAGTGCCGCGATACGTGGCGTACTGGCACTTCAGAAACTTATAGCCGTTACTTCGAAATTTCAATAAACAGGCCATAAGTTTACTCACTCAAATTACTTATTTAAATAATCTACATATTCTGTGAAAATATTTTGGTATAGTTCATTAACACCCTGTATATGTAACTTTTATTTCATCATGACATTTTGCCAGCAGCACCTTAGAAATATCAACTGAAATATAAACATATAATAAACATGGATTAAAAACAAGTTCAACAAACAAACAATTGATAAGAAAATTACAAAGTTCAAACAACATAAAAACATAACGACATCACTAATCTAACCCAAGATTTTAAAAAAAATTGCATATCACGAGAACACATTACAATTTTAAAAAGATTTTTATAAAAAACACAACATATTTACCATAGAGAAGTTACTGTGTAGTAGGTTAAAAGACTCTACTTCAAGACAAATATGCTGACTGCAATAATAAGTCAAAAGGAAATCTGGAAACTAGGCTAAAGGAACATATAAGTTGCTTAATATACAAACAAATGGACAAATCTGTAGTTTCACACACCACCAATTTCTGGACCACCAACTACATCAAAACAAACAGCTCACTCATCAAACTGACCAGATATGCAGCAGAATGAGACATATGGGAGAAATTTTCATTTTGAAACATAGTGTACAGTTAATAAATTTTGATTTGGTTCCAATAAGTCCCCTCTGTAAGTTCATTTCACCACCTCAAGAGGTAGCCACAACAGACAACCAACTGGACAGAAACAAACAATGTGTACCAGTTGGAAACCTTTTGTTTATTGCAACATGTTAAATGAGTAAAAATAAGTGGTACTAGTGTTACTACTACCACTCAGGTTAAGCAAATTTCAATAATGCATCATTGTTTCTAGCTTCTTTCCATCTATTAACATTTTGTTTTTAACATAGTCTTCATTTAGGAGTTTTTTTAACCTGTCTTAAAATAAGAATTGTTAAGCTCTACAAAATATGCTTCTGTTGCGACGATGACTTCCTCATTTGATCCAAATGTTGTTCCTGCGAGCCATTTCTTCACATTTGGGAACATAGATAGACAATTTATTTAATCTTTTCAGTTGCAAACTTCATACATACATAATTACTTTCTTGGAGTTGCTAATTTGGTATCATGTACAGGGTTATTTTTTTATATGTATATTTCCCTGTAATTGTACCTTTTTATACCCTAGCAACTTAATCCATTTATCTCTTTTATACTAACAACCTCATCAGTTTTATTATTAAGCTCCTCTCTTTGTTTGGCGATTTTCCTCCTGCATTTATTTTCCCTGGTAATTACTTAGTTGTTTTAGATATTCTTTCTTATTGTTTTTCATATAACATTTGGGAACAAGAATTGCAGGTTGCCATGATATACATGCAGTTTTACATTTGAATCAATCCAGAGGTGATAATGACAACCTTCTTATGGGTATGCTGAGGGTATGGCCATCCAGACATCTAGTGAAGGACTGTCCACAAGAGGCAAAGAGTGGGCTGGAAAGGAATAAAGATCAATATGGCAGAGGGCATGCTGACACCATCTTTACACTATGTTTTAGACAGAAGAGTGGAGGACAGCCTCATTGCAGATGGATACTTGGAAAGCTGTCAGACTAGTTGACCATATGTTAAACATATTAGCAAAGCCTACAAGATGCAGAATATTAAATTGCAAGCAAAGGGCCAATATTCTATGCATAAAGAGTCAGATCTGTGAATTATTAGAGATAGGAATTGTTTTGCCGAACATCTAATAGCCCAAATAGAGATGATATCAAAGTTATAGAAACTATTGTCCTTTTTAAAACTGATGACGCAGAGGTAGATAATATAATAAGTCAATTAAAACTGGTGCATCTGGTTGGGATGATATTACGCCAAAAATTCTTAAAGCCTGCAAAAAACCGTTGTTGAACATTCTAGTGTACCTTATAAATCACTCAATTGAATATGTAACATTCCCTGATTTGCTAAAAAACAGTATTGTTCGGCCAATATTTAAAAAAGGAAAAGAGGAATTATCAAATTATAGACCAATAACATTAACTTCCGTATTTGCCAAACTGATTGAAAAGATAATATACAAAAGACTAATAGATGTTTCTGAGGCAAAGAGTGTGTTGAAAAATTATCAACATGGCTTTCGTAAAGGATTATCAACTATTACTGCTGTATCTGAACTTATACATAATGTGCTTGCAAATCTTGAACAGAGTAAAAAAACTGTTGGTATATTCCTAGACCTATCTAAAGCATTTGATAGTGTCTCTCATGATTGCTTGTTGACTAAATGTACCCATTATGGAATTAGAGGGAAAATGCACAATTTCCTCTCTTTGTATTTACAAAACCGAACACAATGTACAGAAATATACTGGAAAAATGGAAATTGCTTAAATAAATGCAAATCAAAATATGAAATGGTGAGAACAGGAGTACCACAAGGATCGCTTTTGGGTCCTCTTCTATTCCTAATTTATGTAAATGATATGCCTATTTTTCCAGAATACAATCTCATTTCCTATGCTGATGACACATCTTTTATATGCACAGATAAAGCATTAAAACAACTCGGAACTAACGCCACGTCATCCCTTTTAAAACTGTCTGATTATCTGAATGCAGCTCAACTCAAACTCAATATAGATAAAACTAAATGCATTCTTTTTCAACTTAGAGATCAGGAACAAGTGTGTAAGATAGAGTACAACAATACACAGATTGAACAAGTAAATAACATAAAATTTTTGGAAATTTCCGTAGACAAAAACTTAAATTTCAATAGTAAATCAGTTAGATATGACATGTTTAAACCAGTTTATTATGGATTGATTCACTCACTCATAGAATATGGGATTGAAATTTGGGGTGCAATATCCATAACCAATCTAAATAGGGTATTAGTGATTCGAAAAAAAATCTTAAGATGTGTGTTTGGTCTGAGACAGCATCACTCTGTAAAAGAGGTGTTTAGAACTTCAAAAATACTAACAGTAGTATCTCTATATGACTATAAGACTATTTTGTTAGTTAAAAGAAATGAGATTAGAAATAATCAAAACAAAGAATATTATACATATAATACAAGGGGTGTAAACAATTACCATAGGGTATGTACAACTAAATCTGCAACAATCAAAGATCCATATATCAGAGAAGCCATAATCTTCAATAAACTTCCACAATATATAAAAACTGAACAGGGTAATTCCTTTAAAACATTGTTAAAAAAATATCTATTAAATAAAAGCCTATACAGAAATGATGAACTTCAAATTTGAAAACATATATCAGAATATGTTGTTACTGTATAAGTGATATGACAAACTGTAAATAGTACTTTAAAGTATCTTTGTTGAATTTGTATGCTTGTTTTAAATGATATGCTAAACTGTAAATAGTACTTTGTTATATTTGTGAATTGAATATTTGTTCTATACACTATTTTATGACAAAGCCTGAAACATGTATACACTGTCTATAGGTAAAAATAAATTATTATTATTATTATTATTATCATCATCATCATCATAAACAGTAAGAAGTTGCAGGAAGTTTAACACTTTTCATTCATTCTTATCTTTGTCGAGCATTATGTGTATGGAAAACAAAATAATAAATCATACTTAACATCCAACAACACCATGTGTTCTTGGTGTTATTTATTAATATACTTTTGCATGCAAGTGGTCCTTTACTAGTGCTGCACATTCCATGACTTTTCATTTGGACATTAAAGTGTACCCAACTTTCACTTGTCTTCAGTATTAAAAAACAATTTTTCATGTAGTTAAAAAAATTAATAAGTAAAATTTGAGTAACATAACACTAAAATACACAGTGCATAATTCTGTAAGCACAAATGCACACATTTTTAGGTCCTACGATAGATAGGTTAACATGAGCTGACTGTATTGAATCTTTTTGTAGGTAAAAAAACTGCTGAAACTGGGAAATGCAATGCAGTGGATATTGAATAGCTGAATTTACAGCTTCAATTTCTTCATCATGTTTGAAGTGCCGTAACCCAAAGATTTATGAAATTAAAAGAGTTGTCATGTTATATCAGCTGCAATTTTTTTGGGCATTTGTGAACCACCAGTACAGATATGATGCCAGTCTTATTAAGGATATCTACCTATAGTATAAATATCCTAGAGCTAGCCATTTCAATATAACTTTTGGAGTATCATTCTGTTTAATCATAAATCAGGTCCAAACAGTATACTATTTCTACGATTTCTGTAGGATTCATGTTATAAGTTAAATTAGGCTTCCTTATAACATCATAAGGAGTTGGGAGTTAATTTCAAAATTCAGGAAATCATAAATCATTATGCCTAATTAGATATTTTAAAATTACTGTGTCCAGTTTTTTCTCACTCAAAGGTCTTTCTTTCTGCTTTTGTTTCTTCAGAATTAATGGTGATGTGGAATTTTATTTATCTATTTATGTATATTTTTTTAACATTCTTATACCTGTTTGGTCATAAAGAACAAAAAATGAAATTGATGAAGTGATAACTCAAATGATCTTGGGGTCCAAGAATTAAAGTTACTTGACATTAATTGTCTTCTTAGGATAAGGGAAAACCCCCCAAAAAAACCTTATCGGAATAACTCACTCTAAGCGAGATTCAAATTCGCAACCTCTTAAATGTGAAGTAGACACATTACTGAGGTGGGCTTAACTGGACTTGAGCCCATTTTTTTAACAATAAATAGTCTATACAGAGCTATCAATTAATCAAGAAGGTCTACTCCACCCATTCTATGATTGTATCTTTTTAGACCTTGCTATGTACACCATTTCTCCATTTTTCTTAACCCAACTTCGTACTTTACCTTGCTCACCTATAACAACAAAACTTGAGGCAGATATTCATTATCTTTATTATCCAGCCACTTCAGAATTACATCGCCATCAAGACTACAGGACCTATGAATATCCCCTTTCCTTTTTTCTGCCATTTTTGTACTTATTTTTGCAGTAACTGGCTGAAAATAAGACAGGTCTTTCTTATATTCTTTCTTTCTGTAACCACATTATATGTGTGAGCAATTTTTACAGTAACTGCATCCTCCATACCTTCTATAACGGTTCTCTTATGTCTATTCATAAGGATGAGCATTAAGAGACAGAATTATTGCACCTAGGAGTGCTCTTCTTGCTAAATCACATATTTATTAGAAGAAAATTTTACATAATGCAATTATGGAGTTCTATTATACCAATTCAAACCAGTTTCTTTTTATTGCTGAAGTATGCAATTTCTTCTTCATCACTTGACAAAAGTTCATATATATCGAAACATTAGCAGATTCAAATATTCTCAGCAAAAGTTCTGAATTATTAGAACTGACTTGCTTTCCAATCTGCTGTGAAGGTCTCACAACAATAGAAATAGGAAAATCTATTGATACAAATCATAACCTATTTCTGTGCTATAAACTGCTTAAAGTCCATTTTTATCAGAATATAGTTTAAAGGACTCCATTTAGCATTAATATTGTAGGTATCTTTTATAGCTTACCTGTTTTTTAATTTGATGTTATTTTTTGTTTTTAATTTTCATACATACCAAATACAAAAATAAGATTCAGATTGTTTGTCTGTTCATTTCAGTGTACATTCAATGTCCTTGCATATGCCCACCTATCTGTTATTTACTTACACGCCAGTAGTGGATTTCATACTTTGAAGTTTCAGTGGTCACTCATCTATTTAAAAAGTTGTAGATATTTTCTTAGGAATATTTTGGGTATTTTCTCTAACGATATATGGAAAATGAAGATTTGTGGCATAATAGTTATAAGGATACACACAAAAATATAATTTTACAAAATATCAAATTAGAGTATAGAAAAAAAAAATAACCTGGGAAGGGTAACTCGCTTGATCATGTATCCCTCCTCTCTAACTGCCATGGGCCTGTATGCCCCTCCTTCTCTGCTTCTGAGTTGCTGCATTTGTTTTCCATTGACCAACGCTCTTCCTCTTTAAGACCTTCATTGGATGCCTGAATAGCTAAAGGCAAAAGACAAGTAAAGTGGGATGATTTATCCCTCCTGAATACTGTGCAATCCTAGCCTGAGGGATTTTTTAAATTTAGGTTCTATAAAAATGTTAATGATTTACAGACTTTTCCATAATGTTATGAAATCTGAAAGATTTTTCCACATTAAATTTCATTTTATATGCTATGTACCATGAAAATCTTTTTTCTCCTTTGCTGCTAATGAACTAGATACATTAATCCTAATGGCATTTTAATTTATTGTTTGGTTAAAATTATTTTATTTTAAATACTTTCTACTCCAATTGCAGCCTTTGAGAAATTGCAAGGATATAGCTTATGTTGGCAGCAGATGAGAGCGCTGCTAATTAAAGAAATTCTCATTACAAAGAGAAAATGGTGGATCTTCCTCGTGCATGTAAGTTAACCATGAATAGTGTTATTTCAATCTTCTATTACCTTGACATATGTTTAAAAACTGGTAGCTCTTTCAGGATTATCTGTGAATGATCACAGTGGTATTGCTTCAGTAGTTTATAGTAATAATATATTGTATGTGTCCAAGCTCTGTGTGCCTAGAGGGGGGTTGCAAGGTAACTGTGGCATATCACAGTTTTCAATGAAGATATAAAGAAATATACAGTGCAAATAAATGTCAAACCTCATTGAAAAGTGCTACTTGTCTAATCTAAGTATGCCATATCATTTTAATGTAGTGATGGGTGAAATTTCAGTCATTTTCAGTCAAAATATGATTTTATGGCGAGATACTAAATATATTAAAATACATATATGCAATATTTCAAAGTCCTATGGTTCTGAAAGTTGCCTTATTTACATCAAATACCTATAAAGGTCAGCACTATTTAAATGCCCCTTAATAGAGTTATTTAAGTCATTTTTCTAGACTTAATTTTTTACAACATATCTGAGCGTTCAAACCTTAATTTAATCCACAAAACACATACTACAAATATTAATATAAAGATAATAGTTGCAACAAAACTTCACTTATCTTTTGGAATCCTTGCTTGGACTAGTTTCGCAATGATTTCATTGCATTATCAACATATCCTTGTTGATAATGCAATGAAATCATTACAAAACTAGTCCAAGCAAGGATTCCAAAAGATAAGTGAAGATTTGTTGCAACTATTATTTTTATATTAATATTTGTGTTATTCTTCACTGTTACTAGCTTCTTTTTACATTTATAAACATACTACAAAGTTGAACCTTTTACTGGATTTTCCCAAAGCCATTCTTAATAAAACTAAGTTATGAATTTTACTTTTTCTATACACACTATGTACATAGTGTATAGAGAAGGTATTGTATTGCCCTAAAATTCAGTACTGAGATTTCACTGGAAATACATGTTCTGGGACCCCCTGAATACAAAAAAAGCATTTTTAGAAAAATTACCTTGTGTGTGTCTGTCTGTGGGCAACATAGCTCAAAAACAAAAAGTCCCTTAAATACCAAACTTGATATTTAAGTTCAGTAGCTTCCAAGGATGCGACACAAATATTTTCAAGAAAATGAATGAAATCAGTGAAATGAAGCTCAAATGATCTCAGGGTTCATTAAGCTTAAAGTTACTCAACATTCGCCTTCTCAGGATATGGGAAAACACTGAAAAAAACCTTATCTTATCCAGATAACTCACCCTAAGGGAGATTCGAACTCGCAACCTGTTGAATGTAAGGCAGGCACACTACCCCAGCGGGCATGCTGATTCTTGTGCCCTAAAACAGTTAAGCAGTTTTAAATAGCTGGAAGTGGTACACTGTGACATGAAGTAGCTCAGTCACAGGGTGTGACATCACACAGATTAGTTATATAGGGGCTGGGTGACATCACACAGATTATCTGAGTAGTACAGCATTTAAATAGGCACCAGTTGTATTGCAGTTGCACCATTTACAGTACAGCAAAGCAGATTGTTGATAATTGAAATAAGAACCATAAGCTCATGTGATATTACGAGGGCTGTTCAATAAAGAATGATCATAATTTTATTACCGTCATTTCTTGCACTAAAATTCAATCTTATTATATTCTGTTAGCTTAAC
The DNA here is from genome assembly GCA_030762935.1 of Hymenopus coronatus. Taxonomy (NCBI): domain Eukaryota; kingdom Metazoa; phylum Arthropoda; class Insecta; order Mantodea; family Hymenopodidae; genus Hymenopus; species Hymenopus coronatus. Next base: position 46,389,105 of record CM060884.1, on the reverse strand, counting down.
GTTAAACAAACATGTAATTGTAGTTTCATTGTTGGTACTCCTGGTTCTTGCCTGTGAGAGGCACGCAAGTTCAGACATATTCAGTATCACCTACCGCTACAATGGAGGTAACATGCGAGGAACAATCGCAGCTTTATCTGTTCTTCCTTACAGCACAGCTAGAAAGTGGTTTAAAATGTTTAAAGAGGGGAGACAATCAATTTCAAAGGAAGGTGGACCTGGTGCTCCAGTTACTGCTCTTACGGAAGAAAACATCAATACTGCTGCAGCTGTTGTGAGAGAGGATCGACAAATTATCTTAAGATCACATTCTGAAATACTGAATATTTGATTGGGTGCCACCCACATGTTGGTGACAGAAACATTAAACATGAGATGTGTTTGTGCACGATGGGTTCCAAGACTGTTGATTCCTGAACAAAAGGATATTCACGTGCAGGTCTGCATACAGTTAAAGATGATGTTAGAGGAAGAACCAGAGTTTCTTTCAAATGTAATCACTGCTGATGAAACTTGGCTACATCACTTTGATCCTGAGAGCAAACAGCAAAGCTCATGTGGAAATCTCCTTCATCACCAACCCCCAAAAAAGCAAAAGTGGTTGCTTCTGCTGGGAAAGTTATGGTCATCTCATTCTTTGATATTCATGGAATGGTTTATCAGCATGTTGTACCCGCACACACATCAGTAACTGGACGATACTACAGTGTCCTGAAAACATTGCAAGTCCATATCAGGTGCAAAAGACCACATTTCCGTGAAGCAGGCTGAATGCTGCACCATGAGAATGCATGGCCGCATATTGCCAAAGTTGTTACTGAATATCTTCTAAAAATCCACATGAAGAGCATCCCTCACCCTCCCTAAATTCCAGATTTAGCCCCATGTGATTTTTTTCTATTTCCTAACTTGAAGAAACACCTTTGTGGGAGGCATTATCCATCATCATAAGCAGTGGTGAAGGCTGTGGAGGCGATTTTGAAGGACCTCTCAAAAAATGGTTTCCCGCATGTCTTTGAAGACTGGCAGAAACGCTGGGACAAGTGCATCCCATTCATGGAGACTATTTTGAGAAGGACCATCAAAATTATGAGGATGTGTACAGGTATGTTGTCAAAAAAATATGATCATTCTTTATTGAACAGCCCCAGTCCTCGTAATATATTTTTCCTTTCTTATGAAGAATGAAATGAAATGCTCCAGTTTGTTATCCTTAAATATTTCTACTTTGATTTTACTTTTTGGCATTCTAAAAGAATGTTTCTTTTGAATTCTAACAATAACACATATTAAATATGTCAATGGTCAGCGAGCTGACTGCTCATCCGGAGGTCCCGGGATCAATTCCCGGCAGGGGTGGGGAATTTTTCTTTAGTCAGAATTATTCCCTAACCCCCACAGAGTCTGGAAGTATGTATGTGAGAGTGAATGTGTGTGTTTGAGGAAAATAAAATGATTTAAATCAAATGTAAAAGAACCTACAGATGAGTTATTTCAAGTGCAAAGCCCTCAATATGACCTTAGATGTTAAAGGGGGCTATATAAACGAAGGAATAAAAAATAAATAAATAACACATGTTAAATATGTATTTTTTTCTTTGATGTAGTAGTAGTTAAAAGTCAATATTATAGTTACTGATTAATCTTTCATATTGAATAATACAATTTTAGCAATTTCAAATTAAATAAAAATGTCAAATGGACGAAAATATATGCCTACCAGATATCAGAGTTGATTTTTCTGTCCCTGTAATTAGTTGGGAGACTTTGCATTTTTAGTTGTTGTCTTTTTGAAGTTAGCCTTATTAAGACTATTGGTTTTATATAATTGTTGTATACAGTGAAGTGTGTTTCTCTTGAACAACCCCATACTACACATTTCAAGCATTTTAATAAAGATAAGCATTTTTCAGTTTTTCTTGTAATGAACTCTATATTCTTTTTTCAAATAGCTTTAGTATTTTAGTATTAAGTATAATTCTGACATATTTTGTTGAATCTATTTTTGGAAGAGATTTTTCATCATATTTAACTCAACATTTTATAGTTTTTTCTTTAAGGAGAATACCTGAAAGTTTGATCTTGTTGGTGTTAACGTCATTAAATTTTTCGTGACATTTGTTTAATTTTTTAAGAGAATGTTCAATTGTATTTTTGAGTTCATTGTATATATTTCTTAGTTTTGAAGTTCACAATGACCACATCTTCTGTAAATAATGAAAATGCCTGTTGTTCAGTGTATGTCAAGAGATAGAAAACTGAAAATGCATTCTCATTATAAAATTTAATTATTTTTAACTGATTGTTTCACTCATTGATAAATTGTTTCAGTATTTCAACATTGCTTTACTGTCTAAAATTTAAGTAAAATAACTATGTGAAATGAGTAATTTTAATAAATACAATCCAAAACCAATTTTTTATTTCGTAATTACCTACTTGAAAATAAATTTTAGGTAAATTCTGCATAAAACAAAACATTTTCTCTATAATTAATTTTATATTTAGTCTTTAAATTTTAACTCATTGTACTTAATTTACATACTTACAGACCCATCGAATTACAAAATTATGGGTAATTTGCAGTCTGCATTTAAATTTGAGGTGGTAATCTTAGCATTTAGAATATTACATAATTTTACATATTTTGTTGATAATACATATTTCATTACATATTTTGATATTTTTTGTTACATAAATATGTACATATTTCGCACCTTGATATTACATAAAAATTCGGGCTCTACTGATGATATGTGGAATGAAGATGGAGTACTGGTGGAATGCGATGGTGGGGGAAACTGGAGAACCTGGAGAAAACCTGCCTGTGCACCACTATGTCCACTACAAATGTCACATATTGTCACTTGGGATTGAATCCAGGCCATCTAGGTGAGAAGCAAGTGGTTACACCACTCGGCCACGGCGAAGGGTGTGTTGGACTGGTACGTGAGGGAGTGTGTTGCATAAAAAAAAAGATCAAAGGTTTATCTTCCCAAGGTATTCAAATTTGCCCAAAATTTGATTTTAAGAGTATTTCTAAATATTGGTTTGCTTAACAATACTTCTGGTAGTATCTCATACTACACAGATTCTATTTGATGGGTTTGATGTCAAGTCAAATTCATCAAAATCTGGTAATAGCATTTCATCTTCACTTTCATTGTTTGTAAAAATTTTGCAAATGACACATTCATGCACATCTAATGGATTGTGCAAAAGTGTGAAATTATAAAAATGTGCTTGCTATTTTTTCGTTATTCACCTGTAGTTAATAGTGGAGAAAATGTGAGTCACAAACTCAAGGAGAGATGTTATAAGCATGTACCTAAACACAGTGGGTATCTGTTTACTTTCTGAATCAGGAGACAAAAGTAGAGTAAAAGGGATAAAAACATGTCAATGCTAGGGAACGATGGTATTGCCCAGGTAAGGTCTCATGTCATCGCTAGGTAAAGGGTTAAGTTAAATGAGATGCTAAGGCAAAAAAAAAAAGTTGCATTGGGGGCATTAATTTTAACTAGTTGGTTGGTGGGAATCGAATGTTGAGCAGTTGGCAGTGAAGCCATTTGCTCTCTTGCATTCCAGTATTTTGATGTTATGTTATCATGCTGACTAAAGGTTGGGCAGCGGAGTAGATGGTTTCCATGCATATCTTCTTTAAGTGTACAGAAAGGACACAGAGGATATCCCACTATACCAATCCTAAATAAATGTTTATTGAGACAGTCATGACCTGTTAGGCGTCTAAAAGTTGCTACAGAGGATTTGCAGTATAATAGATCCACTTAAACCTAAGTACAGATTCTCTATTTTTCACATACGTCTTCTGCTTTTCACTTTTTTGTGAAACACTCCATAGTGTTATACTTGTAAAATACTTTTGAGTAATAGTAATATTGAATTATTATTATTATTATTATTATTATTATTATTATTATTATTATTATTATTATTATTATTATTACAGGAAGGCTTAAGATCAATATAAATTTAGTTGTTTAATATAGCTCAACAGAAATGCTTCTAAACATTTGAAATATACACTTTCTGAGGTTTTAAATGATTAATTGCTATATTTGTATTTAATGTACTGTATAAATGGTATTTGTTTAGCTAACTGCTCACTTGAGCATTATTAAGATTAACCTGTTGGATTTACAGGCTGCAATTCTGTTAATTCTTACAATAGTAGCAGTAATAAATAGCAAACAAAAGCACAAAATAGAACCCTTGGAACTAAAACTGGAAAAATATGGGAAAACTGTTGTGATGTATAGTGAAGGCAGCAAGCAGTATACACAGCAATATGTGCAGATTGTGAGAAAGACTGGATCAAAACTGAAAAAGACAAACAATCTTACTGGCTCTCTTCTTTCAGTTGCAGAGGATGATTTGCTTTTGTTTCACAAAAAATATATTGTAGCTGCAGATTTTAGTACAAGTGTCACTGCACTCTACTCAGCTATTGCTTGTCACAGTCTGCCTATCTCGCTCAACCTCATAATGAACTCTTTTCTTAGTCCTCAACATTCAATTTCAGTGGCAAATCATCCACTGAATCTAGCTGAGGTAAGTTATATTCACTTGTAGTTTTCTATTGGTGCTTTAGTTTATCTCACTAATATTATCACCATGTCTACAGATTTTATGTAATTTGCCCAGCTAATTTGTTATCTGTTCCAAATGAATGTATACATTACACATTGTACAACACAGAAGTATACCATTATCACATCACATTGAAATAATCACAATATCAAATATGCAAAACTATACCAGTTAGGTAAAATGCACTTAAACAAAGGCCATTACAAAGGATGTGAAATGCAATTTGTATTAACCCTATTGATATGTAAAGAAGTACAAGGATTATATGCTCAAAGAGAAAAAGAGCACGTGACATTATACTGGGTATACTTTTATACCAATCCAATGCTTTTTGTTTTCCTCTGTGTTTAATGCTTGGGAACTCAGAGCCCATTGATGTCATTTGCTTTAATGAGCATTTCCTCAGAAACAGTAAGAAAATGAATTCCACATAAAAGTGGACACAAATTTTAAAAATGCTATTTTTAATGTAGTTTTATTCATGGTGAGTTAACAAATAAGTTATTTGCCAAAATAAAGATAAAAGTATTGATCTTAAAATAACAACACTATTAAATGGCAGTAGCACACCGTTTTTGGACACAAAATCATTATTTTCACAGTGAAACAGAACTACTAAAATCCATCCAAAATCCATTAGAATAAATCATTTTGGAAAGTGTATTAAGTGAGTAAGGTGGCTCTGCAGTAATATATATATAGAAATTGCATTCGGCAGGTGTGGGTGCCCACCAATCTGATCAAAGGATTTTTCGTAATTTTCTTTGGTTGCTAGGCAAGTGCTGGGTTAGGACTTGATCCATAAATTTTCCTATCCTCATCATATTTCATTTCCTCCTCTTTCTTCACCACTATACCAGGCTGATCACCCATTCTGGATATGTTCTTATTCAAAGCTGTTCGACTGGCTACCTATCCAAGGCATTGTCTTGTAAGTCTTACATAGGGGAGGGTAATCCATTAAGAAAAAAAAAAAAAAAATTTAGTGAAATAAACAAAAGCACAGTAAACTTGTGAAGTAAGATTGTATTTAAATTATTATTATCTTCTTCTTCTTCTTTTTTTTTTTATTACAGTGATATACCTACACTATATACCAGTTTTTATTTTCGGACAGCTCTGATTACTTCATCATGCATTTTTTGCAAATTTTATAAAAAAAAAGTTTTTATTTTAATGAGAGCATATATGCAGAGAACCTTAGCAACAGTAAATGATGAAAATTAAATGAAGTGATTTTCAGGCCATCTAAAATTACTTCAAAATTACTTTTGAATGTCACATTGGTTGCCATTACTAAATCTTTTCAGCCAATTGCTTTCTTTTTTATGTTGCTTCAATTGTCATTTTTAACTCAGAAATCCCATTGGGGCCTTTGCATGAGCAATTAGGTACAAATCCCATTGGGGCCATTGCATGAGCAATTAGGTACTCTTCTGATGGTGATTGGGTCCTTCTATCCATTCAATGGAAGGGAAGATCCTAAGGTGAGCAAGGACACTCAGGACACTCATCTGAGTGGCACCCTGGATGTGAGTATCGGAGACATTTATAATGATTGAGGATTAAACTGTCATAGAAACAAACAAAATTCATGAAGTCATTGGAAAAGAAGTGATGAGTAGATAAATCCCCATAGGTGACCAAACCAAAATTTGAGTTCCCATCAAATTGGAAGTGATGGTATAAGTGAACGTCATGGTTTGGTAGGTTGTACGTGCTACAAATTTGGTTGTCTCCAGGGATTTTATGGTGAGGCCTTTATTGACAAAGGAATCATGGGTGATAGAGACATTCCAGTCTGGGTTGGATCCATTGGTTGATATTTGAATTTGAATCCATTCAGTTTTTGAATTTGATGATAGCATTGGATACATTGACTATAATAATCATGTCTTCCATATTGCCAAATTTCTTGATTATGCTGGAGATGATGTGGAAGGCATGGTCGCCAATGAGGTCACCATTGGCATGGGCAAGTTTGATGCTGTGAAGTTCCACAGTGGCTTGAGAAGTGGAAAAATAAAGGAATGAGATAATGTATTGCAACTTATTGAAAATGGAAGTAACCAAATAAGCAATACTTATCAATGTTGGATTAATCCATGAAACACGCCATTCTCAAGAGGGTACTTTGCTGAAGGAGATTAGGTGTTTTTACTTTCTCTAGCCCCATATGTACAATGTACATAGGAATAGAGAAGGTATTGTAATGCACCCAAAAATTTGATACCAAGATTTCACCAGAATATATGTTTTGGGGTCCCCTAGGTCCGAAAAAAGCATTTTTAAAAAAAGGTCCATGTATGTGTGTGTGTGTGTGTGTCTAGAGCATAGCTCAAAAATGAAAAGACTGTTAAATACCAAACTTGATATTTAAGATTGGTGTCTTCCAAGGGTGCGACTCGAAGATTTTCAAGAAAATCCCCCCACCCCAAACTACCCTTTACATGGAAAAAATTTCGAAAATTTTGATTTTCTCAAAAATGGCTCTAACAATTTTGATTAAAATATCTTACATTTAAGATATTTACATGCCAAATAAAATGAATTTTCTGGGAATAGCCTCTGAAGACCTTTTTATTTTGGATGATTTGTATTAAATTTTGCATAACTGGTAAACCGTAAAAGATACACAAGAACTTACTATACAAAAACTGTAGATCATGATAAAACACACAATTTATGTCATATACATTTTTTTAGTGGAGTTGATCATTTTTGAGATATTCCTTGTTATTGGTTTCAGCCTTAAAAAACTAATACTTTTCTCATACAGGAATTTGTCAACTCCTGTCCATAAAAACAAAGGAACTTCAGCCACTTAGCAACCAGCTTTTGACTATCACTTTAACCTATGGTACTCCCTTATTTCGCTTCTACTTATTAGGAAGCAAGTAAAAAGACTATTTCTGCTAATTTTTCTCAATTAGCATAAAGTAAATGAAGCATAGCTTTTTAACAATAATTTGTGGCGTGTTATTTATGGACACTCTTTAACTACTGTGGTTCTCAGCGTCCCATTCTATACTGGGCGTGAAATACCGCTTAATTTTGCTCAGAAGCCTCTCTATCAGGCTTGAGGTTCTTTTTCGTGCCGTAAATATACGACACGGGACCAACGGCTTTACTTCCCTTCTGAAGGAAGCCATGCTTAGGATTTTTATGCCCAAAAAAATCCATCGTCCTCTGCCGGGTTTGAACTCGCAACTTGGGTATATGAAGTTAGCATGGTAACCACTACACCACAGAGGGCGACTGTTGCAGAGATATAGAGAAAGTCATGTGAATGGAACACATCAGATTTTTTATTCTTATATAGGGTCAAATGTCCTGACCAAAATTTCTGCTTTATCCTCTTAATTTCCTTATCTGTATTCTAAACTTGATGATACTCTTTACTTTGTAACTTTTTCATTTTTGGTACATGAACAAAAGAAAGAAAAAAACAACAAAGGAAAATGTTCTGTAATAAAGAAAACTGCATCGTACTTGTTATGCTGAGTGGCCACTTCGAGAAGCATTGTTTCCTTGTCTAATTTTAGCTTTGATTCTAGTCTTGGAGTGTTATTAAATGTGACACTCATGCCACTAGTTATACCTGCATGTAAAAGAACTCCTGGGAAAGTAACATTTCAGAACAGTTGTCATGCTAATGCAACTCTAGTAGTTGGTGAAATTTTTAAATAAGTGTTACTACTACTGCTATCTCTACTATCACTGCTACTGCTACAAAAGATATTCTATAAATAATAGTAATGATAATATTATTTTATTACATGTGTTATCCCCTCTTTTTTTGTTGTTGTTGTTGTAGTGTTTAATACCTGCTTTTACTGCTCTGGCACCGCAGGTGATGACACTGATGATACATGAAGATGGAGCCTTGATGGAATGTAATGGCGGGGGAAACTGGAGAACCCGGAAAAAACCCGCCCCTGCAGCGCTTTGTCCACCACAAATCTCACATGCGGTCGCTTGGGATCTAACCTGGGCCATCTAGGTGAGAGGCGAGTGGTCTAACCACATGGCCATGGCATGGCCCCAAAAAAAAAAAAAAAACAATAAAACTTGAAAGTAAAATAAATGGCGTGTTATTTATGGATGCTCTTTAACTACTGTGGTTCTCAGCATCCCATTCTAAATTGGGTGTGAAAGACCACTTAATTTTGCTCAGAGGCCTGTGTATCAGGCTTGAGGTTCTTTTTACGTGCCATAAATCTATGACATGGAACCAAGAGCTTTACTTCCCTTCCGAAGGAAGCCATGCTAATGATTTTTACACCCGAAAAAATGCATCGTCCTCTGCCGGGTTTCAACTCCTTGGATTAACAAATGATGGGAGAGTCAAATCGATCTTTAATTCAGCTTATAAATAAGAGTATACTAAAATCAACTTATTATGCATAATTTCATTCATTGATGACCTATGGAAAAGTTCAGTAAATGGTAAAAAAAGTATTCATTATGCAAAAAAAGGTGATAAGAATAATGGCAGGGGAAAGACGATCAAATCACTGCAAACCACTTTTCAAAATGTATAGAATTTTGCCATTAGCCTGTGAATATATTCTAGCCATATTGTCATTTGTAATAAATAACACAACTGGCAAATGCTGGAAAAGTATCCTTAACTTAGGCCTTGTGTATTTCCTTCCCAATTTTCCATTCCCAATAATTATCTCATCTGTGGTACTGTATGTAATAGAAATGGGCATTTAACCCTTAAAGGTCGCCCTCCGTGGTGTAATGGTTACCATGCTAACTTCATATACCTAAGGTCGCGAGTTAAAACCCAGTGGAGGACAATGGGTTTTTTCGGGTGTAAAAATCCTTAGCATGGCTTCCTTCAGAAGGGAAGTAAAGCCGTTGGTCCCATGTCGTAGATTTACGGCACATAAAAGAACCTCAAGCCTGATAGAGAGGCTTCTGAGCAAAATTAAGCAGTCTTTCATGCCCAGTATAGAATGGGACGCTGAAAACCACAGCAGTTAAAGAGCATCCATAAATAACATGCCATTTTCATTTTAACCCTTAAAGGAAACAAAAAAACAAAGGTAACTGGTAATGCTGATAGTAGTTTTAATTTATAGGCTTTATAGTTAACCACTTTAAGGTTTATTTTTATATTTTGATAAGTGCCTGAGTGGGTTAACCAGACATTAAAAGTTTAATTCCTTGGTGGAACTTGAACCACAGATTTTAGGATTTTCAGTTGAATGGTCAGCTGTTAAGTTTTCAGGTGGGGTTTAGTTCACCATCCTTAACCTATATTTTTTGCCTGGGCAAAATGTACTGGAAGCAACACACACACAGAGTTTTGCTCTCTCATTTCCCCCTATTCCCCCATGCTCATAAAAGATGATCTAAACCAGCAATTAGCTCTCTATTTACATGTGGCATTATAGGACTTTAAGGAAGCAATTTTTAATGCTTATATGTCTCACTGGGAATCAGGAATATGCTGTTGGGTGCAAGCCATTGAAATGGACATTGTTAAAGACATTGTTTTATATGGTACTTTTAATCCAAGGAATTTCAATGTTGGTCCTGTGACCAAATAATTAATAGTAATTTTGAAATAACTCTTCATTTTATCTGCTATATTAGCTTTTCTGTATGTATTTTAAAGTCATTACAGTTTATTAGCTTTTCAAAACTTTAATTATTGACTCTAGATTGAATAAGGCACATCTATTATATCAGTGGGGGATGAAGTTTTTGACGTGCTCTATAAACATAGATAACTTAAAATATATTCATTGTTATTTGCTACCATATAGGAATAATACACATATCTATCTGGTATATATTCCTTAAGTCAAACTGTTCATCTTTCCAGTATTTTGAAAACACTGAGAGCCATATAGCAAAATATATTAATGTCATATATCTGGCAAGCAATTAAATGGATATGACCATCTAGTTTTGTTTTCAGCAGTAGTTGGAATAAAATCTGCTTTCTAACAGTATATGCCATTATTAACTCAATGTTCATAAAATACAGAGCTGGCCACTGTTGAAACCAGATGCCTCATAATAAAATATTTTATATGCTTTTCAGGAAACAACAGCAATAGAACTGATTGATGTAATGTTGAAGTTCTTAATCTTGGTCCCACTTGGCTTATTAATTTTCACGGGCAGATTTCTCATGGTGCCATATGATGAATGTGCTAAAAAAGCAAAAAGATTGCAATATATGTGTGGGGTATCACCACCAATGTATTGGTTCTTATTATTCCTCTGGGATTTCTTACTTTACTTGGTGGTTGTTACCATTATGTTGATCACTATAGCAATATTTGATAATAATGACCTTTTCACAGGAGCAAAAGAAATAGGTTAGTATTTTAAATAAGTTTTGCAGATTTTGGATGTAGTGATATAAATTCTCCAGGTATTCAAGCCCTGCAAATAGTGTCAACGCTTCTAAATGCTAGTGAAAGTGTCTTATAGATGGCACTCTTCAACATGTAATAAACTATTACCATTTAAGATATTAGAATTGAATTAAAATTTTTGTTTATTGTTGGAATATGTCATTATTTCGTCAGCTTACAACCAAAACACACTTAAGTGATATTTATTGAAACCTGGATTTTACTTGTTTCTTCAATAAAATATTGAGCTCTATTGGTTAGCTCGTTATGTTGTATCTTTAAAATACTTTCATTAAGTATATTCTATTATACAGTGGTGAAACAATCAACCACTTATTATGTTTAAAATGACAATGTCCTGCAATAGACATTTATTTCAAACACTTTCTGCTATTATTTAAACTGCAGTATGCTTCAAGTACACATGGAAAATGACTTTAAGAAGCAAGAGAATGTTAATGGTTGCTCAAAGTAAGCAAATTATTGATAATTCCCTGTGCATAACCATAGTAATTATATCTTCATTATAATGTTAATCATGTAGAGCAAAACTCTTCAACATTTCCATGTCTTGTAATAGTGTTGTGAAAAGCTCTTTATTGCTTCAAAATTGATTGCAAATAATTGCTTTTATTCAGTGCTATAGTAACATTTTTTTCTCATTGCTATATTGATTGCTTCTATTGCTTCAGCTATCTCTCTACAGTGCTACTGCCCACTCAGAACTCACAGTTGAATTGCTGACTGCAGGCTTGCATCTACCTTTTTATACCTGCTGATCACGTAGCAAAAACTTCCAGAAGTAAAGCTCATTATTGTGCGAATAAACCAAAGGCAGGAGTCACAAAGTCACACAGGCTTGTTAATAGTAGAACTGTGAAAGGAAGCCAGACACACATTTGCAACAATTGGCTCTATGATCTAAGGCAGACCACACACACATGTGCAGTGATTATGGGCCAGCAAGACTCAGGCATGTGCATCTGGCGCATAGTCACACTGCTCCATTCTCAGGGCTAATCATTCCAGCCAGCACCATTAGCAGGTTAGACAATCCATGTGTACTACCAGCCTCTACCTGTAGTAGACAACATTGTTAATTCTCTTCACCACCAGGTAGACCCTGGCCATGTTGTTGAAGTTTGGGACATCTAATTTTGAATATGATTTATAGAAGATTATTGCTTTGTCATTATTAAGACAATTAATATTAATAATAAGGGTTAATAATAAGAGTTTTGTCAATAGGATTTGATGACTTAGCTTTTTTTCATTTATAGATTATTATAGAATATATATATATATATATACCCCCGTCGCTTAATCCTTGCACTTGACAGTTAGGGTGGTTTCCCATTAGGTTGGCTATGCTGCCTTTGCAGCATTGTCAGAGTAACTAGTAAACACCAGCTGATTACAAATCTCTCTAGACGAACATAAACATGTACATGGTAAATGAATGCTGATGAATAATGAAACTAATTCGTTACTATTGATGTTAATTGAAAATAACAATGATACTATAACGCATCTAACATACCTTACATATTTACAACAATATAGAACAAATTAATGCAAAATAGCTTGTTACAATGAGAGAAAGGTATAACAAAGTGATTTTCACTGGTTTAGAATTTTAATGGCTCAATTCCATGCAAGTCTCAGTCGTCATTCTCGGAAGCATCATCCTCACTGTCAAATAACATATCATTAGTGGTTCACGTTCACTGATAATTCCGTCTAATTCCTGTGCTTTTCGTATTATTTTGTTCACATTCACTTTCTTCCTCCATGAAGCCGCATACACTATTGCCACACCTTCCTGCAAAAGTCTATCCACCTCTATAATTGTGAAACAAACACCAAAAACACCATCAACAATAACAAATATACATAACAAATAATACATAGCTTGCACAGAATAGTTTAACACACATGTTAGGAGTTCACAGACTGAGCATGTGGTTGGAAATAGCCAGATATTGCAACGGTGCGGCCCCTAGATTCTGTTGTCAGACCGACCGACCGGAATGCTGCACTGTGATTGGTTCAGAAAGTCAAAAGGGTGAAGCTTTTCAACTTTTTTTTGCTGGGATACCAACTTAACTCCCAACTGTCAAGTGCAAAGATTCAGCGGCGGGGGTATAGATTAATATGTTTACCACAAGTTGATATAAAGCTTTAATTGCTTTTTCATCTGTAGCTCATATAAAATCAATATAGACACACCAGATCACCCTACTGGAAACCTCAACTGTTGGCCTGCCAGTCATAATGGGTCTTCATTCGGTCGCTTACTACCTGGTTGATGCACCATCTCATGCATGTTGTGAAGTTGGTTTATGAGATGCTCTACATAATCGACTGCTGGCTGTTTTGCCCCAGGAGGACTCCCAACATTAGGTCACATGATAGATGCAGCTCCCTGACAAAGACCAAGCTGGGTGGTGTCATGGGCTGAAGAGCTGTGGGCTAGTAAGAAAAGTTGTACCCTGATATCCTTAATTGATTAGCCAAGACCTTCTTTAAATGTTCTAGAGTCTTGATGTATTGCTCAACATGCCATCTGTTTGTGGAGAGAGAGAGAGATGTTGTGTATGTCTCATGCACTCCAATTTGAGTTTCCCTCATCAGGTTGGACACAGTTGGTGCCCTGATCTCTGTGTACCTCCAGCAGTACCCCAAAACAGCAGAACAGTTCTTCTACAAGGCAGTTTGCAATGGTCTTGTCCTCCTGGTTGGGAATGGCATACACCTCCACCTACTTGGTGAAGTATTCCATAACCACCAATAAATAATAGTGTCTGACACAGGGAATGGTCTGGTTACATCAATGGTTCTGTGTTCAAAGGTGTTCTCACAACATACTGCTGATGTGACCCTGGTCTGTGGGATATGACTTGCTGCACACACATACCATTGACGACACCACCTTCCAGCATTTGCCCATAGCCTCAGCCAGTAGTAATGTTGTCACTTGTTCGGTTGGCTTCAAGATGTCCTCTCAAAGTCCCCACATGTACTTCCTCCAGGATTTCCATCACCTTTCTCTGAGGGAGGATGAGCTTTCTCTCTTAGATCTTTCTGCCAAGTGACTCTCCGATACTCTAAACAGTACACCTTCCTTGGTCTTCAATGTGTCCCATGAGCCCAGGAGAATCATTTAAGCATCATTTCACAGATTTTATTTATCGCCTATTATCACCTAACAGGTTAAAGGATGTGAAATTACAAATAAATATATTTCTTGAATTTTCTAGGAATAGTATGTGAAGTCACTTCTCTCAGAAGAAATGCTATATAATCTTGCATAACAAATATACATTAAGTGATAAATGAAAACTTGCTGCACAGTAAATGTAGATCTCTTTAAAACATTCAATTCATATCAAATAACCTTTTCTGTGACATGAGCCATTTTCAAGATATCCATTGTTAGTTGTTCCAATGTTTAGTACTCTATCATTCTTTTACGCCAACTTTTAAAGTCCTGTCAATTTTCATTTGTTTCTTGTGACTACATGCAAGAGTATGGAATATTGTGACTGTGCACCAAACACCTACACCTTGCCACCCTGAATCGCTGTATGTGCGTGAATGGCTAATTGTTGTCGTCTGCCAGCAGTTTTCTTTCCATAGCTGATGCATTGTCACACCCTTGTGTGACTTTTTAACACCATAGTTTGCAAGGGCAAAAATGATCTCCTCTTCTGGGAATTACTTGCCACAATAGCTATATAATTGGAGCAGCAAGGCCCACACAGTTTAGTTTTGAGAGAGAGCTCCAAGCAAAACCTCTAGTTAGAGAAAGGGCCAAAGAGTCAAGTGAGCATGGTTGAAGCAACGAGCGATAAAATTATGTTCAGCATTGCAATAAAAGCATCTACTTAAAATCAGTTTTGAAGTAATAAAGAGGTTTTGTTATACTGGTGTCAGAGCAGGAATGAATGGCAAAGATGTTGGAAATTCTGCTGGCTAAAATCAAGAAGTTGAACATAAAAATGGAATCCAGTATTGAAGAAATAAAATTGGAAGTGGAGAATGGATTTGAAAATGAAATATGAAATGGAAGAAATGAAATCCATATGAAGAAGATTAAGAGAAAGTAAACTTCAGGATGAAGAAAATAAAGATACAAATGAAAACAGAAATATCAAAGATGAAGACATGGATATGGAACAAAACTGAGAACAACTGGCTGGCATAAAGAAAGACACAGAAGACCTTGGCCAACATGTTAATGCTCTGGAGGACATCAGGGAATGGCTTAACATCCTGAAGGATGGAGTTGATGGTATGCCAAGGACTGAACACTATGATGTAAAAAATGCTGGATGGAAAGCTTTAGGACTTAAAGGTTGAGATACCAGGATGGAACACAATATCTGCATATATGAAGACACCCAAATATGTGGGACATCAACCTTCGAACCCTTCCCTGACGTTCGCCACCATTGCCATCCACAAGTAATGGTCTGCAGAGGAGGAAGCCACACAACTGATAGCCAGCCTCCAAAGACAGATGGCAGAAGTACTGAATGAGATCTGTTAGCAGTGTCTGGAGAAATCTGGGGGCCCTCAAGAACCGGTTCAGAAATCATCGTTTGGCTGCAGTCTACCGCAGTCAATTGAATTCAAGCTACACCAGCTAGGAGATACAATGCAGAAGTTCACCCTAACTATAGAACAGTGAGCAAAGCCCTGGTGAAACTTCAGCCTAGGTACATGTCCCAGGAAGCTGCCTATTATTTCTTCAACAGGGTCCCGAAACACCAAATAAGACAGTGCATAAAGCTTTGCAAATATAAGACATCAATGAGGCATTTACAGACAGCTCTGAGGCTGAGGCAGCCAAAGTAACAGCTGTACTCACCTGGAAGACAAGGAGTATTCGCTGTGACAGGGAGAGAGAAACAACTACCATCAAATGGTATTTACTGGGGGGGGGGGTTAGCGAGCCAGATCAACTAGTGAAGGACTGCCCACAACCAGCCAAACAGCAGTTGGGAAACAACAGCTGACTTCGGCCAGAGGATCTTGCAACTCAGGCCAGACAAAGTATTGCTCTGAAGCCCCCACGAACTTCCTGGAATCTGCTGGGTGATCCTGATGGATGATGTGTTTGTGCCCATTAAAAGCGAGCTGATGGTAAAGTCACACTTGGAAAGCCAATGGTCAAGGAACCATGTTTTGGACCAGGAGACACCATTGAATGGGTTATACATTACATGGCATGTTGCCATGTTGGGTGGAAGTGGGACACTGATGCAAGATGATGGTGGCAGTAGCAGTGGTGGAGGGTTCTCAATCAATTTATATAGCCTAACTTTAAATATTTAAATATTTGTGTATATTCCTAAAGAGAATGCATTATAAAGTTGTAAATATCTTATGTCATGTAATATTAATAATGAGAGGTGCTCTGAAGCCAATAGAATGGCATATGCAATTTTTTCATGCTGTTATATTGTGTGTATGTATTTAATTCCTAGAATGAAGGTACTTTGGTGTATTGTGAAGCTTTCCTCATTTAGATGAATACAGCTTATATAAACCTAAAAATTCAAAGGGAAGAGGACTTAATTATGTTTTAATTCTAAAATCTATTTCAAACACAGATATTGATTTCTGTGAGGGATAAACTTCAAGCAGTTCAGTGCTGGTAAGGTTTCAGAACATTCTATTTTTCAGGTACTTTGATGCTTTTGCTTGCACTTTATGGAATGAGTAGCCTTCCTTATGTGTATGTCTTCAGTTTCATGGGCAAAACACATTATGGTGCATTCAGTTGGTATTTGACTGTCAGCCTCATAATTGGTGAGTATTGGAAATAAAATTGAATGTAGTCATTAAGAGATTAATTATTCATACAAGAATATAACTGCAGATTTTAAAGTTTTCTAGAGCATCTTTATTAAAATGGGTCTAAATATGTATTTATTTATTTATTTATTTATTAAACTGCTAAGTAAAAGGTCTGGCAGAGGAACAGATGATTTTAAATTATTTTTATTCTATATAAGATATTTTTTTCATAACTAAGTATAATATCTGGAACTTAACTGACATATATGCCATTTTTTTTAAAATAACATTGTTCAAGTGATGACCATTCATTCACAGACACTCTTCAAACCTTGGCTGCAAATTGTACATAAAGTGATCAATATGTCTAGTGAAACATTTGAGATTACCTAACAAATATTGGTCTCTGACTTTAAATATTTGGTGGATGATCTTTAAAGACAACACTCTTCAAATATCCTTATAAGATTAAATTGCACACAGTTAAATCTGGGTATCTTGCTGGCCAGGTGATGTCACCTGTATGGAAATAATTTGATTTGACTCAGGTTTCATTATGGCATTCATTGAGAGCTCCACAGTGTGACTGGTACTCCATCTTGTTGAAACCATGAAAAAAAAGGAAACCATGTAATTTCATTAGTAAAAAAGATTTCAATTATGTTCACATATCTGGGTAATGTCACAGTTATTGCTTTTACCTCACCATACTAAAAAAGGAAAGAGTGAAATATCCTAGAAAAGACACAGCTCACTAAACGGTTACTTTCTCACTGAGAAATGGTTTCCATGTAATTATAGATGATTGTTTGAGACCAAGAAAACTTTTTGTTTTCTTACAATGCTATAACATAACTAACATAACTCCATGGCACGACAGCTCACAAGGAACCTTGGCCTATCGCCCGGCCACTGCATCCCCCATCACGGTGCCCCATCTCGGACCACGTCCATCAGTGCCTCGAACCTCCCCAGCTGGTTGATTTGGTCCTCATGACCTGGAGCCACTACTTCTCCATCAAGTAGCTCCTCAATTGGCCCCCCAGGGACCTCATGAGGCTGAGTGCACTCCACTCCAGGTCTCCCAGAGGAGCGAAAAATCCCCATGCCGTTACTGGGAATCAAACCCAGGTCTCCCGCTTGTTAAACTAACAATACTATACAGATACAAAATATGTGATTCGTGAAACATCCACAATTTACCAATAAATTCTTCAGCTTCAAACATGTGATTTAACATTCTTCACAAAATATTTTTTATGAGAAGGATTCATAAGGCTTTAGTTGGTGTAACATCTGGAGCTTGTAGAATTGATAATGAAAATTTAAGTGCAATATTCCTCTTCAGTCCTGTCTGTTTAGTTAATTGAAGCGGAATATTTCACTTGAATGCATTGGACTTCTGTGGTGCATGCTTGATCCTTCTGCTACCTGGAAGCTTCTTCAGTACTGAACCAGTTTGCTCTAAGTTTTTAACCCATATTTTTATGCAATGAGCAGATTGGAACAGGATGAAAGTGTGTTAAATTAGAATGACGACAAAATTGGCATCTAGGCTTTGTTTTATAAAAAACACTGAAAAAGCCCATTGTTAACCATTGTTTATTGAATGACATTATCATAGTAGCAGAATACACAGAGTTTTTATGCTATTCATTGAGTTATAAGAAAAAACATATATAAATAAAATTGCCCATTCCTCTGCTGGACCTGACTACGTTGTGGCCAAGCGGTTAGACCACTCACTCTCACCTAGATGGCCCAGGTTCGATCCCAGGCAACTGCATGTGGGATTTGTGCAGGTGTGGGGTTCTCCAGTTTCTCCTGCCATCACATTCTACTGGTGCTCCATCTTCACTCCATGTATCACCAGTGTCATCACATGTGGTGCCATATGTGGTAAAAGCAAGCATCAAACACTATAAAAAATATATATACTGAGTATGAAAAAGAAAATACTAATCCAGAAATATTTGAGTGGTACCATTTGGAGTATAACCAAAAAGAAGACTCAAGCACAGAAAGACAACACAATAAATGACTTGGGAGAATTGCAGAATTAGGTATCAATAACTGGAATCAAACCCAGGATGGTGAGGGGCAAGTGGTCTAATTCTCAGTATCTGAACAATTTATCACTTTGGAATTTTATAGAATTACTAATAGTTGCTTTGTAATTTTGAAAGTACAATTCATTATTCCTTTTTACTTTCTCGACACGACTATGTACATAGTGTATAGAGAAGATATTGTAATGCACCCAAAAATTTGATACCAAGATTTCATTGCAAATACATGTTTTGAGACCCCTGAATCCAAAAAAGCATTTTTAGAAAAATGTCCATGTGTGTTTGTGTCTGTGGGCAGCATTGCTGAAAAACGAAAAGTCCATTAAAAACCAAACTTGGTATTTAGGGTATCTTCCAAGAATGTGACACGAAGATTTTCAAGAAAATCCCCCCACCCCCAACTCCCTTTACATGGAACTTTTTTCGATAATTTTTATTTTCTCAAAAATGGTCCTAACAATTTTGATTAAAATATTGTGTATTTAAGATATTTACCTGACAAATAAAATGTATATCTTGGATTTTCTGGGAATAACCTCTGAAGACTAGTTTATTCTGGATGAATTTTACTGAATTTTGCATAACTGGTAAACAATAAGAGATGGACAAAAACTTACCACACAAAAAATGTAGAGCACATTAAAACACACAATTTATGTAATATACATTTTTTTTTTTTTTCGTGGAGTTGATCATTTTTGGGATATTCCTTGTTATTGGTTTCTGCTTCGAAAAACTTAAACTTTTCTCATAAGGAATTTGTCAACTCCTGTCCATACAAACAAAGGAACTTCAGTCATTTAGCAACCAGAGTTTGGCTATCACTTTAACCTATAGTACTCCTGTATTTCGCTTCTACTTGCACAGCAGCAAGTAATAAGACTATTTCTGCTAATTTTTTCTCAACTAGCATGAAGTAAATAGAAGCATAAGCTTTCTAACAATAATTTGGTGCAAAGATGTAGAGAAAGTCATGTGAATGGAACACATCAGATTTTTTATTTCTGTTTCCATTCATGCTTTTGGTCCCAAAATCCTCCTAAATATTTTTATTTCAAATCTTAATAATTTTGTTGTATCTGCTTTCTTTAATATCCAATTTTCAGATGCACATATAACTGTAGATGATACTATAGTTTTGTAAAAGCTAAGTGTGGCACTCTTTGATAGTAATTTCTTTTGAAGAGGTTTAAGTAGACAAAGTATACTTTGTTTTCTTGAAATCTTTTAATTTCTTCTTATACCAAATTATCATCATTTAATATTATGCCTAGCTGTTTATAGGAGTTAATTTACTTAATTTGGTCTTTGTATTTAGATTGTCTAAGTTTTTTTTTTTTTTTCTCATCATCTAAGTACTTTGTTTTGTTTATGTTTATTATTAGTCAATATACTATATTGACTAGATTCTGTTTATTTTTTCTATTGCTGTAGTAACTAGGGGAAGTATTGCATTCAGCCAAATATTTGAAGTCAAAATTTCAACTTTCAAATAAATGAGTTATCAATGCTACATTATTTATATGAATAGTATGACAGTAAAAAGAATATGATGGGTAGCAGTCCATAACTTTTCCCACTCTTTTAGAAACTATTCTTCTATATATTTTTGTAATTAAGATGAAGTTGTGGTGTAGTGGTTACCTCTAAAACTGAAGATTGCAAGTTCAAACCTGTGGAGGGTGATAGGATTTTCAGACACAAAAATCCTTAGCATGGCTTCCTTCAGAAAGGAAATAAAGCCAGTGGTGCAGCTTAATGTTTATTTGCATATAAAAAAAACCTTATCTTGAAAGAAGAAGGTTCCTTTGTAAAATTCAGTCATTTCACATCCATAAGTCATTATGTCTTACAGTGCCATCTCTGGCTATTGAACCAATCCCTTTTCACCATGGTGCATAGCGGTGAACCTATGAAGTAGAAATTCATATCAGAAACACAATCACAGAAACATTGTAACAATGCTCTATGCTCCACTTAGGAGCTACAGCAATTTAACTATTTAAGATTAACTGTCATTACTCATTCACCCATTTTGTTGCAAATATATATAGAATAAGATAGCTAAAGGGATAATCAAATTTTTAAAAAAAATGGATCACTATATGATAGCTTTAAAGTTCCATGCTGGTTTTATGATCTTGAGAAAACAAATTGTGACCTACCATTTAAAACAATATAAATAATTGCAAATTCAAAACAATAACCAGGAATATATTAGAAAATGGTAAAAAAAAAGTATATTTGACATAAATTATGACTATTAATAAAACATTTTTTTTATGTAATAAGATTTTTCTATCTCTTGGTGGTGGCTGTGGCAGTGACGATGGTGGCGGCGGCAGCAGTGGTGGAGGAGGGTTATCAAAATATTATTTTGTTTGTTAAAGACGCTGTCAATTGCTAGGATCACATCAGCATCACTGGTGTGCCAGAAATTTGTCTGCAGGAATTCTTTAACATACCAGTAAATCTACTGGCATGTGGTTGTTGCTTTTAAGCACACTTAAAAACCAATGGTCTGAGCGGGAGTTGAACCTGCAACCTGTGCCATCTGCACAAATATTTAGCTTTATTCTTGGCTAGATGTGATTGATTAGTGGTTTGCACCACAGCAGGTGCTATTTTGCACGAGGACATTACTGATCCCTTCTATACCTGGCATTGAGTTTGCAGATTTCCAGTTCGTAATCAAAATGCATATAATTGTCCTCCATGGTCTATGCTCTAGTTCCGGAGGCTGTGGATCAAACTCATTAGAGCAAAATGGATTTTTCAAGCATAAAAATCCCTAGTATGACTTCCTTTAGAACAGTAATTAAGCTGGTGGTCCTGAGTCATAGATTTATGGCATGTAAAAATACTCAAACTTGATAAGAAGCCTCTGAGCAAAATTTGGTCTTTCACTCATTATAGAATAGAATGCTAAGAACCATAAAGAGTGCCATAAATAATAAATAAAGGTAAATCTCATAAACAGGTGGCAATGTTTTGCTACAAATACTTTAATCACTATGGTTAGAGAGGAACACAAGATGGTATGTGATACAGAGTATGTCAAAAAATATCTGGATTGTAAAAACTTGAATTTATGGGTAGATTATAAATTGGACTAATGCACAAATCCCACTTCTGTATCACCCCAATTAGCTCATTAATTTCTGACTTCCTTTCCATTCTACTTATCAAATAATACCTCAACACGTAAAGCTCTGGAACTGAATCATTAATATTCTTCCTCAAACCATAATTATTATCTAATATAGCAGACCTTGGTATATTATCATTGAAAAAGCCTCAATTCATCCCTTTGCACTTCCCTTTATGATTAAAAGCATCCAATTTGGTCTTCCTCTAAAGCATTCTCCTATTATTATCAGGTATACTAGCATCTAGTACCACCTCTTGGTCAGATACAGCAGCATCAAATTCAATATACTTTATGATTTCTCCTTTAATTTGCAATAAACTTATCCAGTGGAGAAAACACTGCACAGAGTTGACTTTGCCCTCAGCCAACTTCTGCTCTTGATTATTTTCCTTCTCCAATTGGGCAGCCAAGACAAGAGATATTCTGCTCTTTGGTGATGTTATCCTCATCTCCTCTTTCACATGTCTTGTCTTACATCTTGGTCTACTGCCACTTGTAGCCTTGGACTTCCGATAATTTCCATTGCCACTGCATTTGTCACAATTAAACCACTCATTTTCTCTTCATTCCTGCTGTTCAAGTCTCTTAGACCTTTTCAATCACCACTAGCTGACTATCAATCCAGAATCATAAGTCATGTATATATGCATGCTTACTCACCATCTCAACATCTTCATCTGTGGCACCCATTCTTTCATTAGGGTTCACTGCTCCAGTGATAGATGATAATAAATATATTTTTACTTTCTCTGCATGTACTATGAACATAGTGTATAGAGAAGGTATTGTAATGCACCCAAAAATTTGATGTTGAAATTTCAGCGGAAATATATGTCTTGAGGTCCACTGAGTCCAAAAAAAGCATTTTTAGAAAAAGGTCTGTGTGTGTCTGTGGACAGCATAGCTCAAAAACTAAAAGACCATTAAATACCAAACTTAGTATTTAGGTGTAGTATATTTACATCACAAATAAAATTCGCCTATGATGCCATAAGTAGTAAAACTGGGCTATAAATACTACCAAAAAAATTACAAATAAAATGTATATCTTGAATTTTCTGGAAATAGCCTGTGAAGAACACTATTCTGGTTGATTTTTGCAGAATTTTGCATCACGGTTAAACTGTAAGAGATAGATAACTTACTACACAAAAACTGTAGATCTTGTTAAAACACACCATTGATGTCATATGCATTTTTGTTGTAGAGTTTTTCATGTTTGTTGTGGAGTTAAAAAGATACCTTATTACTCACACCTTCTATACAGAGGAGGATTTCATTCAATCAAAAAAAACTGGTAATAATGTAACATTGTAAATATAATAAACATGAATATTCTAAGAATGTAAGTGTACGAGTAGGTTTTTGAAAACAGACATGTAATTGAAAATTATGCAAAACTGACTCCTCTGAAAATTCATTGTCAGAGTTATTATTTGTAAATGAATGTATTAATAAGTATAAATAAATGTAATTGTTGATATGATCTACAACCTAGGGTTTGGGCTTTGAGTCTAATCTCATAATAGGATCTACAGATCGCATGTTATGTATGTATGATCATTTCCAAGGTATTTCTCTTTATTGGTTTCAATTCTAAAATACTTATACCTTTCTCAGACAGGAAGTGTCCGTTTTTCTTCTTCTGTTCTACTCTTGGCCAAACAAAGAAGTGAATTTCAATGACAGTTGCATAATGATAGCTTTTAAAACATTTGGCTATCGCTTTAGCACAGCGCATTCCTTTGGTTCCCTTCTACTTATAAGGAACTAAGTAATAAGAACATTCTGCAAATGCTTATTTCAATTAGCATGTGTAGAAAGAAGAATAATATTTTGTAAGAAGAAAGTAGAACAGCTAGAGAAAGTCATGTGAGTGTAACACATAGGATTTTTCCCTTTTAATTTCTTAGATCTTTTCAGTACTTCTTACACAATTTGCACAATTACAAATATAGCCATTGTCATCCTTCTGCTAACTTTCTATTCATTTAGTACATCTCCAATCTCCCTTACAAAATCTCTCTCTTACTGGGTGGTCCATTATATCCATCCCCTTCTTTTCTTTCCTCTTCACTTGATGTTACAGAATCAAATTTCTAATAACTTTCTTCCAAACTGGTATTTTTGCATATCTGCTAGTTATGCAAAAATACTCATGGATCTTGGCTGACTTGAAATCTCATTTCATTCATCATTTAATATGACTCAATCCTAAATCCCCCCCTCATAAAACATAACAAATAAATAAATTTAAATTTATTTTAAATACTCTCTTTATGTGTGTTTGAAACACCACTATAAAATGTATAAATTGTAAAAATAAGGGCTCCAATCTTCACAATAAATGAAATATATACTGCCTTTATGCCTATCTCATATTACTTTCTCTAGCCCGCATGTACAATGTACATAGTAGACAGAGAAGGTATTGTATTCCACCCAATAATTCAATGTTGAGATTTGACCAGAAATACATATACCAAACTTGGTATTTAGGTTTAGTATCTTCCAAGGATACAACATGATTTTCAAGAAAATACCCCTACTACAAACTACCCTTTACATGGAAAAATGTTCGAAAAATTTGATTTTCTTAAAAATGGCTTTAATTATTTTGACTAAAATCCTGTACATTAAAGCTATTTACATCCCATATCTTGACTTTTCTGGGAATAGTCTCTGAAGACCTCTTTATTCTGGATGAATTTTGCCAAATGTTGCTTAACTGTTAAACCATAAGAGATAGACAAAACTTACTACACAAAAAATGTGGATCTCGTCAAAACACACAATTTGTGTCCTTTACAGTTTTTTTGTGGAGGTAACCGTTTCTGAGACATTCCTTGTTATTGGTTTCAATTGTGAAGTACTTATGCTTTTCTCAGACAGGAAGTGTCCATTTTTTGTTCAATTCCTGGTCAAGCAAAGAAGCAATTTGCAATCAAAACAGCATAACGATAGCTTTTAAAACATTTTATCATCACTTTAGCATAGTGCATTTCCTTAGGTCCCTTCTACTTATAAGGAATTTAAGTAATAACATCCTGCTAATGTTTATCTCAATTAGAATTGTGTAGAAAGAAGAATAATCTTTTGTAAGAAGTTTGTTAGTAGAGCAGCTAGAGTGTGAGTGTAATATAGAATTTTTTTTTGTGTATGTTTCCAGGTGTTATAATGCCAATAGTTGTGTACGCATTATTGAAAACACATTCTGAGCATATTGCAAGAGGACTTGAATATACATTCAGCCTTTTTCCATATTTTGCTGTATCATTAGCTCTCTTGCGTTTTTCAGCTCAGGCAGTCGACAACAATGAGTGTAAATCTGTTTCATGCAAGCCAAATGATATGAGATTATGCTGCAGTAAGTAATATATAAATGTTTGCATGTTGTGTATACTTTTGCCCTATTTTTCTTCAATAGAATTATTTTGAAAAACATGACCACTATTAAGACATACTAAAGGTAGTAAGGAGTAAGAAAGAATACTTATTCTGAAATTGTAATTTGTAATCCATTTGTTGCTATGTAATTCTTATAGATAATTAGTTTCAGTTCTAAGCTGTCCCGTTTCCCTAAATCATAGGAAAGAGAGTCCTCAGTTCTCACTCAAAATGTGCTTAAGATTCTGACAGTACAGTAATAGCGGGGTGGTTTTTTTAATATTGTGGCAAGTTAGCATTGCAACCAAAATTCTGGCTCTCCCATAAATGTAAATAATGTGTGTTTTTTATAAATTTTGTGTTGATTTTGATCTGATCTAGTGTAATAGACTTTGGTGAGTGCTGCATTGTTTGCCATTGTGGTCAACCGCAACCGATGGTCAGCAGAAGAACAAGCTGCGCAGCTGATAGCCAGCCTCCAGGGATGACAGCAAAGTACTGAATGTGATTCTGATGTCAGCAGTGTCCAGAGACATCTATGAGGCCCTTGAGAACTAGTTCAGGAACCATTGCTTGGCTACAACCTACCATACTCAGATTCAGTTAAGGCCAGGGGAGATGATGCAGTAGTTCACCTAGGCAATTGAGCAGCTGGTGAACAAAGTGCTGGTAAACCTCCCACCCATTTACATGTCCCAGGGAGCTGCCTACTTCATCGATGAGATACAAAATTCATATTATTAAAACCGATTGTTTTAATGTCCATAAAGCAATAATTTTCTTCAAATCCGTTAAAAATCTTCTTTTAAGGGTGCAACAGTGCCTAATGGTTAGCGATTAAAACAATCCATGAGGCGTTAAAGCTGCACTGAGGATGGAGGCAACAAAGATAGCAGCTGCGCTCACTTTGAAGATCAGTAGTGTTTGCTGTGACAAAAAGAAAGAAAAACAACCCAGAGACAATGATCTTCAAGTCATGTGTGCTGGGGGTGTGGCCAGCCAGGACATCTAGTGAAGGGCGGTTCACAACTAAGCTACCCACTGGCGGAAAACAATTGTTGGGCATATCGGGTCATCTTTACCAACACCTCAAGTAACATTACATGCCTTGAGTAGAAGAGTGGATGACAGCCTAATTGCAGATGGTTGGATATAAAAGGAAAGCTTGCCAGATATGGTAACACAGTTGCAGCTATGGCTGTAATCAGACCTGATGTGGTGAAGGGCTTGCCCACATGAAAACCCAGTCAGCCCTGCCAACTAGTGATGGTATCGGGCGACAACTTGGCCATGGAGAAGGAGGAGGCCCTACTGTAGTTGACACTAGAATGGAGCACTGTCAGTCTGTGTATGTTCATCTTGAGAGGGCTGAGGATGTTGGTCAATGTTGGCTGGAGGATCTTGCAATTTGGCCAAGACAAGGTGTTGCTCCAGAGTCCCCACAAATATACAGGGATCTGCAGGGTCATTCTGATGATGTAGTTGTGCTTGCAAGAAGCAACCTGATGATGAAGGCATATTTGGAAGGACAATGATCATAGGACTTCATTTTGTACTGGAAGACAGATTGAATGGATTATGCATTGCTTGGGTATTATAGCCATTTCAGGAGGAGGTGCTTGTGAGGCTGCTGAAGCCAATGGATCAATGGATTCTGATCTGGACACCTAGGCAAGGAAGGATTTAGGAAGTACAACCCAGTAGTGAGTATATTACTATGCAAGGTATCCCAAGATCTATAACTGTACCAGGATTTGGGGCCCTGACTTGGTGAAGAGTGCAACCAACCATTTGACCTCACAACTGGAAAGTATCCAGTATCTACATAGATGATACCAGTCTCTCTTCAGCCATAGCAAGCAGGAATATAGCTGCAATGGCTGAGTACTATCACAACGACACCAGAGATACCTAATCTTTCCAACAACCACCAAGATGTGTTTCTCTGGCAAAGCAAGATATATATTAACCTTGTAATAAACCGAATGAATTAAAATAATCATTACCAGCTTCAGTGTAAATGAAAATCTTAAAAAGTATGAAACATGCTGGAGGATAGGAGATCCAGACTCATTGAAGAGTCTGATACCCCTTAATGCTCTCCTGTAGTCTTGATAAAGAATAAGAAAGGTGAGTTACACTTCTGCATGGACTACCAAAAGTTGAACGAACTGCTCTCCTACCCAGGATTGATGACACCCTGGATACACTTACTGGTTCTGCAATGTGTCTCATGTAATCGGTGATGTGAGGTTTGACTTACAATGCCTACCTGCTATATCTGGAGACATCATTGCTGTTGGCAGCAACTTCAAAGACCATTTCCAAAATTTGACCAAAGAAATGCAGAGGCTGCAGGCAGTTAACCCGAAGCTGAATGTGAAGTAATGACAACTCTTTTGCAAGGAGGTGAACTATTTTGCCACATAGTCTCAATAACAAGGGTAGCCACAGTCCCAAAGAAAGCAGGCATTGAGAGATTGGCCTCGCCTGAAAGCAAATGATAGCTGCAAAGTTTCCTGGGCTTATGCAGCTATTACCGCTGGTTCATCAGAGGCTTCTCCAACATCACAAAACCCCTCACTCGTCCAATGGAAAAGCACTAGCCTTACTTGTGGTCAGAAGAGGCTGAGAACACATTTCTAGGTACTTAAGTTGGCACACTGCAATGCCACAATCTGGTGGTGATTTTATTGTGGATGCAGCACTGAATCAACCTATCC
Source organism: Hymenopus coronatus (assembly GCA_030762935.1). Classification (NCBI taxonomy): domain Eukaryota; kingdom Metazoa; phylum Arthropoda; class Insecta; order Mantodea; family Hymenopodidae; genus Hymenopus; species Hymenopus coronatus. Next base: position 46,360,976 of record CM060884.1, on the reverse strand, counting down.
TGGGTTCAGTGGGTAATAGCCTACTACTGCAAGACACTCTCCAAGGCAGAAAAGAACTATTGTGTTATCCAGTGAGAGCTCCTGGCAGTAGTAAAACACTGGAATGCTTCCATACTCAACATCTACTCTAGAAATTATACATAATGCCAGTAAAATTAAAATGATTTTGGCCCTTGGATCTTATTGGAATAAGTAGTATGGCCCTAAGGCTGGAAAGTTTGGAGGCCCCTGATCTAGTCCACTACAGTGGTGCTGGTCAGGACAGCTAGCCTTGAGGAGGGAGTAGTGTGACTATGCACTCATGTGGATTCCATCGTGATTGTTGCACATGCACTGTTGACTTAGCTGCACTCATTGTTGGAGCTGTGCATAAATTTAACATGTGAGGACCAGGCTCATTTCATCAAAGCCCTGCAATGTCATACCTGTGTGTAACTGTGTCACACCTGCATGTAATTGACATGTACAATGATGACCATTGCTTTTGGAAATTTCTTGCCATGTCATCAAGAAGTATATAGGCAGAGCTGACAGGCTCATAGAGTTAAGTTTCCATAGATACTTCGGAGAGTACACTTGAATTAGAGAAATCAGTCCACAAATGTCTATGGGTGCCAAAGGGACGAGAGATAAAAATCAAGCTACAGGATTAGAAAAAGATATTAGTTGTAATCAACAGAAATTATAATAAAGAGATTTTGTTACACTATTTTATGACACTATTTGTTATTGCAGTTAAAAAGATGTGGAGAAAATATGGGAAGAGATACCAGATAGGCAACTTATAATTATAATAATAATAATAACAACAACAACAAAAACCCTTTTTATTGCCTGTGTACTTTGTATTACAAGTTTTAGGCATGGTCAAAATCTAAGATATATCCAAACAGTACATTTGTACGGTGTTTGTATTACAATTTAGCTGTCATTTAAATCTGCATCAAAGATATTTACATACAATCATGTATACATATTTACAAACAAATCACTTAAAATAAACATTCATTATCAATTACATTGCTTTTAAGTTAATTACATTGAGCTGGTTTCATTTTGGACAATCCTGCATAATATAAAGGATATATTGAGACATCAATTTACAATGTTTTAATTCACTTAATTTATACAGACCTAAATAATCATATATAATATGTTAACTTTGTACAAATTTACTATATTATATTTTCAATTCACTTAATTTATATAAGCATTTATCAATAAGATAGGTTTTCAAGAGTTGTTTAAAGGTATTTCCTTGTGCTATTTTAATATAAGGGGGGAGTTTACATAATTATACCTGTAATGTATGGATCTTTTCTGCTTGATGTTTTGACTTTATATTCTCTATAATTAATTATTATTCTTTCCTCTAGTGTTATTGGTAATGATCTTTATTGAGCAAAATAAACTCAACTTTAGGGTTTATTAATTAATGACATTATATACTTACAATGATATCACAGTTAATATCTGTTGTTTTTTAAATACTTTCTTTACAGGTTGATGGTTTGTTAGGTTCTAAATACATCTCAAGCTTTTTTATTTTGTAGAATTAGAATCCTATTTAAATATAAATTGCATGTCGCACTCCATATTTCAATATCATGCGCAATGTGTGAATGAATCAACCCATAATAAACCATTTTTAGTACATCACTTTCTAAGTTAAATTATAATTTTCTTAGTAAATATATATTTGAACAAAGTTTTTAACTGAGCATATCTACATGGTCATTAAATGTTAAATTTTTGTCAATATAAATTCCAAAAAATTTTGTATAACTTATTTGGTTGATTTTTGTGTTAAAAATATGTATGTCAATTGCATGTTCATTCCTGTCACGAAGCTCAAATAGCATTAATTTGTTTGTTTTTTTAAGATTAATTTGTAAATGAGAGTCTTTTAGAAGGTGTAATGTGTGTGTTAGTGATGTTGAGGCCTTAATTTCTAGTTGATTAATGGTTTTGTCTGCACAAATTAACATGATGTCATTAGCATATGATATTATTTTATGTTATCTGTACTTGGTATATTATTTATGTACAGCAGAAACAATAGTGGACCTAGTATCGAACCTTGGGAAACACCTATTTTCATTATGTCATATTTAGATTTAATTCTCCGAATAGTATAGCTTTCTTTTCAATATATTTCAGCCCACTGTGGTTGATGTTGCAGGTAGATTGAGATAAGTTCATTGTGTTTTTTCTTACTCCATAATTCTGTAATTTAGTCAGCAATTGGTCATAAGATACTCAATCAAAGGTGTTTGACAAATCTAAGAATGTTCTTGCAATTTTGTTATTATCTAGATTTTTTTTACATGATGAATAAATTCTGATACAGCTATGCCTGTTGAAAAACTTTTTGAAACCCATGTTGGGACTGAAACAATACCTTGTTTGATTCTAGAAATCCTACTAATATTCTGTTAATTACTTTTTCATACATTTTTGCAAATAAAGAAGTTAAGGTTATTCGTCTATAGTTACTGGCTATGTCATTTCCTCCCTTTTTATGAATAGGTCTTACAATGCTAATTTTTAACAATTCAGGGAACTCTGCTTTTTCCATTGAGTTATTTATCAGATGTACTAATATATTTGTTGGAACATTTTAGAATTTTTGTTGTTATGCCATCCATACCAGGGGCATTGTCATTTTTAAATCACAAATAATAGAATTTATTTCATTGGCACTTGTTTCATATAAATGCAAGGTTTGAGGTATATCATGATGGGCGATTTTAATGCTAAAATAGGGGAGAAAAAGGAATATTGGAAAGGAGCATGTTGAAAGAGATGAGAGAGGCATAATAAGCACCAAGAAAAGTAAGGGATAGAATAACACAGAAAGGAAAACACTGTTAGAATTCTTGAGGTAAATAACTTATTAATAAAGTAAGAGCTGAAGCTTTCCTGACAACGAATTAACTCTTGGCTGAGTGAAGCTAGCATCTGATTGGTTCACATGATACTTTTTAGCTGTGAAGCAACTGATATTTAATATGACTTTGGGCACTATAAATACGTGAATCTGGACTTTAAGTTGTCAGTTTATCCTGAAGACGAAGATGATGCACAGTCAATCCATGTACTTACCTGGCTAGAAGCCTGAGAACACTTAGAGTTAACCTATTAATATGTAAGTAAACAAAAGTAGAAGATGAAGGAAAACTTATATCTGTAAATGTAACTGTACAAAGTGTAATAGCTTATGTATATGTTATGTAATAGCTTGAGGAGATAATCAGCATTTAAAATAAAACATAAAGTATTAAGTAATAGTCATTTTCCATTAATTATAGAAATAAATGAATTGGAACAAAAAACAAGGGAAAAAATAAATTACTCAAATAAAGAAAATAAAACTATATAAATGAAAGGGGGAGCTAAACAAGAATTTCTTAAAAGATTTAAATACAAATGTAATTCAGATTTTAGTGTGTGGAATAATGGTGGTAGGAGAAAACTCCAGAAAAAGCATTAGAGCTACTAAAACTATTAGTAACAACAGCAGGGGCAGGGAGGAAAGAAAGCAGAGAAAGAAACTGGAGGGTGTAGCACAACAAAAAGGGAGATATTCAAAGAGCTTATCAGTGGGGATTGTCTGAAAAAAATTGGATAAGCAAAATCTGGTGATGATTAAGTGGTATACAAATTTTTGCTAGATGCCAAGAAAAAAACAATGGAAGAAGAATATGCAAAACAAAGCAACAAATCGAAGGGGTAATAAAAAGTATTGTAAATAGTGAGAATGATGAATAAGAAAGAAGGAAAAAAATGAAATTATACCAAGCAAATGGTTATAATGTTTCAGAAGACTAAATGGGAAAGGAAAGGGGTAATACTAGGTCCAAGAGAGTTAGGACAAGAGTACTATTTAGCAAAAATGTTGATGGTAAAATTACGGAGTTCGAAGTCTACCATCAAATAAAGAGTATAATGAAAGCCAAGGCAGTCTAAATAAAATTAAGAAAAAGAGTAATTTAGCTGAATGCTAGAAAATAAGTAGGGTGGTATTGTTTATAAAGGTGAGGGAAAAGCAAATAAGCTGGTAAACTATAGAGGGTTAAGTTCATTTATCTATACTAGGGAAAATGTATACAGGAATATTGGCAGATAGATTAAGAGAATGGGTGGAAGCAGAAGAGAAACTACCAGAATTTCAAGCAGACTTCAAAAAAGGAAAACAAACAAAAATAATGCATGTATAATAAAAATTATAATATATAAATATCTGAGCAAGAAAGGAGGAAGGGTGTACATATGTTTTATAGATCTTGGAAAAAGCATTCAATACAAAAATCAGAGAAGCTCTAGCTTTAAGAAGAAAAAGGATATGTGATAACTGTATGTATAAAGGAAATTAGAAAAATTATAAAGATATAACATTTTGTAGAAGTGTGCAAGCAACAGAATTACGCAGTAGCTAACTGAGCATAAACTAAGGATTAAGGCAAGGGTGCAAATTGTGTCCCATATTATTCAATTTATTTATAGATGAAATGTAAGAACAGCTGAAAGAAAGAAATCAGCACTCCTATAGTTGCAAATGAGAACTGCCAGGTTTATTATATGAGGATGACCTTAAGGTAGGGGCTTATTGGTGATTTTTAGACAGAGAGCAATTAATGGTATACAGGAATTCTGTGAGGAATGTGGAATTAAAGTAAATAAACACAAATAAAAAACATGGTATTTAAAAGAGGAGTCAAACTAAGAAAAGGAATCTGATGTGTTCTATACATATAACTTTCTTTATCTGTTCTGCAAACAAACTATTACAAAAGATGATTCTTTTATCAAGATAAACATTAACAGAAATGATCTTATTACTTGCTTCCTTGTATGCAGAAAGGAAATAAAGGAATCACTAGGCTAAAACGGTAGTCAAATCTTTTAAAAGCTATGTGAAACAATTGAAATCTGACCACTTTGGTTAATGAATTAAATTTCCTCACTTATCTGTCCCATTATGTATTATTAAATTATTAGCTTCACAAAATTCAATCAGTTTTATGTCTTCTCTATTGTTTTGTCTCTCCTACATATTATTTTCTTTCTCTAGATAGTGCCCTAATTCAGTTACATAATTTGTTCCACCCCTACCCTTGTATTGAAGTCACCCATTTTCAAAAGCTCTAAATTTTCACATGTTTAATTCAAGGTTCAATGTCATTTTCTAATTTCCTATAAAACTTTGAGTCATAAAAATCTAACATCCCTGGTGGGTTGTACCTCACTGCAAAACCTAAGTTTTGGTACTCTCTTGTCATTTTGTAACATAAGCAACCTCACACTATCTGATCCTACACTCCTCACATTCTTTACCCTAAATACTCTTTCCCTTCTAATGTATATTCCTATTCTTCCAGAGATCCTACCTTTTTTTCTCTATTTTACCCTGTATCTTTCGAAAAATTCAAAACCATCTTCATTAATCCTGCCACCACATTGCCTAACTTATAATTGAGCTATTTCACCTCCAGTAATTTGTCTATTGAATCTTCTACATTCCACATTCTACCACCATGTATTCCACCCAAAAATTCAATGTCGAGATTGCCGTGGAAATGTATGTTTTGGGGTCCCCTGAGTCCGAAAAAAGCATTTTTAGAAAAAGATCCAAGTGTGTGTGTGTCTGTGCACAGCATAGCTCAAAAATGAAAAGACCGTTAAATCAAACTTGTTATTTAGGATGTGACACAAAGATTTTAAAGAAAACCCTCCCACCACAAACTAGTGTATACATGGAATAATTTTCGAAAATTTTGATTTTCTCAAAAATGGCTCTAACGATTTTATTATAATCCATATAGTAAAGCTATTTACATCCCAAATAAAATGTATATCTTGAATTTTCTGGGAATAACCTCTGAAGACCTTTTTATTCTGGATGAATTTCGCTTAACTGCTGAATTGTAAGAAAAAGACAAAAACTCACTACACAAAAAATGTAGATCTTGTCAAAGCATACAATTTATGTCCTTTAGGTTTTTGTTGTGGAGGTAACTGTTCCCAGGATATTCCTTGTTACTGGTTTCAATTGTAAAGTACTTATACTTTTCTCAGACAGGAAGTGTCCGTTTTTCTTTTGTTCTGCTCCCAAGCAAAAAAGTGATTGGCAATCCATAATGACAGCTTTTAAAACATTTGACTCGCTTTAGCATATTGTTTTCCCTTAGTTCCCTTCTACTTATAAGGAACTAAATAATAGGAACACTCTGTTAATGTTTATCTCGATTAGCATTGTGTAGAAAGAAGAAGAATCTTTTGTAAGAAGTTTGTAGAGCAGCTAGAGAAAGTCAAGTGATTGTAACACATCAGATTTTTTTCTAAACTGTTGTAGATTTCCTTTTGTTCTAGTCATCCACCCCTCCTGTTATGTAATAGGCTTGTGATATTCATTGTTAAGATGTCCCTCCTGGTGCTGACATCTTGCATTTCATCCATCAGCTGTTTAGAAGAACTGATTTGCTTCTATGTTGAAGTCATTCTATGTGTTGACTCATTTGCTACTGCACCTTCTTCCCCTCTATAGTTCACTTGTCATCTGGCTAGGTTGTTGCAAACCTTCTGCTCCTTACCTAGTTCCTGGACCTTGTAACTGCATCATTGGAATTTCATTTATCCAGAGCTGCAATCCTGAATAAAAAGCTCTTTTTCCTTAATTTCTTGCTTTTATGTGTTTATGATAATTTGGCTCATATTTCCTATTTGTTTTTCCCATAGCTGTTATCATTGAATATTCTTGTACTTTTTAATTTCTTGGTGTTGCCTAATATTTTCTATTTGAAATTTATTGTTGTCAATTTAATTAGTTTTAATCTTCATTTCCAACCCTTTCAACTATTTCTAAAAGAATCTGTAATCCCAGCCATCCATTTTAATTCTCAATTTCCCATCAATATTTTCTTCTGCCTCTTCCCAAATTCTTTTATCTCTCTGTTCTTCAACTCCAAAAATCACAATTTCGTTTTGTGACTGCCAATCTTTCCAATTTTCTCTCCTTGTTTCTTATTTCCAGCTGTTTCACATTTTGTTTTATTTCTTCTGTGCTCCTTTCCAGTTTCTCTTCCATTCTTTTCTCCCTGGCTTTAATTTCTTTTATGTCCTCTGAAATTGATTTAAACATTACTTTCACTTCCTCTATTGCTAGCCTGGGATTTGGTTTTATCCCTCCTATTAATAACAACACTGCCAGTATTACTACAATATCACATGCATTGGTTTCCCAATCAGGGCTGTTCACTTTCATTCTGTTAAACCGCTTGATACATGCTCTTTAAGCCCCCAACATGACATCAATCTTCATCTTATTTGTGAGGCTACTGGCCACATGAAAGACAAACGGTCTCTGTTGTATAGAATTAATATGTGAAGTTGAGCTGGACACTCATGAAAACCCCTCCGAAAATTAGAACGGCATGAGCAAACAGTAATTACCCGCCTCAGAATTGGACACTGCAAACTGACACTTTCCTTCATCATTAATAAAGACCCAGAATCAAAATGTGAGACCTGCAACACACCACTTACTGTCCTACATATCCTGCTGCAGTGTCCGAAATATACCAAACAGAGACTTCAGGCCAGCTTCAGTGACTTACCAAGTGCTCTACATAACCATCAGACGATTAAAGAGACAATATTTATAAAACAATGTAAATTTTTTGAGTTATTATGAAGCATAAATGTAACCATTTTGTATTTTACCAATGTGTAAATAACTATTTTATGTACAATTTGAAAGGTCATGATATGACCATGCTGTTAAAGCAACCCAAAATAAATTGTATTGCAAAAAAAAAAAAAAAAACTCTTGAAAAAATAATATGGGCCTATCTTCATACATTTCTACTCCTCTGAAGGCATTCACTTAATTTAAGCCACTTTATTACACAATGTTGAACAAAATAACTGCATTTTAAAGAGATTTGGAATAGTTTTGTGTATGTGTACAAGCATGTGTATGGGTGCTTGCATGCATTTTAACTTATTTTAGAGTTTTTGAAACAGTTTGGTGTGTGTGCATGCATGTGTGTGTGTATGCATGCACATGGGTGTTTATATGCATTTAAATGCCATATGATGAAATACTCTTCAGTGAAACACTAAGTAGAAATGAAGACCAATATGATCTCTGTTGCAGTAATAGACTCATCCAGTAATATTAAACCATACTTAGTATTTCCAAGTAAAAATAAACCCAATGGGCTGATGAAAGAAGTACTCTATTTGGCTTTAGATAGTGTGTTATTCTATTTAATACTTGCAATGCTGGATTATAACATACTTGGAATTATCTATGAAACTATACTTCGCAAAACAGTTGGCACCAATGTGAAAGCCAAAAACGAATTGGATGAAGATGTAGTACGAGAGCAAGATCGCATAGCCAGACAGCTTGAAGGTGAGTGCTGCATTTTTAAGGGCACAGAGCTAAGGAAACAAATTTATAATTTGAAAATGTGCATGGTAGTACATCTATTTATTCAATTTTTACATTATATGTTATGACTCTGGGAGCATTTTCATTGGACATAAGACTGATTATGGAAGAGAAGAGATGTTAGGCTTTGCATATTTTTTGTTCTCTTCAAAGAATAGGACATATATTTTTGGGGTAATACACATAATGATTCTGAGGAATTATGCAGTGAAAAGATGATAATTGTATCAATAATAACATTATTTTGCAAATAGATAATATCTAGCTATACAAAATACAAATAATAACTGGTTATATAGTCAGACTGAAAAATTCAATGCCATAGCCAGGCTTTGAACCATGAATCTCCCGATCTCTAGCCAGTTGCTCTACTACTGAGCCACCATGGCAACATGCCAGCATGGCATTAAATTTCTCAACTGACTCACATGTTTCTCGGTGAACCACAAGATGACATACCTCAATGGGGCTTACAATGTTGTAAGGACAGGAATTGGATAGAAAAGAGTCAGATTGAAAAATTCAATGCCAATGGCAATATGCTGCCATGGCATTAAATTTCTCAATTGACTTGCATGTTTCCTGGTAAACCACAAGGTGATCTCAAATTTGTTTGAGAAAATATTAATCCTGAGACTTAAAGTACTTAAGACATTGTAAGGCGCAATAGGGGTATGTCATTTCAAAATAATATGAGATCACCTTGTGGTTTACTGGGAAACATGCGAGTCAATTGAGAAATTCAATGCCATGCCGGCATATTGCCATAGTAACTCAGTGGTAGAGCAACCAACTAGAGACCGGGAGATCCATGGTTCATATCCTGTCTGTAGCATTGAATTTTTCAGTCGGATTCTACCTGTCCAACTCCTGTCCTATTCACAGCTTTTAGGAAAAAAACAATTAAATTAACAAATAATAACTGTATCTAAACTTTAGTACTCTAAAATGTATAATACATTCCAATAATACAGCTTTCAAATGATATAAAATAAGTTAACCTCCAATTTATTTATTTATTGCTGAGAAATTTATAGTATATAGGGTTGGCTTCTGAAATTAGTCTGTCCATTCATTCAGTAGACATCCACTCCACGTACAATATTTATTATACTGTGACTACACCCTGCAGCCATAATTCCTAAATGTGTCTGTATGACTTGCATTTCACTGTAGGTGAAATTTTAGTTTTTCCATACCAAGTCTTAGATATTTCTTCTATTGCCCAAGTTCCTCTTCTTTCACTTCTATGAAGATCAGTTTGAATCTCATTCATTTTTTCCATCCTATTTTTAATTTCATTCACCTGTTTTCTTATTCCTTGTGCCTTGTACTTCAGCTATGAGTCTCCCTTTAACTCTCTCCTCCATCGTCTCCATTTTAATCATTTTCTCCATGATATTTTCTGGCATAGTTTGTATTGCTACTCATCCTGGGTTTAACTTTATAACCCTATCATCCTCAAGGTTAAAATTATACTTTCAATTAATAAGATGATAATTACTATGCTGTCTCCAGTTCTATTACTATTACAGCTAAATTTCTTCCTACCAAATACTCCTATCCTCATTCATGTATCCCAGCTACATCCATTGTTACTTGGTTTACTGTTCCACTTGTGATGCAGGAGCTCACATCCTTCTTACACCCCTGCTCACTTAGCACCACTTCAAATTTGGTGCAGAGCAATAATATTTGAAAACCACTAAAATTTTGCTTAGTTTTGAGGCAGGAGGGCAGAATAAGGGCTTATTCAAGAATGGTATAAGTAAGATATTTGAAAGTTGCTAACGTATTGAATCAAACTATGTGTATAAAAGATTTGTACATTTTATATTGCAGGAAAAAAGACTAATTTAAATAGCCAGAATGACATTATGTTAGTCCATGATCTTGTGAAAAAGTACAAAGGACGTTTTGCTGCAGTTAAAGGCATCAGTTTTGGTGTAATGATAGGCGAGTGTTTTGGTCTCCTGGGAGTGAATGGAGCAGGAAAAACTACTACTTTCAAAATGTTGACTGGTGATGAAATTCCCACAAGAGGAAATGCAACAATTCTTGGTTACACTCTCACAAAGCATAAAAAGAAGGTATGGAAGAAGACAGAGTATGAATACTTTGAATGATCACAACTTCAGTTTCAGAATTCACAGAGTGTTTTGGTTATTGTTATGCATCAATCAAAAAAGTGCTAGAACCAGTTTTAAGAGTAATTGTTACCTATGTTAGATAAAATGGCAAACTCTATACAAAACATTGTTCCTACGAGGGGCATACTGAAAGTCACGAGCAACCCATTGTAAAAATTTAAATTTCAACAATGTAACGGAACGAATTGCAGGATCGTAATCTACAGACTTTAAGCCACATGTTGACATATTGTGATGTCATTAGCTTCTATCATGTGACCACAGACGGTGTTTGAAAAATGGCTGATATTGATGTTTTGTTTTGACAGCGTGCTGTCATTGAATTTCTTGTGAAAGAAGGAAAATCTGCTCCTGAAATTCATCTCAGACTTCAACGTGTGTATGGAGGTGTCTGCATGGGTGCCAGTAGTGTTAGAAGATGGGTGAACATTTCAAAGATGGAAACACGAGTCTGCAAAATGCGCCTCGTAGCGGGCGTCCTCGAATTGCCTCTACAGAACGCAACAAGGAAAGAGTTGATGAGCTCATTACAGGAGATAGGCGTTTCACTGTGAATGAAATTGCTGTGCAACTTGGAATAGGACATAGTGCAGTGCAAGAAATGATCCACAGCTTGGGTTATCGAAAGGTCTGTGCCCGTTGGGTCCCTCGTTTATTGACTGAAGACCACAAACTTCAGAGAAGAACCATTGCACAAAACCTTCTTCAGAGATTTCATAATGAAGGTGATGAATTTTTGACGTGTATTGTGACTGGAGATGAGAGCTGGTTCCATCACTATGAGCCAGAAACGAAACGTCAGAGTATGGAATGGCACCACTTGAACTCGCCATCGAAGAAGAAAGCGAAGACAGTGCAGTCTGTAGGAAAAGTTATGGGAAGTGTCTTTTGGGATGCACAAGGTTGCATTCTGGTTGACTTTCTTGAACCTGGACAAACCATAAATTCTGCCCGCTACATCAAGACATTTCTGAAGTTCCGTCGGGCTTTGCGTGATAAACGCCCTGGAAAGAGGATCATCCTTCAACAGGATAATGCGCGTCCGCATACTGCCCGTGCCACTATGGAGAAGATTAGGGTGGGAAACTCTTCCACATCCTCCCTACAATCCTGACTTGGCACCCTCCGACTACCATCTTTTCGGTTCTGTGAAGGAGCAGATGCGTGGCCAACGCTACGAGACGCTGGAGGATATTCAGAAAGCAGTGCGTCAGGGTTTGCAGGCAGCTGGAACGGAGTTCTATCACAAGGGCATTTTCAAACTTGTAGAACGATGGGAAAAATGTGTGCAAAACAATGGAGACTATGTCGAAAAATGAAAGAAAGTCTGTAGATTATGATGATGTATTTGGTTTGGCTTAAAAATAAATATTAAGATTTGTAAAACAGTGTTGCTCATGACTTTCAGTATGCCCCTCGTACTTCATTTCTTAACATTGTTCCATGGAGAATGAATCTAACCAAGCATCAATTGCTTGCTTGATCATTTCAATTGCTTCTTGAAAGCCATAAATGAGGGAATACGCTGGGCTTGTGATACACTGAAAGCAGTATTTGTTGATACTAACAAGTTCTTAGATGAAAGTTGCCTTGGGAGGGATGGACTTCACTTAAATAGAAAAGGGTCATTTCTATTAAGTCAAATGATAAATAATGTAATCAAGGTATGCATGAAATCGGGAAACTAGTTTCGGGTACAGAGGGTGATAAATTGCACAATGTGTCAGTAAACATGTCAACTAAAGCTAATGGTGTAATCGTAAATAGGGAAACAATTGCACATCCACAACCTAAAATCTCTATTAGGTGTATACATCAGAATATACAGTACTTATCTAATAAAAAGGAATCCTTTGCTAGTTTCATTAATGAAGTAGATGCTGACATAGTTGTGATCTCAGAGCACGGTCTAAAAAAACCCCAAGAATTTGTATGTAAAATTGATAACTATTCTATTATTGATATATTTAGTAGAAAAGAACATAAGGGTGGTGGAGTGGCATTACTGGAAAAAAATATATACAATGTTACTCCATTAGTAAAAATACAAGATTTTAATATTGAAATGGTATGTGAGATAGTGGGGGCCCAAACCAAACTGAATAATGAAGAGGTTAAAATTCTTGCTATTTATAGATCTCCACATGCTAAAGTAAATGAATTTATTGAATGTATGTATAGAGTATTAGGGTATTGTTTAAAACATGACTGTAAAATAATAATAATGGGTGACTTGAATATATATGCTGATCATATGAATGGGGATTTTCTAAAGTTGCAGGATATGTTCTATTCATTTAATTTAAAAAGTGTTAAGCTAGATGCTACTAGGGAAACTATAAATTCAAATTCTGTAATTGATTATGTTGTTACCAATATAAAAGAAAGCCAATGTGTTGCTGGGAATATGGTCAATCACCTATCCGATCATCACGCTCAATTTTTAGATATAAATAACTGTACATTTAAAAACCCTAACCTAACTGAAATTATAACCCTTAGAGAATTTACTGAGGCTAATATTTTAAAACTACATACTTGTTTGGCTAATGAAACATGGCAAGATTTGTATAGCATTAAAAATACAAATGAAAAATGGAATATATTTTATGAAATTCTAAACCTCTATATTGAGCTATGCTGCCCTATAGTAAACAAAATATGGGAACCTTTAAAAAAAACATAAAGTAAGGATTTCAAGAGAGGCTTTGAGGTTGAGGGAAAAAATAAAGGATTTATATCTAAATTAAATAACTCAGAAGTTTGAGACAAGTGAAATTTTAATCAATGTGATAGTTGAAAATGAGTCTGAATAGTAACACTCACCTCACTTATATGTAATTATGTTCAAAACATATGTTTCAAGGGCAATTGCCCTCTTCTTCAGTTGAAGTCCGACTGATGGCTGGTATTTGTGCTCTGTGGTCTATTACGGTGGAGCCATCTGGTGTTCTCATTAGAAGTTCAAAATCATGTGGCGGTATTTCAAAATTCATCAGTTGGTCTTTTTGTTGTGTAATGAGAATATTCTCCCAAACTGTAAGTTCTGCCGGGTTGTTTACAGGTTTTAGCAATTTTATGTCATTTTGTATTTCATGATGTGATGTCCAAAAATGGTATGCTACTGCCGATTTATCTGTTTGTTTCTGTTTGATATGTCTGAAATGTTCTTTTAGCCTTTTCAAGAAATACAATATAAGTTTAGCTTCAAGTAACCAATTCAACATAAAAAATGCTTTGAAAACAGACATTAAAGACCCCATACCTACAAACCAGAGATCAGGCATCTACAGAATTGATTGCAAGGACTGCAAATCATGTTACATTGGCCAAACAAAAAGAAGACTGGAAACAAGGCTAAAAGAACATTTCAGACATATCAAACAGAAACAAACAGATAAATCGGCAGTAGCATACCATTTTTGGACATCACATCATGAAATACAAAATGACATAAAATTGCTAAAACCTGTAAACAACCCGGCAGAACTTACAGTTTGGGAGAATATTCTCATTACACAACAAAAAGACCAACTGATGAATTTTGAAATACCGCCACATGATTTTGAACTTCTAATGAGAACACCAGATGGCTCCACCGTAATAGACCACAGAGCACAAATACCAGCCATCAGTCGGACTTCAACTGAAGAAGAGGGCAATTGCCCTTGAAACATATGTTTTGAACATAATTACATATAAGTGAGGTGAGTGTTACTATTCAGACTCATTTTCAACTATCACATTGATTTATATCTACTTGCTAAACCAACAAAACTCGAGCAATACAATATCAAATACAAACAATTTAAAAAAGCATATGAGGATGAATTGATAAACAATAAGTCACAAAAGGTGATAAGAAAGCTTTCTGATACTAGTAACTATTCAAAAACAGCATGGTCAATGATTAATAGCATGAGGGAAGAAAAGTTAAAGCAAGAAAATATTAATCTACTCATTAATAACTGCATAGAAAATAATCCACTTCAGATATGCAATCGTTTTAATGATTACTTTATAAATGTTGCTAGCAATCAAAATACCCCTGATGTTGCAGGTTTTAAAACTAATAAGGGTATAGGAAATTCGCTTTATCTGTATGATACTACGGCAGATGAAGTTATAAGATTAATTAATGGATTTAAAAATAAAAATTCCACTGGATGGGATAGAATTAGCTCTAAATTGTTAAAAAGATGTAAACATGTTTTGAGCACCCCCTTGGTTCATCTAATAAATACATCACTAAACCTAGGAATTTTCCCAGATTGTTTAAAAATTAGTACTGTGATTCCGATACATAAAAAGGGAGACAAAAGTAACATGCAAAACAATAGATATATAACCCTTACCTCGGTAATAGCTAAGTTGTTTGAAAAAAATACTATTAAAGAGAATTATGAATTTCTTTGAAAAATATGATATTTTAAATGATTTTCAGCATGGCTTTCGGGCTAAAAGATCAACCGTGGTGGCCCTAATAGATTTTACTCACAACATCTTAAGTAATCTAAATGAAAAAAAGAAAACTGTAGGCATATTTTTTGATCTATCTAAGGCGTTTGACTGTGTCCAACATGATACATTACTATTAATCTTAGAAAAGTACGGTATTAGAGGGGTTACCAATAGATTAATTTCGTTGTATCTAAAAGGTTGTGTACAATACACAGAAATAAGTTTCAAACAAGGAAAAAAAAAAGAACAAAATTTAAATCAAGTGCTGAAATAGTTAAATACCTTGTACCCCAAGGCTCAGTACTTGGACCATTATTCTTTATTTTATATTTAAATGATATGTATTCGACACCTAATTGTAAAATTATAAGCTATGCAGATGACACCACTATTATATGTAAAGCAAACAATGATCTTGACTTGAAATCATTAGCCACCAATGAATCGCTAAGAATAAACACATTTTTTAAATCTCTCAACCTCACTAATAACCCTGACAAGACAAATATAATTAAATTTGAGTTAAGCAAGAAGAAAAAAGATATATTATTTCATATTAACTTTGGAAATGTTGCAATACAGGAATCTGATTCTCACAAATTTTTAGGAATGCAAGTAGATAAACTCATGTCCTGGACTAATCATATCGATGACCTTTGTAAAAAAATAAGTAAAGGTTTGTATTTAATGAGGGAATTTGCAAAAACTTGTAATGTTGAGGTTCTAAAACTTACATACTATGGGTTAATTTATTCACATATCCAATATGGTATTGAATTATGGGGGGGTTGTAATAAAATGCATATGCAAAGGGTTCTAGTGCTACAAAAGAAATGTATCAGAACTATGTTTAAAATGGGGTGTCGAGAATCATGCAGGGAAGTTTTTAAAAGAGAAAAGATGTTTACTGTAGTATCTCTATACATATACAAAGTAATTTACTTAACCAGAAAAAACCAAAACTAAATAGTGACATACATAACCATGATACTAGATGCAAACTTGACTTACCTTATACCAGCTACAATGTAAAATCTGTAAATAAAGATCCCTATATAATAGGATTACACATGTATAATCGACTCTCTGCATATGTAAAAAATTAAAATGCTGTTAAATTTAAACAATGTCTCAAGACATATTTACTGAACAATCCTGTGTATGGTATCAATGAATTTTTAAAATAATTTATGTAGACTATATTAATACTTTGTTAAACTAAACATCCTGTATATATTAATGTATTTTTATAATTTATGTAGACTAAGTTTATTTAATGCTAATTTTGTTTAATGTAAACTGACAATGACCGATACTCGAAAAGAGTCTATAGGCTGCTAATAAATTACAATTATGAGGATTAGGTATTGCCAGTGAGGTAGGGTGGTGTACATGCTCTCCCATTTACTCAATTATATTTTATTCATCTTTTGGAAATTTCTTACAATTTCATGGTTTTGGCAATTCATTTATTATAAACTACATTTCTTAACTAAAAGGATAACATTGTTTACAATTTTGGAAATACTCACTGAACTCTTGTACATTATAAAAACATTGCTTTTTTAAAAATGTTGACCTTCTTCCTATATTGGATTGGGTTTTTGCAGTTATTACATGGGTGATTAAGTTATATATCTGAATGCCAGTATGCAATATGATCAAAATACTGGAAGTGGTACACAGTGAAATAATTACACATTTGTTATAAAATGAGTCAAATTTACACTTGAATTGCTTCTGTTGATGATGTAGACAATATATGCCTGCGAAACATGTCCAGGTTATTTATTACTTAGTGAAGTAATTCAAGTGTAAATTCGACTCATTTTATAACCAATATGCAATATAATATTATGTTTTTAATTGTACTGGCTACATGTAGGAGAATTGTGTGACTAGATCTGGTACTATAATTGTGAATTTTGTTATTTGAGGAAAATTGATGAATATTATTGTATGTGAAACAGTCACATTCAAGTATATATATACAGGGTAAGGTGAATATATTATTTTGTTTAAAGTGAGGTTTACCGTGATCTGATCTTATTTCGGTTAAACATTTTAGGTATTATTCACTAGCATCTGCTGAATTACCTCCATAAATTGATACCATATCAAGTATTGCTGAACATATGCAAAATAGATTACTTTTAGTGTATTGTGGTTGCATACATATTTTAGAATATATAATAAGTTCTATTAATTTTTCTTGTGATATTTGAAGTGTGGCTCTCAGTTTATAAATTTGTCAATTTGTTTCCTAAAAATTGTACTTCAGAGGTATATTGAATTTATTTATTATTATAGATGAATGATGGATCAACATAACAGTCACTTTATTAAGGAGAGCAAAGCTCATGCATTGGTATTTATTGGTATTAAAGTAATAGATTATTAGCAGTTAAGCTGTTCCATTAAGCAAGTCATTACATTGTCACCTTGTTGTTGCAAGTCTTCCTGAATATTTCCCTTAGAATAAGCATTATATCATCTGCATACAGTATTGTTGCAGCATTCAGTATGTTTAGAGACAAATCTTCAAAATAGACTAAAACAAGAGGTTCAAGATTTCAGTCCTTAAGAACCCGACATTTTACTACTGTTGTATCAGAGTTTACACACCTACCACTTATTTCATTTCTTATAGATGTTACCTACCTGTTTCATGTTATTCAGGTAGGATTAAGCCACATATGAGCTATGCCATATATACTCAATGATTCTGTTTAGTTTATAAGATACAATAAGTTGTAATAGTATTGTGTGACAAGAAAGTATGTTTGAATCATAGTAGAAGTGATTGATTGGTGACAGAAGTGCTCTAGTGAATGAGTGTGGAATTGGTGGATCAAGGTGTGGATGGTCTGTGGTAAGATTTGAAAATTATAGAATGTTTGAAATTGGATTTAGTGGGAAAGTTATAGTACCTTCTTTGTGTACTTAAGCACTGCAATCAGTGTGGGTGAGTCAATTGAGCAAGATAACCTAGTACAGAATATAATGTGAGCAAGGTTTATTTGAAATGTCATTGTGCCCATGTCCAGTACTGGATTTCTTACATAATCTAAAATGGATATTAGAAACTCTTTAATACAAAAGGTATATATATTATTTCCATTTGAGCCAATGAATTCCAAATTAAAGTGATGTATGAAAATATAAGTTGGTGCAGCCCTCATCAGCAGTAATCAAACCCGGGACATTTATCAAAATCCACTGAAATTCCATATGCCTTTTTTTGCAGCAACAGTGAGGCATGGCTAATCTTTTTTCTTTCTTTCTTTCTTTCTTTCTTTTTCTTTTTTTTTTTCTTTCTTTTTTTTTTTTCTCCCAAATAATGGCTGTTTTATAATTAAGAGAAAGAATTTTACCAAAATCTCTGAAAATTCCTAGAGTGAATTTTACCTAGAACAGAGCTGGTTTCCTGATGACAGACATAATCAGTTGGAGTTGATTGGCAGCTAAAATTTCATTTTTATCCTTAATCTTTCACTGAAGGAATTTCACTTAAAATATGTGTGAAGAGCACAGAGAGCTCCATTTCAAGCACAGTTACCTGTCCCACTCTCTGTACTAATTAAACAAAAACTGTTACAAAGTACTGAAGTTTAAGTGTCTTCCATAAAAGTGTTTAAGTCACATCTGAGCTGGATGCACAATTAATTATAATATACTTTTCCAAATGTTCTGTTGTCATGCGCAGTCTTCTGTCTCACAATATGTTTTATAAATCAAGAACTTGGCAAGAAGTCAATAGTGCATACTTATACAGAGAGATTGTACTAGGAATAATATTCTTAGGGGTTTCTACAACTTCATTGTTAAATATGTGAGACAAAATAACAAAATTTGAATACCCAGAGTGTTTATTCAGTATAGATTGCAGTTTAATGGAAACTGCACCACCCTCTTCACCTGGTACAGCACTGACCTGAACTGCATATTCCATTTTTACCACAGCTTCTTGAAGAGGCATACTTGAAATCTCGAGTTAATCTCGAGTTTCCTGATAATATTGTGAACTCAGTTGAAGTGACTTTTGATGTGTAAAAATGAACTAAGATGTTTAGAACTATTGAATACGGACGAGAATTCACTCAGCAGACATTGCAATGCATGAGCAGCACATATAACATGTATTAAGTTTGGATAAAATACTTTAAGGGATTTATCCACTTTAAAGAAACACGTTTATTCCTAATATTTAGATTGCTTTATAAATGTTGTTCAGTGTGAGATTTCACTGTACACCCTATTCTTTTATCATAAGTTTGGCATAGGACTATTTTACCATCAGTGGTTAGAGCACTGTCAACAGAAATCCATGTTTTAAGCTGTGATGCCAACGAAGAGGCAACTTGTGGCTTGGCTAACTTAAATACAACTGATTGTCACAAATTTTGAGGTATTTGAGAACAAGCCTAGAAAGGAAAATGTTTAAAATGAATTGTTGTCATCTGCATTGAAAGGAAAATATTTAAAACCAATTATTGTTGTCCACATTGAGCTCGTGCAATTTAGTTTTCAATATCAACGGAAATATGTGGGATGGTCGACAACATATGAGAAGCTTATAATGAAATTACAATTGTTTTTCCTTTCTTGCTTTGTAACAAAAATGTATGGGATTGACAAACATGTATAATAATTACATTAAAATATGTAAAATTAGGTAGAATGCTGTGAAATATGTATTATACCTTAAAGATATGTAATTTAAAATATTGAATTAGGGTCATTTTAGTACAATTTGTCAACATTTTAGGTTTTCTTATAATTACATATACAGGAACAGAATATGTAACTACATATAATCATTATACAATATGTACAAAGTCATGAAACACGACTTTATGCTCCTTCAAGATTGCCCATTTACATAGTTTCCATGTTTTATGGTATTCAATTCATTTATCAACAACAGTCATTCTTCATTGAGTTATTTATTTCAGAACCTCACTAAGTAAACATTATTTATACTTGAGAAAATAAAGATAAACATTTTATATTTGAAAGAAAACAAAGATTTTGTTTGAAAAAACTCAATAATATAAAGTCTTAATTAAATCAACAAAGATCAATCCAATCTTTATTTATTTTTCTTGGCACTTACAATCTAACATATTAATTTCACAAAAACTGATTTTGACAAAATATTGGTTACAGGGATTCAAAAATAAAAAAAAATCAATGGTGAGGTCGTGGTATTACAGAAAATTATATAGAAAAAACAAAAGAAAACAAACTGGAGGAAGAAACCTGAGAGTAATTTTTTTTTTTTTTTTTATTTTTTTTTTATGTAGCTTAACGTCCTTTAATCTAGTTGGTCATATCGGACAATGAATGAAATTGGTGAAATGATGCTCAAATGCTCTCCAGGTCCATGGAGCTTAAAGTTACTTGACATTCGCCTTCTCAGGATAAGGAAAACCCCCCCAAAAAAATCTTACCTGGGCAACTCACCCTAAGCAACATTCAAACTCACGACTTTTTGCATGTGAAGCAGGCATGCTACCACCACACTATCCAGTCGGGTTCAAAAGTAATTTGATAAGGGTCTTAAATGAAAGTAATGTAAATAAGGCATTGAAGGCTATAAAATCAATGTATAATAAACATGTAACAAAACCCAGTATATGATCTAAATAATGGATGGAATATTTTATATAGTTGTATGGGCAGGTGAGGGGGTAGAGTATAAAAGAGATAGGAATTTGGGCAATAGGATAGGTGAAATAAGGATTGAAGAAATAATCAAGTTGATAAATTAACAAAGAGAAATAAAATAACTGGAATAGATGGTATCCACAGAATTCCTTAAAGAATTATGCACTGAAGTAAACAGAATGAAGGTTTTTGTAGACTTATTTAATACAATCAAAGAGAAGGGTTATATGCCAGAAAAATAAAGGAAAGCAATAACACATCCAGGGGGGTGTTGACAAACCAGACAGTTACAGAGGCATTGTATTATTGTCAAATGTAGAAAGAATTTTTATGGCATTATGGCAAGTGGATTACAAACATGGATTGAAGAATATAATGTCCTCTTGGAATTCCAGATGGGCTTTCAAACATTGAGGAGAACGGTTGATAATTTATTTATTATAAAAACATTGATAGACAATTACTTGAAGGAGAGAAAAGTTATACATGGCTTTCATTGATCTAGAGAAAGCATATGACTTGATTGAGCCACAATGCTTACGGCACATATTGTTTAGTAAAGAAGTGCTTAAACAAATGGTAAGCATCCTTAAAGCACTATATAGTGAGAATATCTTTTGTATAAGGGTGAAGGAAGGGGTTGTAATGAGAGAAAGGCTGCAGGCAAGGGTGTAAGTTAAGTTCATTCCCATTTAATTTTTATTTATATATACACAATTCATGCCAGTAATTTAGTAATAACAGATTCTTGGATCACTTTTTGCAGATGATATAGCAGTAGGTGCAATTACAGTTAGTGGTTTGAAACAGTCATAGCAACAAATAGACAATTATTGTCAAAACTGGAAACTAAAGTGAACCAAGATAAGACTCAGATTATAGTGTGTAAGAGGGGAGGATTGAGCGAATATGAAAAATGGAAGAATGAAAATAAAGAGTATAGGGTGGTGGCACAATGCACTTAGTATCTAGAAGTTAAAATTGATAATGGCGGCAGATGGGAAAAACAACAGAAATTTACACCAGCAAACGGAAAAGGAGCTTTATCAGCTATTAGAGCTGCAACTAACAGAGTACCCAATATAAATGTTAAATGGTTAGAAAAAGTATACAATATGGTGGTTGAGGCCAAAATTATGTATGGGATAGAAGTATGGCAATTAGAAGAAGAATGGGAAGCCATAGATGAGGTGCACTGAAATATTCTATAAAGATGTAAGAAAGTAGGACAATATTTTAACAAAGTAAAAAATAAATGGATATGGACAATAAACAGAGTTAAAGAACAAATTGCAAAGAGACAGCAAACTAAATTAAGGCATTATTGTAAAGAGTTATTGTAAAACATGAGTATGTCTGGTAAAGAGCCAGGGCTGAACATCAGTCATGTTCACTTGTATATAGCTTAGCAGAAATAAATAAATAAAATATAGAAAAAGAGCTTACTTATTGTGCTTCATTACAGGAAATGTAGTTCAGTTCTTGTGCCAACAAAGTCAAAAGCTAAAATTCTTGCCCATCCCTGTTAGTTGCCTTGCAGAAATTGTCTCATTAGAAAGCATAATGGTGTAGTAACAGGAAATTGATTTGTTGAAAGAGCAGTGATGCAACATCTTGATCATTTTGTTGTATTTTCAGTTTCTGAAGCAAATTGGCTATTGTCCTCAATTTGATGCAATTGATGATACTTTGACAGGCAGGGAAATGCTGTCATTGTATGCAAGTCTTCGAGGAATACCAGGGAAAAATTTGGACCAAGAGGTTAAAAAGTGGATTACTTTACTTGGTGAGTTCTTGTCTTATACTCCTTAGTAAGCCTGAGAAATTTTATATTTTTTTTCCTCTTTCTAATGCTGCTGTTTTTAAGTCTTGAAACTTAACATAATCATTTCCACCTAAAGTTTTAAAAACTTTTGTTTTTCATATTGGTCTAATTTTACAGCAAAGAAGCATAGTTATTTATAAAGTAAATGGCAAAAACATCTTATAAAACCTACTATACTGCAGTATACAGGATAGGTTCACATGATCAGACCACAAAAATTAAAGTGTAATTGCACTGCAGTGAACAGTATTAAAGGGCAGCCCTTCCTACTATGAAATGTTCTGGTTTTATCCGTATAACCACACATGAGTTTATGCACTTTGGTTCAAGAATGATAAGTTGAATGTTCTCATGGTTATTATTTTTTTTTTTATTTATTTATTTTTTTTTTTTCCCCCTTGAAGCTTAACGTCCTTTAACCTAGTTGGTCATATCAGACGATGAATGAAATTTGTGAAATGATGCTCAAATGATCTCTGGGTCCATGAAGCTTCAAGTTACTCGACATTCGTCTTCTCAGGATTAAAGAAAACCCCCCAAAAAAAACTTATACGAGTAACTCACCCTAAGCAAGATTCGAACTCACAACCTTTTGAATGTGAGGCAGACACACTATCACTACACTACCCAGACGGGCTAAGCTTTATTATTCATATTCCTGATTACCGATGTGTCATTCTCTCCAACAGGCCTTCTGGTGAGATTGTCTTCAGGGCTGCACCATGCCACATGTAATTTACTTTTCTTGTTTTCTTTTCTCTTTTTCTCCTTTCTTCTCAAACTATCATAGAATAGATAACTTTTTCTAACCTAGAGGGATTGCTATGGATTATAAGAAAATTTTAATAGAAAGAATGAGGTTCTGTATCAGCACTTTCAAAGTGGGTGCCCATGTAAGGGAGGGTTACTGCTGTACAAAGACAGGAGCAGAAAGCTGGCTGCCAGGTGCCAGTCATGACTATAGTCCTGGCAAGAAACTTGGTGGAAAGATGATGCTTGGAAAGTAGGGAACTTTATTCATGAAACTTTTGTTCAAGTAATGTGCTTGGATGCCAAATCCAGCACTGTGCTGAGTTCACATTATAAAACAGAGATGCCAATTACTTAGGGCCAAATTTTATTTTGCATGGTCTAGTGCATTGCTGCAGTGACATCTCAGGCACAACTGTACTATAGTGGTGTCCTGAGGTGCAGCTATGGACGATGGGCAGTGTGTCTCAGGAGCAGATTATTAGGTTATTTGTTTGTTAACGACGGTGTGTAAATAGCCAGGACTATTTCAGTGTCACAGTGTGCTGGAATTTCGTAGTAAATCCACTGACATAGGGCTGTTACTTTTAAGTGCACTTAAGAACTACTGGTCTGGCCAAGATTTGAATCCACAACCATGGACTCTCAGGAGTAGGTGCAGTGGTTTGAAGAGATATCATGAAGTTTGGTTTCTCAGCACTTTTGAACCTAGATGGAGTCGGTTGGATGTCAGCAGTCTCGAATTAGGTGGTATTAAGAAAGATGATCTGACGTATGGATAAAAACCTTACCTGGGTAACTGACCCTAACCAAGATTCGAACTCAAGACCTGCTGAATGTGAGGCACACAGCTACCCTCACACTTCAGAAATGGGTTATAATAACTTAGTATCAAGTAAAATTGTTCAAAACTGTTAATAATCTACACATTAGTGTCTGAGGCAAATAATATTTGATTGAATTAGACTAGCAGAGTATTACTACTAAATATTTTGTGTATGATCTGTTGCAGAGTTCCATATAAAGCTCAAATGTGATTGTCATAGTGCTTTAAAAATAGATCACAGAATCTATGTTTATGTAGTTGAAATGGCAGAACATCTGGATATCCTGCTCATTGCACAAAGTGGTCTTAACTGTTTAAAAACTATTTCTTTCTTCTTCTTTTTTTTCATTTGCATAGCCCCCTTTAACTACTTTGGTCATTTTGTGGGCTTTGCTTTAGAATTAACTGCTGGTGCTAATACTCTCTGAACTGTAGAATTTCTTAATTGGTTTTTACCATATTTAACACTAAATACACTCAACTTCCACGTTCATACATCTAGATTCCATGGGGGATATGAAATAATTCTGATTAAAGAAAAATGTCTCAACCCAGCTAGACATCACATCTGGGACCTCTGGATTGAGAAGCCAGAATGCTGAATATTGACTGCACTATTTCTTTATTTAGTTAAATTGTGCAGTATTTGATTTTCAACAGTATTTTTTCCCCTCTGAAGTGAAACTATTATTTTATTCAATTAAATTATGCAGTACATGATTTTTAACAGTCCTAATCTTCATTCTAGACGAATATTTCTCACCGATATAATTTTGGAAGTAGTTTCTTTAAGAAATTTAAATATATTTATGTATTTTTTGTATTTTTTTTTCTACAGGTTTAACAGTATGTTATTCTTTTCGTTTATTTTATTATGTTTTATGAGGAGATTTTAATTTAGTACCTATATATAAATTAAGAGAAGAGAGATGAATAATAATTTATGGAATCCTTTCCTTTGATATATTGTGTATTCTTACTTTAAAGTATAGCACTAAAGAATATTATATAACTTAGTTCTCAATTAATTGTATTTTTGCTTGTTTTTTCTAAGTAAAGTATATCCATTTATTGTTATAAAAAGTAATGCAGGGTATCTTGTTAGGTACCGCAATAGGAACCTTTTTAAGCTGATACACAGTTTGAAAGCATCTATCAGTATTATTTTGTAAAATCTCTACAGGTTTACAAGAATATGAGAAGCGACAGTGTGGTACATATAGCGGAGGCAATAAGCGCAAGTTGAGCACTGCAATAGCTTTAATTGGAGATCCCCCAATAGTGTTTCTAGATGAGCCTACAACTGGAGTAGACCCAGTTGCAAGAATGAAGCTATGGAGTGTGCTTACCATGGTGCAAAAATCTGGTCAGTCAATTGTCTTAACATCCCACAGGTATGTGATTAGTTGCAAGAAAAGATAAAATAGCTATATTATTGAATAATAAAATTATTGGAAACAGTTATGCAGCTATGATATAAAAAAAGATGTACCATTACAAGTTTCTGAATGTGTTTAATCTTCAGTGTAATTCATGAAGGATGTTAAAGTATTATAATATATAATAAATTGAGGAAACAAACTATAACAGATTGTTATGTATATCTGAATTTGGTAGTCTATGAATAATGCATGCTATCTTTAAGCCACCACATTGATTAACACAATCCTGCTCATTGTGCATGCCTTGGTTTTGATGTTTATCATGCAACATGGCCAAGTTAAAATCTTAATTGTTACTTATGTGTACAGAGGAAATGGAATCACAAAGGCTTTAAACTGTCTTAGAAACCATTCATTTCATTTTAAAAATTTCTTCAGTGAGTCAGCTTAGATTAGATTTATATGAGGCTGTTTAATATGATGACTGCACTTCATTGCAACCTTTTAATATATCTATTGCAAATATCCTATCCTATAAATCTCAGTTTAGCTTAATGTTTTTACTGTCTATAATTTTTCTGGCTGATGTTATGCTCACTGCTCATAAAAGTATGAAAGAGCAGGGTTAATGAGAATAATAGTAAAATCCATTGGTTTTATGAAAATAGCTGCCTGGTATGGAAAAGAAACTAGGAGGTGATGACAAACCTTTGACAGGGGGGGAGGGGGGGGCAGAGTTAATGAGAAAAAGAAATATTCCATACTATGAAGGTGGAGTCATAAATGCATTATAGAAGCAAATAAAAAAGACTCTAGGAAACAAACTAGTTCAGTTCTTTTGAGGATGGTAAAATGGATTACAACAAGATTTAGTCAATGGTTGAATGTATGTATATATGTAATATGTATGTGTATGATATGCAAATAACCAATTTGTCCAAAATTAATGTTATAGTTATTTTAAGAGGATAATAGAATATAATAGGAAATATACTGGTAGTTAGTAATACATTAAAGATTTGACAAGGAATTTGATGCAATAGTAATCTGGGATAAAATTATGAAATTAAAAAGCAATGAGGCTAATATTGGTAATGAAACCTTGAAGTTGTGGTATAAATGTAACAATAGAAGCCAGTTATTAATGAAGTTATTTAATAAAACCTTAAAACATGGTATGATTCTGAGAAAACAGAGAACAAATGTGATAATATG
The DNA here is from genome assembly GCA_030762935.1 of Hymenopus coronatus. Classification (NCBI taxonomy): domain Eukaryota; kingdom Metazoa; phylum Arthropoda; class Insecta; order Mantodea; family Hymenopodidae; genus Hymenopus; species Hymenopus coronatus. Next base: position 46,334,239 of record CM060884.1, on the reverse strand, counting down.
TAGATAGAGAGAAAGAAAAAATAAATAAGTCAATTTTAGAAAATAAGCATTTTATCAGTAATAGGAAAGTTTTATTTTAATTGGGCAATTTGACAAAATATGAGGACAGATCGAAAAGTAACACACAATAATTTTTTTTACAAAAAAATTTAATAGTTAAAAAACAAAAAAATACAAATGAACTTACACCTTTTACCTACTTTTCGGAAAGTCACCAATTTTCTCTACACATTTGTCCCATCATGATAGCAGTTTCAATATACCCTGTTCACAGAAGTCCATTTCCCTGGAGTATAGCCATCTGCCAATTGCTGATTTCACTTCAGCATCTGTTGCAAAGCATCGGCTGACCAGGAATTTCTTTATGGGACCAAATAGTCCAACAGTGCAAAGTCCAAACTGTATGGTGGATGCTGTAGTACTTTCCAACCAAATTTGGTGTTTTTCTGATGAACAACAGCAGCAACATAGGGGCGAGCATTGTCATGAAGGAGTTTGACATTGTCAGCATTAATTTCACCAAAGTTTTAATATAGGCTGTAGCATTCACGGTGGTCACCATGCATATCCCAGAGCACTGTCACAAGACTTTCCTAGCAGATTGAGTCACTTTGATTGTTTTCTTTTCTGGGGAACCATGTTTTGTTTCAGGCATGTAGTGGTATGCCCACGACTCATCACCAGTGATGATTCCTTTCAGAAAGTCATGCCCTTTGCAGTGTACAAGCTTGTCATCATTTGATGGCCCTTTTGGCTGTCTGTCAGGTATCTTAGGCACCCAGCAAGCACTTACTTTACGAAATTTCAACGTGTCATGAACAAAACCTTACACTGCACCTTAGGAAATGTTGAACTGTTGCAATAAGATTCGCAAATGCTCACGCCAGTTGTTCAAAATTGCCACCTAAATGTCTCTGACATTCTGCAGGGCTGCAGCTGCTACTGGACTCCTGGAGCATGGCTCTCTTGGAAGAATGCACACCACCTGGAGGCATTGCTATGGTCCATACAATCATCCCCATATACACCATGCATGTTTGAGTGAATTTCACTTGGTTTATGCCCTTTGGCCTACAAATATAGAACCACACCTCTCTGCTCTTAATACATGGATGACAGTGGCATGCAAGCCATTCTTGTTGCATAGTTCATGCTTCTCTCGCTAAAGCTGCACATTAAACAAAAAATACCCTCTGTAGTGAATACTTCAAATTATATCTGAGAGAAATTGCAACATTTCAGCTACAATTCAAGGCAGAAAAAAATGATTGTGCGTTACTTCTCGACCCGCCTTCATTCTTTAATAAAAGGTGAAAGAGTTGGAAATTAAGCTTAGTAATACCAGTAGGCAGTATATAAAGGAAAACGAGGAATAAACAAACAAAAGAACTACAGGAAATAAACATACTATCTATATTGGGAACAATATACTCATGAATACAGACATGTAATGGAGTGGAAGAACTTGGATAAGAACACAAGAGGTTTAATTAAAAGGCCTAATAGCCAGAGAGGAGTGTGTGAATTATGTGGGGGAAAGAAAGCAACATATTATTTGACCTGCCATTGGTTGCTAGAGGCTTGAGAGACCCTAGTATTATTATATGTTATAATTTTCAAACAAATGCACCTCATAATTGCCTGACTAGACCATCTAACATTACACCTTACTGGATTGTTTACTTCAGCAGCAACTTTAACTGTTTAATTGTTTGGCTGCAAGAATGATTAATCAGTTATATGTTATCCAGAATAATAGATCCTACATGTACTCTTGTACGCTATTGGCATCTTTTTTCTTCTTTTTAGTTTCTCTACCACCTATGTATGTACGTTTTAATTATCAATTGGAAATTACTTACAAATTTCAAGGCTTCGTCAAGTACAAGTTACAATTAACTGAAATTTATCTAATCCTATACACAGTAATCATGATTATATTAACAATTATATACAACATAATGATCCTATTTACATCATTCATGAATTGTGGCTAAAGAACTCATAAAACTCTTGTACGTTGTAGAAACATTGTTCAATTAAAAACTTCTTAACATGCTTCCTGAACTTCAGTGGATGCTTGTCATCTATCTTTTTACTTTCTTAATACGCACTATGTACATAGTATATAGAGAGTGTATTGCACTCCACCAAAAAATTTGATACCAAGATTTCACCGGAAATACATGTTTTAGGGTCCCCTGTAACCAAAAAAAGTATTTTCAGAAAAAGGTCCATGTGCATGTGTGTGTGTCTGTGAACACGATAACTCAAAAATGAAAAGTCTGTAAAATACCAAACTTGGTATTTAAGTTTAGTATCTTCCGGGGATGTGACACAAAGATTTTGAGAAAAATCCTCCCACTCCAAACTACCCTTTACATAGAACTTTTTTTGAAAATTTTGACTTTCTAAAAAATGGCTCTAACGATTTTGATTAAAATATTGTATATTAAAGATATTTACCTGACAAATAAAATATATATTTTGAATTTTCTGGGAATAGCCTCTGAAGACTACTTTATTCTGAGTGAATTTTACGGAATTTTGCATAAGTGCTAAACCGTAAGAGAGAGACAAAAACTTACCACACAAAAAATGTAGAGCACATTAAAACATACAATTTATGTTGTATACATTTTTTCGTGGAGTTGATTGTTTTTGAGATATTCCTTGTTTTTGGTTTAAGCTATAAAAACTTATATTTTTCTCATACAGGACTTTGCCAACTCCTGTACATACAAACAAAGGAACTTCAGTCACATAGCAACCAGCTTTTGACTATCACTTTAACCTATGGTACTCCCTTATTTTGCCTCTACTTACAAGGAAGCAAGAAATAAGACTATTTCTGCTAATTTTTTCTCAATTAGCAGGAAGTAAATAGAGGCATAAGCTTTTTAAAAATAATTTGTTGCAGAGATATAGAGAAAGTCATGTGAATGGAACACATCAGATTTTTTGAGATTAAGTTATACATCAGGATTCCTGTGTGTATTATGGAGTTAATCTTTTTTGTTGTTCTGGCAGCTTGATTATTCTGATTTCTAGTGACATGCTCATGTATGGTGTTGTTTGAATTAAAGTGATGAAAGTTGTTATTTATGAAGCAAACTGTTTATAATATAAACCAACAAGCTAGGGTAAGTATATTGTTTTGTACAAAATGTGTTTTGCAGTGTTCAGTTTTCTTTAAGTTATACATGTTACTAATTATTTTCTTTTGAGCTATAAACAGCTTATTTACATCAGTTGAATTTCCCCAAAGGATTATGCCATAAACTGACAGCACGTAGGAAAAGTATATCATTCTTATTGTTTGAGGAGTGTATAGACATTTTATCAATGTACATAGCAGGTAGAGAAGCTATTGTATTCCACCCTAAAATTCAATACTGAGATTTCACAAAAAAATGTACGTTTTGAGACCCTCTTATTAAAAAGAATATTTTAGAAAAATCTGATGTGTTACATTCACATGACTTTCTCTATATCTCTGCAACAAATTATTATTAAAAAGCTTATCTTCAATTCACTTCATCCTAATCGAGAAAAAATCAGCAGAAATAGTCCTATTACTTTTTTCCTTGTAAGTAGAAGCGAAATAAGGGAGTACTATTGGTTAAAGTGATAGTCAAAAGTTGGTTGCTATGTGACGAAGTTCCTTGTTTGTATGGACAGGAATTGTTAAATTCCTGTATGAGAAAAGTATGTTTTTTTAAAGCTGAATCCAAAAACAAGGAGTATCTAAAAAACGATCAAATCCACAAAAAAAAATGTATGTAAGATAAATTGTGTGTTTTAAGGTGCTTACATTTCTTGTGTTGTAAATTTTTGTCCATCTCTTACAGTTTAGCAGTTATGCAAAAATTCATCCAGAATAAAGTAGTCTTCAGAGGCTATTCCCAGAAAATTCAAGATATACATTTTATTTTTCAGGTAAATATCTTTCATATACAAATTTTTAGTCAAAATTGTTAGAGCCATTTTGGAGAAAATCAAAATTTTCGAAAAAAGTTCCATGTAAAGGGTAGTTTGGGGTGGGGGGATTTTTCTCAAAATCTTTGTGTCGCATCCCTGGAAGATACTAAACTTAAATACCAACCTTGGTATTTTACCGACTTTTCGTTTTTGAGCTATCGTGTTCACAGACACACACACATACACACACACACACACATGGACCTTTTTCTGAAAATGCTTTTTATGGATACAGGGGACCCTAAAACATATATTTCCGGTGAAATCTCGGTATCAAATTTTTGGGTGGAGTACAATACCTTCTCTATACGTAATGTACATAGTACGTGTAGAGAAAGTAAAAGGATGTATGAGTGTGCAGCATAACCCATGCTGTTTGCTATAGCTATTAATTCTAATTCCATATTGCAATGTGTTCCAGCAGGTGTCTTGTCCTGCTTATTTGTAGACAGCTTTGCTATCTTTTGTACTTCACATCAATGCCATTTTTAGAATGTCATCTACAGCAGTGTTTAGACAACAGTGTTTTGTTTCTCACCTGGGAAGTTACTCTGTCTAAACTTCTGGCACCACAGAAGGCGATTGCCACCTGTTCTTCGACTGGGTTCAGACTTCCTTCCATTTGCAGATGAGGTGATATTCCTTGGCATGATATTCAATTGGAAACTTTGCTGGTCACCGCGATCGTTCACTGAATATTTTACGGATACTAAACGACAAATCTTAGGGAACTGATTGGACAGTGTTGCTATGTCTTAACTGTGCACAGATCCAATTCAAATTAGACTATGGATGCATTATTTATTCCTCAGCACAATTATTTGTGCATAATCAGGCTATCCATGTGTCTGTTGGAGCTTTTCCTACCAGCCCAGTTGTTAGCCTCTACGCCAGCAGAACCCCCTCTGCAATGTTGGTGTGATGTCCCGTTAGCTAATTATGGCTGTGGGCTTAAGTAAATGCCTTCACAACCAGCATTTACCTCTTTTTTCTGTACTGAACTGGATGAACATTTTCGCCACCTCTCACTTAATCCAAGGACTGCAGGTTTTCATTCCGAGAGCTGCTTCGGAAGCTTAATATTGAAATGCCTAACATGTTTCCCAAAGGGTGAGGGTGCACCCACCTTGGTTATATGCTATATCCCACGTAGATCTAGGGATGACGGCTAAGGGAAGTCTGCTATGTCTTTTTCTAGTATCTGTACATGTTTTTGGAATTTTTATTAACTTACTGTGGACACATTTATATATACACTGATGACAGTAAGTGTAGCAACGATGTTGGAGTAAGTATTCTACTTACCACCAGGTTTAGCAGGAATACCTCAACAATTTTCAGACTATCCAGATGCTTATACCTCATGAAATATTGTTTTATCAATACGATCAATAATTTCATTTATTGCAGTTCTATATTTATTCTCATTTTATTTTTCCTTTGTTATTGGGACTGAACCTTATACTTTAGGTTTGCCATTTACTCTGTAAAGCTCTATGCCATATACCAAGCCATTCTCTATGTTCGGCATTGAAATCTGGGTGGCTGCCTTATAATGAATGATTCAGCGCCCTTCAGAGTATTCGTGAGCTGTACAACTACTATCCTATTGTACAGGATAAGCTCTAAAATTTGCACATGTCCGGCGTAAATGTGGCTGTGCTTGGATTCCTGGTCACATTGGCTTGCCGGGGAAGATTTGGCAGCAAAATTGGCAGCCACGGAGCCCAGAATTACTATTACTTGTGCGACAGCTGAAGATTTTAGGGTGGTTGTGTGGAGAGCAGGGCTTTTGGACTGGTATGCAGAGTGGTCGGCTCTCCATGGTAACAAGCTTAGAGGAGTCAAGGACCTCCCTATGAGCTGGACATTCTTGTCAGGAGGTGATATTGGCTCGGTTGCAAGTTGGCCACTGTAGTTTTACTAATAGTTACCTGTTTAACAGAGGTCCTATTCCTGTCTGTCTGCTCTGTGGAGCGGTACTGGTGGTACCACATGTGCTGCTAGAGTGCATTGTTCTAGCAGCTCTTTGCACAACTCTCCAGCTGCTGGCCTCCCTAGCAGAGGTCCTTGGCGACTATCATAGTATGGTCAATAGGGTTTTTAATTTTTTATCAACACTTGGTTTTACACTCAGGGTCTATTTTGTTTTATTTATTATGGTAATATGATTTTAGTTTTAATTCCTTTTATCCCTTTTTATGCTCCATTTCTCATAATAGTTTTATAGGTTCAATTATGGTTTTAGCAATGGATAGTTTTACACTCCATTTTATGTCTAATTTTAGCTCACATTTTATCCCATGCCACGTTTAATTTTATAAGTGCACTAATAAGGTAGTAGTTGAGCGCCTTTAACCCCCAATCTTCATCATCACCACCACCAGCGCCGCCGCCGTCGCCTTCAAAGCCTTCAGCCGAGAGTTTGCCATAGTCGCCACGCCAACCGATAATTAGAAGAAGAAGTCGCATAACTTATAGCAAGTCTCTATTACAGGCGGCAGAAGTACTGAATGCGATTTCGACATCGGCGTTGTCCGGAGACATTTAGGTGACCCTCGAGACCCTTCGGAAACCAACGCCTGGCTGCAACCTACAGCAGTCAGTTTAAATCGAGGCTGCATCAGTCAGGAGAGACGATTCAGGAGTTCGACCTGTCAATTGAACGCTGGTGAACAACCCTGGTGAACCTACTAGTTACGTGTCCCAGGAAGCCGCCTATTCCTTTGATGACGGGGTGCGTGACACCGAGATACGGCAGCGCCTCGACTACAGAAACATTCACGAGGCGTTAACAGCAGACTAAGGATGAGGGCAGCCAAGACAACAGCTACGCCGACCTCGAAGACGAGGAGTATTCGTTACGACAGAGACAGAGAAACAGCCCAGAGACGACGACGACGACGATCTTTTAGTGGTGTGGGGATGTGGCGAGCTCGGTCCACACCAAACCGACCATCAGGTGGAAAACGACTAAGGACTGGCGAGGCGAGGGGCACATCGGGGCCATCTTCACAATCCCTTTGAGTGACGCTCTATACCTAGGGCAGAAGAAGGGACGTCAGCCTCATTGCAGACGGCTGGGTACATGGGAAGCTGTACCGGATACTGGTAGACACAGGTGCAGCTGTGACTCTAATCAGACCTGACGGAGCGAAGGGTTTGCCCTACCAACTAGTGACGGCGTCGATTGACATCTTGGCTGTGGAGAAAGAGGGCCTGCTGGAGTTGATAACTGTGAGTCTATGGATATTTGTCGCGAGGGGAGCCGAGGATGTGATACTGGGACTGGATGCCCTCAGGAGCCACGAGGCGATGGTCTACATCAGCCAGAACATCCTGTGATTCGGCCGAGTCTAGGTGTTTTTTCCAGAACCCACACAAACATCCAGATCTGCAGGGTGATCCTGAGAAATGATGTAGTTGTGCCCACAAGAAGCGAGATGGTGGTGAAGGCGCACATGGAGGTTCAACGGTCAAGGAGCCTTGTACTGAACAAGAAAATACCATTGAGCAGATTGTGTTTCCCCGGCATTGTTGCCTTGTCGGGAGGAAGTGCTTGTGAGACTACTGAACCCATTGGATACTGACCATTACATCCAGGCCGGGACGAAGTTAGGAAAGTGCGAGCCAGTACATCAGCGTGCGACGGATCTGATCAGTCAGCACCATAGTAGAAACTGGGACCCCAGCTAAGAGACTTGCTGAAGAGAACGGCCGACTATTTGACTGCTCCACAACTGAAGAAGGTCTGGTATCTACTTAGCCAATTCAAGTCTTTGCAGTGAAGGGAACGGCGATTATCGCCGTACTGCCAGAATATAGCATAACAACGGAGTCCCACAACTTCCTGGCAACTACCAAGACATGTTCCTCTGACAAAACAGACTGAGGTACAAGATATGCAGAAGATATGAGATCTAGGGAAATCATTTAAGAGTCTGACAGCTCTAGGTGCTCTCCAGCAGTCTTGGTAAAGCAGAGTTATGCTATTCTGCGTGGACTACAGAAAACTGAATGCCGTCACCAGGAAGGACTGTACCCTTAGGCCCCAGAGACAAAGAGAAGACAGCATTCTCGACTAGCCGAGGGCTTGGCAATTTACGATTATGCCCTTTGGTTTCTGCAATGTGCTAGCCCCTTCCAGTGCCTCATGGAATCTGTGATGAGAGGGTTGCCTCACGATGCCTGCCTGTTATATCAGGATCACATCACCATGATAATCACCAATTTTGAAGATCCTTTCAAGAAATAAAACTTGACCAAGATTCGCAAGGAGGCAAACTATTTGGCCCACATAGTCTCACCATCTGAGCGGCTACAGACCTGGAGGAGGCTTGAGCAGTGAGAGATTTGCCTCACTAGAAAGACAATTGAGAACTGCGAAATGTCCTGGCTTATGCAGTTCTGTTTCCAAATTGTCAGAGGTTTCTCCAACATCGCAAAACCCCTCACTTGTATGACAGAAGAGCACCACTTTACTTATGGTCAGAAGAGGCAGAGAGCGCATTTCAGGCGCTTAAATCAGCACTCTGCAGTGCACCTATTTTAGGATTTCCACAATCTGATAGTGACTTTATTGTGAACACAGATGCCAACGACACCTGCATTAGAGGTATTCTCTCTCAGGTCCAGGATGGCCAGGAGTATGTTATAGCCTACTACAACAAAAAATCTCTCTCCACTGAACTACTGTGTTACCCAGCGAGAGCTCCTGATAGTAGTAGAGGACCACTTCCAAAGTACCTGTAGTCAGTCATTCCACCTGAAGACTGACTACTCTGCCCTCATCTGGCTGTTGAGCTTTAAGAACCAGGAGGGCCAGACAGCCCATTAGGTCCATATACTCCAAGAGTACAACTTCGCATCAGAGCATTGGAAAGGAAAGAACTACAACAATGCAGATGTCATGTCACAACGACCCTGTCCAGAGGAGTGCAGCCACTGCACCAAAGTTTAGAGGAAAGAGGATGCTGCAGCTGTCCATGTCATTTTGGCAGAGCCTGCAGCTGGATGGGATAATGCAGGCCTGGGGAGGGAGCAGTTGTCAGTAGCTGACTTGGGGCCGCTCTTGAGAGAAGTAGAAGCAGCGACTAGACTGAATTGGGAGGACATCGCACCCAGGACTAGTGTGTATAAGCCTATTGGCCTAAATGGTATCATTGAAGACCAAGGAAGGAGTACTGTTCAGAGGATGGGAAGACCCAGAGAGAGAGCAGCTGATCCTCACTTGGAGCAAAGTCGCTGAAGTCCTGGAGGGAGTACATGCAGGGTCTTCAGGACATTTGGGACCCAAGTGCACCATCAACAAGCTCTGACAAGAGTACTACTGGTTGAAACTATGGGAAGATGCTGAAAGATGGTGCCAGCAATGTCAAATGTGTGTGTGTGTGGCAAGTCGTAGCCTATAGACTAGGAGATGGGGTTGCATGCACTAGCACAACATAGGAGCACCTTTAGAACGCATACCTATTAATGTAACTGGCCCATTTCCTGTGTCTGGGGCAATTATCTGTTGGTTGTCATGGATTACTTCACCAAGTGGTGGGAGGTATATGCCATCCCTAACCAAGAGGCCAAGATCATCTTGAACTGCCTCATAGAAGACTGGTTTGTTACTATGGAGGATACCATTGGAGCTGTACAGTGATCAGGGCACCAACTTTGAATCTAATCTGATGAGAAAGACACTGGAGCGACTTGGAGTGCCCAAGATGCAACACCTCTCCACCCACAGTCAGATGGCATGGTTGTGGTCAAGCACCAGAGTGACTGGGATGTGGGGGTGCCACTTTTCTTGATGGCTTACTGCTCTTCAATCCACAACACCACCAGGTTGACACCAGCTAGTTTGGAATTTGGCAGGGAGCTGTATCTATCTTGTAACCTGAAGTTTGGCAATCTTTCTGGGCCAGAACAGCCAACAGTAGACTACTTGGAGAATTTTGAAGACCAGCTTCACAACATGCATGGGATGGCATATCAACTCATTCCGATAGGAAGCGACCAGATAAAGGCCCATTATGACTAGCAGTTATAGAGCTGAGGTTTCCAGCAGCATGATTTGGTGTGGCTATATCACCCTAACCCAGACCAAGGGGTGCTGCCCCAAGCTTCAGCAACCATAGCAAGGGATATGCATAGTGGTGAAGAGGTTGTGACGGGATAAGAGGTTAGTAGTACACCTGAATCATATTTTAGCCCATTACGATGGTGCTGTCCAGACAATCAATCTTGAGGAGGGAGCTGTGCAACTATGCCCTGTGACTGTAATCACCAATCATGTGTGTACAGCTTGCTTTATAAGTCATAGTTGATTGTTTCTATCTATTGTTACACATATGCCTGTGCCAGCAGAAAGTTATTTTGACATCACAGCTGTGATTGTTACACCTGTGTAAGTTGACAGTTGTTTTATTGAAAGGTTCTTTTATGTCAAAGTCCAAATTGTTACAGTGGAGTGAGTTTGTGGACACCTGCAGTGTACTGCACATGTGATGGTTTCAGGAAATTTCCAGTCACATGACCAACAGATATAAAAAGGGCAACAGAGACCTGCCCAGTGTTCACTGGGAATGCATCACATGCAATAGTTGATATTTCATAATGAGCTGTATCGTCGCTGCAGCAAACATCAAAAAGAAAGTGTATGGCATATTTGTTATGAGAGACAATTATTTGTAAGCAGATTCTAAATCTAATCAGTTTGTGCAAAAAATAAAGAATTGTTGATGGAGAAAAAGAATATTATATTTACTTTTTGGGTGAAATGCAATACTTTTCAACTATAGGTAGGCATTTGCAAAAGTAAAAGCATTCTTACTGGTAAGAGTTTTTAAGTGACTATATCCTAAAGTTGCACCATGAGAGAAATGTGATCAAGTATTGGTTAGGATAATTTTAACTTAGAACAAATGTTATGGTTCATTTTAGAAGCCATACTCATAGCTTTATGTTGTAAGTAAAACTGAAAATGGATAGAGCCTTTTATTCTCTTCTGGCATATCTTTCATTCTGAAATCCAGAAACTTCATGACTATAAACTTATTACAGAATTGCGAATTGTCTGTTTTCCAAAATTACTACTCTTTAATCAAATCATAACACATTCCAGGAGAGTTACCTTGCTTGCTGCTTTAACATGAATTTATTTAAAAAGAAAAGTGTACTCATGAGTCCACTAAATCATTAATGTTCAAAGAGGAGTTTTATGTTTCATAAATCCTTTAGAACATTAACTTATTCACATACTTTGGTGGATGAGTCTGTCATTGTATAATTTACTCCATCTGTACAATGTCAGGGAGGGTGGCTCAGTTAGCTAGGCACTGGCTTTCTGATCTCAAGGTTATGGTTCAAACCCGGCCCAGATCAATGGTTTTAAGCGTGCTTAAAAGCGACAGCCCCATTCAATAGATTTACTGGCATTTTAAAGAACTCCTACAGAATGTAATTCCAGCAAACAGTAGGGCTATTTTTTTTTTTTTTTTTTTTTTTGGTAGTGTTTAACGCCCGCTTTAACTACTTAGGCACCGCAGGTGGTAGGGCTGATATGGCTTTATTAACAAATAAATAATTTTTTAAATAATGTAAAATGACAGGTTATTCCATCTTCAGTGTTTGCAATAATTTGCACTATGGAAGTGCTGCTGTAATATTATGCCAACACCATCGTTGCTTTCCCACAGTGTTAATTGCATACTTCATCCTTTCCACACTATCCTATCAGTGCACTGTCTTCCCTCCTTTTCACAATACCAACCATATATGCTCCATTACGCAAAACATTGTTGCATTTCAGATGTAAAGGTTGGCTGCCTGATTTTACACGCCAACAGACTCTTAGTTGGCAACATTACCAACATTTTGAGGACTGGTTTAAGATATTTCATATACACTGAGCTATTGCTAAAAGGTAAAATGTAAACAGTTTTTAGTTCTCAAGGGTTCATTGGAAGTGCAAAAATGTTCCAATAATGTCAATGTGTTAAAAAAGCACATTATCCTCGGTTATGCAACAGTTTATATTTAATTTATAAATAGTATAAAGTAAAACTTGATCTATTTTTAGTAGCTGCTTTAGTGGCTATTCAGATTCTTGCTGTGCTAAGCAAATTTATACCAGATGTCACAATTAAAACTAATTTAATAGGTATTATGTATTTATATAATAATTTAAATTAGTTATTTTTGTTATTGTATATAAATAATTTTAGATATTCTCAATTTTTTTTCCTGCAGCTTCCCAACAAAAGTCAGCATATTCTCGTAAACTTTTGTAAAGAATTAAATAAGAGTTAAACAACTTTGTCCTAGTCCTACAACTTTGACGTTTCTTTGTCCTAGTATGGATGAATGTGAAGCTCTCTGTAGCCGTCTTGCTATAATGGTGGGTGGACAATTTGTCTGCATGGGACCAATACAGTATCTTAAGCAGAAGTTTGGTCAGGGATTCACAATTATAATAAAGCTAAAAGTGAAGCATAACTATGATGAACAAGCCCAAAATGTGAAGAATGATTTTGAACAGATTCCGTTGTTTGTTGGCAATTGTGTATTAAAGGATGAGCATCAGGTGAGCTTATGTGAACTCCAAAAGTGAAGTGTAATATGATTGAATAACATAGGAATATTGTTGACATCAGCAAATCAAGCCAATTGTGGTTAATGGACAGGGGCATAACAAATAAGTTAAAAGGCCCCCTAAAACAGTGTATAACAATAACATACACAGTGGCAGCTGGTGAGTAATCATTAAAGATCATTGATGATCTTTAATGATGCTTTCAATTTTAAGGCTTATATTAACATCCTGGTATGCCAGAATTTTGATCAATTAACTGATTCTTCAAAAACTAGGAGCTAGAATGGTAACTATCCAACCATGAGACTAGACTGTCATATAAATCTGCCAAAACAAATCACTTAAGATTGCACATTTAAATAATCATTAATCAGTTCTGTTGTTTGCCTGCTTGAGCCTGCATCTAGTTGGTTTAATGTGCAGCCAAACTGCATTGTTGCGTTCAGGCAGTCAATTTGCCTCAATTATGTTATTCTGTTCTTGATATCTTACCTGCCAATATCATTTTCCATCCCTACTTCATCTTTCTTAAATCATAGTTAAAAGTCCCAGACATGTTGTATTTATCAACAAGGTATGATGTGAAGTGATTTATACAGTGAAACTTTTAATTTATTACGTAACTAATTTGAGTCAAATGTTGACACTATGGTTTCACTTACTTAGTTTTTTCCCGGATGCATTTCAAAGATCTTCATCTTCATCGTCGGCGGGTGTTTGATTGGCTTAATCTACCAATTTCTACCCCATGAAGGAATTTTTCAGAAGTCAACTACTGTGAAGTATCATACAAAAAAAAAAGTAGAGAAAAATATAAAATAAATGTACAGTATTTAATATTTTGGAAATTGATGACAATGTTGTTGAAATTTAATTAAAAGTAAACAATGAGTCCATTACTGACACTAAACACATTCACATTTAAATATCCCGGAACATGTTTTGGAGGCTAGTTTCCTCCATTGTCAACAGGATGTCGACTGATCGTTGGTGGTGGAGCCAATCCTTCCATAGACTGATATGGTAGTGGTTCTATGAACTTGTACAAGTTATCGAAGTTGATAATTCTATTTTTGTTTTTCTAAATTAAAATGTGTTCCCAAGTTGCCAATTCCTGCTTTCAGGTTATGTGTTTCAATAGTTTCAGTTCTGGGTTTATGTCAAGGTTTTCTGTCCAAAAATGGGTAATAGCTGCTGATTTCTTAGATGTTTGTGTTTTATGCATCTGAAGTGTCCCTTTGTTCTTATTTATAGGTTCCTCTTGGTTTTCCCAATGTAAACTTTGTTGCAACTGTTGCATTCTATTTGCTAAATTCCAGACTTTTACTTTTTCTATACGAACTATGTACGTAGTGTATAAAGAAGGTATTGCATTGCACCCAAAAATTTGATACCGAGATTTCACCGGAAATACATGTTTTGAGACTCCCTGAATATAAAATAAGCATTTTTAGAAAAATGTCCCTGTGTGTGTCTGTCTGTATGTCTGTCTGTGTGCATGTGTGTGTGTGTCTGTGGGTAGCATAGCTCAAAAACGAAAAGACTGTTAAAGCCCAAACTTGGTATTTAAGATTGGTATCTTCCAAGGATGCGACACAAAGATTTTTAAGAAAATCTCCCCACCCCAAACTACCCTTTACATGGACAAAATTTCGAAAATTTTGATTTTCTTAAAAATGGCTCTAACGATTTTGATTAAAATATTGTATATTTAAGATACCTACCTTACAAATAAAATGTAAATCTTGAATTTTCTGGGAATAGCCCCTGAAGTCTGGATGAATTTTACGGAATTGTACATAACTGTTAAACCATAAGAGATGGGGGAATACTTACTACAAAGAAAAAGTAGCTCATGATAAAACACACAATTTAAGTCATATACTTTTTTTCATGGAATTGATCATTTTTAAGAAATTCCTGGTTTTTCGTTTTAGCTTTAAAAAACTTACACTTCTCTCATACAGGATTTTCTCAACTCCTATCCATACAAACAAAGGAACTTCAGTTACATAGCAACCAGCTTTTGGCTATCATTTTAACCTATAAAACTCCCTCATTTCGCTTCTACTTACAAGGAAGCAAGTAATAAGACTATTTCTGCTAATTAGCATGAAGTAAATAAAAGCATAAGCTTTTTAACTACAATTTGTTGCAGAGATGTAGAGAAAGTCATGTGAATGGAACATGTCAGATTTTTTATTTGACGGGATGCTGTCTCTAGTGGTGAATCCAAGTACATTTTTTATGGTGTATTTGTTAACTGGTACCAATTGTATGTCGTATTGTGTAAAAATCTTTTTGAATTTGTTAAATGTATGTGCATAATGTGTACATTTTCTGAAACACTTTTTCTCTCCTTTTATATTGAACATGGTTGTTTCTTTTAACAATTTTTTTCTTTTTTGTTCCATTTACTTTTTTGTCTACTAACAACTTTTGGAAGCCATTTATTTCTGCAATTTCAACTATTTTTTTTGTATTATTCATGTTCTGAGAGTGAGATGTTCACAAGCCTGTGTATTAAACTATTGAAAACTGCTTGTTAATGAGATCTTAGGTTGTAGCCATTTGATTTTATGTAATTGTCTGTTTGTGATGGTTTTCTGCAGATTCCATATATTCTACATGCATTTTTTATTTTTACTAGAAATGGAAGTAGTTTATCCTTTTCAGTTTCTACTGTGAATGTTATGGTTTTTTCCTTGCAAATTTAACAGCTTTGGTGCTTCCTGCACATGCTTCTTTGGAACTATCATGAAAATATATCCACATAACTTTGCCAGATTTTGAAGATCCATGGGAATTCTTTTGTGACTCTAGTTTCTAAGGAACTCATAAAAAGATCTGCAGGCAATGGCAAAAGAGGGTTACCCATTGCTAAACCTGTTGTTTGGGAGTAAAATTTGGATTGAAATTGGAAGTAGTTCTGCTTTATGCATAATTTTGTTAGTTAAATGTATTCAGAAGTTTTTCTTGTGTGTATCCCTAATGAAAGAAGCCAATTTTGGATTAATGATGGTAGTTTAATTTTTGGTATGCTTGGAAAAAGAGAACGTACATCAAATGACACAAGCATGTTGTTGTCTTGTAACTTAGAGCAACCGCATGGAGAGCAGAAGAACTGTGTTCAAATCCCAGCTGAGGCACTGAAACTTTCAGCTGGTTCTAATAATGAAAAAAACATTACCCAGGTGCAATTTAAAATGTAGGAGGAGTATTAAAAAAAAAAAAAATAAATAAATAAAACATATTAATATAATTCAAAATCTTCTCGGGCTTGATACCAACATTTCGAAGAAGTGCATCTTCCTTGTCTTCAGGGTGAACTGAACACCAAAGATCAATAAGGCTTATGCAACCCGAAAAATCTGGACTGGCTGAACACTGTATAGAACAAAGCCACAGAGCTAACTTTACCAACACCAAGATAGTGGCAAAGTGTTCGAACTACTGGGAAAGGAGAGTAAAAGAAGCTTCAGTCATCTCATCTGAAACAAATAATCTAAATCGCGATTCTGGCTTACATCTAAGTTCAGCATGGACACCGATGTTAAAGAGCCTTAACACCTAATCCTCTACCTGCAGTCTTCCAAGACTTGTTTTCTAGCAGGTCCGTGCTCAAACACAAAACATTAGCCGTATAACTGCTATAAATAGTTTTCTACGAAGTCCGTGCCCATGTCTCAGTCATCTTAAATACCAGCATAATATCACACGAACCAATCAGATGTTAGCTTCATTCCAGCTCTTATAAATACCAGGCTCCACAAGCTCAATCCATCAGTTCACCCTGAAGACGAGGAAGATGCACTTCTTCAAAACGTTGGTATCAAGCCAAGTTTTTACCTGGTTAGAAGCCCAAGAAGATTTTGAATTAATACGTCGCCAGGAAAGCTCAGTTCTTATTTTATATTAACATAGCTTTATAGTTGGTTGTAACTATATTAATTCACCTGGATACTAAGTGCTTGCGAATGTAAGTCATCATTAAGGTGTTTTCTGAAGGGGGCACACTAATTGGTTGACCGTGAAAACATATGAATCAGTTGGAAGATTGAAAGTCATTCCAGCATGCTGTCACAGTAGCTCAATGGTTAAGAGCAACAACACAAAGATCTGTAGAACCATGTTTAAATCCTGACTGTGGCATTGAATTTTTCAGCTGGTTTTGATAATGATAACACAGTATGTTGTAACATTTTCAAGTAGCCATTGCTTTAAATATTGCCATGGTGGGATCTTAAACATATCTGAACAATAATATGTAAATATAAAATATAAGATTTTGTTACTGATTTTTTTGAGCAATGTAATTGTTTTTGTTGTTTATAGTTAGTAACTCAGTTAATTGTTATAGTTTTCCTGACATTTATTTTTATGCTCAACTCATGTGCATATTAAAGTTGTGTATACTTAAAATTCTCCTTGAGAAATACTAATATTGAAAGCCAGAGTTAGCTGCAGAGTTGTAGCCCAGCAATTGATTTTTTTGTAGATTACGGTGTAAAATAGTGCACTAATAATTCTTGATATATCGTTACTTCCGTCAATACACTTAGTCAACATTGTCTACTAGCACCTTAAACTATGGAAACCATACTGCTCGGAGCTCAGCTCTCACACAGGAGAATTTATTAACTGCATATGTGCCCAGCTTCTACTTACTTCCTCTTCCATATGGAGATATTGCAGGACCAAAGGCTGACAAACATGCCCAATTCACAAAAACACAACACAGCAAGGACTTACTGGATGATCTGGTAGTTAGTGTGCCAAATCCAGAGGTTGCAGATCCAATTCCCAGCTGAAGGATGAGATATTTTCTTTAGCCAGAATTATTTCCCTTGAGTTTGGACAGTGGTGATGTAAATGTATGCGAATTTCTTGTTTATAAAGAAAACCCAACATAAATAAACTGAAAGATTAACAGAACGGTAAACGAATGAGCATTATTGTCGATTGGCAGTTGTTCCAAGCCAAAGCCACTGGTACAACGTAGATGTTTAAAGAGTCACATAAACAAAGAGAGAATAAAAAAATCAGCAGGGAATCCATACTGCCACAGTCTTCTAAAGACAACAGATGCTTTGTCAGCAGAATATTTTAATATAAAAGATGGCCAAAATATCTAGTTGGAAATTCCAGAATGCTTCGTCACTACTATCTCTACTTATTTATTTTGTAAAACCTTATGTGCTTTATTGAAAAATCTTATGTAGTATAGAGGAAAAAGAAAATCTGATGAGGTAAATTCACATGAATTTTTCTACCTAACTCTGTGAAAAACTTCCTAAGAAATACAATGAAAGAAGGAAGTTTTTCTGGAATTGCTATGTTGTCCATTGAGAGAGATTTTATTCAAAGCATAGACAATTTGAACTGCAGGGTAATGGACAAATTTTCCAAGCTTAAACATTAGCAGATGGATTTCATCAATCATCAGTAATTAGATGAATTTTAATTGTTTCATCAATCCATTTTTGTTGCCTATTTTAGCATGCAATTTATTTTAGCCTTAAGCTGCCACTGTTGAAAGCAACAAAAACTAATGTAGTGCTCAAGATAACCATATACACAAACTCCCTTCGTTGGATGTATGGATTTGGTTAATTTGTTTTTTGTGACACAAATTCTTATTTAGGGTACATTAGAAATAGTAATAATAACAAGGCATGCACCGAGATTTTATTTTTGAGTGCTATTCACAAGTTTGAAATACCTGTATGGCTTGCTTCCAGTAAAGTAATATACTAAGTAGGTAGATTAAGTAGCCACACTTTTAATGGCATCTGGGTCATCGTCGCATGCTGCTTCCCTCCTGACTTTTTTTCTCTGTGTGTACCATCTTATACGTCAAAATGAATAGGATGAACAGACAAGGTCAATTAGAACCAATATTATTTCACAAAGTACAATATTAAATGTCTCTTACATTGCTTACCTTTTCAAAGAACATGTTGGAAATGTTCTCCTTGTGCTCCAAAACAGGTTTTGTAGCATCCAGCATCTTAACAGATTATTAAAAACATGTCATTCTTATTGGGATATGTTGGTTATTTCTTCCCATATATTATTTTGTAATCATTTTAAAGTTCAGGGATTAGAATTTATAATACACTTTATATTTTCTGTTGCTTTTTGTGCTGACTCATAGTCCACTCCTGCTTGCTGCACTAACTTCGAGAGACTTTATTCGCAAATGCTCTAACCACACACTAGAATCATAAATCTTTTCCTCTGTTAAAACACTGATCCCCAACTTTTAAATTCTTTGACTACTTTATGAACAGAACTATACTTTTGTTACAGAGATCAACATCAGGAAAGCATTTCCAAGATTTTTTTGATGTAGAGACAGAGATTTGTCACTTTTCTTTTTATGGAAGTTTGTAAACAGTGTTATAATCATTCATTTGACGAATCAATTAATTACATTAAACAACACTCACTTGGAATTTTTGCCAGAACATGTTTTGAAGGATTAGTTTCTTTCATTTTCAACCAGACATCAACTAATTCCTTGTGGTGAAGCTGGCAATGCTGTAAGTTCTGACTTCTCTGGTGGTGGTTAAATGAACTTGCTAAATACATCCTTCTGCGGAACGTCAAAATTGAAAACCTTGTTTCTATTTTTTACAATGAAGATGTAGTCCTATGAGGTCAGCTCTTGTTTTCCTGTTGTGTGTTTTAGAAGCTTCACCACAAGGAATTAGTCAATGTCCAGTTGAAAATGAAGGAATCTAGTCCTTCGAAACATGTTCCATTGTTTAGTGTAATTAATTGACTTGTCAAATAAAGAGAAATGTGTGTTTTATAAAGTTCCAACAAATGAAAACTCTTTATTCTTAAGTATATTGGACCATGACTGCACTGTTTTTATTCAATAATTCAGTAATTTATTTGTTTCAATAAAACTTTACATAAATTTCACAATATTTCTCTTACATATTTGAATCACTATTTTATCCCTTTGTCCACCATTCATTTTTAACTCTGTGGTTATATAAACTGCACCAAAACAACTGAAAACTACCAAAGAACATTCTTTACTGCCCTTTTTTATATATGTGGTGTGAGTTAGAAGGTCACGCCATATATTACACAATAGCAGGAACTCCAATCTCAGCAGGTTAGTGGCGTGCCCAAGACCCAAATGCCAATAAGAGTGTAGCCATTTAATTGATGGAACTGCATATATTAATGTTATTATAGAAAAAGAGGTTGATTTAATTTTATGAATTCTTATTGGGCATTGGGCATTTCTTTATATTAATATTGCATTATTTTGCAGGGACTACTCCATTATCATATTACAAATACGAATATTTTGTGGTCACAACTCTTTGACACAATGCAAGAACTGAAGAACACTCATAGCACAATAGAAGATTACACAGTCACTGAAACAACTCTGGAGGAGGTGTTTTTACACTTTGCCAAACAAAAAGCAAAATAGATCTAAAGGAGTGAAAATTAAAGTGTTCCTAAGTATTTTTGAATATCTTTTACATTATGAGACTACTAGTAACTAAGATCTTGTTAAGAATCTTAAGTACGTAGGATACATTTTCTGGAACTGCAATAACAATATTTGAAGCAGCATACTTTAAGTTGAAGATATATGAATTTATTTCAATGAGTACTTAAAGAACAATATGCAGTATTAATCTAAGTTTATTTTTGTAGATTATTTTAGTTGTCAAGAAAATGTGTTGCTTGTATGAGTTTTGCTTTGAGTATAATTACCAAATTTAATGTCCTCGTAACCAAAGACAGTGTGCTCATTTATTGTTTTTTTTTACACGTGTCAGTTATGTTTAATATAAACTCCTTTTGTATTACAAATTGTTTTTCAATTACACTTTACAAAGCCAGTACCTATGTAAAGTATTTTATAAAATGAATAAAATAAATCTGAAACATTTTTATAAGGAATCTAGGTTTGTTGAAAAAGTTTTTGTTTAACTGTATGCTTTATCAAAGTTTCTAGTTATCGCTCTGCCATGAACTATACAGAGATGAATGCAGCAATACTTTTTCTTACTGAGTTTAATAAGCATCAACTGAACTCAGCTATTTTAACTTTCTCTACACATATTAGATACAGAATTGTAATGCACCCAAAAATGTAATAGTTGTACAGTTAAATATTAATGACCTTTCAAACTCCTACTGTAAGTACACAGCTATGGTACACAGTGTTTGTTGGCATGGCAATTAATAAATAACTTGTAAATTTAGCATACATTACCAAATATGTGTTCAGAATGATTAACTTACACATCAAGTATTTCAAAAACACCTTTAAAGTTAAATCAATGCTGTTTGATATGCATAAATAGAAATATAAGTACGTGCGATTTGAGTATGCAGTAGTACTAATATACGCTATTACTAATGTGTTTTTTGAACAATTATACAGTATTTATTTACCTATGCACAAGTTTCATACTACCTGAACTGTGCAATCACAGCTGCTGGCTTAACCACTGTTCTTCATTCATTGTATTGTAGCCTTGCTTGATTGGATATTTCAAAATATCTCTAACAAATACCAAAGCATTGTGATGTCATCGCTTTTGATGTATCATGTGAAATCCAGCTGCTACATTTTCTTTTCAGCATCTGTTATTGCTGATGCAAGGGAAAATGGTTATGCACTTCTTTAAATGTTTTAGTTTAGAATATTCTGAGTAGCAAAACATGTTTTCTTTTGAGGGAATCATTTTGCTGCTTATTCGGCTCATTCTGTTTCTTAAGCTTGTCTATTTCATGTAATCCAACTAGTGTGTGAGCAGGAATTTCCTGCACATTAGCTGTGGTAGGCGTAGCATGGCCAAGTGGTTAGATCACTTGCCTGTCACCTAGATGGCCCGGGTTCGATCTCAAGCGACCATATGTGGAATTTGTGGTGAACAAAGCTGCACAGGAACGAGTTTTCTGTGGTTTCCCCCGCCATTGCATTCTGGTTTCCCCCGCCATCGCATTCCACCGATTCTCATATCTTCATTCCATGTATCATCATCTGTGGTGCCATTTATAGTAAAAGCTAAAAACAAAACAAAACAAAAAAAAAAAAATACCTGCGGCTTCTTCGGGAAACCACCATTTTCAGAATTTGATCCAACAAGAGAGCCTACAACTTCTACCTACTACCTTTCTGTAACCTAGTCTATCTTTGTGTAGCATTTAAGGAAACATGAAAATTTCAGGTGAAGCACAACAATGCCTTTCGTTTTGGTGGCAATTTCAACAATTTCACCTTTAAACGCATTTGTAGTCTGTATTATTATGATGATAAACTAAACAGATAGACGCACTTTCAATATAACTAGGGTCAGCTCATTCGCAGACGTGTAATTACTGTTGTAATAGGTTTTGTTGGTCAACTCAATGTGAGCTCAAAGCATAATTGTTGTACCTGTATTATAGTGTTGGTTTGATTTTTGTGTTTTTTCATACATCAGCATTCACTGAGTAGTTCTGATACTAAAATAAAACATTACGTGCAAAAGTTTTTGGATGAATGGTTACAGGAGGCAAAGTACGTTGGGTGTTCAATAAGTCCTTAGAAAAAGATAGAAAACAAATTATTTTGGTAGATTTTTTTAATTTTTCAAGATGATGTCCTTTTAGCTCGATACACTTTTCCCAGCGTTTCTCCAAAAAGTAGTATTTTGAACGTCATCAAAATATGTATCTGTTTGGGAGATCACTTCTTTGTTAGTTTTTTTAAGTTTGGAAATAAAAAAAGTAACTGGGAGAATACGGTGAATGTTGTAATTCGAACCTTAATTCTACAATTTTCGCCATTGAAACTGCGCAGGTGTGCATCCTTGCAATGTCTTGATGGAAGAGAATATTCTTCTTTGCCTGATGAGGGCGCTTTTTTCTAGATTTCTCCGTTCAAACTATGCAATAGCGATGAATAATGTTCTCCGTTTATCGTTCTTCCTTTCTGCAAGTAATCAATGTAGATTATTCCGTGAGCATCCCAAAAAAACCGAGGCCAACACCTTGTCTGCAGATTTAATCATATTTGGCTTCTTCGGAACCGGTTCGCTTTTAAAAACCCACCGTTTCGGCTGTGCTTATGTCTCTGGAGTGTAGTATTGTATCCATGTTTCATCCTCAGTTATGTATCGATGCAAAACTCATCAGAATTTCCACGGAAAAGTGCCACAGCAACTTCCAAATCGATTGCACGATTGCGTTTATTCTCCATTGAGAGCAAACATGGCACCTATCTTGCCGAATACCTTTGTTAGACTTCATTGTTTGTGCAAAATTGAGAACTTTGTACCATGTGATATGCCTGTAGCCTCTACTATTTCGCGAACTTTGATTCGTCGATCATTCAAAACTATTTCCTGGATTTTGTCAATCATTTCGGACGTCCGGAACGATGCTCATTATTTATGGATGTAGGGCCAGGTTTAAATTCATTTATGTAGTTGTAAATTGTTGCAAACGCAGGAAGAGATGTGCCATAAACGTCATCCAACTAGGCTTTTGTCTCTTTCGATCTTAAGCCTTTTAAATATCATCTTTCCATTCCCTACTTCACCGGTGATGTCAACAAATCAGAATGCATTCTTCCGCGAATGCATTTGTACACACTACGTGGTGCTACGCCGGTCTGTCTGCCGTACAATTGTAAAACCGCGTATCTACATTTGGCAGGAAAAGAAATAGCTGCATACTTTCACTGTTCAGTGAATAATTACTAACTCTATTAAATGTGTAATAAATACAACACAATAAAACAGGAGGCGAGTCGTTCGTTATATCTTCAGTAGGAATATACGCAGATGCTTACCGTTGTTCATGAAGTTAATGAATCGCGTTTTCCGAGTAGGCGTCGACTCGATATTTTCGAATGTTTTATTGTTGAAGAAAAAGGAGTCTTAAGCGTCACGCTGTTTGCGATTGCAATAAATTCTATCTTGAAATGTGTTCCCTAAGGTGTATCGTAATGGTTTTTCGTTTACGACATTGTACTTCACAGCGTACGCCGTTTTTGCAACGCCGGTTCCAGCAATGTTTAGACAAATCATATGGTGTTCTAAAAACAACTTTCGTTTCTCAGCTGAGAAATCAACCTGTGTTAGCTTCTGGCACCTTAGGTGACGATTACAACCTTTGCATCGTTAAAGATCGGATTTATTACCATTCGCAGAGAAAGCGAAATTTCGAGGTTTATCTTCGAAATTTAGCATTGGAAACTTCGCTGATTATCGCATTTAGCACAGCTGAAAGCGCAATATGACCGTCCTCTGAATTTTTACGGATAGTAAATGGAAAACCTTGGGAGCAGACGGAAAATCGTGCGGCAGTTTCATCGCCTAAGAATCTGCTCCAAGTTTAGATTACGGATTGCAATGTTTATGCTTCAATACAATGATCCGTGTTGATAAGATTAGACATATTAAAAATCGAGACATCCATGTGACTGTTGGAGCCTTTCCGACCAGCCCCCTTTTGAGTCCTTACGGCCAATCGGCGGAAACATCTCTCCAATATAGGCGTGATGTCCTCTTAGCAATGCGCTTAAATGAATGCCTGCGCATTTCAAAGACGTACTAGGCGAACGTTGTAGAAATAGCTCACTTAGTGCAAGGTCTGCAGATGATCGTTTCCGCGAGCTTCTTGGGAATCACTATACTGAAATTTTAAGCATATATATATTTTTATTTTAAGAGAAGATCTGTCATTAGATGCTGGAGTGAGTTCCTTTAACACACTTTCGAGAATCTCTGTAACTGCTGGCCAGTCTTGCAAAGGTTAAGGTGAACGATAGCCGAGCACTCATGACGGTTTTTAAATTGTTATCAAAATTAACTTTTCCAAATAGAAATTTAGTTATATTTGTATCACTTTCATATATTTCGCCTTAGCTAAGTAAGTCCAGGTATCTCTGGGTATTGCCTCGATTAATTTGCCATATTCAAATCAGATGTGGTCGAGTGGTTAGTCCACTTGCCTCTATTAGGTTCGATCCCAACCGACGCATGTGGGATTTGTGGCGAGAAAGCGGCGCAGGGGCGGGTTTTCTATTTCCGGTTTCCCCTGCAATCGTACTCCACCGGTGCTCCATCTTTATTACATGTGTCATCATGATTGCTGTGCCATGTGTAGTAAAAGTGTTAAATACTAACCAAATCATTTGTACCTGTGATACAAATCATATTAAATAACTAGTAGAATATGTGATGTCGAAATTAGTTCTGCCACCGTCTAACGTAGAAGTGATCCTGTGAAGGCTAAGTGCAGAAACAGGAGGTACACAACAATGTTAAATGCTGTTTTAATAATCCGAGGAGGACTACGCTTAAAAATCAGTAACTAAAGTGTTAACTATTAACTTTCTGCATCAGTTCTTTGTGAAATAGAAACGACTGAGGCGTAAAAACACTCTGAAATTACAACCGCTGCTTCAACTTCCACAGATTCGCCTGCTGATGCGCCACGGACTTAACAGATGATGTGCATGTTATTCCTTGCTTTTAGGTAAGTTAGTGAGTGACTTAAAGCATGCTAATATTTTGAGCATGATATTTGTGCAAAAATAATCCTAGCTGTTAAGGGCACGAATCTAGTTGACTTTTGCAAGCGGTTTAGTTTTTAAATAGGCAGTAGCAGCGGGAAATCAACGATTTATATACATAAGGATAGCCGATAGTAGGCCGTGTACTACGTTTATTATTTAAGCCACATCCACTATGAGGTGCGAGTGCATACGTAATGCTGCAATGCAGCGTAAGTGCAGACTTGAGGGAGGACCATTCACAATGGTATCGTAAACATAACGCAAGAAGTTAGCACGGGTTGCTAACAGATTACATAAGGACTCTTTCAAGCGCTACGCAAGTTTCAAATTGTAAAACATAACCACCAATGACATAAGAAAATTCACTGAATCTTTTATAAATGAATAAATAGGTTTTGAAAATTACTTACACACAACTGACTCTCGCCGCAGTAGTAGAGCATGTAAGTACAGTAGATGCTGTAAAATCTCGTATTGCGATTGTCTGCTGTTGAATAATAGGCAATATATAGAGAAAAGAGTGTAGAATTCTTTCTCTATGTACCCAACGCATGGATAAAGTTTAGAGTTTGCAAACTCTTGAATTGCGTAGCATGTTACGTGTGTATGTGGAATGCTTACATTGAAAAACACGGGAGCAAAGTTTTGTGCTTACGCTACATCTGCGCTTTTTTCTTTTGGTTAGTATGTAACACTTTTACTACACCTGGCACCAGGGGCGGCTCTTCCATTTGCGCACAGTCGCACGTGAACCCCCTAGTCAAACGAGATTTTTAACAATTTATTTTTTGATAAAATGTATAAAAACTAAAGAATTCATTTCAAGATACCTACAAACAATATATTCATTAATGACGCAAAAATAAAACCATACAATCCAAGATTGAATGAGTCTCGCATACTTGGCGTGTCAGGCTAAATTCCATTTCCTGCATTTCACCTGCTTGATTCCATTTCCGCCGTTCGCACGTGCGAGTGAACAAGCATTGAGACTGCTGGTATGGACAGTAAGAAGTGCGGTGGTGCGAGACCTCCAATAGATAGAGAAGGCCAAAGCAGTATATTGTAGCGTCACCACTGGTGGTGCTAACTCCACCAGTCGAAGCTTGAATTTCAGCCCGAGATCGTAGTATTCATTTGCGATCAAAATTTTCTTTACCCACTACAATTTCGGGGTCATTCTAGGACTGTTATATTGTTCTGTAGACGCAAACACTATGCTCTATTATAAAAAAAATCCAGATTATACATTCTTTTTATAGCAATTTCTGTTCACTCCGTTCGACTCAAGCCCTTACTCTCGAACACATTACAATAGTACAATATATATACATATATAAATGTTAATTACACAATTTAAAAGTACGTTAACTAGATAAGTTGTGCATTTTTATGTATATATTTTTTGCAATAATATTAATAGTGGCAAATATCACAATACAAACAAACAGCTTCCGACTTTTATATTAGCGTTCGTCAGGTAATTCGCAGCTTATAACGTGAAACTTGTCTAAGTTTTGGAGGAGAGAGTGCTTAGCAATCTCTGTTTAATATGAGGTGGAGATAATTAGTGTTGTGTTATTAATAGTGTTGAAAGTGGATTTTCCTAGATTTATATAAAAAAAAATAAAGAGTACCAATATAACAAAGGAATAGTAAGAGAAACAACTATTATTCTACCGGTAATTTTTTACACATATGTGAAACAATTTAGTTTTCCAGGTGATTCTCCTGTATAAAATAAATAAAACCCCTCATATATCTCTAATAATAATTTATTGGATAAGCGAAACAGTTTAGCTTTTGAACTGATGCTGCTGTAAAAATATAAATCCTAACGTATCTCCATAGTTTATTAGATAAGTGAAACAGTTTAGCTTGCCACCTGATACTCCTGTATAAAAATAAATAAAAAAGCTGACATACCTCCAATAATTTATTAGATAAGGGAAGCAATTTAGCTTGACAACTGATATTCCTGTAAAAACATTTACAAATCTCAATGTTTTATTACTTAACTGAAACAGAAACTGTTGCGAAGTTTTCAAAAGTATATAGCAGAATCAAATAGCTAAAATTAGGTCATAATTGCCAATATTAGGCATTATGATTAAACTTTCTCTTATAAATTCAAAGAAATTATTTATATACCTGAATGTGTTAAAAGTTCCATTTTCTTTGTTCCAACCAAAACATGAGTATTAATTGACCTTCCAATTTAATAGTTAGAATAATTGAAAACAGCAACATATTTACGGGGAAGGGGGATTCACCAAAAATTATCACTGTAATATATGTTTTAAATGCTTCTAAATATCCTACTCTAACCATTGGATCTCCCACATTTACCCTAACTTACTAAATCAAAGAAAATGTGTTAGACACATTTTTTCTTTGTAAAGGCAAGTACACAAGCTGTATGAAAAGAAAATTCAAACTCATTCGTGTTTGATCAATAAAGTTAGATAGTTTCATTATTGCTGCTTCAGTAGTTTTTAGAGTGTTATTCACTTTGAAACTAAATATCAAATAAATATTTCTTTCTCAATCCATTTTTTTGTGTTTATTATTTGTTTCTTAGTAAAAAGTTAAATACAAAATACTGACTGAGAAGAAAAATGTGCTGCTGCCACAATATTTGCTACTGCCATGTGAGGGTGAAATCATACAGTGCCGTACCAAATCAAGCCCCTACACGCCTAGCTGCGCAGACCAGAAACGCTGTCGTAATATGAAGAAGTCAGGTGGAGGGCAAGAGACTCCCTGGTCGCTCGCAATACGTTGTTTGTAATGGGAAAACACTGAAATTTAAAACAGCTATAATTACGTCATAAGGATATCTGAGTAGGAAATAATTGCGACAACACGTTCTTTATGATTGTCAGCATCTATGCACGGCGATTAGACCTTGAATGTCCTGTTGGAAGTTGAATAAAATCACTTCATTGACCAGACGGAATTTCATCCCACAACTGAACAAAACAGAAGGTGAATATTATCATTGAACTTGAATATCGCATACCTGCATTTAAAGCGTTTTACAAACAGGATATAAGCATCACAGAGGGCATAATTCCAGCTTAATTCTGTTTTCTCAGTTTCTTTTCAGTGATTCCACGTATACTTTTTGCTTTTTACTTTAATGCACAAAGTCGTCAATAAGTGTTATAAAGAGGGTTTGTTAAGAGTGTCTGCAGTAAAGTGGTCAAAATGCTGAATTAAAAATGAAAAATATGCTTGGTTCGATTCTAGGTTGATGAAACTATTCTTATTCCCCACCCTCAAGAGCCTGGAAACATGAATGCGATACTGAATGTGTGTTAAGTTAATCGAGAAATACAGTTTTAATGTACAGCTCAAATTTAAGCAGTCGTTATAGAAGGTCAAAATGGTAATACGAATATTATTAAATAATAAAAAATAAGTAAATAAAATGATTTAACAGGAAAGAAATGCAATATTGGATTTTCAGAGATGGTATGTACAGTATAAAATTTGGTACATTACAGTGAAATTAGATACCTGTATTCCTCTTCAGTAAACTATATTCAAGATGTTAAGTAAACATTTTCTGTCAGTATTTGTAGTATTGTTGAGTTAGATAAGATAGGTATATTAATATGTGCACTACAGGAGAATATGGTCTGTGCTTCTTGAAATAATTTATAAACAAATCTAAAATTAGAATCTATTATTAATATTCTTTATGTTCTAACGCGTTTGCAAAATTCCTTTTTGCACCCTGTGGGACTATGATTCAGTCTGAAATTACAGATTTCAAAAATTAACTTAATCGAGATTCGGGTAATTTTTTTTTTTTTTTTTTTAAGGACAAATTATAATATTGAATCTAACATTTTGGCACTGCCTTCTAATGCTAATGAAACATACACAAAATAGTTATAAGAATGAAATTAGCGTTCTCATTAGCTTTGTCAGATAAGAAGGGAAACTAAATATTGAAGGAACTGTGTCAGGGTTTAGCATCATCTTGCCTTTATTCTCATGGAAACAATTTTTCATTTCGATGGCACAAATTTGTTACGTCTCAGAGCAGCTAACGACTTACTCAATAATTCTAGTGTATGTATTAAGAACCTAAAATAAATTATCATTCGCTTAGTGACCGAGGAAACCCACGGGAATAAATCGGAATGAATTTGGAACACAAATCTTACAATTTATTCTTACCGATGGAACGTGATCTCGGAGTCATTTTTCCGGTGGTTGATACAGTTATGCAACATAGAAGTGTACCATGTTAATTATTAAACCTTAATACCCTTTAACCACCTCACTTTTAAATCCTTTTAAGCGTACTGAACATACGGCAGAAAGTACGTTTGCCACTCACTTACCGATGCGCGAGAGCTTTTAATAAGCGACAGCAACACCAGCGCCAGCGGTGAGTCTAGGTAATATATTCCAAGGTCTTTGTATCAAATAGATCTGTAGATTCTGATCCCCTTGGTAAGCGACAATGTGATTGGGCTAAATTAAATGTCCATTTACAGGTAGGTACCTAATCAAACTTCACAATCTAAAGGCTAATCTAACAGCTACTTATTAAGATCAAAGCACAAAAATAACATAGATACGTATTCTGAACTTATTAAGCTATGGATGTAAGCCTCATTATGAAATAAAAGTATTTAACCTCTCAACTACCACTAACGTTAAGATTTTTTAATTTTGTTTTAATAATACAATACCAAAATATGTATATGTACATAAATCAAAGGTAAATATATGACGTAAGAGTTACTTAACTTACTGTATGGTGTAGACACCAAATCTCTTTTTATTGCTCGAATCTACATGTGCTTAAGTTATGGCTCCTTTGAAAAATGAATACTGCTGTTTTTGGGCCACTTCTGTAATTGCCATTGCAGTTTGGCACCGAACAACAGTGAGTCGTATTTTAGAATTGGTTATCAGCATTCTGTATAAGATAATACACTAAATAAAGAAGTAACTGAAAAACTTAATTCTTTCCGCCATAAGGACGCTATACGCGAAATATATACTGCTCCCACAATCCGTAGCACCAAGTATGAAGACGTCACAACCTCTGAGTATCGGATTGCTCTGGCCTTCTCTATCGGTGGTCTCGGGAGGTGGGATTACCTTCCTCATAAGACCTAGCATCGCACAAGTTAGTTGTGCTCTAAGCGAGCTCTGAAACGTGTATGAGTTGCGTTTCTTTGTTGCAGTTTTTTTATCTGCTCTTTTTACGTGTTTGTACACGTCTTTCGCCTTATGTTATTTCAGTAAACATTTTCGTTGTGTTGTGACATAAGAAATGGCTTTAATTAAATTAA
This sequence comes from Hymenopus coronatus, assembly GCA_030762935.1. Taxonomy (NCBI): domain Eukaryota; kingdom Metazoa; phylum Arthropoda; class Insecta; order Mantodea; family Hymenopodidae; genus Hymenopus; species Hymenopus coronatus. Next base: position 46,303,800 of record CM060884.1, on the reverse strand, counting down.
AAGTCACAGAACTAAAGGAATTGGCCTTCTCTACCTTACCATTGGAAAGAAAGTGGAAATAAAAGGAAGCAGACCAACACCTCATCTAAACATACAACAAATATCTAAATCCAAAAAAAGGATTATAGAGGAGGCTGTATGAAAAGAACAAATGGGTTTGTGGCTGTGAGGTAACAAATATATTGTTTTGTTTTCCTTGTCTGTTATTTGCAAAACATGATGGCAAGACTTCTTGGGTAAGCAACGGTGTGGCTGATTTGTCTCACCTAACACAGAAGATTAGGAAACACGAAACTGCAAAATACCACATAAATTCTATAATTGAATTTAATCTTCTAGGGAAAATTGATATTCGGCAACAATTAGACAGCGTCTATCGTCTGAATATCAGAAAACATAATGACATTGTGACAAAAAATCGATAAGTACTTTAAAAAATTATCGATTGTATTCAATTTTGCGGTGCTTTTGAATTAGCACTCAGAGGTCACAATGAAAGTGAAGAATCGTCGAATTCCGGAATTTTTAGTGGCCTCATAAATTTCTCGGTGGAGCTTGACGCATCTCTGAACGATCATCTTGCTACTGCAACGGTTTTTAAAGGAACATCCAAAGAAATTCAGAATGATTTGTTGGATTGTACGCTCACTGTGTGCCAGGAGCATATAAGACAAGAAGTAACCACTGCAAGTTTCGTGTCAGTGATTGTGGATGAAACTAGTGATGTGTCATCTGCATTTCAATTTGTGGTTGTTTTTCGTTACGTTTTGCCTGATGGGCAGCCTGTTGAAAGATTCTGGCGCTTTGTCAATCCCTCCGGCCATGACGCGACATCTTTTGCTGCGTGTATTCAACAAGCATTAGTAAATGTAGTTCAGAATTCTGACAAATTGATTTTGCAGAGCTACAATAGGGCCAGTGTGATGAGTGTACATATAAGTGGCGTTCAGCAAATTATTCGGCAACAATTTAGTTACGCTAGTTTTGTGCACTGCTATTCGCACCAACTTAACTTGGTTGTAGCGCAGGCCGCAAGTCAAACCCAACAAGTTCGAGTGTATTTTACAAATTTTACTGACATTACCAACTTCCTCAGCAATTCCCCCCAAAGGATTTCTGCTCTGGATAAAGCTGTTGGCAAAAGAATACCTCATGCTTTTACCTCAAGATGGAACTTCAAGAGCCGAACAGTGAATACCGTATATGAATATCGAGCACAACTAATGAAATAGAATCATCAGCCAAGCAGACGTCAACAATTAACCAAGCGGGAGTCATTTGACGTATGTTAAGAGATCCAGTGTTTGTCTTTTGGCTAAGAGTCTTACAGAATACTATGCCTCATGTTGACATTTTATATCGTCAATTTCAACAAAGGTCTGTGGATGTAGTGCAGTCTAAAAGGCTCTTTGAGATTTTTCGGACATCCATTGAAAAGGAAAGGGCATCCATGGACAACATAAGGCAGCAGGGAGAGACTTCGGTTCCAGAACCAACTTTGAAGAAAAGGAGAGTTGGAAACGTGCATTTAAACAGGACTGAAGCAGCAAAAGAAGTGTGTGATGTGATAATTAAATAAGCACAAGCTTTTTCTTTCACAACATGCTACTCTACTGCATATCTGTTTGATGCAAGACAATTTGAGCAGCATGGCAGTAAATTTCCAGTTCATTTACTTGACCAGACTGTGGAAGTGTACATCTTTTTGGAGAAAGAACGCCTAAGAACTGAATTGGGTGTAATTTACAGGCGACAAGACTTCCGAGTTATGAGTGATGCTACATGTTTCCTGCAGTTCATTATAGAAAACAACCTGGAGACTACGTTTTCTGAGACCTACAAATTATTATTGGCGGTGTGTACCATACCCATGACCACCACAAAAGCTGAAAGATGCTTCTTAACTTTGAAGCGAATAAAGACATTTTTGAGAAGCACAATGGTAGAGGACAGATTGAGCACATTGGCAATGTTATCAATAGAAAAGAACATGATAATGACCTGCCAAATTTAAACGAAAAAGTGATTGATCTGTTTGCATCAAAAAAGGTAAGACGAATAAATTTTGTTTATAAGAACTGCACATAATTATCTGTAGGTTCCTCATCATTATAATTAGCATCATTATGTAATTATCATTGCATTCGTGACTATATTGCTACTGTTTCATTGCTATTAATTTAATTACTTATTTAACTTATAATTACTTTCCCTTATGAATTCTGAGTTACAATTACAGCAATTCAATTTTATATATGCATTTTACAAAATAAAAAACTTGGAGAAGTGATTGAAATCAAAGTTTATTTTATGTGTTAATTAGTAGCATCCCTTTATATTAAATATACTTTCGAAAATTATGAATTGTTATATATAAAATGCTATCATCATTCAATACTTAAATTCTTCTTACGTTTTTTTTTTTTTTTTTTTTTTTTTTTTTTTTTGCCGGGGGGTTATGCAAGTGCGGACCCCGTCATATTCACGACTGACGAGCAGCCACTGCATGGCACAGCAACCATGATGACACATGGAATAAAGATGAAGTTCCGGTGGAATACGATTGCGGAAGAAACCGGAAATAGAGAACCAGCCCTGCGCCGTGTTCTCGCCACAAATCCCACATGCGGTCGGTTGGGATCGAACCTAATTGAGAGGCAAGTGGTCTAACCACTCGGCCACGGCACGACCACGCCTGTGTTTAATCTGATTGTGAATATGGCATGAGTTCATACATAAATCGAGGCAATAGCCAGATACCTGGATTTACTTAGCTAAGGCGAAATATATGAAAGTGATACAGATATAACTAAATTTCTATTTGGAAAAATTAATTTTGATAAAAATTTAAAAACCGTCGTGAGTGCTCGACTATCGTTCGCCATAACCTTTGCAAGACTGGCCAGCAGTTACAGAGATTCTCGAAAGTGTGTTAAAGGAACTCCCTCCAGCGTCTAATGACAGATTTCTTAAAAAAAAAATTAATAAATAAAAATCTGCTTCAAATTTCCGTATAGTGATTCCCAAGAAGCTCGCGGAAACGCTCATCTGGGGGCCTTGCACTAAGTGGGCCATTTCTACAATGTTCGCCAAGCGCATCTTTGAAATGCGCAGGCATACATTTAAGCGCATTGCTAAGAAGACACACGCCTATATTAGAGAGACGTTTCTGCCGATTGGCCTTGTTGAAACATAAACAATGCAATCCGTAATCTAACTTGGAGGAGATTCGTAGGCGATGAAACTGCCGCACAACTCTCAGTCTGCTCCCAAGGGTTTCCATTTACTATCCGTAAAATATTCAGAGGACGGTCATATCGCGCTTTCAACTGTGCTAAATGCGATCATCAACGAAGTTTCCAATGCTAAATTTCGAAGATACACCTCGAAATTTCGCGTTCTCTGCGAATGGTAATAAATCCGATCTTAAACGAAGGAAAGGTTGTTATCGTCACTTATGGCGCCAGAAGTTAACACAGATTGATTTCTCAGCTGAGAAACGAAAGATGTTTTTAAAACACCATACTGTAAGATTTGTCTAAACATTGCTGGAACCGGCGCTCCAAAAATGACGTACGCTGTGAAGTACTATATCGTCTACGTAAAACCATCACGATACATCCGAGGGAACACATTTCAAGATAGAATTTATTGCAATCGCAAACAGCGTGTCGCTTAATACAGATCCCTTAAGACTCCATTTTCTTCAACAATAAAACATTTGAAAATATCGAGTCGACGCCTCCTCGAAAAACCGATTCTTCATTAACTTCATGAACAACGGTAAGCGCCTGCGTATATTCCAGTTGCATATCCTGTTCGCCAACATGTATCATACATAAGCTTTCTCTTTAAAAAAAAAAAAAAAAAGAAAAGAAAAGGAAAAAAAAAAAAGTAGCTCAGCGGTTAGATAGTTCCGTGCTAGATGTATAATTTGTTGTAAAAAGATTTTCTTAAAATTCCCTCTAGAGCCTGAAGTTCTATCTATAATGTGTAGTAGATAGATAAATGTCATGCTGAAAAGAGAATTAACCATAAATCTCTTGGGAGATGCTGAAGATATCACTAGAGGTTTTGTGCATTCACTCCTATTTTGAAGGTGTTGGACTGCTACGGAGATTCAGTGAATTTTGCTAATCTAATTGTAGACAGTATTACAGTAGTTGTCAGAGGGAAACCTAGCAATACATTTGTGAGACGTTTCAGTCTGCACGCATAAGTGGCGCTCTGGTGTAAAGCCTTTTCTGCCAATATAAGAAAATGATGATATTATGTTTTACCAATATTGGGAGCCCAAGGGAACTAACTCTATTCGCTGCAAGAATACCTTATTCATCACAAGTTAAATGTCTTAGCCTTTTATTAACATTGAGAGTGCATTAATTAAACTAAATACCTGCCAAAATCTATAGGGTATTTGGATGTGTAAAAACAGGACTTGGATGTTGATCCTATTATTAAAAATATCCTACTGTGGTTAAACCTTATTCTTTTATACTGTACTAATGTGATAGAAAATGATTAAAGTTATGTTGGGCTCAACCTAGACAGTTGCAAAAGGCAGCATTAAGAAACCCCTCATTATGGCCCTGGAAATAATGGAGGTACCATTTAGGTTAATGCGGAAGTCTTTTTGCCTTTTCATCTTGTAACCGCCAAACAGAATTTCCTTCTTAAGCCACTCAGATGATTTGAAACATCCCGTGATTGTGTGTCAGTATAAGCACCTACATACTGAAGCAAAGGATTATGTCTCATAAATCTTCAAACACGCCCACAGCATATATATGTAATCAAAATCATAAAATGTTTCGATTATTGTTCCTGCCTACTCCGCATTCTTCATATTCCCCGCACTTGTTTTAAACAATAAAACAATATTACTTAAGTTTATAGTTTTACAATAATTTTGTGTCCAGCTATTTTTGTCTTTATTTTAAATTTAATATGTTGCAGCCTGTATTTTTCATTAACCTTTCGTTTGATGGAGGAGGGTCATGAAACCCCCTATGCCCGCTCCTATCTGGACTAGCCGGTGCACTGGCGCCAAAGAGCAATGGAGATATTGATTATTAAAGGAGACCTCTTTGTCGTATTAGTCGATATTTCTTAATTCACACACTTAGCAAGCCTTCCTAGTCATTAACTACCATAATAACGTTTATAGTTAATTCAGAAATACAATGCAGCCCATTAACAATGCTGCTTAGAGCTTTTCATGTAACCCAAAATCCAGGCTTTATTCGTAGCTTTCGGTAATCTGTGCGGGAGGCAAAATTAATCGCTCCTACATTAAATATCTAGCTTGTAAAGGTGATGCAAGTAATCAGCAATCTAAATCGGAATTGAACTAAATCAAAATTATAACTTAACACTTTGTGATACAAGCGAAATGAATCTATCAGCGGTCAGTTCGTTCCTTAGTTTAATAAAGAGGAATTGACTAGTGGATTTTCACTTTCACCATTTGGCAATTCTGCATGCACCGCAGTCATGACGCAGACTCAAGCTGTCGTGGTTTTGTTGCGTTTGTGTTAGGGGGGTTGTATTATTGGAGCCAGTCAGACAGGAGCCTGGTGTCAATGAAATGTTGGAATTTTCAGGATTTCAATTCACAGTCATTTCAGCATGGCAGTTGTAACTAGTATTGGATTGCCAATGGTAGAACGATTGTGAATAATTTACAGGGAGTTACAAGGATTGACAGCAACTCTTTATTTGAGTTTACGATATAGGTATATACGGTTAATAGTTAAAGGTAATTTTGTTCTGTCATATTCCACTATCTCCACAAATTATGTGGTAAAGCTATACGATGGTTGCAGCACACACAAGAATCTTAAGAACTAGTTTAAGTGACTTCTACTGGCGATCTATATTTGAAAGTGATGAAAATAAGTTGTTCAGATGTGAAAATCGTCAGAGTACCGAAGTGTTTTGACTTCTCTGGATCATTGGGGGGGTTTAGCTTCAGAGATCCCCCGGCTACGTTTTGCGGCGCAGAGCCCTCCATATTGGGCTACGCTTTGCGGCTAGGGCCCTAAACGTTTATTAACAGACCTGCAACTGACTACAAAGCTGCCTTAATGGCAGAATAACAAAATTACCCATGTATTGAAATAATGCTAAGTGGTGTAACCATCATATAGTCCTCAGTATATTAATAATAGTAACGGGAAGGTAACTATATTATATAACACCAATTCTATTTTATCTAACCCAGAAAATAAGATGACAATGCCACCATGATTAGATTAGAAAGCATTCTGTAGGTTCGTTTAGGCCAGGAAGCTGCTGAACATAGAACTTATCGAGGCATATACATGTATACGTATGCTTACATACTATGGAAAAAAAAAACAATGTATAAAGCTCTAGTGCTAAAAGCATGGGTTACAAAAACAGCGGAATAGACATATAAGCACACCATTTGCTTTTAAGGCCTGTACGCCACTGAACTATACTTAGTGTGCTGTATAACAACATATGTACTTTTTTTTTTTTTTCCACTGCACATAAAAACAAAGAGTATCAAAAATAGTGTTAAAATGTAGAAATAAATATAATTTCATTATATGTAAAACTGAATGTAATGTCAGATGATAGTTTTCTAATTATTGACATAATAGTTGCTACTAGTAATTATATAAAACTAAAATGATTAGGTATTGTATTATGTACTCTTCATTAATGTCAACAAATTACAATACATATTTACAAATATGTTATAGAATTTCCAATACAAACATTTACGATTATGTATTAGAGTGTAAAATATCAAGGCATCAGGCTTTACAGGCCTTGTGTCATTGCTAAATACTAAAAAATTCATTTGACACATTCGTGTAAGTCAAATTAAAGATCAGTTTAATTTGAATATAAAACATACCCACACTTATATACACAAAATGCAATACATTATAATACTTATAAATACAATGACTAATATAGTATTGTCAGACAGATTTGTCACTTAAATATTCACATACAGAGTAAAATGATTTATTGCAAAAACCCTGAAATTCCCAAAATATGAGAATGTGACCTCAGAACTTTTAAACATAGTTCGTTGGTTTCATTCTATGGTAGTCATATTATGCCCATCGGAGGTTGTGGGTAGCATTGATGTAAACCTAGATATCGGAATGAATATGGAAAATATATTCCCAATTATTTATACTTACGAATGTAAGCCTTTTGAAGTATTTTGCACAGGTTTAATGCACCAGTGTTTCATCCAGCATGAAGGATGAGTTTTGGAAGAAGAGTGTTACATTTATTAACGATAGTGTGCTTATTCTCAGCCTTTGTAGAGAGCATTTCAGACTAGACTAGATCTTAGCCTTGTAACTGCATTAACAAGTGCTTTGACATAACTTCCACAGATGATCCAGACCAACTAAAAGTGGCTTTAATGGCAGAATAACAAAAGTATCAAGTGTGGATCATGTATGGAAGTAATACAGAGTATTTTCATATCTTGTTACAGAAAAGTTGAATTTTAAAAAAAAAATGTCCATGTAAATAGTAGTTCAGTGTGGAGGGATTTTCTTGTATCTTTGGAGAATACTAAACGTAAGTACCAAGTTTGTGCTATGTTGTTCACAGAGTAACACATGCACAGACCTTTTTCTAAAAATGCTTCTTTTTTGGCTCGGTGTGGGGGACCTCAAAATATATTTCCTGTGGAGACAAAAAGAAGTCTGAAATAATAACATTCTACATTGCCACGAAATCTGGAATAGATATGATGGACGAGCTATGTAGCACATTTGATGTTTCTAGGAAAACCAATAGATTGCCAATGGTAGTTTTTTTTAGTATGTTGAATGTGGGGGAGTATAAATGCTCAACCCATCTTCTGATTAAATAATATACAGTACAATTCAGTCACTCTGCGAAGAATATGGCCTATGAACTGGCAGATGATTATTTACGGGTTTGGTGTCAAGAGTCAAGTGCTTCCTAAGAAACTGAAGATGCATATTGCAAGTATCTCTCCAGACACTGAGGAAAGACCAGAATCTGATAGCCCTTGTACAAAAAAAGGCAAAGGTTGATTGCAGTCGTTCCAAGAACACATGCATATGGTACAAGTGCCTAAATTGTAATAAGTATATGTGTCTGAAGCATGTTTATCAAGTGTGTGTTGAATGACGAATAAAATTAAGCTCAACTTACAGCATCTATAGTACTAAGCTGAATATTCATTGTACTCTTTCAAGCGACTAAGCACTTAATGGAACAATTAGGTTTGTTGCTTATACTGTGATTAGGCAATAATGGGTGCTAGTTCCTTTCTTGACTGTAGTATCCTTTGTTTTATGATATTGTTTAGAAGCACACAAATTTACTATCCTATTGTTACTTTTATATTTTTTACTTATGATTGTGAAGATGACATTTCTTTGTGTATTGTCCTTTCATTTATTGCAATTGTTGAGACACACAATTATTGTACTTTGTATTTTTATGGGATACCTTTGTGTACTTTGAACTCTTTTATAAACAATATAGGTCTGTTTCTGTATATTTTATTCTTTTGATTTGTTGTAACAGATCGATTGCATACTTTTTTCAAATTTAATATGTACTTTGAGTTAAAAATTGTTAATTCAAAATCTTCTCGGGCTTCTAGCCAGGTAAAAACTTGGCTTGACACCAACGTTTCGAAGAAATGCATCCTCCTCGTCTTCAGGGTGAACTGAATCAGTTATTTAGTCTTAGATATTCTTCCAAATCACTAAGTATATGTTAATTGCATCACTAAATTAAATTGAAAGGTATTAATAGTATTGGCATCTCACAGATGCCACACGAGCTGCTATGCTTGCCCCGACATGCGAGCAGAGAAGGGTTAACAGACCAGAGAGATTATAAGCATTCTCAATGGAAAAAAACATTTTCTTGCTTAGACAAATAAAAAAAAAATCTGATGTGTTCCATACACATGACTTTCTCTGCCTCTCTGCAACAAATTATTGTTAAAAAGCTCATGCTTCTATTTACTTCAAGCTAATCGAGAAAAAATTAGCAGAAATAGTCTTATTACTTGCTTCCTTGTAAGTAGAAGGGAAATAAGGGAGTACCATAGGTTAAAGTGATAGTCAAAAGCTGGTGCTATGTGACTGAAGTTCCTTTGTATGGACAGGAGTTGAGAAATTCCTGTATGAGAGAAGTATAAGCGGAAACTAATAAGAAGGAATACCTTAAAAACAATCAACTCCACAAAAAAAATGTATATAACAAATTTTGAATGTGCTCTACATTTTCTGTGTGGTAAGTTTTTGTCCATCTCTTAGGCTTTAGCAGTTATGCTTATTTGGCAAAATTCATCCAGAATAAAGAAGTCTTCAAAAGCTATTCCCAGAAAATTAAAGATATACATTTTATTCAGGGTGCAAATAGTTTTAATATATGTGATTTTAATCAAAATCGTTAGGGATTTTTAAGAAAATCTATATTTTCGAAAATTTTTCCATGTGAAGGGTAGTTTGTGGTGAGGGGATTTTCTTGAAAATTTTTATGTCGCATCTTTGGAAGATACTATACCTAAATACCAAATTTGGTATTTAACAGTATTTTGGTTTTTGAGCTATGTTGTCTGCAGAGACTCACACACAACACACACACACATACACACACACACACCCCTTTCTCTAAAAACGCTTTTTTTGGATTAAGGGGATCCTAAAACATGTATTTCCGGCGAAATCTCGGTATCTGAATTTTTGGGTGGAATACAATACTTCCTCTATACACTATGTACATAGTACGTGCAGAGAAAATAATATGACAATTTCCTTTTGTGTTGGAGGTTGTGCCTAATGATTTGGGAGCCAGTGGTTGAGAGGTAAGGTTTAGCTGCAAACTCGCGCACATATTTCTCTCTGTGGCACATACATCACTACATTTCTGTTCCTCTCTCTACTGTCCACAGTGCAAATTTGAATTAGGTAAAACAATGATGCATTGCATTAAGTATGTTGTCTAAATGGAAAATATGATGAATCATTATCATTGCAGCTGCGCTGCCACTGCTGTCATCACATTTCCATCCTCTCCCCCATCAACAACGTGAATTTCCATGCACACACTTTTTACAACAATTTGGTATGTGGTCTAAAAAGAAAATCTTATGAATCATATCCTTGCAGCTGCTCTGGCACTTTCCATCTGTTTGCCCTTAATGTGAATTTCCAAGCAAACTCAAATTAGGTGTAATGAATAAAAAAAATAAGCTTAATATCCTTTACCATGATTGGTCATATCAGACGATAGTTAAATTTTGTTTAAAATTTAAATTATGTCTTATTGTATAGCATATTTAGCATATATTAAGTTCTGAAGAAAAAAGGAAAACATTGTGCATTTGAGGTCATCTTGTATTCAGATAAATACAATATATGTCCTTTTTTAATTTCTCTATACGTACTATGTACATTGCGCATAGAGAAAGTATTGCACTCCGCCCAAAAATTTGATGCCGAGATTTCACCGGAAATATATGTTTTAGGATCTCTGGTATCCAAAAAAGGTGTGTGTGTGTGTGTGTCCATGTGTCTGTGAACACAATAACTCAAAAAATGAAAAGCCGCTAAAATACCAAACTTTGTATCTAAGTTTAGTATCTTCCAGGGATGCGACAAAGATTTTGAGAAAAATCCCCCCACCCCAAACTACCCTATACATGAAACTTTTTTTGAAAATGTTGATTTTCTTAAAAATGGCTGTAACGTTTTTGATTAAATTATCATATATTAAAGATATTTACCTGATAAATAAAATGTATATTTTGAATTTTCTGGGAATAGCCTCTAAAGATTGCTTTATTCTGAATGAATTTTCGGAATTTTACATAACTGCTAAACCATAAGAGATAGACAAAACTTACCATACAAAAAACACACAATTTATGTTATGTGCGCTTTTTTTGTGGAGTTGATTGTTTTTTTTAGATATTCCTTGTTTTTTGTTTCAGCTTTAAAAAACTTTTCTCATACAGGAGTGTGTCAACTTCTGAATACAAACAAAGGAACTTCAGTCACATAGCAACCAGCTTTTGACTATCACTTTAACCTATGATACTCCCTTATTTCGCTTCTACTTACATGGAAGGGAGTAATAAGACTATTCCTGCTATTTTTTTTCTCGATTAGCTTATAGTAAATAGAAGCATAAGCTTTTTAACCATAATTTGTTGCAGAGATGCAGAGAAAGTGATGTGAATGGAACACATCAGATTTTTTATTTTATGTAACATCCCAGTCTGAGATAAACGGCACTGCATAGCCAGACTTGATGGCATGGATGAACAAAACACTCTTTGAATAAGCAAATACACTATAATTCTTCAGTAAGAGTAAAAAAAAAAGCTTAAAAAGTATAGTTGATCGCATATTCATTAGGGAAATTTAATATTTCTGCTATACTGAGATTTTTTTGTGCCGAAGTTCATACAGTGAAATAATTTAACATAGACCTTCATGGATTATTATTATTATTTTTTTTATTTATTTATTTATTTATTTTTTTTATTTTTTTTGTTCCCCTGAAGTGATTGTTAAAATAGTATTAGACTGTACTTTGTAATGAAAACTTGCAGAAAATTTTAAATGTGAGCTTGGTTTCATTAAATATTGTATATTATTTGCTCATCTGGCAAAGCTTTTTTGAAGTGGGGTGGTTGTAAATTGCAGTCATTAAAAAGTAAGACATTTCAAAAAGGTGAGCTTCCATGCTAGTGTTGTGTGTAATTTCATTTTGTTCATAGCGATATTTTATATTAATTTCTCCAGTAATTCTGCTATTTTTTTATTACAGATTCTGAACAATGTTGAAATTAGGGTTACTGCTGTGGAAGAACTTTATAATCAGAAAGAGACATTGGTTCATCACAATATGTGAGATATTAATGCCAACTCTGCTTTTCATGTTCATTGCATATCTTCGTAGTCAGCTTGATGTATATGACAGTAATAGCAAATCTCCTGCAGAAATTTTTGACCCAGTGGACCAGCAGTCACTTAAGAAGGAGTTTACCAGTGAACTGGGGAACTACCCTTTGCTCTATGCCCCATCTACGAGCATATTTGCTTCTACTGCAATGCAGATGCTTAAAAATAAAACTAATATAGGTAAGTTTTCCTAATTTTATGTAGTTTTGGAAGTAACCGTCATTGGTTCAGAAGCGTAAAAAATTTCATTAAGATTAATTATGGTATTCTATGATATTGTTTATCCTTTTTAAAACCATGGTTTAGATGTTGCATATATTACACATATTTAGCCTCGCTTATAAGGGCATATAGGTATTTTAAAAATGGTACTAGGTTCCTTGCTCTATAGCTCAAATGTTTTGTGTGCTGTGCATACATGGCTCAAGCTGCTGTCCATTGTTAAGGTTTTCAAGTCAGGTGTGAGTAAAGCATGATATACAGTATTTTGTGTGCATCTGTGTATTTGAATTTGCAGGTTGAGGCATTATTGTTAAATATAGGATGAACATGAATTAGTATGTATCTTACATGAAGCAGCCATCCTAAATAAAAATTAAGGAATTGCCAAAAAGAAAACATCAAAATTCACAATATTTAAAGTCTTAGTTAAATTATACTGGATTATGAAATTATACAGTTATTTCATGGATTGTAATTTGTTCACATCTGACTATAGACGAAGGAAAGCTCTTGTGTTCATTTGCATTATTTAATCCTATCATTGCCAGAGTTGCCAGATTTCTGGGTTCTGCCTACAGTACCTCAGTTTGTAATGCCCTCTCAGGAACCATTTGACTGGGGAAAGTGTATTTGAATTGAAATGTTTATTTTTATTATTATTATTATTGTTATTGTTATTCTTCAAGTAATGAAAGTTGAGAAAATTGTAACTCCATCAAGTTAAAGTGAGTGTGGTTGGGTTGAAGTTGAAGCATGCTTGCTTCTCTTTCCACCAATCTGATGCACTGTTGCTATGCCAGTAATGGAATTTATTTGAGCAGTAGTTTAATGAAACTTGGAAGTTTGCATTGAACATCAACAAAATTAATTATATTTTTTAAAAATAAAAATACATGTTTGTGTTTAATGCTTTCAACAACATTTTCTTTTAATTCATTAGGTTTGACATAGTGACTTTTTGAACTAGCATGTGTAAAATCTATTTCTGTTTGTCCTGCATATTATGCTTCAACAATTGGCTTGCTTACAGTATTTATAGACACTTTCAATATAGTCTGCAAATTTATAATCTTTTGCCAACTAGATTAATATTCTTTTGCACAAACCATGTAGGAAAAACTGATTCGAATACCAGCTGTGCATTGAATTTTTCAATTACCTTTCCAATCTTTTCTCACACACGCTTGTGTAAAAGTATAATGGTATTGGTTCTGCTATATGTGTGTGCATGCATGGGTTGCTATACAGCATAGCATACCTCAAAAACGAAAAGACAGTTAAATACCAAACTTGATATTTAAGTTTGGTATCTTTCAGGCATGTGGCACAAAGATTTTAAAGAAAATTATGTTTTTCTTAAAAATGGCTCTAATGATTTTGATTGAAATACCACATATTAAAACCATTTCTATCACAAATAAAAGGTATATTTTGAATTTTCTGGGAATAGCTTCTAAAGACCTGTATATTCTGGACGAATTTTGCTTAATTTGGCATAACTAGTAAGCAGTAAGAGATAGACAAAAACTTACTATACAAAAAATGTAGATCTTGTTAAAATATACAAGATATGTCATATACATTTTTTTCGTGGAGCTTTTCGCTTTCGAGGTATTCCTTGTTATTAGTTTCAATTGTGAAGTACTTATACTTTTCTCCGACAGAAGTGTCCATTTTTCTTTTGTTCTACTCCTGGCCAAGCAAAGAAGCAATATGCAACAACAGCTTTTAAAACATTTGACTATTGTTTTAGCCTACTGCATTCCCTTAGTTCTATTCTACTTATAAGGAACTGAGTAATAACATTTTGCTAATGTGTATCTCGATTAGCATGGTGTTGAAAGAATTATCTTTCATAAGAAGTTTGTAGAGTAGCTAGAGAAAGTCATGTGAGGTAACACATCAGTTTTTTTTTTTTTTTTTTTTTTTTTTTTTCTTCCCCTTTTTTTTGTATTCTTGAAGTGAGTAAGAAACATTATTTATCAGGTAAGTCTTAACAGCAATAATTTTACTGTTTTCTCATTCATTTCCTTGATTTGGTGTGGTAAATGATTGTATAAAACTTCTGTACCTGAAGAACCTCTTAGGCTGTGCCTAAAATAGTTAAATTTTGTTCTTGTGTTATGTTTATGAATATTTATATTTTTTTCCTCTTTGTGAGTTTTTTTTATATGCTTAAGGCATTTGTAAATATACAAGCAGGATGCTGTGAGGATTCTGTTTTTTTAAAACCATTTCTGCATGGGTCTCTCTGAATCTTTTTAATTATTCTTATTGCTCTTTTATGTAATCTAAATATTTTTTACCCTGATTCTTTCCTGCTGCTCCCCATAAGATGATCCCATAATTCAGATGTGAATGTATGAAAGCATAGTGTACTTTTTGAGCACTATCTTCATCCATGATATGTATTATTTGTTTTAGCACATATATACCCTTGTTAATTTCATTACTAATCTTTTCTATATCTTTGTTACATTTTAAATTGTTATCTATCGCTAGTCCTAAAAAATTTGTCTGCATCACTTGTTCAAGTTTGTCATTTTGGATGGTTAGTGTTATGCGGGTCTGTGTTATACTATTTATTTCAATTTTCATCCATTCTATTTTATTTGTGTTGAGTATCACTTCTAGCTCTGATAGGTGTGTTCTAGTTACCTCTAATAATTTATTTGCCTTATTTTGTACCTCTTTCGATGTTTTACTGTAACTAATGTACTTAGTATGTCTTCAACAACTATAATGTGAAACATTCTTGGCAGAGAAGAGCAGTTGGCTATCCCAAGCAGGGATAGAAAGACATTTTGAGCAGAGCTAAGATGCTACCAAATGTGTGTCTGATGGATAATTATTTTACTGAGATAGTTTATAGTTTCATTGCTTTTTTTCAGGCATATTATGTTTATTCCTTCTTTTAAAACTTGAATTTCTCAGTCTATGCTTCTATAGTCTTTGTTCAAATCCTAATGCATACAATAATTTTTTTATAAATTGGTTAATTATCTACAAGTGACATTTTCAGTTTATCTCTACATAGCCTCCTTCCATTCTGCACATTTTTGCCAACAGTTTGTAAGCATGAACATTCTTTGTTCAAAAAAAAAAGTTTGGGGGCACATCTTCAACTAATTGTGCACATGCACTTTATGTTCTCCTTATTGTTTTCAAATTGTTCCCATTAAAGTGATTCTTTGATGGTCACAAACAAAAAATACATAGGAACAAATCTGGACTGCAATGAGGGTGGTAAAAGGTTTCCTAGTGCAAGACCTCCAAAGTGTCCTTAGCATGGCTTCATTTGGAAGGGAAGTAAAGCTGTTGGTCCCGTGTAGTAGATTTACAGCATGTAAAAGAACCTCAAGCCTGATAAAACACACCTCTTGAGCAAAATTAAGTGGTCTTTCATGCACAATACAGAATGACACATTGAGAGCGACAGCAGTTAAAGAGCATCCCTAAATAAAACTACATTTCCATTTTTCCAAAGTGTCCCATGGGTAAAATGTAGCATCATGGAGAAGGATGATATCTCTGGACATATAATATTTTGTTTTGGCAGGCAACTTTCACCGATGTTAACCACTGAAAATAATAAGCTGGATTCACCGTACATCGTTTGAGAAGAAAATCAATGAGTAAAACTCCTCTGTAGTCTAAAACCACCCACTGCAAAAATTCTTCAGGCTGAAAGGCAGGTTTTGGCCTTATCTGAGCAAGGTTCATAGTTTCTTTGCCACGCCTTACTTGCCATTTTGGATTCTGGAGTGTAATTATGGACCCATGTCTTATCATATGTGACAGTACACTTCAGGATATCCTCCATTTCTTGCCAAGATTGATTCAGAAATTTCTCACAGATCTCTAACCTGACTTGTTTTTGCTAATCGGTTGATAAGTTTGGAACCTATTGAACACTAATTTTTTGTTTAAGTCAAGATGTTTGCTGATGATGCCAATACACAGAATCACTTCTGCTGCAATTTTTTCAGCAGTGTACCAGCTATCATTTTCGTTAAGTTCTCAAATAGCTTGGATGTTGTCATCTTGAGACTTGGCCTTGAGCATCGAGCATGACCTTTGTTTACTACAATTTCTCGGCTGTCTTCAAATTGTCTGGCCCAAGTAAACATTTCAGCCTCCTCAAACTGTGCCTTCAAATTGAGTTAAAAATCTCACACCCCTTCATTGGTTAAAACTTTATAATACACCAAGCTGATTCCCCCTCCCTAACACACTGAACTTCAACCCCCCACTCCACTATCCTACTTTGAAACAGCTGCTCAGTATTCTGGCTCAATTACTGTTTATACTTTAATTATCCTCATAGCATTATGGACAATGAAATATTTCTTAGCTTTGTCTCATTAATAATTAATCAATTTATTATTTCTTTCAGCAATCAAAGGATTTGAAAGTGAAAAAATACTTTTGAGTTACTATGGCAATATGAACACATCCAGCTTTGAAAAAGTTTATGCTGTCATTTTTGAAGATATACCTTCTAATGTTCCTGTACCACCAAACCTGAAATACAAGATTCGCATTGCAAGTCATGAGGAACTGGAAACAGCATTATTATTTCCAGAAACTATTATGCCAGGACCTGGCTGGAGAGGTAAGTGATGGAGGAACTAGGCTAGTACATGACATTAGCTAAACTAATCATTTGTTTTTTCTAATTTTATGGGCATAGTTGGGGAGAGTTGCCTAAGTTGGGCCACCTTCATATTTTGCTATGTGTTGGTAATTTAAACCTTAACATTGGCACTACTGGTGACATGTCAAGGTCGTATGTCACAATGGTCAATCAATTGGTGCCATTGAAGCAAGAATAGTTGCCATTGTTGTATGCGGTTCATTAGGTATTATAATTGTTGTGCTACAAGTCATAAACTTCTGCTTACAATATAAATAAGTAAATTAATTATCTGTGGTATAGCTCATAAGTGAGTTTCATTAGTTAATAACTACTCATCGCGAAACTAGAGTTTAATTTTGTGTGTTCCAGTAGCATTATCTTTACTTATATGATGTCCAGTTGCCGAACTGGACCACTGTTTGTTTCCTAATTTGGACCGGTAAATTTTAGGGCTCACGCTTAACAATTAACACTGTAGTGCACTTGAAATAAATAATAATCAGGATAGTGATTTTAGGATTTCAAGATGCCAAAAGGGGAATGTACAGGAAATGGACAGAAGATAAGCTGAAGGTCATCGTGGCAGCTTAGAAATGGTTACTGTGGACTTAATGAATGTGCTCGTGTATATGGAGTACCCAAAGCTACAGTAAAGAGACATGCTGACGATAAAAACACATTCTCAAACGAATGAAGGCATTCAGAAGACAACTTTTACCTATGAGATGGAATACGTTCTCGCAATTCACCTCCTCTTATTTGAAGAAATAAGTTCAGACCAATTGGAATTCACCGTATCGTATTATGCTTAATTTTAATCTATAGACATGATTAGTATATTTCACTGCTAAGTGTTCTTACATTTTTAGAATTTTTATATATTGAAATGTATAGACAAAAAAAAAATTCTGAATTTGATACAAATATTCTTTCCCTTAAAATTCAGGGATTTTAAATTTTTAAAAATTCAAAATGTTGTATTTCAAGATATCTTTCCGCTCATTTTATGCACCACTAAGTGCTTTTATCTCTCCTTAAAAATTGGATTTTCTGTGAAAAAAATTGTGCCCGTTATGTGTACCTAAATAATAACGTATGTTTTGAAAAACTCATTTGTTGAAGTCGCTGAGAAAAAGTATGAATTTATGTTACATACTTCACATTATCAACATGTTCAGAAATAATTGCTTGTTACATGGTATGAATTTCATTGTCATGTGACAAAGCAAACCCATGGATTTTGATTTTTCAAAAGTTTGTGGTTAAACACAAGTATTGTGCTTTCCACACATCCCACTGTCCTTAAGTTTATTCTTAGTTTATTCCAAATTAAATCTTGTTTGTATCTCGATATATTTTGAGGTTTAAGAATGGAAAATAGCCATTATTTTCTCTTCTATTGTGAACTTGATGGTTTTTCTCTTGTCGTAGCTCTCTTGCTATATTATAATGTATAACATAATATTTAAAAATATTAGTTGTGAAGGTAGGGTTTACCCTAAGGTGGTTAAGGCATGGACATTTTTCTTTTAAGATTACATGGAATTTTCAATTATACGTCGTGTTGACTTATGTGATTTATTTAGGCTCATTACTATTCAAGGTAGGTGGTATTAGCCATTCTTTCAATGGATAACCAGAATTCCTCAGGATTATTGCATTTGAAATTGGGTGCCATCCAGCATCAAAGTGTTGTGACAAAGTACTGCTTTATAGTACTGGCATTATAAAATTTCAAATCAGGTCTGCATACCATCATACATTTAATAGAATGGTTTCCATGTCTGTCTATAAAATAATTTTCATTTTTAACTGGAGCATCAATATTTATGAGAGTTCCACCTACACAGCCACATTCTTGAGGCATTCCAGCTCTAGCATGAAATTCTTATACTGTTTGCTCAATGTTAGGTGGCCAGTCAATGGCAGCAGGGAATTTAACATATTATAATTAACTGAACAGCTCTGCACATACTGGCTTTTGACGCATTGTGCATATGACCAACAGAATGATACTGTCTCATTATCCTAAGCAATGTAATAATATGCTCAATTGTTGTTTTTGGAGATCAGGCATAATTTCTCTTAGTAGCATGCAAATTTGGGTGTTTTGCCTAAATGTCTGACTGAAGAAAATCAGGGAACAGTTAGTTATAAATGATTTAGGAGATTTTTGGGCTAATATTGAATATTTTGGAAAAAGCTTTTAGAAGGTGGTGAGATCCAGGATGGACGACATGGATAGACAAATTTTATTTTCTCAAATGAGAAAGTTAGTTGGCATTTTAAGGGAGCTAAAAGGGAAGTACATTTTGATCTGTAAAAAGAATGAAAGAGAAGGGATAGCCTGGTTTAGATTAGGTATTTGGAAAATAAGGGGAGAGGTTATCCCGGAACTGTGTCCAATTTATGGGGAGAAGGAAGAGGAAGTTCACATTATCTTTCAGTGCAGGGACACATAACTGGAGGGAAAATTTAATAAGTAGGAAATGGCTACTGAGGATTGACCAAATTGTTATGAGAAACATTTTTGAGGTTCACAAACAGATACCTAAATTAGAGGAGTTTTTATGGAAGGTAAGAATAAAATGGAAATAGTTGAAAAACATGGAAACTAGATTAATTTTAGAGGATAAGGAATATTTAGTAATACCTTGAAATATTGTAATGGCTAACTAACTAGGGTAAAGGTCAGACCATAATCATGTATACACTTGCTACCATAAATAAATAAAGAAATAATCATGCAGAAGTTGGTTTCCTATATCTTGCAACAATAATTGCAGTTTCTCTGAACTCATTAAAAATCTTTCATTATATTCATAAAATGCTAACTAACTAGGGTAAAGGTCAGACCATAATCATGTATACGCTTGCTACCATAAATAAATAAGGAAATAATCATGCAGAAGTTGGTTTCCTATATCTTGCAACAATGATTGCAGTTTCTCAGAACTCATTCAAAATCTTTCATTATATTCATAAAATGCTGTAAAGGCTATGATTACCCTATTTTTTAATGTTCTTCTGCTCCTGTGTATATTCACAAACTCATCACTATCACTGCTACTAAAAATCAAATCCATGGTAGTAAAGGTAGGCAGAAGTAACAAAAACAAATATATTAATTAATTCATCATGAGATGTTTAGGCAGATTTCATTTAGATCTACAAACTTCCACTGACCTGTAAGAAAAACCTTGATGTCTAAAGTATCTGTAACCTACAAAGCAGAAGCTTGTGTTTTACTTGTAGAAAGCACTTGTAACTTGTACAGATTTACTTATAGCTACAAGCAATTTTATGGAATAGGCATTGCAATTTTTCCTACAACTTTTAGGACATTTTACTTGTAGCTTTTATGAAATAGGCCTTTGCATGTATCAGTAATGTTAATGACATACTTAATAATGGTTGCAAAACATTTTTGTAGTTTATTTTTTTATTTATTTTATTTATTTATGCTAAGCATTATACAGGTGAATATGATCGGTGTTCAGCCCTGGCTCTTTACCGGTCATACTCATATTTTACAATAGTTTATTAATTCTAGTTTATTACACCATTTTGTCTATTTACTGTCCATATCCATTTATTTTTCACTTTGCATAAGAATTGTCCAATCTTCTTACTATCTTTTTGAAACATTTCAACTACTACTACATTTCTATCTATTTTAAACCATTTCTTATTAATATACTTTTTTCTCCAAATTTCAGTTCCTTTACATTTAAATAAAATGTGTTCTATATCTTCATTTCCGCCACATATAGGACATTGATTTTGTGGAATACCTTTCCTTAGACCTTTTAATCTCCATACTCCTGCTTTCAGCCATGCAATACCTTCTCGCTCCTCTTTATTTGTCACATCAATGTACTTTTCCCTTCCCCATGAGACTTTCATTGGTATATAGAAAACTAAAGATCTCTTTTCAGTTATTTCACTAAATATTTTTTGTATTTCTATATCCTCAAATCTTTTCCTTGCCAACTTCCAGAAGTTATTCACATTATTTTCTCTTCTTCTCCACATTTCCCCTAACCCACTACTTTCCAGGTTATTTCGAAGACAGTCTACCCATCCCTTGTTCTTTAAACTTTTCTCTTGATATACTATACACTGTTTTAACAAATTCCTTTCTTCCAATTTCAATATCCTATGCCAAAATTTCAATGCCCTTTCCATAATCTTTCCCTTACTTGCCACTCTACCCAGCTCTATTTGTGCTACCTGCCTAACAGTTGCATTTGGTAACCCCAGTATTTCTTTGCAAAATTTCCTATGCACCTCATCTATGCCTTCCCATCCTCCTTCTAATCCCCATACTTCTATCCCATATAGCATTTTTGCCTCAACCACCATATTGTACACTTTTTCTAACCATCTAATATTTATATTAGGTGCTTTGTATTTGCAACTTCTAATAGCTGATAAAGCTCCTTTTCCTTTTGCCAATGCAAATTTCTTTTGCTTTTCCCAATTGCCACCACTATCAATTTTAACTCCTAGATAAATACATTCTCTCACTACCCTGTACTCCTTTTCATTCTCATTCTTCCATTTTTCATATTTGCTCAATTTTCCCCCTTTTTTGAACACTACAATCTGCGTCTTGTCCTGGTTCACTTTTAAACTCCACTCTTTACAGTAATTATTTAATGTTTGCAAGGATTGTTTCAAGCCATTCACTGTAATTGCACCTATAACTAGATCATCTGCAAACAGTAATCCTGGAAAGTCTCCCATTAATATAATCTCAGAATTACCATATCTCTCCTTTAAATGTTCTATTTCTATCTCTAGGTGTTTAAGGAGGTCCGGATTATGAAAGCGCGAAGGAAGAGGAGGATTGTATACTATGCCTATACATATAACATTTTCAACTATTTGTTTCTCCTCTAATACAATCCATAGTATTTCTTTTCTCCTTGACCAAGTTTCTTTAACTCCTTTACTTAACGTTTTCTTTACAAAAAAGCCTATGCCTCCAGATGCCCTCCCCTTTCTTGCTACCTTATCTCCTTTTATCCCTACAAAATCAAAATCCTTTACGTAAACCTGGTCCTCTTTTAGCCATGTTTCAGCTACCGCGAGATAATCAAGTTTTGTCAATAATTGATTTAAACTCCCCGCATATATTTTGTTTTTAACTCCCTCACAATTCCAGAATCCAAGCCTCCTTATATTCTCCCTTCCCTATTGTGAGCCTAATCTAAATCTAAATGTTTCTAGAGTTCTTTTACTCCTTAATTGTATCCCTTCTCGGGAAGAAATAGTTTTATTTCTATCTAAAACTAGCACGCTGCCATGTTCAGATGATATGATGTTGTCTTCTTCCCCTTCTGTATTTTCCCCGCTACTCTGTTGCCACGCCTTCTTTCCCTTCGCAGCCAAATTACGTGCGGCTATTACTTCCCCTCTTCTCGGTGACACTATTTTCCTAGGTGACGTCACTCTGGTGGCTCCTCCTCCTGTTGCTTCCTCTGTTGACGTCATTTCTTCGTCAGCTGTTATTTCTCTCGTAGGCAAGTTGGATGACGTCCTATCTGCATATGCCGTCCTCATATCCATGCTGACAGGCAGATTTCGGTTCCAACACACACTTTCACTGTCTTCACCCACATCCATTCCTTTTTGTTTGGACTTTGATCTTCCTGTTGTGCTTCCTAAAGTTGGCGTTGACATTTGCTGAGTAATTTCCTCTGTGCCTGATTGGGGTTCTCTTAGCTCCTTCTTGTCCAGATGCGATGTCTTTTCTCCGTCAATCCACAATTGGAAATTTCTAATATAAGCTCTTCTTCCCTGGGCTCTTGCTTCTTTCATTTTTTGTACCAAATTTCTTTGCAGAGCTCTCTTCTTAGGTGATAAATCTTTATTAATAAAAATGTCTGTTCCTTTTAATTTCTTGGCTCTTTTAAGTACTTCATGTACTAATTGGGCTGTTGCAAATTTCACTATAATTGTTCTCTTGCCAAGTTGTCTTCCAACTCGATAAGCTTCAATAATTTCCCATCTGTACAATTCCAAATTCAGCTTTTCCTTCGTTATTTCTAATATTTCTTCTGCTGGCCATTTATACCTTCTTTCCTTAACTCCTGTGAACACTAAATTAAATCTTCTCTCCCTTTCTTCCAATCTTTCCATTCTTTCCTTAACCATTTCAACTTCCCTTCTTGCTTCCTGCACCTCAACTCTAACATCTTCTTTGATATCTGTTGCCATCTTTTCCAATTGTTTACCTATTCGTTGTTCCATACCTTCTATTTTGTTCATTTTCTCAGTCAGGTTTTCCAGCATTGTTATTATATCTGCAGGGCCGGGGTTTACCTCAATTCCTCCAATCACTAGCAACAAAGTTATAACACTTGCTAAAACCAATATGTTTGTCATCTTCTCTCCAAAACTGTGTTTACTATTCACCAATTTTACTTTTCTAAACTGTCCAATTCTTGCTCTATACACTGTAATGTCCACTCCCATCGTGACTTAGATCCTTCTTCCTTCACCGCAGGAGCACCTCTCAAAACACAACCTTCCTCTATCACTGCTGGCTTAGCACTCATTTTTGTAGTTACCAAACCTCAAAAAGTATTTTTAGTGCACTTTAAGCCTACATTAGTCTTCATTAGAAAAATATTCAAATTTTATGAAATTTTCACTATTCCTCACTCTTCAGTTGATTTTGATTTCTGAATCTGATATTAGCACTCAAGTGAGGTTTGAGTATTGAGTGTTCAAGTAAGGCTTATGGACTTGGCCCTAAGAGCAGTTATATTTCTGGATTCAATTTCTAATTGAATTTTATACAGCTGTCTTGCAGATTTGGCGACCAGAGCATCGGATACCATAATATTCTTCTTTACTATGGTGAAAACATTGTTCCCATGTTGTCTACTATTTTGAATGTGTGGGAGTGATATGCCACTTGATTTTCCATATGCAACTTCCTTTTGAAGTTATTGTATTAGTTTCACTGTGCTTCCCAAGAAGTTATTTATAAATTATTTATTTTGCAATTAGTTTTATCAGTAAGAACCCAAGCTATAAATTAAAAAATATATTTTTTAGCAATATGGAAACTATAAATTATGCAATATTGTTTAGAAAGATGATACGCTAAAATCAGGGGTGTATCATTTTGTTTCTTTTTATGCTTGCAGCTGTCTTAGCTGTAAGAGTATAAATAGTTTTGTTATATTTCTATCATTCATTGTTGCAGATATTTACAGAAGCACTGGATTTTCTGGTTTGCAATTACATCTAGATGAAATATACATAGAAATGTGTAAAGTGAAGGTGAGTTTATTTGTATTTCATGTATTTTAATATTACAATAATTAAATTAAAGAAAATAATTTCTGAACAAAGTGAAAAAAATTAACATGATTTTCTCTGTATATACTGCAGCAAACTATTCTTGCAAAAGTTTATCTACTTCATACTAATCAATATAACATTAGCAGAAGTGATATTCATATTTCCTTGTTGGTACAACTAGGCTAAAGCATTGTCAATTCTTTTAAAAGTTGGTTGCTATGTGATGGTCTTCAAATTCTGTTCTATGTACATGACCAGGCTGATAACAAGTTTTCAGTTCTAAGAACTTTTTATTCTAGAGAAGTTGGTTAATAATGTAAATACACATTAACCACTCTTCTCATTTAGTTAGGAGCTTCAAGAGTCATCTTCCCAGGAAAACATAAGAATTGGAAAATTGAATCTAATAACAAGGAATATCTCAGAAGTGGTTAACTCCATAAAGAAAATGTATTGCACAAAAATTGAATATTTTTTCAAGAACCTACATGTTCTGTGTCGTAAGATTTTGTCTATCGCTCACGTTTACTGGTTTTGCAAAAGTAATCCAAAATGAAGAGGACTTCCCAGAAAATTCAACATGCACATTTCATTTGTCATAAAAATATCTTAAACATATAGTATAGGCTCATTAAATTATAAGATAACCCCCCCCCCTCCACTGCGCGAGAGATCCGAGAATTGCTGGGAAAGTGATACCACCAGCAATGGTGCACTGGTCATTCTTTACCTTAAATAAATGCTGAACATCTACTCCTAAACAGGCAGTATAACAAGTTAAAGATGTTCTTGCTCATTCACCTAAGCTCAGCAGCAGAAATCCCTGTGTAATCTGCAGAAACTTATTGATATCATGCAAGAAATCACAAGGATTCCTCTGCTAAACTTAGACAAGTGAGTGAGGATATTTCGCAAATTGTACTGCCCTTATGTGAGCGGAAAGTCAGCATTTCTGTAATTTATCTTAACATTTGTATTTTAGTTCACCTTTGCCACCACTTTCCAGGGGACTCTCGTATCTCTCGTGCAGTGGAGAGAAGCCGCGACAGGGGTTACCTTATAATTTTAACAACCCTATGTTAATTAAAATCATCAGTAATTTTTAGAAAATAACATTTTCAAAAAATGTTCCATGTAAAAGAGTAATTAGGGGATGGGAGATTCTCTTGGGAAACTGGTGTCACATCTTGGAAGTTACTGAACTTAAATATTAAGTTAGGTGTTTTATTAATTTGTTGAGTTGGTTTTTTAACACTATGTCACTTACATTGTTATTATGAGGGACTAGTTTCGAAAGCCACAATGAACTCACAACCTGGGAAAACATCCTCATATGGAAAAATAAATATCGGCTAATAAACTTTGAAATCCTGCCAGTAGACAGCTTAGTTAAGAAGTTCATCATTTTGCCACCAGAGAAGAGTGTACAAGCAAATGCAGCCAGCATTGGCAGTTGGACCTGTGAGGTTGAAAATGAAAGCATAGGCTTTCGAAACTAGTCCCTCATAATAACAATGTAAGTGACGTAGTGTTAAAAAACCAACTCAAATTAATAAAACATGTAATTTGACTGTCACTGTCACTAAATTCCTCCAAACATCGATCAACCAATTAAGTTAGGTATTTAACTAGGTAGTAATTGCGCTAGAGTGTTGGACTGCAACATGTTTTAAAACAGCAATAACTATTGTTATAAATCTGGTTTGTTCTTTAGCTGAGTTTATAACTTTGAATTATATTTATTTAGTCATGCTTTAATCATAAAGAGATCATGCTTATGTGATGTACCAAATTGAGTATTTTACTAACATAGCGACCAGTCAAGGGTGGGATGTCTCCTAGAAGTGAAAAGATTACCATGATTAATTTGCATTACATCTACTTTTTGTCTAAAAACTTTTTGGTGTGTTGACAAAGCCAGGAATTCAGCTTATTGAATTATGCATATGTAGAGAAAGTCATGTGAGTGGAACACGTCAGATTTTTACTTTTCTGTACATGTACTATGTACATAGTGTATAGAAAAGGTAATGTCCCCCTGAAACCAAAAAAAAAGCATTTTTAGAAAAAGGTGTATGTGCATGCTTGTATGTGAAAAGACTGTTCAATACCAAACTTGGTATTTAAGTTTGGTATCTTTTAAGGATGTGACACGAAGATATTCAAGGAAATTCCCCCATCCCAAACTACCCTTTACATGGAAATTTTTTCAAAAATTTTGTTTTTCTCAAAAATGATTCAAACAATCTTGATTAAAATACCACATATTAAAACCATTTCCATCACAAATAAAATATATATCTTGAATTTTCTGGAAATAGCTTCTGAAAATCTGTTTGTTCTGGATGAATTTTGCTGAGTTTTGCAAAACTGGTAAACTAGGAGACAGATAAAAACTTACTGCACAAAAAATGTAGATTTTGTTAACATTTTATGTTCTATACATTTTTCCTTGGAGTTGACCGTTTTTGAGATACTTCTTGTTATTAGTTTGCATTAAAATACAACTTTTCTCATACAGGAACTTTTCAACTTCTGCCAATGTAAAGAAACGGATTTCAATTCCCTAGCAACCGCATTTTAAAACATTTGACTATCAGTTTAGCATAGTGTATTCCTTATTTCCCTTCTATTTACAAGGAACTAAGCAATACAACCATTTCTGGTAATGCTTATCATGATTAGCATGAAATTGATATAAGTATAAGCTTATTAGCAATTTGTTACAAAGATGTAGAGAAAGTCATGTGAATGGAACATATTAAATTTTTTTTTTCAGTAAAAATGTTCTAACTGCTAGGTTTTTTTATGTATAACATTTGGAAAATATTCTAAGGTGTCAAGATATCCTATAAAAACTGAAACATACATTCTACTAGTACAAAAAATGTCAAAAGACTGAATAGGTCTATATTGTAATATTTTGGTATCAAGAAAGATTTTACTGTTTACTATTTAAGCATTATATTTTAATTAGAACTATATAAAGTTAAAATCTCCATTGCAGATTGTGGCAACAGCCACAGAAATATGTCTGAAGTAAGTTACTTATTTCATAGTGAAGTTTGAGTCTGCTATGGTTTTACTCTTAATTGGTGTGTCCTATAATGGCAAAAAGTGTTACCGTCAGTCATGATTATTTTCTGTATTCTCAAATTTGAGGTCTGCATAACCAACATTCAGTGAATACTATATGGTTTATGGCTTTAGAAGGATATGAGCTTAGCTAATGCTTGTGGTTGTTGCTGCCAAGTAATGCAAGAGAGTGAGGATAGTGGGAGGAGAGAAAAGGAAAGGAAGATTCTTTGTGTTATAAATTGTCAGAATGTAAACTTACATAGCAAAGAATGCTTCTACATGGCATTATAACCTGTGACGGTCAATATTAATGTGTTTATTTACTGAAAACAATGTACCTGTCTTATCTGAAAGAGACTTATCGTAAAGGAGTTGCTAACTCGTCTTCAGGAATCAATTTCCTGCAGATTTATAACCAGTTTTTGTATGCTTTTATCTTTTTTTACACTGTGCAATATGACCACCCCAATCTTGGATTGCCACTAAATCAAGTTCAGTATGCATAAGCCTTTAAACATCTACAAGGAGAAAAGTAGTTGTTTTCTTCAGTGACTTCCCCATTTACCTTAGCCCAAATGAATTCTATGAGGTTGTACTGGAAATGATAGAGGTAAATGAATAATTTGGTGCCTCTTTTTATAATGCAATTTGATCTAGCTCTTTTTTGGGAAAGGCATTTTGTGATGATTTAAATTTTGCAACAATTCTGCTCTGTTCTAAAATTTTTAAACAAATCACTATTCCACTTAAACTTCACTTATGTCAAGTTGTATTAACATGGAATGTTTTTGAAGACGTTCGGCTTCAAGTATTGTTGCAATTGGCAGCTGCCTTCTCTCCTTTTGATTTTTAAAAGTTCAAATTCCTAGAAATATTTTTGAGTTGGGTTTGTAACACTTAAGTATCACTTTCGTATAATTTTTCCAGAACGGTTTCAATGACATGTGGGCATCATTGTCGATGGATTCCAACTGAATTTCCACAGGGTGTTCTATGTTGAGGTGTGATGGTCCCTGGTGGCTGGGTGACAAACTTCCACAATATATTTTGTGGTGGCAATTCAAAGTTGAATACATGGTGTTGGTTTTTAATGATATGGATTTTTTCCCAGACGTCGAGCTCTGCTGCACATCTGGCAGGTTTTGCAAGGTGAATGTTAGGTACTATTTCATGGTTAGTAGACCAAAAGTGGTGTGCAACAGCTGATTGTCGGTTTGTTTGTATTTTACTGCTCTACTACTCCAAGTTGGAATTAAGGGTTGAAAATGGGAACAAGTGTTCCCGAAACCAGTCCCAGTAAGTAAAAATAGGTGATGTTTGTGTTACAAAAGCCGACTCAAATTCTTTTATTTTTTAATTAATTCTGATAATGTTTATTACATGATGCAGATAAAAGTGTAAACTTTTGGGAGAAAAGTTGTTTGTGGAACAGCTAGAGAAAGTCATATAAATGGAACACATCACTTTTTTTTTTTTTTTTTATATATATATATGTGTGTGTGTGTGTGTGTGTGTGTATATATATATAATGAAAGCTGAAAATTTTTCTCTGAACATTTCGGATTATCTTTTCAGGTTCCATATATTGAGGTGCAGAAATTTCCCTACCCAGAATATACATCAGATACATTTACCATAGCTTTCACTATGATGTTATCATTTTTTGCTGTTGCCAGCTATGGGATGTTATGCCCTGCAATATTAAAGAGAATTGTTGAAGAGAAAAACTCTGGGATCAAGGTGAGGAATATCTTATACTTTTACATTGTAGTTGCAAGTTTGAATATTATTTATGCATTGCTTTCCAGCTTTATGGAAGATTAAGATTTTTCATGGATACAGCTTGCTTAAATTGTTTTCCTAATCTTTATAGGAGCTCTTCATGGATGGGTATGCTTTTATTTCATTGTTTTGTTGATATATTAAGGTGTAAGGTTTGTGCACTGTCAAATTATTCAATATTTTCCTTCTTCTGTTTTCCTCTTCTTTTTGAATACTAAAGAAACTATAACTATTACTTCCTTTGTAAAACATAAGGATTGAAATAGCAAATTAATAACATTATTTCTGCTTTAGCTCGAAATTGTCAAATGTTGCATGCTTAAATAGTGAAATGAATGTAGACTGCTAACTTGTATCATTGATAGAACAAATGTAATTGTGCTTTCTCCTAACACCTAGGCTTGACATTAAAAGAACAAAAGGATATAATGATTTTTTCAGGAAAAAAAATAAAGTCAAAGTAAAATATTTCTGATCTTAATCTATTCTGCAGTAAAGTATAATCAACTAAACAAATATGTAAGACATAACAATAAATTAACTCCTTATTCTACATAAGTCATCAATATTTACAATAAAATTACTCTACTTTCAAGAAAGAGCAACTAGAAGACATAGTTGGTGGTTTAAAAACTTGATTTTATCTGAAGGTACAATAGCATTTCAATAAATAGTTTCAAGGATTTTTCTATGAGAAAAATTTGAAGAAATAAATAAGAACTCTCTTTGGGGATTTCAGAAATGATATATGAAAAGAAAGACACATTGTTTTGCATAAAAGATTGTAAATAGAGATTTAGAAATGTTGGAATTGGTATTATCACATTACATTACTTTTTTCAAAATTATTTGGGATGTGTTTTGAAACCAGGTTTTCTTTTACACTTGCAAAAACTTGAAATCCTGTTGATGGGGTACTATATGAGCATCAGATGGCTTTTCTAGGAATTTATTACATATTTCAATTGTCACTTGTTGGTGATTCAAAATTAAATACTGCTCAACCATGATATGGATGCCTTATAAGAGGGTGCCAATGTTTTGTTGACATTGGTAAGATTATAAAAGTATGTCAGAAAAATACCACCTTTAACATGCTTGTAAAACTTTTCATTAAGTGCCAGCTCTACAATCTGCCAGTAACTTAAGATATAAATATGTACCCAATTTCTAGACTATTTTTGTTTTATGATGTCTGGATAGCATTACTTTGAAGATATTTTGCTGATAAGTTTGCAACTAGTTGGAATAGCTAAAACGTCCATTATCTAACAAATAAGGGTTTACATTCACAACTGACAATTATCACTAGCAATACTAATTGACAGAATTGTATTTATTCAATGTTGGCAAGGAAATTAATGATATAGGAGAAAGCCTAAGGCCATAAGAGAGGGACACAAAATTATTTCCAAACATGAAACAAATTATTTCCTCTCACCTAGATGACCTGGGTTCGATCCCAAGCAACCCATGTGAGATTTGTGGTGGACAAAGCGGTGCAGGGGTGGGTTTTCCCGGTTCTCCGGTTCCCCCGCCATCGCATTCCACTGGTGCTCCATCTTCATTCCATGTATTGGTCACAAGTAGTAAAAGTGGGCATTAAACACTAAT
The DNA here is from genome assembly GCA_030762935.1 of Hymenopus coronatus. Classification (NCBI taxonomy): domain Eukaryota; kingdom Metazoa; phylum Arthropoda; class Insecta; order Mantodea; family Hymenopodidae; genus Hymenopus; species Hymenopus coronatus. Next base: position 46,273,188 of record CM060884.1, on the reverse strand, counting down.
GAAAAAAATAGTGTATAGAGAAGGTATTGTATTGCACCAACAAAATTGATACAGGGATTTCCCAAAAATACATGTTTTGAAGCCCCCTGAATGAAAAAAAAAATTAGAAGAATGAAAGGGGGGGGAGAAAGAAAGAGAATGTGGGCAGCATAGCTCAAAAACGAAAAGTCTGTTAAACACAAAACTTCTTGATATATAAGTTTAGTGTCTCCCGAGGATGCAACACAATTTTCAAGAAAATCTCCCACTCCCAACTACCCTTTACATGGAACATTTTTAAAAAATTTTCATATTCTTAAAAATGGCTCTAACGATTTTGATTAAAACGCCTTATATTTAAGATATTTTTTATGAGAAATGAAATATATATCAAATTTTCTGGGAATACCTCTGAAGATCTCTCTCTACATTCTGGATGGCTTTTGTATAACTGGCAAACCATAAGAGATATACAAAAACTTACTACACAAAAAATGTAGATCTCATCAAAATACACAATTTATGACATCTACATTATTATTTTTGAGATATTTTGGATTATTAGTTTCAATTTTATCCACTTAAACTTTTGTCAAACAGAAAGACATCTTTCTCCTCATTTCTTGTTAGTTTATTCCTGGTAAGCAAAGACATTGGGGGTTCAATTTTCACATAGCAACCAAGTTTTAAAGCATGAGCTCTATCCTGTGCATTCTCTTATTTCTCTTCTACTTACAAGGAAGCTAGTAATAAGACTAGTTCTGCTTATGTTAATTTTGATTGGTATGATGTCAATAACAGATTAATCTTTTAGATGAAAGGTTTGTTTGCTGAATAGCTAGAGGACATTATGTGAATGGAACACATTAGACTTTTTCCCTTCTTTACAAGGGACCAAGTAATTAGGATAATTTCTGCTAATGTTTGCCTCAATCATCATAAAGTGTATTGAACAATAAGCTTTTAACAATAATTTGTTACAGAGAAGTAGTGAAAGTCCTGTGAATGGAACTCATCAGAGTTTTTAAACTTGAGCAGGTTGTGAATTGCAATCATTGTGGCAAAAGCACATTCCAAATTGGCATGAATACATTGCACCTGTTGACCACAATGCAGACTCCTTTATTTTTGTGATGGTCATGTACACAGATATGATACAATTTAAACAAAAAGAAAAAAGAAAGAAAGGAAAAAAGATAGTGATTCCATATCCTCATCTACTTTGCTTTCTTTTATATCGTAAAATAGTTGGCACCTGTAAGTTTCACGCATCTTTTCTATTTTTTGAGGAGCAATGATTTCTAATTCAGTCTTAAGTACTTTTAAAGGTTTGGTTTTCTTTTAACTAGGGTATCTAAATTGTTCCTTTCATAGGGCAATCAGTGTTTCAAAATGTTGGATTTAATAAAATCAATTTCACTATGTTGACCACATACAGCAGCAGTTTTTGTTGGAACAGTTTCCTTTTTGTTGTAGCAGTTTTCTTTTATAAAGTTTTGGGAACTTTTCCTTGTTGGGAAAATACTAAGTTCCTACATGAGGATCAGGACCAAAATTATTAGAACATCCAAAACAGAATACGCTGTCACATTTAAAATTCTGTTGTATAATAATACAAAAAATAACTAAGCTAAAACATAGCAACAATGAAATCACTCAACATGCAAACTTAGTATGGCCTCTATCATAAACTGCAATGCAGAGAATTTACTTGCTTCTAGTGGTATGTCATGCCCAAGCAGAGTTATTTTTCTTGTTAGAAAACGACTTTGCTTAGCAACATGCAAATTTCAGTATTGCAATGAGACAAGTATGTACTAACAGTATAAAACCATAACTTTTAAAGGGGAACTGAACTAAAAAATTAACTTTCTAAATGCAAAACAGTTTAAATGAAAGACCTGATGGACTAAGCACCTGGATTTATAGTTAGGTTGGTTAACAAATACAATAGTAGTTGCATATTGTTGGTCACTATTATTATATTTTGTGTGCATCTGTTTTTAAGCTAGAATGAATGTAATATCTAACTTTTGTAATTGTGGAAATTAATTAGTTGAGTCAATGTTGTATTACTATTTCACTTTTATTATCGGAAAACATGTTTCAGAAGCTATGTGCTTCCATTGTTAATTCCTTTAGTCGACTGCCAGATTGCTTGCTGCTGGTGGTTGTCTCTGTCCCTGGTGGTGGTTTGATGAACCTCTAAAAAATGCCATGTTATTTATGGATGCTCTTTAACTGCTGTGGTTCTCAGCGTCCCATTCTAAATTGGGCATGAAAGACCGCTTAATTTTGCCCAGAGGCTTCTCTATCAGGCTTGAGGTTCTTTTATGTGCCGTAAATCTATGACACGGGACCAATGGCTTTACTTCCCTTCCAAAGGAAGCCATGCTAAGGATTTTTACACCCGAAAAAATCCATCGTCCTCTACCGGGTTTGAACCTGCGACGTTGGGCATGTGAACCATTACACCACGGAGGGTGACTGATGAACCTCCACATCAGTAGGTTGCCTGGCAGGATTTCAAAATTGAAAACGCGATTCTTATTTTTCCAAATGTATATTTTTTTCCCAAACTTTTAATACAATGGAAGCACTTGGATTCTGAAACATGTTTTCCGATAATAAAAGTAAGTGATGTTATGTTACAAAATCGACTCAACTAATTAATTTCAATTGTTAAAACACATCAGTTACAAAGCCCACTCTATATAGAATAATTTCATAATTGTAATCCATTTTCATGCAGGAGCTGATGAAGATGATGGGACTAAGGACCTGGATGTTATGGCTGGGTTGGTTTATAAATGCAATGGTAATCAATACAGTGTCTGTCACTGTTATTGTATATTGCCTGATAACTTCATTTGGTGAAGGTGGTGCAGTGCTGAATAATTCAAATGCACTATTAGTGTGGGTGTTTCTAATGCTGTATTGTTCAGCAGCAGTCACATTCTGCTTTGCTATTAGCTCTGCATTCTCCCGGCGTAAGTAGTATTTTAAAGCAATAATATATTGAGTTTAGTATAGGATTTTGCAATAGTTGAGAAATGTAAAACTTGTACGAGACACTAGGACTAAGTTTTGAAAAAAGTCTAAAATGTTTATTTATTGCTTCAAGTTTTAATTGATGCTTAAGACTATTAAAATTAAATAATGTACAGACTGCCATGGTGGTCAAGTGGTCAGTGAGCTGACTTCTCCGAAGGAGATCAGGTTCAATTCCTGGCTGTGGAATTATTCCCTATCCCCCACAGAGTCTGGTAGTATGGATGTGAGAATAAATAAATGTGCATGTGTTTAATATAAAATGATTAACCTCATGTTAGAGAGACCTCGATGACCATAGCAGTTAGAGGGGGACTTTACAAATGAAACAATAAATAATGAAAAAAAAAAATGTGCATGTTTTGAAATAAATTTTCTATTATAATGTAAAATAAAAGCTCTTTAATGTAAACATAATATGCAAATACATCATTTGCATTAATTTTGAGTAAGTGTACAGGTCATATGAAATCATAGTAACAAAATTGGCCAAAGATAATGAAAAACAAGATAAAAGCTATGAAGCTGAGTGTGTTCATCATGAAATTTTCCTTTGTTGTCGGTGATTGAAAAGTTCTCATCAATCTCTAATTCAATAGTCTTTACATTATTTTTCCTTTGATGCCGGTTCTTCCTAGGTATGCTTGTACAATAATAAGCTCTTGATAATCTTAAGATTTATAAATGTAAAAAGAAGCTAGTAACAGTGAAGTAACACAAATACTAATATAACAATTAGTAGTTGCAACAAATCTTCACTTATCTTCTTTTGGAATCCTTGGACTAGTTTTGCAATAAATCTATTGCATTCACAACATAAATTTCCTTTTGGTCTCAGTTTTGGTCTGGTTTTTTATGTTGAAAACACCAACTATTGCAACTACTAATTGTTATCTTAAAATCTTAAGATCTTAATTGTTTCACTTCCTGTGTGTTTCAGGATTGCCAAATTAATTTTATATAAAGCTGCCAAATCTAAATGACCTGCTTGAAATGCTCAATGCCTTTCCTCTTCTTCTGCCCAATTTTGTTGCGAGTTTTTTTAAACAAATTAATATATTTATCCAGAAATGATAAACTAATAGCCTTTTAATCTATTGGGTTCACATTTACCTTGTTTGTAAGTATGTTAGGTTTTATGACTTCAGACACTGAATTTGTCTAATTAAATTTCTGAAAGTATATAATGGATATTGTAATAGCTTTGTTAGTGCTCTATTTTTGTTTTGAAAACTTCTTTATGCAAATAAAAATCAATCATTCAAGCATTTTTTTTGTTTATTTTCAGCTTCTCTTGCACAGAATATTGGACTCTTAATATGGTACTTCTCATACATCCTCACAGCATGGATGGTAACTACAGAGCAAGTTTCTGTAGGACTCAAATTTCTTGCAGCACTTCTACCAAATTTTGCACTTAGTATGGGCTTTCATACACTTGTCTCACATGAGGCTCTAGGTAAGTTTTCCTTTTAACATGAGGACTTGAATAAATATATTGCAATGTATTCATATACTGTAAGTTAACTAGTTTCCTTTCATGCTGTAACATACCCAGTATGGGATAGTATTTAACCCTGCCACTGTGCATCATTAGGGGGAAGTATGTTCAGGGTAAAGGCTGAGGGGATTGGTAAATCTAAAAGACTACCTTCTCATCTTGTGCATAATGCCCTGCTTGGAATCCACAAAATTTAAATCACACTTAACCTCAGTTAGCTGTGTGTGTAGTTCTGATGTGAGGACTCTTCTTGACCTACTTTCTGGAGTCTTTATAGGTAAATCCATGCTTATTCCAGTTGCATCATCATTACATATCTTGCCTCCAATATTGGTGCTCAAACTGATGCTACATGAAATATCTAATTTATCCATCATGACCATCAGGTACCCTACAATAAAGTGGTGAAATATAAATAATTTGCCACATAATATGAAATAATTATTATATCATAACCTCATGCAATTCTGCCATATAAAATTAAGATTAAAATCTGATATTAATATAAAAATAATAGTTGCAACAAATCTTCACTTATCTTTTGGAATCCTTGCCTGGACTAGTTTCGCAACGATTTCATTGCATTATCAACATATCCTTTTGGTCTCTTTTTTGATGTTTATTTACACTGTTATGGTTACTGCTACTAGGTGGATTATGTACTAATGCATTGCTAACTACTGGAATTAAAACAAATTTGGTAAGAGTGTCAATTGAAGGTATATCAAAATTCATTGCATGATTTCTATACTTTAATACAATTATTTTCTCCCAAACCATTAAATCTATGGGCCCATTTAAGTGTTTTAATAATTTAACATCTGGATTTATTTCATAATTAAATTTCCAAAAATGTTCTGCTACAGCTGATTTATCAATTTGTTTGTATTTAATATTCCTAAAGTGTTCTTTTACTCTGGTTTCCAAATGACGTTTAGTCTTACCAATATAAACAAGGTCACAATTTAAACAGTTTAATTGATAAATGCCAGATTTTTTATTTTTTGAAATTTCATCCTTTTTAGAAAAGCCTAACAATTTTTTTTTATTTTGAGGAACCAATATTATGCCATGTTCTTTGAAAATATTTGTGAATTTTTTATTTGCCCAAGGGTGATAATTACATTTTTAAAAAATTTACCTATCTTTTATTTTCTTAAGCGTAGAAATATCTTTAATAGCTTTTTGATATTTAAACTTCTCAATTTTTTTATTTATAAGATCAGTATTAAAACCATTAATTAAAGCAGTGGTAATAATGTGTTTGTATTCTTTATAGAATTCATCTTTATTAAGGGGTAAATTAATTAACCTATAAATTAAACTATTAAAAACAGCAAATTTATGTGAAAAAGGGTTAAAGCCATTATTTTTTATATAATTATCAGTGTGGGTTTTCTTTCTGTATATTCCAAAATTCAATTTATTGTCTTTTTTTATTATTTTTAAATCCAGGAAAGGGAGATAGCCATCACTTTCAGTTTCTAATGTGAATTTTATAGCCTTATCTTGTAAATTTAAAAGTTTTAAAGCATCATTTACATGTTTATCAGGAACAATAGCAAATATATCATCTACATATCTATACCAAGTTTTAAAAATTAGAGGGAATGCTTTAGTGACCTGTATTTCAAAATAGCTCATGAAAAGATCAGCAAGAAAAGGTGAAAGTGGACTACTCATTGCTAAACCAGAAGTTTGTTGATAGAATTTGTCATTAAAGCTGAAAAATTTTGATCCAAACAAAGATTAGTAAGGATAACAAAATCATTTATTAAATTTTCATTCAGTTCTATAGAACTTAACCATTTTTTTAAAAATGTCAAAAGTTTTTCTCTAGGAATGCTTGGAAACAAAGCAGTTACATCAAAAGAAACAAGTTTATCATTAGTAGATAATGTAATAATGCTGATCCTTTCAACTAGCTCAAAAGAATTTTTAATGCTTAAACTCTCAAATTTTTCAAAATTAGTGAATTTTTTATTTAACCACTTAGCTAGGCTGTAAGTAGGTGAATTTATGCAATTTACAATAGGTCTCATTTTATTTCCAGGTTTATGAATTTTGGGAAGAGCATATATTCTGGGTAAAATTGGATTACTGATTTTTATAATTTGCTTTTCTTTATTTGTAATACTTTTAATTTCATTAAGGGTCTTATTATGAATTGAAATGCAGGATTTTAAAGGGTTAATATCAATACTTTTGTAATCTTCACCTTGAAGTAAGAGTTCCATTCTTATAATGTAATCAATTTTATTTAAAATTACAATAAAATGAGACCTATTGTAAATTGCATAAATTCACCTACTTACAGCCTAGCTAAATGGTTAGATAAAAAATTCACTAATTTTGAAAAATTTGAGAGTTTAAGCATTAAAAATTCTTGTGAGCTAGTTGAAAGGATCAGCGTTATTACATTATCTACTAATGATAAACTTGTTTCTTTTGATGTAACTGCTTTGTTTCCAAGCATTCCTAGAGAAAAACTTTTGACATTTTTAAAAAAATGGTTAAGTTCTATAGAACTGAATGAAAATTTAATAAATGATTTTGTTATCCTTACTAATCTTTGTTTGGATCAAAATTTTTCAGCTTTAATGACAAATTCTATCAACAAACTTCTGGTTTAGCAATGAGTAGTCCACTTTCACCTTTTCTTGCTGATTTTTTCATGAGCTATTTTGAAATATAGGTCACTAAAGCATTCCCTCTAATTTTTAAAACTTGGTATAGATATGTAGATGATATATTTGCTATTGTTCCTGATAAACATGTAAATGTTGCTTTAAAACTTTTAAATTTACAAGATAAGGCTATAAAATTCACATTAGAAACTGAAAGTGATGGCTATCTCCCTTTCCTGGATTTAAAAATAATAAAAAAAGACAATAAATTGAATTTTGGAATATACAGAAAGCAAACCCACACTGATAATTATATAAAAAATAATGGCTTTAACCCTTTTTCACATAAATTTGCTGTTTTTAATAGTTTAATTTATAGGTTAATTAATTTACCCCTTAATAAAGATGAATTCTATAAAGAATATAAACACATTATTACCACTGCTTTAATTAATGGTTTTAATACTGATCTTATAAATAAAAAAATTGAGAAGTTTAAATATCAAAAAGCTATTAAAGATATTTCTACGCTTAAGAAAATAAAAGATAGGTAAATTTTTTAAAAATGTAATTATCACCCTTGGGCAAATAAAAAATTCACAAATATTTTCAAAGAACATGGCATAATATTGGTTCCTCAAAATAAAAAAAAATTGTTAGGATTTTCTAAAAAGGATGAAATTTCAAAAAATAAAAAATCTGGCATTTATCAATTAAACTGTTTAAATTGTGACCTTGTTTATATTGGTAAGACTAAACGTCATTTGGAAACCAGAGTAAAAGAACACTTTAGGAATATTAAATACAAACAAATTGATAAATCAGCTGTAGCAGAACATTTTTGGAAATTTAATTATGAAATAAATCCAGATGTTAAATTATTAAAACACTTAAATGGGCCCATAGATTTAATGGTTTGGGAGAAAATAATTATATTAAAGTATAGAAATCATGCAATGAATTTTGATATACCTTCAATTGACACTCTTACCAAATTTGTTTTAATTCCAGTAGTTAGCAATGCATTAGTACACAATCCACCTAGTAGCAGTAACCATAACAGTGTAAATAAACAACATAAAAAAAGAGACCAAAAGGATATGTTGATAATGCAATGAAATCGTTGCGAAACTAGTCCAGGCAAGGATTCCAAAAGATAAGTGAAGATTTGTTGCAACTATTATTTTTATATTAATATTTGTGTTATTCTTCACTGTTACTAGCTTCTTTTTACATTTAAAATCTGATGTTTCATAATACATATTTATTTAACAAATACAAAGTTCTGACAGTTGTAGGTGGTAGTTAACCACTAGCCCAAAGTACCACATTTATCTGAAATTAATTTGACTCTGTTTTTTTCCAAAATATTAATGTTTAGAACTGGGGGTCACCTTGCATTCGCAGTATGTTTTCCGAATACCACATGGGTAAAAAGTAAGCTTCAAACTTTACAGGTACGGCAGTGGCAAAGCCTAGGGGAAATTGTATAGATTATCGCCAAGTTCGTTACGTATGCAGCAGATTTTGAGCATTTCATTTGGTGCTGAAAATTAGGTGTTATGAAGCCTATGTAAAAAGGGATACTCTTAAAATTCAAAATAAAATTACGGACTTTCTTCACATCAGGTGTTGCATGTAATGCTGAATTAGAAGTCAATGGTTAAGCAGAAAGAGAGAGGTTAGCTGCGCATTTCCCCTCCTAGGGCCACACATATACTGCAATATGAATTTGTGCTCAAATTCAAACTAGGTAAAATGTTTTACGATATATTATGTTGTCTTAACGGAAAATAGCAACCAAAATAAATGCTGTTAGTTACGCTCCCACTGCCATGTTTTATCATCGCATATACCATACCTTTCGGCTCTCCCGCTTGCAATATGAATTTCTGCATAAATTCAAATTAGATAAAAACATTTACGATGTGTTATATTAAATATGTTGTCTCAATACAAAATCATATCCTTCACTGTTATGCCACCGCCACTGCTATCATAATTATTAAGGTTATCTGCGCAATAATTTCACTTTAAAATCTGGATGTTTCATAATGTGTTTATTTAACAAATAATCCAACAAAGTTTCATCAGAGTTATAGGTGGCAGTGTGCCACATAACCTCAAATTATTATTACATAACCTTATGCAATTCAAGAGGTTTTTGTAGTGTTTAATGCCCGCTTTAACTACTTATGGCACCGCAAGTGGTGACACTGATAAAACATGAATGAAGATGGAGCACTGGTGGAATGCGATGGCGGGGAAACCGGAGAACCTGGAGAAAACCCGCCGCAGCGCCACTTTGTCCACCACAAATCTCACATGCGGTCGCTTGGGATCGAACCCAGGCCATCTAAGTGAGAGGTGAGTGGTCTATCCCCTTGGTCACGGTTCAAGATATTAAATTAATCCTAAAATCTGAATATTTCATAATGTGTTTAGCTAACAACATCTTTTTTATGTTAAATACATATTAACAAATACAAAGTTTGTTACAGGTAGCAGTGTGCTACATAACCCAAAGTAATTATTAACGCATAACCTCCTGCAGTTCAGCAATATTAAATTAACCTGAAAATTGGAATATCTTGATATATTTAACAAACATGTTTTGTTAGAGGTGGCAGTTGCAACATTACCTGAAATATTAAAACGTAACCTCACACAATTGTGCAATATTAAATTAAGTTTAATATCTGAATGTTTCAAAATATGTTTATTTAACAAATAATATAAGGTTACAGGTGACAGTGTGCCAAGTAAATGTAATCCAGAGTAATTATTAAAGCATAACTTCATGCAATTCCTTAAAATCTGAATGTTTCATAATATGCTTATTTAACAAATAATACCTACAAGCTCTATCATAGAGTTACAGGTGGCACATAACTGGAAATAATTATTAAAGCATAACCTGATGCAAGTCTGCAGCAATAAATTAACCTTAAAATCTGAATGTTTAACTAATAATGACAAATCTATCATAGTGTTACAGGTGGCAGTATGTTAAAACAAATTATTTTTACAATATAACATTACTGAAATTAAATTTCCCTAACTTCCTTAGGTGAGAACATGATTTTAAATGTTGATAGTAAATAACATCTAACACCAACATTAAATTTCCCTAATTTCTGGGGATTAGAATATGATTTTAAATGTGGATGATAGTAATTAATCTAAAACCAAATGAGTAAATAGAATTATTTGATCTATCATTGTTTATAACTAGATTAATTTCCGTTTGAGTTTGAAATTACACTTTTGGATATCTCATTTCTGTTCTCTTAACACCACTGAACTTCTTAACAACACTGTCAGCCTAATAGTGATCATAGCTATTTCTTCCTTCCTAAAGTTGGTATGATTTAGTGAGATGTGGTGCTTGGATGCAAAGGAGACAATATTACCAATAGTGCCACATTTAAGGAAACAGTTTAGAGATAACTGACTGATCATGTAAACAAGTTGTAAAGAAACACTTGAGAAGAGGTTAAGCTTTAATTCTAATTTAGAGAAAACTGCACTCTTCTAACGTAAATGATTCTAGAGAGAACTGTTGCAACCTCTAATGCTAGTTACAGCTTTCAGCAGCTCAAATTAAAAAAATCTGTAGTAATTGAGACTGCTCCAATACTGTCAAAACATATGTAAAACTGTAGACTATGGAATATCTACCTAAACTAAGCTCAGTTTAATCCTCTAATGGTCCATTGCTTTTGCTTATCTTGTTCTCTATTTAAGAATTGTAAAAATGCTACAACAGCTGAAAGCTCAATATATACAATCTTCGGATGTTGGATACTCAAAATTTGCAAATAGTTTGTAAAAGGAATAAGATTTAAAGTTTACCTACAAGCTTTGACTGACCGTGAGTGGATATTGCCGTTTTGTTGAATGGATATTTTCTGCATATGCTGAATTCATCTTCTCTTATCTCTGATGTGAGTGTGCCCAAAACTGATTAACTCTATTGCCTGCTTTTGCTGTAAAGTGATTTGTAGGCAGGCATTTTTTTGATATTGTAAGTACACATTACTGCCAAAAAGTCCACCATACGTAATTGCAATTTTAAGTTAAATTGTTAAATATCTGAAATGTTATTATTTAATTAAACTATGATGTGCATTTACATTTTTCTGTTTTGTAAAAGTAACCAACTGAAATATAGTACTGAAAAGGAATATGCTAAAAAATATAATACAATGTATGTGAACTGTAGTTAAAGCTAAGCAACTGATTTCTTTTTTATGTTTTATTAATTTGTTGAGTTGGTTTTTTATCACTACGTCACTTACATTGTTATTATGAGGGACTAGTTTCAAAAGCCTATGCTTTCATTTTCAACCTCACGTAGTGTTAAAAAACCAACTCAACAAATTAATAAAACATAATTTGACCGTCACTGTTACTAAATTCCTCCAAACATCAATCAACTAATTTCTTATTTGTTTATTTCCATATTTTTATTTACATTGGAAAAGCAGTGTTTTCAATTAGCTTTTTGTAGACAGAAAAGTTGTGAATAGAAATTAATTGTATTCTAAGCACAGTTCTAAAAGAGTAGTTGAATGTGTAGCTTTGGTAGTTTTAAGGAACTTAAGCATCAATTCCAAAACTGATATTTAAAGTTTTTTGTGCTTTGCTGAGGTTTCAAAATGGCCAATCACAATTTTGTAGCACGGAATAAATTATCACACCTTAATAAAATAGTTGTCATTTCCCTTTATAGTTTATTGCATAATTGATTTAAATATGTGTATCTAATAGAAACTGTAAGACTAATTGCACCTTATTTTAACTTAATCTAGGTCAAGCTTTGACCTGGAGTAACCTGTTTGAAGGAAATGCAGCTGTGGGCTACGTTTTAATCATGCTAATAGTGGACTGTGTTGTTTATACTTTGGTGGCTTGTTATGTTGAAGCAGTCATGCCAGGAAAATATGGGCTGGCAAAACCTGTATACTTCGTGTTTATGGTGAGTTATGTCATTGAGTTTTGTGAAGGAAAAAACACAGAGCAGTGTTGAGTCTTGTGTATCAGGTGGCCCTCTAAGGTCATTCTCCATTGAAATTATTTATCCCAAATAGTGTAGATGTCAAAAGGTTTGTCTAAGCAGAGCTGTAAAGGATACTACATAATGATAGAGAGGAGAGCTTGCTAAAAGAAAGACCAACACTTGAAAACAAACACATTAAAAGCTATAACTGGTAGGTAGAGCACCTGTCTACTCTGCAAGAGATCCCAAGTAAGACTTGCTGTGAGACCAAATTTTTTTAACCAAAACAGTTTACATATACTGAAGCAGTAAATCAACGCTACTCATTGAATATTCATACTATTGGCATATATTTAACCCTTTTACTGCGTCGCCCTCCATGGTGTAATGGTTACCAGGCTGACTTGGTATACCCAAGGTCGCGGGTTCAAACCCAGCGGAGGACGATGGATTTTTTCGAGCGTAAAAATCCTTAGCATCGCTTCCTTCGGAAGGGAAGTAAAGCCGTTGGTCCCATGTCGTAGATTTACAGCACATAAAAGAACCTCAAGCCTGATAGAGAGGCCTCTGAGCAAAATTAAGCGGTCTTTCACGCCCAATATAGAGGCCTCTGAGCAAAATTAAGCGGTCTTTCATGCCCAATATAGAATGGGACGCTGAGAACCTCAGCAGTTAAAGAGCGTCCATAAATAATACGTCGTTTCAATTTCTCCTTTACTGCCAATCATGTTCTAATTATGATGCCATTTTCATACATTTTAACTCTTTCCAGCAGGAAAGTCTGTGTGTCTCCCTTGCCAGTGTTTTTGTATACTGGTTGAAACATGGCATTGTCTAGCTGAAGGTTACGGACCGAAGAGAAAATAAGAGCTGCAATTCGCAATGTATTAGAAGAAACCGAGTTATGAAAGCGTTTGACGTCAATCTAAGAGAGGAAGATATTTAGTCTAGCTTCAGCGACGAAAGTGCATCCGATAACAACGAACCTTGTATGCATGCCAATGATCGGTGCACTTATCAAAATAGATTTACAGAGGTAGAACCAGATGACGAATGCAATGTGAATCAACCGTACAGCTGTGCAATAATACAAGTGCTAAATTGTATACTAATCCAAGTTACATTTGTATCCTATTGCCTTATGCCGTTTTCATTAATAGTGGTATAATGCTTAAATATGTGGGTTTTTGGTAGGTTTGTTTTTTTCCTCCTCAGTTTCTAGTTATGTAAATTCATTTTTGTATTTGAAAAAATAAAATACCAGACCAAAACAGATGCTGTTTTAGTAAAGAAATATCTGTACTTTCGTTAACTAGTCTGAACTTTCTGTGTAGTGTGCCTAATTATTGATTATTTTGGGATTTTTAATTTTATTTTCAAATTTTTCTTTTGTTTTTAATTTTTTAAAAATAATGATAAGAACTCTCATCCATATAATATATATTATACAGTAGACAAAAGGGATTACTAAAAATGAAAAACATATTCAGCTCTCTATGTCGTAAGGTACTCATTTTATTAATCGTTGAAAACCCTGCATTTTCCTCTAAAATTGCTTGGCTATTTTCAGACAGCATTTTGCTTTTCGGGCTGGCACTAAAAGGGTTAATCAATCATTTTATATTTTCATATTTAATTATGAAATTTATGATTTTATTCTAATAATTATTCAGTTTCATATAGGCAAGATGGGTTTTTGTAATAATTATTAAGGAAATTTTATTTCATTACATTTTCAGTTATGTTATCAAATAATTCTATAGTGAAAAAATGTTAGAGGTAATGCTAACAGGAAAATTCATGTCTGAATGTGTCTGAAAACGATCGTTAGAAAGTAAGAACTCCTAGGAATCCATTGTATTAAAGCTGTATTCATAGACTTAAAAATCATTGTGTTCCGGAACGTTATTCAGAATAAGAAATTAGTTTCATTAGGAGGAAGAAAGCAAAGGCAAAGTGAAAGACATGCCAAGCCGTAATTGCTATTTAGGAGGATACCAGGATTGTTAGGAACAATCACTATTCAGATGCCTTTACAGGTGACTACCTAAGACTGCAGATTGCTAATGGGGATCAGTTATGTCATGGATCTTTGCCAAGAGGAAAAATTTTAGCTTAGGAAATGGCTTGTGGATTTTGAGAGATTTCAAAGAATTATTTTATGTTGTGGCTTGGTATTATGAGTTCAGTAGGAGAATCCTGATGGGGACTTGAAAAATTGTCACGATAAATTAAGCTTACAATTTGCTGATACTGTTATGTAATACAAACTGTACTGTTTGGTATGCAATAATATTAATACCTTCACCAGATGATGTCGCCCTCTGTGGTGTAATGGTTACCATTCTGACTTCATATACCTAAGGTCGTGGGTTCAAGCCCAGCGGAGTACGATGGATTTTTTTGGGTGTAAAAATCCTAAGCATAGTTTCCTCCGGAAGGGAAGTAAAGCCATAGGTCCCGTGTTGTAGATTTACGGCACGTAAAAGAACCTTAAGCCTGATAGAGAGGCCTCTGAGAAAAAATTAAAGCAGTCTTTCACGCCCAATTTAGAATGGGACGCTGAGAACCACAGCAGTTAGAGCGTCTATAGACAACACGCCATTTATTTTTCACCAGATGACACCACTGATGCACATTGTAAATTTTTTTTTTTTATGTTATTTAAGATTTCTAAGATTGCTCATGCTATTCATGGTCTTGGCATGTAATAATTATGCTTGAGAGTGGGGAGTCATTTGATAGTTTTCACTTTTTCTACACATACTATGTACATAGTGTATAGAGAAGGTATTGCGTTCCACCCAAAAATTTGATACTGAGATTTCATAGGGTCCCCTGTATCCAAAAAAGTATTTTCAGAAAAAGCTCTGTGTGTGTGTGTGTGTGTGTGTGTGTGTGTGTGTGTGTGTGTGCGCGCGTGTGCGTGCGTGCGTGCGTGAGAGGGAGAGAGAACACGATAACTCAAAAACGAAGTCAGTAAAATACCAAACTTGATATTTAAGTTTAGTATCTTCCAGGGATGTGACACAAGAGATTTTGAGAAAAATCCCCCCACCCCAAACTACCCTTTACATAGAATAAATTTCGCACATTTTGATTTTCTCAAAAATGGCTAACAATTTTGATTAAAATATTGTATAATAAACATATTTATATGGCAAATAAAATGTATATCTTGAATTTTCTGGGAATAGCCTCTAAAGACCTTTATTCTGAATGAATTTTGCTGAATTTTGCATAACTGGTAAACTGCAAGAGATAGACAAAAACTTACTTCACCAAAAATGTAGATCTTGTTTCAACACACAGTTTATGTTGAATACATT
Organism: Hymenopus coronatus; assembly: GCA_030762935.1. Taxonomy (NCBI): domain Eukaryota; kingdom Metazoa; phylum Arthropoda; class Insecta; order Mantodea; family Hymenopodidae; genus Hymenopus; species Hymenopus coronatus. The sequence continues at coordinate 46,257,699 of CM060884.1, read as the reverse complement.
TTTTGTTGTTGAATTGACCATTTCTGAGATATTTCTTGTTGTGGGTTTCAGATGTAAAATACTCATACTTTTCTCACATGGAAAGTTGTAAAATCCTGTCCCTGCATAGAATGGATTTCATCAACATGGCAACCAGTTTTAAAAGATTTGACTATAGTTTTAGCCTACTATACTCCCTTAGTTTCCTTCTACTTGCAAGGAAGCAAATAATAAGATAATTTCTGCTAATGTTTATCTTTATTACATAAAGTAGATAGAAGAATATGCTTTTTAACAATTTGTTAAGAAATTGTAGAGAAAGTCATGTAAATGGAACACATCAGATGATTTTATTAAGAATGTGACTTATATCCTACACTATGACAAAAATGTACATGCTTATTGAAAATTGCCTTACTTCTTTTTCATGCTTTAGAAATAGATAGTGTGCTAACCAAACTTTATATATTTGTTTTCTTTGCAGCCATCATTTTGGAGGAGTACAAAGGTGGACAATACAGAATTAGGGGATACTGATGTAGGCAAAGATATGGTGTACGAACCTCCACCAGTAAGCTTAAGAGCAGGAATTCAAATAAGAAACCTCCACAAGGTTTATTACGATTCTTATGGAAGAAACCCAAAAGTTGCTGTTGATGGAGTTAGCCTTGACATGTATAATGGGGAAATTACAGCACTTCTTGGTCATAATGGTGCTGGGAAAACAACCACAATGTCAATATTAACTGGTAAGTAACTGTCCCTTTTTTTATATTGTAAAAGTAAGAGGTTCCTGGATGAAAATATTTTTTAAAATGTATTTATAATGTATAGGGGTGGTGATTTTTAGCATTTTGAAATCGGAAATGTAGCATTTTGATTTGTGCATTTAGCATTTTATGGCATTAATGCAGTTTTGATTTAACATTTTATAGCATTTTAAAGAAAAACGTACATCTTGAATTGATTCTGATAAACAGATATTGTTCATGAAAAAGCTTTGTGACATTAATAACACAACAGTAATAAATGAGAACTGAACTCTCAACAATGACAATGACACTGATACAACAATTACAAAATAATAAAATATTATTGACATAAACAGTAAGCATATGAGATAAAAACCATGTGTCCACAATGTATACATAAGGTCAGTGTCCTCATTTCTGGACATGATTTTTATTCTCAATTTTTGTATAAAAGTTTATGCACAAATTCTTGTAAATAAGCTAGAGTCCCTTTCTTTAATATTTGTTAAGAAAATATGATTATTTAAATTTGATAACTATGAAATTGATTTATTTCTGTATGCCAAGTTCAGATTTATAATATGTATTTTGATGATGGAATTAACATTCCAGATTGTACAGTGAACAAGTGAGTCAGAATCATAAACATTCCAAGGATGCACGAACTCATGAGATGCAATTTCTGGAAGAAAATAAAGAAAGAAAGAAAGAAAGTAAATTATAAAATATACTGGTTTCGCATTTTATAGCATTTTCAGAATACATTAAAATGTGATTTAGAGGTCGTGAAATATGGAAATACGGGAGTATCAGACTTGAAGAACATTTTGCGCTATGTCACATTTTTGAAAAATCACCACCCATAATGGACTATATATTGATTTTAGTTGATATATTGATTTTAGTTTTCTTATTCATATTTTATTTTGTTATAATTTTTTACACTTAATATTAATTTTTTTTTTAAGTTTCTCTGTGATACATTATTTCTAAACTCCTTTAGCCTTTTCTTCCAATATTAGAATACTGGTTATCTGTATATTACATTGAATACTTAGGATTTCAATAAAATTTTTGTCTTTTATATTTTTGTACCTCTGACTACTTGATTATCAAGATTAATGCATATTAAACAGTAAAATTCGAGTGATTAGACAGAGCCTATTACACTACAGCCTGAGCTTTGATTTCAATATGGCAGCAGTTGAAGGTAGTGGAGAATTGTAGTAGGGAACCTACAGTTCCAATAAAAAAGAGTGCAGCGTAAAATTAAAAAGTTATCATACTTCAAAGCAAACCAATTTGAATACAAGAATGACATCAAAGAAAGGATAATAATCCTTTATATTCTATAAAAACAATTCTGACTCTTAAATATCCTTATATGTATTCAATTTGTGGCAAGGGGGGCAGATTAAAATAGTTAATAAATATAGTAAAAGTGTAGCTTTAGTTACTATGAGCCTATCAAATACTGTAGGATACTCAGAGTGGGGTAGGTTTTACCCCTACAGTGCAAGTACAAGGGGTAGTAACTACAGAGGTAGAGTTGTTAACACATGTGAGAGGGAAGCGGGTGAGCTCTGGGTTTAAGGGGAAGGAGGGTGTACTTTTGGTTAGAAATAAATAAATACAAAGGGTGTAAGGAGAGAAGTCTCTTACTGTTAACAAATAATATATAGTTAGGGGATGAGGAAACCCAAGGGTTACTCAAACTCCATTCTGCACTCACCTGTACATTATGAATCTTGCAGTTTCACTATAAAATAAAATTATGCCATCAGATGTGGGCAGATGAGATGAACAAGGCTGATCAAGTATCTTCTGACATAATTACTAAAGCTTTTATAATAAAACACATGCTTATGTTAGCATTGCATTTAGAGGGCAGAGCTATATCAGCATTTTGACATCCTTCTCTAATATCGATTGCTGAAACTGGTACAACATTCCTCTTACTAAATGAAATATAATTTACTCAAAATGACCATATCAGATATCCTAAAGTGCCCCTGTTGGTCAAAATAGAATGCCCTGTCGAAAAATGTAGGTTCAGGTGCATAAAAATATACAACAGAAAAATTAAACATCCTGTATAATTTTGAAAGGACGGCTGTATAACACTTGTCATGGGTCAGTGAGACATGGAAAAACAAGCTTTTAATGAACGAGAAGTCTTGATTTACAACTGAGATGCAGGAAAGGACAAGTTCTACACTGTGTTCCTGGGTTGCAGGGTAATTGTAGATGGTGCTGGACTCTGAATGCGGCTTCTTAGCAGATGGGTCTTGTTGCATCACCTCTGTGGTGTAATGGCTACCATGCTAACTTCATTTACCCAAGGTCACGGGTTCAAACCCTGTGGAGGATGATACATTTTTTCGGGCCTAAAAATCCTTAGTATGGCCTCCTTTGGAAGGGAAGTAAAGCCATTGGTCCTGTGTTGTAGATTTACGGCATGTAAAATAACCTCAAATCTGATAGAGAGGCCCCTGAGCAAAATAGTTTTTCATGCCCAGCATAGAATGGGATGCTGAGAACCACAGCAGTTAAAGTGTGTCCATAAATAAAACTCCATTTACATTTTCCCTGATGATTGCAATTTGATATTTTCCTTTTCTTACTTCAGTTGCTTACTAGATGGCTTTTCTTCTTTTCTTGCTTCTTTCTTTTATCGAAAAGGTAAGTGGCATTTATTCCAATATTTCTACTATGCCTTCTTTAGGTTTCTTTATGCCTTCCTTCTTTTGGCATTTTTCTGTTTTTCTTATTCGCTTTATGTAATTTTTTTTATTTATTTATTTTATTTTTTTTTTTCTTGGTGTTTCGAGTACAGGTGCTTGTTTTATTTTTAGTGTCTTCTACTTTTAATAATCTTTTTGAGTCCATGGAGGGGATAAAATGGGGGAGAGGGATGTGCAAAGCATATTTGGGGAAAGTCAATCTCTGGAATTACAACAGAATTTCAACACTTGGTCATTCTGCAAATTTTGAAAAGATTGATTCATAAAAAAAGTATAATTTTATCTTATAAATGTAAAAAGAAGCTAGTAACAGTGAAGAATAACATAAATATTAATATAAAAATAATAGTTGCAACAAATCTTCACTTATCTTTTGGAATCCTTGCCTATAAATGTAAAAAGAAGCTAGTAACAGTGAAGAATAACATAAATATTAATATAAAAATAATAGTTGCAACAAATCTTCACTTATCTTTTGGAATCCTTGTGAAGATTTGTTGCAACTATTATTTTTATATTAATATAATTTTATCTGCTTAAGTATAGTAACGAGTTGTGGAATTTGGGCACACAATGTTTGGGTACTAACCATACATGTTACAATATTCAATATTTGTTGTACAATTTTTTCATCCCTCACCCCTTTCTTTTCGAATGAGAGGACGGTGTAAATGGTGTTTCTGGACCATCTTGCCAACTACGACTTAACTCACTCATTCCCTGGCCTGCTTTTGCCCTGTAAATAAGTAAAAAATATGTGATTTTCATGAAATAGGGAGAGCATGTATTGTGGAACAATTTATCTCTGAGGTTTAAATTTCTTATTTAAGTTATGGGGACAAAGCTGCTATTTTTTCTTCTCTGACTTTTTCTAGGGATTGGTCGAGGGATGCTGTTAAACAATTTCTGAAATTAATTAAATTTTTAGCATGAAAATAAAAGCTAACATCTATCACCAAATGTGTAATGTTACACCTTGTATTATACTAAAACTTGGCAATATTTATCAATTTACTAAAAATAACAAGAGCACTAAATATTGAAAGTAATGTTTTCTTCTTCATTGAAAGCACAAATTACTGTTGTTAATTTCACAGTGGTCAATTTATTTATTTTTCTTTTATTGCAAGATTTTTGTTTAAGTTCAGTTACCATTTATTTAGAATAATTTTTCAAATTGTATCATGAAAATCGTCTTCAAATTTTTTATTGCAGTGTTTGATAATCATTATGCTTGTTCCATCTATGATTTAGTATGTAGGGCCTGCACAATTTCTTTAGCAAGGCAAGATGACTTTTGCCTTTAATATCATTGTAACAATCTTTGATTATGGCCTGAAATAGTTGAATACACAAAAATGTTACTTTTACAAATATATTGTCGGTTTCTTTAGAACATTTCTACTTACCCTTTTACTGCTATGGCACTGCTTAAATTGCCAGTCCTATGTAAGGTAGAGTTTTACATGTGGGTTTCCCTCTTGTCGTTCTCCGTGATCTGGGGGTAACATGCTGGCCTCTGGCTCCCAAGGTTGTGGGTTCAAACCCAGTAGCGGGCAATGGATTGTTTTGGGGTAAAAATTCTTAGCATAGCTCCCTTTGGAAGGGTAATAAAGCCATTGGTTCCATGACTAGAGGCATCTGAACAAAATGAAGCAAGCTTTCACACCTAATATAGAATGGCTCACTGAAAACCATAGTAATTAAAGAGTATCCATAAATAACATGCAATTTAATTTAAATTTAATTTCCCTCTCAATTTTGAAGTGATTGAGTTGAGAATGCATGACTCTTTTACATTTCTGCATACTTTTGAGGATATTACTTCAATCATCATATATTAAGAAAATTTAAATTATTTATTTTGAATTTTTATCATCATTACTGATCCAGCAATGCTGATTCAAGTTCCTCCTCTGTCATGACTACTTATAACAGTATACCATTCTGTAATGTAAAGTAATTAAAAAGTAAAAAATCACAAGGGAAAAAAAAGCCCAGCACAAAAACAAATTTCACCACATGCTTTCTGTATATGGGGTGCTACGATGCTCAGCGCATGACAGTCTCTTAAAGGAAAATGAAATAGATAGGGAAAATGGTACCAACATGCAGTTAAAATATCACAGATTAGCTAGAAGTAAGATTTACTGCATATATTTGCATGAATTTTAAAGTATTTGAAAGTAAACACAACATTGAAATTTAGTTGAGTCGGTTTTGTAACACTACATCGCTTACTTTTCATTTTCAGAAAACATGTTTCAGAAGCCATGTGCTTCCATTGTCAATTCCTTTGGTCGACTGCCGGCATTGCTTGCTGTGGTGGTTGTCTCTGTCCTTGGTGGTGGTTTGATGAACCTCTGTATCAGTAGGTCACCTGGTGGGATTTTGAAATTGAAAACGCGGTTCTTATTTTTCCAAATATATATGTTTTCCCAAACTTTTAATTCAGTCTTCCTTGTGATGTTTTTGAGTATTTTTGGGCTTCTATTTATGGAGTGTTTCTCTTTCCAAAAATGCTAAGGTACCGTGGATTTCTCTTCTTGTTTGAATTTAATATTTCTGTGGTGTTCTTTTGCTCTTGTTTTTATACATATATATATATATAATTTTTTTTTTTTGCCAATGTAGATTTTTTCACAGTCATTGCAGCTGAACTGATATATTCCTGGTTTGTTTTCTTGTGGGATATCAGCCTTTAATTTAGAATTTAAAATGTTTTTTATGGAGTAATTGTTTTTTGGGACTAGAATGATATGTCGCTTGAAGATCCTCTGGAATTTGTAGAAAGTTGTAGGGTAGTATGTAGATCTTGTTTTCTTTCTGGTTTTGAGTGAGTGTACTGACTTCTTTAATTCTCTTTCTATTTTTGGCCTTATTAACCTTTTTGTACACCAGTTCTGCCCAGAATCCATTATCTGTAGCTATGTCCAATATTTTAGCAAGTTCACATTGGTATTCTTTTTTACCCAATTGGTACATTTACCAATGTGTGTGTGTAAGGCTGTTGAGTACGACATGCTGATGAGGAATGGGATTGTAACTCTTGTTTTATATAACTGCTGGTGTGGGTAGGTTTTCTGTAAATGCCAAATGTTAATTGATTTCCATTTTTGATGATTTTTAAGTCGAGGAATGGTAGTTGTCCATCACATTCCTTCTCCATTGTGAACTTTATGGATTTTTCTTGCAGATTTAGGAGTTTCAGTGCATCTTCTAGGTGTTTTCCTGGGACTATTGCAAAGATGTCATCTACATAGTGGTACCATACTTTGAACATCCAGGGGAATGCTTTTTAATCCTAGTTTCCAAAGTGCTCATGAAGAGATCTGCTAATATTGGTGACAGTGGGCTGCCCATATCTAAACCAGATGTTTGTAATATTTCCCGTTGAAGGTGAAAAAATTTTGATTTATGCAGAGATTTGTTAATGTGATATATTCTTGAACTTCTTCTGTTGTTTTCCTTATTGCAAGTTACTTCCATTTCTTATTAGTTACTTCATCTATTCCTTTCAACATTAGGTACTACACTTCACTAAATGTAAAAGTTTTATTATTTTGGCTAATGTAACCTCAATTGGTTTATCACACCTGTATGACATTTTCAAATCATGGTGCCACTCATAGCAACACCAAATTTAACCTGGGGTACAACTACCTTGCATGACCATATTCTTAACAGATAGCGCAGCAAACATGCTCCAAAAATATAGTATGCCTGACCCGTGTGTAATGCCTCAACAGCAAGGATACAGTATACAGAAACCGTATCCTGCAAGGTTTTTGGAAACCCAGTGAAGGTCATTTCTTTTCGTAATTAACCCAAATTTTCTCACCTAAAAAATATTAATTATTTTGTATCCTAATGTAGATTTTTAATTTGGATAACTGTGACAATTCTTAGAGACTAATTTTTCTTTTTCTCTCCTAAAAAGTGGAAAGTGCAAGTTATTTGGTGTGTGTGCAGTTGCTCTCTACTGTTAAGACAGCTTAAATTTCACGGCTGGAAATATGCTGTTGATGGAGTGTGGCTAGAATGGGTGCTCTAACAGGCCCTTGGATTAGAATGGGGTGGACCCTAATAGCTGGTTGAATTATGAAGCAGGAGTTAAAGTACTTACACATTGTAAGTCCCTATTAGAGTATGTCCACCTGTCGAGTGGTTAATTTGCTTGTTTCATAAACTGCCTTTACTCCACCTGTTTTTATTTATTTGGTGGGAAAACTAAAGGTCCCAGTGAGTTTAGCGAAGAACTAGGTAAGCATTACTGTTATAAACTTTAAGGTACACTTTTTGCCAATTGAAAATAACCTTCCCTCATTAAAAGTGACTTAAGTACAGACCAAAATTACATAATGAACATTTCTATTACATTTAACAAGTTTTCAAATGTTTAGTTTGGTTGCTGCACCTCAAAACATTGTGATACAGTAATTCTTAATCCTTCTTTCTGAATGTAAAAAGCAAATCCTTGCCACTATTAGAAATTCTAAAATGGAAAAAAAAGCCTGTTTAGCCAGTATTCATTCCATTCTATGGACAATTACTAGTCCCTTACCACTGAATGAGTAAATCTTATATTGATAGCTTATAGTATGGTCATCCCCATAGTGCAGTATTGGTGTGCCTGCTTTTGATAAGAGGGAGCTTGGTTAGATTCCTGGTGAGGGCATGGGGATTTTTCTCAGCATAGAATTGTTCCCAGGTCTAAGTGTTGTGTCCCTTCACCTTCATCTCATAGAAAGCACTAGCCGTTCCAAGTTTGCAAAAGTGAATTAAAAATTGAAAAAAGGTTTATTGTTGAAGAAACACTTCCATGTATTTGACATATTAATTATTTTTATATTATTACATTGCTAACCTTGGAATAATTGCTCTGCTCAATTATTAAAAATAATAAATGTATCTGGTTTTTTTCCCCATCTCGTTGAAATGTAGTATAAAGCAATACAGTTTTCCGTATTTTATCTGCGTTAATATTAGCAAAGTCAAATATACTTAATTTGCAATTTTTCCCCATAAATGAACTTAAATACCTTACAAATGCGACATAGGTAACTGAACTGTGTGCTTCCTACATACTGGGGGAGAAAAAAGGAAAAGAAAGAAATTAAAAAAAAAAAATTGTTTTTTTATTATAAAACTAACTTTTACAACTTATTTCCACATATGTTTTATTTTTTCCTTCTCTGACAAAACTTGTGTTTCATAAGTTAGTATTGTTTCTTCAGTGACAAGTTGCTTATAACAAATAGTGGATAAATACTGTTATTTAGTAACAAAGAATATTCATATTTCAGATAGTTTGCAAGAAACTCAACAGAATAAAAAAACATGATATATGCCTGCACTTTAGTAGAAGGAAGAGAACTGTGTGTTTTAAATCTCATTCTTTCATTAACAAGTGTCTGTAGTGTATAATAACATTCTTGCAAAGGCAGTTTCACAAAGATTAATGTTTTAGGTCCGCATAACTAGTTGCAGTACAAAATTGTATGGTTATACATTAAATGTTTTTATACATAATATTTATTTTCTTAACATGTTAATGAAACTTAGGTATATAGTCTAGGGAAATTTTAAACTTGCCAGCAGTCAAATACAGTTGAAATTGCAAGTATACCATTTATTACAGTATCCGATATCATCTGCAGTTCCTGAAACTAGAAGTTCGGCATGTGATATCAGTCGTCAGTACTTTTACTTTCACTGCTGACAAAATCATTATAGCAATCAAATACTCTTGAAATTGTAAGTGTAGCAATTAGTTTGCAATGTCATCTGGAGTTTCTGAAAGTACAAGGTCAGCATGCCATTAACATTTAAAACTTGTTCATTAACTCCCAAATGCCAAATAAAAATAGGAATAGCATGTAAACAAAGTATAAAGCATGTCTATATGCATATACCATATATGCTTATACTAGATGCACTATAGCATATTATTTAATCAATCAATGCAATAGTGCACATATAGAGTCAAACACTTTGTAGCTCACTCAGCTGTTAATTCAGCAGAAAATGTTTCAAGGCCGTTAGCTCTGCTGCTTATTGACTGTTGAGCTAGGTATGGCCTCTGGTGATTTGTGGATGAACTTGAAAATTGGTTTCCTGGTTTCAAATATTATATATATTAGAGCACTGATATAGACAGTAAAGTATTAGTTTTAGATGCAATATACTTTAAATCTGATAAGAGCAGTAAACAAATCACAATTGATAAAATATTATAGACTTAAGAAAATTAATAAATCATGGAAGAGCATAATTGGAAGCTCAATTATGAGACCTTGTGGCCAGCATGGGAGCAAAATGTGGAGTATATGCAGTGATCACCACCACTCATAAAGTCATGCCATGTGACAGTCCTCTAGATTTAGATAGAGACATAGTCATCCAAATGTTGTGTACGGGTCATGTTGTAAGGAACACCACCTCTACAGTGCACTGTAACAGCTCGCTGATTGCCATACACCATCTTGTCCTGTTTCTTCAACTGTCCCATGTTGCGTAACCAGACACATTTGTGTTACATTCTCGCTACACTCAAGCCATGTGATATCCAGCTTTTTGTGTATGTGTGAGAGACCTCCAGCAACATGCTCCTACACTTTCATTCATTTCCACTTTGTAGTTCATATGTTAATTTATCATCTCATCCTTAGGTTTACACACCAGTATGTTTTTTGTCAGTTAAAGAAAGCACCATTAGTAGGAAACGGATCTGGATATTGAAAGTCTACTAAGCCCATTGCTTGCCAACCTGTTCATAGCCAGCTGGAGACACATTAACACATAGGCAACACATACAATTTTTCTATGCCTATTCAGTTTAGAGTAGAAATAGGAACCAGTAATTTACTAATTTATGTGAAAAAACACACAAACTGCATAATATCATCCAGTTTAACCAAGAAGCAGCATTCAATATTTAGGGTATACAGATTAGCAAGCATACCCCTAAATTAGACAAAATAAGAAACAAAAACATAGCCTTACCTAGAACAAATATTTATTCAGGGTATGGTAGATAGGAATATTTCAAAATTCCAAAAACATCAAGCACATTAGTACAACACATAAGAACAACTGAACAACTTGCATTTCATCCAAGAATCTTTCATAAATTTTAAAGGCTGCCACATCATCATCATCATCATCATCATCCTGGCATCATACAATAAAGTGTGTTTAAATCTTTTTAAATGGAATAAAACAGATGAGATACCAATGTAGAAAAATGGCTTTTACCATATTAATTGTGCAAATTCTAATAAGTATACATTATGAAAACAAAAGAAATATTGGTACCCATTACAAAGAGCACAGGAGAAACATAAATACCAACAAATTGAAAATTGGCAGCTGCATCATATTTTTGGATTGAAACCATCAAATAGAAATTGAAATAATGTTAATGAAACCATGTTAAGATACAGCGGTCTAAATGTATGGGTAAATGAACATTAGCTAATCAAAGTTGATAACTCGGAAGAGATAAATCCCATTTTTGTCTAGAGTTCACACCTAGCTCAACAGTAATCAACTCGGAAATGACATTTATGCATGAGAATGCAAGTGAATGTCCATGAAAATTTTGTTCAACTAAGCAGTGAGTGAAGCTACAAAGAGTGTTTTATTTAGCATGGCCTAAAAATAGAACATTTAACATAGTGCACATGAACTAAAAGCTTAGATTTTCGCACTAGTGTGATACAATTTTTATAGCACTCCACTGTGAGCGACTTTGGTTTCAAGTCCAATCACATGGCAGTTACAAATGCTTTGTATTTGCACAGTTTGATAATTTGACTTGTTTGATAACGTTTTGCTCTTTATGTCTTTTTATATTATTAATTCCTCATGGTGCTCATATAATCTGTTCACAATACAAACCATTATACTTCAATTCAATGCAATACACTATATGTATTGGCAGTTTTCTGCTATTTTTAACGCTATTTTTATCAGTGCATTATAATAGTGGCAAATATGAATTTAGAAGAAAATGAAATGGAAGAACCAAGCAAAATTATACAAGCTGCTGAAAAAATAACAGTGGAACAACTACCTAAAAAATCTAGAAAGCATTATGAAATAGCATTTAATCTCTTCATTGCCTGGTGTATGGTAAATAATCAAAATAATTTCACTAATTTTCTTTGAAAATAAAAGTAAGCAGTGAAAATCATCATTGTCGACCACTATTCAGTGATTAAGCTTTGTCTTAATGTCAAGAACAATCTAGATATTAGTAAATACCATAACCTTATAACATTTTTTTTTTCCAAATGTCGACACTTAGATTTAGGCATTTCTAGATTTGAATTCCACATCTTGATTACTGAATGCACTAATGTCGTCATTTCTGCTTTTCAGATAAACCACCTTCCTAACATAATTAAACAGAATATATAAATCTGATAAAATTATCATTTTTCTTTGTAAATTTGTGTTAATTAGATCATTTTAAGTTCAAATAGAAATTAGTACCCCTCTTTTAGATATTTCATGAAGGTTCATTTTTTCCTTTATAATCAGCAGGTTTATCATATGGAACTAACTCAAACATTTTTTAATAACACAACTGAATAAAATTGGAATGGAATTAGTGTGTATTGGATTTCCTGCCCTATACTTCACTAGGTTCATCTTAAGCACATATATCCAAATATCCTCCATGATTTTTATTTATCCTTTAAATGCCATAATAACTGACCCAAAGGAATTGGATAGGCAAACTCTAATGACTCTAATGGGAAATGGTGAGCATGATGAACAAGAAAGGGGGGGAGCAATTAAATTACACTAAGCAAATGGTTAGGATACTTCAGAAGACAAATTAGGGAAAGAAAAAATGAATTGAAGAGGCTCAAAGGTTTAAAAAGTGGAATGTGTGAACTATGTTGAGGCAGCAAAAGTACAGAGCAGTATATGACAGAATATGAAGAACTACTGAAATGGAGGCAAAAAGAACAGGAGAAAGAAAGATGGAAAAATAGTAAACATTAAAATGTTGACAGGAAAAGAAGAAAAGAAACTGAACAGTACATAAGAGTAGTTGGCCAGACAGTTTTTACATAAGGTTAGTGAACCAATAAGACATTGTAAAAAGGGCTGTGTAAAAAGATGTAAAAATAAAATTAAATTCATGCTAGAAAATTTAAAGAGCAAACAGTTTGCCAGAAAATATTTTTAATTTTGTTGTAAATCAATGCCAAACCTGCAAGTCTAAGGCTGAATTTGCAGTTATTCTTTTATTTTTGTTTTTTTTAAGACAGCAAAGTGAGGGTTGGTTACGTGTAGCTTCATTAGTTCTTCCTTCCATTGTATCAAAAGATGGCCAAGCATTAATATCCATGATAATCATGTTTTTTAAACATTTGTACCACGTAAGCATGGTGTTGATCTATTTAAACAAGTTATGCATGTAATAACTGGATTTAAAGTTTTTAAAATCATCCCTACTCTTTCCAAAAATGTTTAAAGTTTTGTGAAAAGTTCATCATATCCTTCATTCAGCTTATTATCAGAAGGCACATGGACTCTAGGAATCATTGTTTTATTTTCAGTTAATGCAAAGTCTCTGTTGCATGGCGTTACCCATATCTAGAACAATTTTTTGAGAGTCTCGTATAAGTCTTGAAGTAACAAAGCTTGTAAGGAATGGAGTATTTTGCCAGTAATTATTTTGACCAAAGCTTCCGTCTGAACATACAATAAGTTTTATACATTACAAGCTGTTAGTTGGAAAACTCTCAAATGGTATGTTTTAATAAACAAAATTATATTTCTGTAGATCTTGTCCCAATGTTTTTATTCCAGAAATTTAAATCACGTTTTATCCACATCATGTATACTGAAATTTTACTAAGTTTTCATTTTCTTTGCAATCTCCGCATTATGTTAAAGCGTTTATATGCCTTATTGGGTTTAAAGTGGTGCCACATATACATATTTTCTTTTTTTCTTCTACTGTTTTAGCAACTAAAAGTTTGTCAAACAGCAAGTCACAATATGTACATGCACCTCTTCATGGAGAACCTACTTTTAGATTCATTTCATAGAAAATAGATTGATATTATGTACGGCTCACTTCAGCTTTGGGTACTTTTTTCTAAAGCAGGCTGTTACAACTCTACTTGGCTGAGTCAGAGTACTCATGTGTACTTGACAACAGTCCTTGGAGCTTGGCTGGAAGGGGAATGTGATACCCAATACATCACTGGGTGAAGGTCTTAGCACAAATGCCTTGCGCTTCCTGCCACTTCATTCTAACAGTTCAATCAGCCGTGACGATAGCTTGCCCTCAATGCTGAGCTGTATTGCATATTGTAGCAGACTCCTGTGAGTTGTGAGTAAATTGCTGCTCTTTGGCATGTACCAAAGCTGGAACAGCATGCTATAGCCCTTTTCGACCCTACCCGGCACGATTAGTAGATTTAGTATTCAATTGATTTCTCAGTTTTATACTTCAAATTTTCTGTTCAAACTGTCCTCTGATGAAAGTGCAGGTTGTGTTTCATCATCTAGTATCAACAACCAACAGAAAGCGCCAGGAAGAGAGTATTAACAGATGTTTTCTGATAGTGCTACATGTGGTGCAACACAAAAACGTATGTACTGTCGCAAATTTCTAAAAATCTTGTATTATATGTCTTGCTATAGTCAAAATCTTTCCTGAAATATTGAAATGAAGTTCTAAATTAATAATTACATGTTTTTAAAAATATGAATGTCTTTGAGTGAAATAAAGCAACACTTGCATGATTTGTGCAGGTCAGGCTTAATTTGTGTATGGGTGACAAAAATGTGAGGTTATGCAACTTGCACATTTTCGTTAGAACATGTATAACTTTAATTTTTCATACTTATATAATTATTTGTTTCTAAAGAAATGAAAAGTGATTTTGGGAATAAGAAATTTAAACTTATTGAACTTGAAATTATTACCAATAATTCTGCTCCACATATTTATCGCTTTAATTGGGGTTTTGTTAATTAATATCATTTATAAAGCAATATTTTGCTTTCTAAAGTCAGCTCAAAATGTATTTTTTCTTCATATGTCATCCAATGGTGTGTTAATACTTTATAAATTTACTTGAATGGTTAGAAGGAAGTTAAATTATAAGTAAATTTTCTGATAATGAAGAAGTTGGTAAAGGTGTATCTTTCAAAATACTAGCAAATGTCTTGAAGAATCCTTGGAATCTTGCAAGTGTGTTAATCCTTCAGTTAATATTAAAATGCTGCATATGCATGTACAGTTATGCTGTGTAATATCTCCAGTCAGCTAGCATACAGGATCCTTTTCCAATGCATTTACCCACCATGAGTGTATTTTTAATTTTTGAGGTGCTTATTTATTTTTTTCTTTCTTTCTTTGTTGCTGTTTTGTTTTCTTTTTCTTTGTTTTCAAGAAGTTACTTTTTTCCACATTTTATTTTTAATTTTAGTAAAATCACTTACATAAAAACAAGAAAATACCTTTAATTTAAACACTTCACTGATATCAATTAGAAGCTTATTTAATTAGTCGCATGTGACATATATTTTGTTCACTGTTTACAGTCATTTAAATAAACATTTCATTCTAAAAATTAGCTTTGATATTAAACATTTGTACCATTTAAAAAAAAATGGTTTATTCAAAGTATTCAAGATTCATTTTAGTCTCAGTACAAATTATCATTTACAATACTGTAGTGAAGCTTAGAATTTCATTAATAAATAAATAAAAAAAATAACATGAATTTTGATGTCAAAGTCAACCGAGTTTTGCTAGCCATCTGCATCATATTATTTTGGTGTTATATTTTAGGTCGATTTTCATCAAAATATAATTAAAGTATAATTAAAAAGCTTTTGCCATTAATGCATTAAAATTAATGGAATTCATATGTAATATTTACTATTAATATCTCTTTGATGTAAGTTTAATGTGGTTATGAGGGTTCACTAAAAGAGATATTTATGTTTCTCAAATAATGCCTAACCCCAAAATTGTGCAGGTGTGTTTGATTCATTGCTATAATGTAGGTTTTTCCTTATTTGTTTTGGTTTAATGTTCTTAAGAGGAAACATTTCTCTCTCTCTCTCTCTCTCTCTCTCTCTCTCTCTCTCTCTCTCTCTCTCTCTCTCTCCCCCCCCCCCCCCCGTCTCTCTCTCTCTCCATTCAAATGTAAAAGGGCTTAAGACTCCATATTTAGTTGAAAGTTAAATCAGGTGACAGCAACTTTTTTCAGCTTTGCATTAAGAATAATTGCTCAGCTGCTTGGCTGTTAGTGTGTTCTTTAACTTTGTGTTTCATTTCAGTAATGATAATGAGCTCAGTTAGAATATTTGACCTTAGAGAGTTCAGATTGGTCAGTTTGAAATAAGGAAGTGTGTATAGACGAAATTTTACAATCTTGCAGAGGCCCTAATTAGTAATGAAATGTGACCATTTTCTGAGAATTGCATATGCTAATTCTTTGCTTCTTTTTTATATTCCTATAGGTTTCATTAAGCAAAACATTTATTCATAGGATAATTTATAAAATTCTGAGGCGTAAAGAGTTTTTATTGAAAACCTACCTTGTATATAGGACTTAAACCCTCCAGGACTTGCAAGCCAGTATCTGGGGTTAAGACAGTCTGTTGAACAGAGGCTCTGGAATAGAGAGATGAATAAAAAGCCTGATGCCTGATATGAAAATGGAGAAGTGGATGATATGACATGATGGTGAGAAGAATGGCAGGAAAGGTGGTTAAGGAGTAGTTAGTGGAATGAATTGGAGGAGAACCCAGAGAAAGCCCATCCAGATGCTGCTTCTTCCACCACAAATTCCACATGTGGTCTCCTGGGATCAAACCCAGGCCACCTAGGCAAGGGGCGAGCAATCAAACCAAGTGTCTCTTTTGCAATCAAAATTATTTGTTGGTTTCAACATTGTTCAACACTTTCCCTTAATCATTGTATTATTTGATATGTACAATTGTGTACATTATTAACCAACAACTTTGCACTACAATCACTACTTTTTTCTGATTGCCTGTTCATTTTGGTAATGAGCAACTAAATAAAGTTAGTAACATTTGCTGCAGAAAATGTCTGTGCTATCTCTTGATTAAAGTAGTCATTAATAGCTGTATTCAATAATGTTATTTTGCATGGGAAGTATATACATAAAAACTTTTACTTACTTTAAGGGTTTTAAAATATATGTACCTACAGAAATTTAGGAATATGAGGTAATCGTTGCAATATGTTTAAATTATGTGCAAATACTATAAATGAAATTTGTAGATATTTGTTCTGTAAATAACTCAATTTTCACAAAAGACTGCGCATACAGATGTCTTAATTTTATTCATTGGGGTTCAGAAGTGCTAATAAATTATTGGCTAAAGCAGAAATTATACTTATATTATACTTAGACACTACTAACAAGCTGCATCTTTGTATTAATGCTTAAATACTAGTGGTATGTAAAAGAGGGGTAAGAGAAGTTTTATCCAGTGTTAAGTTTCTTCAGTTTTTATTTTGTTTATGTATTTGTTTATTTTTTGCATGCAGTTTATGTTTACAGGAACATTTAATGTCAAATTGTGTTACAGGAATGATATCTGCCACAAGTGGTTCAGTGAATATCAATGACTATGATGTCACTACACATTTGAGCAAAGTGCGGGAAAGTCTAGGACTTTGTCCACAGCATAGTTTGCTGTTTGTTGACCTGACTGTCTTGGAACATCTCCTTTTCTTTGCCATGGTAAGTAGAAATTAGATGTTTTATTTACAAATTAAGAATTATTATAGCTCTTATTAATAATAAATATTAATATTGGTAATTAATAGTTCTGTATAAAATCTAAATTCTTTTAAAGAAGAGATATTGAATAATCTGCAGGTGCTCGTGTAAAGGGTTTAAGTCTCAAATTTAACAAAGGAATAGATGCTGGTGCCTAGGTTCCTGTTGCGCACCTAGCATGCAAGAACACCCTAGCAGTATTTTTTGTGATCAGGTGTATTTCTACAGTTGCTGATTCTACTACTAGGTGCTCAAGCTAGCAGTGATTAACTCTCCACCTGTAGATTAGTGCCATGGGAAAAAAGCAGGATGTGAAAATGTCTAGATATGATGTTCCTCTTTTTTTTTTTTTTTTTTTTGGAAATAAACATTACTTTAATTATCAGTGCTAAGGGTTTCTATGCTTGAAAAAAATTATCACTCTCCATCATGTTTAACAACTGATAATCATTAGACTATGGAGGACAACTAAAGTCAGAGAGATCCATAGTGATCCGTGACAGTTGTCTTATCTCGTAGCCACTCTATCACACTGTTGCCACTTCTTCCCATCCATGGCTACATCACCAAACCTCTCAGTCGCTGGGCAGGGGCTCCACTCCTAGATTATTTTCATTGTCAACTTAATCTTTATCATTGTTCTATAATTAAAGGCACTGTTATCATTGCTTATATTTACAACTACACTAGGATTGCTCAGTGCCAACTGAAACTGCATTGAGGAATGTTTGTTACATTCTTTTATGTGTGTATGATCCTTAACATAATGTATTAAATGCAGATACGCTGATGCTTAACTTGAAACTATGGAAGCTAGAGATACGTTCATCTGATCCTAAGATAGGTTATGACCTTTGGATGCTTTATGTAGCAATATGTAAAAAATTGCAAAAATGTAATTACATCTGTCTGATCCTGAGCACTCAAGTTCTTCCTCTCTTCATCTCTATACAAACATCCATGTTTTGTTGTTAATGCCCTTCTTTCTTAAATATCTAGAGCTCTCCTGATATGCATTAAATGCAATGAAAAGAAATTAATGTCCATGTTAAGCACTATTTTTTAAGTCTTAATATACTTGCATGGGCATATGCTTACATACTGAAAATAGCTTTATTTGTAAGAAAAATAAATTTTTGTTTAAGAAAAAGTGGAATTGTTATACATATTTTATAAGAAAAAATCGGAACATTCACTTAACTTGCACTAGAGCTATGCTTTGAAAAAAATGAACTATTACATTCCACTATAAAATAGTTCTTTTACTATTACTCAAATTAAAGGATGTCTTAATACATTTAAATCCAATGTAAAGATTATTCTGGAGAACACTTGTTTTTATATACCAGATGAATATATACTTTATATACTTAATAAATACCATTATATATAACTTGAGTGTTATATTCCTTCTTTATTATCTTACATATATTTGTTAATTTATTTTATCTATTAGGATTAGTTATTTTTTAGTTATTTAATGTAAATAAGCTTATTTATATATATATATATATATATATATATATATATATATATAATCATAAGTAACATTTTTTACATATTCTGTATCAGTGTACTTAACGTTTGCTATATTTGATTTAAATAGATTAGTAAAAACTGAATTGAGCATTTTGCTAAGTTCCATACTTCTTTAACATAGGTGATAAATGATGCTTTGAGCACCAGGGTTGAATATCAGATAAGTATATTAATGTATTTGTTATAGCTCAAAGGTCGTTCTTGGAGTGAAGCTAAAATAGAAGCCAAAGAACTTTTGGAACAGTTAAATCTTTCAGACAAGAACAACAATTTGGTATCAGATTTATCAGGTGGCATGAAAAGGAAATTGTCCCTAGGCATTGCACTTATTGGAAATTCAAAAGTAAGTATAGAAACTAATTTTTACTTTCTCAACTATATGTATTAAATATTTGAATTCCACCCAAAAAATAGTATTTTTAGAAGTTCTTTGTGTGCATGAGAGAGAGAACAGTATAACTCAAAAATGAAAAATCTGTTTTCAAAAAAATCACCCCAAATTAACCTTTACATGAAAACAATTTCAATGTTTTTATTTTCTCAAAAATAGCTCAAATGATTTCAATAAAAGACCATATGAAACATGTATCTTGAATTTTTTGTCCTCTTCATTCTGAATGGTTTATATAATTGGTAAATCATAAGGGATAGACAAGGTTTTTCTGTACAAAAAAAAATGTAGACCTCATTAAAGCACAGTTTGCCAAATCTTTTTTGTGGAGTTAACCTTTACCAAGATATCCGCCATGTTTGGTTTGTCTTATACTTATACTTTTCTCAAATGGGGTTCTCTATTGTTCCCTCCTTTCGCATAGTGACCTATTCTTGGTAGATTTGATTACCTACTGTAATTTCTCCAAATGCTTATCTCAACATTAAGTAGATAGAAAATAAACATATGTAAGAATAGTTTGAATAAGAGTGAGTAGACAAAATGTATGAGTCCATTATATTAGATTTTTGTTCCATATATTTTTGTAAACAAGCAAAGCATTAAAATGTTAAATTTTATTCTATGGCAGGTTCTAATGTTAGATGAACCAACATCTGGAATGGATCCAGAAGCAAGAAGAGCAGTTTGGGATTTGTTGTTGGTAAGTAGAAATTATTTTTAAGTGAATACCATACTTTGGATAGCACCTATTAGCATCAATGACTCTCTTCATTCCCCCTCCCCCCTTGCTCCATCTGTTTTCTCTCTCTTTCTGGGTTGATTAAACCACTGGGTTTAAACTTTTTTTTTCAGTTATTGAGACGACAATGACAGTATTGTAACAGTTGACTTTGTGGCATATATCCATTGTCAGAACAGTGTCCATCCAGCCAGTGCCAGTTGAATTACTATGAATGTTTTCTTGAAGAAGAGCGATCACTTGCCTGTCTTTCCACAGTGTTGTCAACCAAAGAAATTATTTCTTTGAGACCCTCAGCCATTATGGTAAATAGGTTATTTAATTTACTGCAAACTAGATGATTTATTAAACAAAACAGCGCACGCAAACTCTGGAATCTATAGACGGAATGAAACCTTAGCATTGAAGCCATGTTCAATATCTTCAATACTGTCACTCTGCTCTACTTTCAAAAGTGTGCAAAACCTACCGAATGTATACAAGGAAGCCAAGTGCCGAGAAAAAAAAAGTGCACGCATACTACTTGTATGTGCAGAAAAGATGTGCCAAGTGTAAGAGATATGATATGAATGAGAAGTCAAGTAGAAAGAATGAAGAATTGTATAAAAAAATGCAAAGAAGCAAACAGTTACGATGAAGTTATTATGTTAATTATGGTGTTACTTTGTCACCAATTGTTTCTTATTGGGTTTTCTCATAGTAAAACTTTGGTTTTCATTCTTCCGGAATTTCTCATTTATGTTAAGTTTATTCAGGCTAAATTTTAAAATAATGCTACCTGAAATAATGCTTTAAAGTATTTTTTTAGGAGTTTTGCTTTATTACGCTGTTTATATGATAATTTTAAATCATTTTTAGCGGCTCGTTAGATCTCTTAAATATTTTCAAGAAACCATGTTTTTAATAAACATTCTGTTCAGACCCAACAATTCGCCAGTTTTCTTTTGTCATTCAGTTTCAACACAAATAAATAAACAAATACAAGTTTATCATTATTCAGAAGTTGTAACAGCATTGTGACTACACCCTGCAGCTGTAATCACCGAATATGTGTGTACAGCTTGCATTGTAATTCATAGCTGATTGTTAGCATCTATTACACCTGTGCTTTAGTAGACACATGTTCTGTCAGAACGTTCTTTGACATCAAATCTCACACTGTTACATGCAAGTGAGTTTGTGACACCTGCTATGATTTGCACGTGCGTCTGTTCTGAAAATTTCCTGTCTTATGATCAGCCGGTATAAAAAGGGGAATGAAGCATGCCCAGAGTTCAGTTTTCAACTGAGAGTGTATAGCAAGCGACAGTTGACATGAGTTCCGACGGGAAATTCGTAGTCATCTTTGGTAGTTGTCATCTCATACTGTTATGAGAAAAGTTTGTATGTTGAAAAGTATCAAGTCATTGAAAGATTGTCACGATGATAAGCTCACATATTTGTGGCTTAGGACAGCTCATAATGTTAGATTTTTCAGGTTCTCATATAACTTTCCAAACTCAGTTTGTACATGGACAATAAGAAAGAAAAGTTATTGGATTCTAACATGTCTCAGGAAGGAGAGGAAAAAAGATTTTAGTTAATGTAAGATGAGAATATTTATTTGTTTTGCTGAAGTAACAATGTATTTCAGTTTTGTCAACATTAATATGTTGTACATGATTTCCAGAGCATTTAAAGCCTTCCCCCAAGGAAACATGCCTTTGAAAATAACAAAAATATAAGTTACAACCTTCTTGCCTGCAGCTATGGGGAAGATCGAAAAGTAACACATGCCACTACACACCCAAAACAAAGCAGGCAAGTATGGAATGGATACAAACTGGTTCCCCAGTAAAGAAAAAATTCAAAGTGACTCAATCTGTTGGAAAGTGCTTGTGATAATGTTCTGGTATATGCATGGCATTTTATTAGTGGACTTTGCTGAACACAGGAGCACTGTGAATGTTATAGCCTACATTAAAACTTTGGTGAAGTGCGTTGTGCCCTTCATGACAAATGCGATAACATTAATGCTGACAATGTCGAACTCCTTCATGACAATGCTTGCTCCCATGTTACTGCTGCTGTTCGTCAGAAAATACCAAATTTGGTTGGGAGGTGCTCCAGCATCCACCATACAGTCTGGACCTTGCACCATCGGACTTTCACCTGTTTGGTCCCATGAAGAAATTCCTGGTCAGTCAACGCTCTGCAACATAGGTAGAAGTGGAATCAGCAGTCTACAAATGACTGTACTCCAGGGAAACAGGCTTCTATGAACACGGCATATTGAAACTGGTATCACAATAGACAAATATTTTGAGAAAGTTGGCGACTGTCGAAAAGAGGTATTATTGTTTTTTTTTAACTATTAAACTTTTTGTAAAAAAATATTTGTGCTTTACTTTATGATCCGCCCTCTAACAAGGCAGAGGTGTTCTTTTAAAGCAAGGCAGTGGTGGCAACACAAGGGTACCAGGTATATTACACTGTACATTTTTACTTGCAAAAAATATAAAAAATTCTATCATATGAAGGATTTAAGCACAAGTTATTTTTATTAAGCCATTCTTATTCATGGCATAACTGGAATGTGAACTGAAGGCATCATTAAAACATGTTTTGGTGAACTCAGCCAAAGTGGGGTTTCTTTGGGATTTTTGTTTTATATAGTTGTTGCTCATTTTTGTCAACATCTTCTCTTATATTCTTCTAATGTAATCCTATTAAAGAATTACACAGTAAAGTAGCTTTTGACACTGCGCAATACAATTCAGAAAGCTGAATAAATGAGTGGGGGGGAGAGAGAGAGAGAGATTGATTCACAAGTATACTCGCTTACAAGATAACATCTGGATAAATGTGATAATTTTACTCCCTTATCCTTAAAGCCAGTATAAAAACTGTTATTTTACATGTGCAAGCATGTTCGTACAGCCAGTGAATAATGTACTTAAAAAATTACTTCCTCTCTTTAACATTACGTACCTGAGGAGTTATAATATTACATGACTATTACCTTTATATTTTATCCATGTGAGGCAGGTGATTGGTTATGCAGAACCTCAGAAGTGTAAGAAAAGTAGCAACTTCCCTAGATATTTTATTTGATGACAGTACCATGAACTTGTTTCTTTGATTCAGTAATATTTCTGTGTAATTGTTTATAAACAGAGTATGCGGGGCCAGCGCACCATCCTAATAACCACTCATTTCATGGAAGAAGCAGATGTGCTGGGTGACAGAATTGCTATAATGGATCATGGTCAGGTTCGCTGCTATGGTACCTCTCTGTTCCTCAAGAAACACTATGGTAAACTTAACTTATTAAGCATGCTATTTACTAATCATTGTGCATACTGAGTGCTTTGTAAAACTACCATTTACTGAATTGAAAAAATGGAAAATGATGTTGTTAGGGAGCTGATGACGAGTGCAAATGTATGTTTTTGTTTTCTATTTCTTCAATGTGCTAGGTGTGGTGTTAAAAATGACTAATGGTAATGGTAAATGTTAGTTGCTTTGCTAAATATTCCTTTAAAGTAAACTATTTAGCCAGGAAAATTGTGCATGTGTAACAGATCTATGACATATTAATCATATGCCAGCTGGATACAAGATCCGCCTGCTACCAGAAGTGCGGCAGCAGTGCCCTGAAATGGCATCCCTTATTCGTTCTACCGCTGCCTGGTTTGGTCAGTGATAAAGTTCCTTATTGCACGAAATATAATGCCCATCAAAATTCATTGTCAGCTCTGACAGGACTACAGGCAGAACATCATGAACAAACAGATGGTACATGCTGGTTTAGGCTTTTTTCCAAGGGTTGTTAAAGTGTCCACAATGAAGAGTGCATTGGGCGACTGTCACTCATCAATGATTACCTGGTTGAGCTGGTGTAGTAGTGCATCTTGGAAAACTAGAGCTTCATGATTACAGAGCTCAGCAGCCATTTTCTGCAGATAATGCAATCTTTTTTGCAAGAAATTGTCACTAAGCACCTGCTATTTAGGTAGGTGCCGAAAAACCGGACACCCGAGCCCAAATTACAGTTAATGTTGGCTAGAAGATCTTGCGACTCGACTGAGATGAGGTGTTGCTTAAGAGCTCCCTTAAACATGAGAGACTATATAGTTGGGCCTGCAAGAAGCAAGGTGAAGGCACACTTGGAGGGTAAAAAAGTTAGTGAACCTTGTACTGGACCAGAAAACACTATTGAATGGATAAGTGCTCCGTGGTCATTATTGTCTTGTTGGGAGGAAGTGCCCGTACTGCTACTGAACCCATTAGATATTGATCAGTACAGCCAGATCAGGACAGAGTTAGGGAAGTGTGAGTCAGCAGTGAGGATATCAATGTGTAATGGATCCAACCAGCCAGCTTCATCGCAGGATCTGTGGCCTCAGCTGAAAGATTTGCTGAAGAGGGTGGCCAACTATCTGAGCAATTGTAACTGGAGGGGGTGTGGCATATACTTAGCCAGTAACAGTCAATATTCAGCAAAGAGAGTGGCAGTTCATTAGAGGTTTCTCCAACACTGAAAACCCCTCACTTGTCTGATGGAAAAGCACCACCTTACATGTGGTCCGAAGAGGTAGAGAAAGTGTTCCAGCACACTGAAGCCAGCAGTACCAGCATTGGAGGCATTCTATCCAGATCCAGGATGTGGACTCTGAAGCCAGCGACACCAGCATTGCGGGAATTCTATCTAAATCCAGGGTGTGGACACTGAAGTCAGCAATACCAGCATTGGAGGCATTCTGTCCAGACCCAGGATGTGGACACTGAAGCCAGCAATACCAGCATTGGAGGCATTCTGTCCAGACCCAGGATGTGGACACTGAAGCCAGCAACACCAGCATTGGAGGCATTCTATCCAGATCCAAGATGGCCAGGGAATTAAAATTTCCTACTTTATTAGGTATCTACTTTATTGCTTTACAATAGTTTGAATATATTGAAGCATCATGTAAAATTACTCCAAATCCTGGGAGAATTAAAAAAATTGTATCATGGCCTACTGCAGCAAGACGCTCTCCAGGGCAGAAAAAAATACTGCCTTAACTGACCAGAGCTCCTGGTAGTAGTGAAGGCACTGGGGCACATTCCAAAATACCTGTATGGTCAGCTGTTCCACCTGAATGGGGCTGCTTCTGAGAGAAGTGGAGGCAAGAATTGGCCCATGCTGGGAAGACATTGCACCCAGGAGTAGTGTGTACAAGTTCTACTGGGCCCAATAGGACTCATTGAAGCCCAAGGAAGGTGTTCTGTTCCGGGTATGGGAGTTAATTTATGGGAAGACCCAGAGAGAGCAACTGACCCTCTCATGGAGTAAGGTGATGGAAGTTAGGAAGAAGTACATGCAGGACTTCAGGAGGACATTTGGGAACCAACTGAGCCATGGACTATGAGCAGATGCAGAGAGGCAAGTGGCATGTCATGGCCCAGATGTAGCATGGGAGCACCTTTCAAATGCATAGGCATTCCTGATGTCAGATAGGGGTAACCAGTATCTGTTGTTCATCATGGATTACTTCAAATGGCCAAAGGTGTAACCCATCCCTAACCAGGAGGTCAAAACCATTGCGAACTGCCTCATATAAGAACTGTTTTGTCGCTATAGGGTACTGCTGGAGCTGCATAGTGAGTCCAACCTGATTAGAGAGACATTGGAGCGACTTGGATTGCACATGACGCTCAAAACACCTCTCCACTCACAGTCAGATGGTATGGTTGAGCAGTACATCAAGACTCGAGAAGAACATTTGAGGAAGGTTGAGGCCAATCACCAGAGAGATTAGGATGTGAGGGTGCCACTTTTCTTTCTGGATTACCGCTCTTCAACTCACAACACCACAGGTTGACACCAGCCAGTTTGGTACTTGGCAGAGAACTGCATCTATCATACTTCCTGATGTTTGGAAGTCCCCCTGGGGTAGAACAGCCAGCAGTTGACTACTTGGGAACCACAAGCCACTGGTATGAGGACCTGCACCTTTAGAAGATGGAATGGATGCAGTCTCTTCTTCTGCAACATTCAGTATATGCTGACAGGTTGTATACATATAGTGTTTACAGTAGCACACATACCTGATAAAAAAAAAAAAAACTGGTTTGAATCTTACGTGACTGAGTGTGTGACTGTTTTCCTGTATCAATGTTGGGTTTCTGCACTGCCAGAATCTAGTTTTCCATAGATGCTGGTTGATAGACTAATTCAAGTTACGCAAAGGAGCAATAATGATACTCATTATTACTAAAATGACTTTCAAAGAATACATGTATGGCTGTTAGGTGTACATTTGTATACCTGCTATCTGCCTATTATATACTAACATAAGTGCAAGAAAAGTATGTTTCAACATTCTAAGTGAATACTTCCCTACAGCTTAAACACAAAATATTAACAAGAAATTAAAATTTGGTTTAATATACCATTCATCTGTTTGGAAAGAAAAAACTTTTAACCGTTTGTATGGTATTTGAATCTGCAGGTGGAGAAATCATATTTGCTTTGAAATTTTATAACCCCATGAAGAAGTTCAAAGATAAGAATGTGAATCACAGTTTAGATTAAAAATTGCAATTCAGTTTAAATGCAAATGTTTACCTTGTTTTTTTTTTTTTTACAGGAACAGGATACCAACTAACTCTGCTCAAGCAGGATGGTTGTGATATAAATGAAGTAACAAGAACGTTGCAAGCAGCAATTTCAGATGTGGTGCTGAAGGGTGAAAATGGTTCTGTTTTAAGTTATTCTGTTCCCACTGAAAGTGCAGCAAGATTTCCACAGTTGTTTGATGCACTAGAAAGTAGGAAGAGCGAATTGGGAATCAGCAGTATTGGCATGTCTATCACCACTTTGGATGAGGTTTTTCTGAGGTATATTTCCTTTCTGAGTAATTACAATGTATTCATGTGTATTAAATAAACAAAGATGCTAATTTTAAAACACTATATAAAATAAATATATATTTAGCTCAATTTTTACTTGTGTTGATATTTTAAGTGCTCTCAAAATATTAGTTGTAACTGTGCATTCATTTTTCTGAAAATCTTACAAACATACATCCCTATTGTTTCTATATCCATTGCCATAAGAGTTTTGTGTGTAGCATTAAGCTCATGTTCATAAGTATAAAAGTATAAGTACATATTAAAATACAGTGTAGCATATTACATTTTAATAAAAATACCTTTAAAATATTGTGTTATTGTAGTTTCGCTGAGTAATTGTTTAAAAGGTGACAAAAAATTGGATATTCAGGATTTGTGTGGTATTTTTATTAGTGACTAATTATAAAGTGAAGTTCTTGGCAAATTTATCACAATAAATAAGGAATTGTTCACCTAGATACACAGTATACCTGTGCTAGTTTGGTGTATTCCTTAAAGCTAGTATGTTCTGTAAACCTTTTCCTACAATTTATTGAAGCCCATTAAGGACTACAATAAAATGTCGTATTTTTGCATTTTAATTTACATTATCTCTATTAAATAAGCACATTTTAATGAGTCATATTTTCAGTGTTGGAAAAGAAGCTGAAGATGAGCAAGATGGTACCAGTGAAGAAAAAACAAGTATTGAATATACGAAGTTGAATCATGACAGCTTAGAAGGTGGGTGCTGTTAATCTCATCAGTAGAGAACCTTATCCTAGCCTTAATCATCCCACTAACCCAACCAGATTAAATGTACTGCAAAGCTGTTTCTCCTTCAGACTTACTGTCTCTTTAGTGTCTCTAGCAATTGTTCATAAAACTAGAAACTGACATTGCAAATAATGGAGTATTGTTGGTCCTGTGACTAAATGAGATTATGTGCCAATTAGATTTATGGACCCTTGGACAGCGTTTTCTTGTTGATGAATAAAGAATATGATTGTGAAATACATTTCTGATGCTACCATGGCACATGTTTAATGGCATTTTGCCAGACTCTACATAAGCATTCAAATATAACATAGTTTTCCCATTAGAAACACGTATAAGGCATCATTTATCATTCCATTTGGAACAAGTTTTAAATTCAATGTTTAAAAATAGTATTCTAAAACCTGTTTATTTAAGGTGATTTTTTTAATGACCTTCATTGTTTTAAGATTTTTGTGGCTAATGTATGCCTTTTATCAGTTTACATATAATCCAACAAAGTCTTGGTTTACTCTTTTAGAACAAACATTTATCATTAGTGACAGTCATTAATAAGGAATGTTTGTAGGATATAGCATTAAGACAGCAGCTGGTGACAGAAAGATCCAGATTCAAGATCAAGAGAATGTTGTACCCCATAAACAAACTTATGTGTTTATATGTTTTATTAATTTGTTGAGTTGGTTTTTTAACACTACGTCACTTACATTGTTATTATGAGGGACTAGTTTCGAAAGCCTATGCTTTCATTTTCAACCTCACGGGTCCAACTCAACAAATTAATAAAACATAATTTGACCATCAGTGTCACTAAATTCCTCCAAACATCAATCAACCAATTATGTGTTTATTTTACAGGACAAATTTTAATGCGAGACTGAGGCCATGAGTTGAAATTTTTTTCTATAGTATTACGGATATAATGCTGAAATTCAATGTGCTTAAGCCTGATTTCAGAGCAAACACACATATAAATTTTGGCAGCATTCTATATATAATTTTTCTCATCGATAATTTAAAAATTGTTAACTTTAAATAAAAATCAGATGTGATGGACTAACTCCACCTCATTGTATCGATCACAATGCAACATGAAATAAACTGGCCCATATACATCTATGTGTAAAGTTATGAGATTAAGCAGCAATGCTGTTTGCATCACCAGAGCCATAGGCACCTGCCACTTGCCTGCCAACACTCCATTCCCACACAGACTTCCTTATGCATCAAAACAAATAGGATGAATGGACAAGGCCAATTATTTTGCAAATTACAAATTTGAATGTCTAAACTGATCATTCTGCCACCAAGAATCCAAAGAAATTAAACTGTAGCATCATCTTGTTGAAATATGCTGCTCATTTATCGGTTAAGGGGAAAATTGTTCCAAAATTAATGCTTGTTACCATGCAGCATTAAGTGTTTCTTGAAAGAAAATAAGGCCAATTAGCTGCACTGAGAGAACACCAAACACTGGCCTTAAGTGTGACTTGTGATATATAAGGTGTGAATTTTTAGTTGCCCAGTCTCAGGAAGGAAATGTCATAATGGTGAATATCGGAGTTGAGAGAGAGAGAGGCATGTGACCTTTGTACCATTAAGTGTTGCTGCTGATCTGATCACACACACTCGAGATGCTGAACCTGTTCTCAAAGTAACTAATGTGTCCCTCCCACAGCAACTGCAAAGGGTGCTGCCTCTAACCCTATATGAACTCTGAGGCTACTTGTGCATTAGGTGCTGCCTCACAGCAATTATCATTACAGCTACCAAAACACCATTTTGCTGCTGCTACCGGGAGCTCCACTGCAACTTGCAGCCACCTGAATGTGGTAGTTTGTGGTGTTCCCTGGGATCTGCCAGTATGGTCTGTGTGTCAACACTACCTGCATCACTTCTACTTGGAGACCTATACTACTCGTCCTACTGAAGCTCGCCAACCAAGGTTAATTGGATGCTTGACATCCAGCCTTCCCTTGTTAGGGAAGTCAAAGCCAGCCACCAGGAGTGCCATGCTCCTTGCTGCACCACCATGATGTCACTATTGTGACGCTGCCTTAAGATGGCCAAGTGCAACCAGTATGATTTTCATCAAAACGCACTTTTTTCTCCCGCTTATGGAGGAACGTCCTACTTCACTGGCCAAGCAGTCTGCCTCCTTGCACCCTGACAGGGAAGGAACCGATACTGATAGGGACTCCTCCCTAAATGTTGCCACTGCCAACACTTTCAACACCACAGGCAAACATCGAGGAAAGCCAGAGCCCAGCGATGCCATTCCAGGACCATCATTCAGAAGCTGAACTTGACACTCTAACGAACACAACTTTAAAAGTACTACTGCACATGTATAGAATACTCCAAAAATTGCAGTGGCATCAGGTTAAACATCCAAGTTTTCTTTGCAAAATGCAGGAACTACAGGGCACTATCTGGATTATCTTCCAGGAGGAAGTGGTAGACAGATGCCTCTGGAAAGAAGTTACAGTTACTGCAACTAAGTTGCAGCTCAATATAATGGGCCCACCCCCCCCCCCCCAAACTATGTCCATCAGCTTCAAATGATACAAATCTTACAAGCAGAGCATTTGCAAGTGCAGGTAACCCTGGAGCTTTCTCAACTATATCAATGTAACAAAAGTAGACTTTCTTCAGTTAGCTTATACCATAATATCCAATGTCACTATCTGCTGCTTGGAGATTTCTGGTAGTCTAGCAGTGCAAAAGCTGTCATGTACTGTTGCATAGTATTGTGTAGGTCCTCATTTTCATGAATTACTTCTATAAAATTTAAGAAAAAGTATTTTTCCCACTTACTATTTTATAACTTTGATCTCAATATTGTTTAAATCCTTCTTACTTGTATATATCATAATTTCTTTGATTTTAAAACTTTAAAATAAAAAACCAGTGGAATTATATACATTAAAAACTAATAGACAATGTACGTAGAAACACTTTCTCACGTGTTTGGAATGCTCCTTCTATAGTGACAGAAGGTAACCAAAAAGTAATAAATTTTTATTTTTGACATTCAGTAGATACTCGGATAAAACTAAAAACAGTTTACAAAACATTGAATATCTATTTTTTTTTTTTTTTTTTTTTTTTTTTTTTTTTTCCCAGATTAAATTGTATTTTGAATGTTATGCACCACTGAAATCTTTTAGCTTTCTTACTGCTAGTGGTGAAATGAAATTTAATGGTTCCAGTACCTGTTATTGACATTTTATTTTCGCATTGTATGGTTCAGATTATTTCATTTTAAATGCTTTCTATTTTATTACAGCATTAGCATTTGAGAAGTTGAAAGGATGGAATTTATGTTGGCAGCAGATGAGATCACTTCTCATTAAAGAAATT
Organism: Hymenopus coronatus; assembly: GCA_030762935.1. NCBI lineage: Eukaryota > Metazoa > Arthropoda > Insecta > Mantodea > Hymenopodidae > Hymenopus > Hymenopus coronatus. The sequence continues at coordinate 46,226,752 of CM060884.1, read as the reverse complement.
CTCTTTACAAAGAGAAAATGGTGGATCTTGCTTCTCCATGTAAGTTAACCATGAATAGCTTTATTTCATGTTTTCCGTTATCTTGATACATGTTTTGAAGTTGCTAGCTCTTTCAGGATATTTTGTGAATTAACATAATGTTAATGCCTCATTCTTTTATAATAATTTAATATTTCATATAATGATGTTTATGGTTGATATATCACCAATATAAAAAATATCTTCAACTTTCATTGTGCTAGACAATGTAAAATTGTGATAATGGTAAAACATTAAAATTTGCTTTAGCACAATCATGACTTCTGCATGTCCCTAGTGATTACCAATTGAAAACCCTAGGGTTTTATGCCCTGATCACATGTAAAGCTTTGAAGTATTGATTCTCGAACAACTGCTACCAATGATTTTGCCATTTATGAACTCCAAAAAAGCTAAATTCACATTATTGTGAAATATCTCAAATGTGCATTATCACGAATGCAGAAGAAAAATACCGGCCATAGGCAGATAACTTCAAGAAGTTCTTAATCAGTAACTGTTTACTGGCATAAGTCGCTTGATGAATAATGTTGATAATGTCAGTAGGCACTTTCAAAATGGTTTAACTAAAATCATATGGCAACATGCCAAGGAATTAAAAGGAAATATGTTTTTATTTTTTCCTTCCAAATGTTTTATTTTGGATTCCTGAGCACAGGTCCACCAACATTCCTGCAGAAAAAGAGGCTGTTTATGATAGGTTCCCCCCCACCAATTTATATTTTAACTGTAGAATAATTGTGAATTTCCAAATTGAATTAGGTATATTTGAAATGTAGTATGTTAGAATTTCCAAATTAAGAGTGATAGAATTGTAAATTGTTGCAAATGCTGCAATACATTAGCTGAAGTAAGAATTTAAATTTAAATGCATTGGAACAATTACACATCAGCAAGCCTTCAATATTAGGTAAGTTTTGCTTTAAGTTAAGAGCTCTTTTGCCCATTTGAAAGATATTAAAGTTGTACTGGTTTGCAGTACTCATATACGTACATTAGCACCCACTTCTGAAAATGTAATGAATCAACTACCTTTTACATGATTCATTCAAAAATAAAATACAAATAGATATATATAAAAGTGTGAGTCAAAAACCTCCAAACTGGCTGTGCATGTTTTTCCACTGGGCATGTGGACCCATGATTCTGCACTGCTGCTGTACAGTCACACTTCTGATGCAGTTTTACTCTGTTCTGAAAGTGCAGTATTGAGTTGACAGTGATATGGTGTAGTTTAGTTATTATGAGTGATTTATTATTTTGTCCTGTACTTAGTCACAAAGTGTATTATGGCTCAGCATATGTTTTCTACTGCACAGCGTGTATTTATTTATGATTCCAATGTGTTAACTCAGAAAGATTTCCAGGTGTGAAAGTTCCAGGCCGTACAACGATCTATGAACTTAACAATACATTTCAGGCCAAAGGAAGTATTCAGGCTAAGAAATGTAAAATATGGCATACAATTCGTACCAAAGAAACATAGACAACATTGGTTATCATCTGGAGAATTCCCCCCAAAAATATATATATTATAGCTTGAGCATCTTTCACAATAATGGCTCTGTGCAAAGAGGTACTAAATTGCTATTGCCATTAAGGATATATACATATGACAGATCTCAAACTGATGTACGTGATTGGAAATAGCCAGATCCAGCAACAGAGTTGCTTCCAATTCCGACCACCAGAATACTCCTTGTGATTGGTTCAGGAAGTATAGTGGATAAAGCTTTCTTTTTTTTTTTTTTCTTTTCTCCCAAGTGTAACAAATAATTTCTAAGTTAGTTAATGTAAATTTCAGTGGCTGGGGTATGGTATATTCTCCCAATAAACCCTAATCCAGTGACCATCAAATTCAGTTTTCTCTCTCATCTGCATGTAGAAAATGCTGACTATAGTAAATGTGTAGTGTGTTTCGGGCAGATTTATCAACTTTGTTATCATAGTGGAATAAAAGATGATTAATACCACTGCAGTAAACGAGCAAGTTGAAATCTCGGTATGTGCAATCCCCTTGACTTATTTATTGGACTGACTGTGTTTGTATTTGCAGGAAATATTTACATTGCACATTCTTGTTGATAGCATTCTTGTCGTCTGCAGTGGTACTTATTTGGGCAAAAAGGGCACTAAGCTATTAGCTTTAACTTGTTTTATTAAACAAGTTAAAGCTCTACAGAAATGTTCTAAAGCTATGAAATATACCCTTTTCAAACTTTTAAATTTGATAATTACTTGTATATAGATTAAATATACTGCAGATATGTCCTTTGTTTAGATAACCACACAGGTGATGATTGTTAAGATCTATCTTTGATTTTTCAGGCTGCAGTTCTATTGATTCTTACAATAGTAGCAGTAAGAGACATCAAGGAAGAGCAGCACAGTGCAGACCCCTTGGAGTTAAAACTGGAGAAATATGGAAAAAGTGTTGTGATGTATAGTAATAGCAGCAAGCCATATGCACAACAGTATGTGCAGATTGTGGAAAAGGCTGGGTCAGAAACAAGAGAGTCAGATAATCTTACTGCCAGTCTTCTTTCTGTTGGAGAGAGTGATCTGATCTCGTATCACAAGAAATATATTGTAGCTGCAAATTACAACAAAAGTGTCACTGCTCTCTACTCGACTATTGCTTATCACAGTCTGCCTATCTCCCTCAACCTCATAATGAACTCTTTTCTTAGTCCTAATCATACAATTTCAGTGACAAATCATCCACTGAGTCCATCTGAGGTAAGTCACATGTAACATTTTATTAGTGCTTTAGTATGTCTAATATCATATTTATCCAAATACAAGACAATGTGTTTTTAAAATAATATTAATGTAGAGAACTAGAGATCATCTAGCGTTTGCGATATGTTTTCTGAATATTGTGCCAGAAAAAGTAAGTTTCAAGCTTCGCGAGTATAGCAGTGGCAAAACTGAGAAAAATAGTATACATTTACCATTAAGGTTGTAACGTATGTGGCAGTTTTATGCATTTCATTTTGAGCCTAAAAATTACTTGTTAACAGGCCTATAAGCATTCTCATTGGAAAACATTTCTTTCTGAAATAAAATTTTAGAGGTTAGTTGCAAATTTCCCCTCCATGTGCCACACACATATATTGCTACATTTATGTTTTCCCTCTTCTCTCTGCCACCCATAACTTGAATTTATGCGCACATTCAAATTAAATTAAATATGTTGTCTTAATAGAAAACTGCATTCATAATCATTGTTACAGCTAAGCTGGTGTCATCACCACTTGTTTACATTTCCATTCTCACTTCTCCATTTCTCTTTTGCTCGCAATGTGAATTTCTATGCAAATTCAAATTAGGTAAATACTTTTACGATGTATTTTATTTATATTTTTTAAATTTTTTTTAATTTATTTAACTATATGAAACAAATAATGCTATTCAGAATTGCAATAATATTCATTATAACTCATCATAACTAAAAGTAAAAGTGAACATTAAACTTGTGAGGTCAGCCACATGAGGCACCTCTGACATTAAACAGAGATGATTTTACACATTCACTGAGAGATTCACAGTTGATTGCTGGCAGTGTGTGCAGAGTCTGCACTGTCTTGAAAAACTGTTTAAAACTGGATGGAAAAGTGGCTGCGCATCAACAGAGAAAGGAACCAGTTCTGGAAGGCTTGTGACTGTGACAACACCAGTCAACATTTCAAGAGTGGAACAATCATGTGCATCTTGTTCAGGGAACTGGAGGCAGCCACAGGACTTCCCAGAAACACCCTGCACCGCTTAGTGCACAAACACCTGAAGTTGGGGAAGGTCTATCTGCAAGGTGGATGTACAGATCTCTGAATGCAGCACAAAAGCAACAGTGCATGGAAATGTGCAGGGATATTCCGCAATTCCACAACCAGGATCCAGAAGGCTGCTGTCGCCCTCGGTGATGTAGTGGTTACCATGCTGACTTCGTATATCCAAGATCGTGGGTTAAAACCTGGCGGAGGACGATGGATTTTTTCGGGCGTAAAAATCCTTAGCATGGCTTCCTTCGGAAGGGAAGTAAAGTCGTTGGTCCCATGTCGTAGATTTACGGCACGTAAAAGAACCTCAAGCCTGATAGAGAGGCCTCTGAGCAAAATTAAGCGGTCTTTCACGCCCAATATAGAATGGGATGCTGAGAACTACAGCAGTTAAAGAGCGTCCATAAATAAAACGCCATTTCAATTTCAGAAGGCTGCTTCATGTTCAAACTCGTGACTGGTGACAAGACCTGGCCAGAAACCAAATCTCAATCAATGCAGTGTAAGCATAAAGGAAGCTTTGCACAGTGCCATCAGTAGGTAAATGCATGGCCACAGTGTTTGGGATACAAATGGAATCATCCTCATTGATTGGATGGAACTGAACATTATAATTAACAACACTGCATATGGGGCAACTCTTTGAAATTTGCCCTGTGCAATTCTAAAGAAACGGCTAGGATAACGCTCGTCCCCACACAAGTTGGGAAACCACGGCTGCCATCACTGAGATGCAATTGAAGGTGCTGCCACACCTGACTTGGCTCCTGCTGATAACCACTTATTTGGGGCTATGAAGAGACCTTTGCATGGACATCAATTTGCCAACTTAGAGGAATTGCAAGCAGCTGTCCTGTGGTAGGTGAAACTGACTCCTAAAAAGTTTTTGGACTGCAGAGGCTACCACACTGGTGGCACAAGTGTGTATAGGTTAATGGAGACTATATTGAGAAAGTAGAAATACCTGCCGAGGCAAGGAGGTTCTTATTGTTTAATTGCAGCAAATTTCAAAATGGCACCTGTAGGTGATGTATGGCACAATCACCATGTCATCATTAAATTTCTCACTATGGAGAAAGAAACTATTAGGAACATTCACAAATGTATAAATTTGTGGAGCATCTGCACACAGGATAGCTGCTTGCAATTCCTCTAAGTTGGCAAATTGATGTCCACACAAAGGTCTCTTCATAGCCCCAAATAAGTGGTAATCAGCAGGAGCCAAGTCAGGTGTGGCAGCACCTTCAATTGCATCTCCGTGATGGCAGCCAAGGTTTCCCAACTCATGTGGGGAGGAGCGTTATCATGTTGAAGGAGCACACCTTTTGCCCATTTTCCTGGCTGTTTCTTTAGAATTGCACAGGGCAAATTCCGAAGTCGCCACATATGCAGTGTTGTTAATGGTGATGTTCAGTTCCATCCAATCAATGAGGATTTGTGTCCCAAAACACTGTAGTCATGCATTTGCCTACTGATGGCACTGTGCAAAGCTTCTTTGGCGGGGGGCTGCCTTTATGTTTCCACTGCATTGATTGAGATATGGTTTCTGGCTCATGGTAGTGGAGCCAGATCTTGGTCGTGAAGCAGTCTTCTGGATCCTGGTTGTGGTATTGGAGAATATCCCTGCACATGTCCATGCACTGTTGCTTTTGTGCTGCATTCAGAGATCTGTACATCCCCCTTGCAGATAGACCTTCCCCAACTTCAGCGGTGCAGAGTGTTTCTGGGAAGTCCTGTGCCTGTCTCCATTTCCGTGAAAAAGATGCACAAGATTGCTCTGCTCTTGAAATGTTGACTGGTGTTGTCACACTCGCAAGCCTTCCAGAACTGGTTCCTTTCTCTGTTGATGTGCAGTCACCCATCCACCCAGTTTTAAACAGTTTTTCAAGACAGTGCAGACTCTCCTCACACTGCCAGCAATCAACTGTGAATCTCTGCAGTGGCTACACACTCTTTGCACAGAAGCTATGCTGCCTGTAATGATCACATTCTGTGGTGTTCTGTCATGCAATGACAGCAGTTGAAGAAATGTGCTGCAGTGCATCGTATTGGCACTTCTCTGGAACATCCTACCACTTGTGGGCAGACCAAAGTACTAATAACTTGCAACTGTCATGTTGATCCAAATAGTAGACAAAGAGTGATAGAAAAAAATAAAGTGTAATTCATTATGGAACGCCCCTTGTGCATAGCTAAAGTTTCACATAGGTACTATTGTTGTTGGCCAAGAATAAGAATGTGATGCATTACTTGCTGAGCAGCCCTGGTACTTTACATTCTTGCTGTAATAATGTTTTATTACTTTTTTCAGGAAACAGTAGGATACATGAGAAGTGGCAGCCAAATGGAAGTAATGTTCAATTTCTTAATCTTGATACCACTTGGCTTATTATTTGTCACTGGCAGATTTCTGATGATGCCATACGATGAACGAGTTAAAAAAGCAAAAAGGTTGCAATATATGTCTGGAGTATCACCTCCCATGTATTGGCTCTCATGTCTCTTATGGGATTTTCTACTTTACATGTTAGTGGTTATCATTTTGTTGATCACTATAGCACTATTTGACAAGATGGGCTTTTTCTCAGGAGCAAAAGAAATAGGTTAGTATTTTTTATGCACTTTTGTAATTTGGGTGTGATGATTTAAATTCTCAAGGTATGCAAACACCATAAGTAGATAGTATCAAAACTGCTAGATCGTGGTGAAACGTTCATGTTATTGTTAGAATTGAATGTCACAATGGTGACTCCTGATTTGTTGGTAAAGTGATTACTCTGTATTCTGTTCACTGAGAGGAAATTCTATCCTTGTCCCTTTCCAAATGATGTAGTTCTTTTTCATGTTTAATGTGATTAGCCAAGTATTTATGCCATATTTGCTGAATCTCTAAATATTTGTCACTGTAAACACCACCATAGAAAAGTCTATTTAATACTCGCATTCAAAGGTCAGTTTCATTAATATTACTATTGAATCAAATTGTCACATGGCATCACTTGTAGATGAAGCCAGCTTTTATAACAGAAATGTGAAAGGAAGAGGACTCAGTTTTGTTCAAGTATTAACAAGCTGTACTTTTAACTCATATAAACATTACTGTTTTCTGGTTCCCCTAAGGTTTGGAAAAAATTTCAAGTAAGATAGTGCTGTAACCTTGTGAGATTTGCTAACTTTGGTTTTTCAGGTGTTTGGATGCTTCTGCTTGCACTTTATGGACTGAGTGCCATTCCTTGTGTGTATGTCTTCAGTTTCATGGGTGAAACACGGGCTGGTTCTTTCAGCTGGTATGTGATACTCAACTTCTTAATTGGTAAGTAACGGAAATAAAACTGAAATGGTTATTGACAGATTAATTATTCATGTATAGATGGATAATAAATTACAGAAACATGGTCTCAGGGATAAATTCCTTGAAATTTTAAAATCTTTCTCCAGAATCAAAAACAATGCACAGAAATCCATTACCAACAAGAATGTAGAGTCATGTCTGCTAAATCCAGTTATGGATTAATAAAAATTGGAGTACCGCAAGGATCTGTGCTTGGACCTCTTCTCTTTATTCTTTATGTAAATGATCTGTTAAATTCTACAAATTACAAAATAATTTCATAAGCAGATGATGCTTCAATCACGTTTGCACCCAAAGATAAAAATAGTTTAGAAAGCTTAATAAACATTAAAATACAAGATATTCGTAAATACTTAAAACTCAATAACCTGAATGTAAATCCCCAAAAAACTAAAGCAATCATGATTCAACATCAAAACATTAGGTCAAAAAAGGAACAGTGAATAAGAAAATAGGGCAAGAATATATTGAGAATTTGGAAAATGTGAAAATTTGGGAGTAATTTATTGATCAAAGTATGACATTTAGAGTTAGTGTTGAATACATATTTTAGAACAATTTTAATGAAAGGGTGTTTTGGAACAGTGATACCTATGAATAGAACATTTTTGAGTTGTATTTGTAACACATAAAGAACACATGAGAGTAGTAAAATACAAACAAACCAACAAATCAGCTGTTACACACCACTTCTGGTCTACTAACCATGAAATAGTACCCAACATACACCTTGTAAAACCTGTCAGATATGCGGCAAAGCTCGATGTCTGGGAAAAAATCCATATCATTAAAAACCAACACCATGTATTCAACTATGAATTGCCGCCACAAAATATATTGTGGAAGTATGTCACCCAGCCACCAGGGACCGTAACAATTCAACATAGAACACCCTGTGGAAATTCAGTTGGAAACCATTGACAATGATACCTACATGGTATCGAAACCGTTCTGGAAAAACTATACGGAAGTGATACTTAAGTGTTACAAACCCAACTCAAAAATATTCTACATGTTTTAGAAGTTAGTTCTTATTTATATTTATTGAGGAACTTATCAAAATACTTACACATATATTAATTGCAAATAGATATTTTGGAACAATTCACCTACACCTTCAGTATAGAATTCAGGTATGGGGTAGTTCAGTAATTACAAATGTAAGTAATTACTGGTTCTGCAGAAGAAATGTGCAAGATGCATATATAATGTAAATAGTAGAATATCATACGGAAATATTTTTGTGAAAGCGGGAATATTAACTACTGTCTCACTGTATGAATATAAAGTTATCATATTTGTAATAAGTAAAAATGCTATTCAGATGAAACATTGTCATGAGTATTGCACAAGAACAAAAAATAACTATTATAGGGAATATGTAAATAAAAAAACTACAGATGGGATCCACTCATAATGTTAAATAAATCTATACAAGCTACCAAAGGAACTAAAACTTTTAAATGGCAACAATTTTCAGAATAATTTAAAAACCTTCTTAATTAAAAATTCTTATATAACATAGATGAGTTGTAAATAAAAATTGTAAATATTTTCTTTCGTGACAAGGCTTGGAACTTGTAAAAAGTCTATAAGCAAATAAAGATTATTATTATTGATTTTGTAGGTCACATATATTAATGTAGGTACCATGATATAGGTTGTCAGAAAATTATTCACAAACTTAGTTGAAATTTAAACACTTTAAAATTCTCCACTTACATGCAAGATCTTTTTTAAAACTAGTTTCAGGAAGCATCCTCCCTACCTTAAGTTGTCGACTGCTGCTCCCATGTTGTGACTCTTCCACTCAGAGTTGCGCTGCCATTTCTCATCTTTGTTAACTGGATGATGTCATCTATGCTAGGAATCTTAAAATTCATGAATAAAGATAATTTCCCATGTGTTTAGTTCCCAAGGTTGTTTTAAGTGTTTGATCAATTTTATTTCAGTCCCATATTGTGATTCTCTGACCAAAAATGATGAGCAATAATGGTAGATTTGTCAATGTAATGTTTCTCATTGTTCCTTTTTTCTAATGTCCAGATTTCTTCTTCTTTGTCCAATTTATATTTTGCTGCAATCTAGGCAATTCATTTGGTAAATACTGGATAATTTTGTTTCTGGTATGCTAACTTTCAAAAGATGGTTTAATAGATTTCTGATGTATTTATTTTGTGGTATCAAGTTAATATTGTAATCTCTAAATAATTCCCTAACTTTCCAGAAATATCTTGGATGATAGGTAAATTTGCAGTAATTGTGTATTTTTTTAGCTTTTCCTAAGTAGTAGTTTCATTTATCATTTTCTGCATTTTATGTTTATGAATTATCTTATTAATGGAGTTCAAACTGAAATTATTCAATTTTGTTACATCATGTATATGTATTCTGATTTGTATTCTGTTTCTATTAGCGAAATATTGATGTCTGTGACTCAAGCTGTAGAAAATGGCATATTGATGTGGTTTTGGATTGAAGTGAGTGCACTTGATGTAGTTGTCTGCATGTGTTGGTTTCCTATAGATCCCAAATTCTAATCATGATTTATTTTTCATGATTTTTAAGTCTAGAAACGGCAGGCAACTATCTGTTTCTGTTTCATTCTCTGAACTTTATTGACCTCTCCTGTGAAATCAACAGTTTATCCACCTGGTACAATAGCAGAGATATCATCCACATATCTATGCCAGCATTGAAAATAATGTAGAAATGCTTTTGTTAATGCACCCTAAGATTACTTCACAAAAAGGTCTGCCAGAATGGGGGACGAAGGTTTCCCCATAGCTAAGCCCACTTCTTGCTGGAAATGTTTTTGATTGAGCATGAAGCTGTTTTGTTCCACACATAGGTTTATTAAGAATTAAGATTAGAATTTGGAGTCTATAGGAAAGCAACACATGTAGACAGCTACATAAAATGTAATCAATTCAACCCAAAACTATGCAAATATGCCATTTTCCATAGGTTGAGTCACAGACTAATCAACGTTCTGCCAACAGAAACTGAATACAAATGAGAATACACGTACATGATGTAGCAAAATTGAATAATCTCAGTTTGAACTCCATTCTGTATGAAATTCTGTGCAGAATGGGGATAAAAATAAATATTACAAAATCCAAAATTAGTGGTGTTCAAAAAAGGAATCTGACTAAAGAAGGAAGAAAAAATTGAAATAGTGAAAGAATTTGACTATTTGGGGGTAAGATTAAGTTATAATACAGGCTGGGCAGCTCAGGGTAGAAAGATAGAAGCAAAAGCTAAAATAGCAATGACAGGAATTAGGCTAAGTAAGCAGTTTACACTGAAAAATAAAGAATGGACAAGATGTTTAGATGTATAAATTAAGAGGAAAGGATTAGCTTGGATGAAGACAGAAGCATTACTTTTGAAAGGAATGAGAGGCAATGAATTAGAAGCTTGTGTTTTATGCAGGGAGAAAGACAGTATTGTTCACTGTTTAACTAAATGTAGAGAAGTAAGAAATTGTAGGAAAAAAATTTTGAACCTAAATGAGATAATATACCAGGAGAGAAGGTGCAGAGAAAATGTTGATGTCAAGGGAAAGAGAGGAATTGAAGGGGATGGAATAGGTAACACAAACAAAAGGGGAGTACCCCTAACAGCCAGGGAGCTAAGCTGATGTAGTGCATAAGAGGTACACAAACCTAATGCTTTGTCACTTCCTGGTTGGGCCATTCTCTTCATTCCTCTGTTCTGATATTAAGGTCTTTATTACACTATCACATTTCTGTGTCACTGAATGTGTTAAAACCTTTGATCACATGTTATAAGCACATTTAAGCTGTTGAAACCTTTTATCCCAGTTTTAAAAAGGATAACCTAAAGTTGATAGCATGAGCTGTAGCAATGGTACCTTCTTTGTGTTTAGGATGTGAGTCGTGTCATTATAGTGAATATTAATAAATAAATTTACCTTAACTTTGTATACATCTGCAATATTTTCATATAACTTAACCTAAAATTGAACCTTAATAAGATAATTTCTTAAAGAATATTAATGAATACTACATTCAGGAGTGTTAATAACAAAAACAGCAGCAAAGATACTAATTAATGGCTGTTATAACTAATTTTATTTTGTTCTTCTAAATATTGGCTTCCCAATGCATTTAACTGTTTGCTCATAGCATTTGCCATGTGCTTCACTAATGGCTACTGCTATGCTTTTATATATATCCAATGTTTTGTTTCTGTTTTTATAATTATGTTTTAAATTGTACAGTATGTCAAATGAGGAGTTTGGCTGTAGCAACTGAACATGTGTAATGTCTGTGATTTTCTTTTCTAATCACAGATGTGATCAAAGGTGTGATGATGGGTATAACTTTTATCACAGAAGTATGTCACAGCCAGATATGCTCAAAGATGCTATATTACACTGTAAAAATGTTGTGTTATATATCTCTTGGGACACATTTATGTGGCACAGAGATATGGTAGGTAATATAGGCCTAACAGACTGAATTCCAATATGTTTCTTCCAGCAAGCTACCTAGAGGCCATGGTCTCATTCACCATTCAGTATCAGCACTGGTGGAGATAAACCTCATCCCCACTCACCCCAAAAGAAAACTTGCCACCATTGCACATAAAAATAAATACCCACTTTTGCATGTTTAAAGCACCACTTTGAAGGGTTTACATTTATTTTAAACAAACAGCTCCAATCTTGTATAAATAATCAGTAAAATATATTATGTTTTTATTTCTCATATCTTTTTGTTGTATTTACAGGTGTTGTAATGCCACTAGTTGTATATTTCCTAATGGAAAGTTCCAAGCATGAGCATATTGCCAAAGGACTCCAATATACGTTCAACCTTTTTCCACATTTTGCCGTGTCATATGCTCTCATGCGCTTCTCTGGCCAGGCGCTTGAGAACAATCAGTGCAAATCTGTTACTTGCAGACCAAATGATGTGGGATTCTGCTGCAGTAAGTAATATTTAAATACTTGCATGTTATAATCAATAGATCTTTTATAAATATGTTCTAGATCTACCAATAACATCATCAAATGGTGCAGCACCATTATAACTTAGCAGGTACTCCATCAAGATCAAAATTATCACTAGAGGTATGAAATATTTATATAGGATTTCAAATCTGGAAGATGTTATTATCAATGAATGCTTTCATTCTTTTAATGAAAAGTTGGATAGGTCATGGGTATTAAAAATACAGGAAGTTAGGGAGCATATAGAGATGTATGGATAGATACAAAATACCTAGATCTTTTGGAAAGAAGTAGAAATAAGATTAGAAGATACTGGTATACTAGATATTTTTGGCAGTACAAGAGAGAAAAGAGTGATGTTGTAACCCTGTGCTGGCAAAGAATTCAGGAATGGATTTCGTCCAGAATAAAGTAAGCTTCAGAGGCAATTCCCAGAAAATTGAAGATATACATTTTATTTGTCAGGTAAATATTTTTAATATATAATATTTTAATCAAAATCGTTAGAGCCATTTTTTAGAAAATAAAAATTTTCGAAAAAATTTCCATGTAGAGGATAGTTTGGGGTGGGGGAGATTTTTCTCAAAATCTATGTGTCTCATCCCTGGAAGATACTAAATTTAAATACCAAGTTCGGTATTTTACTGACTTTTCATTTTTTAGTTATGTTCACAGAGACATGGACCTTTTTGTGAAAATGTTCTTTTTTTTTGATACAGGGGACCCTAAAACATATATTTCCGGTGAAATGTTGGTATCAAATTTTTGGGTGAAGTGCAATCAATACCTTCTCTATGCACTATGTACATAGTACGTATAGAGAAAGTAAAAATGTGTTCCCATGTTTTAAATGAGAGGTTACATGAGAATCATCTTTACTGGAGCACTGACAGACAAAGGAGGAATAGCAGTCAGATGTGTACATTACCCTCATGTTTCTGCACCACAGAAGTACAGTCACTACAAATCACTACTTCCATTGATGTCAGCCACATGTATTCATTCTCAACCAGGTTACTGCTTACGCTACACTTTACACTTAATTTTCTTGTATTCTTCTACTCCTGACATTTCGCCCTCATCTTTTTCTTCTTCTGAATTACTGTTGTTTTCATTGTCATCATCGTTGCTCTTCATTCCATTGTCTTGAATAAAAATCCTCTCAATCCTTTCTTCCACAATGACATCTTTGTCCCAGTAATCCTGTTCAATTTTTTTGACATGATGGCATGCTATTTGCCATTCCTGAATTCTTTGCCAGCACATAGTTTCAGCATCTTATAATTTAAATGTTATTTTTCTAGCAGCTACCCATCGTTTTACGTTTCCCCATATTAATTCAATGGCGTTCAATTCTGGCTGGTATGATGAGAATTTTAAAGTTGTGTGATGATGATCAGCCAATATTTGATCAATCAAATATGTTTTACTTTCTCTAGCACACATGAACAATGTACATAGTAGATAGAGAAGTTATTTTATTCTATCCAAAAATTTATGCCAATATTTCAGCAGTAATGTATGTTTTGAGACCCCCTGAGTCCAAAAAAAAGTATTTTAGAAAAAAGTTGTTTTTTCTCAAAAATGGCTGATTAAAATAGCATATATTAAAGATATTTACATCACAAATAAAATACATATCTTGAATTTTCTGGGAATAGCTTCTGAAAATCTCATTCTGGATACATTTTGCTGAAATTTGCCTACTGGTAAACCATAAGAAATAGACAAAACCTACTTCGCAAAAGATATAGATTTTGTTAAAAAACACAATTTATAACAAATACATTTATGTTATAGGGTTGACCGTTTCCAAGACATTCCGTGTTATTGGTTTCAATTTTAAACTATGCCACTTTTTTATCTCTTTTGTTTACTCCTGGCAAGCAAAGAGAATGGAATTTTGATTGTTTCATATAGTGACCAGCTAGTGTATTCCTTTTCCCTTCTACTTACAAGTAATGAGAATTTCTGCTAATGTTTATCTTGATTAGCATGAAGTAGAATAAGAAACTTGTAAGAAAAGTTTATTTGCAGAACAGCTAGAGAAGGTCTTAAAAATGGAACACATCAGCAACTATATTATACGATTATATTTGTCTTCATGCTGTGCTCATCAAAAGGAATGTTGGGGTTTGTAGTCAGGACTGCGTATCTGTTTTTAAAGAATTTGGTGTTGAAGGTTTGTCTAACTGTGCATTATAATAGGAAGCATTGCCGATTTCTAGAACAGAGTTAGGAGGTAAATTTGGGATTAACGTAGTACAAAGCAACATATAATTTTTGCGACTTTCACTATGATGAGTTTGACACTGTAGGAGGCAATGTCGTATTAGTAACTAAGCAATTCTCGTTAAAACACTGGCAATGGCATATAAACATAACACATTTTTTTGAAGTCAACTGTATGCTATGTGTTCTTGAAACATAATCATAGGAAGCAGAGCCGTTTGTTATTATACATAAATTTTTGCTGACCTGTTTATCAAGGGTAGCCTAGCATACTGTGCCTTCATTAAAGGCCATCGTCTAGAAGAAAGATAGGCCTGTAGATGTAAGTCATGTTTATCACATTTCAAAAGAGAAACTGTGACAACTTTGAAATGTATTAATGTGCCTATGGTCTTTCACTCCCCTTCTACTCCACAAAACGAATGCTTCATCATACTCTAAATGGTCACAGAGCAAAAGTAGCCTAAATTTTGCAGTAAGATGCCTCTTCCCTGAGTGATATAGTGGCTGAAGCCAATTCAGCGCTTAAAACTATATTTCTGGTTATCCAGAGATAACACTACAAAATACATTTTCATCCATTTTGTTTGCATAAAGGGCCAAATTTGAAGAGAAATGCATAATGTTAATGCAACCTTTACAGTGTCTTTTAGCACACAATCATCAGGAAATTAGAGTTGATAGCTGTCATAGAAAAGAAATATTTGTATCATAGGACTTTTGTATTCCCTTGAAGGTGTCCCATTTATGATGTTTACTAGTATTTAACAAAAGAACAGTATATTTGGAAGAGGTGTGTGAACACTATAGTAGTATAGCT
The DNA here is from genome assembly GCA_030762935.1 of Hymenopus coronatus. Lineage (NCBI taxonomy): Eukaryota > Metazoa > Arthropoda > Insecta > Mantodea > Hymenopodidae > Hymenopus > Hymenopus coronatus. The sequence continues at coordinate 46,211,546 of CM060884.1, read as the reverse complement.
ACAAGGGAATATAGCAGGTTCTGTGTTGAACTTATAACTTCAATTGTTGCATTAAATTTTTCATTCTTTACCATGTGATGAAATACTAAGTAGTACTGAAGAACATTGTGATCTCTGTTGCAGAAGGTTTTCTACATGGTTCATCAAGTAATGGTCAACCGTATCTAGCATTTGCAAGCAAAGATAATCCCAATGGGCTGATGGTAGAAGTGCTTTATTTGGCATTTGATGGCGTGTTATTCTTTTTAATACTTTTACTGCTGGATTATGACATACTTGCAATGGCCTATGAAACACTGCTTCGTAAGATATTTGGTACCAATGTCGAAGCTAAAAAGGAATTGGATGATGATGTAGTACAAGAGCAAGATCGTGTAGATGGGCAGCTTGAGGGTGAGTGCAGCATTTTTAAGAGACAGAGTTGAGGAAATAAATGTATAATTTCAAAAATGTGCATGTTAGTACTTATTTATTGCATTTTAATTAGAGCTGGTCAAGTCAGCTCTGTTTCTTGCTGCCGCTAGATGCAGCTGTACATGTAACTGGCAGATAAGAGTTTGACCAATGAGTGTACGGGAGTCTCGATTCTTGTAAGACTTATAAAACTTGTTAATAGCAAGACTACGGTGTAATGCATGGAAACTCGCATAATCAGTCCTGTAAGTTATATTATTTCATCTGTTTAAACTATTTAAGATTTAAATAGTCTGCCAGGCTAAGGATGCTATTTAAATAACCCACACTAGACAAAGATAAAAGACGAAGTGTGGTATCATAGAATCTGCAGATATGTGTACTGGTCTCCACCTTTATTACAAATAAGTGTGTATATATTTTATTACTCCTAAGACATTTATGTTGCAAGAAGTAATTCCATTTTTGGTTGTAATCTGAACATGTTGATACAGAGAAACACAAAGTATAGGTATCTCATTAACAATTAATATCGCTGATTCAAACTGTTTGCTGTGACTGCATATGGGCTATATGTACTGTTAAACGATGAGTCATCTTGAGTCGTTACTAGGGTCTGGATTTTTAGCTTTTATAAATAATGAAGTTTTAGCCTTTTATTAACCTCTTTAGGTTTTTAAACAATTTTCCTAGCTTTCTAAAAAATGTTCTTAGCCTCTTTTTTAGGATTTTAAACAATTTTCCTACCCATTTAAGTAAGTTAACAAGAAACTCCTTTTATAACATAATTTGGATAAAAATATGAAAACTATTTTACTTCACAGAAGAGTGCTATTAATATGTACTTTTGTTACACAGTATACTCGTGCTAGAACATTTGAACTAAAAAATTGACATGTATTTTTAATATATAGCACCCGTTTAAAACAAACTTCACATTTTAGAAGTTTTGCTGTACACAACTAGCCACATTTGCAAATGTTCTGTTGTTTTATAATATATTCCTGTATGCAGATAAAAAGTATCTTTCTACATCGCAAGATGTCACTGGCGTATATTTCATACATGCAATTTCTATACCGAGATAAAAATTGTGATATTCTTTCCCTGGCTAACCCCACATGTACACTCAAAACAAAACTAAACAAATTGTTAAACAAAAACTGTAATTCAAATGAAGAAAAAATGTATACATTTTCGACAGAGGTTTAAAAAATGTATAAATAAACTACACAAGATTTTCTTTGCCACACTCTCGAGAAGTGACATTGCTTGCAAGTAACGAGCGAGAGTGGCACCGGTTTTTACCGCCTCTAATTTTAATGTTGTGTGTTATGGTTCTGTATGCAATTTCATTGGACACAAGACTTTATGACAGAACAGCTATCAGATTCTACATATTTTTTGTTCTCTTCAAAGAATAAGAATTTTGTTCTTTAGGTTGTACACACAATGGTACTGAGGAATTAATGCAATAAAAAGATAACTATATAAGTAACTACTTTCATATTTGTCTTGCACCAATCCATGTAATCAAATCAAATCTTTTCAAATCTTTTATTGTTCTTTATAACATGTTACAATGGACAGGATTGAAAACATAGTTAAAGAACATTGTCAGCATTTATAATGTAATATATAATAAATATTTAAACAAGTACAATACAGGATAAACAATGAAACGAGAGCTTGTGTGCATGCTAACCACATACGTGCAGGTGAGGAGATGCCAAAGAGAAAAAGAAGTGAATTAATTAAGATACTATCTTGTCATTTAGGAATTCATCAATACCGTAGTATACTTTGTTTATAAGAAATTTTGTTAGTATGTGTTTGAACTTGGAGAAAGGGGTAGTATTACGAAAGTTTAATGGTAGTTTATTGAATAACTTACTACCTATATAATCAGTCTTTTTTTCATATAGTCTTAGTCTATGTGTTTGGGTTATCAGGTCCTGTTTTCCTCTTATATTGTAGTTATGGGTCAATGAATTTTGTGGGAGTGACTTGTTATATATACACAGAATGGATTTTAATATAAAGATGCTGGGAAGAGTAAGCAAGGAATAACTTTTAAAAGCTTCCCTACATGAGCTATTCATTGGCAATTTTGCAATGTATCTGATAGCTCGTTTCTGCAATATGAAGATTCTATTGAAATTGATGTTAGATGTTGACCCCCATAATTCTATACCATATGTGATTGTTGAATATATTAGAGCAAAGTAGACTATCTTTGCAGTGTCAGTTGATATGAACTTTGATATGCTGAACATAGCTTTTTTTCGATCTTACTAATATGTTCATTCCAAGTCAATTTACTGTCAACAGTTATACCCAGTATGTTGACCATTGCAACAGGTAAGATTATATCAGCATCTATACTAAGATGGGGCTCAAAGTAGGTGTTTTTAAAGTCAAAAACTATAAATTCACTTTTTTTTTGCATTGACACATAATTTTAGGTTATTAAAATATTGGGTTACTGAGTTTACAACTTCATTCATTTGTATTTCCAATGTGACAAGATCATTATTCTTAAAACCTATTGTTGTATCATCAGCATAGAGACTTAAACTAGTACCATTGGGTATTTCATTGATAACATCACTAATGTACAATATAAACAACAATGGTCCCAAAATAGAGCCCTGAGGTACTCCTGATACTGTCTTTAATTTGAGAAATAAAAATTCCATCTTTGCTATTCAACTCTGTGAACTGAGTTCGATTAGTCATGTAAGATTTCAATAAGGTCATGTGCAATGCCTCGTATTCCAAGATTATATAATTTGCTGAGTAAAATCTTTTTGTCTACACAATCAAATGCTTTAGTGAGATCCAATAAGACACCTGCAGTGTAACTGCCACTATCAATTGCATCGATTACGTATTCAATGAAGGACGATAGTGCAGATATTATTGACTTGCCTTGAATGAAACCATTTTGATGAGCAGGTAATAATTGATAATGTTTGAGAAATTTGACAATTTATGAATACATTATTTTTTCAATTATTTTTGAAAAAGTTGGCAATATTGAGATAGGCCTGTAATTATCAATTTCCATTCTGTTGCCTTTTTTAAAAATAGGAATGACTCTGGCTCTTTTTAAATTATCAGGGAATATTCCTGTTGATAGGATTGTATTAATAATGTCAACAATGGTATTGACAATAGCATACTTGCATGCTTTTATCGCTTTGATAGGAATTTTATCATAACCTATACTACTAGTTGATTTGAGGTAGCTTATGATATTAAGGACTTCAGAGTTACTTGTTGGTTTCAAATATATGGTCTGAGTAGTGGTATTATTTCTTTCAGAATTATTCACATTTTTGTGGGACACATTTTTAGCAATGTTGGTCCCTATAGAAATAAAATGATTATTGATTAAATTAGCAATTTGTTGAGGCTTGTATACTGGATAACCATTCTGGGTAATTGTAATGTTATTTGTGTTAGAGGATTTTAGTTTGCTTCTGAAATGATTTATTATTTGCCAGGTTGTTTTAATCTTATTATCCGAATTAATAATTTTTTTACTAAAATAATTCTGCTTGCTTAGCTAATACAACTTGTTTATCATAAAATTTCTTTATAGAAATATTAATATAAAAATAATAATTGCAACCAATCTTCACTTATCTTTTGGAATCCTTGCCTGGACTAGTTTCGCAACGATTTCATTGCATTATCAACATATCCTTTTGGTCTCTTTTTTGATGTTGTTTATTTACACTGTTATGGTTACTGCTACTAGGTGGATTGTGTACATATTCCATCACATCCATCATAAGCAATAACCTAAAATGTACTAAAACAAAGGAATGCTTCAAAACAAATTGCATTCCTTTGTTTTAGTACATTTTAGGTTATTGCTTATGATGGATGTGATGGAATATGTACACAATCCACCTAGTAGTAGTAACCATAACAGTGTAAATAAACAACATCAAAAAAGAGACCAAAAGGATATGTTGATAATGCAATGAAATCGTTGCGAAACTAGTCCAGGCAAGGATTCCAAAAGATAAGTGAAGATTGGTTGCAATTATTATTTTTATATTAATATTTGTGTATTTCTTCACTGTTACTAGCTTCTTTTTACATTTAAAAGTTTCTTTATAGATTTCACATGATTGCTTTGCAATTTATTGGATTTATGCAGAGCATTTGAGATATGTAATATTGTATGTAGTTGTTTAATTTCATCTGTAACCCATTTTACATCAACCTTTTTTGGCTTTTGGTTACTTAAGTTTTTAGTTATAATTGGACAGCAGATATCAAAAAGATATCTAAAAGTGTTATGGAAGCGGTTAAATTTTTCATTTGTGTCAGTTTCGCACATGACATCAGACCATGACTGCTCACTCAGGACTCTATTAAGAGCTAACAAATTTGAATCACAACAATTATTTATATACATGTTTCTAAGTTTCTGTGCCTGCTTTACATTGAGTGGACTAAAATCACACATTGTTATGCACTGAGCAAAGTGGTCAGCTATATCTGTATGCAATACAAATGCATGTATGTGGTTAGATGCTACGTTGGTAATTATGTTATCAATACTCTTTTGGGTTTTGTCTGTTTGCCTGGTTATATCATTTATTGTATACCTTAAATTAAACTGGTCTAGAATATTTTGTAAGCATCTAAATTGTTTATGCTGATTTTGCTGGAAATCTATATTAAAATCACCAGCTATTATGATGTTGCAATTTAAGTTTGACATTAATTTGTCTAGCATATTTAACAGTGATTCTATGAATATATTGTAATTGCCATTGGGTGGTCTATACAAGCCTATAATATAGAATGGATTAGATTCATATTTGAACTTTATTCCACACATTTCAATATCTCCTTCTTGGTTAAAGTTATGTAAGTTTACAACTTCTAATTTTGAATAATCATTGTAAAAATTGTTATTTAGTTTGGCATATATTGCTACCCCCCGTTTATTCTTATTAGTTCTACAGTATTTGGAGACTAAGTCTAAATTTGGCAAGAGTACACAATCTATTTCCGGTTCTCTTAAACCATGTTCAGAGAGTAAGAATGGACAAGGTTGGAAAGTTGAATCGAAGTGGAATCCCATAGCTGGTATTTGAACCCAATATCTTCCAATCTGAGCTTATAGCAACATGCCAGCACAATATTGGTAGCTCAGCTGGTTATAGCAACCAAATGAATTTCGGAAAACTTGTGGCTTGGTTGAATTTTTTGTTGGATTCTACCTTTCTTCCACATGGCTTATGTTAAGATCAGTCATCTTTTATTGACCTAATGGGGCTAATTATGAAGCCCTGGACTTTAAGTATTTATAACTTTGTAAGTTACCATTGAGATATGTAATATCAAAAATGAATTTGATATCTCTTTGTGTTGCCAGAAAAAAATGCAATTCAGTTGGAGAATTTAACTTGTATTGGCATGTTGCCATGGTAGGCGATGGTTAGGTCAACCAAATGAAGACTAACATCTATAGTTCATATCCTATCTATAGTATTGAATTTATGTGTGTGATTCTACCTTTCCAATAATTATTTTGTGAAGCATAAAGTATGTGGTTAAATAAAATGCAAATAAAAATTGTTTTTAAACTATAACATTCTAAATTATATATGAAATTCTAGGAATGTAGCTTTCAAATTATATAAAATAAATTAACATCCAATTTGGTGCAGAGCAATAATGTTTGAAAATCACTAAAAACTGCTTGGTTTTGAGGTGAAACAGACAAAATAAAGGCTTTTCAAGAAAGTGCAAGGAAGATATTTTTAAGCTTCCTCACATATAAAGTGTTGAAAATATTGTGTATAAAATATTGCACATTTTATATTTCAGGGACAGAGACTATTTTAAATGGCCAGAATGACATTATGTTAGTCCATGATCTAGTGAAAAAATACAAAGGACGTTTTCCTGCAGTTAAAGGCATCAGTTTTGGTGTAATGATAGGCGAGTGCTTTGGTCTCCTGGGAGTGAATGGAGCAGGAAAAACTACTACTTTCAAAATGCTGACTGGTGATGAAATTCCCACAAGAGGAGATGCAACAATTCTTAACTACACACTCACGAAGAATAAAAAGAAGGTATTAGAAAGAAGGGAGCATTTAAAATGTTTTAGATGAAAAATAATAGTTAAGTTCCAGGATCCACAATGTACATACATATTTGGATAGTGTTATGTATCAAGTAACAAGTAGTGCAGTCTCTCTCTCTCTCTCTCTCTCTCTCTCTCTCTCTCTCTCTCTCTCTCTCTCTCTCTCTCTCCCCCATTCCCAGATTATTGTTGCCTCTGGTAGATACAATCATAAACTCTTTACAAAATCCTGCTCCTTTTTGCTTTCTTAATATTGTTTATTGAAAATTAATTTTGACTAAACAATTATTTCATAATTATGAAAGGTTGCATTGAATGACGATCCTACACTCAGATTTTTTCTTTCTTTCTTTCTTTCTCAAACATGACTTAAAACAATTTTGATCAAACACCTTATGTTTGAGATAGATGCATAATTTATTTCATCTTTTCAGATTACAAACTTCATGCATATGTAATTTACTTTTCTGGAGTTGCTAAATTTGGTATCCTATACAGTTAACACCCTGGTTATTTGTACATGTTATACCCTACCAGCTTAATCTATTTACCTCATATCCTCTCTTTCTGGCAAATACTGGTCACACTGGGTGCCCTGACCCACAACTGAACTAATTAATTTGAATAAACTGAGAAAACTGGTTAATTGTTCAGCAATAATGCAGAAAAGTGTAGATTAGGAAGCTACTAAAGGATGCAAAACAGCAAAACAAATAAATTTGTATCAGGTCAAGGTAGATTATGCAACAAATCTCAGGCCATGACTCTGGTATCTATAAAAATTGCAGCAAAACAAGTTGTGATAATATAGATAATTAGGAATTTTATATACAGTGGAGCTCCATTGTAATGAAATCGTTTAACAACCAACTTGATTCAACATTTGTTAGATGATTTCATTAAAATTGTGATAAGTTACACTTTTTTGTGAATTTAATATTCTTTAATCACATTCTTTTTAATATGTGCACATAACCTCTTTGTTTTGTGTACTATCAGAGTTTACTTCACAGGCCACCAAGTAGTTCAACAGTTTCATGCTCTCTTGCTGTTTTCTTTGTGCTGCAATATTATATGGAAGGAAAAATAGAAAGAGAGCTGCTGTTAATGTGCCTCATTAGGGAGGTTGGACTGCAAATTCAGTACTTGTGCTTATGAAATTAGTAGCTAAAGTTCTTACTTATCTGTGTTTGTTCAAGCTTGCAGAAATTGTGCTTATAAGAAAATATAATGGTATAGTAATAAAAATTGATTTGTTGAAAGAGTGATGTAACATCAGCATTTTGTTTATTTTCAGTTTCTGAGACAAATTGGCTACTGTCCTCAATTTGATGCTATTAATGATGCTCTGACAGGCAGGGAGATGCTATGCTTGTATGCAAACCTTCGTGGAATACCAAGCAAAAATTTAGAACAAGAAGTTAAAAAGTGGGTCACTTTACTTGGTGAGTTCTTCTCTTATCTAAATGTATAAAAGTCAGTCTGTAATGTGTGTGTGTGTGCACATGTGCTCGCTCGCTTCTACAAACATTACCCCAATTTCAACCTAACTTCCACAGATTTCTTTTGACACAATGTGAAAATTACTGTCTCTTTAGAATTCTAATTTCTGCTTCATTTCACATGATTCATTTTTTAATTTCATGTTAATGCCTACAAACACTTGAAAGTTCTTCTCCATCTTTCTTAAATTATCGTAATAACTCAATTGTCAAATAAAGAAAAATATTTACTTAAGTTTTCAATCTCGCAGAATAACAAAGGATCAGAGACTTCATGTATTATTAGTAGGTTTCTTATTTTACATTGACTGCCCTGGCAGTCAAATGATTATAACAGCTATAATGCTTGCACAAATGCAAAGGCACTTGAACTAAATTTCAAAATGCTTTGTACTCATATTAGAGCATAATAACAGCTGCAAACTAGAAAATATGCCACTTCTTCAGTTTATTTATCTTCATATGATTATTTATTGTTTTATTGTGATAAAATAATACAAAAATATTGAATATAATCACATTGATTGCAAAAATTTTTTGTCAAACATTGCTAATATATTATTGTTTTGACTTTTGTGCATTTTTGTAGAAGTTTAAGTTGGTTTGGTTGCTGAAAGTAAACAACGTTATTTTACATAACTGGAAGTCATTTCCAGGCCGTTCGGCCATGGTCTGCTGGAGGTAAATATTCCTGACATTTCATCTAGAGATGCAATGGATATCTTCAGTGGCTTGGTCAAAGTCTCCGTGGAGAAAGTATTGCTACATCGTTGACTCTGTGTTGCTATATTTATACCAAGAGAGTGCTCCACTGATTGGTGGAGGCTGAATGTCTGGTGGGATGGGTGCTTCTTCTATGGTGTTGCTCCCTTCTCATTGGCTCGCATTGTTTTATGCCTTTGATGACTGGATGCCATTTGCCATTCTGTTTTAGAACATTTTCTTTCTTATTAAAATTATTAGGATGTTGAACATTTTGATGGCTTCACACTGTAGTTGAGCATGGTACTGTGTAATGGATGAAGGATGCTCATGTCGTGGAACTTAATGATGTATTCCCTCAGCTTCAATATTATGTATGGTAATCTTAGACTTTTCTATTTGACCCAGATAGCAGCTTCTTTTGTACTCAGTAATCCTGATGTTAAAGCTGTATTGCGCAGTAAACCAAATCGTAAGAATAGGGAATATGGTATTCACCAGCTAATGACAAAGACGCTTAATAATCTTTGGCTGAGTGTAGTAAATTGTTTATCTTGTTGTGGATATAGTCAAACAAAAATTCAATGCCATAGCAGGATTTGAACCACTGATTTCTTGGTCTGCATCTGGTTGCTCTAACCACTGAGTTACTTTGGCAACTTGTTGATGAGAGTCCTCAAAGAATTGGCACAGCTTCCCTCATACCTAGCTTTGTGATGATGACTCTGATGTTCTTCTCGCCATGTTGGGTCTTTTTCATTACCTGCTTGCCCTTCAACTTGGTTGTAGACAATGCTTCACTAAGTGCCCTGTCCAGCCACATCCCTAACATACACTGTTTGATGCCCATCAGCTGAGTTGCACACCAGGTGTCCAGACTGGACACATCCCCAGCACATTGATGACATTCTTGGGTTGATCCTCTTTCTCCATGGCACCAAATACTCCTGATCTCGAGAGGGCAGCTGTTAACTCTGCTGGCTGCTCCCTTCTCAGGTCCATGTCTCCTGCATATTACAGGCACTGCTTGTTCACCAGCTTGGTGTGGGTAGTTCCCTGCCAGGCTGGCCATACCCCCAACTCAAACCATTGAAAGATCTTTGCCGACATCCCTGAGTTGAACCTGTGTCCCTGCTGTACCAAATATTTGTGGGGGAACTGCTGTTACTTTGGCCATCTCCATTCTCAATGCAGCGTAAAGCACCTTACGAATGTTCTTGTAATCGCTAATGCTGTCATATCTTAGCATGCATGAGCCATCAACAACAGGGTAGGTGGCTTTCCAGGAAACACAACTTGGCAGAAGGCCTACCAGAGCTTTCTTTGTTAATTGTTCAATGGCCAAGGCAAACTTCTCAGCTTCTCTCCTGATTTTGTTGCCTTGATTCGAGCAAGCAATGGTTCCCAAAGGGGTTGTTAAGAGCGTCCCAGCTGTCTCCAGAAAATCCGGACATTGGAACTGCATTCAAAACTTCTATCATGTGTCCTTGGAGGCTGACTCTTAACAGTGCTGCTTCTTTTTCTGGCAACAAACGGTTATGGGTAGTGATAGCAGTGAACTTGTGGCGTAAGACTTCGAATGGCAACATTATGCCATACCTCTGTAGCTTGACATGTGCATATGTTATGTTGCGTCGAGACGACTCAAAGTTCATGTCCCTAATAAGTCTTCTGTTAAGTATTTCTTCTATCATGGCATTCACTTCCTTCGCGCTGCAATCGACTCCTCCTTTCAGTAAGGATGATAATGTGTTGGCCGAGGTCCTTCATCTTCCTTGAAGTCGCCCATTGTGCTCCTTCGCTGCCAGATAGCTCCCATTCACCTTGGTCATTTCCATTTTCATTTGTTCCTTTACTTCATTTCTGTCTTCATTTGCATTTGAACCTTCTCTAATATAGAATTCACTGTTGTTTGTCATTTCATTTCCCTGTTTAATCCAAAGTCTTTATCCTTTATCCATTAGAACTTTGTCTACATTTCTTTTAAGTCTATCTGCATTGTTAGTCTCATAAAATAACAATTATTTTGCCACTTTTTAGTCACATTGTTCATGTCCTGTTTGTGTAATCCATCTCTACCTAAAATTTTATCATAAAATTGGTTTTGTGTCCACATACCACTTTTTGTTTATTCTTTTGATGTAGGAGTCGCTCATGTTTCTTCTGTGTAGTATTCTGTTCATAAGTTTTAGCTACTGGAAATTTGGTCCTTGTAAACCTTATATGATTCCTTGTAATCACTTTGCAGTACTACAGGGATTATATAATGCACTGAGTTTGTACCAATGTGTAACATAGCTGTCTGGAAATTCATTTTATAGTACCTTATCGTAGTTTCAAACTCTCCATACCCTATAAGATTTGACAGTGGTTCTTATTTCTCTTCTTACCTCAATTTTGGCTCTGGATTCCTTCACATGTTTTAATCTCCAATAAAATGGAGCCTCTTGTTTGCCTTTTGTTTCTTATGTTCTTCACTTTGCCACTCATAGTAGCTTGTACTTTATACCTAGTTGCTATAGTTTCCATTTCATTTTCATTCTTATTGCCTTTAACACTATCTTTGTAATTAACTCACCTTCATCTTCAATTATTCCATTCAGTACATTAAATCTATTTTATGTTATTAACATCTTAATGGTTTTTACTCTATAATTATTTGGAATTCATAATATTTTTTTAAAATTTTGAATTGTTTATTTCTTTTTTATTTTAGTTTCGTCACTTAATGGTTTTATGGCCGAGCCCTCTCATTTGGGTTTAGGCCTCTCTTGGCTATGCAGTTTAGCTTCACAGATCCACTGGCTATGCTTTGCGTCTTAAGGACCCTCAATCCTTCTGCTATGCTTTGTGGCTTAGGGCTCTCTTTCTTCAGCTACATTATGCAGCATCTTCTACTATGTTCAGATTGTGAATGTTAGCAGCACAAGGACAGAACAAGCAATGTTCCATGATGCCTCAGATGAGGCGTTCATCATTTACATATTATGTCCATTATTTTTGAGAAGCAGAGTGACACAAAAGTGACAAAAGTGTTATTAGTGTGTATTCCCCATATCTTAATAATAAAATACATGTAGGTGATGGATATACCAACATAGTGGTTCCAAAGTCAGTGGTTTATCCATGTTTTCTTAATTTTGATATCTGCTCTACAAATCTTATTAGCCCTGCCTCTTGTTACTTCTGTATAGCATAATTGTATATGCTACAAGCTTTCATTAATCATTCATTCAGAATCAGATTTTCTTTCCTCAGATTGACATTTTCAGTTCTTTCTTTTTTTTTCAGTAAATATTAGGTATCTCTGCACATTGTGGTTTCTGATGCCGTTGTTCTTTAGTGCATTTTTTCTGTAATTACTCCCATATTATATTTAGATCCACATATCTGACATTCTTCTTTACTTTTTCTTGGTATTCCATCTCATTTGTAACAATTTTATTTATTGTAATAATACTTAAACTTCTTTATTTGTGTTTGTTGGAGCAGTACTTCGAAGAAACATATTGCCTGCATCATGCTTTGTTGTGGATGCTACTCCAACCAAGTTCTTTATTCCTGTTTGTTTCTTAATTTTGCAGTCATCCTGATCATTCCTACCATTTACACAGTTTTTACAGTTTGCTGTTTAATTTAAGTGCATTTCTTAACACTGCTTTGACATTTAGTGCTATTATCAATAAAATTAGATTGCTTACTACACATCACTATTCCACATTTGGCCACCACATTGTTCACTCTCTATATCTTAAACTTCTACTCTACTTTCTTGATCTTTATGGTCGAAAACAAAATATTGGGATAATACACAATAATTAATGTTCAAAACTGATAATACTTTGCACATCAATGAAAAAAATATAACATTTAAGGTCAATAATTAGATTGGATCATACTAGCAGAGCATCACCATTGAACTATAGAGTTCCATACAAAAATAACGCAAATGTGATGGTCACATTGCTTTAAAAAGAAGTCGTGGGAACCATGATTTTGTAGACCAAAGAATAGAACATCTGAATATCTTGCCAATTGCACAGTTCTTATGAGCTTCTATTTCTGTAAATCTATTTGTTATTTAAGTAACTCTCTCTCCCTCTTCCCTCTTAAATAAGATGTTAAGCTCTCTGTTTATTCAATCTAATTGTGCAGTACATGATTTTTCAACAGTACTAATCTTCATTCTAGATGAATGTTTATTCCTTTGATGCATTGTGAAGCATTATTTCAAAATATAATACTAAATAATTTCCTGCAATTTAGATCTCAAAGTTTAATTGATATTCATTGTTTTTCCTAAATAAAGTATGTCACTTTGTGTAATAAGTAATGCAGACAATACAATTGGGTAATTTTTTCAACTGGTGTATATATATATAAAAACATCTATCATGATTTGTAAAATCTCTACAGGTTTACAAGAGTATGAGAACCGACAATGTGGTACATATAGTGGAGGTAATAAGCGGAAGCTGAGCACTGCAATGGCATTAATCGGAGATCCCCCACTAGTGTTCCTAGATGAGCCAACAAGTGGAGTAGATCCAGTTGCAAGACGTAAACTATGGAATCTGCTTAGCATGATGCAAAAATCTGGTCAATCAATTGTCTTAACATCCCACAGGTAAGATATTAGATGGAGATATCAAGTAGTACCTTATTATTGCCTAAAAATATATTTACAGCAGTTACAATTACCAAAATGTAGAAACTATTACAAGTTTCTGAAGTTATTTAACATTCAGTGAAGTTCAGATTGCCCTTTCCAGTAGCCATATTGCACATTTATTACTACGAGTGTCGGCTGATAAGTCCCGGGTCTCACACAGATATGGCGCCATTAGACCAGTTAGATGATAGTATCATATAGTTTAGACTGGCTTGTATCCATAGTTACAAGTCAATAGCTTGTTTAGTTTTCGAATGACTGCATTTTAAACAAGACAACTTTACAGTTTTCACGAAAATGGAGGATTTGGAAAAACAAGCAGTGATTAAATACTCCCATTTGAAAGGCCTAAAAAAAATCAAGGAAGAAATGGACAGTATGTTGAAAGACTCTACCCCATCATGTTCAATGATTAAAAGGTGGGTTATAGCATTTAAAAGCTCTGGACGCCCAGTAGAAGTGACAACTCCAGAAATAATTGAAAAAATTCATCGTTTAGTACTGGAAGACTGCAGATTAAAGCTCTTTGAGATAGTAGAGGATGTAAACATATCAAAAGAACATGCAGGTAATATTTTAAGTAATGTTTTAGGCTTTCACAAGGTCTGTGCAAGATGGGTGTCATGTTTGTTGACACCTGATCAAAAGTTGCAAAGAAAACTGTTCCTTTTAAGAATGTGAAGCTCTAACGTAAAAATCCAGTGAATTTTTGAGACGGCTTACTACCATGGATGAAACTTGAATATATCACTACACTCCAGAAAGTAAATCACAGTCAAAACAGTGGATTGCACCAGGTGAACCAACTCCAAAAAAAAAAAGCAAAGTCAATTTTGTCAGCTAACAAGGTTATGTATGGTAAATGTTATCTGGGATGCATAGGGAATAATTTTTATTGATTATTTGGAAAAGGGTAAAAGTATCACTGCGCAAGCTTACTGCAACGTTTGAGTGATGAGGTGAAAAGAAAAAGACCTCATTTCCCCCTCCCCCTCCCAAAAAAAAAATTTTGTTTCATCATAACAATGCTCCAGCCCATCGTTCAGTCATTGCAATGAAAAATGTGCGAATTAAAGTTCAAATTGCTTGAACATCCACCCTATTCACCAGATCTAGAATCAAGTGACTTAACACGTGTTCCCAAACCTCAAAAAATTTCTTGGAGGGCAAAGATTTCACAGCAACAAGGCAGTCGTTTATGCGGTAAAAAGCTATTTGAAGACATTGATAAATTGCACTACAGAGATGGTTTAATTAAATTAGAACACTGATATAACAAATGTATTATTAAATATATTAACCTTTATGGAGATTATGTTGAGAAATAAAACAAAACAAGATTTTTTAAATGCTGTTTTCCTTGAGAGGCCCAGGACTAATCAGCCAACCCTAGTATATGCAATAATACATGGGTGTTAGATATCTCAAGCATACGCCCTATTGGAGGGAAAAGAACTTTTAAAAGTGAAAAAGCACCAAAGATGTGTCACTGCTCTTCAAAACTGTCGAATTGATTTAAATAAAACTTAGCTAACTTGTTACTTGCTATCCAGACAAAAATACAATCAAGGTTGTACATCTTCCAGGGAATAGGAAGAATGATCAGAACTTCTGTGTCAAAGTAACTTAACATTGATACCAAATTCATGGGTTTTAGGGATGTCAAGTATAACCATTAACAACATCTAATATTAATTTATAAAAGATTTGAATAGGAATTCACAGAAAATTCAATATTCATGTTTTATTAGTCATTCAAATGTCAACCATTAGGAATTAATCAAAACTATTACAAATTTTTAGAAAGTAAAAAATAACAATAAATTTTTCTTATAGACAGTAACATACCTGGGAGAATTTCCATCAAAATCTTCTTTTTTATATTTTAAAAATGCTGAACTTCAGTACCAAGTTTGTAGTTTCTCCAATATGTTGTTTCTGAGTTAATGCTGTTCACTGTCAGTCTGATGTATGCACACACAAATACTTTTTTCTAAAAAAAATGTTGGTGGGTGTTTTTTTTCTTCTTTCTTCTATCCAGAGAGCCTCAAAATATGTATTTGGAGTGAAATCTGCATACTGAATACCAAATTTTTTTAGTGAAATAAAACATCTTTCTACGAGGCCTGATCAACAAAGACTGAGACTGATCCCTCCCACTTATATTAATTTTTTATATAATTTCTCCCAGTTCTCAAACACATGATGCATGTCATTCTTTGTCAGGTTCTTAAGAATTACTTTACTTTTCTTGAGCACTACTTCAGAGTTATCAAATCAGATGCCTCAGAGCTTTGCTTTTAGTATTGTAAATAAAAATATCACAGGGAGTGAGATCATTGCCATTAGATAGTTGCAGTACAGAAATGATAAATTTATCCAAAAACTCCATGATGGTTTGTAACATGAGGTTGTATGTTGTCATGGTGAAGTCTATCTAGCTATGAATAGTATGCTGCTGCAACTGTAGTGTGAGGGTAAATCAATGCAGTACAGTAAAAAAATGTGAACACCATCACCTTTGCTGCTGAGGGAACAACTTTTGTCCTTTTTGATGTTGAAGAATGTGGCAATTTCCTTTTTGTGCTGGCTTGTTTTTATTTCAGAATCATAATATTGCAACCAAAACTCATCAATGATAACTGATGTGTATTAATTTGTTGAGTTGGTTTTTTAACATTACGTCACTTACATTGTTATTATGAGGGACTAGTTTCGAAAGCCTATGCTTTCATTTTCAACCTCACGGACCCGAAAGCATAGGCTTTCGAGACTAGTCCCTCATAATAACAATGCAAGTGACGTAGTGTTAAAAAACCAACTCAACAAATTAATACACACATAATTTGACCGTCACTGTTACTAAATTCCTCCAAACATCAATCAATGATAACTGAGTCCAGGAATGCTTCTTCTCCATTAGCAAAGGAATACGGCACCTCATGGCGTGCCTCCATTCACACAGCCTTTTGTTCAGAACTCAACAAATGTGCCACTCAATGTGCACAAACATGAATCATGATGAGTCATGTGCAGATGATCATGTACAATTCTGAAGACACTGCAATATGAATATCTCAATATTTCGCTGAGGACACATAATGGCATCTGCCGATTTCATGGACAGTTGCAACAGTTCTGTTGATGTTGAGTTCTTTCACAGCAGACCAAAATGCCAGGTCCACTGTGCTTTAACACAGTGAATTTTATTGCACTTTACTGCTACATCCCCTAACTTGCATTTTGTGATAATAGGCAATGCAAGTGAATATTATTGTCCATGGTCTAAGGTGACATATTAAACTCTAGTTCTCAAGTCATGGTGGAGGGCAATGTACCTTTTTCACATATAAAAATGATTGACATGGCTTCTTTTGGAAGGGAAGTAAAGCCAGAGATTTACAGTACATAAAAGAACCTAAAACCTGAAAAAGAGATGTCTGAGCAAAACTAAATTATTCATGCCCAAATGTATAGGATGTTGCAAAAGTCTTTTAAACTGCTATAAATGTTATATTTGAAACAAGATAAAAATGGAAAAGTGCAGTTTTTTTTTAATAAAGCATGTCATTTTATATATTTTGGTATAAGAATTTGTAAGTTACAAATCATGGCTCTATCAGTAAACAATAGAATACAGAGCTGATTCCATGCTATTATGAAAGCAGGAGGAGTTTTTCTTAAGGTATGAGACTGCATTTCAACACATATTTGTTAAAAAAAGGTAAATTATACTCATGAGTTCACCAAATCTTAAATGTTCAAAAAGCAGTTTTATATTTTATAGATTCCTCCAAATATTAAAGCAGTACGCTACCTTTAGTTTTGAAATAGTTTATATTTAATTTATATAATTAATATGAAGGTAATTTCAGAAGTCATGGCAACTATTTTGTATCAGCCAATAAAGCTGTAGGAAACAAAATTCAGGATATATAATTGAAAGTCGCTGGAATGTTCTTCACTAAATTAGGATCCGGGTGCAAGGGTAGGGGCCATTGTAAGATGCGTAAATAGTGATCATTGTTTTATTCGTATTATGTACATATGCACAAAAAAGTATGGATAGTACGCGTAAACTCTTATGAGCTAACGACCTTCAAAATAATCCCCCAAGGCTTCCAAAAATCTTTACCAATGATCAGGAAGGCACTGAATACCATCAACTTTAGAGACATCCATCTTGGAACACAGCCTCTAGGTTACTAACATTTGCATATTTCTACTAGCACCTACCAATGCACTCAGACATCATTTAGTGATGGCATCCCGTACTGCGTACAACATGTTTTCAAATTTATATATTGCAACAACCACATATTCATTATTTGGAATATATAAAATAGTTGCCATGACTTCTGAAATGACCCTCGTATATCTTGAATTATATATTTATATAGAGTTGTTACCTTAAACATACAGGTTCTTACGGGGCTAAGCAAATTCACAGCATTTGTTCCAGTTAAAACTAATTTAAAAATATTCTCAATTTTTTCTGCACTATATCCTTAAGCTAAGTCACTAAATCTTGCAAAGAATGACTGCAAACGTTTTTTTCCTTGTCCTAGTATGGATGAATGTGAAGCTCTCTGTAGCCGTCTTGCTATAATGGTGGGTGGACAATTTGTCTGCATGGGACCAATACAGTATCTTAAGCAGAAGTTTGGTCAAGGATTTACAATTAAGATAAAGCTGAAAGTGATGGATAACTATGATGAACAAGCCCAAAATGTGAAGAGCAAATTTGAACAACATCCGCTCTTTGTAGGCAATTGTGCACTAAAGGATGAACATCAGGTGAGTTTATTGCAATTTTGTCGGAACCCCAAAAATTATCTCTAATATAATTTAATAACTAACAATAGGAGATGTAAATGTAAAAAGAAGCTACTAACAGTGAAGTAACACAAATATTAATATAATAATTAATAATTGTAACAATTCTTTACTTATCTTTTGGAATCCAAAGACTAGTTTCGCAATAAAATGGTCTATTGTATCATCAGTTCAGTTTCTTTTTGATCTTCCTTATCAAATATAAAAAAAGAAATATATAAAAAAATAAATATAAAAGAAGCAAGATCAAAAAGAAACAGCTGATGATACAATAGACCATTTTATTACGAAACTAGTCCTTGGATTCCAAAAGATAAGTGAAGAATTGTTACAATTATCAATTATTATATTAATAGGAGATATGTTGATTTCAGAAAACCAGGTCAAATTATGGTAAATTGAAGATATCTTTAATCTTTGTCATAAGTCATAAACGTCAACTTTGATGCTATGGACATTGTGAAAACAGTATAAGATTTATGTTACAAAACTTAAACATTGACAATGATTCTACTATTTAAACAGTGGTTATTGCTTATTAACAAACTGCTGCCTAAAAACCTTATATTTGTTCATAAAAAGAGTTAAAGAAATATTACTAAATAAAACATATTACTCTATACAAGAATTTTTGGATGACATAATGTTGTGTCACTAGGCTAATATACATATTATTACCATAAATTGAGAAATCAAAATGTTCAATATATTTTACATATAATATCTTGTATACTATGTACATATTAGAATTTACTAAAGTATATTTTTGACAAGTCATATTCTGAATCTGTATGATTCCACACATCCTTAATGTTCCAGAGGTGTTGCTTGCTGCATGAACTTGCCTGATAGGTCTGTCCACTTCATCCCAAACCATTTCAATAGGATTGCAGTCTGGGCTTTGGGATGACCAGACAATGTCTTTCAGTACTTTCTGTTTTTCTTTTAATGCACTGTACTTACAAAACTCTGACTGATGCTTTGGGTCATCCTGTTGTAAGGTGAACCCTTTCCCTACTAAGCACAATCCACTTGGTATTGTATGATACTGAAGTATGCAGCAGTGGTGCTTCCAATCCATACATCCTTCTATTTTCACAATGTCTCCAACTCTATCTCCAGCAAAACACACCCAAACTCCCACCATGTTTAACTATACATAGAACATACTGCTGGACTATCCTTTCTTTCTCCTTATCCTCCTTCTGGTTCCAAAAATCTTGAATTTTGATTCACCGGTGAATAACACCTTCTTCCACTCTTTGAATGTCCATATACTGTTTTCTAGCGCATTTGAATCTCTTCTTTTTATTTATGGACTTCAGAAGGGGTTTCCTTGCTGTCGCACATCCTTTCAAGCTGGCTTCAATCAGCTTTCTTTTTCTATTGCTACAGATATTTTTGTCCTATTCATTTCTACCAATTCTGTGCAAATTTGTGGCACTGTGTTGAATCTATTTCTCTTATTAGTAATTCTGATACATTTATCATCATTTTTAGTTGTTTTACGAAATCCTGGTTGTGGTATGTCCTTATTGTTACTTGTCTGGCAGTGAAGGGTGTATTACACTCCCCCTATGAACACACTATACTGTTTCACAATTGGGCAAATTGATAACCCTGCTTGTCTAAGTGCTGCAACTGCAGTACGCTTTTCTATGGATATCTCCACTCTTGGAGACACACTAATGATGTGCACACTTCAACAGTCACCCAGGAACTCAAATGCAGGAACCAAATACTATGTATCTTAGCAATGCTTGTTTTTTTTTTTACTTTCTTGATTTAAACTGTCATATGTTTTTTGTTGGATAGCTTTCTGTGTTATTAGTTTTGATCAGTGAAACAATAAAGATGAGTGTTTAATTTGCTGAATTGTGGTGCTTTTTTTTTTTTTTTTTTTTTTCTAAGGCATTTTAATTACCAAGGATTCCACAGTGTAAAACTGTCGAGTTGTGTAGAGATTGTAAGTGTTAAATACTTTGATAGATTTCAGCTGTTCTTTTTGTTGTACATACACTGGTACAAATGGTTTGTAATGCAGATTTTAAATCAATAGAGAGATTGATTCAGTGCAGAATTTATTGCCTCAGTTTACCATCAAAATGGGTTGAGTTTGGACCGAGAGATATGTAAGAGCAAAATAATTTTATGTCCAATTTTAGATCCACCAGAGTAAATATGTATCCACTCATAATTTGTTTAGAAAATATATCTAATTAAAGATTGAAGCTTTCTTGGTGTTAGTAATTAATAATGACTTCATGGGATAATAGCCGAGGTCCATGACCAAGACCACAGAGTTAAGATAGTCAAAAACTTGGATTTTTATGACTCCAATTGAATTTGGTGATTATCCCAAGAATTCATCATTAAAATGAACCTAATTGATATGCTGGGTGTTTTTTAATATTGAATATTGTATTATTTTACAGGGATTACTCCATTATCATATTACAAATACCAATATTTTGTGGTCACAACTCTTTGAGACAATGCAAGAACTGAAGAACACTCACAGCACAATAGAAGATTACACAGTCACTGAAACAACTCTGGAGCAGGTGTTCTTACACTTTGCCAAACAAGAAACAACAGAAGAGATCTAAAGGACTGAAAATTAAAATGTTCCTAAGTATTTCATTAGCAGCTTTTGCATTGTGAGACTGCTAGCGTTAAGAATCTTAAGGGCACAGGAAGCTTCCACTGGAACTGTGATGTAATGCATCCTAGCTTAAGTTGAGCTGTAAGAGAGCCCTTTTCAGTGAGCACTTAAAGAACAATATGCAGTATTAAAGCTAATGTATTTTTATAAATTATTTTAGATGTCAAGAAAATTCATTGCTTATTTTTAAGTTTTGCAGCACAGCACAATTCTCAAATTTCATGTCCTCTTAACCAAAGCTATTGTACCCATTTATTGTTGTTTCTGTACCTGTCCGTGTTTGTTTATATAAACTCATTTTTATTGAAGGTATTGTTTTTCAGTTATAAACACATTAACAAAAACCAGTATGTAAAATGTTGTGTAACATGAACAAAATAAAGCTGAAGAATGTTTATAAAGAAATCTTACATATGCCAGAGCTGCATCTAGCTCATGTGAAAAAGGTTTTTGTTGCACTGTGTGCATCTCTCCATATATGTGTTTAAGTTTATCAAAGCTTCTAATTATCACTCTGCCATAATCCTTACAGGGATGAATAGAGCACATGTTATCTTATTCAATTTAATAAGCACACTCAGGGTCACATATAATGCATTCCTGATTGCACGTTTCAAATTGCCAAGTTAATTGACATTGTCACTATCTCTTTTAAGAAGTCTGATAATTCATTACCTAGCATTATTAATTTAGCATACACCATCTTGTAGCAACCAAATTGTGTTCATTGTGTATGTTACTTGCAACTATATACATATGTAATAAATTATTAAATAAATACACTAATATCTGATTTACAATGATCTGCAGTCATACTCTCCCACTTCAGATGAATTTGATTCTGTTGAATTTGTTTATAAAAGTGATATTCTTCTTAGTCCAGAAGGAGCTGGAAATGTTTGCAGAAATAAGGAACACGATTATAACTTACTTTTAAAATATAAATGAGTCATTGTTCACACTTTAACTTCACATATGTCAAACTGTAAAAATGTCATTTGTTAAATTAACAAATCATCATCAGTAGCATACCAATTTTGGACAGTCGCAACATTGGAAATGAAATTGAGTTATTAAAATCATTGACAGTCATACTAGAGCTCACCACTTACGGAAAAATAATTTTAAGACTTACAAGAATTTGCTAAATTTTGAAATCTCACCAGTCAGCAATGTTATAAAGTTTAGCAGATGGCAGCAGCTAGATGCTGATGGAGACAAATGCCTCTGAACTGTTCCAAGAAATTTACAACTTGACATAAGTAAAGTTTAAGGGTGAACATTGAGACATTAATATTTTAAAAGTAAATTAAATGAAAATAAGTTCACAGTTAACAGTGTTTCTGTTATTAATAGAAGGAATATGAAGTCTGGTGAGAGTCCAAATCCTTGCTAAAGGGTGAATGAAGTATTTCCAATAACTGATCCAAAACTTTAAATAGCTTTTTCTTCCTAGAACATTTTTTATACTTTGGGGTAAACTTTTTTGCATTAATTATTAATGGATACAGTTATATTAAATGGATAAAATAATTATTCTGTTATAAAGAGAAAAAAAATCATATTTCTAATAAATATTAATATTTTAGAAAACAAATGCACAGCTTTATTGAATAGACATAAAATAGTATGCCAAATTTTTGGCCTCTTTTAAACTGTAAAAAGTCTACCTTTTAGTATAATTCAAGTCTTTCTTTAAAAAAAAAATAATAATAAATAATTTTTAATTACAAAACTATTTAATATAGAGCAAAACACCTTATACCAACGTGTATCATGGCAAATGCAATTTAATCTAAAAACGTCATTAAAATGGTTGATTAGGAAAAATTGGTAACAGAGTGTCCCTTTAAGTTGTTGCATTTCTTTTAATACTTTAATTAGCTGCACATGTTTGATATGGAACTTCATACCTAGTAATACATAATTCAACTAAAATGCAGGCTCCACAGCTTTTTGCCAAAGTTATTGATATACATAAATTTTTGGCACGTCATTATCTAAAACTATAAATTATATTAAAGGGATTCGAAATGGGCTTTCGTAAAAAATTCAACTTTTCAATTATCTTATATGAAATTATGAAGCTTTTTCTTCATGTCATTTGAATTTCCTTGATATTTATCCTAGAAGTAAAGTTAATTATTAAAAAATCTGATGTGTTCCATTCACATAACTTTGTCTACATCTCTGCAACAAACTATTTTTAAAAAGCTTATGCTTCTATTTACTTCATGCTAATCGAGATAAAAATAGTAGAAATAATCCTATTACTTGCTTGCTTGTAAGTAGAAGCGAAATAAGGGAGTACTATAGGTTAAAGTGATAGTCAAAAGCTGGTTGCCATGTGACTGAAGCTCCTTTGTTGGACAGGAGTTGACAAATTCCTGTATGAGAAAAGTATACGTTTTTCAAAGTTGAAACCAAAACAAGAAATATCTCAAAAACAATCAACTCCACGAAAAAAAATGTATTTAATATAAATTGTGTGTTTTAACGTGTTCTACATTGTTTGTGTGGTAAGTTTTTGTCTATCTCATACGGTTTAGCAATTATGCAAAAATCCGTAAAATTCATCCAGAATAAAGTAGTCTTCAGAGGCTATTCCCAGCTAATTCAAGATATACATTTCATTTGTCAGGTAAACATCTTTAGTATATGATAATAATCAAAATCATTAGAACCGTTTTTGAGAAAATCAAAATTTTCAAAAGAAGTTCCATGTAAAAGGTAGGTGGTGGGGGGATTTTTCTCAAAATCTTTGTGTCGCATCCCTGGAAGATACTAAACTTAAATACCAAGCTTGGTATTTTACAGACTTTTTGTTTTTGAGTTATCGTGTTCACAGACACACATGCACGCGTGCAGACCTTTTTCTGAAAATGCTTTTTTTTTTTTTTATTATACAGGGAACCCTAAAACATATATTTCCGATGAAATCTGGTAGCAAATTTTTTAGTGGAGTGCAGTACCTTCTCTGTACACTATGTACATAGTATGTATTGAGAAAATAAAAATGGGAATAGCTGCACACAATTTTGTCTGCTTGGTTTGATTAATGGTCGTCTGCAGTTTCATTAAATTCTTCCATTTCATGATTTTTTTTAATCAGCCTCTGGAGGCAGGTTCAAACCTGGCAGTGGGCAATGAATTTTTTTGGCCCCTTGAGTAAAACTGTTGGCCTTGTGTCTTAGATTTACAGCGCATAAAAGGACCTCAAGACTGTTAGAGACCTCTGAGCATACCCAATATAGAATGGGACGCTGAAAACTTCAGCAGTTATTGTCTATAAATGAAACAAAATTTAGATGAAGATAGGCTCGGAAATGCAAAAACTAAACTTTATTAACTCTTTAATAAAGCAAAATAGTTCAAAAGAGGTGCCAAAAGGAAGATAAACTGGAAAATGAAGAGGATTCTGATGATACCTATGGTGTAGGCCTCTGCTGATGTTTCAACTTTCAAGCTCATTTCCCGTAAGTTGCAAATTGCGTAAAAATCCTTAGCATGGCTAAGGAAGGGAAGGGCCCATGTTGTAGATTTATGGCACGTAAAAGAACCTCAATCCTGATAGAGCAAAATTAGTGGTCTTTCATGCCAATTTAGAGTGAGACGCTGAGAACTACAGCAGTTAAAGAGTGTCCGTAAATAACACTCCATTTACATTTTTACACACACATAAAAAATAATTATAAATTTAGCTTCTCGCAACTATAGATATATGCAATAAATTGCAGCATCTTTGTTACAAAAAATGAGAGAGTCTGTTTTTTCCCCGAAACGTCTGACCAACTATTGTGGGTTACATCTAGTAGGGCAAAGTCTTGTAATACAGTCATTCTTGTAACGGCCAAAAATAATTATAAAATTCTGCCGCCCTCCTGGTTGCTATAAAAATGACATAGCACTGTAGAGGCGCCACCATATGCGATTTGTTGGGAGAAGCATATGACAAGTTCATGCATGTTATAAGCAAATATTTCACATCGAGAATTAAAAGGTAAGCCAAGCATAGCCATTTTATTTTCCTGTGTATGTAAGGCATCATTTACTATAATAATACAAATTTTATATTACAAAATATAAGCACATCAATTAAAATGTAACCTTTGAGGACAATGTTGCTGCATGCGTGATTTATGTAGTATCTGTGAGCTAGGTCTTAAACTCTGTGTTTTCTTGTAATTTGGTCAGCGATTTGGCCATTTTACAAGACTTGTTCGATTTTTATTATTCTTTTATTTTATTAAATTTGTTTTGTTTTTATATGCAGTGGAAATTTGCATAGTATAATATTGAATGTATAAACGTCTCAAGTGGTACCGCTCAAACCAGGAATTATTGCCGAATCATCCCATAGTCAAGTAAATGAGAAGCTGAACTCTTAAGATCCTGTTCCAGGCCAATTAGGTTAAGCAAGCAGATCAATTGAAAGAGATTCTACTCCAGGAACTATGGGTGAATAGGTAAGGAACCTAGACGTGGCCAACGTAAGAGACTTCAAAAATCAACACAATTATCAACTTATGGAAAATATGTTGGAGACTCTAGCAACAAATAAGATGCTTCTCATGGAGAACTTAGCCTTCTGTTCAAAGGAAGAAATGGACAGTGAGAAGTAAGAAAACTATCATTTTGATTTCTGTTACATGTTAATGAAACGAGCTAAGAAAAGATGAACAAATTATCAAAAAAAGGAAACAGGAACAATCATCTGTACACGTTTGTACAGGAACAAGCGGTTCCAAGTGTGGATATTGTGATGGGCTTTTCGTCGAAGTCCACGACAAGAAGTGAAGCTGTCTTGTGCAGGACATGCTATTTCAAGAGGAATGTGCACGTGCAAGGAGTGCTATAGATTTTATACGTGAAACATGCTTTTAAACATCTTTTTTTGTTGATGGCCATATTACAAGGCTGTCCTATTAAGTGGCCAGTTCTGTCTTGTTATAAACACAGTTAAATATTATTATACCTGTAACTCTCTCCATGTAATGTTTATCTTCATATTGGTTTTCAAGTAAATTACAAAAATAAATAATGTTGCTGGCCATATTATAAGACTTGATCCTAGTTGCATACAGGAGTGTTAACACTGTTCATGTGTTGCAAACAGTAAACAGGAAGGATGGGGTGGAGGTCGTTAGCATGCGGGTTAGAGGTTAGAGCATGTTAATAGCGGGCACACCTCGGCAACTGCGAACAGGTATTGCGGCCTACCAACTCCCGGGGGAAGGGTCGAGAGGAGGGGAAACCATAGGCCAGCACACAGGAAACGATGGAACTAAGCGCAGACTAAGGACCCTAGCCCTTAACAGTTCACTAGATGGCAGCCCTGGCGTACCATGGAGGCTGCACAGGCACCTAACCTAAACCAGGGGGACGTGAGTTTCACTCGGAGCAAAAAACCATGCTATCTGCTGCAAAGCCTCAAGCCACATCTGCACCGACCTGAAAGATGAAGGAATATTGACCGTGGTAGATATTCAGCACCCCAGCATTCGGCTAAGCGGCCCACTAAAACCACGGAAAACCCCAGGGCCAGAGTGTGCGGTCAACGGGGATCGAACCCAGACCTCCCAAATACGAAACGCCTGAGCCACCTGGCCCGGTTGGCACGCAGGTACCCACGGGGTCAAGAAAGTCCATGCTTGAAGTATATGACACCCTACCTACAGGTAGTTTAATTCTTATCCATAAGATTAGAGAAATGCACTCATGACATGAGGAGACAAATCATTAAACATTGACTTCGGCACTCAGAATCGCGCAGTTTGTTTACTAATTTTCGCAGTAAAATTTTCTGATGCAGTGCACGGAGAAAGGATTCCCCGGCCTTTGTTCACTGCGCCTGACGTCACTCACAGCTGGAGTTTCCTTGGACCATTGCCATACTATTATAGACTACCAGATATCTCTTTACTCAGCTGGAAGTCGTGCTCCAAACAAGTGAGTTGCTGCTTCTAAAGGCACAGGTAAGTTGTACGAAACAGATATGCATGTATCATGGAACGGATTGGGATATCTATAGGCATTTAAATAATCATAATACAATAGACACCAACTTTACATCTGAGTGGGGTGGCGGGTTTGTGAATAAAGTCTGGTATTAATAAAATATTTACTTAATTCAATTACTAACGCTAAATGTATTTAATCATTGCACAGATGCTTTCAACTGTCTGTGAATTAAATACATTTTTAATTAATTCAAAGTTTGAAAACAAAATTCTAGTGATGTAAAGTTTAAATGTTTCCCGGCGAATTCGTAGCATCTCGGCACTCCTGCCGACAACGGCAGCCGCGGTCAAGACAGACTCGTGAACGGAAAGCCGGTGATTCAGATCCTGCCACGGCCGTCATCTTCGACAGTTTTTTTTTTTTTTTTTTTTTCTTCCTCCCAAGTTTTCGTCAGACATAACAGGCAAGTGCCTCAGAGGTAGATATCCTAAAATTATGCCTGGAACGTTTTCTTACCAAATGCCCTTTCTCTTTATGGGCTATCAGTGTCCATCGTCTGTAGGGTTGCATTCAGTAAGAATATGCTTAAGTTCAGTCCTGCTTATAAATTCGCCTGCCACTGATGGAAAATCTAAGTTCATAGTTTCTTCATGAAAACAATGGATGACAAAAATAAAGGTTAGGCGAATACAAGAAAATTCAATCCGCGGCCACACAAATGACGGCTACTGTTTAAAATGTGAGATAGTTTCAAACTCGAAATGAATTGTATTTTGAATTTCATCTTAATTTGAAAACAGATCATAGATATTAAAGCTGCAAATTATTTTTACTTTCTGTAGCCCGTATGTTCAATGCACATAGTGGATCCAAAAATCGATGTCGAGATTTCATCGTCAATCTCGAGGTCCCCCGAGTGCGATAAAGTTAGTTTTAGAAAAAGGTGTATGTGTCTGTGGAAAGCATAGCTCAGAAACGAAAAGACCTATGAATACCAAAATTGGTATTTAAGTTTAGTATCTCCCAAGGACACTACATGCAGATTTTCAAGAAAATCCTCTCATCCCCCAACTACCCTTTACATAAAAAAATATTCGAAAATGTTGATTTTTTCAAAACCGTTTGCCAATTTAGACAAAAACTTACCACACAAATATTGTAGATTTCGTTAAAATACATAATTTGTGTCATATATGCCTTTTTGTAAAACTGGCCGTTTCTAGGATATTACTTGTTGGTTTCAGCTTTAAAATATTTATACTTTTCAAAAAGGACTATACAAAGCGAACCGAACCTCGATTGCTTCACATAGCGACGAGCTTATAAAGGATTTGACTATTGATTTTGACTAATGTATTCCTTTAATTTCCCTTCTACTTAAAAGGAAGCAAGAAATGAGATCAATTATGCTAATATTTCTCAGCATGATATAGATAAAAGAATCTTTTATAAGAATAGTTTTATTTTTAACATCTGGAGAAAGTTATGTGAATGGAAAACAACAGATTTTTCCATAATAGATCATGAAACTACGGATGTGTCAACACGAGGAATTCATTATTTGTGTGCTCCGATAGATTTGTCTGATCCGATAGAAACTGAAACCTAGGTTGCGTCATCATTGCTTTTGTTTAATAGTTGACCTCTCCATCTGAAATAAAGATAATCCTTTGCTACTCCGTGTGATCTATTTAAACACTTTTTCCTTTCTTTTTACTTTCTCTATACGTACTATGTACATAGTGTATAGAGAAGGTATTGCATTGTACTAAAAAATTCGATACCGAGATTTCACCGGAAATACATGTTTTGAGACCACCTGAATCCAAAAAAAGCATTTTTAGAAAAAGGTCCGTGTGTGTCTGTGGGCAGCTCAAAAACGAAAATACCGTTAAATACCAAACTTAGTATTTAAGTTCTTCCAAGGATGCGACACGAAGATTTTCAAGAAAATCCCCCACCCCCAAATACCCTTCACATGGAAAAATTTTCGAAAATTTTGATTTTCTAAAAAATGGCTCTAACGATTTTAATTAAAATATCATATATTAAAGATACATACTTGACAAATAATATGTATATCTTGAATTTTCTGGGAATAGCCTCTGAAGACTACTTTATTCTGGATGAATTTTACAGAATTTTTTGTAACTGGTAAACCGTAAGAGATAGACAAAAACTTACCACACAAAAAATGTAGAGCACATTAAAACACACAATTTATGCTATATATATATTTTTTTTTTCGTGGAGTTAATCATTTTTTAGATATTCCTTGTTTTTTGTTTCAGCCTTAAAAAACGTATACTTTTCTCATACAGGAATTTGTCAACTCCTGTCCATACAAACAAAGGAACTTCAGTCACATAGCAATCATCTTTTGCTATCACTTTAACCTATGTTAAACCCTTATTTTGCTTCTATTTACAGGGAAGCAAGTAATAAGACTATTTCTGCTAATTTTTTCTCACTTAGCATGAAGGAAATAGAAGCATAAATTTTTTAACAAAAATTTGTTGCAGAGATATAGAGAAAGTCATGTGATCAGATTGTTTTTAATGAGAAATATATCTTTTTGAAGGGGCAATGCCACTGCCTTTGTAAATTAGGGGACAGAAAATTGCCTGTTCAGCCCTCAATGTGCCATTGATTTACATTACTGATGCTAATAATTCGGTATTAATAGTAGCAGCTCATCTTTGAAGAACATGATAATCGTTTGTTTCATTTGTAAAGCAGCTGCCTGTTTAGATTAATTAGCCAACTAAAACTCAATATATTTATTCTGTGGCTTGCATATATGTTCTCACTACAAGAAAATATTGTAAGTTTCTTCCAAAACTATTTTATTTTCATAATGTAAAAGGGAGAAATGGACTTCCGTGAGCAATTCAGATTTTATTAATAATGGGGGAAATGTTTGGTTCATATGACATATTATTGGTGGCACAACCTTTATTTGGAGACGGATGGAACGTTAATTTTTGTTGTTTTTATACAAAAGAGACAAAGTTAGCCTTCTCTTCCAATCTATCACAGCACTAAAATCACAGCAGAAGTATTATAATTTCAAGACGAATAGAATATTTATTCTGTACCAGAACCAATGCCTTTGAAATTGACAACAATAAAGGTAGTAGTCGAAATAGTCCATTCCGATATTTCATAATCGATCCATTTGTAATGGCATATGGCCATCGGATCCAATACAAGAAAAAAAAATCTGATAAGTTCCAGTAACATGACTTTTTCTAGTGTTCCGCAAACAATCTTTTCTTACAAAAGATTATTCTTTTATGTACTTCATGCCAATAAAAGATAAGCATTAGCAGAATGTGTCTTATTACTCTTCTTTGCAAGGAAAAGGAAGTACACTAGGCTAAAGTGATGCTCAAATCCTTTAGAAGCTGGTCATTGTGAGAAAACAATTGAAATTCCGTTCCCCTTGCCAGAAATAAACAAAAAAGAGACGAAAAAAGATGTCTTCCCATTTGAGAAAAGTTCAAGAGCTTAAAATTGAAACAATAACACACAATTTGTCGGAATCAAAAGTCGTCCAGAATGAAGAGGTCTTCAGAGACTATTCCCAGAAAATTCACGCCAACATTTCGTTGTCATAAAAATGTCTTAAATACATGTAAATGCACTTAAATCAAAATTGTTCGAACCATTTTTGAGAGAATAACATTATTCGAAAATTTTGCCATGTAAAGGGTAGTTGGTGAGAGGATTTTTTCCCTGAAAACCTTGTCACATTCTTGGAAGATACTGCATTTAAATACCAAGTTTGCTGCACACATACACACACAAACATACACGGACTTTTTTCTAAAAATGCATTTTTTATTCTCTACTTAGTATATACAACATAGGTAAAGAAGGTATTGCCCTCCACCTAAAAATTTGATACCGAGATTTCACCAAAAATATACGTATTAGGGTCCCCTGATAAAAAAAATACATTTTTAGGAAAAGGTTCGTGTGTGTGTGTGTGTGTGTGTGTGTGTGTGTGTGTGTGTGTCCATGTGTGTGAAAACACGATAATTCAAAAATGAAAAGTAGATTAACTACCAAACTTGGTAAGTATGTTTAATATTTTCCAGGTATGCTACACAAAGATTTTGAGGAAAATCCCCCCATCCAAAACTACCCTTGCATGGAAAACATTTATAAATTTCCTCAAAAATGGTTCTAACGATTTTGATTAAAATGCTGCACATTAAAGATATTCACATGATAAGAAAAAGACTTGTTGCGCAATTTTGTTTTAATATAGTATCGTTAAAACATAAACTTTCTGTCGTAATCTTTTTTTCCGTAGAGTTGACCATTTCCGCGATATTCTGTATTATTGGCCTCAGATTTGAAACACTTAAACTTTACTCATACTGGAATTTGTCAACCCCTAACTATGAAAGAAACAAATTTCAATCATATAGCAATCAGCTTTTAAATGATTTGACTGTTCCTTTAGTCTAATAGGTATGCTTCCTTTTTTTACTTTCTCTATATGAACTATGTACATAGTGTTATAGAGAAGGTATTGCACTCCACCAAAAAATTTGATACCGAGATTTTACCGGATATATATGCTTTAGGGTCCCCTATATCCAAAAAAAGTATTTTTAGAAAAAGGTCCGTGTGTGTGTCTGTGAACACGATAAACTCAAAAAAGAAAAGTCGGTAAAATACCAAACTTGGTATTTAAGTTTAGTATCTTCCAGGGATGTGATACAAAGATTTTGAGAAAAATCCCCCCACCCCAAACTACCCTTTACATGGAACTTTTTTGGAAAATTTTGATTTTCTAAAAAATGGCTCTAACGATTTTGATTAAAATATCGTATATTAAACATATTTACCTGACAAATAAAATGTATATTTTGAATTTTCTGGGAATAGCCTCTGAAGACTACTTTATTCTGAGTGAATTTTACAGAATTTTGCATAACAATGGACAAAAACTTACTACACAAAAAATGTAGAGCACATTAAAACACACAATTTATGTTATATACATTTTTTTCGTGGAGCTGATCGTTTTTAGATACTCCTTGCTTTTGGTTTCAGCTTTGAAAAACTTAACTTTTTTATACAGGAATTTGTCAACTCCTGTCCATACAAACAAAGGAACTTCAGTCACACAGCAATCAGCTTTTGACTGTCAATTTAATCTATGGTACTCCCTTATTTCGCTTCTACTTACAAGGAAGCAAGTAATAACACTATTTCTGCTAATTTTTCCTCGATTAACATGAAGTAAACAGAAGCATAATCATTTTAATAACATATATTTAGCAGAGATGTAGAGAAAGTCATGTGAATGGAACACATCAGATTTTTTTTTATTTTATTTATTTAATAGCTTATAATGCCCGCTTTTGCTACAACAAATCCCACATGCATTTGTCTGGAATGAACCCAGGCCGCCTTTATTTCTCTTCTAATGCAAGAAAGCAAGTACTATGACAATTTCTGCTAATATTTATCTCGATTATCATGAAGTAGAAGAAGAAGTAGAAGAAGCTTTTAACATAAATTGTTACATAGATTTAGACAGTGGAACACATCAGATTTTTGTTTTGGACGTTAAATCATGCATTGCTGGTGAAATTTGGTATTGAATGTTTGGGTGGAATACAATACCTTCTCTACCTACTAAGTACATTGAATACGCGTGGACAAAAAAAAAATGAGTCATTGTCTGGAATGCCAAATTTATCAAAGTCCTGCACAACATAGCGCCATACGTACAGCATCCGCGATACGTTGTGTAGCGGCAGCAACAGTTGTCACAGGTTCCAAATGTTAATATTACTAATCCATATGATCAATAATTATAATCAAATACATAACTTAAACTTCTTCAACAACAAACTATCAATATTAACTAAAAATGTTAACGACACAAAACAAGATGCGGCTTGTATTGTACAGCAATACTAAACCTTTCACCTTTCGTATATGTTCACTGTAGAGCTTTGGCAAATCTTAGGTTACGGTAACAGGTTCGCTTCTCTCAGGTAGTAAGCATATTTTCCCTTCTCTTAATGATGTTGAATCAACACATAGCGACTATTTATTTTAGATATACCTATTTCATACGCGATACAGTTAATAATATGCTGGTTATTATGATGCTTCTTTAAGGGTTTATTCTATTGAACAGCAATATGCTGCACACGAATATATGTGATGCCTAAAATGGTGCGCACTTGGATAATTCTCTCTCAATGAAAAAGAAAAAGAAAGAAAAAAAAAATGGAATCTATATAGTATGAAAATATACTATTTTTTTTTTTTTACTCAAAACATCCATCACAACAGGAAAATGCCAACTGCAAGTGGAATAACATGATATTCTCAGACAAGGTGACATTTTCTTCCACTAGTAAGGAAAAGACGATTGTCTAGCTTCCAATGGGGTCCCTATTCGATGCAGAATTCCATTATGGTTGCATATCTGTATCGTGTTGGGGCTGGATATCAAGGGACAGTTTAGGTGTGCTGCATTGAACGGTGTGCTGTACATGGTAATACTCAATACTCAATAATTTCTTGATTCCCTCTGTGAGGTTAAGATATCCTGATGGAACTGTTGAATTTGTACATGTAAATCATCCTGTCCACACACCTCGAAAGATTTTCAAATTGGTTTTCAGAGAGGCAGGATATCAGAGTGGTAGGCTGGCCTTCCTGTTCACCAGATTTGAACCCTATTGAGAATATGAGTTGAGGTAATAAGGGAGCTGCACTCCAAATTACCTGTAGATGGGTGAAGGACAAAAGATAGCTTCTGGGCACAAATTTAAGAAGTCTAGGATCTTATAGCTTCTCGTCCACACTACTACAGGTATTTAATTTTGTCTATGTCCCAAAAGTTGAGGGCAGTTATACAGGCTTAGGGTTCATACACCTGATACTAATTATGTTTATTTTGTTTTAGAAGATAATTTATTTATACATTTCTTTTTAGATATTAACACGAGTATTAGTAGAATTATGTTTTTGTGTGCATAGATAGGCCCATAACTTCAAATGCCAAATTTACATTAATGCAATATCATGTTCTACATATCCAGTCATAAAAAAAAACAACATAAAAGCGGCGCATATTTGAATCTAGGAACTTATGAGCAGAAGCAAAGTCTTCTTAACCTCTTGACCACTGTAACATTATTCTATAAACTATTTTCAGTACCTACCCATATGTTAAGCATTTTGCTGTCAGTCACAGACCACTGTTCGATCGACGCATGGAATCTGGGGAATGACTCATTTTTTGTGTCCAGGGATGTGCTAGAAAGGAGAGAATCATTTCGACTGAAGCTTACTTACTAAGAGAAGTAAGAAAAATATACAATTCAAAAGAACCAGAAAATTAATAAATTTGCTTCCCAGGAGAAGAGGATGAGTTTTTAATTCCCTTGATCTTACAGAGGTGACTACTGAAGTATCAAGAGTGAATTTAAATCCAGAAATTAATTATTTTCTGTTAAATTTTACTTAAAGTAACTTAATTAAATATTGTATTTCAGTACCTATTCTTTCAATTTAAACTATTCCAGCTACGAATGTTATCTTTAATATGTATACCTTTAATTTAAATTACTCTTTGTTGTGTTTTTAACTTTAATGTTTATTCCTTTGACTTATACTGTTGTTGATTGTGATTTAAATCAAAGCAACCCTGTTCCTTGATTTATTATTGTTTACTTATAAACCATAATATTCATTGCCTCAGCTATCTGAATGGACACCACATGCCACTGCTAAATATGGCAAACAGAGATTTAAAAACTTGATAAATAAACCCCAAATGTATAAATTAAGTTGATAGATAACATCATATTAAAACTGGTTACCTAAAAATGCCTTGTTTATTTATGAATGTAAACATGATGACACTTCATAACAGCCTAGTAAAACCACTTTATTAAAATAACAAGAAAACATAAACCAACTTATGGACCTGTAAATTTAGATTTTTCCTAGCTTAAAAAAACAGTATGCTCAACAGAGCTCAATCACCATTGACCATCAAAGAGTAGAATTTAAAAATGGTGAAAGGTGTAGGCAAGAAACTTACAAAGCATTAGAGCCAAACACCCACAATTTCCCAGGTCCAGAGCAACAGTCCAAGAAAATAAGTAAGAGATACAAGTGCTTAAAATTTGGGTGCAAGAGACCTGAACTCCCCACTCCAAGTGGTGAAAGTAGGTACTTCCAAAGAAAAAATTCAATACTGCAAGATAACAGACAAACTACATAGTAAAGAATCTTCTCATGTGCTGGACAAAACAGTACAATAGGAAGTGATGTACCATAGCTTGGCCATTACACTCTCCTGAGGTCACTCTTTTTTGGGGAATATTAAGAATCTAGTATTTGTAACACTAGTTGCTTCAGACATGGAGTTGATGGCAAGGACACTGTACTGCTCCAGATTTATTTAAAAGTGTACAATCCAACATTGATCCAACATAGGATCGAGCAGGGATATT
Source organism: Hymenopus coronatus (assembly GCA_030762935.1). Classification (NCBI taxonomy): domain Eukaryota; kingdom Metazoa; phylum Arthropoda; class Insecta; order Mantodea; family Hymenopodidae; genus Hymenopus; species Hymenopus coronatus. Next base: position 46,176,172 of record CM060884.1, on the reverse strand, counting down.
GGTGTTCACAATTTTATAACTATAAATGTTATAAGTATATTCTGTATTGGCAGCTGGAAAAACTGAGACTTATTTTGTTTTATTATTTTTCATCATTTTCATTAAGTTTAAAAACCCAAATAATTTTTGTTTCCTTTCATTTTGCTTAAATTTCTGCATTGCAGAGGAAAATTTTGTTTATAACACTCAATAGCCAGAGAAAATTACAATATTCATTTTCCAATTTTCTTCAGTATACCAATTTGTATAGAGAAAAAATTTGAGGACAACGATTTGAGTCACCTGAAGCTGCAGTAGCTGCTTACGAAGAATGTATTTGTACTCTCTCCAAAGAAGAATGCCATTAGCATTTGAAAAGTGGTTTGAAAGAAAGAGACGGTATGTAGAATGCAATGAAAAATATTTCGAAAATATTCAATGATCAGATATAAATTTTAATATTTTATTGTGTTCATTCTGACAACTTTTGGAGTGACTCCCATATAGCAAAGCATGGCAGAAGTATTATTCTTAGGCTCAGAATTTCTAAAAATTACATAAATGCTGCAAAACAATACTGTTTTTACATTTAGTAGCAATCTAAAGAATTAATAATTCTGTGGTATAAAGTCTGTATGGGCCTTGAGCCAACCAACCTGGCTGCCAGCCTCATCCCCACTTATGCAAGGCAGAAATGGACTATATCCAATCAATATGGTAGCTTATGTGGCCAGCATTACACATGTTGGCTTTTGTGGCCAGGATCACTGCCTATTGCAGCTCTTCAATTTCCTCATGATGCTGAGTTGGCACCAGTCCTAAATACCCTTAAAATCTGCATCCCCATGGGTAAGATCAACTTGGGCGCATTCCATTGCTGATCCCAAACAACCACATGTGGGATTTGTGGTGGAAAAAGTGGTGCAGTGGCAGATTTTTTCCAGGTTCTCCAGTTCCCCTGCCATCACATTCCATTGGTACTCCAGCTTCATTCCATGCATCATCAGTGTCATTGCCTATGGTGCTTAGGGAGTAAAATTGGTTGTTAAACACTATTAAAAACAATTCTGTGGCTGGAACCAGAGCTCCATGCTCTAGCCCACAGACTCAGGACCTCTAACAAAAGTATTAGAAGTATTAAAATCACCTCCATTGTACTCAGTTTAAATAAATAATTCAGGACATAAATCAAATTCAAACCAAATTATGTTCCTGTAATATGTACAGCTAGAGGCGGCCTATGTGATCAGAGAAGATTGTGAGTATCACAACACAAGCTTAAATCAGCACAACATTGAAATTTGTTTCTGTATGTTCTTTTTATTTAAATCAGCAATGAAAATCCTTTCTGCAAATAGGTTGTTGAAAATTGCATAATAATATTTAAATAATATTAAGATAATAATTTGGATATTTACTTCTCACTGAAGGTGTGCCCCAGAATCGAGGGACATACCAGATACATTTCTCATAAATGTTGTATAGAAAGTATGCTTCAATATGTGCAGTGTGCAGTCGTCTCCTTAGTGCAGCTGCTTGCCAAGTGGGAGACCTGGGTTCAATTCCTGGTACCCCCACTGGGAGACCTGGTCTGGGGTGCACTCAGCCTCGTGAGGTCCCTGGGGAGTCAATTGAAGAGCTACTCGACTGAAAAGACTGAATGAACTGCCTGGGAGGGACTTGCGGCACTGATCACATTTCACCCTCCAGCACTGCACCCCACTCATGATGCCTTCGGGCTGAGATGGGGGATGCAGCAGTTGGGCAATAGGTCAAGGTTCCTTGTGGACTGTTGTGCCATGGAGTTACGTTTATGTGCAGTATGCACATCCTAAATCTATTTAAAATGAGTATTGTGGTAACGTCCCAGCATGGCAGCCATAAGATTGCAACTTATGGTCCCAACCTTAGAGAGTAAAATATAAAATAAGTATTGTACAGTATTGTAGTAAAACAAAAAACAGCATGTTAACTGTTGATGGCCAGTATAATGACTTGTTTCCTTGTCTTCAGCACACTCTGTAGTCCCCATGGTTTATAGCTCCTTTGTACCTCATGAAAACTTAAAAATGTGTAATACAATTAACTTTTTTCAGTTTCTAGGTGATAAAGTATTAAAATAGGTGTTTAGAACATTAATGCACTATACTTAATATTTTAGATTGCTGTGGACAAAACACTTTCAAATAAGTGTCAACCAGCCTTTTTTTAAGTTTTGGGAAGTATAAAGTGAATTCATGCAGTTTAATTTTTCATGATTTGTAATATGCATCTGCAATTAGCTGATCTATGTAATGTATCTAGTACTCAAGCATTTGCTTGAAGTTTGAAGGCTATTTATTGATAATAGTATGAATATCTTGTAAAGTAATTCATTTCCTTTCTTTTTTCAGGTTTTTAAACCAAGATAAAATGGGTTTTAACCAAGCACTGAAGCTGGTTCTGGCCATCATCCTAATGGCACTTACTACAAAGATAAGAATGACCTCTGTAGGTATTTTATTAAATGTAGTTGAAAATTATTTCATTTTTGTATTACAATTGAGAAAAAAAATTTAGTCTTCATTTATATTTCTTGTCTACTGAGTAAATTGTGTAATTAGAATTGCTTCAGTGAAGTGTAAGAGATGCTGTAGCTCTAAAGCAGCATTTCTCAACCTTTTCAAGCCCAGAATCAGTAAATTGTCACAAATAATTCTACAGAGCCCACCTTAATAGTGTGGAGGTAGCATGTCTGCCTTACTTCAACATTCAATAGGTTGCAAGTTTGAATCTCACTTAGGGTTAGTTACTTGGATAAGATTTTTTTGGGGGTTTTCCCTTATCCTGGGAAGACGAATGTTGAGTAACTTTAAGTTCCTGCATGCTCTCATGCATAGTTTTTGTTATGACATCTTAATATTTTTATTTAACCTTGCATGGGTCTAGTCTCAAATTTTAAATAAGAACAGTGTATTACACAATTACTTAACTAGTTATTGGCAGATATTGATAGGTGAAATAGACTTTTTAATTACTTGTGAATCTAAAAGGTGACTTTATTCTCTAAAAAATAAAGGCAAGCATGTTAAATTTCTCCATGAGTTTACACCATTTTTGTACATCATCACGGACTCTAGTAAAAGTCTTAGAACTGCCTCTGATTCCTTCACCATTTATTCTGATATGCAAGAGGAAAAGAACAAAGGTTGCCCTTGCTTAGAATGCAACTGACCAGTATATGCTTGAATTTACTCCTTGGAGTCCTGCAATTTTTATAATGCATAAAAGGTTATCGACACCTGCAAAATACAGTGCCTTTGGGCCACCTGGTATCTAGATATACTTCCTTGATCTTAGAAACCATGTACTAACTATAAGGACATGTGCTCCATCTATACAGAAGCCCACATAGTTTTCTCAAGATTGAAATATTTCAAGAGAATATTTACACCAAGTTTGGTATTTAACTAAATTTTCAATTTTGAGTTATTCTATACCATGCCTGCACATGGGCAAGATTCCTTTTTCTAAAAATGCTTTGTAGGGAAGCTAAAGCAATATTTTCAATGAAATCTCGACACCAAATTTTTGGGTGGAATACAATGCTTTCCTTACTTACTATGTGTAAAAACCAGGGCACCAGAAACATAGTAGCCCTTAAAAGAAAGATGCTTGGATTCAATTTGTATCAAAATATAAGTAGATATAAAATTGATTCTAAATATATATGAAATTTTGTCTGATGATCGGTAATATATATACAATATTACATATTGTGGTGGACTTATTGTTGTGTCGTAGTCTCCTAATCATCGCATTCAGAGCACTAGATGCTACACTCTTGGCTTCGTGCCCAGACTGGTGATGTTGGCGGTGCTCTAAGACTCACTCCACCACCAATGAGTAAACCCACGTACCTGTTGATGTGAATCTACTACCGGTGAAATGCCTTGGCGTTGCTCAGTCTGCATGTTAGTTGACTCTCTCAGGGTGGTACAGCTAATGGGGGTAGTTCAAGGAGTGATCTTATAAGAATGTAGACATATGTAACTTTTCTTGAGTTTATTTTAACTAGGAGGTGCAGGATAAGCACTTTGCTTCACAATTCAGCTAACTTAAACACTTACTAGGAACTTTAATACTTGGTTATTCACACGTAAGTTTATATACTTCTTCTTCTTTGATTCTGCTTTACACAATTTAATTTAATGCACGTCACTGGCTTTAAATACACTTGACTTAGAGCACTGTAAACTACTAAGTATCATTAAGATTTACAATGTTTGACTTTGTGCGAAGATGTGATGTTTAGACTGACAGCATGACAGCAGCATCAGACGAGAGACATACCGTCCTGTGCTTCTTATATACTAAAAATACTGTCATGGCGGCTTCTTTCTGATTGGACAGAAAGGCCACGCAATTGACGTATATATTACCCAAAATCCACTGTTCTCATCCCAGGGTGCACCGCAACACCCACGAGACAATGTTATACAGTGGAAAATTACTCTTTTCCAAATTTTAAGGTTTAACCGCGGCGTGAGTCGTTGGTACGTGCCTGGACAAAAGAAACCCTGTTAACAATGAGCCTCTCACACCACTCTTATAGCTTGGCATCAGATTTCTGCTTTTACTTTGCTCCAAGCTGAATTTACTTTGCTAAATACATAAGTTAATAAGTATTTGTACTCTTTAACTACACACTGTTAATTAATTAATATACTAACAATAGTTATTGTAGAGAAGCTAATTAATGGTCTCAATACGTAGGTAGTAATAAAAAAATTAAAAAAAAACAGCATTAATACATAAAACAGGCCTTCCATGGTTATCCATATATTCAAAATTAAAGAAATACAAAAACAACAAGGTATTTTCTTTCAAAATTCTAAAGTACAACAGTTTTAATTGAACATCTTACCTCCAAGAACATAATAACGGTACATAACAATAGACAGCATAGCCACAGGAAGGTACTCTGCAGGGAAGTGGAATTAATATATGTAAAATATGAGGAGGTCCAGGCAGAATTTATGCTATTTACCTTAGTTATTAGGCTAGGAAGTAGCCTAATCCTTAAAGGAATGCTGCTCTGTTTGATGCTAATGTATTTACTTAAGTCATTACTTATAAATTATAGCAATACTGCAGTCACATCCCATTTTTATGGGAACAATCTTTACTTATTTAGTTTTGTTAAGATATTTTTAATAATTAATATTTAATTTTTAATTCTGCCTGCGGACCATGTGTTCCCATTCATGGGCCAGGGATGATCTACAGGTGTCAGTTGAAAAATGCTGATTCCTTTTTTTTTTTCTTCTTTTTTTTTTTTTTTTTTTTTTTTTTTTTGTATAGCTTAGCGTCCTTTAACCTGGTTGGTCATATCGGGTGATGAATGAAATTGGTGAAATGATGCTCAAATGATCTTGGGGTCCATAGAGCTTAAAGTTACTCGACATTCGTCTTCTCAGGATAAGGGAAAACCCCGAAAAAACCTTATCCAAGTAACTCACCTAAGCGAGATTCGAACTCAAGACCTGTTGAATATGAGGTAGACATGCTGCCACCACACTACCCAGGCAGACACTGATTCCTTTAATTTAAAACATTTGTTATTAGATGTAATATAGCTGCATGAGACTGCATAAAAAACTTTATCTTTTCTTATTTGGAATAGTTATTGCTTTAAATGTATCAAATAAATAGCTGGTTATCCAATAAAGGAATGAGTTTTTGCATATGATACAAGTAATATAGGTAAGTCAAAATTACTGGCAGTCTTAGCACATTATTTTTTTAATTATAATACCTACATCCAGAATAATAGGTTTGAGGGTATTTAACTTTTACATTTCCTTATAATGCTAAGACTCATTTATACAAATTTAAAAATTGTAGCAAAAAGTGTATATTTTTATGGTCTCAAGAATTTTTCTCAAAATGATGTAAAACAGAGTTCAAATTTGTTAATTTACAATTGAAATGTATTAAGTTTCAAAAGCAAAATGACTGTACGTAGTAAGTATTAATTGAACTCCTAATAACTGAATTGCAGATTGAAAGCAAGTCCTATGTGGCAGCAGTGGTGGAGTACAATGCTGTGGGTGACCCATTAGGTCGTGATGATCCTGTAAACGTACTTCACATGAATGCTCTGAACTATAAAAGCTATATCAGGGATGCAGCAAGTAAGGTAATAAAGTCTTTCTTGTATACTGGTTTCCAAATAGTTTTAAATGTTTTTAACTTTTCTTCAGCTTTTATTTTGCAAAACAATAAATAGTTTTACAGCTCAATTGCAATTAATTAGTTAAGTCAACTAACATTGCTTACCTACATGTTTTCTAAAACACATTTTCCGATAATGAAAGCAAGTGATGTAGTGTTACAAAATCAACTCAACTAATTAATTTCAATTGATAGAACACATCACTGTCACAAAGTTGACCATATATCAGTAATAGTTTTACAGCTGCTTGAAATGCTTCACTTTCCATTAATTTTGTGTTTGCTGAAAAAAAAAATAGGCATGTTTTTGTAAATAGTGTGTTGATGAGAATTTCTTGACAAATTGCAAGAAAGAGGTACCTATTTTATTTTGAAATTATTTTGCAGTTTAATGCTAATCCTTTCACACCATACACAGATAATTTGTCAAGTAGCACTATGTCAAACACTTTTGTTAGATGTAGATATAGATCTAGGCCTAATCGTTTAGTATCTAATGCACCATAAACCTGTTCAGTAACATTTATTAGTACAGAGTTAATTGACTTCCTTTTTCAATAAGCATTTTGATTATCATTTATTATTTTGACTCCCACTATATGTTATCTGTTCAAAATTTTTTCCAAAAGTGGATATTACTGATATTGATCTGAAATTCTCAATCTCGTCCTTATTTATCTTTCTTATAGTTAGGTTTCACTTTTGCCTCTTTAAGCCTGTCTGCTAGTGAAAAATTTGTTAAATGCACAATGAGTCAATCACAAATGTGGCACATTGTTTTGCAACATAATTTGAATATTCATCTGCTCATTTATTTCCAATGTTTAAGTTACTGGTATTATAAAAAGTGTATTTTCATTATATTTTAGACTTTTAACACCGTTTCACACTTGTGTAAAAATTGTTGATTAATTCAGAAATATCGGTAGGATTGCATATATTTTGACCATCGCTTTTGTTACAACAATTATTTCTTTAATTTGTTTTAGTTTTAATTTTGTCCCTGATTTTTCTCACAATGATTTAGATTTAATAATTGCTCCTTTGATTGTGCTATCATGGTGTAACCATTTTGCCTCCCTGATTATTTTATTTTATATGTTTATGTCACACCTTATTTAAATACTTGGTTTTAGATTCTTTGTATTTACCTAAGAATCTTATCCTTTCCCCTGATTTACATAGTCCATTTGAGACCCATTATTATTTTGCTTATTTATCTGGATTTTGACTTCTGGTACTGCTGCTTCAAAGTAGGAAACTTACTTAGGAACTTACGTGCTGCTTCATTCACTCATTTGATAATATATTGGTTTTTCTAGATTTCTTCAGTTAACAAAAAATTTGAATAATTAAAGTTTGCATCACTTGTAAGCCTAACATTTTTAAAAAGATTGTATGTTCCCTTTGTTGATGTGAGAAAATCTCATTTGAATAATCACTCTAGTGCCTGAGATAGTGCTGAGACAAATACCTAAATTTCATACACCCATTTCTTTGTGTTTAAAATAACCAAATCAATTGCAGTAGAGCTAAAATTAGAGATTCTAGCTGATACTTTAAAGATTTAAAGCTTTCTAGGTATTAGTTAATAATGATGACTTCACAGGATAACAACTGAGTTAAATGGAATGTAATAAAAATCCTTCTGATGAAGACTACAGAGTTAAGATGGTCGAAAGCTTAGATTTTTATGACTCCAATTTAATTCGGTTGCTATCCCGTGAGGTCACCATTATTAACATTTAACATTTTGCATACCATACACGTTTCAAAGTTTTGATGTTGATTTTATACAGATTTTTAATAATATGTACATTTCATATCTCCTATAATTATGATATCCAAACTGGGGAGTATGGACTGGGTTACATAAAAGATGCAGAAACAATACTTAACTATTAGTGTACAGTCATTTTTTTTAGTAATGAATTTATAGTAAAAAATCTGTTGTGTTCCATTCACACGACTTTCCTTACAGAAGATTATTCTTTTATCTATGACATGCTAATCAAGGTAAACATTAGCAGAAATTGTCTTATTACTTGCTTCCTTGTAGGTAGCTGTAAGTTGTAAAAGCTGCTCCTATGTGAAACAATTGAAGGTCAGTTCACTTCACATGGCCTGCAGTAAAACAAGAGAGATGAAACAAAATGTCACTTTCGGTTTGAGAAAAATTTTAGTTTAAAATTGAAACCAATAACAAGGAATATTTCAGAAACGGTCAGCTCTACATAAAAAGACCTGTATGACATAAATTATGTGTTTTAACAAGATTTACATTTTTGTGTAGCAAGTTTTTGTCTATCTCTTACGGTTTAACCGTTATGCAAGATTCTGCCAAACTCATCCAGAATAAAGAGGTCTTCAGAGGCTATTCCCAGAAAATTCAAAATATACATTTTATTTGTGATGTAAATATCTTTAATATACAGTGTTTTAACCAAAATCACTAGAGCGATTTTTGGGAAAATCAAAACTTTGAAAAGTTTTCCATATAAAGGGTAGTTGGGGATGAGGGTGTTCTTGAAAAATATTTGTGTTGTATCCTTAGAAGATATTAAACTTAAATTCAAAGTTTGGTATTTAACAGACTTTTTGTTTTTGAGCTATGCTGTCCACACACACATGGATCTTTTTGTAAAAATGTTTTTTGGAGTCAGGGAACCTCAAAGCATATCTTTCCGGTGAAATCTTGGTATCAAATTTTTGGGTGGAAGTCAATATCTTCTCTAGCTTTTATCTACATTGTATGTACATATGTGCTACAAAAGTAAAAATCTAATGTGTTACATAAACATTCACATGTAGTTGATGGTTCAGAAGTGTTCTGAAAGTGCAGATCTCTCCATCACATCACCAAATGCAACATCACACTGAACATTGCACTTTTAAAGCCTCCAAAATACACAACAGAGTTGGACACTTGGGAGAAGATTTTAAACATGAACCGCTTAATGAATATTGAATTGTTGCCACCAAATCAGTCATGGAAGTACACCTCTCCACCACTATATGTCAACACAAACAATCAACACACAACGCATACCAACAGCAGGCAGTCAGTCTATGAAGATGACAACAAAATTTAGTTCTCAAAACTGGTTAGACAACTAAACAATGTAAGTGATGAAAGTGTTTCTATTCTGACTCAAACCTTTTCTTAAACAAAGTTTTTTATTTATGAATCTCCCTCCCTCTATTGAGATCTGTACTCACCAATGACTATGCACTAGGCACACATTTTCTTGCGCGCTTAACTCCCTCATCTTCATTCATAGGTTTTGCATAATTTAGGAAGAAGAGCAAGGTTGAGACATGAAATGTTATACCCCCTGTCATATAGTGGTTTCAATGCTAAGGTTTCATTCTGTCTGTAGATCCCAGGGTTCATGCACATACATGTGTGCTGTGTTTCATTTAATAATTTTACTAATTTACTATAAATTAGATAACTTTTCACCATAATGGCTAAGGGCCTCAAAAAAATAAACTTTCTATGGTTGAAAACACTCTCTACTCTTCCACCCAGCTCTCACTTCCTAGCACCCAAGAAAAGGTTCATGCCTAGTTTCTATTCTGTAAACACATAATATAGCTGACTTTGTAAATATTTTGTGGAATAATTGTGCTGTTACAACGATGATAAACTGAAATATATAAATTTCTTGTTCTTTTTAGGGAGTGGATATTATTGTTTTTCCTGAATGTGGATTAAGCACTATAAAAATTCCAGAAAATCGTACAGAAGTTCTACCTTTTCTGACAAAACTTCCACGTCCTGAAGATCAGGAAAATCCATGCACAAGTACTGCAGCTGAAACACCAGAAGTATGTTAAGTCAGTATATTTATTTAACTCATCAGGTAACATGCTACATTTAACATAAGTAATATGCTATTTGAGCCTTTATACCCTAGTATTTAAATGAAAAACATTTGTAATATGTGAACTGATTTATTATAATTATTAGCTGTATTGTACTATAAGCTTTTACACATTTCTTTTTACTTTATCTCAAAGAATTTAGAGAAAGCATGAGAAAAAGTCTAGGTAGGATTTTTATTATTGGTATGTTAGTTTACCTTATAAAAGATAAAACCGTTTTCGTCCAATAATATTCTTTTTCCAATTATATAATGCCTTTTCAGTAGCTTTCTATTTTGGTTAATAAATTTATGTTTCATATATGGGTGGTCAACTAGCTAACTAGCTATTTTTAAGTTATAATTTAATACCTTTTCTCAGGTGATTAATACAAGGAGTAACTTGCTACTGAATAAACAAGATAAGTTTTAGAATTCAATAATAATGTTTGATTTCACTCTTGAACTTTGAAGAACAAAAATTTAATTAATTTAACACGTCAATAACATAATAAATTACAATACACTCTATCGATATAATTTATAAGTTGATGGAGTTTTTCGTATTAGCATGTTTAATTTCCATGTTGGATTCTGTAAATTATTTTCTTCAATTCCTTTACGCATCATTCTCATATTTCACAATTTACAGGTTCAATTATGTCCACTAATTTAATACATATCTTCTTAAGTGAATGTATTCCTTTAAGAGATTAGTTATTTTATTAATTTACGAGATTATACCATCGTGATATTCAATGAAATTACACTTAAGTACATTTCAACTTTTTTAAACAAAATCAGGAGGCAATATATTCCTAATTCATTTGTCCTTTCCTTAAGAAAACAAGATTATAGACATTCATATATATTCATTTGGCATTCATAATTTTATCTACGTAGAACATCCTTTTTAACTACCAAAATCACAAATTGCTGCTAATTACATAAAATTGCACGGTTGCACAATAATTTTCCATTGCAGTCTGTTATGTTGTCTTATACTCATATATACAGTGCATTCGCTATATTGTAAGACAGCGAATCGCATGCAAGTGTAATCTGCATTATAACCATAATGTATTAATGGTGATAAATGTTATTGAAAGTAGTATACATCTGCTTTGAGACATTGCTGATGTTCCTTGTCATCATGAAGTTGTAACTCATGCACAAAAATCACTCTGAAAGGTTTCAATTTTAAAAGTTTAGTAGGTGTATGAACAGAGGTTTTTGAAGCAGCCACTTGCTGGGCAACACATCTTAGATGCTTCTTTGGAGAGCATTTGATTGATGCACTTACGAGGGGCATACTGAAAGTCACGAGTAACCCATTGTAAAAATTTAAATTTCAACAATGTAACGAAACGAATTGCAGGATCGTAATCTACAGACTTTAAGCCACATGTTGACATATTGTGACGTCATTAGCTTCTATCACGTGACCACAGACGGTGTTTGAAAAATGGCTGACATTGATGTTTCGTTTCGACAGCGTGCTGTCATTGAATTCCTTGTGAAAGAAGGAAAATCTTCTCCCGAAATTCATCTCAGACTTCAACGTGCATATGGAGGTGTCTGCATGGGTGCCAGCAGTGTTAGAAGATGGGTGAAACATTTCAAAGATGGAAACACAAGTCTGCAAAATGTGCCTCGTAGCAGGCATCCTCGAACTGCCTCTACAGAACGCAACAAGGAAAGAGTTGATGAGCTTATTACAGGAGATCGGCGTTTCACTGTGAATGAAATTGCTGCGTAACTTGGAATAGGACATAGTGCAGTGCAAGAAATGATCCACAGCTTGGGTTATCGAAAGGTCTGTGCCCGTTGGGTCCCCCGTTTATTGACTGAAGACCACAAACTTCAGAGAAGAACCATTGCACAAAACCTTCTTCAGAGATTTCATAATGAAGGTGATGAATTTTTGACGTGCATTGTGACTGGAGATGAGAGCTGGTTCCATCACTATGAGCCAGAAACGAAACGTCAGAGTATGGAATGGCACCGCTTGAACTCACCATCGAAGAAGAAAGCGAAGACAGTGCAGTCTGTAGGAAAAGTTATGGGAAGTGTCTTTTTGGGATGCACAAGGTTGCATTCTGGTTGACTTTCTTGAACCTGGACAAACCATAAATTCTGCCCGCTACATCAAGACACTTCTGAGGCTCCGTCGGGCTTTGCGTGATAAACGCCCTGGAAAGAGGATCATCCTTCAACAGGATAATTAGCGTCCGCATACTGCCCGTACCACTATGGAGAAGATCAGGGAATTAGGGTGGGAAACTCTTCCACATCATCCCTACAGTCCCGACTTGACACCCTCCGACTACCATCTTTTCGGTTCTGTGAAGGAGCAGATGCGTGGCCAACGCTACGAGACGCTGGAGGATATTCAGAAAGAAGTGCGTCAGGGTCTGCGGGCAGCTGGAACGGAGTTCTATCACAAGGACATTTTCAAACTTGTTGTACGATGGGAAAAATGTGTGCAAAACAATGGAGACTATGTCGAAAAGTGAAAGAAAGTCTGTAGATTATGATGATGTATTTGGTTTGACTTAAAAATAAATATTAAGATTGCAAAACAGTGTTGCTCATGACTTTCAGTATGCCCCTCGTATTTCACCATTTTTTTTCTCTGTTAGAACAGTTTGTTTTTGCTTCTTAGGGTTACCATTTAATGATCACATTGTCCTAAATTTATTAGTGAGACATCTAACAACTTCTGTATTTGAACTGGAGTGCCAGGAAATTTTTCCTGAAATTGTCAACACCTTTCTACATGATTTGGTTTATACATATATATCGTACGTAAAAATTGTTGTTTAAGCTTGAAATTGTTAGTAAGCAATTCAGTAGGCCAATAAGACAAGATTTGTGAAAATAGCAGGAACACTCTTAAGCAACTCACACACAAAACAGAATAAACTTTCACCTTTGAGGTGCACAATACAAAAAATCTAGACTTAACAGCATTAACAGAAAGTAGCAGCTGATGCTGCACAGCTAATACATGTAAGTCTTGAGTGTAAGTCATCCTCCTAGGTCTAGGGATACCACGCTAGTTTCCAGTTCCTGAATTTTTTGGGCATAAAGATCCTTATCAAGGATTTCTTTGGAAGAGGAGTAATGCTGGTGGTCCCATGCAATAGATTTATGGTATATAAAAGGAACCTCAAGCCTGATAAAGAGGCCTATGAGCAACATTTCCATTTTAACTATAGAATGGGATGATAAGAACCACAGTAATTAAAAGGCACCCATAAATAAAACTCAAATTCATATTCTTGAGTGGTTTATTCACCACTGGTAGTAAGTAGCAGAAAAATAACTGAAGTCACTGCAGTGAGTGTAAAACTCTTCATGTACACAATCAGTTGCCCCTCCAAAAAGTGAATGATGGTATTAGCAATAACAGTGAGCCCTTCCTGCATTGATAACTAACAAGATTTTCTTTCACATTTAAGAGATTGTTAGTTCGAATCTCAGGAAGGGTTTTTCTGGGGTTTTCCCTTATCGTGAGAAGACGAATGTTAAGTAACTTTTAGCTCTAAAGATCCCAGAATCTGTGAGCATCACTTCACTGATTTCATTCATTGTTATATAATGAACCAGGTTAAAGGATGTTGAATTACCCCCCAAAAAACCAAACAAACAGACAAAAAACAAAAGAATGTGAACATGTGTAAAATGCTGTGACTTAAACCATCAATTGGATAATGACTAGCAATAGCAGTGTAAAGGATAAACCATAAAATGGGATAACTGAACACCTACATCCTATTTTGTTATAAATGCTGCTTAAATCTTAATTACTTCTTTAAAAAAATTGTGTTCAGTAACATTGAATAATCCAGTAAGTTGGTACTTTTGACATTGGTAGTACTATTATAAAAACTGTATGTTATACAGTGAATTTAATTCAGCAATATAAACCAATTTAAATATGGCGCTATGAATGTCAATTGGGTTTAGTGGAACAAATTTCAGCACTGTTATAATCATTAGGTTTCATTTATGGTTTGATTGGCATCTGCAGTTATATTGAGCATTCAGAGGGGATGTAGAACTCCCTAGTGCCTGTTGAGACTGTCCTTTTGTGGGATGTAAAAAGTGTTTGACATTGTATGTGTTGGATGTTGCAGATTTTCATTCAAATTCAGAATGTTGCAGGGATAACAATATTTGTTGTACTCTAATTTGTGAGTTCACTTCAAATGTTTTCCCCAGAAATAATTTTCTAGTTTAAATTTAGATAGATTAATCATTTTGTAATTTGAAGCATCTAGAATGTTCTAAATTTAAACCTAATGTGATTTATTGTTTATTCACTGGACAGGAAGAAAGAATGTGCTAAAAATTCCAAATTTAGCAGTCAATACTGGTAAACCGTTTATGTAAATGAAAAATACCTGCTTTTTTACACAACAAAATTATGTCTCTAGGTGCTGAAAATGTTATCTTGTGCAGCAAGAGAAGCAGGGATATATGTTGTGGTTAATTTACCAGAAGTAATGCATTGCCCCTCTGAAGAAGATCCATTTTGCCCAAGTGATGGTGCCTACTTTTTTAACAGCAATATAGTGTTTGATCGAAATGGAACATTAATAGCAAGGTCAGTATAATATTTTATAACTTCTGACAAGTGTTAAGCAATGAAATTTCTTTGTACAAGATGAGTGAAATTTATACAGAATTTAGGTGAAAAGCCTTCCTTAAGAGCTCAAGGAAATTTAATACATTTTACTGAGGATAATATTTTTCATTATGATAATGAAATAAATATGTGAAAATACCTAAGACACAGTATGAGAGTCACTTAGAAAGTTTTTAGAATGGGTAACAATGAGTTATGGTAGGCCAAAGCAAGTCATCCTAGCTTTAGATTGAAGTTCAGATAATATGTGTAAGCCTGTGTGTGATCCAAGAACATGCAGTGCTAGCACTTCTGTGTATGTGCATACAGGTTTTGCTACATCTTATACAAGATTAACCTCAAATGGGGATATTTCTCTGTGATTTGCTATGATTTTTAAAGTCTGTTTAGGGGAGAGAGAATGTCTTCAAAGACCGCAGTGGGTATTTGGGAATCTTTCCCTTTGCAATCCACAATTTTATCAGTAGTTTGTAAAGTTTAGAAGAGGAAGGGATTACCTCAAAGATGAAAAAATGGTAAATAGCGTGTTATTTATGGACACTCTTTAACTGCTATGGTTCTCAGTGTCCCATTCTATATTGGGCGTGAAAGACCGCTTAATTTTGCTCAGAAGCCTCTCTATCAGGCTTGAGGTTCTTTTACATGCTGTAAATCTACGACACGGGACCAACGGCTTTACTTCCCTTCCAAAGGAAGCCATGCTAAGTATTTTTACACCCGAAAAAAATCCATCACCCTCCTCCGGGTTTGAACCCACGACCTTGGGTGTATGAAGTTAGCATGGTAACCATTACACCACAGAGGGCAACTCAAAGATGAAGATTATATAGCATGGCCTACTACAACAACAATGAATGAAAATGTAACGAAAGCAGAATGGATGTTGCACAAAAATGTCATTGTTGTTGCACATACTATCACATTGAATCCACCACCACTACCTCAAAAATCTGATGTGTACCATTCACATGACTTTCTCTATATCCCTGCAAATAATTATTCTTAAAAAGCTTACACTTCTATTTATTTTATGCAAATCAGAAAAATTTAACAGAAATAGACTTATTACTTGCTTCCTTGCAAGAAGATGCAAAATAAGGGACTATCATAGGTAAAAATGATAGTCAAAAGCTGGTTGCTATGTCAATGAAGTTCCTTTGTTTATATGGATCGGAGTTGACAAATTCCTGTATGAGAAAAATGTTTTTCATAGCAGAAACCAAAAATAAGGAATGTCTCAAAAACGACGAACTCCACGAAAAAAATTTATATAACATAAATTGTGTGTTTTAACGTGTCATTTTTTGTGTAGTAAGTTTTTGTCCATCTCTTACGGTTTAGCAGTTATTCAAACTTCAGTAAAATTCATCCAGAATAAACTACTCTTTAGAGGCTATTTCCAGAAAATTCAAGATATACATTTTATTTGTCAGGTAAATATGTTTAATATACAAAATTTTAATCAAAACCATTTGAGCCATTTTTGAGAAAATCAAAATTTTCAAAAAAAGTTCCATGTAAAGGGAATTTGGTATTTTACAGACTTTTCGTTTTTGAGTTATCGTGTTCACAGACACACGGACACACACACACACACACATACATGGATCTTTTTGTGAAAATGCTTTTTTTGGATATTGGGGACCCTAAAACATATATATCCGGTGAAATCTCGGTATCAAATTTTTGGGTGGAGTGCAATACCTTCTCTATACACTATGTACATAGTGCGTATAGAGAAAGTAAAAATGAGTACAAACAGGCATTGTGCCAGGACCTTATGGAAAAATTTTATGGGGAAACTTCCAAAAACATATTTAACTTTACAGGTAGGGAAAGTTGGATATACCAGTATGATCCACAAACTTAAGTGAGCGTTATTGGTCTGAGTCTTCCCAGAAAAGGATACTCCAACACTAATCCTTACTCATTTCCTACCTATTTGTCAGATTGATGTGGACAATCCTTCACTAAATGTCTGGCTACACACACCACTTGAAGCTCATCCTTGTCATCGTCTGTGGGTTGACTCCCTGTCTCCATTATACTGCTCCTCGAGATGTGCACAACTGTTATTGTAGCTGCCTCCTCCTTAATGGGCTGCTTGTACTTTGTGAATTTGAATTGTCTTATAATCACTAAGCATCAAACACTGTCATATCTCTGTGTTATGCACCCCGTCAATGAGCAGGCAGCTTCCTGGGACAGATAACGATGCTGTCATTAATATATCAGTGCCACTGGTGTGCTGGAATTTCGTCCTGCAGGAATTCCTTTACATGCCAGTAAGACTACTGAGATGGGACTTTTAAGTACACTTAAAAACCATTTGGTCTGATGGGATCAGAAGATGAGTGCCTAAGCACCCATACCAACTCTGGGACAGATAACTAGGTGGGAGTTACATCAGGGTTTTGTTTACTAGCTATTTAATTGCCAGAATGAACTCCTGCATTGTCTCCCATGCTTAACGTGACTGTGGTCCACTGCAGCCAAGAGATGGTTCTCAAACCTGTTTTCAAGGCCCTGCCAGATGTCTCAGATACTGCTGTCAGAATCATATTTAAATGGCAGCACTGGCTATCAGCTGTGGTGCTTATTCCTCTGCTGACCATTAGTTGTGGGCAACAACAGCATGGAATATATAGTACAAGATTTCAAAAGTACATATTTCATTATATTTGGGTGGTTTGATGTGTGCAGATGTGCTTTTTCTAGTGTTTCAACTTTCAGGTCCTTCAGCCTTCCATCAGGTATCGGTGTTCAGCTCCTTATAGCTGCTGTCGACTTTTCCCTCCAAGTCACTGACCATTCCCTGAGATCTTCCAGGCCATTCTTCCATCTTTCCTCCAAGCTCTTCCATATTATTCTTCAAGCTGGCCAATTGTTTATAATTTTTAACTGATAGTTCTGTTTTCATCTTGGACATTCACCTTCTGTCACCTTCTCTTTTCCATCTTCTCCATTCCAGATTTCATGGTCTGGATATCAGCTAGAAATATTTTCATTGTGACAACAATCCCACTCCTGACACAGTGTAACAACTACTGCTGAACAATTGTTATTTCCCATTGCTTTGGTGCTTGTTTACTTAGCTATCAACTGTTCTCTAATCCAATTGCACTCTTTGAGTCTCTGTCATAACTTACCTTTTACAGCCCTGCCAGCTCTCCTTATATGCCTCCTAGATATCCAACAGGAAATTTCCACAGTTGTGGAAATGTACTCATAAACATCTTTTTTTTCCTTGGGGCATTATTGCATGTGTTATTTGCTGTGTCAGTGCAAGGGGCTACATAAAGTAGCTGCATATGCACATGTTCACCTCTCTAACAAGGCTGCCAGCTATGTAGAACTCTTCATGGATGTCATCCAAACCCACAACAATGGCAAGGTAGAGGCACAACTCATATGTGCAGTGGGAATGTAGTTACAATTTATTTCTTGACAATTTTAAGGATAAATGGATTGCAATTTATTTTACTTTATATCTGCAATGCCAATCTTAAGATTTTAAGAATTCATATTTATGAATTATACAAGTTAATTTCAGAATGATAAAGAAGGTTATAATCCATATATTTGTGCCAAAAAGTAGAAGCTGTACCTCTTCCAAACTATATTTCTAACCATCAAACAATGATTGTCTGATAACAGAGAGCACTACCACTTTTATCTCGCCAAAAGTCTGAATTGAATGAATATATAGTGGGGCAGGTTGAACACAGCAGAGACATTTTTTGTAATAACTTGAAAAATAACAAAGAAATACTTAGCATCTAAGGCATTGATAATGATTGAAAAGTTAAAGTACATTTCATGCAATTATACAATTTTAGCTAGCAGAGAAAATGGAACTGTCATAAATATAGATTTACCACACTGAAAAGTAAGTTGGGGGCAAGATATTTGCTATGTTGGTTTGCCGTATGGTATCAGCAAGCTTACATCAGTGTGCACATATTTCAGGTGGAACTTTTAGTCTTAAAGAAAGCAATTGAATGGAATGTAGATAATCTACAGAATATTAAAATTTTAAGCAATTCCCAAGCTGCACTTGAAGCAATATGATAAATATAATCTAATCCTATTGCAATTGATATCAAAAATACAGTACACCATTACAAAAAACATTTATGTTTATACTGGGTACTTGGTCATACTGGAAATGTAGGCAATGAAAGAGCTGACAAACTTGCAAAAGCAGCCTTTAATTTAGTTACAGAATGTGAATATACAAAATACCCAATATCATTGGTAAAGAACGCTTTAAGAAAAGACATGCTTAATAGTTGAAACTAAATATGGCAAGAAAGCATTAATGGTCATTTTATAGAACAGATGTTCTTTCTCAAAATTCAAGATAGATTAGATGTAAACCATTTTGGGCCTACATTTACAATGACATAATTCATGACTGGACATTGAAAATTTGTATCATATCTTGAACGATTTAAAATAGTGAGTCAAAACAGTGCCACATGTGCCTGTTCACATCCAATACAAAATGTTAATCACTTACTCTTTGTCTGTCCATTACATGAAAGGAAATTGCTCAGATTAATAATAGACTTAGATTTCTGAAATAAATCTTTCACTCCACCATTACATCACATTATTAGAAAACAGTGTTGCTACTCAGAATTTAAAATATTTGTTAGTAATATATTTAGTTCATTATAAATAATCAGCTACATTTTCCCCATATGTTTAAATTACTTAATACAGTTATGTAAAGAACTATTTTATATTTCCAATGAATATGTTCCTATTTTTATTATTTGTCTATTTACATTAATTTTAATTCTTTTGTTATGGGTTTATGCTTAATATTAACTGTTATTAAGTAAAAGTACACATTGTTTACAACTATAATCCTAATATACAATTACATTTTGGAAATTAAATAAATAAATAAATATGGTATTAGCAATGGTGTGATGTGGGAGTTTCCTGGATGTTGCTGATTTGGGATATTGCTTTTATTCATTTGAGACTTCTACTACATTTAATGAAAAACATTTTACCCTTCCAAAAAGAATATCTAATATATAATATGAAAAAAAATAAAATTATAATAAATGTGAAAAAAATTACCTGAAGTTAGCTAAAAGAAATATTTGAAGATTTGTTGGAATTGATGTTGTGCTTAATGAGAACTTTATTATATACTCATTTTGTCAAAATGCACCACAGCAAAAACAAAAGAAACGTGATTATTAGAATTTTCATGATGCATGCATAGAACTCAGAAACTATCCTATTCTTGATACTATCTTTGGTCCAGGCATTTTTTTTTTTTTCTTTTTCTTTCCAAGATACGAGGGCCATTCAGAAAGTAGCCTCCGATCGGTCACAGTGCGGGTAGTGGGGGGAGTAGCGACGCCATCTGTGCATTCATGCACTCAGCAGGTCAGTCGGCATCAAGCCGTGGTCGAGTGAAAGTCGTACCTGCGCTAGTTTAGTGTTTGTGGCCGTTTGAAATGTGTACTGCAATAGAAAACCCCGCCAAATATGAAGTGCGTGCTGTTATAAGGTTTTTTTACAGCCAAAGGATATTCTGCAGCAGCTATTCATCGTGAGCTTTGTGGCGTGTACGGACCAAGAGTTATGAGTGAAGGAGTGGTCCGTGAATGGGTACGTTTATTTAAAAGTGGACGAGAAAACGTTCATGATGAAGAGAGGAGTGGTAGACCATCATTGGTCACGGACGAACTCATTCAGACAGTTGATGCAAAAGTTCGTGAAAACCGACGTTTCACAATGTCGGAGTTGTCTACTGATTTTCCACAGATTTCTAAGACTCTCTTGTACGAGATAGTGACAGCAAGATTGGGTTACCGTAAGTTCTGTGCACGATGGGTGCCCAAAATTCTTACCGACCACCACAAAACTCAAAGAATGGCCTCTGCATTAGACTTTCTGTCACGTTATGAGGCCGAAGGTGAACCATTGTTAAACAGAATCGTGACCGGGGACGAAACCTGGATTAAGTACGTGAACCCTGAGGCAAAAGAACAATCAAAGATGTGAGCACATTCAAATTCGCCTACCAAACCAATAAAAGCCCGGCAAGATTTTTCTGCCCAAAAATTGATGGCAACGGTGTTTTGGGATGCAAAAGGGGTGTTGTTGGTTGAATTCATGGAATGTGGGACGACCATTAATCAAGATGTGTACTGTGAAACACTAAAACAATTACGACGGGCTATACAGAACAAACGCCGTGGTATGCTGACTTCCGGTATCGTTTTTTTGCACGATAACGCCCGTCCTCACTCTGCTCGTAGAACAACAGCCCTTCTTGAGTCCTTCAAGTGGGACGTTGTCAACCATCCACCTTACAGCCCAGATCTGGCGCCAAGCGATTATCACCTCTTCATGCATATGAAGAAATGGCTCGGGTCCCAGCGGTTTGATGACGACGAAGAGCTCAAAGATGCGGTCACAGGCTGGCTCCAGGCACAAGCGGGTGATTTTTACGCAGAAGGAATTTCAAAGCTTGTGAACAGATACGATAAGTGCCTCAATCGTTATGGAAACTATGTAGAAAAATAGTGCAAAGATGTAGTTGTAAGATGTATATATTAAAATATTTTTATTTAACTTGGTGAATTTCTTGCAATCAACCGGAGGCTACTTTCTGAACGGCCCTCGTACATTAAAATGTCTATCAAAAGCAACATGTGATTTTTAGCCTTCAAGTCTTTTAATTTGGGAGTTGGTCTGTCATTTACATAATGTACGTGATTCTTAGGAATGGTATAAAAGGCCCATTATAACACAGTAACAATCATAGGAGAATATTTCACCAGTAAACCTAGAAGTCAAGCTTGAGGAGTGAAGGGAAATGAAGAAAAATACCCATCATTAATATAATATTTTAATAAGCTAGTAATAGTGATGTAAAAATAAAAAACAAAAAAACAAAAACAAACAAAAAAGTAGTGTAAGTGATGACAATTTTAAAATACAGCATGTAACAAGCAAATAGTTCACATCACAGACTCATCACTGAAGGTCACTGACCCCAACTATAGGGAGTTTGCCTTTGCAGCACTGCATGCAATTTGTGACATAAATCAGTAACTTAATATTATGTATATGTCAGTGTAATTCTTTGGTGTTAGGTCACAAGCATATCTTTCCTGATATGTGCTACAAGAAACTGGTGGATGATTGTTGTTAGAAAATACAAATTATTATATAATAAGGAATATTTATTATGTCTGCTTTTTCATATGTTGCCACTGGCAACACTGGGCAGCATGATCTCACTTCTTCCCACAATTCCCTTTTCTACATTCACATGGTTGGAAGGGAAAAGCAGTCTGCATCTTTTTACACTGCATGTGCAGATCAACTGCCTTACAATAGAGAGAGATAAGAAGGTGCTTTTTATTGGAATGTGTATGGAGACCAACCATATTTTTAGACTGGCAGAAGTATATCACATATGGTTGGCAGGAGTTCTTCACTGCTCTTGAAGCATAAGATCCCTGATGTGTAGGTGTATATCTATACATGTTTTAACTTTAAAGAATTATTCAGTTGTGGTGTTCTGGCAAGCACAACTTAATGGACCAAAATAAAAAGTTGAAAACTATTACTCATGAAAGTGTGATCCCTAAAGGTATGTTGATACATTCTGTTGATACAAGAGATTAGAGTTCGATAGGTACAATAGAAAAATTATTAATAATGACTACTTTGTGAAAAGGGGACTGAATATTTTGAAATGGATAGGATAAAATCCTTAAATCTTAAAATTATTCTTATTGTTTAAGGTAGCATTATGAAAATAATATCACAATAGAAAATATATATAAGACTTTCAGAAAATGATTAATAAATGACATTAACTAGTTAATCCACTCATTGCACTTTGATTCTCATTTGTTATGAAGAACATTGATATTCATCAGTATATCATTAATGCCTTTTCTTGAAATTAACAACATTCTTTCTTCAAGTTTAAATGCACTTACATTTCAATCCATTACATTATGTTGTATTAAACAGAGGCTTCAATAATATTACAGCCATCATTTAAAATAGTTCGTACCTATGTATCAATTTATTTCATAAGTCTGACAAGTGTTAATCAGTAAATTGTTTTAATGTTAGAACACTAATATGTTTTTCTTTGTTTAGTTTTTTATTATTTTTTCATACATATAATTTGCAGATGCCGAAAAATAAATTTATTTGGTGAACCAGCATTTAATGTTCCATCCCCTCCAGAACTCTGCACCTTTGATACAGATTTTGGGGTGAAATTTGGCACTTTCATCTGTTTTGATATTTACTTTGATTTTCCTGGGCGGAAACTGGCAGAAATGCCTGATGTTACTGATGTAGTTTATCCAGTAGCTTGGTTTTCAGAGTACCCATTTCTCACAGGTAAGTAAATAATAGCATAGAAAATAGATATTAAATTACTGTCTTATTTGTGTTCAAACCATTAACCAAACAATATGAATGATTTTATTCTTCTTTCTTATATTCTTTATCACTGTACAGAACTCCACAAAAATAATAAAAACTGTCTGTTTTAAATAAAATATGATGCTGCATTATATTCACATCTTAGAAATTTATTTAATTTCAAATAGCATAAATTTTTCTAAATCAAGTAATAAATCTATTCTTACCAGGGCTCACTGATTTTTGCTGTGGAACTCTCTGAATCCTTGGGAAACTGACATATTTAGAATGAGTACAATCCTCAGCTAATTTAACATTATTCCATTATGTGCTCTTTTACTCTCCTCTTGTCTTTTTTCCTCACATTCTTTCTGTATTTTCTCCTTTGGCACTGTATCTGTTAAAATTATGTCAAAAATCAACTATTATGTTTCTGCTTTTCAAACATTGTGACATTTAAACATAATTAAATATATATTTAACCCTGCAGTAGTTTTATCATATTATGTAATCTAAGTCACTGCAGATCTGATATAAATCTGAACTTGTATGTAAATAAAAGTAAAGCACAAACTTTAAATTTTACTCAGCAAGTCCTTATTTGTTGTAGATCTATGATGCATGTGCTATTCTGCTGAATGTAAATGTCTTGGTATGTTACATGTATTTTAAACTGACAATGTTGTAGCAAGTATTTGTATATTTAATATTAAAATCAGAATGAGATATATACTTTGGATAATTAGGACTTCAGATTACATATTTCATCATTACCTTCCCTTTTCAAACATTCTGAGTCAACAACACATGTATGCTCCAAAAACGACATATATTAGCTATATTTACTCTTACTGTACTGTTCTTTCTTCTCTCTTAGTACATACAATAACCTTCCTGCTTGATAGTGTTGTTGTTTGTTTATTTTTTTTACTTTTTATCAGTGGGTCTTTACATTATGCCTATTTTAAGAAATTATCAGTAAAATTCAATGGCATGCATGATACTTTTCAAGAAGGACCAGTAGTAATGGACTGTCACTAACTATTTAACAAATCTACACAGGAAAAAGCATAAAGATATTATCATAAGTAGTACATATTAGAACTAAAATAAAGCTTACCTCCTTCGTCTGTAGGTATATCAACAGAGTTCTCTTTTCTCTTTTTTGGGCAAGTTTTTCCATAACATGATCATGCAAATTTCTTTAACTTTGAATTTTATGCAGTAGAGGCTGTTTGATTGATAACAATGAAAGTGGGGAAAGCCTGCCTTCATAATGAGTGCTCCAAATGTACAACTATAATGAAGCACATTTATATAAATTGCATAATTCAAAAAGATTTGATATTGCTTTCTATGCATCAATGAGATTTATAAGAGATTAATTAATATTCAGGTAAATTAACCTGAAAAGGAGTAAATTCTGTAGTAAAATTATTGTGCTTCATTAGCAAATGAAAACACTGAATGTCTGAATTAAACACATTGTGTTTGATGTGGATATTATATGGAAAATACAGTCGAGTAGCAGTGAAATGTATGAGGTAAGGCATACTAATCAATTACAGTAAGGTCAATTTGACAGATGCTGAATGTAAAATATGCATTCATGCTAACATTTGTAATTACCCTGATTCTGCCATACAATTTAATATTTGTAAACGTATACATGCTGTGAAGCGAAAAGTAAACATTAGTCCACCAGAATCCAATTATACAGAACATATTGAAAATAATTTAATTATAGAAAAACTTCCAAAGGACATTAAACAAGAAGCAGTAATTAAGGGTTTCAACACACACCATGATCAAACGAAACTTAGAGCTCAAAAAGGCTAAAATAATGCAACTTGTTAAAAACATCCAGCATGAAGTTCAGTCTAATGAGCAGCTCAAATTAATTAATAGTATGATTCAGATGTTACAACCAACAATATTTCTGTATACTCAAAAGGTTTCTTCCTTCAGAATTGCATCCATCAGGTTAAAAACCAATTAAATTTGAGCATCAATGATGGTTTTATTCTACTAAAGTCCAAGAAAAAGTTTTCCACATCATATCAAGACTCATTGAGAGCAAACAAGAAGTTATTGGCACTTCATTGTTACTACAATAATAGGCACATTTGTTTGAACAATAATCCACCTTCCTCTAGAAATTCTCCAATGTGTAGTTGTGGACTGTAACTTTTTAATAGTGAAACTTCAAGTTGTCTCTTCTGCAAAAACATATTTAGGTTCATAATTAAAACAATGAGACTAACAAACAAATATAAATGCAAGTGGAGTGAAGATGGCTAAACACTCTTTTTTGCTTTACTAATCTGATTTTTATTCAGGTATATGTTTTCGTTGATCTGTTGTTGGCATCTTCGGGTTCAGAATTGAAGAGGCAGTTTTACTGGAGTGGTCATTGGATGAAGCTGAAGAGCGGGTTTTCTTTATACATCAAATTGAAGTTCATTAAGTTTTCCTCATTTTGTTTAATATACATGTATATGTTTTCCCAAACATCTAACTCCTTTAGATGATGATGTCTTAAGTTTTTGTTCTACATCATGGTTAGTATTCCAGAAATGTGCTGCCATCACTGCATTTTGTTTGCTTGTACCTTAGATTTCTCCAATGCCCTTTGAACCTAGTGATGAGGCTTCTCTTTGTTTTACCATGTAAATTTTGTCAAAATCCAAACATTTAATTTTGTAAATCCCTGTCTTGTTCTGCTGGGGTGTGATCTATTTTGTTTGATTTTAAAAGGCTTTTCACTGAGAATCTATTGTAAGGAGCCAATGTTATGTTGCCCACCTGGGTAGTGTGGTGGTAGCGTGGCTGCCTCAGATTCAACAGGTTGCAAGTTTGAATCTCATTTAGGATGAGCTACCCGGATAAGGTTTTTTACGGGGCTTTCCCTTATCCTGAAAAGACGAATGTCAAGTAACTTTAAGGAGACAATGTAATCTGAACATACGGAAATTACAACTTAAGTGAGTTAAGAAAACCACTGCTCTTTTAAGTATTCAATTTTTTTTCCAGAAATTTGTATGAATTATTTTATAAATCATATCAATTATTTCAAGTGGTTGTTTGCATTAATAGCTTATGTGGTTGAGTCTATAAAAAGTATTTCATTCAGCAGAAAAGTAATAAAACATAGTCTTAAAACATGTGAATTCATGTACCTTTTTCTCTGATACTGCTTGTAATACACAATCACACTTTTGTATGCTTGTTCTTAGTACAATCAGCTATTTTCTGAACCTTAATTATTTAACTATGATACTATTTCAGTAGAAATTAAAAAAAATATATATTTGCAAATTCAAAAAAGTAAAAATGTGGAAAATTTGCACATCACTATTTATTTTCAGCTTTTCAGCTCTCATAGTTTCTGAGAAAAAGGTACATAAGAATCCAAAAATGTTGTTTTCAGAAAATTGAATTTAAAGATACAAGTGTTCTAAAAGGGGGCATCGCATAACAGCTTTAAAGAAATGCAGACTAGCATTTAAATTAAATTTAAATTGATTAAAATCCTCTTAACCCCCCAAAAGTATACATTTTCTGAAACTAGAAATAATAGAGGTGTTATTAGTGTCTAAAACAAAAAATATTATTTTTTACCATTTCAGAGTACTTTGTTCTCTTAAGCTCCTTGGACCTCGATATCATTTGAGCAACATTTCACCAATTTCATTCATTGTCCGATATGGTGACTAAGATAAATGACATTTAGCTTTGTGTTTTTTGAACACTTTTTGAAGTTTTTGATGGGATTTTGGGTTGTATATGAATTTTGTATTTCATGCTGTTTGAGTTTCCCTGTAGTGTTGTGGTTTGTTTGATCCTCAACACATATACAGGGTGTATATAAATGAATATCGGTGTTTTAACTCTTCATAATATTTATTACATTCAACTTACAGTTATGAATGATATGTCAAATGAAAAAGCAACTCAAATAGTTTTACCAAGAAGCTTATAAATGTTCAATGTGACTACCCTTTGTCACACGGCACACATCAAGTCTATAGCCGAGTTCTTCCCAAACGTTGATAAGTGTGTATTCAGTAATTGTAGCAACAATTGCTTCAGTCTGGTTTCTTAATTCAGGGAGGTCAGCTGCTAGCGGAGGCACGTACACATGATCCTTGATGAAGCCCCAAAGGTAAAAATTGCTTGGTGTTAGATCAGGAGAACGTGGAGGCCATGCATAGCAAGCCCTGTCATAGGCTCTTGCGGCCTATCCAGCGCTCGGGTACAGTGACGTTCAACCAATCGCATACTTCGCTATGCCAGTGAGGTGATGCACCATCCTGCTGGAAAATTAAGTTCTCTGGCTCATTTTCTTCCAACTGAGGGAAGAGCCATTGCTCTAGTGTATCAAGGTAAGAAGTGCCAGTTACAGTAGGTTCACCAAAAACGAAAGGCTCATAAACTTTTCGCCGGGATGCGGCTAAAAAAACATTCACTTTAGGGGAATCTCATTGCATTTGTATTATCTCGTGAGGATTTTCTGAGCCCCAGATGCACACATTATGAGTGTTAACATGTCCACTAAGGTGAAAGGTCGATTCATCACTGAAGGCAACACGATCCACAAAATCGTTTACTAGTTGCCATCTTTGCCACTACCGCTGTCTAGCGGATTGAGGCAGAAACATTGCACGCACATGCGCACTTGTGCAAACAAACAAAACTGTTTGAGTTGCTTTTTCATTTGACATATCATTTATAACTGTAAGTTGAATGTAATAAATATTATAAGGAGTTAAAAACCCCGATATTCATTTATATACACCCTGTATTTTACTATAAAATATGCTAAATGAGCCATTTGTGTGATCTTACTTGACAACCATTACAATCCCTAGAGACCTCATTTAAGCTTATATGCCAATATTTATAGGTTATGAGCATTTTAACCTAAATGCATTCATTATTAATAAAATAAGAAATTATAAGTTTTGTGCTAAAATATGATACTTTCATTTCAGCAACACAGGTGCAGATGGCCTGGTCATATGCAATGAACAAGACACTGTTGGCAGCAGGATATGACTTCCCTGCCAATCGGAATGCTGGCAGTGGCATCTATGCAGGTCATAATGGTGCACTGGAGGTCATCATGCCCCTCAACACTACAAATCGTATGCTGGTGCAAAGAGTAGCAAAAAGAAATTTAAATCATGAAGAAAAATCAGAAAGTACCCATACTTCTGAACAAGAATTAATTTTTTTCAGGAATCCTTTTCTGAATGCATATACAACTGAACTTATAAATTTACATCCTGGACAGGCAACCAATGTTTCTTTGTGCAACAGAGGTCTTTGCTGCAGTTTTGATCTGAAAATTTCAGAAACAAGTGTACATGAAACTGTGGAACAAATGTATTATAGGTTGGCAGTTTTTAATGGCGTAAGGGGTTTTTTTGGAGGGAGAACAGGTGGGATCCAAGTATGTGCAGTTATAGCTTGTTCTGATAGTGAAGTAGAGTCTTGTGGTGTGGCACCAGCTGCAGATGAAAGGATTAAGTTTGATCATGTGAATATTAATGGTCAATTTTTAGGAACTGAGGATGTGATAGTAATGCCTACTACACTGTATTTGTTTTCTTATCTGCCAATTGAATCTGAAAAATTTAATTTTAATGTTAACAGGAACTTAAATGATCAACAGATTGTTCATATCAGCACCCTTTCAGAGATTAATGGCGTAGCTGCATTTGGAATATATGCAAGAGTGTACAACAGAGATGGTTCACCCATCACTTCAGATTGATAATCAAAACCTATAGGCAAAATCTGCTTTTTAAATACTTTTACTCAGTTATAACTTAACCTTTTATCTGTAAAAGAAGTTTATCATGCATATAATAAAAGCAGAGAACATTTGGATGAATACTCGGTATCAAGTTTTTGTTTTTGTTTCTGTCATCTAACAACTTTTATTAACTCCTACCTATTCAATTTCCTCCTTATCAATCAGGTGTATTGACATGTGTGTGCGTGCGCGCACATCTCTTTCAACACTTAATACCTTCTGATTATTTATCTTGATAATAATTATTATCATGGAATTTAGATTTGTAAATCTATTTTGATAAATTTGATATCAATTTATTACTTTTTTCAAGTTATTTTTAGCTCTTAGAATACTCAGTATTCAAGGTGAATGGAGGTCATCCAAAGTCAACAGTCACCGCTGAGTAGTTTTCAAAATTTTAGTTTTATCAGAAATGATTAATGAGTTTTATAAAAATGCATATTATTAAATATATTTTATGACAATTAAAAATATATATCTTGAAATATCTGTGAATAGCCTGTGAAGTCCTCTTTATTCAGAAGGAACTTTGTAAAATCTTGTATAACTGGTAAATATTAAGTGATAGACAAAACTTACTACACAAAAATTGCAAAGCTCTTTAAAACATACAATATATTCCAAATAATCCTTTTTGTGGCATAAGCCGTTTCCAAAATATCTATTATTAATGGTTCAAATTTTTATTTATTGCTTGTAATTGCATAAAAAAGATTTTAAGGCCAGTACATAAAATTGAGTTCTTAAACATTTGACTGCCACTATTCCCTTTGTATCTCTAATGAATTAATTAATGATTTTATCACTTAGTTCCTTCTAAGTATAAAGGAAATGGGAATACACTAGGTTAACATGATAGTCAAATATTTTAAAAGCTACAAAGGTTATGCTAGAAGTACCCGACCTGATGTATAGATAGCGGTTGTTGTTTCAAACAACAACAATGGTAAAAAGTACCAACCTTAGAAGCTTGACGATTTTACATTTTTTAGCATTTGTTTGGCAGCCATCATTAGTGAATGCTCTCAGTGAATTTGTAAACATGGATAAAACTGGTCATCATTATGTGATACAATACTTTCATTTGAAAGGTCTTAGTCCAACTAATATTAAAACTGAGCTAGCTTCTACTTTGGGGGAGTCTGCTCATTCGTTTACAATGTATACAGAATATTGGGTGGCAGAGTTAAAGCACGGCCATACGAGCTGCCAAGACGAACATCGCAGTGGTCCTCCAAATAGGGTTACTGGTCCAGAAATTGTAAGGAAAATCCATAAAATGGTATTGGATGACCGTTGACTGAAAGTGCACGAGGTAGCAGACATTGCAAAAAGTTCTGTACATCGCATACTGTCTGAAAATTTGGATATAAGAAAGTTGTGTGCAAGGTGGGTGTCGCGTTTGCTCACAATAGACCAAAAACAGCATCGTGAGGATGTTTCAGTCGAGTGTTTGGCAATGATTCGCCGCAATAAAACTGAGCTTTTGCGTCAATTCATAACAATGGATGAAACTTGGGCCCATCACTTCACACCTGAGACGAAGGAACAATCAAAACAGTAGACTGGAAGAGGAGAATCGGCTCCAAAAAAGGTGAAGACAGTTCATCTGCAGGCGAGGTCATGGCATCTGATTATTTTCATTATCTCAAAAAAGGAAAAGTAATCAATGGCGAATATTATGCGAACCTGCTACAGTGTTTGAATGATGAAATCGAACAAAAACGGTCGCATTTAGTGAAAAAGAAAGTTTTGCTTCATCAAGACAATGCACCTGTTCACACGTCCAGTATCGCCATAGCCAAAATCAAAGAGTTAAAGTTCGAATTGCTTCCTCATGCACCCTATTCGCCAGGTTTGCCTCCCTATGATTATTTTCTGTTTCCAAACTTGAAGAAACTTGGTATTAGAAGATTTTCCAACAATGAAGAGGTGGAGTCTGCAGTTGATGGCTATTTTGCAGACCTTGATAGTTCTCTCTATAAACAGGGTACCGAAGCTATTGAACATTGCTAGGAAAAGTGTATCGAGCTGAAAGACTATGTAGAGAAATAAGGATGTTTTTCCCCAAAACTTTTGTGCTTTCTTTGTTAGGTCGGGTGCTTCTGGGACAGTCCTCGTTGTTGCTATGTGATTGAAATTTGTTTTTTTTACATGGGCAGGAGTTGAAAAATTGCCGCATGAGTAAAATTTAAGTATATTAAAACTGAAACCAATAACAAGGAATGTCGGAAATGGTTAACTCCACAAAAAAGAAAAGACATGTACTTGACATAAATTGCATGTTTTAACGAGATCTACACTTTTTGTGTAGTAAGTTTTTGTATTTCTTTTACAGTTTAAGTTAGGCAAAAGAACGACCCGGGGAGGGTATAGGTACATTTTATTTGCAAATAAGTTTAATATACGGTATTTAGAGTCGTTTTCGAAAAAATCAAAATTTCCGATAACTTTTCCATTTAAAGAGTAGTTTGAGATGAGGGAATTTTCTTGAAAATCTTCGAGTCGTAACTTTAAAAGATGCCGAGCTTAGTTATTAAGTTTGGTGACAAACTACTTTTTGCTTTTGAGTTATATTGTTCGCACACACACACACACACACACACACACACACACACACACACACACACACACTCACGGACCAGTTTCTAAAAATGATATTTTATTCAAGGGGTCTTAAAACGATAATTGACAGTGAAATTCTGGTACCGAATTTTTGGAAGGAATGTAATGCCTTCTCTACCTATGCACTATATACTAAGTAAAGAAAGTAAAACTATTCTACATCAGACAATGAGTTCAAAACTGAAAATTATAACAACTTAATATTTTCATCGTGCTATTAGCAACTTGGTGACAGCGCGAGTATAGAAAATAATTAAGCTAATGGCATGTATATGTATATATATGCGTTAGATAGAGATATTCAATTTACTTCCATACAGTCTTTTAAGGTTGAGACAAACTATAGCTTTGAAATTCCATACTCCTTCCTGACACGCAAGAAAAAACCGAGTAACGTTGTCATTTTTAGGGTGCCTCAAAACTTGAATTTCCGGTGAAATCACAATATCGAATTTTTTAGTGGATTGTAATACCTTCTTTACTTATTAGGTACTTGGTAGAGGAAGTAACAATAAATACAAATGAATTTATTGATTTTAAATGCAATGGGTCATAAACCTTGACTATAGGAGGAGCTGTCACAGTTACGTCCGCACTTATTCATAGCGATAGTATGTGACTGTGAAAATAATTGCGTTTTCCTTTGGGGAATATTCTAAGACTGCCATTCGCCCCGTAAAATACGGGACAGTCCCTGTGTCTGTGAACACGATAACTTAAAAACGAAAAGTCGGTAAAATACCAAACTTGGTATTTAAGTTTAGTATGTTCCAGGGATGCGACACGAAGATTTTGAGAGAAATCCCCCCACCCCAAACTACCCTTTATATGGAACATTTTTCGAAAATTTTGATTTTCTCAAAAATGGCTCTAACGATTTTGATTAAAATTTCGTATATTAAAAATACTTACCTGAAAAATAAAATGTATATCTTGAATTTTCTGGGAATAGCCTCTGAAGAATAGTTTATTCTTGATGAATTTTACTGAATTTTGAATAACTGCAAAACCGTAAGAGATGGGCAAAAACCTACTACACAAAAAATGTAGAGCACGTTAAAACACACAATTTATGTTATATTCATTTTTTTCGTTAGTTCGTCGTTTTTGAGACATTCCTTATTTTTGGTTTCCGCTATGAAAAACGTATACTTTTCTCATACAGGAACTTGTCAACTCCTATCCATATAAACAAAGGAACTTCATTGACATAGCAACCAGCTTTTGACTATCATTTTAACCCATTGTAGTCCCTTATTTCGCTTCTAGTTACAAGGAAGCGAGTAATAAGACTAATTTTTTCTGATTAGCATAAAGTATAAGCTTTTTAAGAATAATTTGTTGCAGGGATATAGAGAAAGTCATGTGAATGGTACACATCAGATTTTTTGCTTGTGTGTCCCGCTGAGACGCGATTAGGGCCCTATTTCTTGACGATCTTTCTAAATTAAAAACCTAACTACAACTGTTATCACTTCTTGTTGTGAGAAGCTGAGTGGGCGCTTAGCTCACCTTTTTTGTTTCATTTATATAGTCCCCTTTAATATCTAACGGGTTGTCATTCCCAGTACTGGCGTGAGGATTTCTCCCGCTGGGATACCTGGACCGGGGTGCACTCAGCCTCGTGAGGTCCCTGCGGGGCCAATTGAGGAGCGGCTCTAGCTCATGAGAATCGCATTAACCGGCCGGGGGGGTGGTGGTGGTTTCGAGGCGCTGACCACGTCTCACCCTCCAATACTGCACTTCATCCATGACGTCTGTAATAGACCGAGATAGGCCAAAGTTCCTTGTGAGCTGTCGTGCCATAGAGTTATTATTTATTATAATATCTAACGTCATAGAAACAACTCATTGCCTGTAGGCTCTTTACGTTGGGTTTTAAATCTTTTTTACTTTCCTCAAACACATACATACTTCCAGACTCTGTGGGGGATAGGGAATAATTCTGATTAAAGAAAAATTCCGCCGCCCTCGCCGTGAATCGAACCCGGGACCACTTGATCACGGATACAGTCATTTTACTTGTTGTTATTGTTTAGCGCGTTCTGTGGCAGACAAAGTTACAAATTAGCCTAGTCTAGTGTTGGCAGTTGTGCTATGTTATTTGCGTGAACTTGAGCTAAGCGGAAACGCACCTTCTCTTCCAGTTTAAAGGAAAAGTATCCTTTCCTCGAAGAGATAAAACTTGATTATGAAGTTCACTGTAAAATGTTCAGTGCGACATTTCGATTGTATATGGTGGGAACTCGGATATTGTAAAAAGTATTTATTCAATATCATGTTTCCTTCATTCTAATATAATGTTAATACTATATTCAGAAAGCATCGATTGCCGATCACAACTTTTTCAAGCGTCCCATGTATTAATGGGAAAAATAAAATCTGATGTGTTCGATTCATATGACTTTCTCTACATCTCTGCACCAAATTATTGTTAAAAAGCTTATTCTTTTATCTAGTTCATGCTAATCGAGAAAAAAATAGCAGAAATAGTCTTATTACTTATTCTTTGTTAGTAGCAGCGAAATAAAGGAGTACCATAGGTTAAAGTGATAGTCAAAAGGTGGTTAGCCCGCCTGAGTAGTGTGGTGGTAGCGTGTCTGCTTCACAATCAACAGGTCGTGAGTTCGAATCTCACTTGGGGTGAGTTATCCGGAAAAGGTTTTTTCGGGTTTTTCCCTTATCGTGAGAAGACCAATGTCGAGTAACTTTAAGCTCCATGGATCCCGATATCATTTCACCAATTTCATTCATCATCCGATATGACCAACCAGGTTAAAGGACGCTAAGCTACAAAAAAAAAAAAAAAGAAAAAAAATAGTGGTTGAGGAGCTTCAACATGAGCTTTAGGTAATCATAAATGCACTAAATCATACCAACCAAATCAACTAAAAATGAAATTAAATACATTTAATTTTATTTAATAAACAATCCGAATAAAAAATATAATTTCATCTTCCAAAATTTAATATTCATGCAATAGCTGTTAATAAAACGACATATCCTACTCCTATGTGACTGAAGTCCCTTTGTTTGTATGGACAGGAGTTGACAAGTTCCTGTATGAGAAAAGTAAGTTTTTTTTTTAACCTGAAACCAACAACAAGAAATATCTTTAAAAAAACGATCAACCCCACGAAAAAATGTATGTGAAATAAATTGTGTGTTTTAACGAGATCTACATTTTTTGTGCAGTAAGTTTTTGTCTACCTCTTACGGTTTACTCTCTAGTTATGCAAAATCCAGTAAAATTCGTCCAGAGTAAAGTAGTCTTCAAAGGCTTTTCCCAGAAAATTCAAGATGTACGTTTTGTCATGTAAATATCTTCAATATAAGGTATTTTAATCACTTTTGAAACTGAAAATTTTCGCAAAATTTTCCATGTAAAGGGTAGTTGGGGTGGGGGATTTTCCTCAAAATCTTCATGTCGCATCTCTAGAAGATACTAAACTTAAATACCAAGGTTGGTATTTTATTAACTCTTAATTTTTGAGTTTCGTGTTCACAGACACACTCACGCAGATCTTTTTCTATTTTTTTTTTTTTTTTGGATACAGGGGGACCTAAAACATCTATTTCCACTGAAATCTCGTTATCGAATTTTTGGGTGGAGTGTAATACCTTCTCTGTATGTACATGGTACGTGTAGAGAAAGTACAAATGGTAGGCTTAAAATAGTCTTCATTTAACTTCCGTTTCGAAGCTACGAGAAAACACATATAACATCTGCAACCGATTTTCTTTGGCGTGTGAATCAACTAGACAAAAGACAATCAATGTTGCTTTTATACCAATTAGAATCCTATTTAATTGAAACGAATTGCAATTCACATTCTGTAATACAGAAAACCAACTTTTGATTTGATAAAAGGTAGACAGACAGACAAGCAAGAACGAAGTTCAGCGCCATAGTCATAAAACAATGACAGCCTACTTATCATAAGGCGAGTTTTGCTGCACAACATGGTCGTAAATTGCGATAAGAAGAGTGGTTGTCAGGTGGTTCATGAAGTGTTTGCCGCTGAGTGTTGCTCAAGAAATTTGAACTGCAAAGAGACGACGCTCAAAATACTGAAAACACCATGTAAAAATCTGATGTGTTCCATTCACATGACTTTCTCTGCATCTCTGCAACAAATTATTCTATTTACTTCATCTAATCGAGAAGAAAATAACAGAAATAGTCTTATTACTTGCTTCCTTGTAAGTAGAAGCGAAATAAGGGAGTAGCATAGGCTAAAGTGATAGTCAAAAGCTGGTTGCTATGTGACTAAAGTTCCATTGTTTGTATGCACAGAAGTTGACAAATTCCTGTATGAGAAAAGTATGTTTCTCAAAGCTGAAGCCAAAAACAAGGAATATCTCAAAAATGATCAATTCCAAGAAAAAAATTATATAACATAAATTGTGGGTTTTAACGTGCTCTACGTTTTTTGTGTTCCAAGTTTTCGTCCATCTCTTACGGTTTAGTAATTATGCAATATTCCGTAAAATTCATCAGAATAAAGTATTCTTCAGAGGCTATTCCCAGAAAATTCAAGATATACATTTTATTTGTCAGGTAAATATCTTTAATATACTATATTTTAATCAAAATCGTTAGAGCCACTTTTAAGAAAATCAAAATTTTCGAAATTTTTTCCATGTAAACGGTAGTTTGGGGGTGGGGATTTTTTTTTGAAAAGCTTCGTGTCGCATCCTTGGACGATACCAAACTTAAATACCACACACACACACACACACACACATACACACACACACACATACACACACCTACACCACACACGGACAATTTTTCTAAAAATACTTTTTTTTGGATTCAGGGGGTCTCAAAACATATATTTCCGATGAAATCTCGGTATTGAATTTTTGGGTGTATTACAATACCTTCTCTATACACTATGTATATAGTATAGAGAAAGTAAAAATATGAATTCATAATCAACTCCAAATAATATATTATTAAACGCTCTTTTTGTTTTTTTGTTTGTTTTGGTAGTGTTAATGCCCACTTTTACTACTTGTGGCACCGCAGGCGATGATACTGGTTATACATGAAATGAAGAATGGTGGAGTGCGATGGCGTGAGAACCCGGAGAAAACCCGCCCCTGCGCCGCTTTGTCCACCACAAATCTCACATACGGTCGCTTGGGATCGAACCCTGGCCGTCTAGGTGAGAGGCGAGTGGTCTAACCACTCGGCCACGGCGCGGCC
Organism: Hymenopus coronatus; assembly: GCA_030762935.1. Taxonomy (NCBI): domain Eukaryota; kingdom Metazoa; phylum Arthropoda; class Insecta; order Mantodea; family Hymenopodidae; genus Hymenopus; species Hymenopus coronatus. The sequence goes on along the minus strand of CM060884.1, from coordinate 46,139,366 downwards.
AAAACACTCTTTTAAATATGTACGCTAATCTATAAATAATAAAATTTCAATTTGTTATTACTTTCTCTATTGTGCATAGTAAACAGAGAACTTATGGTATTCCACCCTAAAATTCGACGTCATGGTTACCCGAAAATATGCCTGTTTGAGGTCCCCTGAGCCCCCCCCCCCAAAAGCATTTTAGAAAAATACTCATCAGTGTACGTGTATGAACAAAACTCAAAACGAAAATTCGGTTAATTACCAAACTAGGCTGCACCGTGGCCAAGTGGTTAGACCACACGCCTCTCACCAAGGCATATGGGCTTTGTGGTGGACAAAGCGGCGCAGCGGTGTGTTTTCTCCGGTTTCTCCCGCCATCGCATTCCACTGGTGCTCCATATCATCAGTGTCATCGCCTGCGGTGCCATGGTAGTAAAAACGGGCGTTAAACACTATAAAAGTTACCAAACTTGTCCTTTAACCCTTAGATGCCTGCACTAGTATACTACATATGCCGTTTTTCCTTTAATTAATAAATAAATGTGAATCCTTTTTTAATAATTTTCTTCCCAATTAAAAGTTGCAATTCTTCTAAACCAGTTTTCATAATACTGCCAAAGGCACTACCAAAAAAGCAGTTCAAATGGCCATGAGTGTAAGGTGATAGATAATGGACTGCGCATCCATTCAAAGCCAAATGTTGCAAGTTCAAATCCCAGTGATTGTGGTAAGAGATGGGGAGAGCCCAAGTAAAATAATCGCTGTGATGCTTGGAAGTTAATGGGGTTACATTTAGCTGTAGTTATGTCGGTTTTCTTTTTTATTTATTTAAAAAATCACTGCAATTTTAGGGCAACAATTGTATATATTTTTACAATATGAGCAGTCTTGATTACTTATCGTTTATGGTTGAAGGTTAGTATAACATGAAATTAATCCTAGAGCACAACCCTATTTGCAAAGTTACGCTTAAAACAAGCGGAACTTATAGGTACCGACCGGCAACAAAGGGTTAAGTTCTGCATTTGCCAAGGATGCGACACAGAGATCTTTAACAACATTTCCACCATAAACTAACCTATACATGAAATAATTTTCGAAAGCTCTAATAGCTTGGGTAGTGTGTCTGCCTTGCATTGTGAGTTCGAATCTCGCTTAGGGTGAGTTACCCAAATAAGGTTTTTATTTTCGGGATTTCCCCTTATTGAAAAGACGAATGTAGAATAACTTTAAGTTCCATGACCCCGGTCACCTATTTCATTCATCGTTCGATATGACCAACCAGATTAAAGACGCAAGCTTAAAATATATATATTACGTTTAAGATATTTGCAAAGCAAGTAAAATGTTTATCTTGAAAAGTCTGAGAATAACCTGTGAGTGACTTACAGGTAGCCCACGAAATGGCGTACTGCATTAAAACATTTTCCTGAAAAATAATACAGTTTCGCAGTAGTATTGTAGAATCGACGAACAAACTGTGTGAGTGAATGCTAAGAATGGTGTAAAAGTCCATAAACGACATCACAAGTCGGTTGTTGCCATTGCAACACATTTTGTGAAGCTGAGGGGAAAGGATGGTCTCATACAAAATGGTTGTTAAGCAAACGGTTAAAATTAACAAAGTGTGTCGGAGACACAAAAGACGATTTGGTGGCCCCTTGCAAACAGAAACATCTGATGTGTTCCATTCAATGGCATTCTCTGCATCTCGGTAACAAATTATTGTTAAAAAGCTTATTCTTCTATTTACTTCATGCTAATCGAGATAAACATTAGCAGAAACGGTCTTAGCACTTGCTTCCTTATAAGTAGAAGGGAAATAACGAAATACACAAGGCTAAAGCAATAGTCAATCTCTTAAAAGCTGATTGCTATGTGGTTGAAATCCGTTTCTTTTGCATTGCCATGAGTTGGCGACTTTCCGTATGTCAAAAGTTTTCAAAACTGAAAACAATGACAAGGAAAATCTAAAAAAAAATTGTCAAATCGATGAAAAAACAAATATGACAAATTGTGTGATTTAACAAGGTCTACATTTTTTGAATAGACCTCTTACGGTTTACCAGTTATGCTAAATTCATCCAGAATAAAGATGTTTTTAGGTCTTCAATGTATACATTTTATTTGTCATGTAAATATCTTTATTACCTATACGGTATTTTAATCAAAATTTTTAGAGCAATTTTTAAAAAAATAAAAAAATTCGAAAATATTTACATGTAAAGGGTAGTATGAGTTGGGGGATTTTCCTCAAAATTTTCGTGTGGTATCCTTGGAACATACTAAATTTAAATACCAAGTTTGGTGTTTTACCGAGTTTGCGTTTTTGATTTATCGTGTTCACACAAACACACGTACTTTTTTTTTTTTCTAAAAATGATTTTTCGGATACAGGGAAGCCTAAAACATGTATTTTTGGTGAAATCTCGGTATCAAATTTTTGGATGGAGAGCAGTACCTTCTCTACATAATACCATGTACTATGCAGGGAAAGTAAAAAAAAAAAAAATGTATTTATACAGGGGACCCTAAAACGTGTATTTCCTCTGAAATCTCGGTATCGAGTGGTGGATTGCAATACCTTCTCTGCCTACGTACCATGTATGTATTTTTTTTTAACGAGCTGTTAAATACCACCATTGGTGTGCCGGAATTTCGTCTCTTAGGAATTCTTTTCCGTGCCAGGGCACAGTTTACGTGCAGTTCTTTTACTGGGCAATTAAAAACCTTTGATCTGGGCCGGTTTTGAACCCGCGACCTACCAGACCGACTGTGTGAGTGTGTGCTTGCGTCAATATAAAACTACAAATCTTATATTTTCCATTCACATGACTCTCTCTACCTATTCTCTAACAAGCTATTCTTACAAAAGCGTATTCTTCTACCTATTTTATGTGCTAATCAAGTTAAGCGTTATCAGAATATTCTTATTTCTTATTTCCTTGTAAGCAGAAGGAAAATAAAGGAATGCACTAGGCTAAAGCGATATTCAAATCTTTTAAAAGCTGGTTATATGTGATTGAAACCCGGTTCTTTTGCATGGCCAGGAGCTGACAAATCGCCGTATAAGAAAAGTTTAAAGTTTTAAAATTAAAACCAATATCAGAAACGGTTAACTGCACAAAATAAATGCATGTGACAAAGTGTGTGTATTAACCAGACTTATACTTTTTGTGCAATAAGTTTTTGTCTGTCTCTTATGGTTTACAGTTATACAAAAGTCATCCAGAATGAAGAGGTCTTCATAGGCTATTCTCAGAAAATTCAAGATATACTCGTTTGGCATGAACATGTTTTAAACATATGTATTTTAGTCAAAATCGTTTGAGCAGTTTTTAATAAAATTAAAAGTTTCCTTGTAAAGGGTTGTTTGGAAATTCTTACTGAACTTAAATACTAAGTTTGGTATTTAATGAATTTTGCTTTTCAGTTATGCTGTGCACACGTACATTTTTCTTAAAATACTCTTTTTCGGATCCAGTATCCTCAAAATATGTATTTCTGATAAAAATCTCTGTGTCGAATTTTTGAGTGAAATACAATACCTTCTCTATACACTATGTACATTGTACATACGTGCTAGAGAAAGTAAAAAGTGATGCTGTAGTGGAAAGACGAGGGAAGCATAGGGAACAATCGATGGATGCAGTAAGGAGAAATATTAACAGCAAAGAACTTATATTAGAAAAAGGAGAAGACAGAAATCTGTGGAGAACTAACACTTCTTTAGGTTGAGAGATAATATAATAATAATAATAATAATAATAATAATAATAATAATAATAAAAGTTTCCGCGTTACTTTTATCAAACGTTATAATCCTTGAGTATCTTTGCAACTTTTTACTTTCTAACTCATCCAATAAGAACAATACAAGCATCTTCTTTAGATTTCGAACTTATAAAATGTGGTAATGTTTAATTCATTACGCATATGTACAACAGTAGGCGGCGCCGTGGCAGAGTGGTTAGACACCTAGGCAGCCCGGGTTCGATCCCAAGCACCCGCATGTGGGATTTATGGTGGACGAAATGGCTTCTGGGCGGGTTTTCTCCGGGGCCTCCGGTTTCCCCCATTTCCATCACTCATTCCACAAATTGCTTCTTCATCATTCATCTCGCTTGCATTTCATGTCATCCACTTCCTCACGCTCATACCTGGGTACGGTTCTTCTGACCCCTAGACATCCGTTGTAAGTCCTAGGGGGGAGGGTAGCCGACTACGTAACGTATATAATTATATTTTATTTTATTTTGGGTCGCTTTAACAATTTAGTCGTATCGCAACGAACTGATCAATAAGATACCTCGTGTGTGGTGGACAGTGGCCTAAGGTCTCATCCCCGAATCACACTACCTTCGCTTTAGCTGAGCATTTGGCGTAGAGGGCCGTCCAATCTAGCTGTTCTGCCATCCGTAGTCAGATGGCAAAGCGCACCTGGCCTTTTAAGGTCTAGCTAGTTTCCTCCTCCCACTTAGCTCCGCGACAAGCAATCCAGTCTAATTCTTACCTTATCTTGTATAGGTGACAGCGTAATCGCAATTGCTTCCTATTATCAGTTTTTGCTTTTGTTTTAGACTGAAGGTGGAACTTTGGGTCGTGGTATGTACGATCCAGGGATTTGAACCCACGACCTTCCGAATGCGGGCCGCAGACGTTACCATCTGAGCTATGCCGTTCGGTCAAACAAACATGTTGGTAGATATAAAATGCAAAGCATTGGTTGCAAACAGAAAGAGACTGAATATTGTTCAATTTACTTGTTGACAATTGTTAACAATTTCTCTATACATAGTGTATAGAGAAGGTATTGCATTCCAACTTGGTATTTAAGTTTAGTATCTCCCAGGGATGCGACACGAAGATTTTGAGAAAAATCTCCCACCCCAAACTACCTTTTACATGGAAAACAATTCGAAAAGTTTGATTTTCTCAAAAATTGCTCTAACAATTTTAACTAAAATGTCGTATATTAAAGTATATTGCAAATAAAATTTATATCTTGAATTTTCTGGGATTAGCCTCTGGAGACATCTTTATTCTGAATGAATTTTGCGTAACTGGTAAACAGTAAGAGACAGACAAAAACTTACGATATTTACACAAAAATGTAGATCACGTTAAAACACACAATTTATATAATATACGTTTTTTTTTTCTTTCTTTTTTTTTTTAGAATTGGTCATTTCTGAGATATCTCTTGTTATTTGTTTCAGATACAAAATACTTACTTTTCTCACACGGAAAGTTGTAAACTCCGGACCCTGCAAAGAAACGAATTTCAACTACATGGCAACCAGCTTTTTAGCCTAGTGCATTCCCTTATTTTCCTTCTGTTTACAAGGAAGCAAGTAATAAGACAACTTCTGCTAATGTTCATCTCGATTATCAATAATTTGTTACAGCCATGTAGAGAAAGTCATGTGAATGGAACACATAAGATTGTTTTTATTGAATTACACATAAAAATCAAGTAAATTCATACCTCAGCATGCTCTCGTTAGCGCAGCTCTATAAAAAGAAACAATAACAAATGAATGCAATAACAAATTTGTAGTATGTAGTCCACGTCTTGTTCTGGCTCAGAAATGCACCTTAAACACGAAACCCGAAACATTCCGGTAGATATTCTTAGCTAAATGCATATACATATTTAAGGGCGCCTTGGCCATTTTGTGTTCTAAACTGCTGATAACAGACAAGGACATTGCGTTATGTGAAACTTTATGCCTCTTTCTTTTCTTCGTGACGAAAATTTCAAATGCTTAAGGAATATCTCTTTTTAAACAGTGACTAATAGAAGTATTGTCAATTGTCTTTAAGGCAAAACGACCATTGGAAAATATATTAAGTGAAATGTTTTTCAGTAATCTGTATGTATCCAAACCTTTATCAATTGCTGTAAGCAGTGCGGTTAGGATTTTTAGAGAAAACAGGTATGTTGTTTTGTTGTTGTTTTTTTTTGCGTGTGGTATTGTGATGTGTGTGGTGGTGGTGCTGGTGTTTGGGTGTGTGTGTGTGTGTGTGTGTGTGTGCGCGCGCGCGCAAGTGAAGAGAGAGAGAGAGAGAGATGAGTGTTTGTGTATGTGTGTGAGAGAGATAGAGAGAGAGAAGTGTGAAAATTGAGTGTTGATGTATGTGTGTATATGTGTGTTTGAGTGTATGTGAGATGTGTGAGAGAAAGAATGTTTCTTTATGTGTGTGTGCGAGAGAGAGAGAGAGTGGAGTGAAAATGTGAGAGTGTTTGTGTGTGTGTGTGTGTGTGTGTTAAGAGTGAACAATAGAGAGTATTTGCGCATATATGTGAGTGAGTAAGAGAAAAGAGAGAGAGAAAATGAGAGTGAGTATATGTGTATGTGAGAGTGCTCAGTGGCATATGATGAATATTTTTTGTTGGTGAAACAAAATAGCATTTGCTTACTAATCAATTTAAAATATTCTGTAAACGTTATTCATTTTTAAACTATACTTAAATTGCATTAAAATGCATTAAAATTTAATATGGAGAGTAACTCACCTCATATCAAGCAAGCCAGGTGGCTCAGGCGTTGCATCTCTTTCCCCGCGGTCGGTTTCGACCGCCCATCGAATACTCTCATATCATTCTATCTTGAGGTCTGACGCACAAAAAGCCCATGATGACTACGCTGCGGAACCCCCTCGGGAATGTGCTAACCAACCAACTCACCTCATTTAGAGAGCAACCTATCCTATGTTCTTTTTGCGTTAAGTCGTCGATAAGCGTATCGTAGAAGTCCCGGCATTGTTTTAGCACAAAGCGGCTATTGCTCAATTGACATGGAGGCTAGTTTTTTTTTTTTATTATTATTATTTAGTTTAACGTCCTTTAACCTGGCTGGTCATTGGTGAAATGATGTTCAAATGACCTCGGGGTCCATGGAGCTTAAAGTTACTCGACATTCATCTTCTCAGAATAAGGGAATACCTTATTGGGGTAACTTACCCTAAGCGAGATTCGAACTCACGACCTTTTGACTGTGAGGCAGACATGCTACCACCACACTACCCAGGTGGGCGGAGGCTAAACTTAATCATTTCTTACTTAAGATATCACATAGCTCTGCATAGCGAGAAACTTCGCTCTACTTTTTTTTTAATGTTTTTTCTTCATTTTTCTAACATTTACTTTGTTTTCTGTTTGGTTACCGTTTGCTTTTTTCTGCTAACACACACACACACATACACACATATATGTATATACACATTTTACAAACATATAAACACTCATGCCCAAGGCGGAACTCGAACCCACGATCCCCTGCGCCACGAAACTGAAGCACTCGTAGCTGGGTTGTTAGTGTCATGCAAAACACTGTGTTCGGTTCATGTTTGTCGAGTGTAGCTGCTACCGAGTTTTGCTTTTTAGAGGGAGCAAGCCTCGTTCGTTCGACTTTGCCCCCTGTTAACTTAAAGATTCTTTCCTTTACACGTTAACTTAGAAGTAGAAGTTCTGTACGGCTTTCGAAGAGAAGACTAATAAAGCTCGCCGACTACCAATCATATTGTTGGCCCCTAACCTCTTTATTGTTCCTATACATGGAAAATAATTATAAATGGTTATTGTTGTTATTATTATCATATTATTATTATTATTATTATTATTATTATTATTATTATTATTATTATTATTATTATTATATCAAGTTGACCTCATATACGTATATGCTAAACATTTCACTACTGGCTTTACCAAGGTGTTTTGTATAAGCATGTGCATGAATTAATGACTACGATGTGTTCCAATCACACGAATTTCTCTGCATCTCTGTAACACATTATTGTTAAAGTGCTTATTCTTCTGTCTATTTCATGCTAATCGAGATAAAATTATTGGAAATGGTCTTATTACTTGCTCCCTTGTAAGTAGAAGACAAACATGTGAATTCCATAGGCTAAAGCGATAGTCAAATCGTTTAAAAGCTGGTTGCTATGTGATTGAAACGTAATTGAAATTCCTTTGTATATTCAGGAGTTGACAAATTCTTATGAGAAACGTATAAATAGTTTAAAGCTGAAATCAATAACGAGGAATATCTCAGAAACGGTCATCTACAATATAAAAAGTATATCACAAATTATATGTTTTAATGATATCTACATCTTTTGTGTGAAGAGTTTATGTATATTACTTAAGGTTTACCTGTTATGCAAAATGCATCCAGAATAAAGTTCTTCAGTGGCTATTCAGAAAATTCAAGATATACATTTTATTTGTCATGTTAATATTTTTAATATACGATATTTTAATCAAAGTCGTTAGAGCCATTTTTGACAAAGTAATTTTTTTCATTTTTCCATGTAGTTTAGGGTGGGGGGATTTTCTTGAAAATCTTCATGTCATGGGCGATACTAAACTTAGATAAAAAGTTTGGTATTTAACAGGCTTTTCGTTTTGGAGCTTTGCTGTCCAAAGACACATACACACACACACACACACACACACACACACACACACACACTGACCCTTTTCTAAAAATGCTTTTTTTATTCTGGGATCTTAAAACATGTATTTTTGGTGAAATCTCGTTATCGAACATTTGGGTACAATACAATACTTCTCTATACACCATGAACATAGCACTGTAGAGAAAGTACTGTTTCCATTCACATACCTTTCTCTAATTGTTCAATATTCTCACAAAAGATTATTCTTTTATCTACATTATGCCAATCGAGATAAACATTAGCAGAATTGAATGATTGAAGGGAATACATTAGGCTAAAGCAATAGTCAGATCTTTTAAAATATGGTCGCTTTGTGAAACAGTTGAGGTTCGGTTTGCATTGCATAGCCAGCACTGAAAGAGATGAAACTTTTCTCAAACAGAAGCCACCTTTGCTGGCCATGCAAAGCCAACCGAACCTCAACTGTTTTACATAGCGATCATCTTTTAAAAGTTCTGACTATCGCTTTAGCCTAAGCTATTCCCTTATTTCTCTTCCTCTTACAAGAAAGCAAATAATAAGGTAAATTCTGCTAATGTTTATCTCGATTAGCATGATGTAGTCAAAAGAATAAGCTTTTGTAAGCATAGTTTGTTAATTGGACAGCTAGAGAAAGTTATGGGAACGGAACACATCAGATATTTTTATTAGGGGTGTTTAAAACATGTGTTTTTTATGAAATCACAGCATCGAAGTTTTGGTTTGATTACATTACCTTCTCTACCTACTATGTGCATTGTACATACATGTTAGAGAAAGCAAAACGCACCAACAACAATATCGGGGTAACAAGAAAAATCTGATGCGCTCCATTCATATGCCTTTCTCTACCTCTCTGTAACAGATTATTGTTAATAAGCTTATTATTCTATCTACTTCATGCTAATCGAGATAAACATTAGCAGGAACGGTTTTATTACTTAGTTCCTTATAGGTAGAAAGAAAATAAGGGGATAGACAGGCTAAACCGACAGTCAAATGCTTTGAAATGTGTTTGCTATGGTATAGAAATCCGATTCTTTGACAAGTTCCCATATGAGAAAAGTGTTAAGTATTTTAAAACTGAAATCAATAACAAGGAATATCTTAAAAACGGGGGGGGGGGGGGGGAAGCATATAAAATAAATTGTGCATTTTAATGAGCTCTTATGTTTTTTGTGTGGCAAGTTTTTGTCTATCTCTTACGGTTTACCAGTTATACAAAATTCCGCAAAATTCATTCAGAATAAATATGTCTTCAGAGGCTATTCCCAGCAAATTCAAGAAATACATTTTTTTGTGTCATTTACGATATTATAAACAAAATCTTTAGAGCCATTTTTGAGAAAATCAAAACTTTCGAAAAATTTTCCATGTAAGGGTAGTTGGCGGTGGGGGGATTTTCTTGAAAATCTTCGTGTCGCATCCTTGGAAGATACTGAACTTAAATACCAACTTTGGTATTTAACGGAATTTTCATTTTTGAGCTATACTGTCCACAAAACACACATGCGCGCCCGCACGCACACACACACACACACACATGCACACACATAGACCTTTTTCTAGGAATGCTTTTTTTTTGGATTCAGAAGGTCCCAAAACGTGTATTTCAGATAAAATTTCGATATCGAATATTTGGGTGCAATACAATAGCTTCTCTATACACTACGTACACAGTACGTGTAGAGAAAGTAAAATATCGGGATATAAGCTGGTTTATCGAATAGCGCTGATGGTAATTGTGAGTCTAAAATGTGGTTTTTCTTTGGTAAAGAAGGCGTGTTCACCCCTGAATGCTTGACATGTTCACATCTCCAAGATACCAGATTAGGTTGGTACACACTCGGGTAGCGGAGAGTGGTAAATTACCACTATTATCTTGTTTGTATTGATGACAGCTTAAGACGGTAAACAACACATTTTTCCATAAGCGTTCTTACAATGCACTTTTAAATAAGTTCCTAAGAACTTTAATATGAGCATTAGTGATTCTTTACAAAGTCTCGATTTTTAACAATTTCGCGTTTTAAATAACTGCAAACATTTTTGCAGTCATCACGTGGGATAAAAGATCTGATATGTTTCATTGACATAACTTTCTCAAATGCAAGCTATTCTTATATTATGGTTCGATCCTAAGCGCCCACATGTGATTCGCGGTGGAAAGCGGCGTCTGGGCGAGTTCTCTCCGGGTCCTCAGGTTTCCCCCAACACTCATTCCACCAAGTGCTCCATCATCAACTTTCCAATCATCAATTTCGTTTATATTTCATACGATCCACTTCCTCATAGGCTTCTGACCCCTAGGCATTAGGGGGCGGGTGACAGTCCTACAATTATGGAAGGATAAACCGATTACGAAACGATCTACATCATTCTAATCGAGACAAACATTAGCAGAATTGGGTTTATTACTTACTTGTTTTATTGTAAGTAGAAGGGAAATCAGAGAATAATAAAGCGATAGTCAAATATTTTAAACGCTGGTCGCATGTGAAACAATTGAGGTTTGGTTCGCTTTGCATGGTCCCAGTTGAGAAAATTTGGGTAGTTTAAAACGGTAACCAATAGAAAGAATATCTCAAAAACGATCAACTCTACTATGTGTTTTAACTATTTTACATTTTGTGTAGTAAGTTTTTGTCTCTCTCTCTCTTACGGTTTACCAGTTATGAAAAGTTCAGCAAATTCGTCCAGAATAAAGAGGTCTTCAGAGGCTATTTCCAGAAAAGTCAAAATGTTAATTTTATTTGTTAATATAACTATCATATTTTAATCAAAATCGTTAGAGCCATTTTCGAAAATTTGTCCTTGTAAAAGGAGTTTGGGGTGGGAGAATTTTCTTAAAAATCTTCATGTCACATCCTTTGATGGTACTAAACTTGATATTTAACGGTTTCTGGCTTACAACAATGTATTTACAAATAGATGTCATATTATATGTTTTTATATTGGTCCTAATTAGTGTAGTCGCCCTCCGTGGAGTAATGGTTACCATGCTGACTTCATATATCCAAGATCGTGGGTTCAAACCCGGCGGAGGACGATGGATTTTTTCGGGTGTAAAAATCCTCAAGCCTGGCAGAGAGGCCTCTGAGCAAAATTAAGCGGTCTTTCACGCCCAATTTAGAATGGAACGCTGAGAACCACAGCAGTTAAAGGGCGTCCATGAATAACATGCCATTTTTTTTTTCCTAATTAGTGTAGAAAAATTATTAATTTTCGTTCTCCTCAAAACTTTTTATTTTCAGAATTTAATAATTTATTTCTCAAAAATGGAGCTTTATGTCGAAAAAGAATACAACTATTTTCCTTAATGTACTTTTTGAGAGGTTCTGATGTGTTCCGTTCACATGACTTTCTCAACATTTCGGTAACAAATTACTGTTAAAAAGCTTATTCTTCTATCCACTTCTTGCTAATGGCAATACACACTAGCAGAAACGGTATTAATACTAGTTTTCTTGTAAGTAGAAGAGAAATGAGGAATACTTAGGCTAAAGCGATAGTCAAATCTTTAAAAAGTTGGTTGCCATGGGGATGAAATACTTTTCTTTGGATTGCCAGGAATTGACAAATTCCTGTATATGAAAAGTGTTTTAAAAGTGAAACCAGCAAGAAAACATATTTAAAAATGGCCAACTCCACAAAGAATGTACATGACATAATTGTGTGTTTTAACGAGATCTACTTTTTTTGTTTAGTAAGTTTTTGTTTAAATCTTACGGTTTTACCAATTATGCAAAGTTTAGCAAAATTCATCCAAAATAAATATGTTTTCAGATTTTCCTCACAAAATTCAAGAATACATTTTATTTGACATGTAAAAATATTTAATATATTTTAATCATAATCATCAGAGCCATTTTTGAGAAAAACAAAATTTTCGAAATTTTTACATGTAAAGGGTAGTTGGGTCAGGGGATTTTCCTCAAAATCCTTGGAAGATTCTAAACTCAAATACCAAGTTTGGTATTTTACCCACTTTGAGTTATCGTATTCACAGACACACGGATACACGGAAGGTCAAACACACACACGCGCGCGCTCGTGCATGCTCGGAACTTTTTCTAAAAAAGATTTTTTATGCTGAGGACCCTGAAACGTGTATTTCCAGTGACATGTCGGTATTGAATTTTTGGGTGGAATGCAATACTTTTTCTTTACATTATGTGCATAGTACGTGTAGAGAAAGTAAACATTGTATCGCTGGAATATTTTCAGTACCTATGGAAAAGTGTCGAAAAAGTTTTGCGAGAAAATAAGATTTTAAAGCTGAACGCCCCTATTAATAAACATACGCCTACAAATCTATAGCTTCAATTATTTCGTAGCTAAAGTACGCCAAATGAGAAACTCTTTATATTCTATTAAAGTTTAGAATTCATATCTTTTTACTGTGCCAAAAATATATATATTTTTTTAATTTTAAAATGTTTTATTTAATTTTACCTTAGGCAACATGTCATGCCTTTTATTCATCCGTAGTACGATATGACATACCCAGTTAAAGGACGTTAAACTAAAAAAACTCTTAAGTGTTACATTCTCATTATTTTCTCTACCCATTTTCACAAACTATTATTAGGTACTAAAGCTTATTCTTCAATAAACTTCATATAAATTGAGATAAATATTTTACAAATGCTTTTAATACAATACATTTTTTTTTTTTTTTTTGTATTCACGGTGATACAGTAAGCTTAAGCATTAGTCAAATCTTTTAAGATGTTGTCTCTAAGTGATGGATTTTGAATTCCCTTCTTTTTTCTTTAACAGCAGAAAGGAAAACTAATAACATTTTCCAATTTGAAAATAGTTTTAACTATTTAAACAATGAAACCAATGACAAGGCATATATCGGAAATGGTTTATGTCCACAAATATATTTGACATAAACAATGTGGTTTTACAAGATCTGTATTTTTACTTTCTCTAGCCTCGTATGTACAATGTAATAGTGGATAGAGAAGGTATGGTATTTCATTAAAAAATTCGATGTCGAGATTTCAACGGAAATATATGTTTTGGGGTCCCCGAGTCCAAAAAAAGCATTTTTAGAAAAAGTCAAAAACGAAAAGACCGATAAATACCAAACTTGGTATTTATGTTGGGTATCTTCCAAGGATGCGACACGAAGATTTTCAAGAAAATATCCCCACCACAAACTCCCCTTTACATGGAAAAATTTTCGAAAATTTTGATTTTCTCAAAAATGGCTCTAACGATTTTTGATTAAAATCCCGCATATTTACATCCCAAATAAAATGTACATCTTGAATTTTCTGGGAATAGCCTCTGCAGACCTCTTTATTCTGAATCAATTTTGCTGAATTTTACTTAACAGTAAGATAGAAAAAAACTTACTGCACGAAAAATGTAGATCTTCAAAACACACATTTGTGTCCTTTACGTTGAATGGAGTGTACAGAGTTCTTATAGTGTACGTGTATTTTTTTATTCTCAAGCAGCACGTTTAGCCATTGCGGATAAATGTGATCTTCATCCAGTTTGCCGTGACTATTAGGAGAATTTAGCAAACATATGTCTGGAATGGATTCCAGTCCACACAGGGAATGAAGATAACGAGAAAACGGATCTATTTGCAAAAGCAGATACAGACTGTTCTTATGCCGATACTAAATAATGTTTATAAAAAAACTGTTTAAAAGCACACATACCAAATGAATGGAATATATTGTGGACGAATAGTAACAAATATCAGCCCACAAAATAAGTGTATTTCCAACAATTAAAGAGAGGCTTACGGTTAAATACTAACTTCCAATTAACTCAGTTTATGACTGGACATGGAACATTCAAATCAAATGATTTAAATTAATTAATTTAATAAACCGGTATGTTCCTGACTAAATTGTTTTCAATTGACATCCATTTGCTTTTTGATTGTCCAATATATGGTATTAAGAGATACAATTTAGAATATTTTAACTTCTGCCAACATTTTTTACATCACATATAGCCCAGAATTAAAAAATGTATTTGTTTGTTGTTTTTGTTTTGTTTTGTAGCTTAACGTCCTTTAACCTGGTCCATGGAGCTTAAAGTTACTCGACATTCGTCTTCTCAGGATAAGGGAAAACCATCCAAAAAAGCCTTATCCGAGTAACGCACTCTAAGCGAGATTCAAACTCGTGACCTGATGAAACACACTATCACCACACTACCCAAGAAAACATGTTTTCGTACGTTAAATCAACTTATTGATCATATTCTCAAAATGTGATATAATTATCATTTATATAGTTACTTATTTAATAATTATGTATGACTTCTGAATATTGTTATGATGTTATATAGTAAATACTGTTTTGTAAATTAGGAATAAAGCTTTTGGAGAATAAATACATAAATAAACAAATAAATACAGCTACTTACACTGTAATAAAGTATTAGTAAATTTCACTATCTGTACATCTTTTACAATCTGAATGCACAATACAGTTTTATAAATTTTAATTTTTTTTCGCTAAATAAAAATATTTAACTGTATAATCTGAGAAACTATTACATCTAGTGCTTTCAGTTTTACATTTATTTTCTCGTGTTAAGTGTGTCTATTTTCAATAAATAGATTTTAAGTATAAAAAGTTAGAAAATCCAGTTCTGCTGCCCCTTAATTCGTCATTGGAGATCATGGAGCTGCGTGAACCAGCCAGCAGGAATTTAAGGTTATGTAACATCGGAGTCCAAAAGGTTATGAATGTTATATTTTCTTGCACTTGTCCACAGCTTTCCACTGCCACTATTTCCTGAAAACAAACAAACACATACATGTATGTCTGACAAGGCAATTATGAAAGAAATGTTGCAGCTAATGACTGTCTGTAAATAATGGGAGAAACATTTGAAAGTGATTTCCTAATGATATTTCAAATGAGCTATGGCTGCACTCATTTGGAGACAGTTTCATATAGAGAAGACGCCTGAATGAAGGTTGTAACTGCGTTCCGTTCTGGTAGGTGGACTAATGTTAGTCGTTATTTCTGCACTTCATCTTAGGCACAGTGCATTACATAGCTGCATACCGTTTTCTAAAGCATTGCTTTATTATTTTCCCCTCAACTTCTTAGTATATAGAGATCATGAAGCATACAACTAAAAGCTCCATATCGAGATTTCCGCGGAAATACTTATTTTGAGGATGCTTTAATAAAATCTTATGTGTTCCATTCACATGCCTTTCTCTACATACCTGCAATTAATTATTGTTAAAAAGCTTACTCTTCTATTTACTACTTGTTAATCCAGAAACAAATAGCAGAAATGGTCTGAAAACTTGTTTCCTTGTTAGTAGAAGGGAAGTAAAGGAGTACCATAGACTAAAGCTCGCCTGCGGTGCCACAAGTAGTAAAAGCGGGCGTTAAACACTACCAAAAAATAGGCTAAAGCGATAGTCAAATGTTTTAAAAGCTGGTTGCTATGTGATTGAAGTTCTTTTGTTTGTATAGCCCGGAGTTGACAAATTCCTGTATTTTAAAACTGGAAATAATAACAAGGAATATATTAAAAACGGTAAATTCCGCGAAAATATATATATATATATATATATATAACATAAATTGTGTGTTTTAACGAAATCTACATTTTTTTGTTAAGTAAGTTTTTGTCTATCTCTTACGGTTTATCAGTTATGCAAGATTCCGCAACATTCACCCAGAATAAAGATGTCTTCAGAGCCTTACCCCAGAAAATTCAAGATATATATTTTATTTGTCATGTAAATATTTTAATATTTTAATCAAAATCGTTAGAGCCATTTTTGATGAAATCAAAGTTTTCGAAAATGTTACCATGTAAAAAGTGGTTGGAAGATACTGAACTTTATCAAGTTTGGTATTTAACGGACTTTTCGCTTTTGAGCTATGCTGCCCACAGACACACGCACACACACACATGGACATTTTTCCAAAAATTGCTTTTTTTGTATTCAGGGAGTCCCAAAACATGTATTTCCGGTGAAATCTCGGTATCGATTTTTTATGGAATACAATACCTTCTCTGTATACTATGTACATAGTACGTGTAGAGAAAGTAAAAATGAGCCTTTATCTAAGTGTGTTTCAACTATTTATTCGGTATATGTGTGTAGCTTTGATAAAGCAGGAATTACGAAGTTGAGCTTCTCGGCCAAAGTCACCACCATAACAAGGGCCAGATCTGCAAATAGAATATGTACGTGTCATTCCGAAATACTCACCTGTTCGGGAGAAATACTCATATGCATATTCTAGACGAGTGTTTCACCGCAGCTCTGCATTAGACCAAATTTACATCCTCGGGTTTTTGCGTCAGCCCAGCAGTTTTCATAATACTCGTATTTTTTTAAATATGAAAACATTGTTGACGTATAGAATTTCAGTCATAAATTATTACAATTCTCAGTAACTAATAAATACGTTCTGATACGAAAGTTTTTCTTGTCATACTATACAGGTGGAAGGAAATAATCCTGCACACTTTAATCGTCATATTGTGAATAACAAGAAAGTCCAACAAAAAAAGCTAAAAAGCTTATAGTTTTACAGAATTTTTTTATCCAAAACATTTATCATCGCCTTGCTGGATTACTGTTGATTAAAGGAACTTAATTTATGACTACATTAATATACAATATAATAAAGGACATTTTCCTTTGGCCTATTTCAATAGATGAACTGTTTTTGTGCAAATTAAAATTAAAAAGCAGATAATTTTCTGCATCCTTAGTTCAGTTAGAACTGTCTTCACGGAACATCTGCATTTAGTTTCCTAGTTTTTTCCGATATCGAAGTAAATCACGTATTTAATCACATGTTTTTTTTTGTTTTTTTTTGACAAAGCCACAAATTAAAGGTGGCATGGGCAAAAAAAAATCTGATGCTTTCCATTCACATGACTTTCTCTATATCTCTGTAACAAATTATTGTTAATAAGCTTGTTCTTTTATTTACGAGTATTTCATGCTAATCGAGAAAAATTAGCACAAATATTCTTATTTCTTGCTTTATTGTAAATAGAAGCGAAATAAGGGAGTACCATAGGTTAAAATGAAAACCAAAAGCTGGTTACTATGTGACTGTAGTTCGTTTGTTTGTATGGACACGAGTTGGCAAATTCCTGTATGAGAAAAGTATGTTTTTCAAAGCTGAAACCAAAAAACAAGGAATATCTCAAAAACGATCAACTCTACGAAAAAATGTATATAACATAAATTGTGTGTTTTAACGTGCTCTACAATTTTTATGTGTGAAGTTTTTGTCCATCTCTTACGGTTTAGTAGTTACGCAAAATTCATCCAGAATAAAGTAGTCTTCAGAGGCTATTCCCAGAAAATTCAAGATACACATTTTATTTGTTAGGTAAATATCTTTAATATACGATATTTTAATCAAAATCGTTAGAGCCATTTTTTAGAAAATCAAAATTTTCGAAAAAAGTTCCATGTAAAGGGTAGTTGGGAGTGGGGGGACTTTCTTGAAAATCTTCGTGTCGCATCCTTGAAAGATACCAAATCTAAATACCAAGTTTGGTTTTTAACGGACTTTTCGTTTTTGAGCTATGCTGCCCACAGACACACACACACACACACACGCACACACACACACACACACACACACAGTCAGACAGACAGACACATACACACATGGACATTTTTCTAAAAATGCTTTTTTTGGGATTCAGGAGGTCTCAAAACATGTATTTCTGGTGAAATCTCGGTATCGAATTTTTGGGTGCATTACAATACCTTCTCTATACACTATGTAAATAGCACGTATAGAGAAAGTAAAAATCTGATTTGTTACACTCACATGACATTTTCTAGCTACTCTGCAACCGAACTTCTTAAAAAAGGTAACTCTGCTTCAAACAACATGCTAATCGAGATAAACATTAGCAGAATTTTATTACATAGTTCCTTATAAGTAGACTGGAACTAAGGGAATGCACAAGGCCAAAGTGATAGTCAAATGTTTTAAAAGCTGTCTATATGCGATTGTCATTGCAAATCGCTTCTTTGCTTGACCAGGAGTAGAACAAAAGAAACACACACACACACACACACACACACACACACACACACACACACACACACACACACACACACACACACACTCCGTCTGAGAAAAGTAGAAGTACCTCACAATTGAAACTAATAATAAGGAATGCCTCGAAAACGATAAGCTGCATGAAAAAAATGTACATGACATAACTTGTGTATTTTAACAAGATCTACATTTTTTGTATAGTAAGTTTTTGTCTATCTCTTACGGTTTACTAGTTATGCCAAATTAAGCAAAATTCATTCAGAATAAACAGGTCTTTAGAAGCTATTCCCAGAAAATGCAATATATACATTTTATCTGTAATAGAAATGGCTTTAATATGTGGTATTTTAATCAAAATCCTTAGAGCCATTTTTAAGAAAAACAAAATTTTCGAAAAGTTTTCCATGTAAAGGGTAGTTAGGGGTGGGAGGATTTTCTTGAAAATCTTCGTGTCGCATCCTTGGAAGACACCAAACTTAAATACCAAGTTTGGTATTTAACCGCCTTTTCGTTTTTGGGATATGCTGTCCACAGACAGACAGACAGACAGACACACACACACACATACACACACGGACCTGTTTCTAAAAATGCTTTTTTTTTGGATTCAGGGGGTCCTAAAACATGTATTTCCGGTGAAATCTCGGTATCGAATTTTTGGGTGGAATACAATACTTCCTCTACACACTATGTACATAGTACGTGTAGAGAAAGTAAAAACAAAGGACATGGAAGGGGAGAGATCTCTAGTTGAAGGAATATTCAATACAATCTCATTTTTTGGCCTGACAAAAGTTATTGATAAATTGCTATTATTGCAGCAAACATCGTGGCAAGGCCATAACTTAGTTTTGTTCTAATTTCTTGGTCTAAAACTGAAGGAGGGCAAAATATCAGATTTTGACCAAACCTTATTGTTTGTCTCTCATGCCTATAGCCATTAATTCTACTAAATGAACTTATAAATAAGTGCACATCAAAAAGGTGACAAATATCAGAGATTATTCCAAAGATTATAATAACTTTCACTGTGGACTACACGTATTGTATTCCGAGTTCGAGGAACACACCCCCTATTCTCACGATTCTGGTATCATAAACATATAATTTGATACTAATTATTTCTCGCGATAGCTGCTAAATGGGCGAATTAACAAGTGGTTTTTTAAACACCAGAGTAGGTTGCAACTTTGGTCTTTCTGAGTTGGAAGTCTAAAGTCTAACAAACAATACAGAATCGTTATGTTGATAATGCTTAACATTTTCACTAAGTATACCACCGACAAATCACTTAAAAAGTACACTAACGTATGTATTGAAACACATTTCCCTTTTCTTGTTTATCTTCTGCAACCAAACACCACACATGCATTGACCTTTATACTAGTTTAAAACTTACACTATAAATTCACTGCTTATTTGAATATTTAACATCACAGAATCACTTAAATAAGTACCTAATCTACGTATTGAAACACACTTCCCTTTCCTTGTTTTTGCTTCTGCTATTCGAGAAACTACAACAAAAACACCACACACGTATTCACCATTAGACTGGTTTAAAGCCTACAGTCCAAATGTAATGCTTAATTGACATTTAACACCACGAAATCTTATTTTTGGTGCACATTTAACCCCACAAAAGCCGTACTCATCTCAGAAGTCTAAAATCAAAATATGGCGGCTTGACAAAAACGTGCTCCACCACCCACAATGCATAAGGATAGGGCACTTCCTACCTATATCTGTGATATAATTCCGAGTTGCCGTAATCGAGGGCGCCAACGACCGGACGAAATTATCAACATGGAAGAGGAAGTGGTAAATTTGGTTGATGAAAATCCTGGTCGAGCAGTCGCGATATCGCTCACACAGTGGAGGTGTCGCACTGGACTGTACTTAGAACTTAAAAAGAACAGTAATTGCGCCCATATCATATATAGTGAACCCATTGTTTATCACCAAATGACGCAATGTTGGGTCTTCCGGGTGGCTGCCTCGTCAATTTACACAAAATCTAAATTTTATAACAAACGTGTTGGTGACGGACGAGACCTGCTTCGTGCAAAGTGACGTTAAGAACTTTCACAACACACAGACATGGGCAATGCAGAACCCGAGAACTATAAAAAAAGTGGAATTTTCAACATACATAGATTCTCGATTAATGTTTGGCCCGGCATAATTTGAGATCATCTTATTGAACCCGTTTCTTGACTGGTATAGAGTATCGGTGATTTTCGAGTACCAATTACCATTGGAGGACATCCAACATCCTTGTGGTAGGGGAATTATTGGAGGACATCCAACATCCTTGTGGTGGGGGAATTATTGGAGGACATCCAACATCCTTGTGGTGGGGGAATTATTGGAGGACACCCAACATCTTTGTGGTGGGAGAATTATTGGAGGACATCCAAAATCCTTGTGGTGGGGGAATTATTGGAGGACATCCAACATCTTTGTGGTGGGGGAATACTTGGAGGACATCCAACATCCTTGTGGTGGGGGAATTATTGGAGGACATCCAACATCCTTGTGGTGAGGGAATTATTGGAGGACATCCCATTGGAGATAAGGAGCTAGATGTGGTCCCTTCATGACGGTGTACCCCCCCCCCCCACATCACTCTTTCACTTGATAGACATTCTCAAACTGTTGGATCGGTCGATTTGAAATTGTAGCTTCGCCTGCCAAACTTGAATACCCTAGCTTTTTATTTTTGGGGGACATGAAAAACAAAGTGTACAACAACTTCTGAAGATCTCTTCATTCTGGATAACTTTTGTGTAATTGGTAAACCGTAACGGACAGACAACATCTTACTAAACAAAACATCTGATGTGTTCCATTCACATGACCTTCTCTATATCTCTGCAACAAATTATTGTTAAAAAGCTTATGCTTCCATTTATTTCATTACTTATTACTTGCTTCCTTGTAAGTAGAAACGAAATAAGGGAATGCCATAGGTTAAAGTGATAGCCAAAAGCTGGCTGCTGTGTGACTGAAGTTCCTTTGTTTATATGAACAGGAGTTGATAAATTCCTGTATGAGAAAAGTATACGTTTTTCAAAGCTGAAACTAATAACAAGGAATATCTTAAAAACGGTCAACTCCACAAACAATGTATATAACACAAATTGTGTATTTTAACGAGCTCTACATTTTTTGTGAAGTACATTTTTATCTATCTCTTACGGTTTATCAGTTATTCAAAATTCCGCAAAATTCATCCAAAATAAAGAGATCTTCAGAGCCTATTACCAGAGAATTCAAGATATATATTTTATTTAACGTGTAAATATCTTTAATATACGATATTTATATCAAAATAGTTAGAGCCATTTTTGAGAAAATCAAAATTTTCGAAAAATTTGTCGTGTAAAGGGTAGTTAGGGGCGGGAAGATTTGTTTGAAAATCTTTGCGTCGCATCCTTGGAAGATACGGAACTTAAATACCAAGTTTCGTATTTAATGGATTTTTCGTTTTTGAGCTAATCTACCCACAGACTCACACACGGACATGTTTCTAAAAATATGTATTTCTCAATACATTACTTTCTCAACACACTATATACATAGTATATGTAAAGTAAATAAGAATATAGATCAATATTTAGGAATGCAGACAGACATAGATGACCATTTCCGATATTATTCCTTGTCATTGGTTTCAATTTTAAAAGACTTAAATTTTTCTCAAACGGAAAGTCCTCATTCGTTTCATATCTCTTTTGTTTTACTCCTGCACATGTAAAGGGAACAGAATTTCAATTGTACCACATAGCGACCAGCTTATAAAGAATTTGGCTAAATTGATTTCCTTTTTCCCCTTCTGCTAAGTAATACAACAATTTCTGTTAAGTATATGCTTTTGTAAGAACAAGTTGTTTCAGAAGCTATGCCATGCCCCCAAAGAGAGTCTTCCACCGAAATGTAACGTGGAATAGCAAGGTTAGAAAAACTCTGTTAACTGTCATGTCGTGAGGAGCTGGTTTGTCTGAGCAATTAGCAAAGGATATGCAGGCTTTCTCACCCATACTGCTGAACTCAGTGGCGATGCGTTTGTGTCACACCCATGGTAGTCTCGAGGTGACGTTCCCACTGATTCCTAAGCCACGTTCTATTATTCTCCTACACCTACTAAGTACATAGTGTATAGAGAAGGTATTGCATTCCACCCAAAAATTCCATACCGAGAATTCACCGGAAATACATGTTTTGGGTCCCCCTGAATCCAACAAGCATTTTTGGAAAAAGGTCCATGTGTGTGGACAGAATAGCTCAAAAACGAAAAGACCGTTAAATACCAAACTTGTTATTTAAGTTCAGCATCGTCCAAGGAAGCGACATGAAGATTTTCAAGAAAATCCCTCCACCCCTTACTACCCTTTACATAGAATTTTCTTCGAAATGTTTGATTTTCTCAAAAATGGTTCTAACGATTTTGGTTAAAATGTCGTATATTAAAGATATTTACCTGTCAAATAAAATGTATATCTTGAATTTTCTGGGAATTGCCTTTGAAGACTACTTTATTCTGGATGAATTTTACGGAATTTTGCATATCTGCTAAACCGTAAGAGATGCACAAAAACTTACTACACAAAAAATGTAGAGCATATTAAAACACATAATTTATGTTATGTACATTTTTTTTTCCTGGAGTTGATAGTTTTTGAGATATTCCTTGTTTTTGGTTACAGCTTTGAAAAACGTATTCCTTTCTCACACAGGAATTTGTCAACTCGTGTCCATATAAACAAAGGAACTTCAGTCACATAGCAACCAGCTTTTGACTATCACTTTAACCTATGGTACTCCCTTATTTCGCTTCTACTTACAATTAAGTAAGTAATAAGACTGTCTCTGCTAATTTTTTCTCGATTAGCAAGAAGTAAGTAGAACCATAAGCTTTTTAACAATAATTTGTTGCAGAGATGTAGAGAAAGTCATGTGAGTGTTACACATAAGATTTTTTCGATCAATGATCACATTTCTTTAACTTGCTAGACTTTGCTGAGTGCAGTTATACCAGAACGCGATGTTCTGCTGTTGTAAGCGTGGGATATGAGACTCGTACCGTTGTTCCGCGCTAATTATCTAGAAGTGATAGCATAAAGGAATGGGCAGCGCTTGTCACCCCAGAGCCAGGTGGAACTACTGCTATCAGTGTGAGAAAATGAACACTCGCATTTGTTTTTACCATAGCGTGCCATTACATTATTACTTGTAAATGTGAACTTCTTCGACGGACTCTGTGTAGAATTTTAGCCCCAAGTACATCAAGCAGATGTCTTGGGTCAGTAGCCTCTGGATCATAGCATGTCAAGAATGGGTGATTAGTCCAGTGTCTAGTGTGTTGGCAAAGAAGAAGGAAATAAAATGTAGTGATGAAAGAGTTAATAAAATTCGTTCGAATCTCCCTTAGGTTGGGTTACGTGAATACTTTTTTTTTCCCCCTTATCCTGAGAAGCCGATTGTCGAGCTACTTTAAGCTCCATGGACCCCGTGATCGTTTGAGCATTATTTCAACATACAAAATTAAAAAAGATCTGATGTGTTCCATTCATAAGACTTTCTCTACATCTCTGCAAAAATATTATTAAACAGCTTATGCTTCTATTTACTTCATGCTAATCGGGAAAAAATTAGCAGAAATAGTCTTATTACTTTATCATAGGTTAAAGTGATAGTCAAAAGCTGGTTGCTTTGTGACTGAAGTTGCTTTGTTTGTATGGACACGAGAAAAGTATGTTTTTTATAGCTGAAACCAAAAACAAGGAATATCTTAAAAACAATCACCTCCACGAAAAATATGTATATAACATAAAGTGTTTTAAAGTGCTCTAATTTGTTGTGTGGTAAGTTTTTGTCCATCTCTTACGGTTTATGCAAGATTTCGTAAAATTGACCCAGTATAAAGTAGTCTTCGGAGGCTATTCCCAGAAAGTTCAAAATATACATTTTATTTATCAGGTAAATATCTTTAATATACGACATTTTAATCAAAATCGTTAAAGTCATTTTGGAGAAAATCAAAATTTTCGAAAAATGTTCCATGTAAAGGGTAGTTTGGGGTGGGGGGATTTGTCTAAAAATCTTCGTGTCGCATCCCTGGAAGATACTAAGCTTAAATACCAAGTTTGATATTTTAACAACTTTTCGTTTTTGAGTTATCGTGTTCACAGACACACGGAAACACTGACACACGGACACACATACGGACCTTTTTCTGAAAATACATTTTTTGGATGCAGAGGACCGTAAAACATATATTTCCGGTGAAATCTGGGTATCGAATTTGTAGGTGGAATGCAATAACATCGCATAAGTGAGTTATCGCAATTTTATTCCAATCTATTTATGACCTATCTAATTCTGTCTATAGTATTGTATTAACCCACATCTTTCCTTTGTTTTCGGTCCGTTTCTCCAACACACTATTGAATGGAATTGGAAAGAAGTCGTTTCTTTTGTTTAGCTTCTAGCTTTATATAACATAATAATATTCGCAATAGTTATAAAACATTTAATTAATGCATATTAATTTAATTACTTAATAAAATAGGACTAATTTACTTTTGCAACAGCAAATCTAAAGCTACAATTATACATTGGACTTGGTAAATGAAAGAGGTAAAACAAACTTTTTAATATTACACTTATTCTAGCTTACTTATCAATAACTTGATTTTTGATCTTCCCCAAAAAACAATGTGTATTCTGTGAAAAATAAGAATATACCTAACAGTTGAAGAAACTAACAAATCTGATGTGTTAACATCATTATTTTCTCTACCCGCTATCGTTTGTTTTTATGTCTTCTGCAATCTACTGTTACAAACGTTTTATTGTTCTGCCTACTTTAGGTTAATATAAACATTACCTAAATTTCTACGGGTCACTATAAGTTGGTCTTGAAATTCTATTTTCCTTTCATAACATTGTGAGAAACAGCTGAATGGCGATGACATTTAACAATTAAGACATAATATTGAGAAAATCATACCAATAATAATGATTCATGCCACAAAAAGGAGCTTCAAATGAATTGCTCGTTTGAAATGTTTTGTTCGGTAAGCTTTTTGTGTATCTCGTGTGGTTTATCCGAATAAAAGATTACACGAATTTCCTTTCGAATAATTGGGACTTCTCAGGCTGCTCCCAGAAAATTCTAACACATCGCGATTTATCGCTGCTCACTTCAGCGTGCTGCTGAATCCATGCGGGCTGGTCCGATTACATACCTAATAATCAACTTCCCGCTGTTCCTCCCCGCCCCTCTCTTAAAGTCTCACTTGCAGCAAAGGCAAGTTACTGGCCATCCTAGATGCTTTAACATATACCAATTTGGTCCAACTCTAGCGTCATAAAGTCTACGTATTGGGCCCTAGAAAATTTAGAACCATCTTTTAGTCATAAAATAGAAACTCCAATGCAGTTATGTCTTCAACAAAAAACATTAGTAAGAAATAATTTAATTCACTGACAAAACAAATATTAGCAAATCTGGGTCCACTTTTGTAGTATGGGGGTAGTGTTTCTACCTCATATTTTAGAGGTCCCGAGTTCGATTCTCGGTTAGGACGAGTTTACCGGACAGGGGTTTTACTGGATTTTCCTCTATCCTGTGAAGGTGAATGTCGGGTAACTTTGAGCTCTATGGACACTGGGCTCATTGGAGGATAATTTTATCCATTTCATCACTCAGATATGACCTGCTAGGTTAAAGGACGTAATCTACCACCCTAATAAAACATATTCTGAAGTGTTACATTCACTTTACTTTCCCCATACTTCTGGGAATAATCTGAGCGAGAGAAAAATTCCTATCCCCCAGGCGGGAACTGAAACTGGGACCCCTTGCACAGCATCAACGGAGCAGAGCTCTGATTATGTAACCTGGTAATTATCTTAAAAGTCCTTTTGATATTCGTTTCCCACGATTGAATGCAAAAAAAAATGGCGTGTTCTTTAACTATTCTGGTTCTCAGCGTGCCATTCTAAATTGGGCGTGAAAGCCCGCTTAATTTTGTTCAGAAGCCTCTCTATCAAGCTTGAGGTTCTTTTACGTGCCGTAAATCTACGACACGAGACCAACGGCTTTACTTCCCTTCCTAAGGAAGCCATGCTAAGGATTTTTACACCCGAAAAAATCCATCGTCCTCCGCCGCGTTTGAACCCCGACCTTGGGTATATGAATTCAGCATGGTAACCACTACACCACGAAGGGCGACAATTGAATGCAATATTAAGGCAGACTTTTTTTAAAGGTTTGCCTTTCTATCTATAAATTTTCACTGTAGCTATTTCTGTAAATATAAATCTCAATTAAAGTGAAGTAAATAGTTTATAAATTTTCTTAAGTATAGTTTGTTTAATGCACTAATAAAGAAGAATAGAAAGTCATGCGAACGTAACAACAGGCTTTCTGTCACAGAATCAACAATGTTATTACAATAGATTACGTCATCATAGGATATTCATTAGAAACGCATAATTTTACTTAGTTTAATCTATTATCTCATTCTGGATCAATCACACATTAAAACATCTATGTGTCCCATTATCTTGACTTTCTCTACCAATTTAAACTAGCTCTTCTTATAAAAACTTTTTCTTCTATGTACTTAATGCTAATCAAGGTAAACATTAACGGATATTATCATCTACTTAGTTCCTTATAAGTAAAAGTGGAATAAGCTAATAGGAACACTAGGCTAAAGCGGTAGTAAAATCTTTTAAAAGCTGTCGCCATGCGATTGGGATTGAAATTTTCTCTTTGCGTGACCAGGAGTGAAACAAAAGGAAAAGTAATGACTATTTTCCGTTTGAGAAATTATATGTATTTTAAAATTGAAATGAATTAAAGTATATCTTGGAAATGATATACCTACTCCAAAGTAAAGTGTATAACATAGACTACCTGTTTTAACACGATCTATATTTTTGGTGTCTGCTATGTGAAAGTCACCCAGAATGAGGAAGTCTTCAGAGTCTATTTCCCAGGAAATTAAATATATATTTTTTATTTACCATGTAAGTATTTTTAATATGCGATGTTCTAATCAAAACAGTTAGTGCAATTTTTGAAAAAATAAAATTTTTGAAAAAATAAAATTTTTGAAAAATTTTCCATCACGTCACTTCCTTGGAAGATACTAAACTTGAATACCAAGTTTGGTATTTAACACACTTTTCGTTTTCGAGCAATACTACCCTCCGCTCTATACACACGCGCGCGCGTATGCGCGCTTTTTTTCTTAACATTTTCTGTTTGGATTCAGGGGTTTTTAAATTATGTACTTCTGGTGAAATCTCAGTATCGAATTTTTGGGCAGAATACAATATCTTCTCTATATGTGTATGTCTCTCCCCTGCAGCAAACATAGGCTTACTGTGCGTCAACCCCAAAAGGATAGGATGATATGAAAATATTGTCGACGGGCGGCCGAAACCGGACCGCGGAGAAAGTGCCACCGTGGGATGGAAGAAAGTGACACATAGTCCAAGCAGTTCTTCATGTAGTAGGGAGCGTTAAGAGCTCGCGCCCCAGATTTGACCGAACCCCGTGGGTCCTGCAGACGACTTCAACGCCATCCCGCCGCCGAGAGCTATATTTCCAAAGTGCATTCGCCACCACCTTGCCGGCAGTTATAACCCTGAAAGAGACCGGTTGGGTAAAATAAAGGGACAGGATTTCCGGAGGAATGAAGAAACCTTTTCAGCATTCGTCTAGTGACCCGAGGAAACCTCCGGAAAACGAAGCTCTCATACTATGTATTCGGTAGAGAAAGTAGAAATACAGGTTAAAAGCTCATGCAATGCAGTTTTTAGTAAAGGATACACATCTGTTAGTAAAGTTTAGTTTATAGTTAAACTATGAAAGAAGAACGCGTTGCTGAATCTATTTATTTCGCATTTCAAAGCTCTAGACATGCTTCTCGCTGGCTTCTGTTTAACAAACAATTCATACTGCATGCTCCTGGTTTCTTACCCATGCCTCATGTGTTGAATATTCAGGTAGAAGCTGTCTGTTTAACTCGCGGCACGTTCGGGAACACTCCCTCACTTCTAACATAAGTTGCTGCACGGCACGCTCCACTTTCACCTAGAAAAAAAAAATAATTAGGCGTATTTACCATAACAAACAGTTGTTAGGAAATGCCCCATACTTTCTTATGAACTACGTCTTAGGAGGTCTATTACGGTGCTGCTTTTGAAATTATAAAGAAGGGATTTGTTTTAACTTGGTTTGCTTTTTACTTTCTCCATATGTACTTGTACATAGAGTATAGAGGAAGTATTGTATTGCACCCAAAAATTCCATACCGGGATTTCACCGGAAATTATAAATATCTTGGTATTTAGTTTAGTATCTTCTACGGACGCGACACGATGATTTTCAAGAAAGTCCCCCACCCCAAACTACCCTTTACATGGAATATTCTTAAAAAAATTTGTTTTTCTCAAAAATTACTAACGATTTTGATTAAAATAATCTATGTGCTTAAGATATTTTTAATTGCAAACGAAATGTTTATCTTGCATTTTATGGGAATAACCTCTGAAGACCTCTTCATTCTGGATGACTTTTCTATGTATAACTGGCAAACCGTAAGAGTAACACTAAAATTTACCACACAAAAAATATAGATCTGTTAAAACACACACTTTTTTGTAGAGATAGCTGTTTTCGAGATATTCCGGATAATTGGTTTCAATTGGTAAATGAGGGGTGAATTGAGTAAAACTAAACAAAGTCCCTTCCTCCCCCCCCCCCAAAAAAAAAGAATTTTGCCCAAAATTCAAACTTTTAAGAACAACTGAAAACATTGGTCCCATTAGCAATACTTTTAGTTTGTTTTTACACTCATAGATTCCATTTTTATGAATATTTTAAGCCATTTAAACTTTTCTCAAACGGAAAGACATCTTTCCTATCGTTTGCTTTTATGGAATTTCGATTGTTCACTTAGCGACCGGCTTTTAAAGGACGAGACTATCGCTTTAATCCGTGCATTCCCTTATTTCCTTCTACTTACAAGTAGACAAGTAATAAGACAAATGCTGTGATGTAGACAAAATATTAATGATTTGAATAAAAAGTTTGTTATCGAAACACTAGAAAAAGTCATGTCAATGGAACAATTACGAGTTTTATTCGTATTTTCTTTAATTATGTGGCAGGTAGATACTTCATCCAATTTCAAATTTCTTGAAAAGATTAATCCACAAATGGAAATGGATGGCTTCACGGTTTCATCCTGGCTTTCGGTTTCCGTATTTTCATCATTTTTTTTTTTTTACTTTCTCCATGATTTGACAATTCATTTTTCGGTGAGGCGTCAGACAAACGAAGGTTTGTTAAATGATACCCTACAATTGTTTATCCGCAAATAGCAGCATCTATAATATACTTTTTTTTGTAATATAAATGCCTCATTCATTTTAAATATTCACATAAAATTGACTATGTTGTTAAAAATGTTAATACCAGCAGCACGGCTTTTGTTATTGCGCTAAATACGGAGATTCTAAGGTCTCTCTCCCTTCCCTACTCTTTTACCTCTCCTATTTTTCAACACTTATCTTTAAACTTTCTCCCCCATCCATAACCTCAACCCGTTCTTTCTCTAGCTTTTTGCTTCCTCTACAACCTACATAATGATAACACATTTTCTTTCTGGTAGTTTAATACACTGAAATTTAAATGAAAGTTTTATCAAGTACAAAAACTAGTCGTTTCCTTATTATTGCAATGTTATCGTCACAGTTCTGTTTTTCGTGGTAATAGATTTACATACATGAATGATAATATCTAAAAACTGGTGAAACTTCTTAAACATTAATCTTTCTGAAAACGTCATATAACCAATCTTGCTAGAAGCATTGTGCTTGTAAACTTTGATTAACTAACAATAAATAAAAATCTGATGTGTACCATTCACATAACTTTCTCTACATCCCTGCAACAAATTACTCTTAAAAAGCATGTACATCTATTTACTTCATGTTAGTCAGACTAAAATAGCAGAAACAGTCTTATTACTTGGTTCCTTGTTGCTATGTTTGCTTTGTTCCTTGCTGGTTGCTATGTCACTGAAGTTCCTTTGTTTGTATGGAAGCAGTTGACAAATTCCTGTATGAGAAAAGTATGTTTTCAATAGCAGAAACCAAAAACAAGGAATGTCTCAAAAACCATGATTCCACGAAAAAAATGTATATAACATAAATTGGTTGCTTTAACGTGCTCTATATTGTTCGTGTGGTAAGGTTTTGTCCATCTCTTACAGTTTAGCAGTTATTCAAAACTCCATAAAATTCATCCAGAATAAAGTAGTCTTCAGAGGCTATTCCCAGAAAATTCAAGTAATACATATTATTTGTCAGGTAAATATCTTTAATATACGAAATTTTAATCAAAATCGTTAAAGCCATTTTTAAGAAAATCAACATTTTCGAAAAAAGTTCCATGCAAAGGGTAGTTTGGGGTGGGGGAAATTTTTTCAAAATCTTCGTGTCGCATCCCTGGAAGATACTAAACTTAAATACCAAGTTTGGTATTTTACCGACTTTTCGTTTTTGAGTTATCGTGTTCACAGACACACGGACACACCACACACGGACACACACGGACCTTTTTGTGAAAATGCTTTTTTTGGATACAGGGGACCGTAAAACATATATTTCCGATGAAATCTCGGTATCGAATTTTTTGGTGGAGTGCAATACAATCTCTATACACTATGTACATAGTACGTATAGAGAAAGTAAAAATTGATGTAAAGATGATATAAAAAGTGTGTATTAACGAGCTCTATACTTTTTATGTAGTAACTTTTTGTCCATCTTTTAAGGTTTATAGAACTTTGATAAATCTCCTATTAAACGAATGTTCTGAAAAATGTTTACGTTATGAATAACTTAACCAAAAGTAATTCTGAATGAAGATGATTACAAAGACTTCCCAGAAAATTCGAGATAAGCATTTTATTTGTCGCATAAGTATCTTTAATATATGGCATTTTAATCGAAATCATTAGTCATTTTTGAGAAAAAGAAAATTTTCGAAATTTTTTACATGTAAAGGGTAGTTTGAGGTAAGGGAATTTTCTTGAAGATCTTCGTGTCGCACCCTTGGAAGATGCTTAACTTTGGTATTTAACCGACTTTTCGTTTTTAGGTTATCGTGTTCTCAGGATACACGGGCATACACGCACAGGTCACTCACACACAGACCTTTTTCATAAATGATTATTTTTTGTGGACTCAAAGCATTTATTTCCGATGAAATCTCATGCCTTCAATACCTTCTCTATCTATTACGGACATAATACATGTAGAGAAAGTAAAATGAATGTCATACATTCACGTAAATCTCTCTATCCACTATTGTTTATTTTTCTTCTACAAACCTTTCTTACAAAAGAATATTGTCAGGAATGGTTTCATACACATGAAGTTGAAGCGACAGTCAAATCTTAAAAAGCGGAATTCTAAATTCTGGCTTTGAAATTTCCATATACTTTGCGTGGTATTATGAAAGACGAACGAATAATGTTTTTTATTATCCCGACAAATCACTTGCGAAAGATCTACTAAGTTTTAAGCTGGACGGTTTAAACAGGAAATGGACTAGCATACAGAAAAAAACATATGGTTAATTACTTTCATCTACTCCCCTATTCTTTATGAAATGTTATAGTTTTATGGTGAACCCTCCCTTTTTCCTCATAACTGAATATTACGCGGACTGTGCTATTCCTAATAACCGATAGAAATCCCCTGTATCTTCTTTAACCTAGCCCCAACAGTCTTACAAATTATGTGACTGTGGTACATATAATCATCGACCGGAGTGGTCGAGAAACTTGTTAAAATAATTACAGTAGGTTGAATTTTAAACCTTTGAACTCTCTCTTTGGTCCTGTAACTACTTAATAACATAAAAACAACACAGTTTTCAAATAATATGGAAACTCTCAACACATATCTACATCGAAATAGAGGTGAAGGTGGTGAATGTATAGATTCCGCACTACCAGGCCACCAAGTTAACCTTTTTGAAGTAGACATTTAGTCTGCACCATCGAGAAAAATAATGTTTTCCATTGTTACTCTCCTTAGACAATTATAGTACTGTATTATTGGCATTGAATGGAAGTGGCATTAGTGTTTTGGAAATGGTAACGCAACCTATTGGTTTTTGCCATCTCCTATTGTATGACGGTGCAATATTTTGACCATGTGGTTTAAACAGATAGCTTTCAGATTAGTTGTGACTGCGAAAGATGCTGTTTATTTATTTATTTTTTAATTTAAAGTGGCTTACAATTTTTATTGGCTCCTATAACATTAATGTGCCACGTTTATTCTAGATATGCTAAAGTTGTAAATAAGGTGTTGAATGTTACGGATTGAATATGAACTTAGCCTATAATTTGAGCCATTTTGTAGAATTACTTGATAATACTTCAGTGAAATATGACCCCCTAAAATGACTACATTTGATAATATTTAAACATTCCCATTTACCCCTTTGAGCACGAAGTCATTAAGATCTACCATATTTGCAATACAGCAAAAGTAGCATATGATAGCCATATTTAACGAAACAAGGTTGCAATTCGATGACATGAATTTAAATAACAAATTTGTGACCTCCCCCCCCCCGGTTTTAAACTTGTTAAAGCTTGCTGTAAATATCTGGAAGAAAGAATTATCAACATGGCTGAGTAGTTTTAGAGATTGTCCCTCTTCCACATAAACACATGCGCGCGCATGCGCATTTTCTCTTTATGAAATTTGTATATCTTAGAAATGTTACATTTTGGTAGGTTAGTTATTCATGGAAACAAGAGCATCCTCGCCGGAAAATATTTTGTTCTATAAAACGTTTATCCGTTATTTCATGTAAACTATCATTTGCTTTCTCGTTACTAGTAACCTAAATACTGGTTTTAATAACCTTACTGAAGTAAAATGTTTTAATCCATTTTTACAGCCGTTTTATTTAATTACTGAAGCTAAACCTCAAGTAACATTAGCTAATCTTTTTATTTCGTTCCTGAAACTAAACTTCAAGTAATGCTTGCTAATTAAAGTTTTTATTTTCGTTTCTGAAATTAAACTTCAAAAAATACAAATTAATATTTTTATATCATTTCTGAAACTAAATTTCAAGTAGTACTAATTAATGTTTTTATTTCATTTCTAAAGCTAAACCTCAAATAATAGTAATTGATCATTTTATTTCATCTCTGAAGCTAAATTTCAGTTTATATTAATTAATCTTTTTATTTTATTTCCAAAACTAAAATTCTAGTAATGCTAATTCAGAAATAAATTCTCAATTCGTATTGCAAAATCTCTGTTTAACAGGAATGATCTGACCATAAGCTATTTCCAATTTATAGTTTACACTTTGTTCCATCAAATTCAATTTATTTATATCCATTATCTCCAAGACAACCAGTATTAATGCCTTCTGCTTCAATCCAGCAATGATAAATCTACACATAATTAAAACAATTATTCTGATACATATTTTAGAAGCGGATAAAATATTGTATGCCACACGAGGTTAAAATATATTTAAAATTTCCTTAAAATTATCACCCTCAGCAAGCCTAGGATGTTAAATTTCACTCAATATTAAGCTATCCTTTTAATATACTATACCACACATTGCTATTATTTGTCATGTTTAGCCAACGAGTTAATTAATTCAAGATATATTTTATTAGCATGCTTCTATAATCTTTATTTATATTGCTTTCTGTAAATAATAGACTTTTACGCCTTTTTTCCATTAATTCATTTTTTTCCATTTTTACTTTCTCTACACGCACTATGTACATAGTGTATAGAGAATACCGAGATTTCACCGGAAATATAGTTTTAGGGTCCCCTGTATCCAAAAAAAGTCTTTTCAGAAAAAGGTCCGTGTGTGTGTCCGTGTGTCCGTGTATCTGTGAACACGATAACGCAAAAACGAAAAGTAGCTAAAATACCAAACTTGGTATTTAAGTTCGGTATCTTCCAGGGATGCGAAACGAAGATTTTGAGAGAAATCCCCCCATCCCAAAGTACCCTTTATATGGAATTTTTTTTCGAAAATTTTGATTTCCTTAAAAATGGCTCTAACGATTTTGATTAAAATATCGTGTATTAAAGATATTTACCTGAAAAATCAAATGTATTGTTTGAATTTTCTGGGAATAGCCTCTGATGACTACTTTATTCTGAGTGAATTTTATGGAATTTTGCATAAGTGCTAAACCGTAAGAGATAGACAAAAACTTACCACACAAAAAGTGTAGAGCACATTAAAACACACAGTTTATGTAGTATCCATTTTATTCTTGGAGTTGATCGTTTTTGAGATATTCCTTGTTTTTATTTTCAGGTTCGAAAAACTTAACTTTTCTTATACAGTAATTTGTCAACTCCTGTTAAACAAAGGAATTTCAGTCACATAGCAACCAGCTTTTGACTGACGCTTTAACTTATTGGTACTCTCTTATTTCCCTTCTACTTACAAGAAAGCAAGTAATAAGACTATTTCTGCTAATTTTTATATCAATTAGCATGAGGTAAATAGAAGCATGAACTTTTTAAAACTAATTTGTTGCGGAGATGTAGAGAAAGTCATGTGAATGGAACACATCAGATTTTTTCATAACCCTCTTATGATTTTTAATCTTTAACGATTCGAGTACACTATAAACATTCGTCACTTTCGATAGGATCGAGTTTCTTACTGTGGGAAATGCAGATTCGATATTTTCTATGTCCACACATCTCAAAAACTACAATAACAAGAGATCCAATTTCTTTTGTTATGTGATTTATGTTTGTGCGTCCCATTCTGTTAGGTTTAAGTGTTTCATTAATTTATGGGCTATCTATGTCGTGTTTCATGACACTCGCGTTCAATGAAACTCATAAAATCCCGTTTCAGTTTTCCTACTTCTGCTTTCTCCATATCTATATCTATTCCATTTTCTCTTTATCAAAATTTGCTTTATGATTTGTGTTTAAAATGTGAATATTTCTTGCAGCATTTAAGTTGTTATATTGCTTCCTTAAAATGCTATATACTCTTCATCTTTCTTTTTACGAGCCTCCTTTCTAAAACTTGTGTTACCTTTAGAACCATTTCAAGCAGTAGCATTAATTATAATCTCATCTGAAAAGCAGCTGCACTTTAATTTGTTTTTGTAAGTGAAGTTTTACATGGAAGTGATTGGAATCACAATGACCAAACCAAAGTACATGAATCTAATATTATTGTTCTTAGTGTAAGCACTAACTTTTACCCCGGTTTCACTCACATGAATATTCGTTTTCATTATGTGAATATACTCCATGAAATCACTAAATAATTTAATGCTGTATTGCTAGTCCAAAAAAATCTGATGTGTTCCATTCACATAACTTTCTCTACATCGTTGTAATAGATTTTTGTTAAAAAGGATATTCTTCCGTCTATTTTGTGATAATCGAGATAAATATCAGCAGAAATTGTCTTAATTACTTTAAAGAAAATAGTGGAATACACTAGGCTAAAACGATAGTCAAATCCTTTAAAAGCTGAATGCCATATGGTTGAAATCCGTTTCTGTGCAGGGCCAGGAGTTTACAACTTTCCGTGTGAGAAAGGTTGAAGTATTTTGAATCTAAAGCAAAGAACAAGGAATAGCTCAGAAATGGCCAATTCCACGAAAAAAAAACCGTATTAACATAAACTGTGTGTTTTGACCTGATCTACATTTTTTGTGTAATAAGTTTTTGTCGGTCTCTTACGGTATACCAGTGGCGAAAAATTCAGCAAAATATATTTAGAATAAAGAGGTCCTCAGAGGCGCTTCCCAGAAAATTCAAGATAAATATTTTATTTGCCTTGTAACTATCTTTACTATATGATATTTTAATCAAAATCGTTAGAGCTATTTTACAGAAAATCAAACTTTTCGAAATTTTTTCCATGTAAAAGGTAGCTTGGATTTTTCTCAAAATCTTTAAGATACTAAACTTAAATGCCAAGTTTGGTATTTTATCGATTTTTCGTTTTTGAGTTGTCACACGTGTTCACAGGGACACACACACGCGGATCTTTTTCTAAAAGTGCCTTTTTTTAATACAGGAGACTCTAAATCATGTATTTCCGGTGAAATCTCGGTATCAAATTTTTGGGTGGCATGCAATACCTTCTCTATAAACTATGTACATAGTACGTGTAGAGAAAGTAAAAGGTTGAAACCCATCAGTAGCTAAATTCTTCAGTTGGCCATAATTTAACTGCCCTTACCGTCGAAATATTTCCCGTTGGTTTCTAGTTTGGTCCTCTTTTACTAGCCAAAAATAGGCATTTCATGAACCTTGTCGAATATTTCATATTTATAAGGAAACAGTATTTGTGTTATTCGAAAATTCGACTTCTGTGAATGGCTTCATATGCTAAAGACGTGTCGAAAATGCGTTTTATTAATGCCAGAACTATGACTGAGTGAATATTATTTTATGTTCATGGTTCGGCAAAATTGTGAGTGACGTATATTTCATTTATCGAAATTGAAATGACTACGGTGCCTTTTTATTGAAATTGCATTTTGTTAGAATTCTTCCTATGTTACTACTAGTAGTTTTATTACTGCTAAGTCAACAAAAGAACTATATCCTTGAGTCAGCAAACTAAATCCAATGCGACCAAGATGGATATCCTTGGAATAGATAAAGCATTAACCTGTATACATGACACACAAGATCTCTAAATATTACTGTCTAGGCCGCAAAAAATAAAAATAGTGGCTAACTAATAGACTGTTCCACAGTTACCTTGGTAGTTAGTGTTAGGGAAGTGCAAATGGATTTTTAGTTATGGACGTTCTTTAACTGCTGTGGTTCTGAGCATCCCATTCTATATTGGGCACATAATTTTGCTCAGAGACCTCTTTATCATGCTTGAGGTTCTTTAAAGTGTCGTAAATCTAGACACTGCTACTGTACTCCACAAAACTGAGATCCCCAAAGGGACTTAGTTTATTTGTATAATTGAAGTCTTCAAGAACGGAGCCAAACTCAGATCATTTCGAGCTGTCCATATCTAATTATTTATCATAGACATCATGTAGAAAGCTCATTATCATAATAATCATCATATTTGCAAATTAATATAAATACAAATAAGCTATTACCAGAATTACCTCTCTCGTCAGTGTCTCATTTCAAGTAGGGATTACCTTTCAACACATCGACCTGGTTCCTCCTTTTAGGTTAAGTGCAGTACAACTGAGAACTCCCATACTTCTAAACTACTCCCTATCTCTCGGAACATTCCCTTTTCGTGAAAAGTTCCGGTATACCTGTTACACGTAGTTGTGATGCCGTGAGACTTTATGTGACGACACCATTGCGTGGATATTTCGTTGCAATTTTTGAAGACGCTGGCTTTAGGGTGGCAACTCTTAGCTAGTATTCGTTACACCACTTAACAGCCTACTTCGTCCATCCCCTGCTATAATGTTTACTTCAGTGTAGCCGGGAAAGTATTGCATTCCATCCAAAAAATATTTGAGATTTCAGCGGAAATATCTGTTTTGAGGTACTCTAAATACAACAAAAATCAGTTGTGTTCCATTCACGTAACTTTCTCTAGCTGTTTTACAAACACATTTTTTTACTAAAGATTATCCTTTTATCTATGTCATGCTAATCTAGATTAAATATTAGCAGAATTGGTCTTATTACTCGCTTCCTTGTAAATAGAAGGGAAATAAGGGAATATACTAGGCTAAAGCCAGTAACAATGAATATCTAAAAAGCGTTCAACTATGCAAGAAAAACTATATGACATAAACTATGAGTTTTAATGAGATTTAGATTTTTTGAGTAGTAAGATTTTGTCTATCTATTACGGTTTAGCCGTAATGCAAAATTCTAAAAATAATAAACCAGAATAAATAGCTCTTCAGAAGCACCAGAAAATTTAAAATACACATTTTATTTGCGATAAGAATATATTTAATATACAGTATTTTAATCAAAATCGTTAGAGACATTTTAGAAGAAACCAATATTTTCGAAAAATGTTTTATATAAAGGGTAGTTGGGGATGGGGAATTTTATTGAAAATCTTCGTGTCGCGTAAAATTACTACCTTAAATTCACACACGGACCTTTTTTTAAAAAAGTGTCTTTCGGACTCAGGGGACCTCAAAACATATTTCCGGTGAAATCTCCGTGTCAAATTTTGGGTGTGTGTCCGTGTGTCCGTGTGTCCGTGTGTCTGTGAACACGATAACTCAAAAACGAAAAGTCGTTAAAATACCAAACTTAGTATTTAAGTTTAGTATCTTCCAGGGATGCTACACGAAGATTTTCAGAAAAATCCCCCCACCCCAACTACCCTTTACATGGAACTTTTTTCGAAAATTTTGATTTTCTCAAAAATGGCGCTAACGATTTTGATTAAAATTTCCTATATTAAAGATATTTACCTGACAAATAAAATGTATATCTTGAATTTTCTGGGAATAGCCTCTGAAGACTACTTTATTCTGGATGAATTTTTCATAACTACTAAACCGTAAGAGATGGACAAAAACTTAACAAAAAAAATGTAGAGTACGTTAAAACACACAATTTATGCAATATACATTTTTTTCGTGGAGTTGATCGTTTTTGAGATATTCCTTTTTCTTGGTTTCAACTTTGAAAAACTTATACTTTTCTCATACAAGAATTTGTCAACTCCTGTCCATACAAACAAAGGAACATCAGTCACATAGCAACCAGCTTTTGGCTTTCACTTTAACCTATGGTACTCCCTTATTTCGCTTCTACTTACAATAAAGCAAGAAATAAAACTATTTATGCTAATTTTTCTCGATTAGCATGAAATAAATAAAAGATAAGCTTATTAACAATAATAATTTACAGAGATATAGAGAAAGTCATGTGAATGGAACACATCAGATTTTTTGGTGGAGTGCTATACCTTCTCTATACACTATGTACGTATAGAGAAAGTAAAAAGTAAATTTCGTTAAAGCATACAATTTATAACAGATATAGTTTTGTGGAGTTAGCCACATCCGAAATATTTCTTATTATTATTTAATATTTTCCAATACTTATATTTTTCTCAATTGTAAATCTTTATTCGTCTTTTCCTTCTTAATCATGTAAAGAAAATTGAATTTCAATGCCATCCATAGCGACCCACTCTTAAAAGGTTTGACTCGCTTAAGCTTTATGTTTTCCCCTAAGCCTATCGTCTACAAGGAAATAATAATAAATCCAGATATATTTGTTCTAAATTACCACATTGTAGGTAGAAGAATAAGCTCTTGTAGGAATAGTCTGTTTCAGAATATATAGAGAAAGGCATGTGGCTACAAATGAAATTTTGTTTTTAAATAGCCAGATCCTTCCGGTAGCTGGAGCACAGCACCACCCTTTATGCTTCCAGGTGACCCCTGAGGTGTACTGGCTACCATGCTAACTTCATATACCCAAGGTCGCGGGTTCAAACCCGGCGGAGGACGATGGAGTGTTTGGGCGTAAAAATCTTTAGCATGGCTTCCTTCGGAAGGGAAGTAAAGCCGTTGGTCCTGTGTTGTAGATTAGATTTACAGCACATAAAAGAACCTCAAGCCTGATAGAGAGGCCTCTGAGTAAACTTGAGCTGTCTTTCACGCCCAATATAGAATGGGACACTGAGAACCAGCAGTTAAAGAACGTCCATAAATAAAACTCCATTTCATTGTTTTGAAGTGATGACGCGAAGGGTGACCGAATACTTACGATGATGCGCTAGCAAGGAGGTGTCCCTAACGATTTCAATATGATGTAAATCATGACGCTTCTTAACTCTACCTTGGCCAAACGCAATCTTGAGACCCTGGGAGGCACTCTCAGAAAAGTAGGGACTTTAGGCCAGTAGTATCTCCATTGCTCTGTCGCAACACACCAGCCGCCATCTTCTAGTCCTACCGTCCAGAAACATGCGAAAGGATGAAGAGGATCCACTCCAGCATTCTCCTACATTGAACCCGTGACATCTCGAATGCGAGCCTTATGTGTCACGCGGAGATATCTGGTTTCGGAGATGGTTGAGTACTCCCCTTCCTGATGAACAACATCTATACATTTTGGGGGTAGTTTCTTTGGAGCAAAGTGTGCCATCTCTTGTAATGAAAATGAAGCAAATTAGACGAAACCTATCTCGGCTGAATTTGCAACTGGATCGACTCCGACCGAGGGTTCGTCCTCGTTCGTGTTTTTTTTTAATACATGGAATGAAGATGGAGTACGGTAGAATGTAATGGCGAGGGAAACCGAAGAACCAGGAGAGAATCCGTCTCTGCGCCGCTTTTTCCACCACAAACCTCACCTGCGATCGCTTGGGATTGAACCCAGTCCGCTTAGGTGAGAGGCGAGTGAAAGGTAAGCGTGAAGATCTAATTGGGTCAAATCCAGATTCAAAAGGGGAGTTTTTTTCGCGGTCTTCAATATTTTTTTGGTAGAAAATTAGTTAATATTATGACAAATGAGATTGTTAATACGATTAAGGATATATAAGTTAAAATTTTAATTGTTTATTCTAAATATTATAGACTTTTTGACCGAGTGGTCTAACCATTTCAAATATATTCCTTGTTAAAATAATTATACTTTTCTCAAATGGGAAGCTGCCATTCGTTTCATATCTCTTTTGTTTACTCCATGCACAGAGAATCGAATTTCAATTGCATCGCGTAGTGATAGCCATTAAAAGATGTCGCTATCGCTTTAGCCTAGTGTATTCTCTTATTTCCCTTCTAATTACAAGAAACTAAGTAATAGAGTAATTTCTGCTAAGGCTTATCTTGATTAGAATGAAGTAGATAGAAGAAGAATATTTCTTAAGAATAGTTTGTTTTAGAACAAGTAGAAATTTCGTGTGAATGGATTCAATTTTTACTTTCTCTACAAGTATTTTGTACATAGTGTATTCCAACCAAAACTTTGATACCGAGATTTCAACGCTATCAAAGCAGTTTTTCCCGAAAAAAACATGTTTAGAAAAAGTCCGTATGTGTCTGCCTTTTCTCTGTGTGTCTCTGGACAACATAGCTAAAAATGAAAAGTTGGTTAAACACCAAACTTGGTGTTTAAGTTCAGTATTTTCCAAGGATGCAACACGAAGATTTTCAAGAAAATCCCCCCACCCCAATTACACTTTGCACGGAACATTTTTGATTAAAATACCACATTTTAAGCTATTTACATCACAAATAAAATGTATTTCTTGAACTTTCTGGGAATAGCTCCTGAAGATCTGTACATTCTGGATGAATTTTGCTGAATTTTGCATAACTGGTAAACCGTAAGAGATAAGCAGAAGCTTATGCATCAAAAAATTTAGATCTCGTTAAAGCACATAATTTATATTATATACATTTTGTTCATGGAGTTGACCATTTTTAAGATATTCCTTGTTATTGGTTTCAGTTTTAAATACTTAAAACTTTTCACATACGGGGATTTATCAACTCCTGGAAATGCAAAGAAACAGGTTTCATGCACATAACAACCAGCTTTTAAAAGATTTGACTATCGTTTTAGCCTAGTGTACTCCATTATTTCCCTTCTACTTATAAGAAAGCAATTCTGCTAAAGTTTATCTCAATTAGCATGACCTATATAGAAGAATAAGCGGTTTAATAACATTTTGTTACAGAGATGTAGAGAAAGTCATATGAATGGAACACATCAGATTTTTAAATACATTTTGTTTAATGTTCACCTTTAAAAGTTAATTATAGCATGCTAGTGTTGTGACTGAAAGAGCCAAAGTACAGCTTTTGATGCAGTTTCTCATAAAACGCTTCAACATAAGTTAACATGTTATGGTTTTAATGATATTACTGTAAATCTTCTGTCTTCTTATCTTAGCAATAGATACCAAACAGTGTTTTTAAATTGTGGTAAAGTTTCCTCTTTCAAACTCTTGGAGCATGGTGTACCTCAAGGATCCATATTGGGACCGGTATTGCTCATAATTTACATCAATGATCTTCCTAATTTTATTCAGAGACATATATATATTTGCAGATGACTTGGCTGTTAACATTACTGATTCAAGAACACATATATTGAACTCAAAACTTAAAAGAGTTAACTAATAGTGTCCAAATATGGTGTAATGATAATAATTTGGTTTTAAACAGTTCAAAAAGAGTCTACATTTTAGTTTAAGGAGAATAAATTCAGATGACCATAAAATAGTGACATTTCTAGGTTTGCATGTCGACTCAAATTTGTGCTGGCAAACTCATGTTACGTATGTTGTAAAAAAAGTAAGGATTTGTTTATGTAACGAATACTTAAGAACAAAGCGATGTAGAATCTTTAATTGCAGCCTGATTGTAAACTATTTTTTATTCAATCTGGTATACTTACTTTACCATCGATGTACGTTCTGGCCTGCCTCTTGTATGTCTAGAAAAATATTAACGATTTTACTACCTGTGACAGTATACATAATTTATTAGAATAAAAAAATATTCAGTATGTTATTCTTTTCGTTTATTTTATTATGTTTTATGAGGGGATTTTAATTTAGTACCTATATATAAATTAAGAGAAGAGAGATGAATAATAATTTATGGAATATTAGGATTAATAATTTTTGCAGTTTTTGGAGGAAGTTTATTAAATTGAATAATTTTCTTAAGAACTCAAATATTTATATACCTAAAAGTAAATATAGTGCAACTGTGAATAGTTTCCGTTACATCTCATTAAAACTTTATAACTCCTTACCTATACATATAAGACATCTTTCGTTTCAGAGCTTCAAGAGGAGGCTCAGATCAACATTGATGGTTAATCTTCTATATACTGTTGATGGGTTTTATACATGGGGATTTATATAGAGCTGACACATTTCTTCCATTAATTGTTTCAAAACATGTTATGCTACCGACAACTTATTATACCTAAATTGTAGAGGAATTTTGGGATATTATTTACCTCTATAGCAAATGTTGAAAATGTCCCCCATCCTGCATAAGGCACAACTCAACACGTCGTTCCACGTTACTGGCCACTCGTTGGAGGACTCTTGTCAATAGCTTGAATCTCCTTTGTGATGTGCTTCAGATCGTCCAATGTCTGGGGACGTGTGGCGTAAACCCTGTCTTTTAAGTAACCCCACAGAAAGAAGTCCGGCGATGTCAAATCCGGAGATCTCGGAGGCCACAGGTTCCTGAAAATTATCCGGTCGTCAAAGAAACTTGAAATTAGGTTCATGGATTCATTTGATGTATGGCAAACAAGTGATGTTATCCAGTATTGCTTCACAAGGAAGAGTCATTGATTTAATGTGTACTGCATTTTCACGTTGACTACAAGAACAAAATGTCGAAACAGCTGTCAACAATGCAATTAGGAATAAAACATATACATCTGCGCATCTAGTGACAAGGAATCGAAACTCCAGGACACTCTGCTTAACTTGGTGCTAAAATTGGGTCATTGAATGAATTTCCAACGGAATAATTAAAGAAAGAAATGTGTCGGTTCTATATAAATCACTCTGTGATATAAATATGTGACGATAGATTGTATGATTGCTGTATGT
Source organism: Hymenopus coronatus (assembly GCA_030762935.1). NCBI lineage: Eukaryota > Metazoa > Arthropoda > Insecta > Mantodea > Hymenopodidae > Hymenopus > Hymenopus coronatus. Next base: position 46,095,242 of record CM060884.1, on the reverse strand, counting down.
AGTTTACTGACGAAGTCCTGAATAATTGTATTCAGTAGACTAATAAACGATCTATTCTATTCTATTCTATTCTAACAGAATGTTAACTGTAGGTTAACTGTCGACTGTTAACCTGAGGAGTGTTATCACCATACTTGCTGCCTTATCTGAAGCTTCATTACGCAAGTATCGCTGACCATTGAGCAGGTATTTTGAAGTAATAACCATGTTAGAACGTCCTCTTTAATTGGCTGTCGCAGAACCTTTACTGTTAAACGCTATAAGGCATGGAATATTTCTTATAACTTCACAACTATGTGAATTTTAGATTTTCGTACTTTCTCTAGCAAGTATGTTCAATGCATACATAGTAGATAAAGAATGTACCTAATGTATTCCACCCAAAAATTCGATACTGATATTTCACCGCAAACACATGTTTTGAGACTCCCTGAAACAAATAAGTTTTACTTTCTCTAGGAATATATACAATGTACATAGTGGATAGAGAAGACATTGTATTCCATCAAAAATTCGATACCGATATTTCAACAGAAATACACGTTTTGAGACTCATAAATAAAAAAAGTTTTAAACATGTCGTGTATGTGCAGCATAGCTCAAAAACGAAAAGTAAATTAAGTCGAAATAGGATTTTTAATTTTTTTTCCATTTTCATGTTTTAATTGCAGATGAATATTTGGATCCTGCCGCTCATTTTAGTATAACTTTCATATAGGTACGTTAATTATAAACAGTTTAAAAATATTGTTGAATATAATCCTGCGCAGTAGCTTTTAGAACATTCTGGTACACTCATTTGGTAAAATAAGCATACGTTTGTAAATATTAGAGAAGAAATCTTATTCTTATTTTGATCGGAAAGTTCTATTTTAGCTACACAGTATTTGCATCCATCTCATATTTTCTTCATATGAGAATTTCCAAGTACTGCAAAGTTGTGTTTAGAAAGTGAGATTACATTTTTACTTTCTCTATGCGTACTATGTACATAGTGTATAGAGAAGGTATTGCACTCCACCAAAAAATTCTATACCGAGATTTCACCGGAAATATATGTTTTAGAGTCCCCTGTATCCAAAAAAAGTATTTTCACAAAAAGGTCCGTGTGTGTGTGTCCGTATGTGAGTGTGTCCGTGTGTCTGTGAACACGATAGCTCAAAAACGAAAAGTCGGTAAAATACCAAACTTGGTATTTAAGTTTAGTACCTTCCAGGGATGCGACACGAAGATTTTGAGAAAAATCCCCCCACTCCCAAACACCCTTTACATGGAACTTTTTTCCAAAATTTTGATTTTCTCAAAAATGGCTCTAACGATTTTGATTAAAATTTTGTATATTAAAGATATTTACCTGACAAATGAAATGTATATCTTGAATTTTCTGAGAATAGTCTCTGAAGAGTAGTTTATTCTGGATGAATTTTACTGAATTTTGAATAACTGCAAAACCGTAAGAGATGGACAAAGACATACTTCACAAAAAATGTAGAGCACGTTAAAACACACAAATTATGTTATATATACGTGAGTTCGTCGTTTTTGAGACATTCCTTATTTTTGGTTTCTGCTATGAAAAACTTATACTTTTCTCATACAGGAACTTGTCAACTCCTGTCTATATAAACAAAGGAACTTCAGTCATATAGGAACAGGCTTTTGACTATCACTTGAACCTATGCTAATCCCTTATTTCGCTTCTACTTACAAGGAAGCAAGTAATAAGACTATTTCTGCTCATTTTTTCTCGATTAGCATGAAGTAAATAGAAGCATAGGCTTTTGAACAATAATTTGTTGCAGAGATTTAGAGAAAGTCATGTGAATGGAACAGATTAATTTTTAATTTTATGTTTGAAAGCAATTTCTGAAGTAAACTTTTATATACAAATCTCAGAAACCAATTGATACTAAGGGCTGAAATATTTACCACACATTTGCACCTTACTAGACTTTATTTTAACGAAAAAGTTTGTATGTTTATGGATTAGTTATGTTTAAAAAAAATTAAGAATTATAGTTTTTCAATAAAATTTGAAGTTTTATTTAAAAATTATACCTTTCTTTCTAATGAGCAGAAGTATTCTATCTTTGATCAATAAACAGTAGAGGCATTGCTGAATAATCTTGTAAAGCTTAGCTCATTATGTTATATAGTTGCTGAGATAATGGGTCAAACTTTAACATAGCAAGATAGGGCATTTCGTCTCCCCTTAAGTTCAGTATCTTCAACCCAACTGCCATTTACATGGGACATTTTTCGAAAAATATGATTTTCTCAAAAAATTGCTTCAACAATTTTGATCAAAATCATGTTTAAGATGTTTTATGACAAACGAAATGTATATTTGAAGACCTCTGAAGACCTCTTCATTCTGGATGACTTTTATATAACTTTTGTATAACTGATAAACCGTAAGAGATATGCGAAAACTTACTCACAAAAAATGTAAATCTAAATAAAACACAAGATTTACCTATGTCATACGCAATTTTTTGTATAGATAACCGTTTTCGAGATATTCCGAGTTATTGGTTTCAATGTTCGGCTACCTGAACTTTTCTCAAACGGAATTTGATCTTTCTTTTCGCCTTTCTTTTGTCTATTCCTAGAAAGTAAAGAGAACCGAATTTTAATTGTTTCGCATAGGACTGGCTTTTAAAAGATTTGACTGTCGCTTTAGCTTGTGCATTCTCTTATTTCCTTTCAATTTGCAAAGAAGCAAGTAATAAGACCAATTTTGGTAATGTTTATTTTGATTAGAATGATGTAGGTAAAAGAATTTTGTTGTTGTAAGAAATGTTAGTGGAACAGCTTGAGAAAGTCACGTGAATGGAACACATCACATTTTTAGAAAAACGTCAGTGTGTATGCGTGTGAATGTGTGCCTTTGGACAGCATAGTTAAAACAAAAAGGCTTTAAATATCAGAGTCTCACAAGTTTGTGTCACGAAGATCTTTCAAGGATATCCCCCCCCCCTCACCAAACTATCCTTTACACTGACAAATTCTGAAAATTTTGTTTGTTTTTTTTTTTCTCAAAAATGGCTCTAAAGATTTTGATTAAAAAACGTGTATTAAAGATATTTAGATGTAAAATAAAATGTATATCTTGAATTTAATGAGAATAGCCTCTGAATACTTTCATTCTAGATTGAACTTTGCATAACTGGTAAACCTTAAGAGTATAACTTACTGCACAAACGATTTATGTAATATGTATTTTTATAGAGTTAACCGTTTCCGAGATACTCCTTGGTAACGGTTTCATTTTTAAACTACGACCAATTTTTTTTCAAACCGGAAGTCATCTTTCGTTTGGGCTTCCTTTTATTTTACTCCTGGCCATGCAAAGAGAACCGAACTACAATTGTTCATATAGCGGCCGGCATTTAAAAGATTAGATTAGCGCTTTAGCTTAGTGTATTCCCTTATGTCCGTTATGCTTCGAAGGAAGCAGTTAGCATGATGTTGATAAAAGAATCTTTTCAAGAATAGTTTTATGTAGAACAAGTAGAGAATGTCACATGAATGGCACACATCAGCTATTTTACCAAAAATTGCGCGAGGGAGCTCATATAATATGATATGTTAGTAAAAAATCTGATGTGCTCCATTCACTTCATCTCTACATCTCTGCAACAAATTGTTGTTAAAAAGCTAATGCTTCTATTTACTTCATGCTAATCGAGAAAAAATTAGCAGAAATAGTCTTATTACTTGCTTCCTTGTAAGTACAAGAGAAATAAAGGAGTACCATAGGTTAAAGTAGTAGTCAAAAGCTGGTTACTATGTGACTGAAGTTCCTTTGTATGGACACGAGTTGACAAATTCCTGTATCAGAAAAGTAAGTTTTTTAAAGCTAAAACCAAAAACAAGGAATACCTAAAAAATCTGATATGTTACACCCACATGACTTTCTCTAGCCGTTCTACAAACTTCTTACATAAGATTATTCTTCTTTCTGCACCTTGTTAATCGAGGTATACAGCACAATGTTCTTATTACTTAGTTCCTTATAAGCAGGAAGAAAATAAGGGAATACACTAGGCTAAATCGATAGTCAAATGTTTTAAAAGCGGTCGTTATGCGATTGTTATTACAAATCGCTTCTATTCCTGGCCGGGAGTAGAACAAAAGAAAAATGGACTCCCCTTCTGGGAAAAGTATAAGTACTTCACAACTGAAACTAATAACAATGAATACCTCGAAAACGGCAAGCTCCGCGAAAAAAAATGTATATGACGTAAATTGTGTATTTTAACAAGGCCTACATTTTTTGTAAAGTAAGTTTTTGTCTATCACTTTGGAAGCTATTCCCAGAAAATTTAAGATATACATTTTATTTGTCAGGTAAATATCTTGAATATACGATATTTTAATGAAAATCGTTAGAGTAATTTTTAAGAAAATCAAAATTTTCGAAAAAAGTTCCATGTAAAGGGTAGTTTGGGGTGGGGGGATTTTTCTGAAAATCTTCGTGTCGCATCCCTGGAAGATACTGAACTTAAATACCAAGTTTGGTATTTTAGCTACTTTTCGTTTTTGAGTTATCGTGTTCACAGACACACGGACACACACACACACACACTCACACACGGACCTTTTTCTGGAAATGCTTTTTTTGGATTCAGGGGGTCCTAAAACATATATTTCCGGTGAAATCTCGACATCGAATTTTTGGTTGGAATGCAATATTTCTCTATCCCTATGTACATTGTACATACGGGGCCAGAAAAAGTAAAAACGATTAACTCCACGAAAAAAATGTGTATAACATAAATTGCGTGTTTTAATGTGTTCTACATTTTTTGTGTAGTAAGTTTTGGTCAATCTCTTTTGGTTTAGCTTATGCAAAATTCCGTAAAATTCATCCAGATTAAAGTAGTCTTCAGAGGCTATTCCCAGAAAATTCAAGTAATACATATTATTTGTCAGGTAAATATCTTTATATTACGATATTTTAATCAAAATCATTAGAGCCATTTTTGAGAAAACCAAAATTTTCGAAAAAAGTTCATATAAAGGTAGCATCCTTGCAAGATACCAAACTTAAACAACAAATTTTATATTTAACGGTCTTTTCGTTTTTAAGCTATGCTATCCACAGACGCGCACATGCGCACACACACGGACCTTTTTCCAGAAATGTTTTTTCTGGATTAGGGGGGACCCAAAACATGTATTTCCGGTGAAATCTCGGTATCGAATATTTCGGTGCGTTACAATACCTTCTCTATAAAAAGCATGTACTCTTCTGGTATTGATATATTAGGATTACACATGCACGGGGTCCCCAAAGCACCGCATAAAATGGACCTTCGTGTCTTACGTGACCTCAAGGAGAAAGGAATAAGGGAAGAGACCCAAAGGGAGATCCAGATGACGACGGACGCAAGCATGGTTGGTGTCACAAAACGGTTACTGATGGAACGTCTCCACTCAAGGTGGTTCCCGAGGGGACCCGAATCCGAAAACCTCGAAGGTGGCTCCCGATCGAACGGCTCCGTGGTCTTCATTCAGTAGGTTCGCGCAATTTCGGAAGCAGAGAAACAACATTGAGACATCAAGTATGTTATACACCCTGATATACGAGGGCCGTTTTTTTTTTTCAACCTCAGATAGGCTATAAATAAAAGGCAAGTTCATGGAAAACAATTATTTTATTACTAAAAGTTTTGTACACTTATGGTTACTTTTCAACATAATTACCGAAAATATTGAGACATTTATCGTACCTCTGCACAAGCTTTGCAATACGCGCTTCAAAAAGTGTTGTCACCAATGGTTTCAAATGAGCATTGACGTTGTTTTGAAGATCTTCGTACTTTACGACGTTTGCGGAGAACCATTCAAAACAAACAAAGAGGAATGCTGACTTCAGGAATTGTGTTGTTCCACGACAATGCTCGTCCACACACCACTGGTACAACCCATCGGCTCCTTGAACAATTTCAATGGGACATTTTCGATCATCCGCCGTACAGTCCTGACCTGGCACCCAGCGACTTTCACCTTTTCACTGAACTGAAGACGTGGCTAGAAGGGCAGCACTTTCAAACCAACGAAGATCTTCAAAACAACGTCAATGTTCATTTAAAATCCCCTATCTCGGTCCACGATAGTCGTCATGGATGGGGTGCAGTATTGTAGGGTGAGACGGGGTTCAGCGCCTCGAATCCCTCCCGGCCGGTTAATGCGATCCTATCTACCTAGAGCCGCTACTTCTCCATCAAATAGCTCTTCAATTGGCCACCCAGGGACCTCACGAGGCTGAGTCCCCCCGGACCAGGTCTCCCAGCGGGGGAAAAATCCCCACGCCGAACCAGGAATCGAACACAAGTCTTCCGCTTGGCAAGCAGACATCCATCAGATAAATTGGTATTAGTGGTTTATCTATGAAGCCCCGGGAACTAAAACACCTACATTGTAAGTCGCAATTAGGGCATGTCAAGCATTTGCGATCACCTTGTGGTTTACCGAGAAACAGATACCAGCTAAGGAATTTAATGTCATGTCGGCATGTTGCCAGGGTAGCTCAGTGGTTATAGCAACGGTTAGAGACTGGGAGATGCATGTTCAAATCCCGGCTATGACATTGAATTTTTCAGTCTGACTCCATTTAGTAATAGTTTGTTGAAGAATAGTGGATAAAGTCATATGACACATACTTCTTATCTCTAGTTGCTATACCCCCAATTTAAAAACAGTTGTATCGTAAGGGACGGCCTGATACGGTACTCAGAAGTAAAGAATTTTGATCATCCCTAGTTTTGCAACAATGAGCATTACAACCGTAATCCCAAAGGTGGTAATTATGTTATGTAAACCTCTGCAGAGATAAGAGAAGAGAGTCTGGCACCTTGGAGCTTTGTGTTTATAACACATGTAAATATCATTTCCATTCCTTACTTTGCTGAACTGCTTTTCAACGTGGAATGGAAAACGAGCCAAGCAATGACATGAAGTGCAGTTATAAAGGAATAAAAGGGGAATCAATAATTTACTGCATTTGATAAAGAATACAGGAGAGCAGAAAAGCGGAGAACTTTCAAATCTCTATGGAAGAAAGACAAATAAAATATGGAGATACTTTAGAAAACAGATAGGTAAGGTAAAATTCCATAATTTGTACCACTGTAGGTATTATTAATGTTGACAGAAATTATACAATATTAAAGGACATCAGTAAATGTGAGTATATTAATGATATGTTATGTACACTAAGAAAAATCTACTTTAATTTCGCTATAGTGCTACACAGAACTAACACGAAAGCTGCTTACTGTCTTAAAATGTTCAAGGCCTTCTTTTATGTTCCTTTATAATGTTTTCTTTTATAACTACATTGTGTTCATATTTTAGTTTTTGTAAATATTTTAATTTTTAGTAATTTATGAAATGAATGGGGATGCGCTTTTAACCTAGATGGCACGGGTTCGATCCCAAGTGACCACATGTGGGATTTGTAATGGACAAAGCGGCACAGGAGAGGGTTTTTTTGGGGGTTTTCCGGTTTCCCCCGCCACCGGTGCTCCATATTCATATCATATCATATATAATCAGTGTTATCGCCTGCGGTGTCATTATGGTAAAAACGGTCGTTAAACATAAAAAAAAGTATGAATAGGTTTAGAGATTAATGTAATCTCCTTCATTCCTTTGATTTTCTTAATGTCCAGCAGAACAAATTTGGTTTTTCAATGGTGAAATAATAAGAATAAAATATTCAAAATTAGTTGAGTGCTTTTTAGATGCAAAAATGGTCTCTCTTTATGATATTGGTAGGTAGGTATTCACATAATAAGTGTATATCTTGAATATTCTGGAAATAGTCCTTTTCATCCGGAAGGAATTTTTTATGCTTTTGTATAACTGGTAAACTTTAAGAGATAGACGAAGAGTAGCTACTGTAGAAAAAGTCAATCTGTTTAAAATAAAGTTATTGATTAAATAACTTTCTCCTGGCATCAACCATTTCTGAGATATGGTAATTATTTGTTATAATTTTTCGATGCTTGCCATTTTAAGTTGGTGACGTAAGTCAGTTGTTTCTCGCGTTATCAAGAAAATGGTATGAGAAGATTTGAAGGCCAGTATATAAGCATTATGTTTTAAACATCAGACTATCGATTCGGTTTCCTCTATTCTCATTTGACTATAACGAAACGTGTAGTTAAATTATTTCTACAATGGTTTATCTCGATTAATAACATGAAACTGATATAAAAATAAGCCATTATAAGAACAGTTTGTAGAAATTATATAAAAATAATGGATAGTTGGTGGAGAAAAATCATGTGATTGTAATATATCAGAGTTTTACTTTACTACTTGCCTATAGTAAGTTAAGTAGAATTAATATGTCATTCCACCAAAAATTCAATGTCGGTATTTTACCAGAATTACATGTTTTTCGGTATCCCGAATTTAAAAATCTCATGTGCACCATTCACATAACTTTCTCTAGCTGTTCCGCAAAAAAAAGCTTTTCATGCAAAAGAGAATTCTTTTATCTGAATCATGCTAACCGAGATAAGCATTAGCCGAATTGGTATTTTTACTTGCTTCTTTGTGAGTAGAAGGGAAATATGCGAATGCACCTCGCTAAAGCGATAGTCAAATATTTGAAAAACTATGTGAAACCATTAAAATTCAGTTCTCTTTGCTTGTTAGGATTCAAACAAAAGAGAGACGAAAGAAAATATGTCTTAACGCCTCTAAATTGACATAATTTGGGTACTTTAATGAAATCTACATTTTTCACTTTCTCTACTACGTATAGTTAGAGGGAAAGTATTGCATTCCATGTTCATATTTCACTGGAAGTATATGTTTTGAGATCCCCTGAATAAAAATTAGTTTTACAAAAAGGACCGCGTGTCTGTAAACAGCATAATTAAATAACAAGTTCGTTTAATACCAATTTTGATATTTAAATTCAGAGTCTTACAACGATGCGGCACGAAGATTTCCAACAGAATTCCCCACTCCAAACTACACCGCCTGCGGTGCCATTAGTAGTTAAAGCGGGCGTTAAACACTACCAAAAAAAAAAAAACTCCAAACTACATGGAACAATTTTCAAAAGTTTCGATTTTTTCAAGAATTGATGTAATGATTTTAATTAAAATACCATTAGGCAAAATCTTATTACATAAGAAATGTAAAGGTATCTCGTTAAAGCATACAATGTGTAAAAATATTTTTGTGGAATTTACCATTTCCGAGATATTCCTTGGTTTTGGATTTCCCAATACTTATACTTTTTTCAGATGTGAAGTTGTCATTCGTTTTTACTTTCTCTACACGTACTATGTACATAGTGTATAGAGAAGGTATTGCACTCCACCAAAAAATTCGATACCGAGATTTCACCGGAAATATATGTTTTAGGATCCTCTGTATCCAAAAAAAAAGTATTTTCAGAAAAAGGTCGGTGTGTGTGTGTATCCGTGCGTCGTGTGTTCGTGAACACGATAACTCAAAAACGAAAAGTCGTTAAAATACCAAACTTGGTATTTAAGTTTAGTATCTTCCAGGGATGCGACACAAAGATTTTGAGAAAAATTCCCCCACCCCAAACTACCCTTTACACTTTTTTTCGAAAATTTTGATTTTCTAAAAAATGGCGCTAACGATTTTGATTAAAATATTGTATATTAAAGATATTTACCTAACAAAATGTATATTTTGAATTTTCTGGGAATAGCCTCTAAAGACTACTTTATTCTGAGTGAATTTTACGGAATTTTGCATAACTGCTAAACCGTAAGAAATGGACAAAAACTTAATACACAAAAAATGTAGAGCACATTAAAACACACATGTTGTATACATTTTGTCGTGGAGCTGATCATTTTGAGATATTCCTTGGTTTTGGTTTCAGTTTTGAAAAAAACTTAACTTTTCTCATACAGGAAATTGTCAACTCCTGTCCATACAAATAAAGGAACTGCATTCACATAGCTTTTGACTATCACTTTAACCTATGGTATTCCCTTATTTCGTTCCTACTTACAATGAAGCAAGTAATAGGACTATTTCTGCTAATTTTTTCTCGATTAGCATGAAGTAAATAGAAGCAAAAGCTGTTTAACCATAATTTGTTACAGAGATGTAGAGAAAGTCATGTGAATGGAACACATCAGATTTTTATTTAATTCTTTCATGCTGTTCATTCAATAGAACGCAATTTCAAGGGCACATAGCGACCAGCTCTTGAAATGAAGAACTTATCGCTTTAGCATAATGTATTCCTTTATTCCCCTTGAGCCTATAAGAAAATATGTTACAAAACAATTTATACAATGTTTATCTTGATAAGCCTGAAATGGATAGAAGATTAAACTTTTGTAAGAATAGCCTATTGCGGAATAGGTAGAAAAGTCAAAGAAAGATGACCAAAGTAATGAATCAGACAAATCAGAATACGCTTCAACCTGTGTGAATTGTAACCGAAGGAGATAAAGAAATCACAGAAATGTTCATTGTAATATAATTCACAGATATGATGTAATAACGCTTCGTTGAATTTTATTACTGTAAGTGTTAGTTATTGCACACTAAAACTATTTTATTGCTCCTCATTAATCATTCTTAAAGACAATTAAAAGTTTATCCATCGCTTCACCTGCTGAATCCTCCTTAAACACGAGCATTTTTAGAATGCATGTTTCTAAAAACAAATTAAATTTGTTTACATCTGACAGCTAGATTCCACCGTTTTGCTATAATCGGTTGTTAATTATCATCGTTGAATTCTTTGTTTGACCCAAAATGAATTTAACTAAAGAACTGTTCCGCGCTGACTTTCTACAATTTTAAATCGTTATTAACGTCTAAACAACACGAAGATCGATTTAGAAATGCATTTGACGTAGAAGCCCCATCTACAACTTATGAGGGGTGATCAGAAACTAAGGTTATAAAGCCTACAGTGACACGAATGTATTTTATTTCGTAAAACCAATACAGCCATTTTGATAGTACGTACATTAGGTTGTTATTTCACATAGTCTATATATCGGTTGAAGCTACGTGGGATCAGTATGAATATTCTCTTCTGGTAAAAATTTTGCGTGTTCAGCCACGTTGTCGTGGAGTGTTGCACCTCCTCATCTGAAGTGAATCGTCGGCTTCCTTGGTGTTCCTTCAAGTGAGGTAAAAGGTACAAGTTGTGTACTAGCAAGGTGCAAATATGAGGTCGCGCGTTGTCGTGAAGGAAGATGATACCCTCAGTGGGGAGTCCTGGCCGTTTTCTCCTGATTGCTTCGGCAAATGTTCGGCAGTATCGACCAACGGCCACTGTGTGCTCTCTTTCCAAAAACTCCACAAGTATGACATCCGCGCTGTCCCAAAATGCTGCGGCCATCACCTTCACGGCCATCACCTTAAACTTGTTTATCTTTGGAGAAGAGAGGTTGTTTCCACTCCATTGACGACCACTTGCTGCCGGAAGTATAGTGGAGGATTCTGTTTCGTCACCAGTGACAATGTGATGAAGAAAATTGTTTCCTTCCATGGAGAACCGTTGCAAAAGTTGTAAACTTATCCCCACGCTCTTCTCCTTGTGTTGGTTGCACAGATTTCGTGGAACCCATCGGAAACAAACTTTCCAAACTTCACAATATCGATGAATGCTTCCAAAAGATATTTCCAGTTCTACCACCATATATCGCAACACTATCCTCCTGCGGTCCTGAATCACGCGAGTTGTGTTCAAATCTGTGGACGCCGTGCTGGGTCGGCCACTGCGATTCTCGTTTTCTCTACTGACACCAATTTCGACATCATTCTGCGACATTCTGGCGAGACATTATAGTCTCTCCATAAACCTCTACCAGCTTCAGTGAATGTCAGTCGCGATTACCTGTTTCGGCCACAGAAATCGAATAACTGAGCAGATTTCTTCGCGAGACCAGTTTTCCAAAACAGTAGTCATTTGTGTTTACCTTGCAGTAGCGCTGTGGGTGGCAATTGACTGAAACTCTGCACAGTTTCCAACCGCTCGAATTATCGCACATACAGTTCACTAAGATGAAACACTAAGGATATGTGCCTTGTGACCTCATTTTCTCATTATCCCTCTTATAATTGTACAGCGAATTCAAAAGAGACCGGTTTCTTCTTAGTGATGGATTTCGTGAAGGATGCCCGAGAACTGCTGTTACTGATGAAAATATTACTTCTCTTCGAACAGTGCTTGGAGAAGATCAATGGGCAGCTTATGAATTTATTCGGGCGACTTTAGGCATCGGTATGAGTCAAATCCAAAATAATGTTACTCAACAGTAAGACGAGAGACAATTTTGTTTTCGATGAATCCCACATAAACTGACTCCTGATCAAAAACAACACATGGATTGGCTCAGAAATACTCTAGAAAAACTCCAATGCGGCACCTAAAATTTTATTTGGAATGTTGGCACTGTATTATTGTTATGATTCTGAAAAGAAGAGTCAATCGGCTCAACGGGTCTTTCGACCAGAACCTAAGCCAACAAAAGTCCGACGAATACGCAGTGCGGATAAGAAGATAGTTCTAGTTATTTTTCCTTCCTAAAACGGGCCACATTGTCGTAGAAGACGTAACTGCCAATAGGTGTACAAATGTCTATTTACCACAAATTTTGAAAAAGTTCGTGAAAAACGCCCAAAAGAAAAGAAATGTACATCATGACAACTCACCATCGCATACAGCGAAACTGACAAGTAAATATCTGGTCCCTTAAAGCACAGCGCCATGGGCCCTCTACCTTAGAGCCATACCACTTACATAGTAGGCAGAGAAGATGTTGTATTCCACCCAAATATTCGATACCAAGTGTTTTGTGATCCTCTGAATCCCCCCCATAAAAAGACTTTTTAGAAAGAAGTCCATTATGTGCGTGTGTGTGTGTGTGTGTGCGTATGTGTGTCTGTGAACACGATAACTCAAAATTGAAAAGTCTGTTAAATACCAAACTTGATATTTAAGTTCAGCATCTTCCAACGATGCGACACTAAGATTTTCAAGAAAATCCCCGAGTCCAAACTACCTTTCCCATAGAAATATTTTCTCTAATATGGTTCTAACGATTTTGATTAAAATGCTGAATACCAAAGACGTTTACATGATAAATAAAATGTACATCTTGAATTTCCTGGGAATAGCCTCTGAAGTCCTCTTCATTCTGAATGAATTTTGCATAATGGATAAACCGTACTACACAAAAAATGTCGAACTCGTTAAAACACAGTTTGTGACATATACATTTTTGTGTGAAGTTGAGGCTATTTCCTGATTGGTTTCAATTTTATGAGACTTGAGCTTTTCTCATACGAGAATTTCTGATTTTGTTTTCTTTTGTTTTACTCCTGGCAATGCAAAGAGAACCGATTTTCTATCACGTAGCAACCAGCTCTTAAAATATTTGGTTGTGTTTTTCCTTATTTACCTTCTACATATAAGTAAATAAGTAATAAGGATATTTCTACAAATGTTTATCTTGATTAGTATAATGTGGATAGAAGAATAAGCTTTTGTAAGAATAGTGTGGAACACATACTTGTAAAAAATGTTGTGCAGTTCGTGTTCATCTCTCGCTCAGCCACAGAATACAGAGTATACTCTCTATTCTGTGGCTCAACGCTTACCAGTTATAAAAAAATCTTTCAAAAGAAGAGGAATTTATAATTATTAGCAGAAAACTCAAGATATACGTTTTATTTGTTTTTAATATATGGTATTTTAATCAAAATCTTTGGTAACATTTTTCAGTAGATAAAACAAAAACAAAAAAACAACAACAAAAAACCGAAAAACATTCCTGTAAAAATTAATTTAGTGTGGGGGAAGTTCTTGAACATATTTGTATAGTTTGGTACTTCTTCAATATTTCTTTTTAGAATTATGCTCTTCACAGATACACAGACACACACGCACATACAGATACGTGCGCGCGCGGACCTTTTTTTAAAAATACTTCTTGGATTCAGGGCATCCTCAAAATATGAAACACACACACACACACACACACACACACACATATATCTCACAAGCGACCGCATTTGAGATTTGTGGTGGACAAAGCGGCGCTGAGGCGGGTTTTCTCCAGATTCTCCGGGGGACGCCATCGCATTCCAACGGTGCTCCAACTTCATTCATCAGTGTCACCGCCTGCGGTGCCATAAGTACTTAAAGCGGGCGTTAAACACTACCAAAAAAGTTTGTTTTAAAGTACTATCAATATTCGTTTGTTTCTCACAATTGTATGGAAAGCATATGGCATTTTATGGCCAGCATATGCGAGTCAAATTAATATGTCTACATTTAAATAGCACAATTCTCTTTATATCTATAATGCACTTGGTGATGTTGATATTTTTCAAAATTTTATCTCGATTAAAACGAAGTAGATAGAAAAGTAAACTTTCGCATGAATAACTTTTATAGTCACTAATACACCATAGAGCATAGGGAAGAACATGTAAATGCAACACATCAAATTTTTATAACAGGTTGAATTAACACACAATTAATTTCCGGCAATATATTTCTATTTTTAGGAGACGTATGAAAAAGTTTATAAACGGCCTTAAAATATGTAATGTGCGTAACAAACCAATCTATAATCAATATGCAGTATTAAATCCTACAGTTGGTGACGCCATCACACATTTGCTTTGAAATGAATATATGGCATCCGATGCTCCCATTTGTTTTGAGCTCTCCTGATACCAAAAAGGCAATCTCTCTCTCTCTCTCTCTCTCTCTCTCTCTCTCTCTCTGCGTGTGTACTATGTCCGTTAACCTCATAACTCAAAAACGAAAAGTCGGTAAAATACCAAACTTCGTATTTAAGTTTAACATCTTTCAAGTATGCGGCACGAAAATTTTGTGAAAAATCTCCGAACCCCAAAGTACCCTTTACATGCAACATTTTTGAAAATTTTGATTTTATGAAAAAGGGCTCTATTTTGATTAAAATAGATAAATTGCAGATACCTGATAAATAAAATGTACCTATATATTGAATCTTCTTGGAATAGCCTCTGAAGACTATTCATCCAAATGAATATTTGAATAAACAGATTAATGTTTTGAATAAAATATATGTTTATCGATCAACTAGAGAACATCATGTGAATGGAACACATTAGATTTTTCCCTTCTTCTTACAAGGAACCAAATAATGACAATTTCTGCTAACGTTTATCTCGATTAGCTTTTTAACAATGCTTTGTTACAGAGATGCAGAGAAAGCCATGAGAATGAAACATATCATTTTTTTTTCCTGGTGTTGACCATTTTTATATAGTGTTTGTTATTGGTTTCAGTTTTAATTTACTTATTAGTTTTCTCGTACGGGAGTTTGTCAATTTCTGTGGCAATGCAAAGAAACGGATATCAATCACATGGCAACCAGCTTTTAAAATATTTGACTATCGCTTTAGCCTAGTGTATTCCTTTATTTCCCTTCTACTTACAAGAAAGCAAGTATTGAAACCATTCTTGCTAATATTTAGCTCGATTAGATAAGTACATAGAAGAATAACCTTATTAACAATAATTTGTTACAGAGATGTAGAGAAAGTCATTGAATGGAACACATCAGTAACAAGCTCTAACATATGGAATTTCAGTTTTGTCTTCGAAGATGGAGTTGCAACCAATAGATGTGTTAGCTAATGCCTTATGTAGCTCTCCATGTGTGTGTGCATGAAAACTCACGAACCGCTGCAGAAATAAGTTTATATGTTAGGTTCCTTTTTAATAAAAAACGTATACGCAGTTTCAAATTAGATTGCAACAAACATAAACTGAAGGGAGTTTAGTTGCAAAGATTGCTATAAATTTAGTTATTTTCCAAAGTACCTAATCATGGTTAATCAGTTTTAAGGGACTTAGGACTAATTTTTTGGGTGAAAATGACAAAATTGTCGATCTTGAATATTCTATTGACACCTATCAATCAATTTAGCCGAACCTTTTTCATGATCCTCATTTTTAAAAGCCCATCTTTTAACCCTTCTTCTTCATACTGCCCTACTTTTTGCTCATGAAATTTAAAATAAAATGAGTTTTATTTACGGACACTCTTTAACTGCTGTAGTTCTCAGTATCCCATTCCTATTGGACGTGAAAGACCACTTAATTTTGCTCAGAAGCCTCTTTATCAAGCTTGGGGTTCTTTTACGTGCCGTAAATCCACGACACGGAACGAACGGCTTTGCTTGCATTCCAAAGGAAGTTATGAATTTTACATTTCTGTGTCACAGAAAAGCGATCAGTTAGATAGTAAAACATTTTACAGTGTAATATAGCATCTTTGAACACATCTAGCTGTGAAATACTTCTGTGATAAAAGTTAGACCCACCATCGCACCTTTGATCACATCTGTGATGAGAAAATAAAATGAATTACAAATAACTATACTTGGTCAATGGGTACAAACAAACTGCTCATTTCCTATTATTAATCACATGAAATTTTGCATAATTTAAAATATAAATATTATAAAGGAACAAACAAAACAATTGTCTTTTTGACGTCAAGTTTTAGGTTAGGCTTCTGAAATTGCGGCCCATGAGTTTATTAAAGCGCTATTATAGTAACATTATTTATAAACATCCAACATAATGACACAAAACACATTCTAAACATAAGGACGAGAACCATTATTACTGATCATGGCGTCAAATGCTGCGTATCCTTTTCAAAAGCCGGTTCCCATGGCCAGGCTCGCTAAGGCGCCTCGCTTTGGTGCTTGGTGGGCAGGGGTTCGAGTCCCGCCTTGGGCATGGGTGTTATATGTTTGTGCAATGTGTATATGTTTGTGTAAAGGAACAGTAAAACCAGTAACCATACAGGGGGGGGGGATGTAAATAGGGGATATAGTGTCGGAGTCCTGAAAAAAAGAAAAGAAAAAAATGATAAAGAGGCCTCTGAGCAAAATTAAGCGGTCTTTCACGTCCAATTTAGAATCGGTCGCTGAGAACCACAGTAGTTAAACAGCGTCCAAAAACAAAAAAGTGGGTAAAAGATGCGATCAATTATTTGACATAGTGTAATATACCCAACACTTTAAATGTATTCACATCATGTGATCAAAGCTTTCATCACATTCTATGACACAGAAATGTGATAGTGTAATACAAGTCTTAAGAGAGAAGTCAGGATGATGGTCAGTCCGATGCTTGGTATGAAAGTGAGGAAGAGAAGGATATGAAATAAATGAGGATAAAGGTGATTATGGAGGAATTGGTGGACCAGAAGACCCGGAGAAAACCCAGCGAGAGGCCGTTTCGTCCCATATGCGGACCACTCCGTTTATTTTCATTAGAATATAAGAAAATATCTCTATGACAACTCTCTGACAAATGCGAATGCACAAGCAAGTTTTAGAACATTTACATCGTTTTCCATTCACATTACTTCTTCTAGCCGTTCCACAAACAAACTTTTCTAACAAAACATTATTTTATCTAGATCATGTCGGTATGTGAAATAATTGAAATTTCATTCTTGCAAGGAGTAGACAAAGGAGAGCCGAAAAGAAAGATGACCGCCCGTATGAGAAAAGTTAAAGTGGCTTAAAATTGAAATAACACGAATATTCGGAAACGGGTAACCTTACCATTAAAAAAAAAAAAAAAAAAAAATAGATATTACCTACTAAATTATGTGTTTTAACGAGATCTAATTTTTTTATGGAGTAAGTTTTTTTCTATCTCTTACGTTTTACTAGTTACACAAATGGCATCCAGAATGAAGAGGTCTTCATAGTCGATTCTCAGAAAATCAAGATATACATTTCGTTTTTCATGAAAATATCTTAAACATATGGCATTTTAATCAGCCTCGTTAGAGCCTTTTTTGAGAGCACCAACAATGTCTAAAAATGTTCCATGTAAATGGTAGTTAGGAGTGGGGCAGTTTTCTTGAAAATCTTCTGTCATATTCTTGGAAGATACTGAACTTAAATTCCAAGTTTGGTATATTTAGCCGAGTTTTCGTTTTTGTGCTATGCTGTCCACAGGTACACACGCAAACAGGGACCTTTTTCAAAAATGCTTTTTTTGGATTCAGGGGGACCTAAAACATGTATTTCCGGTGAAATCTCGGTATCGAATTATTGGGTGGAATTCAATACCTTCTCTGTACATGCGTGCTAGAGAGAGTAAACAAACATATTTGATTTTATTATCTGAGAAACTATTTTGAGTTGAGCTTTCAGCTTTTGCAGTCATTCTTTGATTGCTGGTATTAAGTGTGCTAATTTTCAATGACAAATCTTTAAAATTAAAACATTTAGAAAATTCATTCCGAGTTAGCATACAAATAAACGTATCTGAAATTTAAAATTATGCCCCCACAAGGTTACTATGCTGTTTAAACGTGCGTTTATCCTACTAGAGGTTCATACGTCCATATTGCACGGTGTAGGCTGTTTACAGGTAGGAGGAGCATGAACCATGCATTGGCGGGGAAGGGTGATAAGGTGTACATATGACGTCACAAATACACAACCGAGTATATATAAGGTAGGGAGGTGGTAGTTAGAATTCATTTGTGCTCAAGAAATACACCTGTGGCTTCAGCGTTTGTCATCTAATGAGGAAGGTCAAAACACCTGTTGAATGTGAAGTGCTTCTACCAGCGTCCTAAAATCAAAGTGAGTACCTTAAAAACACGCTGTATTTGATATCTTTCACTTCAA
Organism: Hymenopus coronatus; assembly: GCA_030762935.1. NCBI lineage: Eukaryota > Metazoa > Arthropoda > Insecta > Mantodea > Hymenopodidae > Hymenopus > Hymenopus coronatus. The sequence continues at coordinate 46,076,537 of CM060884.1, read as the reverse complement.
AAAGAACGATTTGGTATAACAGTTCGCAGCATTCAGTTCAGTTCAGTGTCTACGCGAATCACACGTTGCACAAGGGATACCTTATTCATCGTTCAGGCGTTCCAAGTTAGTTTTATTCTTACTTCCTTCTGTTTTACTGATTATTATTGTTATCACAATTATTATTACTATTATTATTTTTTACTTTCTCTAGAGTGCACGCACTTAGTAGCTAGAGGAGGTATTGCATTCCACCCAAAAATTAGGTGCCGAGATTTCACCGGAAATATGTTTTCGAGGTACGCTGAGTCCGAAAAAAAGCATTCTTATTGTCTCTACACGTACCATGCACATAATGTATATTGAAGGTATTGCATTCCATCCAAAAATCAATACCGAGATTTCACCGGAAATACACATATAGGGTCCCTGTATAAAACAGCATTTTTGGAAAAAGGTCTGTGTGTGAACACGATAACTCAAAAAGAAAAAGTCTGTAAAATACCAAACTTGGTATGTAAGTTTAGTATCTTCCAGGGATACGACACGAAGTTTTTGTGAAAAAATCCCCCCACCCCAAACTATCTTTAATATGGAAAACATTTCGAAAATTTTGATTTTTTCAAAAATGGCTCTGACGATTTTGATTAAAGTATCGTATATTAAAGATATTTATATAGAAAAAAATGTGTACCTATCTTGAATTTTCAGGGAATAGCCTCTCAAGACCACTTTATCTGAATATATTTTGCTGAATTTTGCGTAAATGTTAAACCGTAAGAGTTAGGCAGAAACTTACTACACAAAAATGTAAAAGCACACAGTAAATGTCAAATACGCTTTTTTTTTTCGTGGAATTTACCATTTCTGAGATATTCCTTGTTACTTATTTCAGATTTAAAACAATTAAAACTTTTCTCACACGGAAAGTTGCAAACGACAGGCCCTGCATAGAAACGGATTTCAATAACATGGCAACCAGCTTTTAAAAGAATTGACTAACGTTTTAGCCTAGTGTATTCCCTTATTTTTCTTCTACTTACAAGGAAGCACGTAATTAAGAAAATTTCTGCTAATATTTATCTCGATTATATAAAGTAGATAGAAGAATATGATTTTAACAATAATTTGTTACAGCGACGTAGAGAAAGTATGTGAATAGAACACACCAGATTTTTGGAAAAAGGTCAGTGTCTGTGTGTGTCTGTGATCATAAACGAAAAGACCGTTAAATACCAAACTTGGTATTTGTGTTTAGTATATTCCAAGGAATCGACAGGAAGGTTTTCAAGAATTCCCCCCTCCACAAACTACCTTTTACATGGAAAAAGTTTTGAACATTTTGTTTCTCTCAAAAATAGCTCTAATGATTTTGATTTAAATATCGTATATTTACATCACAAATAAAACGTATATTTTCAATTTTCTGGGAAGAGCCTCTGAAGGCCTCTTTATACCGGATGAGTTTTACAGAATTTTGCATAACGGTTAAACCGTAAGAGATAGACAAAAAATGTAGATCTCGTTAAAGCACATAATTTGTCATATACGTTTTCTTGAAGAGTTTACCATTTTCGAGATATTTCTTGTTGTTGGTTTCAATTTTAACTCCCTAATTTGACTCAAAAGCGAACCGAATTTCGATTGTTCCATTTAGCGACCACCTTTTAAAAGATTTGAACATCGCTTTAGCTTAGTATATTCCCATATTTCTCTTCTTAGCAAGTAATAAGACCAATTCTGCTAATGTTTATCTCGATTAGCATGATGGAGATAAAATAATAATTTTTAGTAAGGATGGTTTGCCTATGGCAGAGCTAGAGAAAGTTATGTGCCTGTAACACTTCAGATTTTTCTACACATACTATTTACATTTACCACGTTTTCATGGGAATTTGAAATTTATTTGAGTACACCCATCCTATTGAATACTACATGGAAACGGGGATTCAAATCGCCTTGAATTTTGGATCCGATTCTCCTGAAAAAATCTGATGTGTTCCATTCACACGACTTTCTCTATGTCTCTGCAACAAATTATTGTTAATAAGCTTATCTTTTATTTATTTCATGCTAATCCAGAAAATTAGCAGAAATAGTTTTATTTCTTGCTTTATTGTAAGCAGAAGAGAAATAAGGGAGTATCATAGGTTAAAGTGAAAGCCAAAAGCTGGTTGCTATGTGACTGATGTTCCTTTGTTTGTATGGATAGGAGTTGACAACTTCTTGTATAAGAAAAGTATGTTTTTCAAAGCTGAAACCAAGAAAAAGGAATATCTCAAAAACGATCAACTCCACGAAAAAAATGTATGTAACATAAATTGTGTGTTTTAACGTGCTCTACATTTTTTGTGTGTTAACTTTTTGTCCATCTCTTACGGTTTAGTAGTTATGCAAAATTCATCCATAATAAAGTAGTCTTCAGAGGCTATTCTCAGAAAATTCAAAATATACATTTTATTTGTCAGGTAAATATCTTTAATATGATATTTTAATCAAAATCGTTTGAGCCAATTTTTAGAAAATCAAAATTTTCGAAAAAAAGTTCCATATAAAGGGTAGTTTGGGGTGGGGGGATTTTTCTCAAAATCTTCGTGTCGCATCACTGGAAGATTCTAAACTTAAATACTAAGTTTGGTATTTTACCGACTTTTCCTTTTTGAGTTATCGTGTTGTCAGGCACACGGACACACGCGCGGACCTTTTTCTGAAAATACTTTTTTTTTTTGGATACAGGGGACCCTAACACATATATTTCCGGTGAAATCTCGGTATCGAATTTTTTGGTGGAGTGCAATACCTTCTCTATACACTTTATACATAGCACGTATAGAGAAAGTAAAAATGGGCTCAGAATGATATCGGATCGAAATATGTTGCATGGAAACACCTCCGTATTCAAATCGTTTTGAATACGAAAATAAACTCTTCTGCTATATTACTCGCATGCAGTAGCCATATGTTAATGCATTTTATTTATTGCTGTGTGGTTGTCAGCACAACTTTTATACTTTCTATAGTTTGCAATATATTCTCAATTATAATTATTTAACTTGAAAATCTGCTTACAATACACAGGTAAAAATATATTTTTAACAGGATCGCCAACGCAATTTCAAAGTTAACCAACATAAATGGATGAATGAAATTATTTTCGAAGCTTGCGAATTCAAAACGATCTCAAACATGTGAAACGCAGATCGTATTGAGATGGAATTGGGCTCAAATTGATTTCAATTCCCCATGAAAACATAGTAATAATGTATAGAGAAGGTATTGTATTCCAACAAAAAATCGACACCAAGATTTTACCGTAAATGCATGTTTTGAGACCCCCTGAAACAAAACAAAAACGTTTTTTTAGATAAATGTCCGTGTGTGTCTGTGTAAAGCATAGCTCAAAAACAAACGGAAAGTTAAATATAACATTTAGTATTTAAGTTTAGTATTTTCCAAATCGCTACATAAAGATTTCGAAAAAATCCTTCATTCCAAGCTACCCTTTATATGGAAACCTTTTTTGAAATGTTGCTTTTCTCAAAAATCGCCCTAACGATTTTGATTTAAATGCCATACATTAAAGATATTTAGATTGTAAGTGACATGTATATCTTGAAGTTTCTGGGAATAGCTTCTGAGGACCTCTTCGTTCTGGATGAATTTTGTTGAATTTTGCATAACTGGTAAACCACAGAAAAAATGTAGACCTCATTAAAACACATAATTTATGTCATATACAATTTTTTGTAGAGTTGATTGTTTTCTTCTTATTGGTTTCAATTATAAAATACTTTAAACTTTTATCACATGGGAGTTTATCAACTCTAGGCCATGCAAAGAAACGGATTTCAATCACATAGCAACCAGCTTATAGCCTAGTGTATTCTCGTATTTCCCTACTACGTATAAGGAACTAAATTATAAGGCCATTTCTGATAATGTTTATCACAGTTAACTCGAAATAGATGGAAGAATAATTTTTTTAACAATAATTTATCACAGAAGTGTAGAGAAAGTCATGTGAATGGACACATCAGATTGTTTAAATGTTATTTACATTTTGGTTTTCACCTGGTAGGCACATTATTTGTTTTAAAGTGATTGATAAGTCCCTTAGCGTTAGAACCTTTGTCATTAAAATATTCCTCATTCTTGCACAAAATATACAAAATTAAGCAAGTTGCTACCGTTTTTTCCAGTAGTCATATATTTTTCAATAATTTTTAATTAGAAAAAAGATTTTCAAGAAAATGCCACCACCTGAAACTACTTTACAACGTACATTTTTCGATAATTATGATTTACTAAAGAATGTTTTTAACCTTTTGATTATAATACCATCCGTTTAAGATATTTTTATGAAAAAAATGTATATATTGGAATCCTCTGAGAATAGTCTGTTATGTACTCTTTGATTCCAGATGATGTTTGCCTAACTGCTGAGCAATAAGAGATATACAAAATCTTCCTGTACAGCAAAATTTAGATCTCATTAAAGCACACAATTTATGTCAGATACATGTGTGGAGTTAATCATTTCCGATACATTCATTGTCATTGGTTTAAAATGTTCTAATGCTTTTCCCAAATGTGGAATCGGTTTTCTTTTCTTTCTTTTTACTTTCTCTAGCCCCGTATGTACAATGTACATAGGGATAGAGAAGTATTATATTCCACCTAAAAATCCGATGTCGAAATTTCACCGAAAATACATGTTTTGAGACCCTCTGCATCCAAAAAAATAATTTTTAAAAAATGTGTGTGTGTGCAGCATAGCTCAAAAACGAAAAGTCCGTTAAAAACCAAACTTGGTATTTAGATTTGGTATCTTCCAAGCATGCGACACTAAGATTTTCAAGAAAATACCTCCCACCCCAAACTACTCTTTATATGGAATTTTTTTTCGAAAATGTTTATTTTCTAAAAAATGGCTCTAACGATTTTGATTAAAATATCGTATATTAAAGATTATCTGACAAATAAAATGTATATCTTGAATTTTCTGGGAACAGCCTCTGATGGCTACTTTATTCTGAATGAATTTTACAGAATTTTGCATGACTGCTAAACCGTAAGATATGGACAAAAACTTACCACACAAAAAATGTAGAACACGTTAAGGACACAATTTATGTAATATACATTTGTTTTCGTGGAGTTGATAGTTTTTTAGACATACCTTGTTATTGGTTTCAGCTTTGAAAAACTTAACACTTTTCTCATACAAGAATTTGTCAACTCCTGCCTATGGTACTCCCTGATTTCTCTTCTACTTACAACTAAGCAAGTAATAAGACTATTTCTGCTCATTTTTTCTCGATTAACATGAAGTAATTAGAAGCATAAGATTTTTAATTATTTTTTTGCAGAGAGGTAGAGAAATTCATGTGAATGGAACACATCAGATTTTATGTTCACATAGCTACCAACTCTTAAAATATTACAATATAGCTTTAGCTCAGTGTATTCCCCTATTTCCCTACTACTTACAAGGAAGTGAGCAATATGACCACGCCTGTAATGTTATCTGAAATAGCATGAAGTAGATAGAAGTATGAAATTTAGTAAGAATAGATTGTTGCAAAATAGATAAAGGCAAGAATAACGAATATATATTCCAAGTTGAAAAGTTGAACTAGTGTAATGTATGAGCCTAACGTAACATTTTCTGTGCTTGCTGTTACGAGGTGAAGAATTCGACTTTTGCTGGTAAAACGTGCTTTAGCTGATATCGCCCAAGGTACTTAGGCACGCTTAGTTTCTACTTTAGTATCTTATCGCCAACTTTGCAATTAAAATATGTACTTGAAAAATGAAGAGACATGCAAAGCTGCCTAAAACGTACTTACTCATATAGCAAGAGTAATTGTGAATACCATTTGGATCAAGTTTTTGATTTAAAAACTGATGTGTTCTCCTGATTTTCTCTACACCTCTGTAGCAAATTATTGTTAAAAATCTTATTCTTCTCTCTACTTCATACTAATCGAGATAAACAACAGATTTTTTTAATTTTTTTTTACTGTACCTTAACGTTCTTTAACAGGTTGGTCATATCGGACGATGAATGAAATTGGTGAAATGATGCTCAAATGTTCTCAAGGTCCATACACCTTAAAGTTACTCGACATTTGTCTTCTCAGGATAAGGCAAAAATCCTTATCCGGGTAACTCACCCTAAGCGAGATTCGAAATAAACAAATTTTGTATGAGAAAAGTTTAAGTATTTTATAACTGAAACCAATAACAAGGAATATCTCGGAAATGGTCAACTCTGTGAAAAAAATGTATATGACTTACATTGCGTGTTTTAGCGAGATCTACATTTCTTGTGTAGTAATTTTTGTCTATCTCTTATGGTTTACCACTTATGCAAAATTCAGGAAAATTCATCCAGAATAAAGAGGACTTCCGAGGCTATTCCCAAACAATTCAAAATAGCTATATGTTTTATTTGTCACGTAAATTCTTTAATATACGGTATTTTAATCAAAATCGTTAGAGCCAGTTCAGAGGAAATCAAACATGTTCCTTGGAAAGGATGGTTGGGGGTGGATGGATTTCTTGAAAATCTTCGTGCAGCATCCTTGGAAGACACTGATTTAAGTTTGATTTAACAGACTCTTCATTTTTGAGCTCTTCTGCCCCCCCCCCCACACACGCATATACATACACACATTGATACACTCACAGATATGTTTCTAGAAATGCTTTTTTCAGATTCAGGGAATCTAAAACATGTACTTCCGGTAGAATCTCGATATCGAATTTTTGGGGGCAATACAATGCCTTCTCTATCCACTATGTACATTGTAAACATGGGCTAGAGAAAGTAATGCTAATCCAGATAAAATTAGCAGAAATGGTCTTATTACTTGCTTTCTTGTAAGTAGAAGGGAAATAAAGGAGTACCATAGGCTAAAGCGATAGTCAAGTATTTCAAAAGCTGGTTGCTATGTGACTAAAATTTCTTTGTGTGGCCAGGAGTTGATCTTCTAGTAGGTTGCTGTTTTTAGCTGTATGTAGCGCCTGAATCACTCGTTTTCTCTCTTGGTAGCATGATTTGTCGAACCAAGTTTGAGATATTTTCTTCTTTGCCGCTGGGTTGCACCTTTGATGATGTATTTCATTATATTGGCAGCTTCTTCTATGTTGTTTTGTTTTATCTTTTTTTCGAGCTCGTTTATTTTTGTTTGCTGTTGATAAAGTGATTGGATGTCTAGCATAAGCGATATTGGTGTAACTATACTTGGTTCTTTTGTGTTGTGATTTTGTCGTCTTAGACTGAAACTTGCTGTTATGGGTATATGCCTCTTCAGGCATGTGTCAACTTTGGAATAACGTAGTTTATGGTTCAGCAATTTGATTTCTGAGCCCTTGTAAAAGATTAGGTCTGTTGTACTGCTCCCATTGTGAGCAATATAGGTTTTTGCCATTGATGAGTGTAAAACCTTCTGTCATCAATTGTAATTCACTGGACCTGTGACTGTTGACATCTAGTCTGCAGTTCACATCTCCTGCTATAATGATGTTGCATCCGGGGGTTGTCATGATCGTCTTCTATTTTTCCACTGGTGAATGAACTAAGTGAATACCCAACGCCTTTTCAAGAGAGCATCTGGAAACTTTGTGTACAGGATAAGTGCACATCGAGCATTTTAGTGACATTGATTGTATGGTTATATTGTTCTCCTATTACTTTCTCTATTCGCACTATATACATAGTGTATAGAAAAGGTATTGCACTCCACCCAGAAATTCGATAACGAGATTTTACCAGAAATATGTTTTAGGGTCCCCTTTATCTAAAAAAAAGCATTTTCGGAAAAAGGTCCGTGTGTCTGTGAACACGATAACTCGAAAACGAAAAGTCGGTAAAATACCAAACTTGGTATTTAAGCTTATTATCTTCCAGGGAAGATTTTGAGAAAAATCACCTCACCCCAACTACTCTTTACATGAAACTTTTTTCGCAAATTTCGATCTTCTCAAAATAGCTCTAACGATTTTGATTAAAATTTCGTATATTAAATATATTTACCTGACAAATAAAATGTATATCTTGAATTTTCTGGAAATAGCCTCTGAATTGTACTTTATTCTGGATTAATTTTACGGAATTTTGCTTAACTGCTTAACCGTAAGAGATGGACAAAAACTTACTGCACAAAAAAATGTAGAGCACGTTGAAACACACAATTTATGTTATATACATTTTTTTCGTGGAGTTCATCTTTTTGGGATATTTATTGTTTTTGGTTTTTGCTTTGAAAAACTTATACTTTTCTCATACAGGAATTTGTCAACTGCTGTCCATACAAACAAAGGAACTTCAGTGACATAGCAACCAGCTTTTGACCATCAGTTGAACCTATGGTACTGACTTATTTCACTTCTACTTACAAGGAAGCAAGTAATAAGACTATTCTAATTTTTTCTGATTAGTATGAAGTAAATAGACGTATAAGCTTTTTAAGAATAATTTATTGCAGAGATGTAGAGAAAGTCATGTGAATGGTATACATCAGATATTTTTTTGTTCTGGAGTGTGACTTTCTCACCTCTACAAATGTGTATTCAACAAACCATCAGCTATTTTTAACATGGATGGAACAGGTTTACAGTCGAATAGTCCTGCAGAGTAGGTGATCGCTGAAAATGGGTTAAAAGGGATTTCAATGCTGATTCTTCAGAAACAGGTGAAAGTATTACAGTTATACCTTGCTGTAATTCCGAAGGGATATTTCGAAGATGGAATATTTCCAGATCAACTATCTAAATGTCTGAAAAGTCAGCATGTATAAACACAAATATATTCTTTGACTGGCTGAGAAACCATCTTGTTCCTTGAAAACCAGAAGGGAATGTGCTAGGTGGACATAAGCATGATCTTTTGAGTACCACAAATGTGTGGCCATCTATATATACTATTACAACATGTCCTATTCCCCTATACTCATAAGGAGAGATTAGGCTTTTAAAATTCAGGATTTGTTCATCCAAAATAAATTTATGTGATCCTACGCGCTTATTATTACAAAGATTATCGTCAAGGAAACCATTTAGACACTTAAAAATATTTTTCTTTCGAAATGCTTCATATAATGCAACATTTTTAAAAGTATGACCTTTTCCCCCGGACTTACTCTATAATTGCATGTATTTGCTACTGGTGAACTCCCTGTTCTCCATGGCAGCTGTTGCGAAAAATTCTTCGTCTATCTTTTTTTCCTTCTCTTAGTGGTATCCTTTTATGACTCCGTTGCAGGCATGTAAATACCTTTAATAACGGCAAGCATTTTTCCAGGTAAGGAGTAGTTTGGGGTGGGGAGATTTTCTTGAAAATCTTCGTATCGCATCCTTGGAAGATACTAAACTTAAATACCAAATTTAGTATATAACGGTCTTTTGTTTTTGAGCTATGCTGACCACATACACTCACACGTGCACACGGTGCTTTTTCGAAAACTTTTTTTTTATTCAGAGGATCCGAAAGCATATGTTTACGGTGAAATCTCGACATCGAATTTATGGAGGAATACAATACCTTCTCTGCCTACAATTGCATAAAACGTGTAGAGAAAATATTAAAAGTTAATACTCATAATACAGGTTCGTTCATGTCTTTTCAGTGTCACCCTCGCAGTTATGTTATCTGAAGTTTATTCATGCTGTTTTGAATATTTAATTAGTTTTTATCTCGAACATAATATTGACGCCGAAATTTAAATGATGTTTGAGAAGGCTTTTTTATTTTTTAATGTATTTAAACATAGCAAAATGAATATATGAATATGAATGCCGAAATGAATATATAATGCATACACGAAACAGTCACGAAATGTCATGAAATTCACTACCTAATTAATTTTTATTTATAATTTCATCCGAGCAAGTTTCACAGAACGAAAGTGTCTACGCATTTGTGCAATTGTACCTACAAATTATTGTGCATTTGTGTCTTATCTTAATCACGTATGCCTTTTTAAAATAATAATAATAATAATTATAATTATTATTATTATTATTACCATCCATTGAGGCAACCGAGAATAACTCATATTGAAAGGGAATAAAAATAAAAAGTTTAAGAATTTAATTTATTTTGGCTTTATTTTTCTATCAAGTGATTCTTAAATATCTGCATTACCTACTTGACCTCTTTTACAAACTATTCTTACAAAAACTTCTTTTTCTTTCTACTTGTTAATAGATAAAGTTTCATTATATATTTCATATTACTCAAATTATGTTTTCAATTATTATTATTAGCGTAGTTGTCTCAGAACTCAAGAGTGTATAGATATTGCCAAAAATAAATAAACTATAAGCGTAAGACCTTTCGCTATTCTAAACTTCATAAAGTGTCAACCAATAGACAGGATTCTATTCGACCTGAATGCGTTTGATAGAATCTTATTAGCAAATTTAGCAGTCATTAATATCAAAATGGGTCATATTTCTTGCTAAGTAAGTAGGAATGTAAAATCACCAAGTAGGTTGGTAATTATAAAAGGTATTAACATGCATATTGTGTTTGACATACCATACATGTGTTAAATAGTGCTTTAAAGCGACAATCGTAATATTTTTAGAAACAGGGGTTATAAGGAGAGTTAAAATACAAACCCTTTCTTCTGCAGTATAAAAGTTTTGTTAATATGAGCAGAACCTCCCAAGAGTTTGACACCATATGTAAGGACATATAAAAATAAGGAAAATATACATTCTAATATCTTTCTGAATTTTAAGGCACTAGAAAACCGTAAGAGGTAGACAAAACTTCCTGCACAAAAAATCGCACGTGTTCCTTTCATATGACTTTCTCTACATCTCTGTAACAAATTATTGTTAGAAAGCTTATTCTATTATCTACTTAATGCTAATCGAGATAAATATTAGCAGAAAATCTTATTACTTGCTTCCCTGTAAGTAGAAGGGGAGGCTAAAGCGACTGTCAAATCTTTTATTTAGGAGGCATATTAGTTCTATTTATATATGTAACTAGATTAACCTCAAATGAAATATTTTTATTCCAATAAAATGTTATTAACCATTACATTTTTCCTTACCATCTTTTTAAGAATCTCTTATATCAATATAAATTATTCTATAAATCTATATGAGAAGTTAGAAAATAGATTAACCTTAATCCATTTCTTTACATCACCAGAATTTTAAAACTAAAACTAATAACAAGGAATATCTCGGAAATGGCCAACCCCACGAAAAAATTATATATGACATAAATTGTGATATTTAACGAGATCTATATTTTTGTGCAGTAAGGTTTTATCTATCTCTTATGGTTTAACAGTTATGCAAAAGTTGCTACCCCTACAGTATCCAGGTTAATTGTTTCACTTGGGACCAGTTTTTAAAAGATTTGACCCTTATGTTCCGTCTACTTATAAGGAAGCAAGTAATAAGACAATTTCTGCTAATGGTTTACCTTGATTAGCACATCGTAGATAAAAGAATAATCTTTCTTAGGAAATTTGTTTGTATAACAGCTAGAGTAATTCATGTGAATGGAACACATTAAAATGTTTTAAATATAATTTTCGCCATTTAGTTTTATATAAATTACTTATGCTTGGACAGTTGGAAACCAAGATAAATGTCCAATAACTATACTTTCTTATGTTTTTTCTGAGACTTGTTTAGAAGTTTATAAAGAAGCACCAAAGAGAGGGCTAATGTTGCAATTCATAAGTTATTTTAGCATGAAGCTCTAGCAGTGGTTTAATGTCTTACGAATTTTCCCAGACCGCCCTCAAAAGTGCTAAAAGGTGAAAAAGAGTTCAAATTTTTACCTGGAAAATATTCACACGATTCTTTCAAGCTGGGAGAGAAAACTGACAAGAGTAGATAGGAGATATGGCAACCTGAGAAACTGAAACAAGGAAGCAAACCACGTGTTCTATATTGCTAGCCCTGTTTGAACACCCTGCACAAACGTACTAATTTTCACGTACTTATTAGCAAGTATTCTCTAAATAGCACTGAAGGAAAGACGCTTCCTAGCTCGAGTTACAGAACTGGTTATCTCCCAAAGACGAAAGAAGCTGAAATCTAACTTATTGGAATAAGTAATCAAATGACTATTATATGAGAAACACACTGAAAAAAAATTGGAAGCCATAAAACAAATAAAATTTGTTTATATCTGGTAGCTACTTTCCAATTCTTTAACAATTTATTTCTGTCCAGTTGTTCGATTTGTCTAGTATTATTAATTTATTTTTACTTTGTTTATAAGTACTATGTACCGTATTGTATTCCACCCAAAATTCGATGTAGAGATCGAAACAAAAAACAAATAATTTAAATTATTGTATGAATATATAATACGTGTGCGTTTGTGTGTGTATGTAAACAGCTTAGGTCAAAAAAGACCGTTAGTATTTAAGCTAGTATCTTTAAGAATGCGTCGCGAAAATTTTCAAGAAAATCTCCCACTCCAAACTCCCTTTACATGGATTTTTTAAAATATTTTTTTCTGAAACAATGGTTCTAACGATTTTGATTAAAATACAGTATATTTAATATATTAATATATTTACATGACAAATTAGACTATCCGTTTAATTTTCTGGGAATGGCCTCTGCAGATCTCTTCATTTTGAAAGACTTTTGCATAACTGGTAAACCGTAAGAGATAGAAAATAACTTAAAAACTTACTACTCAAAAAAATAATCTTATTAAAACACACATTTATGTCAAATACATTTTTATTGTGGAGCTAACCATTCCTGATATATTGATTTGTTAAATTTTGCAATACTTATACTTTTCTCAAATGGTAAATCGTAATTTATAATGCTTTATCCTGATCAAGCAAAGAGAAATGAATTTCAATACCATCATACAGAGACCTTCTTTTAAAATAGTTGACTATCGCCTTACTCTATTGTACTTCCGGTTTTATTTTCATGTACACTCAAATACATTAAAAATACGCCTGGTGCTGTTGTTTGCTAAAAATGTGATCGTCTGACTGGGGGCTCAGGTCTTTCCACGATTTTTATTAGCTACAGGAGTAAAAACGGGCAAAATCCCTTATCCTGATGCTCCCTCAGAACAGGTTGACTTGTATAAGTAGTGTGTTAATTTTGTCAGTCACGAGCGTGAATTGCGTTGGCATTATAACTTCAGAGCACAGAAACAAGATTAACCTAATTTTAAATCACCCGGTGAGAGGGAAGGATTGTTGTCCAACCAGAAAATTTAGGGATCACCAGTTAGCAACTCAGAACTTCATCTGTTCATTACCTGTCCAATACGCTTTTAAAAGCATAGCAAACAGGTGAAAAACATGGGCGTAGTCAGCAAAAAACCCCGTCTTATGATAAGTATTTCTTGGCGTATTTTTAATGTCTTTGATGGTACATGAAAATAAAACCGTTTCTGCTAATGTTTATCCTGATAAGGTGAAGTTGAAACATATATTTCCGGTGAAATATCTGTATACAATTTGTAGATGGAATACAGTACCTTCTCTACCTAGTATGCAATATTACATATGTACTAGAGAAAGTAACTAACAAAAATAACAAAAATTAACACGTCTTTTGGTCCCCTTACACAGAACAGAAAATGTTGTTAACGAAAGGTCAAACCGAACGATTCATAACCTCAAACTGGGATCCAAAAAGTCTCCCTTAATTAAAAAGTTGATGTATTACATTCACATAACTTTCTGTAGCTGTTCCGTATAAACTATTCTTACTATGGATTATACTAATCGAGATAAACATTAGCAGAATTGGTCTTGTTAGTTGCTTCCTTATAAGTAGAAGCGAAATAAGAGAATACATTAGGCTAAAGCCTCAGTCAAATCTATAAAAATCGCTATGTGAAACAAATGAGGTTGGGTTTGATTTCCATGGTGCTGTTTGAGATAATATACGCTTAAAATTGAAACCAATAACAAGGAATATCTCGAAAATGGCCAATTCTACAAAAAAAACGTATATAGCACATATTATATGTTTTAACGAGATCTACATTTTTAATTTTAACCGTTATGCAAAATTCTGCAAAACTCGTGTAGAATATAGAGGTCTTCAGACATTTCATTTGAGATGTTTCGTTTCGTAATCGGCCTACCCTCCCCGCATTGGTAGGACTTACTAGCCACGGCCCAGGGTTCAGAAGCGTGTCGGGGAGTAAATGGATGGTATGAAATGTAAGCGAAATAGGAAAGGTGATAATGGAGCAATTGGTGGAATGAGTGGCGGGGAAAACCGGAGGACCCGGAGAAAACCCACCAAGACGCCGCTTCGTCCACCACGAATCCCACATGCGGGCGCTTGGGATCGAGATGAGAGGCGAGCGGTCTAACCACTCACCCCACGGCCTATTTGAGATGTTAATATCTTGAATTTGCGTTATTTTAATCAAAATCGTTAGAATCATTTTAAGAAGAACAAAAATTTCAAAATATTTTTCTATGTAAAGGGTAGTTAGTGTTGGGGGGGGGATTTTCTTGAAATTGCGTGTCGCATCCTTAGATGATACTAAACATAAATTTAGAGTTTGTATTTAACGATCTTTTCGTTTTTGAGCTGTGCTGCCCCCCCCCCACACACGCGCCGTGGCCAAGTGGTTAGACCACTCGCCTCTCACCTAGACCTCAAGCCTGATTAAAGAGGCCTCTGAGCAAAATTAAGCGGTCTTTCACGCCCAGTGTAGAATGGGACGCTGAGAGTCGCAGAAGCTAAAGAGCATCCAAAAAATAAAACTCCATATCCATTTCCTGTATCTCCTATGTCTCCCGCCATCGCATTCCACCGGTGCTCCATCTTCATTCCATGTTTCACAGTGCCATCGCCTACGATGTGTTAAACACTATAAAAACTCAGAGTGAGAGAGAGAGAGAGAGAGAGAGATATATACACGCATGTTTGTATAAAATGTTTCTTTTATTCAGGGGATCTCAAAATATATACTTCCGGTGAAACCTCGGTATTGTATTACTTTCTCTACACGTAGTATGTGCATAGTGTATAGAGAAGGTATTGCACTCCACCCAAAAATTCGATATCGAGATTTCACCGGAAATATATCCAAAAAAAAAGTATTTTCAGAAAAAGGTCCGCGTGTGTGTGTGTGTGACCGTGTGTCTGAACACGATAACTCATAAACGAAAAGTCGGTAAAATACCAAACTTGGCATTTAAGTTTAGTATCTTCCAGGGATGCGACACGAAGATTTTGAGAAGAATCTCCCCACCCCAAACTACCCTTTACATGGAACTTTTTGATTTTCTAAAAAATGGCTCTAACGATTTTGATTAAAATATCGTATATTAAACATATTTACCTGACAAATAAAATGAATTTTTTTAATTTTCAGGGAATAGCCTCTGAAACCTACTTTATTCTGAGTGAATTTTACGGAGTTTTGCATAACTGCTAAACCGTTAGAGATAGACAAAAACTTACCCCACAGAAAATGTAGAGCACATTAAAACACAATTTTGTTGCATACATTTTTTTCATGGAGTTGATCGTTTTTGAGGTATTCCTTGTTTTTGTTTTCAGTTTCGAAAAACTTAACTTTACTCATACAGGAATTTGTCAACTCCTGTCCATACAAATAAAGAACTTCAGTCACATAGCAACCAGCTTTTGACTATCACTTTAACCTATGGTACTCCCTTATTTCTCTTCTACTTACAAGGAAGCAAGTAATAAGACTATTTCTGCTAATTTGTTGTCGATTAGCATGAGATAAATAGAAACATAAGCTTTTTAACAATAATTTACTGCAGAGATGTAGAGGCAGTCATGTGAATGGAACACATTTTTGGGGTGGAATACAATACCTTCTCTATACACTATGTACATAATACATGTAGAGAAAGTAAAATGTCACATAATACATGCTGTTTGGAGAGAAAGTCCGAAATAATATTTATGTAGCAGTTTTACTTGTTCTTGTAGTCATTCGATCTGGTTGACGGTGCGGCCATTTTATTGGAACACTACCCGTGATGGAAACCACATACAGCGGAAGCTTTCCTTTATGCGATATGGAAGTGAGACTAAAGACTTATGACAAGGCAACGTCGCTGGTATTACCGAGTTCATGTCGTGTGTCAAGCGACAATAAAAGAAACAATAGATAGCACAGTAACCGTCAGCTGTCTGAACATAAAACAAGTGCTTTCAATCGCCAACCTACTACTATGTCACCCACAGTGCAAATAACATTGTTTAAAAACTGAGGGAAATCAACGTGTTACAAAATACGTTTTCAGTTGCAAATATACTTTCTTTTTTACTTTCTCTAGCACGTATGTACACCCAATGTAGCCTAGTAGCTAGAGAAGGTATTGTATTCCACAAAAAAATCATTATTTCTCCGGATATGTTTTGAGATCCCCGAGTCCAAAAAAGAATTTTTAGAAAAAGGTCCGCGCGTGTATGTCTGTGGATAGCATAGCTCAAAAACAAAATACTGTTAAAAACCAAACTTGGTATTTATGTTTATGTTTAATAATGTGATGCGATACAAGAATTTTCAAAAATATCTCCCCATCCCATCCTTTAATGGATAAATGTTTTAAATTTTTGCTTTTCTCAAAAATTGTTCTATTTTGATTAAAATACTACATATTAAAGATATTTACATCACAAATAAAATATATATTTTGAATTTTCTGGGAAAAGCCTCTAAAAACTCTTCTCCCTAAGGATGAATTTTACATAACTGGTAAGCGTAAGACTTAAACAATAACTTAAACACACAAAAATGTATATCTCGTTAAAAGTCACAATTTATCATACATTTTTCTCGTGTGGTTGACCATTTCCGAGATATTCTTTGTTGTTTTTAGTTCCAGTTTTAAAATATTTGAACTTTTCTCATGCGGAATTTATCAACTCCAGGTCATGCAAAGAAACGAATTTCAATCACAGAGGATAAAACTATTGCTTTCTACTTTCAAGGAAGCAAATAATAAGATAATTTATCGATTAGCATGAATCCAAAAAAAAAAAAAAAAAAAAAAAAAAAAAATTACAGAAAAAGATCAGCGCCCGTGCAATCGTGTGTGTGTGGGTGTGTGTGTGTGGGGGGGTGGGGTGGGGGGGGTGTGTGTCAAAAACGAAAAGACAGTTAAATATTAAACTTGATATTTAAGTTTGGTATCTTCCAAGGATGCGACACGAACATTTTCAAGTAAGCACCCCAACTCCTAACTACCCTTTAAATGAAACAATTTTAGGGGCGCCTCAAAACATATATTTACGGTATCAAATTTTTGGGTGGATTACAATACTTCCTCTATACACTATGTACACAGTACGTGTAGAGAAACTAAAAATACTGATAAACCCTATGCAAAAGCAGTGTTCATAAATACCGCAGTTTATAATGGTTTCTTGTAAATGAAACATTCGGCTGCCTCTTCGCTATTTTAAAGAAAGTAGTTTAGTTAGAAACATGACTCCAGCCTAGATTATTACGAGTAACCAACACGTGTAAAACTGTTAATAAACAAAAGAAAGGCAAAAATAATAAAGTACGAGTAATCATGTGAAGTTAAAAATCACTAAATTGATATGTTTTAAAAAGTGTGTTCTGTGCCATTCGAATTCGAATTCACTGTAATTCGAATTTCTTTGATTTGTAAGCTGGCATGATACCCCTAGACCGAGTCTACTATGGAGGACGACTAATAACCAAAAGGGCTAGAACAACAAAGGGGTTCATTCCCTATCCTTTCTATATTACACGGGTCGGGTTATAGTTCCAGTAATCGCGTTATACGTTGGTACATGGTATTCTGATTGGTTGGCTACTTAATAATGAGAGAAATTCGTTGAATGTTATTACTTTCTCTACACGTAGGATAAAGCTTTATAATTTGTACCACTTTGACTACTTTTTAGAATAACGTGAAATTTACGAACCATTTCTAGAATTTGATTATTGCTAATTGTAGTGTCATCCTTTAAGCTTCTGCATTCCAGGTGGTAATTCTCAGAGTGTTATAAATTATAAGTTATAGTACAAAGTCTGCAAAGATGCAAAGTGGTACAATTTATAATCAGGTACTATAAATTGTATAATTGGTATTTTAAATTAGACCACTAGCAGAATATAGGGTACAAACACAGCACATGTCAATCTAAACAATAATAGTTATTTAACATGAACTTGTGTTATGATTAGTATAATATATTAGTTGTTTTGGTTCTAATGAACACTATTTTTCTGTTAAATTTGAAAAAAAATAATAGTGTTTTGGTTTGAATAGCTACTTAATTCTCTTTTAAATAGACTCGCATGCATTTAGATTCACAAACATCAAAGTAACTTTTTCATTTGCTCTAATTCTCTTTAAAACAACACTCAGGTCCACAACAAGGTAGCAAAACACCTATTTCACACCTTGTAGGAAACCAAAAATCTTATTTCAAACACTTGATCATATTCTCTTATCTTCTTCACAGATGTTGCAGTTGTTTCTTATTAGTATCACCTTTATTACTGTTATTGTTACCAAAGAGATGATTTGTATTGGTGATTACAGCAGAGGAACATTCAAACATGTGCGATACTAGTAGTCCATAGCAAGATCTGTAGCGCGTTCAAAATCCTTCAGTCCTTCAATACTTCAAAAAGGTCTGCATCACCATTTCTGAAGGCATACAATGCTCTTTCCATATCTTCCTCTCTCCAGAGGCCATATTCCTTTCTTTCTGCCATCTCAAAACATGCTATTACGTATAAACAAAATATTAGGTATCATATACATTTCTTTGTTTTATGGTTAAAATATGCATACTAGTCCTCTGCACTAGTAAACATAAATAATTCTAAATATTTGTACAAACTTCTTGTAAGAGTGAGTAACAAAGTAAGCCATATTGTTGTGTTTCACTGGTCTATAGCATTATTTAACCTTTACAATGATCTCTTGCGGCCTACGCCATTTTAAAGCGTTGAATTGGTTAAATGACTGTCCATTTAAAATTTTAGTCATCTTTCTCAAGTTTAGTTTCGTTATTTTTCCATATTCAAAATATACCTTCTCCCACAAAATTGCGTACAATAAAAAGATATATTGGAATTTTGATACTGTTCATATTTTAGTTCAAACAAAATTAATATAATCGTACTCTGCTTTTACTCAATTTTTTTGACTTTGTGGTATAAAATATATTTTTCAAAAAACTATCCAGTGTGGGAAAATTCCAATCAGAAGTTTTGTTTCAAAGTTTAGTTTTAAATATTGACGCTTTGGATACGATAGCTGTTCGAAAAGACAAATTGATTTAAATTAATTAATAGATCCAGAATGATGTTTCATTTTATGCTGAAACTTGGTGTAGATACTTCTTTTGTTGCCAATAATACGTAAGCAAAACAATCAACCTTCTAGCTCTAGTTGAGAAGTGGCAAAAGTCAAAAGACTATAAATCATTGGACATAAAAAAAAAATTATTTACATTAAGACAAGTCATTCTGTTTGAGATGTGGAGAATATTGTGAATGCGAAAATCCATGCGCACGCTACATCTGATGGAACGTGACTTTCGCCAGTTCCACCATTTTGTTCCTCGTAAACTGCCACGCGTGAAAGAACGGTAATGTAGCCACACAAGCTATGCAACTGAATATTCTTGACCAGTTTGTGACATGCGCTTCCGTGGAGGTAGAATTTGATAATACTTGTGTGGAAGAGTTATTAATTCCCATGCAAAGGGAACCTTATTTCAATTGTTTCACAATGAGACCAGTTTTTAAAAGATTTGAGTATCACTATAGCCTAGTGTATCCATTTATTTCCCTCCTATTACTATTTTTGTATTACAAAAGCACGTCAGGTCTGTGGAACCGCGGGATTGATGTTTACTGATCTTTCAATAAATACACTTATTCATTCATTCATACTTATAGAAACTAAGTACAGTATTTTTCAGAACACGGTGGTCCTGCCCCACCCTTCTTCCAAAGTAGGGGTTTTGCGGTTGGAAACCAACCCTCGCTGTTGCCAAGTCTTCCACTTACTCGACCCTTAACTGAGGCGTGATTCTCAGCTTGCAAGCAGTATCTCTAGGAAGCATATTTTACTACGTTGCCTCTCACCCCTAGAACAGGTTCGTCGTTTGTTTACAAATGGTTATTGTCCAGTGGTAGGGGGGAGCAGTCCCGTTTGAAGGCCATCATGTTTTGGAGAAAACTATAAGACCATTTGTGTTAATATTAAATTTTATTTCATGAAGTAGATAGAAACAATAGCTTTGGTAAAAACAGTTTGTTTCTGAATAGGTAGAGCAAATCACGTGTATGGAATAAATAAGATTTTTGGCATTGCAATGCCTGATGTGTGAGCAGATACTTTCTCCTGGTAGAGGAGCTTGTTTTTTCACGTTAATTATGGTTGCGTCTGCTTAACTCGCATACGTCCAGTAACGTTTCGTCACAACAGACAACCATGGTGTCAGTCAATCATGATGCTACTCTGTAAGTCCCAACAAATCTGTTATTTTCTTTCAGAAATCCTCCGGATTATCAACTTTTGCAAACAAGATTTTGAAATGTTCATCCTGGAACGTTTTTGGTGTGGTGTCGACAAATGAGCTAACCATCGCGCACTGATATTTATTTATTTATTTATTTATTTATTTATTTATTTATCCTGATTGGAGTTAAAGGCCATAAGGCCTTCTCTGTTGTTCTACCAGGCAATACATTAAATGCAATACAGCAGTGATGCAATGAATAAAGAACAAAAACTAATTTAAAAATGTGCAAAAAGTATACTGAACTGAAAATGAATAATAAACTGTAAACAAAAGTATTTTAAGTGGAATAGTCACGTAGGTTGAAACGCATATTAATCATATTTACAATTGAAATGCATATGAATTGCCAGCACATAACACATTAATAACAATAAATGAAAGTAGTGATGTATTTATCATATTAATACAGCAGCAGATTAGGTTTGATTACAAATGTATGCCCTAATTTTCTGCTTGAACAGTATAATGTACCGGCAGTCCCTTACGTCTTCAGGGAGGGAATTCCAAAGACGAGCTAAATGATGATGAATAGAAGCTTGTGTGATAATCGGGTATAACAAGTAGGAAAGAGTGTCGTGTTTCTCGATTATGACAATCAGAAAGGTATTTGAAGAGAACATTTAGATAATTTGGAATGCGAGAATGAAGGAGTTGATAGAGAAATGATAAGGGTGCAGAACTTCATGCAGGATGTTATGTATGTTTATAATTCCTATTATCTCAGATATGTCACGCATCTTATGACGGTCTTCTATCGCGATACCTTGAATTTTATCGATCATTTCTCAATTTAACGTTCAGAACGTGCAAAATTTGTATTACTCATACTCCCACGTTTATGTTCATGTATCAACTTATCAAATAACAAATGGTTTTGAATACTGGTGCAGAGTCCGCATAGATTTTATTCAGCTTTGTTTCTTCATGCATTTCTGTTGCATCGATAACAACAAAGAACAAAAGAACTACGATTGTATGTTCTTCCTCTTTTGAGTGTCTATTTCCACAAAACTTTACTTAGTCAATTTACTATCTTCGTTTACTTCTTTCTTCTTATTTAATAATTAATTAGTACTTTATATTATCTTTTGTGCGTAACTCTTACTGACTGTAAATTAATATTAATATTTTTCTTGCATTAAGTCTCTTTCGTAAATAATATTATTTATTTTCTAAATAATGTTACACTGTCCTTGTTATTATTTTTTTAAACTTGATCTATTACATTTATGAATTTATAAAACCAAATATGTATATATTGACAAATTTCTTCATTTCCAAATATTATATTGTGATGCAAGGCTTACTCGGACTTGATTCATTGTATACTTTTATTTGTTTGTTTTTTGTAGTTAAACGTCCTTAAGTCATATCGGACGATGAATGAAATTATTAAAATGATGCTCAATTGAATCCGGGATGCATAAAGCTTAGTTTCTCTCGACATCCGCCTTCTCAGAAAAGAAGAAGAAAAAAAGAAAGAACGAACTTATCCGGATAACTCACCCTAACCACGTTACGAACTCGGAACCTCTAGAAGCAGACACGCTATCACCACACTACAGATAGGACATGAAAGTTTGAACAAAGCCCTTACCAATAGCTGAATCACAAACTTTCTCATAATTTCGTTGAAATTTACCACACATTCTAGTAAAGTCACAATATTTTTAAAGTGAAAACACAAAACATTTTTATCTGAACTGTTTAATTTAAACAGTAGTGCTTATATAAACTTAGTATTTTAATTTCTTCTGCTGTTAGAAAAAATATTGCATTGGATTCAAATATTTGATAGCGAAATACGCGTCATATGCCCTGAACACAGAAATGCGAGGTTAGAAAGAAGGGTGTGTTATTGAGTGTGTATGAGAGAGAGAGAGGGAGAGAGAGAGAGAGAGATGGGGATGAGTAGAAGGAAAGAAAGTTCACAACTTAAAAATGGACATTTACACACTATTTGTTATGAAATTTCAGCTTCTAAATATGCACCTCGAAAATAGAAAGTGTTGTTGGGTATAAATTTATAATCTACAGTTTACACATTTTTTTTTCAAGGAATATCTTTATATGTAGAGAAGGTACTATATTCCACGAAAAAATCGATTTCGAGATTTCGCCAGATATATGTTTTGAGGACCCCTGCATCAAAATCCAAAAAAGCCTTTTAGAAAACAGTCCGTGTGTATCTGTGAGCAGCATAACCCAAAAACAAAAATTGATTAAACACCAAATTTGGTATTTAAGTGTCTTCCAAGGATGAGACACGAACATTTTTAGGAAAAATCCCTTGCCCCAAACTATCCTTTATACGAAATATTTTTCGAAATTTTCGATTTTCTTAAAATTGGTCAAAAGAATTTGATTAAAATACCGTATATTAAATAAATGTACATGATAAAGAAAACATATTTCCTAAGTTTACTGGGAATTACCTCAGAAGTCCTTCATTCTGAATAATTTTTGCATAACTGGTAAATCGTAAGAGATAAAACTTAGGACACAAAAAGTGTAGATCTCATTAAAACACAATTTATGTCATAACATGTTGTTCATTCCCAGGGTATTCCTTGCTATTGGCTTTAAAATCTCCAATACTTCTCGTACTTTCCTTAAATGGGAAGCCATTATTCACTTTTTTCATCCATTTGAAAAGATTTTTACTGTCGCTTTAGCCCAGTGTATTCCTTATTTTCCCTTCTACTAAGAAGGAGCTAAGTAAGAAAATCATTTCTGTTAATGTTCATCTCGATTGGCATGAAGTAGAGAGAAGAATAATCTTTTGTAAGAATAATTAAATACACGATACATTTTTACAAAGTTTAAGGTAGTTTTGTAGTACTTTCAATACATTTAAACTACTCATTTGACATCAGGGAGCTCTCAATAATGGTCGTACATTACGGAATTCCTTCGGACATCATAACGGTTCTCAAATGCCCAACAACTGATTCACTCTGAAGCAATGTAGTCGTCAGGCACGCTGTACCATGATGATGTATATTAAGTAAATTTACACGCATCATTAGCACAGCACCTCGAAAATGAAAGCGAAACTATAAATAACACTGAAGCCTGATTGTTGTATAGATAACCTTTCAGTCTACGTTACAAATAAGCTTCGGCATACGTTCACGTTTCAACGATGAATTTACTTCATTTGAACATTCATTAGGAATGTTGTGATCTAAAAGGACGCCATTTACAGGAATTATGTAATAAACCACTATCCCAATTCCTGGAATAAGTTCCGGAATTACCTGGGTGTTAAATGCAGAAAATGAATCTATATATATTTAGTCCCTCCTTTAGCTTATTGCACATTGGTAATTTGATTTATTTAAGAGTGTGACCCAAAACGGGTTCCCCATAAAGGACTGCAATAAGACATTTCTTAATAGAAAATACCTCTAAAATAAAATAGTTTCATTAAGCAGAATATAAAAAATATAGAATAATTGTTTCTTCCTGAAATAGATGATAAATTAAATATAATTGAATATGAAAATGTTTGCAATAAATTTGAGTCGATTTATTATATATTTGTAATAGTAGCACAAAATAAATTTCGAATTACAGTAACAGAGTTTTATAATGCAAATTACGTTAACTGTAATAATTTATGAATTCTGTAGATTCTTTCATTTTACAAAATGTTTGGAATGGTACTACTTGATTCAAAAAAATACTAGCCATTTAAATATGATTTAAGTTGTACCTACATACTACATTCAAAAAGTTCTCGGAATGTGTAAATAACATAGAAACAAATTACCATACGAAAATTTACACAGTATTTCCTTCAAAATAGTTCCCCTCCGCGTGAGGCACTTCGGCAACACGTGTAAAGAGACTAGAAACATCCTGGGAGCCATTTTCAGATACCTGTCGTAGTACCCTTGTCGCATGTACAGTAATTTCTTGCATTCGAAAATCTTAACTGTGAAACATTTATGCCATTCATACACTTAAGTTTTCTTCATTGTGCTTCACCATAAGCTTCTTCCATAAGTTTCAATGTCTCTGAGGGATATTTGTTTAACAAAATACAAAACTTTATGAAATGCATACACTACAAAAACTAGTTGCCAAGCAGCTATTATTAGCATGAAAATTGAAATGGACGTTACCAACACCTAAAAATAAAATACCCTTTATTTCTTTTACGTTAAAGAGAAAATAAACAATCCCAGGGCCTTTTTTGAATCTAGGGTTACTTGTTTTAAAAACATGGTATGGTATGTCTATATTGTTTTCAATTTCTTCAACTAGGAATAAAATGCTTTTTATAGTTTGCTGATAAAAGGACTAAATCCTATTTTAAAGTGAGGTAAAGGCCTACTTTTAATGACAATTTTGATAGTATTACATCATTTTAATCGACTTTTAATATTTTATTTAGGTAAAAACTAGTGAATTTTTAAAGAATTTCTGGACTGTCACAATGATTCCATCACGAAAATACACCCTGTTTTGGACGGAGTATTTTTTGAAACCTTTACTTGAAAAGATGTATTGCAATATAAATAAGAAATTTAATTTTGTAGGTATTTTACATTTTGGTTCTTATAGTACAGATACTTACTTGAATTATACTCAGTTCTGAAATGCTCCAAAGATCGGGTTAATTCTTTCGCTGCTAAAGAACACATTTGCTCGCAATAATGATTGTGACTCAAAGGTTTTTAAAATGGGAGGATTTGCTGTGGAAAAAGCAGCTTAATGATAGCAATAAAAATACCATTTGAAAGTAGTAATTCCATTATGTATTGCAGTGTAGATAAATTAAATTAACCATGTATCGTAAAAGCAGGAACCAAAACCTTGGAGTTCGGTATCCAAGTAGGCAATAATTGTTCATGCTTTAACGTGCAGTTATATTGATAAAAGTTCACAAGACCCCTAAAAAACTAAATACAAAATATATAATATGATTTAGCTGAGGGCTTTCTTTTCTGTTATTTCATAGTGATTCTACAAACAGTTGAAATAAAGCAGAAGTTATATAAGCCCTTCAACTATGAATACCTGTATGGAAAGATTTCTTTTAGTAATCACAGCGTAATTTTATATGTTTTGATACGTGGAAGGTTACAGTGAAATGTTAACAAAAAGAATTCAATATATTCATAAGATACAAACATCTGATGTGTTCCTTTCACATGACTTTCTCTACATCTCTGCAACAAATTATTGTTAAAAAGCTTATGCTTCTATTTACTTCATGCTAATCGAGAAAAAATTAGTCGAAATAGTCTTATTACTTGCTTCCTCGCAAGCAGAAGTGAAATAAGGGAGTAGCATAGGTTAAAGTGATAGTCAAAAGCTGTTTGCTATGTGACTGAAGTTCCTTGTTTGTATGGACAGGAGTTGACAAATTTCTATTTGAGAAATGTATAAGTTTTTCAAAGCTGAAACCAAAAACAAGGAATATCTAAAAAACGACCAACTCCACGAAAAAAAATGTATATAAGATAAATTGTGTGTTTTAAGGCGCTCTACATTTTTTGATTCGTACGTTTTTTTCCATCTCTTACGGTTTAGCAGTTATGCAAAATTCCGTAAAATTCATCCAGAATAAAGTAGCCTTCAGAGCCTATTCCCAGAAAATTCAAGATATACACTTTATTTGTTTGGTAAATATCTTTAATATACGATATTTTAATTAAAATCGTTAGAGCCATTTCGGAGAAAATAAACATTTTCGGAAAAAGTTCCATGTAAAGGGTAGTTTGGGGTGGGGGGATTTTTCTCAAAATCTTCGTGTCGCATCCCTAGAAGATACTAAACTTAAATAACAAGTTTGGTATTTTACCGACTTTTCGTTTTTGAGTTATTATGTTCACGGACACACACACGGACATTTTTCTAAAAAAATGAAACCTTGGTATCGAATTTTTGGGTGGAGTGCGATACCTTCTCTATACACTATGTACACAGTACGTGTAGAGAAATTTAAAATGGACATCCAAAGTTTCAAAATATACTGGATATAGAACCTAGGTTTAAATAAAGCAAAATTACATTTATTTTCTATTTATTTACTCGTACTTTGAAGTAAGACTGAAAAAACTCAGGTAATACATTTCATAGACGTTTGTGGACATTTCCTCATGAGGATTCTTTCTGTTTGCATAACGTATAACCGCTGTTATTCAAAATAATATTACAGTTTTCCTTTGCACTTACATTCGACATCACAGAGATATAAAACCAAGGAACAATGTGACTTGTCGTGTTCTTACCCCAAAGTTACAACATTTGGTTGAACGCAGTGATATTTGGGAGAGGTAAGGACGCTGATATCCTTGGTTCTAGTTACAATTTTGGTCAGACTGCCTAGATAAAGTTTCTAATCGGGATTTTCCCCTAGTACTTAGTATGAAATGTTATATCTCATTATCATTTATGTACTCATTTCATAATGCATTCATGGTACGGTATTAGTGACTTACAAAACAGGAAATACATAGGTATGTATAAAGCTCACTTAATGTAAGACTGCCTCCATGGTTGAGTGGCCAGTGAGCAGACTTCTCAACCGGAAGCCCCGGGTTCGATTCGCGGCTGGGACGCGTCATTTTTCTGTAACCAGAGTTATTCCTTATCCCCTACAGAGTCAGTAAGTATGAAAGTGAGAGTAAATAAATGATTTATGGACGCTCTTTAACTGCTTTTGTTCTCAGCGTCCCAATCTAAATTGGGCGTGAAAGACCGCTTATTTTCGCTCAGAGGCCTCTCTATCAGGCTTGAGGTTCTTTTACGTGCCGTAAATCTGCGACACGGGACCAACGGACTTGCTTCCCTTCCGAAGGAAGCCATGCTAAGGATTTTAACACCCGAAAAAATCCATCGTCCTCCGCCGGGTTTGAACCCTTGTGTATATGAAGTTAGCATGGTAACCATTACAGCACGGCGGGCGGGAGTAAATGTGTTTAGTAATATAAAGTTTATTAACCTAATGTTCTAAACCTACAGTAATACGAGTTGTTTCACAAGTCAAAGCCCCCGAAATGACCATATATAAATGAAACATATCTGGATGGGTAGAGTCAGACTGAGGACCTCCCAGTCTCTAGCCGGTTTCCCTCCCACTGGGCTACCATGGCAACATGCCGGGACGCAATTACATTTCTTAACTGACTCGCATGTTTCCCGGTAAACCACAAGGTGATCTCAAATTATTTTGAGATGACATACCCTAATAGCGACTTACAATGTTGTAAGTACTTTTAAGTCGCAGGATTCATGGTGTAGCCAACTATTCAATTAAATCAACAATAAATATCTGCTTAGAAATGTCCTCAATTTAGATTAGTTATATTATGCAGGACACGAAACAACATTCAAGTATTCATAGGCCGAAGCCTGAAAAGGCCTGAGCATACAAGAGCAAATATTTCGGAAATGGTGAGCTCCGCGAAAAGTTTATGCAATTCATTTATATTTTGATAAGTGCCAGATTTGTCCTGTAGTCATTTTTATCTAGCGTTTCCCAGGTTTATAAATTTCAATGAGAATAAAGCTGATTTCGACGTCTCTTTTCAGAAAATTCAGTATATGGATTCCATTTTTATTTTAGACTTGTTGCTGTAAGAAACTGTTTGGTTAAAAATTTTTGGAAGAGAAAGATAGTTAATGGTGGTCACCTGGATTTTAGTTAATGGTGGTCACTTGGATTTAAAAATTGATTTATATCCGAGTAATGAAATGTTTTTTTTTTCTCTCTAAAATTATATACTTTGTTTAGTTTTTTCTTCCTCTGTCATGTACCTAGTAGGATTCCGATATTTCACCAGAAATGAACGTTTTGGGATACTGAATAAAAACAAAACACACACGCAAAAAAAAATATATTTTTTTTTGAAAACAAATAAGGTCCGTGTGTGCACCACGTGCAACTGTGAACAGTATACCTCTCAAACGAACCTTTGGATAAATTCGTTGATCAAATGCTCGTTCATCTGGTAAACCGTACAGGTGAGGTAGCTTGGACGGTAGCTGGCTGCGGTACTTCCCCGGTTATAATATGGAAATGACGACCGCTTCGCGCCAAGCTGTAGGAAGCACTGGAAACAATTTGGTATCGTTTTAAAATGCGACATGAAGCTATTCAAAAAAAATCTCCCTACCAAAAAAACCTTTACAACGTATGTACAATGAACATAGGTAGAGAAGGTATTGAATTCCACCCAAAATTAAATACAGAAGTTTCACCGGAAATACATGTTTTCAAGACACCTGAATCCAAAACAAGGCTTTTTAGAAAAAAAATATCAGTCTGCGTATCTGTGCATGTGTGTGTGTGTGTGTGTGTGTGTGTGTGTGCGCGCGCGCGCGCGCGACTGCCTGTGGGCAGCATAACTCAAAAACGAAATGGTATTTAAGTTTAGTATTTTCCACCCGAAACGACCATTTACACGGAGCATTTTTCGAGAATATTATTTTTAAAAAAAATTGCTCAAACAATTTTGATTAAATCCCGTATATTAAAGATGTTTACATTGCAAATAAAACGTAAAAACTTAATTTCTTGTGAATAATAACCCTGAAGTCCTCTTCATTCTGAATGGCTTTGCTTATTTCTTCAACAGAAAAATGTAGATTTGTTAAAATACACAGTTTATGTCATATACATTGCTTATTTTATTTATTTAGTTTGTAGAGATAACCATTTCAGACATATTTCCTGTTATTGACAAAAACGTACTACAGAAATATGTAGCTCTTGTTAAAACACAATTTATGTCATATACATTGTTTATTTTAATTATATTTTTGTAGAGTGACAATTTCAGAGATATTTCAGTATATCTGTTATTGATTTTAATTTTAAAAAACTTAAACCTTTCTCAAACTGAAAACCCTCATCCATTTTATATCTCTTTTGTTTTAGGCCTGGGATTGGAAAGAGAATTAAATTTCATTGCAATCGCATAGCGAAGGCTTTTAAAATTTTAGACTGGCGCTTTAGTCTAGTGTGTTCTCTTATTTCCCTCCTATTAATGAGCAACTAAATAATAATACCATATCTTATAATACTTATATTGATTAGCACGATGTAGATAAAAGAATAATCTTTTGTAAGAATAGTTTGTTTGCAGAACAGATAGAGGAACTCATGTGAACGGAACCACATACCTCTTCATTTGGAAGTATTTTTTTATATTTAATAAACCAAAGTGATAGACAAAAAGAAACTTCACAAAAAGTGTTTCTCTTTTTAAAACACCGAGTTTATTCTAAATATTTTGTAGTATGATCCATTTTTAGATGTCCGTTATTATTGTTTCAATACTTGATCATTTTAAACTGCTCTCGTGTGTCATTAAACATTTGACTGCTGTTTGTAACTTTAATTGTCTAATCAAACTTTTCAAACGTTATATCACTTAAAGAAGACAACAGAAAGAGTAGATTATGAACGTTATATACAAATAAGCGATAGAGGCCAAAGAAAGTTGCGTGAATTTAACTTTCTAGACATTTTTAATCCGGGACTTCAAAAATGTATTTTCGATGGAATTTCATTTTAATTTGCGGTGAAATGCAATACTACTCCAGATTAAATAAGTAGTTACAAGTGTAAAATTTCGGCATTAAGAAATGCAATATCAAAATCCAAAGGGATAGTGAATTTAATTAAATCTGGCGAACATGTGGCATTAATAAACAGAAGAATATGTTTTTGAATTGAAAGTCCTCATCATCAGTGTTACGAGATGAGTTGAGATAAAATATTGAAATAGAAATACAACTTGAACAACCTACCACCTGAAAGAAAGTATATATCCACTAACTTCACCCCTCTTCTACTGAAATAGAGCTTAATTATTTCGTGTATGACACGTGATCATATGAAGTGGCCAATCCAGTACATTGTCGCGTAAAATTCCACCCAATTGGGACTCATTATCTCTGCAATTTAATCGTTTTTTTATCACAGCACGTGCAATTGTTTTTCTACATTTATCGCACCCACGTGCATTTGTTTTCTCTCTGAACTAATATTTGTCTCATAATAATAGTATCAGAGATATTTCCGTACATAATGGCGGAAACTCCAAAACGTTTTGCAATCATGGACTATATAAAAATATTGTTTATTTTACGCCAAAATAATAGAATGTATCAATACAAAGAGATGTGTGTTTATTTTAGATGCCACAATAATATAATGTAGCAATACAAAGAGATCTGAAATTTATATCGACATCAAGTTGCAGTGATTTCGGTGCAAATATACGTCACGGCAAATGAGATTTTAGGAATATTATTCTTCGTGTCCATTTAGGCTAATCATAGTTATTTTATTCACAAAATAGTCTTATTAAACACAACTCGAGCTACAAATTTTCTCTAGATAAATTTATGGATAAAAGTTGGAGCTCTCGTTATATTACTTATGATAACAATATTTTGGAATGGTCTGCTCCAGACGTGAAAACACCAGGAATGTAGCTACACCTTTTCACAGTGCCCATTCCATTGGTACGTGTTAGCAGATCTGTATTCCGGATGCCTCGTTTCGTTCACTTTTGTTTGTGGACTTGTTTATCACCTGGCCAGAACTCCCTCTACAGCTGTAGACTGTTTACCGGCGTTATTTTGTCTACCTCTTGTATTTCAGCACTATGTCACGTCTGTACATGGAAACAGTTGAACACCTCTGACTTTATATGGAGCAGTAAATGTTTCACCAACGCATTCTGCAAACGTTTATGCATGAACTCCTTTTTAAGAATAAATGCACATGTTTCGTCATTCTAGGATTTTATATACAGTTTCTTCTGTCGAAATGATTTACAGGTTATATTCCAAACACTGAGTTTATAAAATATCTTATTGCTTTTCCTAGCTCGTATCGCAACATTGTACATATTAACTATGATATATTCCCCACCAAATTTCGATATCGAGAATTCACAGGAAATATATGTTTCGAGGTGCCCTGAGCATAAAAATATAGAGAAAGGTCCGTGAGTGTCTGTGGACAGCATAGCTCAAAAACGAAAAGACCGTTAAATACCAACATTAGTATTTATGTTTAGTGTCTTCCAAGGATGCGACACGAAGATTTTCAAGGAAATCTCCTGACCCAAACTACCCTTTACATGGAACATTTTTGAAGTTTTTGGTTTACTGTAAAATAGCTCTAATGATTTTGATTAAAATACCGTATATAAAATAAAATGTATACGGATTTTCTGAATCCTTGAAATAACTTGGATTTTCTGGGAATAATCTCTGAAGACATCTTTATTCTGGATTAATTTTGCGAAATTTTGCATAACTGGTAATAGGCTAGAACTTGCTACAAAACTGTAGACCTCGTTAAAACACATAATTTGTCATATGTACTTTTTTTTTAAATGTAGAGTGAACCGTTTTCGAGAAATTCCTTGTTATTGGTTACAATTTTGAACTACGTACTTTTCTTAAAAGGAAAATCAACTTTCGTTTCATCTCTGCTGTTTTACTGCTGCGAATCGAACCTCAATTGTTTTACATTAACCAGATTTTAAGATTTGATTATTGTCTTAGCCTAGTGTATTCCCTTATTGCTCTTCTACTTACAAGGAATCAGGTAAAAGGACCAATTCTACTAATGGTTATCTCGATTAGATCTAATAATAATAATAATAATAATAATAATAATAATAATAATAATAATAATAATAATATTTTGTAAGAGTAGTTCGTATATGGAACAGCTAGAGAAAGTCATGAGAATGAAATAGATCAGATTTTTTTTTTCTGTTTACGGAAGAAACAACTTCTAATAAATGTTGTGAATGCTCAAATAAAATTGGAAATGTAAGACAGAGGAGGTGTGCATTGTACTTAAGCTTTCGATATCGGAATTTCAGCGAAAGTCCGCAGAATTTTAGAGAAAGGACATAATATGAACTTGTAATATTATGACTACTATTATTTTTATATTATGATTATTATTATTGTTATTATTATTAATTTTAGGCGGCGCCGTGCCGAGTGGTTAGACCGTTCACCACTCACCTAGGGTGTGATCCCAGGGGACTACATATGCGATTTGTGGTGGACGAGTTTTCTTCGGGTCCTCCGGTTTCCCCCGCCATATATTCCACAACTGTCCCATAATTACCTATCCTGTCACTCATTTCACCGCAATTTCATATCACTCACTTCCATATTGGGCTGATCACCCATTATGCCTCTCTGGTCCCCAACAGGCGTCTGAATCCAGGCGCTGGCTTGTAAGTCCTTGGGGGGGATTGACCTACATACGAGGAAGGTAAACATGGAAAGAAAGACTAAAGGGAAGGGAAAGAGAAAAAAGAAAGAAAGAAAAAGAAACAAACATTCCTTTTTTTTTTTAATTTAACGGCCAACCATGAGCCACTCTATTTTCACTGTTTTCTCTCTTGTGCTTCCTTTCGTAATTTGGTACAGGTTTTTCCTATGTTCATTTTAGGTGTTGTCTAAAACTTCTGTAGACCTTCAAGGTTACTCTTTAAGGGGTCATGTTTTATTACGCAAGATCCAAATCTTTTACACCTTCACTCAAATCCTTTTACACCTCGGCAAACTATACCCCTTTTGGTTTTCTTATTCAGAAAGTAGGCAAAGATTCGAGCGAACAATCGTTCTGGTCTTCTTTGTGACCGTAGAAAGATATCCACCTTTTTCCTAATGCTATTGGTTATTTTGTCCATGTGCAGACGTTGTTCGGTGAGTTGCGGCTGGGTAGTTGTTTGTACATTGCAGAGGTTTATTCCCTTGTCACGATACCGCACGAACGGGACACTCCTTTTGGTGCTTTCGGGTCAGGACCATTCAGCTCTGAAACAAATGACAAGGACATGATAAGAACAGGAAATGATTGACAGGAACATTTGAGAAATGCAACGAACCTTACCAGCATTCGCTTGGTGACCCGGGGAAACCCCTAAAAATGCCCATGGGTCAGGTAGGAAATCCAACCCACGACGCCTGGCCAAGGCATCTAACCACTGTGCATTCTGCTCAGAAATTGATACTTGGAACACCATACATCTGTAGGCAAGTTGCTGGCATCTGAATAGAGCTTAGAGGCTACCTCACAAAATGGTGGCAGCCGGAAGCCCCGCTGTGTATGAACAAACTTTGGCGCCTGGAATTTCGTTTCCAGAATACCCGAGAACACTCCACTGGATCTTGAAAAAGAATATCGGAAGTTTTTTTTTTTGTAGTGTTTAACGCCCGCGTTTACTATTTGTGGCACCGCAGGCGATATCGGAAGTGTGTCAAAGAGCGAGGGCTTCCTTAGACAAGAAAGATGGAAGTTGATGAAGTCCACTTTATCGGCGATATACAGCCCTTTATCTCCCGCGTTGAGGTTCCAACGAACATTGTTGTTGTACATTTTTGGGCGCGTTTCGGAAATTTTCATTGTCATCTTCCAGCAGATTTAACCTCTCACTTTGCATCTTGGCTCTACATAAAATACTTTAACATTGTTGTGTTCCATCTGCTGACTATCCTCCGCAATAAATAATAAGCTTCGCGCGGCTGTGAGGGGGGAAATGCCGTATATAGCACAGCAATAAAGAAGAAGGGATTCAAACCCACACCTACAGTGTGCAAGTCAGCACCCGCAACCCACCGAATACCGTCATCTGGTCCTTAAATCCTGAAGCAGGTGATAAGGAAATTATGGACAGGAAAATTTGGGGGATGTGGCAGACCTGAGGATATACCACGTCCCACGTCATCCTGAATACGAGTCACACCCTACGTCGCTCGCTAACCCGACTATTAGGAAAATACAATTTAAAATGAAGACGATTTGGTGTGAAGGTTTTCCAAACACTCACTGGAAGTATCTGCAAGTACACAAAACAAAAAAATGATCTTAAAACAATAAAATACTGAGCATTCAAAACTGTCGATTGCCTTGGAAACAAAAATAAATTGACTGCCTCCGTGGTCAGCGAGCTTTCTCCCCCGGAGGTCCTGGCTTCGATTCCCGGCTGAAGCGGGGAATTTTTCTTTAACCAGAATTATTCCCTACCCCCCCCCCCCCATAGAGTCTGGAAGTGTGAATATGAGAGTAAATGTGCGTGTGTTTAGTAATATAAAGTTTATTACCTAATCTAATGTTCTGAACCTACAGTTTCACAAGCCAAAGCCCCCGATATGACCATTGAAGCTAAAGAGGCCTATACAAAGGAAACAATAAAAATATAAAAAATCTTATGTGTTCCATTCACATGACTTTCTCTACATCTCTGCAACAAAGTACTGTTAAAAAGTTCATGCTTCTATTTACTTCATGCTAATCGAGAAAAAATTAGCAGAAATAGTCTTATTACTTGCTTCCTTGTAGGGAAATAAGGGAGTAGTATAGGTTAAAGCGATAGTCAAAAGCTGATTGCCATGTGACTGAAGTTCGGAGTTGACAAATTTCTGTATGAGAAAAGCTAAGTTTTTGGAACCTGAAAACAAAAACAAGGAACATCTAAAAAATGATCAACTCCACGAAAAAAATGTAGAAGGCTTAAATTGTGTGTTTTAATGTGCTCTACATGTTTTGTGTGGTAAGTTTTTGTCTATCTCTTACGGTTTAGCAGTTATGCAAAATTCCGTAAAATTCACTCAGAATAAAGTAGTCTTCAGAGGCTATTCCCAGAAAATTCAAAATATATATTTTGTTTGTCAGAGAAATATCTTTAATATACGATATTTTAATCAAAATCGTTAGAGCCATTTTTAAGAATCTCAAAATTTTCGAAAAAAGTTCCATGTAAAGGGTAGTTTGGGGTAGGGGGGTTTTTCTAAAAATCTTCGTGTCGCATCCCTGGAAGATACTAAACGTAAATACAAAGTTTGATATTTTACTGACTTTTCATTTTTGAGTTATCGTGTTCACAGACACACGGACACACACACACACGGACCTTTTTCTGAAAATACTTTTTTTGGATGCAGGGGACCCTAAAGCATATATTTCCGGTGAAATCTCGGTGTCGAATATTTTGGTGGAGTGCAATACCTTCTCTATACGCTATGTACATAGTGCGTAAAAATAAATAAATAAATTGTTGGATAGGTTAGGTCAGAGTGAAAAATTCAAGTCATAGCCGGGATTTGAACCAGGGATCTCCCGATATCTTGCCGGTTGCTCTACCACTGAGCTACCATGGCAACATGCCGGCATTGCATTTCTCAACTGACTCTCACGTTTCCCGTTAAACCACAAGGTGATCTCAAATTATTTTGACGATTTACAATGTAGTAAATGCTTTAAGTCCCAGGATTCATAGTATAGCCAACTATTATGGCTGCCATAGTAGCTCGGAGGTCGTCTCCTTAGCGCGGTGGTAGCGTTGCTGCTTGCCAAGCGGGAGACCTGGGTTCGATTCCTAGTGTGGGGAGTTTTCCCCCTCTGGGAGACCCGGACCGAGGTGCATTCAGCCTGAGGTCCCTGGGGGCCAATTGAGGAGCTATTTGATGAAGAAGTAGCGGCTCCAGGTCGTGAAGACCGCATTAACTGCCCGGGGGGGGTCGAAATGCTGACAACGTCTCACCCCACAATACTGCACCCCATCCATGGACCTAGATGGGGGACGCAGCGGCCGAGCGGTAGTCCAAGGCTCTTAGTGAACTGTGCCACGGAGTCATGGTAGCTCAGTGATAGAGCAACCGGCTAGAGATCGGGAGATCCGTGGTTCAAATTCCGGCTGTGGCATTGAAAAGTCTGTTTCTGCCTATCCAATTCATGTCCTTCATATGGCTTGTATGAAAAAAACAATTAAATGAATAAAAAAATACATTGTGTTTGAAAAGGCAATCTGGGAATTGTGTCTATGGATAGAAAGGAAATAATGCTAGCCTTCAACTCCAGAGAAAGAAAACAAACAAATGAGGACACTAGGATAACAGAAGGCGCAGTCCCTTTGTAGGTGGCAGTGCCAAGAATAAATATGTATGTAACACTTTCTTTTCGTGGAAACATTAGCTCACCAGGCTTCACACAATGTGCTAAAGACAATATGCTGAAGAAAGGGAGAAATAAACTACTGTATGGAATATTTCGCAAAGTAATGCATATACAGGATCTCTCAGAATTCAACCGCATAAAGTGGGAGAACTGTAGAGGGGGGGGGGGTCCTGGATAAACACTTTAGAGAAGGAAACCTATTACCCCTTTTGCCAAATGCCCCAACTACCCTTTACATGAAAAAAAATCTAAAATTTTTAATTTCTCAAAAATGAATCTTAACGATTCTGATTAAAATCTCTTATATTTAATTTTCTGAGAGTAGCCTCTGAAGACATGTCTATTCTGGCTGCATTTTGCGGAGTTTTGCATAACTGCTAAACCGTAAGATAGGCAAAAATTACTTAACAAAAACGTAGATCTCGTTAAAAAAACTCACAATTTATGTCATATATAATTTTTCTCGTGGAGTTGACGTTTTTGAGACATTCCTTGTTATTAGCTTCAGCTTTAAGATACATTTCTCATACGGCAAAGGTACTTCAGTCACATAGCAACCAGCTTTTAAAATATTTAACTATCATTTTAACCTATGGTATTCCATTATTTCCCTTCTACTTACAAGAAAGCAAGTAATACGGCCCTTTCTGCTAATTTTTTCTGGATTAGCTTCTAAGTAAATAGAAGAATAAGCTTTTTAACAATAATTTATTGTAGAGATGTAGACAAAATCATGTGAAT
The DNA here is from genome assembly GCA_030762935.1 of Hymenopus coronatus. Lineage (NCBI taxonomy): Eukaryota > Metazoa > Arthropoda > Insecta > Mantodea > Hymenopodidae > Hymenopus > Hymenopus coronatus. Next base: position 46,039,309 of record CM060884.1, on the reverse strand, counting down.
GGAACAATCAGATTTTTTTTTTTTACTTCCAGGGGTTCAAGATACAGAACCTTTATCAATGTATATGTACGGAACAGCACACCATTTACTTCACTGCCCAGTCCTGGGCATAAAAGAAGAATTTTGGGTGCACATTTAGACTTGTAATATTAGGTTTGACAAACCATTCTATGAGATATTTAAAACACAATATTGTCTAAGGAAAGTTCAAAAGTTTTCACTTATATTATTAATTTTATAATATACATTAGTTGTATCGTTTTTTACTTTCTCTACGCGTACTAAGTACTTAGTGTATAGAGAAGGTATTGCACTCCACCAAAAAATTAGAAACCGAGATTTCACCGGAAGTATATGTTTTAGGGTCCCCTGTATCCAAAAAAAGTATTTTCAGAAAAAGGTCCATGTGTCCGTGTATCTGTGAAAACGTTAACTCAAAAACGAAAAGTCGGTAAAATACCAAACTTGGTATTTCAGTTTAGTATCTTCCAGGGATGCAACACGAAGATTTTGAGAAAAAAACCCCCACCACAAACTACCCTTTACATGGAACTTTTTTTGAAAATTTTGATTTTCTAAAAAATGGCTCTAACGATTTTGATTAAAATATCGTATATTAAACATATTTACCTGATAAATAAAATGCATATTTTGAATTTTCTGGGAATAGCCTCTGAAGACTACTACTTTATTCTGGAGGAATTTCACGAATTTTGCATAACTGCTAAACCGTAAGAGATAGACAAAAAATTACCACACAAAAAATGTAGAGCACATTAAAACACACAATTTAAGTTGTAGGTATACATTTTTTCATGGAGTTGATCGTTTTTGAGATATTCCTTGTTTTTGTTTTCAGCTTCGAAAAACAACTTTTCTTATACAGGAATTTGTCAACTTCGGTCCATACAAATAAAGAACTTCAGTCACATAATATCCAGCTTTTGACTATCACTTTAACCTATGGTACTTTTTTTATTTCTCTTCTACTTACAAAGAAGCAGGTAGGTAATAAGACTATACTAATTTGTTGTCGATTAGCATGAGATAAATAGAAGCATAAGCTTTTAAACAATACTTTGTTGCAGAGATGTAGAGAAAGTCATGTGAATGGAACGCATCAGATTTTTTTCGTGAAGTTGTTCGTCTTTGAGATATTTCTTATTATTTGTTTCAGCTTTGAAAAACGTATACTTTTCTCATACAGGAATTTGTCAACTCCTGTCCATACAAACAAAGGAACATCAGCTGCATAGCAACCAGCTTTTGGCTTTCACTTTAACCTATGTACTCCGTTATTTCGCTTCTGCTTACAAGGAAGCAAGTAATAAGACTATTTCTGCTAATTTTTCTCAATTAACATGAAGTAAATAGAAGCATAAGCTTTTTAACAATAATTTGTTGCAGAGATGTAGAGAAAGTCATGTGAATAGAATACATCAGAGTTTTCCTTTATCCAATATTCTAACTATCCAGTTTTTCACTTACATATGTTATGATTTACTACTGCCAAAGTTTTATAGAACTTAAACTGTGTAGATTTAGGATTTTTGTTTTCCAATGTTCTTCTTATTTGCCTGTTGAAGTTGTAGAATCTACTTAATTTTATACCTATTAATATCGTTCTTCTGACAGTAAGATATATTGAATTTTAAATGGTGAAAATTATGTACTTGATATATTATTTTATTGTTAAAACTGTTTTACATCTTTTGTGATAGGGCCCTTAAAAACAATTACTTTAATTTTTGAGATCGAGATGCTCATCTTATATATTTAATTTAATTTTGTGCTGCTATTTGTAGTTAGTTCTCAGTATTGCTATAAATAACTTGATCATCTGCGAATAATGTTCAACACTGTACCATTTATTATAAAATCAATAGTTACTTGTTTTTGTCAGTATATATAAAAATCGTTAGAGCATTTTTGAGAAAATAAACATTTTCGTAAATTTTTGCACGTAAATGGTAGTTTGGAATCTGAAATTATCTTGAAAATCCTCGTGTCGTATCCCTACAAGATGCGTTCATAGACACACGGACGCACACACACATGACCCGTTTTTTAAAAATTATTGTTACGGACTCGGGGTCATAAAAATATATTTCCTGTGAAATCTGTACATATAATTTTTGGGTGGAATACAATACCTTATCTATCTGCTATGTATATAGCACGTATAAAGTAAAAATCACACGACTTTCTCTACCTATTCTGTAGCACAACATTGCTACAGACGCTATTTATTTTTCTGCTTCAAATTAATCGAGATAAACATTAGCAGAAATGACATTATTACATATTTCCTTGTAGGTAGGTGCAAGGGGAATAATAAGCTAAAGCGATACGTAATTAAATATTTTAAGAACCGGTCGCTATGTGTTGGCATTTAAATTCGGTTATCTTTGTATGACCAGAATGAAAGATGCGACTAGCGATTAGCATTTTAGAAAATTTATTGGAAAACTATTTGAAAATGTAAACCACCCCAAAATGGAAATGGTTAGCTCCACAAAAGTGCATTTGACAAATGAGATCCATATTTCTGTCCATCTCTTAAACTGTCATTAGTACGCAAATGTCATCTAGAATGAAAAGGGCTATCTCAGAAAATTCAAAATGTAAATTTTATTTAATACGTGGTATTTTTATCAAAATCGTTGGAACCATTTTAATGTCATCAAAAATTTCGAAAAAGCTTCCATTTAAAGGGTAGCATGGACTGAGGGATTTTCGCGAAAATCTTTGTCGCATCTTTGGAGGATACAGGACTTAGATACCAAATTTGGTAACCAGCCGACTTTTCGTTTTTGAGTTATGATGTTAGACATACACAAGGATCTTCTTCTAAGGATACTTTATTTGGATTCAGGGGTCTCAAAATATATATTCCTGAAGAAATTTCGATATGAAGTCTTAAATGGAGCGTTATATCTTCTTTACATATTATGTACACTTTATGTACAGAGAAAAAGCTTGTGTGTTACATTAGTGACGTCAAAATGTAAAGAGGAAAAACTAAACTGTTCAGTAGATAGACATAACCTATTTTTCCGTGTTGAAATGTTAAAATGAAAGCGATTACTCGCACTCCTATTTCTAATCAAACTGGTTCTAAAACATCGATATTGGTCAAAATAGGTATAAGTGTACCTGCTGAAATACTATTTTTGAAGCCACCGTAACCAAGATATATGTTTCTTACAAATGATTCTACTTTAAATTTTAATTTTCTAACTACACCATGTTCATCGAGATAAACATGCAGAAATGCTTTTATTACAACTTTATTGTAGGTACAGAAGATTGAGAACAAAGGTCCGCATGCGTGCCTGCGTGCCTGCGTGCCAACGGTATAACTCAAAAACGAAATTTTTCAAAGTTAACGATTTCAGACACATTCTTGTTATTTGTTTTAATTTTAAAATACTTTTCTCAAATGGAAAATTGGCATTCATTTCATGTCTCTTATGTTTTTACTCCTAGCCATGCAATGCCATCAGCTTTTAAAATATAGACTTGACTATCGCTTTAGCCTAATATATTCCATAATTGTCCTTCTACTTAAAAGAAAGCAAATAATACCAATTCTGCTAATGTTTATGTCGATTAGCATGCAGTAGATAGAAGAAGAATTTTTCGTAGTAATATTTTATTTGTAGAACAGGTAGAGAAAGATTTTTACTTTCTCCAGACCGTATGCACAATGTACATAGTGGATAGAGAAGGTATTGTATTCCACCCAAAAATTCAATGTGGAGATTTCACCGAAAATATGTTTTGACGTCCCCTGAGTCCGAAACAAATTTAGAAAAGGGTTCGTGTGGTATTTATCTTTAGTATCTTTAGTATCGTTCCGACTATCGTTTTAGCTTATTGAATTTTCCTATTCCTCTTGTACAAATAAATATTATTGTAATAAAATCATTTCTGCTAATGTTTATCTTGATAAGCCTGATGTAGATACAAGAATAACCTTTTGTAAGAATACTTTGTTGGAGAAACCGTTAAGAGAAAGTCTTCTATATGAAACACATAAGATTTTCCTCTTAAGCTAATTACTAAGCAATCCGTTTGCAAAAAAGTTTGATTTATGGACGATAAACTCTAGGCTACAATAAGATTTCATATTAGGATATAAAAAGTTATTAATTACAAGTAGAAACATTAGTATTGCAACATTTTAACATGGCTCATTAAAATTTTGGAATGCTCTCTATCTTGTTTATGGTCTCTGAAAATATCGTAAACAATTAAAGCGACGATAAGAAAATTGAAATTTTTTTTCATTAACAATTTTAAATTCTGTGTCTATAGACAGAGCATTGTAACTGGAAGGTTCAATTATTTGCTCCCTTTCTGAATTTCTGGCTGCCCCTCCCCTAAATATTCGGGTTGGCTACCATACGGAATTTTAGAATGCAAAATGTTTACCAACTGTAGTTTTTTTGTTTGTTTTTCTTTTGCCCTTTTTATTGTCTGTACCACGGTAAAGAAAACGTATTGCATTCTACCCGAAAACTCGATACCGAGAGTTTACTGGAAATTCACGGTTTGGAGACCCTTAAGGAAAAAAACCGAGTATTTTTAGAAAAAGGTCCGTGTTTGTGTCTGTATGTATCTGTGAACATAACTCAAAAACGAAAAGTTAGTTAAATATCAAACTTAAGTTCAGCATCTTCCAAGAATGCAATAGAACATATTTAGGAAAATCCATCCCAAACTACCCTATAAATTGAACATTTTCCGAAAACTTTTTTTTTTCTGAAAAATGCCTCTAATGATTCTTATTGAAACATCATATATTTAAGATATTTTCATGACGAGTGAAATGTATATATTTAATTTTCTGGGAATAGCATCTACAGTTCTCTTTATTTTGAATGACTTTTGTAGATCTCGTTAAAAGCACACAGTATATGTTAAATACTTTTTTTTTTGAGCTGACCATTTCCGAGATATTCTTTGTTCGTGGTTTAAATTTTTCAAAACTTTACTCATTACGCCTGGCCATACAAAGAGAACAGAACGAAATTTCAAAGTCATCACATAGCGACCAGCTTTTAAAAGATTTGACTATTGCTTTAGCTTAGTGTGTTATCTTATTTTATTTGTACTTACAAGGAAACAAGTCATAAGACCATTTTCGCAAATATTTACCTCGATTAGCACGATGTAGCTAGAATGATAAGATTTTGTAAAAATAGTTTGGTGCAGAATATGCTGAGACGGGTTTTGTTTTTATTGAAGTTTTAGTTCCTCTTTTTTCTGCTTACTTCTATACTCAGTGTAAAGTTGCAATATAAATTGCAATAACAGTGAATTAAATACTTTGTGAAGTATTCTTTATTTATACATATATTGTCCTTCAGGCATGACTGAATTGCCCATCAGGGGAGAGAGAATGACTTAGAACAGAAACACTGCACAAACACCCATGACGAAGACGGGACTCGAACCCGCGATCCCCTGCGCCTCACTTTGGAATTTATCATACTCGAATTACCTAGCGGGATGATATAAGCGGTTTTGTCTGTGGTCGCATTTGGGAGGTCATGAGTTCGATCCCCGTGGTCAGTCTACCTGACCCAGGATTTTTTCGGAGGTTTCCCCGGGTCGCCCGCGAATCCCAGGTAGGTTCATTACATCCCTCAAATGTTCCAGGACTTCATGTCCCCATGATTTCCTAATTAATCTCTTTCAGGGTTGAAGTACCAGACAGCGGTGGTCGGTGGGTTGCGACTGCATGGTGATTTGCGTTTTGTAAACGGTTATCCTGGCGTCGTCGTCGGGAGAATTCGGTCGGGACCCGACTTCCGGTTTCAGTGCTCTCTCTGGGTACTTCCGGGATGGTCAAGGGGCTCGCGAACAGCTCCTAGAACGGCGCCGGATGCGTTTCAACTGTAGGGACTCCATCCATGTTTGTGCACGTCGTCATTCGGATCTGGTCGTCCTTCGGGTCTCTCCCCTCATTCCTCCCTTCCTTAAAAGAACCTCAAGCCTAATAAAGAGGCATCTGAGCAAAATTAGCGATCTTTCCGCAAAATATAAAAGGAAAGCTAAGAATCACAGCAGTTAAAGGGTGTCAAATACAATTCAGTTTCTTCTCTCCCTGTGTTCACTCACGTAAGTAGCAAAGGGCTACAAGGGCCTACGTTCTGTGCTCTGTCCCAGAGTACTAGGGGCCCCATCCGTGACGAATCCTAATTCTGATCAAACTCGATTTGCTTCTTTTTTTACTTTCTCTAGCACTTATGTGCAATGTACATAGAGGATAGAGAAGATGTATTTCACCCAAAAATTCGATACAGAGATTTCGCCGAAAACACATTTTTAGGGATTACTGAATTCGAAAGAAAAAAACATTTTTAGAAAAAGGTCCGTGTGTGCGTGTGTCTGTGGACAGCAAAACTTGAAAACGAAGTGTGGGTTAAATACCAAACTTGGTATCTTCTAAGACACAAAGATTTCACGAAAATACTCCCTTTATAAGGAACATTTTTTTTTTCGAAAATTCTGATTTTCTCAAAAATGGCTGTAACGCTTTTGATAAATATACCACATGCTTATATGTTTTTATGGCAAACCAAATATATATCTTGAATTACCCTTTACATGGACAAATTTTCGAAAATTTTGATTTTTCAAAAATGGCTTTAACGATTTTGATTTAAAATCCCGTTATTAAAGATATTTACACCCCAAACGAAATGTATTTCTTGAATTTTCTGGGAATACTGGGAAGACCTCTTTATTTTGGATGAATTTAGCTGAATTTTGCTTAACTGCTAAACCGTAAGAGATAGACAAAAACTTACTACACAAAAAATGTAGATTTCGTCAAAACACACAGTTTGGTTCCTTTACATTTTTGTTGCGGATGTAACCGTTTTCGAAATATTCCTTGTTATTGGTTATAATTGTAAAGTACTACTACTTTTCCTAGACAGGAATTGCCCGTTTTTCTTTTGTTCTACTCCTGGCCAAGCAAAGAAGCGATTTGCAATAACAATCGCTTAACGATAGCTCTAAAACATTTGACTGTCGCTTTAGCATAACGCATTCCTTTAGTTCCCTTCTACTTATAAGGAACTAAGTAATAAGAACATTCTGCTAGTGTTAATCTCGATTATCATTGTGTAGAAAGGCGAATAACCTTTTGTAAGAAGTTTGTAGAGCACTAGAGAAAGTCATGTGAGTGTAACACATCAGATTTTTTCTACTAGTGGACTTGAACGTGTCAGGACACAGAAATAAAGGAAACTTTCCAGTAATTAAATCCAAGCGATATAACGAAGCTTGTTTAATGTGGAAGTGATACGAACAGCATTTTATTATGATTTTATTGTTCTCTAAGAAACTGAGCTGTTAAAAAATAAAAGGAAAAAAAAAGTGGTTTAGATACGATACATTAAACCTGTTGCGTTATCAATTTATACTGGAATGTCAGCTACATTATCCACGCTGATATATAAAGGCAGACATCTGCAGGAAGTACTGAATAAAAGCAATAATAACTGGCTCGTTTATCGCTTTTATGTGCTATCTCGTTTTCCAAGAGCAGTTACTTGATGCGATATGGTTTAATGCTTCTCTGCATCCGTGGCGTCTCCGCATTCGTGCCAACTGCCGCAGCTGAACACCCTCAACAATAACATTGTGTCCAGTATAGTCCTTCATGAATGCTAACATTAATCTAAGGTGAAATTTGGCCATAAATTGTGGAATATTAAACAAATATTTTTTCATAATAAAAAAACATAACTTTAAGAAAATGTATTGTTTTTTCCACTTACCGCATTTGAACTACCAATAATAACTGCGCTTCGAATTGACACACACGTGCTTACTAATAGGTATCTACGCCTAACTTTAACGTTTGTTACCTCGCAAACATTTTTTCAACATTTTTACGTATTCAAAATACTCCGCACAATGCAATTGTGTACATTTTTTTTTTCTTCAAAATTTTAATACTGAGTCTCGAAAGTGCATGTAAGAAAATTACTATAAACCTTTTCGAAATAATGTTCTAAATTTGAAAATAAATTATTTACTTTTGAAAAAAATCTGATGTGTGACACTCGCAATACCTCTACAAAAACCTTCTTCAAAAGATTATTCTTTTTTGTACACAATGCTAATCGAGATATTAGCAGAATTTTCTTATTACTTAGTTTCTTGTAAGAGAAGACAACTAAAGGAATGCGATATGCTAAAGTGATAGTCAAATGTTTTAAAAGCTGTTTTATGCGATTGTCATTGCATATCGCTTTTTGCTTGACAAAGAGTAGAACAAAAGAAAAATGGACACTTTCTGTCTGAGAAAGCATAAGTACTTACAATTGAAACTAACGAGGAATATCTCGAAAACGGTTAACTTCACGAAAAAGAAAATGTGCAGGACATAAATCGTGCATTTTAACGAGATTTACATTTTTTGTTTAGTAAGTTTTTGCCTGTCTCTTACAGTTTACTAATTATGCAAAATTCATATAGAATAAACAAGTCTTGAGAAGCTAATCCCAGAAATTTCAAGATATACATATTATTTGAGATAGAAATGACTTTAATATGCGGTATTTTAATCAAAATCGTTAGAGCCATTTTAAGACGAACAAAAATTTTGAAAATTATTCCATGTAAAGGGTAGTTTGGGGTAAGGGGATTTTCTTGATAATCTTCGTGTCGCATCCTTGGAAGATACCAAACTTAAATACCAAGTTTGTTATTTAATCGTCTTTCCATTTATGAGCTATGCTGTCCACAGACTCTATGCTTTTTACTTTCTCTATACGTACTATGTACATAGTATATAGAGAAGGTATTGTAATGCACCCAAAAATTCGATACCGAGATTTCACCGGAAATACATGTTTTGGGTCCCCTGAATCAAAAAAAAAAAGCATTTTTGGAAAAATGTCCGTGTGTATGTATGTGTGTGTGTGTGTGTGTGTGTGTGTGTGGACAGCATAGCTCAAAAACGAAAAGACCGTTAAATACCAAACTTGGAACTTTTTACAAAAATTTTGATTTTCTCAAAAATGGCTCTAACAATTTTGATTAAAATATTGTATATTAAAGATATTTATCTGACAAATAATATGTATATCTTGAATTTTCTGGGAATAGCTTCTGAAGACTACTTTATTCTGGATGAATTTTACAAAATTTTGCGTAACTGCTAAACCGTAAGAAATGGACAAAAACTTACCACACAAAAAATGTAGAGCACATATACATTTTTTTTCGAGGAGTTGATCGTTTTTGAGATATTCCTTTATTTTTGGTTTCAGGTTTAAAACATTTGTACTTTTCTCAATCAGGAATTTGTCAACTCGTGTCCATACATACAAACAAAAGAACTTCAGTCACCTATATAGCAACCAGCTTTTGACTTCACTTTAATCCATGATACTCAAATATTTCGCTTCTACTTACAAGGAAGCAAGTAATGAGACTATTTCTGCTAACTTTTTCTCGATTAGCATTAAGTAAAAAGAAGCATAAGCTTATTGACAATTTTTACACAGTAGAGAAAGTCATGTGAATGGAACACATCAGATTTTTTGTTTATTCAGTAGGTCCTAAAACGTATTTCCGGTGAAATCTCGATATCGAATTTTTGGTACCTTCTCTATTCACTATGTACATTGTACATCCGGGCTAGAGAAAGTATAAAACTGAGTTTTGGAGAGTACTAGAAGTAATATTAATTAGAGGTGGATTATATAAAAACTATGATGTAATAGATCATTTTAGTGTAATTTACTGTAAAAATGTTATGCAAATATTCATAAAATTCCAATATCAAAACAAGAATTTAGATAATAAATTTATTTTACAAACCAAAATTTTGAAAATGGCGAAAATATCACTGTTATTACTTTCTCTAGCCCGCACGTACAATGCACATAGTGGATAGAAAGTATTCCACCCAAAACTTTGATACCGAGATTTCACCGGAAATATATGTTTTGAGACCCCTGAACCCCAAAAAAGCATTTTTAGAAAAAGGTCCTGTGTGTCTGTGGACAGCATAGCTCAAAAACGAAAAGACCGTTAAAAACCAAACTTGATATTAAAGTTTAGTATCTTCCAAGGATGCGGCATAAAGATTTTCAAGAAAACAAACTACCCTATACATGGACAAGTTTTTGAAATTTTTGTTTCTCTCAAAAAAGGCTCTTAACGGTTTTGATTAAAATACCGTATATTAAACATATTTACATCACAAATAAATTGTATATTTTGGTAATGGCCTCTGAAGACCTATATGGATGAGTTTTGCAGAATTTTGCGTAACGGCCAACCGTAAGAGATAGATCTCCTTAAAACACATAATTTATGTCATATACCTTTTTTTTGTAGAGTGGACCGTTGTTATTGGTATCAATTTTACTATTAGCTTTTAAAAGATTTGACTATCAATTTAGCTTAGCATATTCCATTATGGAACATTTTACTTACAAGGAAGCAAGTAATAAGACAATTTCTGCTTATATTTACCTTGATTAGCGTGTAATCTTGTGTAAGGAAAGTTGTTTGTGTAACAGCTAGAGAAAATGTGAATGGAACACATCCGATTTTCTCTAGTAGATATGTAAATATATAGATAGAGAGGTACTGTATTACACCCAACAATTCGATACCGAGATTCTGAATTCAAAAAAGTATTGAAAAATTAAACCAATAACAAAAAATAGGTACCTCGAAAATGCTACAAAAATGATTTGACGTAAATTGTGTGCTTTAAGAACATCTAATTTTTTGTGATATCAGAAATTCAAGCTGTACATTTTGTCATGCATGCATTTGTTTTCTGCATTGACATATCATTACATAATATTCACCAAGTAGCATACAAAGAAGATAACCCATAGAAACACGTACTGATGATTCACACTGTCATTAGTCACCTCCTGAGTGCCTGTTCTTTTGGTCAAGCTCTACATAATGCCAGACAACACAACATCCGATCTATGATTGCAGGCGTCTTGAAGAAGAATCAAGTTCATGAAGAAGTGCACGGAATTTCACAAGATGGTTCTTGTAAAGGAGTTTATAATTGATCCTACACTGAGCAGCCCATTGATGTTGACCAAGAAAAAAGCATAATATGTGAACTATGACTCCAGCATCCATTGCGTAGTAGATTAATGATTGGAACAAGAGGCTTCTTTGTGGACTACTGCAGGAAATTCAAGATCAAGAATGAATTCCTCTACACCACTGTCTGGCGTCTACCAAAGGATCTCATGCTATTGAAAACAAAAATCTGACGTGTTCCATTAACATGCCTTCATCTATAAACAAATCTCTTACAAACGATTATTCTTGTATATACTTTATGAATTACCTTGCTACTTATAAGATAACTAACGGAGCATACTAGGCTAAAACAAATAGTCAAATGTTTTAAAAGCTGTTGCTATGCGATTATCATTAAAATCAGGTTCTCTTTTATGGCTAGGAGTAAAACAAAAGAAACACGGATTGCTTCTGTTTCAGAAAAGTACAAACATTTCAAAATTCAAAACGATAACAAGCAGTATCTCGGAAACGATTAACTCCACAACACAAATATATATGACCTAATTGTTGTATTTTGACGAGATTACATTTTTTGTGCAGTAAGTTTTTGTCTATCTCTTACGGTTTACCACTTTGCAAAACTCATCCAGAATGCAGAGGTCTTCAGATGCTGTTCCTAACAAACTTAAGAAATTCATTTTATTTGCTATCTATATCACAATCGTTAGAACCATTTTTGGGAAATTCAAAACCTTCGAAAAATCTTTCATGTAAAGATGTTTGTCGTGGGGGGATTTTACTAAAAATATTCCTGTCGCATCATTAGTACATACCAAACTTAAATAGCAAATTTGGTATCTACCCGAATTTTCCTTTTTGAGTTATGCTGTCCATAGACACACGGACCTTTCTAAAAATGTTATTTTTGACTCGGGGGGGCTTCAAAATATCCGGAGAAATTTCGACATCAAATTTTTGGGTGGAATATAATGTCTTCTCTTCCTACTGTATACTTTCACAGTACGCGTAAAAAAAGTAAAAATTATATCTATGCCAAAACTTCTATGTTACCTATTTTTATCCTTAATTTTTTTTTTTTTTCCTTACCTTGTACTCTGAATTTGTTACGCTTATTGGTAAAGTTCTTTGTATGCGTTTATTATTATTATTATTATTATTATTATTTTATTACAAAAGGCCATTTTTCTATCTAGTTCACGTGTTTTGATGCGAGAATTTTCAGAAATATTTCTATTATATACTTCCTTGTAGATTCGCAGGAATACACTAGACTCAAGCGATAAATGTTTCAAATGCTGGTCACTATGTGATGGATTGACATTCCGCTCTCTTTGTTTGACAAGGAGAAAGAAAAATGAATAACGATTTTCCATTTGAGAAAATTTTAAAATTGAAACAAATAGTTATATATATCTTAAAAAAGGTAAACTGCACAACAAAAAACGTATTTGATATAACGAGATCTACATTTGTGGGGTAGTACAATTTTATGTATAGCCTATGGTTAATTATTTATCCAAAAGTTATCCAAAATGAACAGGACTTCAGAGTCTATTCCCATAAAATTCAAGATATTCAATTAATTTAGCAGAATAATGTCAAAGGTACGCTTCTTAAAAACAAATCGTTAGAGCCATTTTGAAAAAAATATGTTCGAAAATATTCCATGTAAAAGATAGTTTGAAGTGGGAGATTTTCTTGAAAACCTTCGTTTCGCATCCTTGGAAGGCACTAAACTTAAATATCAAATGTGGTGTTTAAAATTTGTACACACATACACACAAAGACCTTTTTATAAAAATGCTATTCTGAATTCAGGGACTTTAAAATATTTATGATGAAACCACCTTCTCTACCTACTATATGCGTAGTATGTGTAGAGAAAGTAATAGCTGATTCTGTTATTCCTGCTATACCGTTACTCCATGTTCTGCAAAAAATAACAGTACTCTTCGCGAATGTAGCATTTATGAACTGAGTAAACAAACGCTGACGTGTGAGTAATATTTATCTTTTTGCAGAAAGAAATCACGTCGCTTGGTTCCTTTTAGCATAAAAGTGAATGCTTTGTTCATGTTTTCGGTACAACGCATACTGGAATTAAATAGCTATTTGTATGGAGTTTTTACTGCGTAAGATTTTGTTTTATGCCTCATTAACACACATTAAAGCAAAACACCACAGGAAATTGTTATGATTTATGTAAGCACGGGACGAAGATGCCACGAAGTCTTGTAGAAAGAGAAATCCCCTAGAACTGAAAGATATGGACAATTTTCGTGCAACCAGTGACCTCGAACAAATGATAACAGAAAAGTGGATACAAAGAAGAACATTTCCTGGTTTACACTCACGCCAAATAATGCTGAACAAATCTGTCATGTTCCATTCACATGCCTTTCTCTAGCTGTTCCACAAACTTTCTATACAAAAGATCATTCTTTTATCTTCATCTTGTTAATCGAGATAAACATTAGCAGAATTGGTCTTATTACTTGCCTCTTTGTGAGCAGAAGAGAAATAAGGGAATGCACTAGGCTAAAGCAATAGTCCAATTTAATTTTTAAAAGCTGATCGCCATATGAAACAACAGAAGTTCGGTTCGCGTTACATGGCCAGCAGTAAAACCAGTAACAAGGAATATCTCGAAAACGGGCAAGTCTTCAAGAAAAACGTATGTAACATAAATTATGTGTTTTAAGGAGATCGACATGTTTTGTGTACTAAGTTTTCTTATGATCTCTTACGATTTCACAGTTATGTAAAATTTAGCAACATTCGTCCACAACAAAGAGCTTATTGTGGAGGCTATTTCCAGGAAATTAAAGATGTAGATTTTATTTGTCTTGTAAATATCTTTACTATGCGATGTTTAGAGCCATTTTTGAGGAATACAACAATTTAAAAACAAAGTCTATGTAAAAGGGGGTGGGAGATTTTATTGAAAATGTTCGTGTTGTATTCTTGGAAGATACTAAACATAAATACTAAGTTAAGTATTTAACGGTCTTTTTAATCTTGAGCTATCCGTCTAGACACATACACACACCTCTTGAGATGTTGAGGTAATTTGTTTGCCTCACATTCAAGAGGTTCCGAGTTCGAATCTCGGTTAGGGTGAATTACCTGAATAAGATCTTTTTCCGGGGGTACCCCTTATTCTGAGAAGACCAATGTCGGGCAACTGTAAGTTCTAGAGAGCATATGTTCATCATTTCAACCATTTCGTTCACCCATTGTCTGATATGGCATACCCGGTTTAAAGACGTTAACTACAAGCCCCCCCCCCCTAAAAGATAATATTATCTATGCTGATTAGAAAATAATTTTACGGAGAGTTTTCCGAAACTAACATAAAGAAATGAAAAACTGGTCTACCATCGCTGATCTGTATGAGAAATTGTCAGCACTGTGGGCGACTCCAAAAGCATTTCTAGCCCCAAAACACCAGAACTGAATTACAGGATATATTGAAGAATTCTACAAAGTTGTCCAAGAAGATGCAAGTATGGGAATGGTATAGATGCTTTTTCAGAATAATGAAACATCAGATAGTAAGACTTCTGTGGTTAAAATCCAAAATATATCCCTTGAGAATTATATTTCAACTTTATACTATTCTGCAGAAACGAACCAAACTACAAACATCTGTTGTGCTACATTCACATAACTTTCTCTACCTTTACTGCAACAAACTATTTTTACAAAAGCTTATTTTTCTATGTAGATTACGCTTATCAAGATAAACGTTTGACATGTGGTTTTATTATATATTTCATTGTAAAAGGGGAATAAGGACATACAATAAGGATATTTTGCCGGTCGCTATATGATGGTATTGAAATTCCGTTCTCTTTACTTGACCAGAACGAAAAAAATATGAATAACGACTTCCCATTTGAGAAAAGTATAAGTATTGGAGAATCTAAACCAATAAAAAGCAATATCTTGGAAATAGCTCCAAAGCAAAAATCTATTTGGCATAAAGTTTATTTTTTTGACGAGATTACATTTATTATGCAGAGAGCATTTGTCAATGTCTTGCAAGTTACCACTAAGCTAAGTCATTCAGAATGAAGAGAACTTCAGAGGCTATTCCCACAAAACTTAATATATTCATTTTATTTGTAATAAAAATAACTTAAATATATGGCATTTTAATTAAAATCATTAGAACACTTTTGAGAAAATCAAAATCTTGAACGTTTTCGCTGAACGCTGAACTTATTATTAAGTTTTGTATTTAATTGACTTTACATATTTGGGCTTTGTTATTCACACACACATGGATATTTTTCTAAAATGCTTTTTTGATTCAGAGGACCTAAAACATGTATTTTCGGAGAAATCTCAGTATCGGAATGCAATACCTTCACGACCTACTTTCTCTGCCGCGTACAAAGTAAGTAGAGAAGGTATTGCATATGGTAATTTTCATGTCCCACCCTTGGAAGTCGCTGTTCGGTATTTAACTCACTTTTCTTTGATTTCAGTTCACAGACAGGCACACAGCCCCATTCACGTGCGAGCATATGGCTCTTCTTTTAAAGCTGCTAGTTTTGGATAGAGAGCCTCAAAGCATGTGTTTCCGATGAAATATATATTATAGGTAAGTAGCCGGAAGATATGGTATTCCAAATTTAAAACCAAAATTTGAGGAATATTGTTTTTATTTGTAATAAATTAGCTTATAAAGATACTATGATTATTATTGCTATCTTTAGTTATTTGTTTATTTTAAATGTAATCCCAAGCGCCCGCATGTGAGATTTGTGGCGGATTTTCTCCGGGTCCTCCGGTTTGCCCCGCCACTCATTCCATCGTTCCAGATTCTCCATTCTGTGGTTTCATGTCGTTGGCTCCCAGACAGGTTTCTGACTCCTTGGCATGCTTGTAAGTCCTAGGGGGGTGTCAGTTCTACAAATACGGGGAGGGTAAGCCGACTACAAAACGGGGAAAAAAAAAAAAAAAAAAAAATTAAAATGTAAGATCGAAGCATTGAGATCTGGGTCCATAGATATTGGTAACATTCGTCCTCTCAGGATAAGGAAAACCAACCCCCAACCCCCAAAAAACCTTATCCGGATAAATCACTGTAACCGAAATTCGAATTCGGAGCTTCTTGAATGTGAAACAGACACGTTGCCAGCCCACTACAGAGGCGTGCACTATTATTATTATTATTATTATTATTATTATTGCTGCTGCCAATATCGTTGGTAGCTGCGATTACTATGCATGCACCTTTTCTTGTCCGCTAGCATCCCGTCTTCATTCGGCAGGTTTCGCGAAATTTCGGAAGCAGAGCAGAGTGACAACAATAAGACATGAAGTGCGTTATACATACGGTAATCTGGAGGCTTCGACGTTAAGGTTTCATTCTGTCTGACTACCTACAAAAAATGTTATATATTATATATATTCAGTTGTTAACACATTATTATAATTAAATAATATCATTACTTTCAGATTATATCGAATTGCACGATAAATGTTATTTTCAGAATTTAATTGAAGTTCTGTTCGTTCTTATTTTATTTCTAGGTAATGCAATAATTGTCCCTCCACAGAGGTTGTGTGCAGATTGCAGAAGTAGTTGAGACTCGGCAGCCCGGACTATCAAGAGAGCTATCCGTCGACAGTAAGGTTATGTAAACTGTCATGGAGTTGCTCTCTTTATGGACGGGCTGCAATGCAGCGTCCTCTTCACCTTGAGAAACGTCACGTTCTGCAGTTTGCTGCTGTTGTCGCCGCTTTCTTTACTCAGTCATTATTAGTAATACCTTTAGTTTACCGTGACAGCATAGCCTGGTAAAAATGCATGACTGTATTTAACTAACTACCTATGTTAATTTAGATTAGATTAATAATATTTATTTATATTATAAGTGACTTAAATATACTATTATTTATGAATGAGATGTGATTAGTACATGAGCTCATAAACGTGAGTGTTCTAATTTCTCATGCTTATCCTATCCTAATATTAACTGAAATATTCTTATATTTATTAATATTAATATTATTAGATTCGTCATTACGAGGGATTGAATTTTAGTCGTGCTTTGTTCGTTGCTACGCAACCCCGCCGGAATAAATAGTTTCAATTCGGGTTGTTTAAACTGCAACAAATAAAACAGTAAATGAAAATGGATGTTCCCAAAGATATTTTAGATTATGCTAAGAAAAGCTGTACTTGGTTTGTTACCTGGCAAGTCGAAGGACTTATATGACTAGGAATTTTCATTATTTAAAGAATGGAGAGTTACTAAAGAGTTTTTGTTGTTTTCTAGGATACACGAAATGTAAACATGTAGTCTATAGGATAGGATAAAACTTTTGTTTGTTGAATTTATCAAAATGACACTGTCCTTGAGCCTAAACTACTCGTTACAACGATTTTTTTCTGGTCCTAAACAGGCTATAATACGTGCTCTAATGTTTGATTTGGTCATTAATTCATTATATGCATATTTTTAAATGTGTAATGCAATTCTTTCCCATTATCGCATCGAAGATTCTGTGGCTATGAAGTAATCTCTTTCAATATATCCTCTATGGTTTTTCATAACACCTCTTTATACTTAAATATACAGTTCGGAAGAGCACGCCTCTTTAATAATTTCTTCTCTCTCATGCGAGTTCTATATTTGCTTTTTATAAATCAATCATAAATGGCTCACCAAAGTTTTGAAGCGCTTCAAGATGCAATATATCCATTTTTGCTGTTGGTGATATTTCTTTAATCTGTATGTCGCTAGATGCCGAGTTACACCTATTATATATCAGGCGTATCCAAAGATACCTCTTGCGAGGTACCGCTGTCAGAACGTCATTTCTCCCGACTCCAGTCAAGGAGGGGAAAATGCTGGTAAGTTTCACATAAGTCGTCTGTAGCGTGTGAGCTGTTTGTAAGCAAACATAAACAGATTGTCAGCTTCGCAACGCGGGAAGTAGTTTTCGTATGCTTTTTGAAAAAAAGAAATTAAATTGAAGTTCATTTATGGACGCTTTTTAGCTGCTGCGGTTCTTGGCGTCCCATTCTATACTGGACGTGAAAAACCGCTTAATTTGCTCAGAGACCTCTTGAGGCTTGAGGTTTTTTTACGTGCCTAAATCTACGACATGGGATCAATGACTACTTCCCTTCCGAAGGAAGCCATGTTGCCCCTCGCCGGGTTTGAATCTGTGACCCTAGCAACTAGAGACTAGCATGTTACTCCGAGAGCACGGAGGACGACATATCTTTTCAGAGGCTTCATACAATCTGCGAATGAAATTATTGCTCTACAAAATTGTACGAACATACACTCCGAAGAAAGAGTTGGAGATTTATTTAAAATATTGTCAAAGGACTCATTTTCCAAATTACGATTATTTGCATGGCATTTAATGGCAATGTTTGCCTTCACATACATTTTTAGCAAAGCTTTCAAAAATGAAACCAACATCAATAAGCTACGAGAACGATCATTTGGTTCGTCTAATAAAGCTCTATACGTCATCGTTAGTAGTAGATATTGATGGACTCGTCCAAAGTAAAACATACCACCGAAGTCACAAAAAAGACAGCAGATGTAGATGAGGAGGTGTTTACCTACATTCCATTATTCTGCATAGCGTCATGCGTCAATGCTTCACACTGAGTAAAATGAGTTACTGTACCGTCTCCTCTGCTGCTTCAATTTCGACGTGCCTGATTTATACCCTCAACTCTACGTCTGTGAAGTAAGAACATTTTTCTTCAAATCCCATGTTTAGTGTCCAATTCATTATTGGGAGTCAGGGGAAACGTTATTACAAGCACGTGTTATATGTGTGGGTTGAAGGATAAGGAATGAAGGATGAATACGAATTAGGATTCTCCAGTGTAAAGCCACGAATGATTGAAGGAAAAGTTTGGTAAGCAAAAATAATTATTGATAAATAGTTAAATTATATTATAAAGATGTTTCTAGATCATAAACAACTGTCTAAATATGGGGAGTTTTTATGTATGGTAATGGTAAATTGAAGCTGGACAGTTGAAAGAAGAATGAAATAAATTTGAAGGTGTTTACTGTGTTAGATATAGGCTAGGTGATAGTTTATATATGAGATCTGTTTACTTTTTGCTAACTAGGGTTAAGGTAAAATCATATCCAGATAAGTAGGTAGGTAGATTATTTGTGTGGATAACACTTTTCGATATATCTTTTGCTATAGATTTTAATTTTCAAGTACTATGTATGAGTGTATGTGTGTCGTGTATGTACGTACGAACGTAGGTATGAATTATATGCTATGTATATACTTAGTAATTTAATAAACAAACAACCAAGCGTTCTTAGGTATATAAAAACATTTATTTTAAGACTGGTTTATATAGACCAAAGCTAGGGTTCTTCTCCTACTTTAATACAATTAACTGTAAGTTGGATCATTTTCCCCTAGCACATAGCTGTCATTTTTACAGAGTATTTCAGCACATGCTGTTTATCCTTTGTGCGCATTGTTTTAAGTAAGTAGAAAGATTATTTATTTCCCATTTCCCCCTCCTAATCACTTATGCGTTTTTTCAGGAGATTTCAATACATTGAATGACGTCGTTTACTGTCTGGAAAGCCTCAGATATCACAAACTGAGTTGAGTACGTAATATCTCTCTTATAGGTTGGAAGATTTTTCTAACTAAGCAATACTAAATTGCTATTCCAAACGGATACAAGATATATTCAATCGTTAGTATATGAACATCCTTAACTTACTGTATAGCGCTCAAATCTCAACAAATGATCAATGCGATTATTTTAAGCCTTCAATAAGCTTTTCGCCTCGAATAGTAAATATTACACTTGCAACAATTTGTTACATTACTTAAGAGAGATTGGTTAGTATTAGTTACAGTGTGTGGTGATGAGGTTTCTTTGAACAGTCTATTTTAAATTGATGAAGAGATGGCGTTTCAAATGTTCAAGAGCAGCGTTTTTATCATTAGGATTTGAAAACATCAAGAATTTATATTATGATCATTTCAGAGATCACATCTATTGCCATTTGTTTAAAACTCTGGCATCTGTTTCCTTATTTGATTGAAGCAAGTTTTAATATCGCTCTTACATTTATTTTACGGATGTAGCGTTTGCTTCTGAACCAAGTAATGGAGATGGACCATTGACAAAGCCCACGAAAATTCCTTTGATTTGCAATATCATAACTTTAAGTCAAAATTACGAGATATTGTTGCTTTAGATTAGTCTATCTATGCTGTGATAAATATCATGTGTTGGTAATAGCCTTGAAATTATGTTACACTAAGCGCAGCTTCAAGCAGGTACTGAAATGAAACATTTTATACACCATTGCCTTCTACATGGCCTTGAACATTACGGAACCTCTTGTTCCGTATATTTCCATTTGCATCTTAATATATCAAGTATCGCTCAAAAAGAGTTTGATTCTGGGAATCGAGCACAACAAGCTCTTAGGTAAAATAAACTGTTTTCAATTCATCAACTTAAAAAATGCTTCCATCACTACTCTCTCGCACTTCTTTACTTTCTCTAACATGCATGGATTTGGATTCAGAGCGTCTCAAAACATGCATTACCGCTGAAATCTCGGAATCGAATTTTTGAGTGAAATACAATACCTTCTCTATGTACATTGTACACACGTGCTAAAAGAAGTAAAAATTACCTAAATGTTTATAAGAAGTGATTGAAGTATGCACAGACTCCACGAAGCATACAAGAAGCACGATATCGCACACACTAAAGGACAAAAGTTCGAGACTCTGGGGTGAAGTTCTTGTTTGTAGGACTTAAATCACCTTCTGATTTGATTTGAACCCATCATTCACAGATACATATAGATAGAATAATTCTGGTTTTAAAAGATACATCACCCAAACTGAGAATCCAACGGAAATTAAGAAGCCAGAATATTAACTACTTAACTATGGGGGCAGTAAAATAGGATTTTATTATATGTTTATCTAGTTAGCAAGCATTGCCATAACATTCTTCTTGATTTAAATACTTCACACTTCCTAGATGTGTTCAGGTGTATCATATTAACTCGTAAACGCGTATTCAACTGGGAAGGAGTCCCTTTCACATCATTTGCGCCAAGGTGTGAAAATGCCTGTGCCAATTATAATGGGAACTTCAAGAGAGTGATTCCTGCGATATTTCAATATTTTTATCTGTCGTCTTTTGGAAGACATTTGAATACCTATATATAAACAACCGCTGGAAAAGATATGAGATAGTTGTATTTAAAAGTGGATGGGTAAACACGTCCTACTCGCGTCAACTTTATAATTTGTATGCGTTATCTGAACCGGCGCGGCGTACCATTGGGCAGTTTGGCCTCGGACCACGCTCACGTCCGCTTGAGAAGTTTTGGGGGGATTTTGTTGCACTTTTTTCCCGGTGGACTAGGTTGGTGATAGTTTCACAAAATTTTGTTGGAGTTCCACTGTCTCTGGCTCCACTGCCACTTCTTAACAAGGTTTTCGATTCTTATGGGACTTCTAAGATTCTAGTTTCCAATAATAGCTTTCAATTTACCTTCAATGCCGTAAAACTATTTTCTTCAATTGGGGTATTAAGCATGTTGCTACCACCACCTATTAATTGGAAAGAGTAACTAGTTCTTGATTGTGTATCATCTTTAGGGACATAGAGCATGAGACAATAATTTACGCCAGTTGCAATACGAATCCCATAAGGCAACGTTTAGGAATCTTCAACCTCTCGCCAGGAACTCAAACAATGGTATGATGAACATAGGATAACTTCGCCAATTTTTATCGGTCAGTCCGTCATGAACAAGAATCCTTTGGGTCATCAAGCCAAGGCTTTTATGGCCAACTTAGCACCAGTTACCTGAGATCTTATATCATTTTGATTACCCACAGCAGAGCCTCATTAGAATCACAGATTATTCATTCATAAGAGGTCAAAAGGGCGCACATTTCCCAGTTTAAGCCCTTGGCGACTGGCCAGCGACCTATAGAAGATTTCGGAACATTGTCCATGAAATACTCCAAGGCGATTAAATCAAAAGGTTGCTTGATTGAATCACCCTGGAGTAGCATTAGCTTTAACTTCAATACTTATTAGAAACCTTTTTCACTCTCTCCTTTGTTGTAATAGAAGGCGACGGATTTTAGCTTAAGCCTTTTGGATTTTGCCAAGGACACCTGTACTGCTGTAAATATTCTTTGTTTCAGGTGACTGGTATCGTTCAATCTTCCTTTCCAGTCTGCACCCTCACCATCTATGACCAATTCTGAATTTTTAGGAGTGCTGGGAGAGTTTTGGAGATGTCGGCTGTTGTAGTCACCTATCAGTGCTGGATCTCCACTGCAGCCATCGCCACAGCTCCCTAATGGGCCTGCTTCTTTGCTAATGTGGTACTCATGCTGGATTACAATGCACTGCCAACTGCCTGCAGCTACATTCTTTGAACTCTGATGTCATTCTACTTAAATCCTGGCTGCTGTTCCTGTCCAATGGCATAACCTTGCTTGCTGTTCCCATTCCTACAGCCACTTGAGTTCGCTGGTTGCTATGATGGTTCATCAAGGGAAGATGTTTTGGTGATTTCCTCAAATTATATTAGTTGTTTAATTCCTGAGGAACACTTTTGGGCTCGCTGTGCTGAGGACTGGGCTGTGTTTATTAAGGTGCCAACTTTATGTGATGTGCCATTTATTTTGAGGGAAGTCATTCATGGTAATATATACTTTAAAATAAGAGACACTCATCCCTACACATTTGAAAACTAGAGCCAGTATTGTAGGTACTCTAGACTTGCAAAAATATTCACAAAAACTGAATATATTGTATCTGTATTGTGTTAAATTTTCAAAGGAAGACCCCAGGGTAAATTTTGGCCAAAATATATATATATATATATATACACATTAACAAATATAAGTTTAATTCATATTTATTTTTAAACTAGAAAACTAATCCTAGAATAAAATTAGGTTCATCTGTACATTCCAATGGACAATCCTAATTCATATTTGCAAATTCTCCTTGCTTTGGTCAAAACAACTTGCATCATTCTCAATAAGGTTATAAACACACTATAATTTAGTGTTATTTGAATTCCACAATTTTTCAAATTCAAATAATATTTATGCTGTTTTCAACGTTTCATATTTTGTTCCAAATTGAAAATCCTCTCTATAGATACACATGAATAAAACATTCAATAAAAATTACATTAATATACTCTTCTTGGGGACATCCAATGAGAGGTGATCATCGAAAAATATTAACCATTTCTTTTCAGATGTTCAAATTTCAGGCTGATCAATCTAGAAATTCACAAAATTCTTCATAAAGGAAATCTCTTACATTTTTCCAAATAATACATTTGCTACTAAACTTTCTAATTTGCCATAGGGCAATTTAGTTATTCTGTTGGAATTGTTCCTAAACATACCAAACAAGTTACACATTACAATCAAAGCTATTAATAACTAATATTTTTCTTCACTTTTTGATAACTCATAGGGGTTTTTCTATCTAACAGACTGTTCATTACTATTCTTCTCATAAAGGAATTTGCTTTTTTCTGCTTAGAAGAAGACTGCACTGCACTCTTTATGTTAGATTGTAGAAGCATTTTTCTAATCGTATTCACCACCATGAGCAAATGTATCTCAGGATTGCAAGTGTTACACCATAATTTAAAACTAGGGTGATAACCAGGAATACTTTCCCCCATTATATTAAATAAACACAAAGTTGCTCTTTCTTCTGGAAGAAATCTAAATTTTTCTTAATTAAGCAGCAAATAACAAAATTACAACCACCATAAACATCACTTATCTTTTTGTGGAAGTTTGTAAACAGTGTTGTTATATTCATTTATTAGACAAGTTGATTAATTACACTAAACAACACTTACTTGGGATTTTTGCCAGAACATGTTTCAAAGGACTAGTTTCCTTCATTTTCAACCGGAAATCGACTAATTCCTTGTGGTGAATTCCATTGTTATACGTGCTGTCTCCTCTGGTGGTGGTTCAATGAACTTTCTAAACACACCCTTCTGTGGAACATCAAAATGAAAACCCTATTTCTATTTTTTACAATGAAAATGTGTTCCTATGTGGCCAGCTCTTGTTTTCCTGTTATGTGTTTTAGAAGTTTAGGTTCTGAATTTATATTGTGGAGTTTTGTCCAAAAGTGGGTGGCAACTGCTGATTTTTCCAATTGTTTTATCAGCTCTTCTTAAAACTGAACATATCTTCAAAATGAAGAATAAATAGGAATTCCTTTAGTTGGGATGATATTTGTACAATAGATTGTCATTCTAGACAATTCCCTACCCAAGAGTAGTGGATTATCCTTTGTATTCCTGCCTTCAGCACTGCAAGCTTGTTATGGTGTTTTCACTTTATACAGGATGAAGGATTTTTTTACACGCATAAAAACCTTTGGCATGGTTTCCTTCAGAAGGTAAATAAAGTCAGTGGTTCCTGTCATAGATTTACAGAATGTAAAAGAAACTAAAGTCTGATAAAGACATCTTTGAGCAAAATTAAGTGATCTTTTAAGCCCAATAAAGAATGCTGAGAACCATTCCATAAAACTTGATCAATAATCTTTGTTTATTCGGCCAATTCATAATTTTTTAGTATGCACATAATCCTATGCATTAGTGAAATTTAGAAATAAAGTTTACAATAAAACACATCTACCCAAGGGGCTGTAAATTAAACTATATTAATAATTATTGCATTATGCCTAGAGTGATTTATGTCAAGTTCGGATGAAATTCCAGCTGAGAACACACTTTTATAACAAATATTTTTTCTGTTCCTTATTTCATAAAATAAACGATTTATAAATCTTAATCACACATAGTTAGAAAAATCTGAGTTTTGAACATATTTCTTCCTTTGATTCTATCATCCATAAAATTATTCAAATTTTCCAAAGGGAAACGTGTATAGTTTGGTTTTGCTTTTGCTGGTGGGTGAGTAAGTGTATCTTGTTGCTTTACTGTTATTCTTGCTAGCAATTTTTAATATATCTGACTCAAACCTAGTGCAACAAAAGTCTACGTGCAGGTTGCTCAACCTTGACATGTGTCTAAATGATTGTAACGATACCAAGCAATCACATTCATTGAAAAATCTTCCAAGCGTACAAAACAAAGTGTAAGAAATTATCATGCATATATATGCCTGTCAAACAAGTATAAATAATACTGGACTATAAGTAAACTAACCTAATAATATTCTTGTAGATGAAGTCCATTCTCCCCTCTTTTACTTTAGCAAAATGGTTGAAATCAGGTGAAGAGAGAGTCTTTTCAGTAGAATACTAGGTTTAAACCATGAAATGTCTGGTATTTATCCTCTTGAGAGTTGAACACTTTCACAGTGTTTTGTGGTCTAGTATAGTATTAGTTAGTATACTAATAATGTTTTCAGACTTATATTGTTAATTAAAAAGAATGGGAAAGCAGTAACAAAAACAGACTATTATCATATTATATTAGGGGAATGAATAACCACCAAAGGATAAGTATAACAAATGACACAACTAGCAAAGATCCATACTATACAATTACCAAATTATATAACATCTGCACAAGATAATTGTTTTAAAATATTGTTAAAAACATATCTAGTAAATAAAATAGATGAATGAATATATGGGTTTTAATATTTTGTATAAATTTCTGTAGTGCTTAGTATAAGTGATATGTAAATGTGTAAATAATACATTTTAATTTTGTGTAGCAAGAGAAAGAAAATGTATCCTTGTAAAATTGTAAATATTTAGTTAATATATCTATTAAGGTGTGCAAAGTAGAGTAATAATGCAAATGTTAATAATTCAATAATGTACCTGTACATAAAAATGAAACATGACAAAACCTGATACTTGTATATCATGTCTATGGGTCAATAAACTATTAATTATTATTATTATTACTACCTTTCACACTCTGATGTGGTCTCACACATGTTGCATTGGTATTTACACTGTTCCATATGATTCACTTTAAATGTACCGTTTCACTTATTTTAAAAATCTGGAGCACACCACTTACATTCAAAGTGGCTAGTTAATTTGGATAATTTGTATAACATGTTCTTCTCAAAACTGCTAACTATGCAATTAACATGTTACACAGGTGTGACAGAACTGTGTATCGACATACAGTGTGATGCACAAACACTACCAACATAAATTGCAATATAGGTGGATTATTGCATTTCTGCAGTTTAGTCACTTTGACTAATCAATACTGTACTTTAAATTGCAATATAATTTAAGAATTAATTTGAAATGAATTCATGTAGCAAAATTATTAGAAAGCACTGAGTATTTTTACATGGAAATTGAATGTCTCCATATGGAACAGACCACGTTTAGAGAGAACCAATGGTGAAGCACCTTGTATGCCACCAAATTTCCATTACCTCTCTATTACTCTCACCAACAGAAAAATCATTCCCTTCTGCAAGTGCTGCCACTAAGAAGTACTGGCCACAAAGTGGCCAAGTGGTTAGACCACTCACCTGCACCTAGATGGTCCAGGTTTGATCCCAATCGACCGTATATGGGATTTGTGAACAAAGCAGTGCAGAGGCAGGTTTTCTCTGGGTTCTCCAGAATCTTCCACCATTGCTCCATCTCCATTCAATGTATCATCAGTGCCATCACCTGCAGTGCCATTTGTACTAAAAGAGGGTATTAAGCACTATAAAAAAACTAGAAGTAACTGCAAACACAATTCCCACACAGAATTGATGTCTGATACACACACTAATGAAAATATTTGCATTGCTTAATGTTTAGGCATTGCAAAAACAATTCCAACAAAAGAAATGTCTATAAACTAATTTGTGGAGTGAGAAATTTATACTGCAATGGCATCTGATGTTATCCTTCCTTTTTATTTTGTTGTTTATGGGGCATTTATTTATTGCAAGTGTGCTGCCCTAGTCACTGCTGCCTATCACCAAGTTCATAAACTAGGCATATTTTTAATTTGGAAGATATAAGCTGAAAATTATTGTTACTAAGCCAATAAAGTAACACTTCAGCTGGCTGGTATATGCTGCATAAAGTTAGAAGTAAATTCTTAACTGGATGATAAGCAAATAAAATATTGCAAGTAAGTAAATATTCTAAGCTGGAAAATTTACAAATTTTCCAAGCTAATGTTCTCTATTTTTATTCCCTTCGTCCATTTCTAATTAAGTTTGTGTGAGGTAAGAAATAAAACTCTGAACTGAAAACCATACAGCATTTTACTACAGTAAGAGTGGCCACATAAAGATAAGTCACAAGTACATCAATTCTTGGGAGTGTGGATATCTTGGGTTGATATGTTAACAAGACATAAACAAATTCCTACATATCTCATACACTAAGTACAAAAAATGTAAAAAATAAAATGTTCCACATTAAAAACGAGTAAAACTTCTTTAAAAATAGGGGAAAAATCAGTCTGAATGAATGGCTTAATTTGAAACAAATTATTTGTGGAGCCGCATTCTCTCTTATTTCAGCTCAAATAAGCACCATAAATAAGTATTACATTAACATAATTAACTCAGCTATCCTTGACATTAAAACCCAACCACATACAAAATTAACTACGTGAAGAATGGTGATATGAGGTGATGAACCAAATATGATACTCAAAACTCCACACTGATTGTATGTACGACAATGACGTTTGATGTGCGTTTTCCAACATGTTCTTCTGCTTATCTCATGTGGTAGTAA
This sequence comes from Hymenopus coronatus, assembly GCA_030762935.1. Classification (NCBI taxonomy): domain Eukaryota; kingdom Metazoa; phylum Arthropoda; class Insecta; order Mantodea; family Hymenopodidae; genus Hymenopus; species Hymenopus coronatus. Next base: position 46,011,492 of record CM060884.1, on the reverse strand, counting down.
CCAACGTTAAGTAGGCACCTTGGAAAAATATGCCAATTATGGCAACAACGGTGAGAGTGAGGAGCAAGTTTTTTTCTCAGTAGCATTTACCTCATCATCATCATCACGGATGGCACCACATATCTTCTTGAGGCATTAATTACAAAAACAGGGGGGGAAAAAGAATCTTAAATGCCCGACTCATATTGAAGTGGTAAATCAACATCCATTTCATTTAAAATATGAATACTTGGCAGCAAGTTATTGTCAATACTTCAGAAGGGCTTGGAGGTGGGGAAAAAGGGTTCATAAAAACTACAGCATTTTTTTCTTTCTTTCTTCAGCTGTTCTTCACATCACTGTTCAATTAAAATATTGTCTGTTATAAATCCCTCTGTTCAAATGCTACTGTAATGCACAAACATTCGGGTAGCCTATGACACTTCCAACATGACACAACACAACTACACGAAAAATCACTTCTCTACGCACTCGCATGCATGCTTGAAACAATGTGCTGCTCTATTCCATGGGCAGTGAGCGGCGGGCACAAAGCTGCGATGGCACTAGCGTCAGTTCGCATAGTGATCAAATGAGCCCAGGTATTCAAGTGCGGCTCGATAGCAGAACTGGTATTGATCCTGGAAAAAACACAAAATAATTTTATATTTATTAGAAAAACTGTCTGGATATAAATAAGTAAATTTTATCAATTGGGAATAAAAAAATCTGATGCTTTCCATTCACATAACTTTCTCTACATCTCTACAATAAATTACTTTTAAAAAGCTTATGATTCTATTTACTTCATGCTAATCAAGAAAAAAATTAGCAGAAATAGTCTTATTACTTGCTTCCTTGTAAGTAGAAGTGAAATAAGGTAGTACGATAGGTTAAAGTGATAGTCAAAAGCTGTATATAACATAAATTGTGTGTTTCAACGTGCTCTACATTTTTTGTAGGCGCGGTTTGTCCATCTCTTACGGTTTAGCAGTTATGCAAAATTCCGTAAAATTCATCCAGAATAAACTAGTCTTCAGAGGCTATTCCCAGAAAATTCAAGATATACATTTATTTGTCACTTAAATATCTTTAATATACAATATTTTAATCAAAATCATTAGAGCCATTTTTGAGTAAATAAAAATTTTTGAAAAAAAGTTCCATATAAAGGGTAGTTGGGGGTGGGGGGATTTTTCTTAAAATCTTCGTGTCATATCCCTGGCAGATACTAAACTTAAATACCAAGTTTGGTGATTTACCGACTTTTCGTCACACACAGACACACACACATGCATACACTCACATACAGACCTTTCTCTGAAAATGCTTTTTTTTTTTTTGGATACAGGACACCCTAAAACATATATTTCTGGTGAACTCTCAGTATTAAATTTTTGGGTGGAGTGCAATACTTTCTCTATGTACGTATAGAGAAAGTAATAAGACAGTCAAATTAATATGCTGCACAATTAAAAACAAGAATTTTAGTCGGTTTTTGAACAAAAACATCACTTAGTAATTACTTACTGGGACTGGTTTCAGGAACACTTGTTCCCATTTTCAACACTTAATTGCATGTCAGAATTAAGGGTTGAAAATGGGAACAAGTGTTTCTGAAACCAGTCCCAGGAAGTAATTACCTCTGATATTTGTGTTACAAAAACCGACTCAAATTGTTTTGTTATTAATTTACTCACATCACTATCACAAGCTTCTTTGCATATTTGCAAGATTTCAATGCTCTACATCACCCTCCATGGTGTAATGGTTACCATGTTAACTTCAAATACCCAAGGTCGCAGGTTCAAACTTGGCGGAGGATGATGGATTTTGTCGGGTGTAAAAATCCTTAGCATGGCTTCCTTCGGAAGGGAAGTAAAGCCATTGGTCCCGTGTCATAGATTTATGGCACGTAAAAGAACCTCAAGCCTGACAGAGAGGCCTCTGAGCAAAATTAAGTGGTCTTTCAGGAATCTCCACCTCAAACTTAAGCTCAGAAGAAACCAGTATGCAATTATTGAAGCGTAATACTTTTTTGACTTTGCTGTTTTTGAATATTCAAGGCTTAAGTGGTAAAATAAATATTCTTATGGACTTTCTGGTAAATAAAACATGCCACTTTATTTGTATTTGTGAACACTGGCTGAATGATACCTCAATTCAGTTAATTAATATTGCTGGTTACAATAGAGTTTGTTCTTATACAAGATCTCACCAAACACATGGGGAAACTGTAATTTTTGCAGTATGCAATATTGCCTGTAGGAGCCTGGACATGTCAGACTTTTGCTGTGATAGGCATTTTGAAGTTTGTGCTTTGATAGCAGATAGTGTTAAAACTATTGTTGTTAATATATATCGTACACCTAATGGTGATACAACTATATTTTTAACCAAATTGAATGAGCTTTTAGTATATTTAACTAAATGGTCAGGTTATAAAGTTATTATTGGAGGTGATTTTTACTCTGATTTTGATATTACAGCTGACAGAAATACCATAGTTAACTTTAAGAACCTATTGTGCCAGTTTGAGCTAAATTATCATAATGACAAACCCACAAGAAACAAAGCTTGCCTGGACAATGTAGTAAGCAATTTTTCTATGCTTGACTGTACAGTTGAACTTCAGAATTTTTATTTTTCTGACCATTTAGCTTTATGGTTTCATTGCTTTAAAAGCGATTTTAATGACATTAAAAAGTAATAAACAAATGTTAAGTTACAGAAATTTTTCTTCTAGTAATTATGATAAATTTATTAATATTGTTGGACAAATCGACTGGGATATATATTTTAGTAGTATGCACTATACAGCAGAAAATATTTTTAATTCCCTTTTTAATATAATCTATGACATTTTTAATTTGTGTTTTTATAAAAAGTGCACAATGAACAAAAAAGTTTACTCTGGAAACAAGATTCAGTTATCTGATGAATTAAAACAGCTTAGAATCAGGCTTAGGATTTATTATGATATATTTAAACAATCAGGTTCTGAAGTGGCTAAGCAAAGATATTATCTAAACAGGAAATTCTATAAACAAAAGCTAGAAGAGAATAAAATGATGAAAAATATTAGTTCGATACAGAATTCAAGAAATAAAAGTAAAACTGCTTGGTACCTAATTAATAAATCAAGAAATTGGGGAAATAGTAGACCTGTTATTCCAGTATCTGCTGAGACATTTAATCGACATTTTATAAATTCTGTGGAAACTACTAAATAAAAAATTAATGTATGTAGGACGACACATGATGTACTTTTAAAAAATTGTGCAACTACAAATGCTGTCTTTTTCTGGAAAGTCATTACTGCCAATCAAATATTAGAAATTGTATTTAATTTAAAAAGTTCTAGAAGTACTGATATTTATGATATGTCAAACAATTTTTTAACGAGGATTATTGACATAATTCTTTACCCACTTACACATTGCGTTAATCTTTGCTTGCAAGAAGGAATTTTTCCTGATTGCCTGAAAATTGCTAAAGTAATTCCTGTGTATAAAAAAGGAAGTGCATATGAAGCTGCAAATTATAGGCCAATATCTCATTCCTGTTATTGGAAACATTTTTGAGCACATTATGTTTGAGCAAAAAAATACTTTTTTCAAAAACTTTGACTTGTTTAACAAAAATCAATATGGCTTTTCTAAAGGTAAGAATACTACTGCAGCAATACAAAGTTTGGTCGATATAATACATTCCTCATTTGAAAGTGGTGGATATGTATTAGCTAATTTTTGTGACTTGAGTAAGGCTTTTGATCCCATTGATCATAATATTTTATTAGAAAAGCTTTGGTTTATGTAAATAGTGAATGTTCATCTATGTCCCACATAGCAAGTGGTGTCCCGCAGGGTTCTGTTTTGGGCCCTTTGCTATTTTTAATTGCAGTTAATGATTTACCAAGTAATATACCTACAGATACCATAATGTTTGCAGACGATACTACTTTTATATCAAATGGAAATGACCCAAATGAATTGAATGATCACTATAAAGCCATAATGTCTAAAGGTTCGGAATGGTTTGAAGCTAATAGTTTATTTTTAAATAAATCCAAGACTATCTCTGTTTTATTCACTTTAAAAAGGATATCAGACAACTTAGCATTACAGTATCAGACAAGTACTAAATTCTTAGGTGTATATATTGATAACCAATTATCGTAGACCACCCATATTGAATATTTAAAAAAGAGACTGTCTAGTATTATATTTTTAATTCGTAATTTGAGAGATTCTATCCCAATTGAATATGTGAGAAGTATGTCTTTTGCTTTCTTTGAATCTGTAATCAGATATGGCCTAATTCTTTGGGGTGGAGCTAACAAAGTAAATGAAATCTTTTGTCTTCAAAAGAAAATTATTAGGATAATTAAAAAAAGTTCCTATATAACCCAATGTAGACCCCTATTTATTGAGTTAGGCATTTTAACTATTTATAATCTTTATATTTTAGATAATTTAGTATATATACATGCCTCTTGTCATAGACATATTTTGAGGATGGATATTCATAGCTATAGTACTAGATATAGGTCCAATGTAAACATTCCATATTATCGACTAACAAAATCTCAGAATAGTTATCAGCACTTACGTATTAAGCTGTATAATAACTTGCCTGATAGTGTTAAATGTTTAAACATGCAGAATTTTAAGTCCAGGATATATACATGGTTAGTCAAACATCCTTTTTATTCTATACATGAATATTTTAATGATACATTTTGTGATCTTGTTTTCTAATTTATTATGACAAGGTTATTGTACTGCTTTCAACAGACGATGTCAATGCCTGTATAGTGCTTTTAGACAAAATAAAATGAAATGAAAATGAAATGAATGGGATGCTGAGGACCACAGCAGTTAAAGAGCATCCATAAATAACATGCCATTTACATTTTTCAATGCTCTACAATGTCTATATTTTTGTTCGATCATAGTGATCACAAAGTGCAAAGGAGCAAGAAGGAAAAATATTGCTCAGAACCTCTGTTCATTTTTGGAATACCATCCATCTGAGGTATCCCAACAATAACATAAATAAACATTTTTTAATGTGATACAGAGCAGTTATTGAAGGAATAAAAATCGTAAAGAAAACTAAAATACTGACAAGGGACCATTGTCATATTGATGTTACAGATTGAGCAGAGATTTCTTTTTTAGTTAAATTAGATCAAAAGCAAAAATACCTGTGTCTAGCCTTTCTCTCCTTTCTCTAGCCTGCCTGGGTATAAGAAGTATTGATTTATAATTAATTTACTTGTACAATATCTGCCTGTGCTGTCAGATTATTTGAAATTTTTTGGAAACTGTTCCAAATATGGTGAGTCAAAAATAAGAAAATAAACTTAACAAAATTAATAGAAGATAAAAGTTGAATACAATGACGTAGAAGAACTCTTAATTACATGAACCCTTATACTATACTGATTTGGTATAACAAATACGCTTGATTTCCAATCAAAAATTTTAATAGTAATATTATTTCTTATAAAAAATTTCATTTTTTTAGAGCTGCTTATACATTATCATCCAGAGAAACTGGTATTTTCTCAATACATGAACGTTTCTGATAGCTTGCAGAAAAGGCTCCTAAGTTAGTTAAATTAAAGCCATTTTTGTGGTATATTATCTTAAACCAATGATTCTTTATCTATGTAACTGTATTCTAAGCAACTACATATATAAAGAACATTTCAATTTGCAAAACTGGCTCTAGTAAGAACTATTCTGCTCAATGATGAATTACTACATTCTCAGATTACAGCAATCAGTAAAGTAATTTATCATTCTCTATGGTGTAGTAGTTATGTTAACCTCTAGAACCCATTGTTATAGATTCAGTCCTGGCATAGGATGATGGCTTTTTGGGGGGAGGGGGGGATTTAAAAAAAATCCTTAGCATGATTTCCTTTGGAAGAGAAGCAAAACTTTTACATTGTGTAAATTTGTATGCAAAAGAACTCCATACCTTGAAAGAGAGGGTCTCTGGCAAATTATAACCACTTCAGGTTCACAAAATCGTGATATCATTATATACTGCCATCTATGGGCAACAAAATTAATCCCTCACCACCGAGTGGCGAAATCACAAATTGAAAATTCCGGCTAATATACGAAAACTGCTAGGTGTTCCAAAATATTCTGACATAGCATGAGGGGACTTGATGTTACATTTTTGCTGTCCTAAATACAGTTTAATTTTTAGCAGAGTTCTAGGAGAGATCAGACTAGAATTTTACTTGTAGATAGTATGTAAGAAAAAAAGGCACATCCAGAGCTTAGACACCACAATGCCTGAGCACTTTTTTCAACAAACACAGAAGTCACTCTAATAATAAAATCACAATATAAATTTTGCCTCCAGGTTTACAATTTCCTGTACTAAGTAAAATTGTTGCAATGTTCCATGAAATAAAAAATTTAGCCCCAGCTGCATTATTTAAGATGTCCCATTTTGAACTTGCAGCTTGCTCTGAGTCTTGGCTTTCAAATCTGTATGCAGCTTTAATTTGAAAATGATACGCCAGTGGCATTTGTTCATTACGTTGGCAAAAATCACACTATGAGCTGACACAAATACTATACTAGCACAAATGCATTAGTTATATCTATCATATTTAAAATTTACTGCAAGTTCACAATAAATTTAGACAATTCTGATAATTTTTATTCATATATATTCACAAAATAAATTTGAAATATCGAAAATTCACAAAACAGTGCTTAGTGTTTAATGTTCACAAATCATGAAATAAGCATAAACATACCCTCATATTGTTTATAATTTTACATTTATCAATGTTCATGAAAATCGAGTATCCCTAATTTTTTGTGCACTATTTTTTCTTTTTCCCCACGACCATCAAGATTCTACAAAACCTAAAATGAACTGAAATGCATTTTATACATAAAAAATTCAAGATATTATCATATTACTTGTGATGACAAACTCAGGATATTTTATCTACTTATTAGGACTATGTTTGAGTATATAAAAGGCAGCAGATCATTTTTACAGAAAAGGCTAATTGGGATGGCATAAATTGCTTTTAAAGCTTCTTTTGGGTTATCAGTATATGCATATTCACACATCTTTTACAAAAAATTATTATTTTTAGATTCAAGGGGCTTCCACCCTAAGTAATTGTTCATTGCTTATAATTTGCACAATTTTTAATTAAGAGAGGGAGGAATGAAATTATTATGATGTGACAAGCAGATGCTTACCTCAGTCTGGACCATCGCTGGGCGCTGTGAGCGCAAAATTCTAACAGTCTGAAATACATCCACTACACCTTCATATTGCATACGCTCCAGAACTATACTGAGAGTGATAAACACTCCTGTTCTACCCACTCCAGCACTGAAACACAAATACCATAACAATGATTCTAAATGTTCCACTCAAGCTAAAAGTATTTACTTAATTACCTAAAGAATTATAAATAAATAAAAAAATAACCATTATTATTATTATTTATTGAATGAAAATCAGTGTATTCAGCATGGCCATTAGCAGCTTGTTGTGATATTTGGAAACAATTATAAAATTACTACACAACAGGTTACTAGCCCAAAAAAGGTAGAACTGTGGGGTTTCCACCTGTGCAGTATTTCCTCTATGTATAATAATGTGGTTATACCACAAACACCGAGTAAGTTTACTTAAGGACCCTAGCACCATTTGGCTATATCAGAAAAGAGTAAATACTGTTATAAAAGAAATCCTAATTCAGAGTATTATAGAAAATTCAAACATCCTGAAACAAGTCACTAAAGAAAGTTTGGGCACAACAAGAAAATGGTCTTGAAGGAAAGGACTAAGAATATTTACCAATGCAGAAGAGAAAAAAGTACAATCTCATAATAAAAACAGCTATAATTAAAAGGGAAGTACAGTAAAGCTGATGTCCCACAGTCACATAGTTTGGTCCAATACTCTTCAAACTACAAATTGGATCATGGGACATCAGATACAATTTCCGTCCTATTTTTTTGGTCCAATTCCAGTTGGCTACAATAGGATACAGCGGTTCAACAGGATACAGCAGTTTCTAATTTTTGGTCCAAACGTATGAAATCAACCAATGAGCGACCTGGTGGTAATGACATAGTAAGATGGCAGCTAGCGCTGTGTCTTCCTTCCCGCCAATGTGATTGTTTGTGTGAAACTTTGCTATATCTTGTAGACTTTGTCCTAAATAATAAGGTTATAGTAACTGAGCTATGGTTGAAATACACATTTTTTTTGTGCGGCAGAGATTTATGCAATAATGACTCGGGGATTTATAACCCCTGAAAATGTATTTTATTGGATCCATTTGTACCTAACCTTCTTTTCTCAACAAGAATATAAAAACGTGGTCTTATCTTTGATTTGTTGGTATGGACTGCCTCATATTTATGTCTTGGAGAGTGATTTTTGCCTCAACTAAGGACAGCAACTTTCCAAACAAATTTTCGTCCATTCTAAGGAAGCTAAAATCATTTACAGGGTCAGAAATGAGTTCATTTTGCAGCATATGTAGTACACCTCTTCCTTAGCCTGCATTCCTATGTTCCAGCCATGGTCTAGTCCACCAATGCCTCTTTCTTGATTTTTTTCTTTCTATTATAATATGCTCTTGCAATGGATACATAAACTAAGCTTATGACAGCGAACGTAAATAATTGTGGATCAGCAACCTCCACCATTTTCTATCAGCTGTTCATGTGCATGCGAGAAATATTTGGACCAATACTCACTCCCGAATGGAATGCAGAAATTATACACAACATTCACATTGTATAAAAAATTTTGGACCAAATTTTGACCATGGGACATCAGCTTAACACCATAGATTCTAATTGGGAAGAATCTGTAGCTTATTTAGAGAATGTAGAGAATGATTTATATAGACCTCAATTACATTGACTATTAACATTTATGGAGAAACAAATTATGTTCTCGCTTTTTGAAATTGAAGTAGATTTTATGTTAAATTTCCCAAGGTAGATTATCATAAAATTCTGATAAAATATCTCTAATAGAAATTATTTTCAAATAATTTACGATTAACAGAGGTTATATGTGGAAGAGAAAAGTTTTCTGTTGTAGTAAATTTGGTTTTCCACTGTATATGTTCTTTTCCAAGCTTTCACAGCTAGATTTAGTCTACTTGTATGGTCCACTTGAAAATGGATGAAAATAATGGTGCAGACTCTCCTAGAGAATTGGTATGAAATTTTGTTGTATTCATACACTTCATTAGAAAGTACTAACTGCATAATATTCAATGTTTGCTGTGCTTCCCATATACACATATTTGGACTGTAACAAACAGCTATGCCCATTTCTTGTGTTATTACATAACTATTTTCATGAAAGATGGCTGGTTTTGAAAACAAAACTGCTTCAGAAATTTTGCTCCAATCTATGATTCATTTTGAGAAGTTTTAAGAAGACATTTGTACCATTTGCCCTATGTGCATCCAAGGTCCAAATAGATTTATTCAACTTTATTCCTCACAACAAAACATTCTTAAAAACAAAATTTTAACTGGGCTATTTGCTACAGAAGGATTCGATAAATAATTAAAATTTGCATAAAACTCAAGGTAATATTAAATAAACACTACATGATTAAGAAATGTTAATCATATATCTCTGTAAGGGAATACAATAGATTGCTTTTGGGTTTAAAGAAACACAATGGACACTATATCTGAAATTCTCAGCTGATTATTATCAAGTAAGGATTATGACAGTGATAAATATTGGTTTAATTGTTTTTTCACAAAAGCCGTATGTAGGACAGGAGTTGGATAGGTAGAGTCGGACTGAAAAATTCAATGCCATAACCGGGATTTGAAACACCAGGAAACACGTGAATTAGTTGAGAAATTCAATTCTATGCCGGTATGTTGCCATGGTAGCTCAGTGGAAGAGCAACTGGCTAGAGACCGAGAGATCTGTGGTTCAAATCCCGGCTATGAAATTGAATTTTTTAGTCTGACTCTACCTGTCCAACTCCTATCCTACACACGGCTTGTTAGAAAAAACAATTAAACCAATACCCACTGACCGTAATAGTTGGCTATACTATGAATCTGGGACTTATACAGCATTGCAACTCGCCATTGGGGTTGTCATCTCAAATTTGAGATCATCTTGTGGTTTACCAGGAAACATGCAAGTCAGTTGAGAAATTCAATGCTATGCCGGCATGCTGCCATGGTAGCTCAGTGGAAGAGCAATTGGCTAGAGATCGGGAGATCCGTGGCTCAAATTCTGGCTATGGCATTGCATTTTTCAGTCTGACTCTACCTATTCAGTGATAAATATGTTACCAATATCAATTACTATGAAAAACCTCTGTCCATTATGAGAGCAAACATACCTTTATCTGTATTAGGAAATTACGGTAATTAAATTCTCACCATGACTGACTTAGCAAAAAATAGGATATTATTATCAACATACCTGCAATGTACAGTGATGGGACCGTCTTGGCCAAATTGTTCCTTTGTCTTATGAACTTGGCCAATAAAGTCGATGAATCCATCGCCTGATTTCGGCACTCCTTGTTCAGGCCAATCAATGAACTGGAACTGGCGCACAGTTCGTGAACTTCCATCACGAGCATCTGTTACTTTAAACTCTCGCAATATATACTGAGGCATGTTGTATTCTGCAATTGGATCCACCACAAAGCACTGATATCTTACTGAGCGATCACTAGGCCAATATTGGTGGCACTTCTCCTGTAATGTAGAATGTTCTGCATTAGATCAAGAATTGATGACTATGATTATTATAATTATGACCTAGAAAAAACCCTTATACTTAATCAAATAATGGAAATAACAACCAAATGCATAAATTAGAAATACCAGTCTTTAACCAAATTGTAAACTGAGTAATAAGAAGATAGACACAGTATACTCCAGAGATGTATAGTATTTTACAGGCTTGCTTAAAAATTAAAATATTTTATACCAGTTCAAATTTATGTCTGCATCTCTTACAGTTTTAATTGTGCCCTTTTTAAGCCCAATGCACAATTACCCAGAAATGAGAAGTGTAACCAAAATAAGGAAAATAAAGTTAAAAATCTGATGTGTTCCATTCACATTACTTTCTCTACATCTCTGTAACAAATTATTATTAAAAAGCTTATGCTTCTATTTACTTTATGCTAATCGAGAAAAAATTAGCAGATATAGTCTTATTTCTTGCTTCCTTGTAAGTAGAAGCGAAATAGGTTAAAGTGATAGCCAAAAGCTGGTTGCTATGTGACACACACACCCACCCACACATGCACGCACACACACGCACACACAGACCTTTTTCTGAAAATGCTTTTTTTTGGATTCACGGGGACCCAAACAATGTATTTCCTGTGAAATTTTGGTATCAAATTTTTGGGTGGAGTGCAATACCTTCTCTTTACACTATGTACATAGTACATGTAGAGAAAGTAAAAATTGGTTAAAATGCAAATATGTATAATCAATGTGAATACACATGAAGCTATCTGGAGCCAGGAACACCAAGGAAAGATAGGTTATTATGAGTAGCTTTTATCACTGTAGACCCATAGCAACCTCTGGAGTGGCAGGCTTGAAAAGCAAAACCAGGATCACTCCCAGCAGTTGAACATGCTTCTAATCTTAGTTTTGTTTATGCTATCATTACACTTTAATTTAATTTGAGGATTACAATTCATAACATTTTCCTGTCTTGATTTTCAAGGTTGTCATATCTGTATTCAGATGTAAAAAATGTGATTGGTTAGTTCTGAACAAAAGCAATAAAAAAGCACATATTGATGTCAACATGCTTTACATTTTCCATCTTCAATTAGCTGTGGATTAACAGCCCTAAAATATAAGAACTTTTGCTTTTTTTTCCCATTCTGATTCCCATAACCTCAGAAACTGATAGGATTGTGGCTTCCTCTTTCCATTCTTGAGTGATTGTGCATGAGTGATTTTCTTATTGCACACTCCTCATTCTATTACTAATTATATGTATTACTTTAAGGTTTAAAAAAATAAAACAGAATTGTTGAATAAATGAAATAATAATAATAAATAATAATAATAATAATTAAATTCATAGAAGAATTTAATAAATCCAATTAATGCAATTATAATTCTTGTTGCTAATAAATATTCACGATAATAACCTCTAACTCTTCTATACATTCCAGAATAATACTAATACTAATAATAATAATAATATTATACTATTATATTACAATATTATTATTATTATTATTATTATTTTATATATTTTCAATTACTTTTCAACTTAACTCATGTGCTTTATTATTTTTGTTTATAATTTGGAGAATATGCACAGAAACAAAACCTCATACTTTTAAATTAATATTTTTCAGAGCTAAAGATGTAAAATGTAAAAAGAATGGATGACCATTCATATGATTTTCTGTACTTGTTCTGCAAACAAACTATTCTTACAAAAGATTGTTCTTTTCTGTACATCATTAATCAGGATAAAGATTAGCAAAAATTCCCTTATTACTTGTTTCCTTTTAAGCAGAAGGGATACACTAGGCTAAAGCGATACTCAAACATTTTAAAAGCTGATTGTTATGTGAACAATTGAAATTCGGAACATTTTGCATGACCAGGGGTAAAACAAAACAGAGATGATACAAAAGATGATTTCCCATCTGAAAAAAGTTTATTGTAGTCTAAAATTAAAACCAATAATACGGAATATTTGGAAATGGTTAACTCTACAAGAAAAGGGTATATGACATAATTGTGTGTTTTAATGAGATCTATATTTTTTGTGTCGTAAAGGTTTGTTTGTCACTAGTTAGTTACACAAAACTCATCCTAAGAGCTCTTCAGACGCTATTCCCAGAAAATTCAAAATATACACGTTATTTGTGATAAGAATATCTTTAATAAGCAGCATTTTAATCAAAATCATTTAACTCATGTTTGAGAAAAACAACGTTTTCAAAAATTATTCCATGTGAAGGTTAGTTTGGGGTGGGGGGATTTTCTTGAAAATCTCTATGTTACATCCTTGAAAATTACCTAACTTAATACCAAGTTTGATATTTAACAATATTTTTGTTTTTGAGTTATTTTGCACACATGTACCCACAGGATCTTTTGCTAAAATTAAATTTTTTTTATTCAGGGACCTCAAAAGATATATTTCCAATGAAATCTTAACATCCATTTTTAAGTGAAATGCAATACCTTCTCTACACATACAGTGCACATAGTATATGTAGAGGAAGCAAAAATTGATATGTTATATCCAAAATGAAATGAAATGGCCTGTTATTTATGGACGCTCTTTAACTGCTTTGGTTCTCAGCGTCCCATTCTATATTGGACGTGAAAGATCGCTTAATTTTGCTCAGAGGCCTCTCTTATCAGACTTAAGGTTCTTTTACGTGCCGTAAATCTATGACACGGGACCCACAGCTTTACTTCCCTTCCGAAGGAAGCCATGCCAAGGATTTTTACGCCCGAAAAAATCCATCGTCCTCTGCCAGGTTAGAACCCGCGACCTAGGGTATATGAAGTTAGCATGGTAACCATTACACCACAGAGGGCAACATGTTATATCCATATGACCTATTTAGCCACTATAATTTATTTTTATATATAGTTGAAACTCGCTTATACGTAATTCACCTCAACATTTTTCGCACATATACGCTAAAATTTTAGGGACCAGTCATTCTCCATTAAAATTTTGCTCAATTATACATTTTTGATTATATGTTTTCTCAGTAATGCATCACTTTTTCTGATCCCCATACACAAAATGTACCCATTTATACATTTTTAAAAAAAACGTAAGGTGGCATGCTTGCTGTGTATAGCCTTGGAATTGCCTGGTTTGCGGCTTTCATTGATGCTTATCGTTTCATTGCCATATCGTTCCAACAATCTATTAACCTTGGTTCCAACAGTCACTTCTCTGCTTAAGTACTGTTTTCATTGTTATTTATCTTTTCATTGCCATTGTATTGTTCCAACAGTCACATATTTATTAGTCTCCATTTCTGAGACTGTGCCTCAGAATGGGCTTTCCTATCTTTAATTTTTTATCTCCATCCTTTCACCCTATTAATCTTCATATCGTCTATCACTCCATCAATCCATCACATTCTAGGTCTTTCTTTTTTTCTTGTTGAGCACAATCTTTCTTTAAATACTCTATTCATCTCTATTTGTTCTAGATGACCCATCCAGTGCAACCTTAATGCTTTTATAAAAGGTACTATATATTCTCCTTTTATAATTTAAATAATTTCATTATAACATATTCTCTATGCACTCTATTCTACTACAGACTTATATACCCTTACTATCTTATGTTCAAATTTTCTTATTTTCTCTTGGTTGGATATTATCAATGTTCAAGTTTCTGCCCCTTATGTGACTACCAGTCTAATCAAAATTTTATATATCAGGATTTTATCCTTCCTAGTTAGTATTTTACTGTTTAACAATTTTAGGTTTGCACGGTATGCTTATATCCAGTCTTTTATTGCACTGCTCATTATGGCCCCATTGTCTATTATATTTCCCAGATAAAATTTTTCTTTTCCTTGAAATACATTCTGACCAATTTCCAAATCTAATTGTTTCCCTTTCTCTTCTGATATAAACATGCAGTTTGTTTGGATAGATACAGTCAGACTGAAAAATTCAATGCTATGGGATTTGAACCATGGTTGGTTGCTCTACCACTGAGCTAACATGGCAACATGCTGGCATAGCATTGAATTTCTCAACTGACTCGTATGTTTCAATGCTATGCCAGCATGTTGCCATGGTGGCTCAGTGGTAGAGCAACCAACTCGAGACTGGGAGGTCCATGGTTCAAATCCCGGCTATGGGATTGAATTTTTCAGTTTGACTCTACCTATCCAACTCCTGTCCTACACATGGCTTGCGTGAAAAAACAATTAAATCAATATGTATTTTGTTTTCTGGCTACTTCATGAGATAAATGTTTACTTAAATAGTTTTCTACTGTATGATTGTGTGCCTTGGCACTCATCTTAGTTTCATTATAATTTTATTGTAGTACCAAGGGGATGCAGGAAGCAGTAGCAATAAATAGTCAAAACTTTGCTATATGTTTGGCTTTGAAATTCCTTTGTCTTTCAATGGCATCACAGAAACAGCATTAACAATACTTCTAAGAATGATAAAATTCAAACCAACAACAAAGAATATTTTGGAAATATGATATGCGTATGAAACCAATAACATCACCCTTCAACTGAAACAAATTTATCAAGTATTCCTGAAACTGAAATAAAGAGGAATATTAGAATTAACGCAAAAATGAAAACAACTTACCCTGCCCATCTCCTTCAGCTTGGTAAGCATCACAACAATAGTAGAATTGTGTTCCCATAGCATCCTCCAGAAGTCTTCTGTAGAGTCCAGCAGAGGTCCCTGTGTGGCTATATATGCTGCACGGTATCTATAGCCATCTATAAAGCTGGCATTGATGTAGTCAGAACCTTCAATTCCACGCACTGGAGTCAGGCAGACTCGTGTTGATTCAAATGGCAATATGTGCACCAGTCGATTCTTGTGCTTGTTGCAGGGGAGGTTTGCGCTAATGAACCTCGTTGAGTCTGCCTTTATATTTGACAGTTTCTGCACAGAAAAATAAGTGCGTTGTATTTCAAGAGAACTAGTTTAGTGTTATGAGTGCCATAGAGGTTTTAATTGCATTGGGAAGCCAATATTTAGAAGAACAAAATATTATGACAGCCATTAATTAGCATTTTTGCTGCTGGCTTTGCTATTCATACTCATAAATGTATTAATTAACATTCATTAAGAAATGGACTTATTGAGGTTAAGTTTTAGGTAAGGTTACAAAATGTTGCAGTTGAATGTAATAGAAACTTAAAGTAAATTTATTTATAAATATTCAATATAATGACACAACTAACATTCTAAACACAACAAAATAGGAATCTTTATTATAGTTGATGGTTAAGTTGGATATGCTTTTTAAATTTGTATTAAAAGATTTGATGTAGCGTAATATACTTGACAGCTTTAATGTGATCACAATATGTGAATCAAAGGTTTTATCACATTCTGTGACACACAAATATGATATTGTAATATAGGCCTAAGGAATACATTAGATTAAAGCAATAGTCAAACCTTTTAAGAGCTGGTCAGATCCTTGAAATTCTGCTCTATTTGCATGGTCAGGATCAAAACTTATACTTTTGTCATGGGTATTGGGAAATTTATACCAAAAGAGCTTATCTCGGAAATTGTTAAGTTCACAAAAAATGTATTTGATATAAATTTTGTTTTAATGGAATCCATATGATTTTGTCTATCTCTTATTGGTTTATTAATTGTGCAAAATTCATCCAGAATGATATTACTTGAAAATTAAGGATATAGATACATTTTATTTGTCAGTAAATATCTTTAAGATATGGTATTTTAATCAAAGTCCTTGGAGTAATTTTTGAGAAAACTAAAAATGTTGAAAAATCTTTCATATAAAGGTGAGTTTAAGGCGGGGGGATTTTTCTGAAAGCCCTAGTGTCACGTCCTTGGAAGACTGAACTTAAATAACAAGTATGTTATTTAACAGCCTTTTTGTTTTCAAGTTATTTGCATGCACACACACCTTTTTCTGAACTTTCTTTTTATTCAGGGGTGCTCAAAATATATATTTCTGATGACCTTTTGGCTATTAAACTTTTTCAATTTCTTCTATGTAAATTGATATGGTATAGAAATTAAAAATGAATTTACCAACAGAGAAAGAAGTAGATAGGGCTGAGAGAGAAGGAGAGGGAGGAAGAGAGATATTAGAGCAGTGTTTCCCAACCTTTTGAAGTTCACGGCACCCTTGGGAATAACATTAAACACTAGGGGCACCCTTCCTTGAATTAAAAGAAAATTAAGCTTAATATGTTAATTTATTGAAATATTATATAATAATAATGTACACCATAACATAATACAGTACACTTTACTACAATCACTGATTAAAAATACATCAATAAATTTTGTTCGATTAATGATTAATGTGAAACTTGTGATTGATGCTTAGAGCACAGATATGTGATGTCGGGTCTTACAGTTGACAGTGAAACACGCAAATCATCCTCAAGGTTATTCAGTCTATTTCTTGCTTTGCATTTTATTGTCACCATAGCAGAGAAGGCTTGCTCGCATAGATAGGATGTTGAAAAGGGCAAAAGTGCGTTAATTGCTTTCTTCATTAGGTTAGGGTACTCCTCTCTCCGTTGAAGCCAAAAACTAGCCACCGACGGCTCACTCTTGGTGAACTTACCTTTGAGTGTGGAATCAGCGCAAATATCAATAAATTCATCTCGTTCGGAAGCAGTGAAATCTATTTCCTCTGCACTATCTCGAAATCAAATGGTGACACAACCCAGTCGAGATTCGTAGTGGAAACAGTTGGAAAGTACGCATCTATTGCATCTTGCAATCTTGATAAGTGATCACAAATGCGGTCTTTCAGCTTACTCAGATCTTTATCTCCTACCACATTAAGAAGAGATGGAAAGTTCGACAAATCTCCTTTTTGAACTGCAGACTTCCAAGAACTAAGTTTTCTTTTAAAACCTTTCATTTTATTGGTTGAGGAGATTATTGTTTCATGTCGATCCTGCATCGAAACATTCAGTTCATTCAACTTATGAAAAATATCTGCCTGATACGACAGTTCAAAACACCAGGAATCACTTAGTAAGAGCTCAAGAAATGTGTCTTGATTTTCATCCTTAAAAAAAAGTTTTTAGCTGTTCTTTAAGTTCGGGAAACCGGTTCAATACATGACCCCGCAACAATCACCTTATTTCTGTGTGAAGTAACAAAAAGGTATGAGCTGCATCCGTTGCGCGACATAACTGTTAAAAAGTTCTGCACTTTAAAGGTCGAGACTTCATATAGTTCACCATTTTCACAACTTGGTTAAACACTTCAGCAAAATCTTCATTACACGCTTTCACGACTAATGCCTCTTTATGCAGAAAACAGTGAGTTATAATAATGGATGGATTTTCATTGAGAGCTCTGGCAGTAAAACCTTTAATTTTCCCAGACATAGATGGTGCACCATCTGTACATATACCACAACAGTCTTTCCATGAAAGATCATGGTCATTGAGATAGGAATTAATAGAAACGACAATATCATGGCCTATGGTTGTAGTCTCGAGCGGTCTACAGAACAGAAACCGTTCACTAATATCTTTTTCATCAATATATCTGATAAAACCAAGGAGTTGCGGTTTGTCACCAATATCGAGACTCTCATCTACTTGCAAAGCAAATGTTCTACAAGTTTTTATTTTCTCCGTGACTTGTTCGTTGATATTGCATGACATTTCAGATATCCTGCGGCTGATTGTGTTGTTGGACAGAGGAACTTTCGAAATTTGATTAGCTGCTCCTTTGCCAAGAATTGTTGAAACTATAACTTGACATGCAGGGCCAATGATTTCCTCTCCAAGAGTATGAGGTTTCTCTTTTTTAGCTATCAGTTCTACTACTTTAAATAAGGCTTCAAGAGCAGTATCACCTATGGTCATTCTCTTTACCATTCGCACAGCTGTTTTCTTCTCCCCTTCTAATATATGTGAAAAATACATTACACTTTTCTGTGACACACTAGGATGCTTTGTTGTAAGATGCCGCTTCAGTTTGCTAGGTACCATGGCCTCGTTGCTAAGTGTTTCGCCACAAACTAAACACACAGGGATACGGTTTCCTCGTTGTTATTCCACTTAAATCAATACGCCAAGTAACTGTCCTGGTATGTTCTTTTCTTTCGTTTGTCTTCTTTATGGGGTGAATTCGACGGTTCGGGAGAAACTGTAAGATTTGGCTTCTTAAAGCAAGCAGTAGGAGCCGACTGTTCACTTTCACTGTCCTGGCGTTGACGTTTAACAATGAACTTATCCATAGCTAAACAATGTGAATCAACGCGAGGAAGACAAATGAAAGCGTGCGTGCGTGCGCGTCTGGTAGGCTCGTGGTGAGCCTGGGTGTTGTTGCTGTGTACCTACCCTGGTAAGGGTTTAACCACAGGAATGAGGCGATGGTTAAGGTTTTGTTTTGTTTGAGGTTTCGAGTGTTGGTGTTAAGGAGGTAGCGCTGGTAGGCTCCTCGAGCGGTTGCATTTTCAGGAGCAGCATCCTTTCCTCTGCTCCGCTGGTGTTTATTTATTTATTTAAATATGGTGGCGAAATTTTGATAGACCTGTCCCTATGGGAGGGGGGGAGTGCTTTGTTCAGCTATTACGCTGTTGCCTGGTTTAAAGCCGTTGTTACCGGGGGTGCCCACAAGCTATGCGGGGAACCCGGAACCGCCTTTTTTGGCGTTCAGAGGGTAAGTACTCCCCCAGAGATCTGACAAGAGCGTTCTCATGTTCGCCCAATCTGGCGTAGAATTTTTGAACCCGGCGCCTAATAACATCTTCCACATATGGGAGGGCCGAAGCTTCATGTAGTAGTCTCAAAGGGAAACGTCGACATACAGAATATATGGACTGGAGTCCTCTATTCTGCACCCGCTGTAACCAGAGAAGCCAGGAGTCTGCTGCCATACCCTACACTTCACAGGCATAGAGCATCAGGGCAAATGAAAGCGCCAAGCGGCGTACACTTTTATATATTCATCTGTCGAAGTCTCGGGAATGTTCGTGAGGAAGCGAGTAGTCTCGGGAATGTTCGGCAGGGTATAGCTGTAATGCCATCTGTGGGATACTAGTACAACTGAATTATTGAAATGAATCGACCACTATCACCATCTGCCGTGCATGAGAGTAATTGATTTGACTTATTTTATTTCAAGACCTTACAAGTCTTAAGGCTTCAGTAGCAGGCATTTTTTTTTTTGTTTATCTCAATATCTCGCGGCACCCCTTAGCCAATCACACGGCACCCTAGGGTGCCAGGGCACACCGGTTGGGAACCGTTGTATTAGAGGAATGGACTACACCTAAAATTAGCATAATGACCATATACAAATAGCTTGTTATTTTTAATTTTATACAAATATTTTTATAAAACTTTTCTTCTTCCAAATCAGAAAATCTCCAAAATATAAATGACGGCAACATGTAGAATCACAATAAACCTTTCATATAGTCTTAAATGCAAAAGTATTTTTAATTAATTGTGCTATATATTAATAAAACTAATAGAAATAAAACTAATTTAATTTTGATTTTTTCTTATAGGGAAACATAAAACATTTTTAACATATATTAAGTATTTCAAATTGAATGTTTAAAACTCTAATTTCACTAATTATGATTAACCTACAAGCATGTGAGAAAAATATGGGGAAATTAAATATATACATTGAAAACAAGGAGAAACTTAAAAATAAGATACAAAGAATACATGAGAAGTGTATGATAAATAATCTGTATGAGAAAATTTTTGGTGCACCAATCATCAACTAAATATCCAAATCCCTCAAAGGCCTTCAAATCAGCTAAATTTTTGATTTGAGAAAAATTGCTTACACACAAAAATAATGATGACAATATCATTGCAAGGTGTGTCCAACCAAAACAGTTGTTCCAGAACACGTTCTGTAAGTTTTGTGATACGTTGATGAAGCTAATGTACCAAAAATTCAATTTGAAGTACTTAATATGCTTGCTGATATAATTATTCATCTGAATTCTTAGATAAGTTATGAAATTTCAATTGCAGCAGTTACTTGCCTTGAACTCAAGTTCCATTCCTGTAATATTTTCACCAACTTCTGGTTGCATCAGTTTCTGGATATGAGTGTGCAGATTACGAGCAGGTACTTCAGTGTTACCACAAATTATAGCCTCCATCAATGAATCATGGATAAAGATGTATTGGTCCTCCGTCTAAAATGAATATTATCATTAACATTACAATATATTTACACATATTAAAAAAAAACAATTTAAGCTTAACATTGAAGCCCAAGCCTGAGTATAGCTCAGGCTGTGTGAAATGTTCATATGGCCCACACCCGAGCATAGCTCGGGCAGGTATTTCTAAGGCTTTTAATGCAATTCCATGACCGTAACTCGGTCTTGGGCTTTGCGACAAAGAACATACATCAGTTATCTTTTAGCTGTCTGATTTGTGCTGCCATCTGTCCTTGCTTTAGCCAACTATTAGGAAATTTAGATGAGTTAGTAATATTGGCTGATCTCGAGTAGTCACGCCATTCTCCTTGAAGGTGGTGATCTTGGTGTTCTTAAATGTTAAAATGCTGCATTTTCCTCGAGTTCTGTGAACTGAAGCTCTGTAAAATTCTGATTCCGAGGGACAGTTTTTCGAACTTTCAATAAATGGAGTGTAAGCTGCTTTACACAGATTTTTTCAAACTCATATTTGATACTTGTTGTAAATTTAAAATAAGATATTAATATGGAAGTTATGACTATTTTCTTACTTGTTGAGAAATCCTTGAACACCATACTTTTAGATCGTTCTAATACTTTTTGACATATTTAATTGATGTACTGTAAATAATAACTCAACGTAGGCATAGGGTGGGTGGGTTTCTTGACCCTTCAACTAAAGAGATGCCTGGGCTTCAAAGTGTTAACCTGGTTAGTTATATCAGACGATGAATGAAATCAGTGAAATGTTGCTCAAATGATCTTGGGGTCCATGGAGCTTAAAGTTGCTCAGGATAAGGGAAAACCCTGAATAAAAAAAAAAACTTTATCTGTGTAACTCACCCTAACCAAGATTTGAACTCGCAACCTCCTGAATGTGAGGTAGATCATATTAAAATATGATTCCCTTAAAGCAAAAATATATAGTTATAGAACAATTACAGGCATTATAACCTGTATGTCATTAGTTAGGGTTCTTTCCAAACTTTTGCCCACAATTCTATTCCCTAATTGTTCATAACTGAAATTTAATGGAATAAACATATTTATTAAAAAAAATATAGAATAACATAAAACTGATTTGATGTCCAGTATTATTGTATTTAGTAAATATTAATGATCTATCCTCAGTAATTAACAATATGCTCTTCTAGTTCCTTTTGCAAATTATTTTTTGTCTAAGTTAATGAAATCAGTTGTTTCTCAGATTTATGCAATGATCTTTTCAGTACACTAAATAATTGATTTGACACTATTGAAATTCAAAAAAGGTTAATGCATTAATTTTTATTAAAAAAATAAAAATAATGCAGACCTAGGGATTTAATATTAAAGCAATGAAATTACTGAATCTAGCGACAAAGAACTGAAGTGCTAAAAAGTGGTCTAACACTCACTTTTTTAAAAAAGAGAAAAATAAACTTTGTAGACACCAAAAACAGAAATACTAGTTGACATTGTGGTATATTTTATTATCATCTCAAACTTATTTTTTATTCAGTCCAAAATACTTTAATTTATTTTTACTGTACTTATTCAAGAAAACATAACAGCAATAAGAACATTAAATATTCCTAGTTCTGAATGAAGCATAACTTAGGCTACTTATCATTAATGAAAAAAAAGAATACCCTTGCACATTAAATTTATATTTTTAACATTAGTGCTTATTAGAAATTAATTACAAAAACCGTCCTTGAAAAGTTATGAGCCTATTTGGTATATTTCAGTCAATCCAAATCAGGTAAGTCAAACATTGACTCTTCTTCATTAGCATTAATATCTTCATCAGACACAGACGGTGCACATCTGTGATATTCACGAAAAATTGGAGGCACATAAGTGCACCTTAGAGTTTTGGCGGAGCTATAGGCTCTTCATACTTATGTGGTAAGGAAACATGATCGTAAGAAAGAAAATTCTTTATATTTTTTTACAATCAAGCTTTTTTGTGTTAGATATCCATAAATTTTACCCAAACAAGAGATGTCAGCACTAATGTGAGATCTGACCCCATGCAACTTATTTCTATTCTCCAAAATAAAAGAAAAAATTTGAGGCCAACAATTTGTGTCACCTGAAGCTGCAGTAGCTGCTTATGCAGGGATCTAAAACTATGTTAAGAGTTGTTTGATAATGATAATTTATTGCACCATTTGGCATACATACAATGCAATAGGTTTTGTCAGCAAGTCATTAAAATGCATCTATATTTAAATATTCTTTCATGTTGTAAAAATTAAGTTCCTTAATTCTGTTTTTTACACTAATTTTAAAAGAACTTGTATTTGCAATTTGTCTTATATTTAAAGGTAGTTTATTATAAAATTTCACTCCAAGATAGAGATGAGAGTTAACAGATTTCTGTAACCGAAATTTAGGAGGTACCATATTATTTCTACACCTTGTTTAATGGTTATGTATATCAGAAAAAGTAACTCATCTTTCTTTTGGAGATGAATGAAATTCAAGCATGCAAATACATACAAAGATGCCACAGTTAAAATTCCAAATTCTTTAAAATAGGTGCACAATGTTGGTGAGACAACTTTTTTATTATTCTGAGAGCCTTCTTCTGGAGCAAAAATACTTGATTGGCTACCCCACTGCTACCCCAGAGCAAAATACCACAGTTTAAATGGCAATGAAATAAACTATAATAAACAGTTAATAAAGTGCTAATGGAAACACACATTCTAAGTCTTCTTAAGATAAATAAAACATTTGACAACTTTTTGCATATTTCCATTATGTGGAATTTCCAGGAAAGCTTGTTGTCCAACCAAATTCCAAGAAGTTTAACCTTTTGCTCTATACTTTATCTTTTAAACTAAATAAGATAGTCTGAGTTTTATCTTTATTCATGTGCAAGCCATTTGTGTCAAACCAATCAGAAATTTGATCTAAAGTATTGGACCAATCAAAAGTATTTGCAGAAATAATACTTAGCACAATGGTGTCATCTGCATAAGAGATCACTTTACCTGGAGTAGCAGCAGGCAAGTCATTAACAGCAACAATGAAAAGAAAAGGACCTAGAATAGATCCTTGAGGCACTCCCGTAGTTACTTCTCGAAAAGTAGACATTTGGTCATTAATTGAGACTGATTGCTTTCTATTGCTAAGGTATGATTGAATTAGAGACAGTTCTTTATTTTTTATTCCATAATATTCTAATTTTTTTAGCAGCAGATCGTGGGGTTAACAGTCAAAAGCTTTACTAAGGTCACATAAACATGCTGCTACATTCTGCTTGTTTTCAAAAGAAAAAAATACTTCATTTATAAGGGATTCAATACCCAAAATAGTAGATCTGTTGGGCCTAAAACCATATTGCTCATCACATAATATTCTGTTAGTTTCAAAATGTGAAACTAACTGTTCTAGAATTACAGTTTCAATTACTTTAGAAATAACTGGCACCAAGGATACCAGCCTATCGTTAGAGACTTCTTGTCAGTTTCCCTTTTTGTGAACAGGAATAACTTTAGATATTTTCAAGGGGTCAGGAAACTTACCTTGGTTAAAGCATTGAGGTGGGGAGTGTCCTTTCTTGGAAGATGCTAATGCAACTCTAAATCAATTTTTTACATTCCGTTTTGTACTTCCATTTATTGTTAATAATTTTAATATGAATAATTAATGATATTCTTAACTAACTTCTTTCAACAGAAGTAATTGCTATATTTTTGACATTTGAATTATGCTGCATGCGCCCACACATACACACAAATCTTTTTCTAAGATCTTTTTCTTTTGGGGGGGGGGGGGTGTTGGAATCAGGAGTCCTCAAACATGAATTTCTGATGAAATCTTATCGAATTTAAGAAAAAGGAGCTAATCCCAATAAAGCACCTAAAGAAGATAATCCCAACATGTAGTGTTACCAAATTGTAATGGAACATGCTGTGATGAATATTTAAATAAATAAATAAGGTAGATTTTCTCAGGAATACTACCAATGCTCTCAATCATTACTGTCACTTTCATCCTCACAACAATCCTAATCATCCAGTTCACCAAAATAAGGTACTGAATTGAAAACTGATCCAAATGCTGCCATCTGTCTCTTTAGTGACAACTTCATTGCGTTGGCATAAGACTTTAACTTATTGCAACAACTCTAATTTTATTCTTTTATCATTCTTAACATGCAGTATCAAAAATAAACAAATCAGATTATAATCAAATTTCAGGAATATGAAATTACCTGCACCATGTAGTTACGCTGTGCCCTAAGACAGGTCACATGCCCATAAATATCAAGTATCTTCTCATGACGCAATCTTTCCAACATTGAATCAATAACAACAAAACAGCCTGTCCGTCCAACACCCGCACTGAAATCAAATATACATTTTATATTAGAATCATTAATGCTCATACATATATGAAAACATGCAAATGGCATCTAAGAAAATTAAGGACCAAAACCACACACCGGCCCAATCAGGAAACACTTCCCTACCATTGGCCCACACCGATTGGCCAGCAGGTGCTAGCCAGACCAATCAGGGGATGCCTGGTTCGCATTGATTAGCTCCGGAGTATATATAGGGGTCCAGAAATTCACTTCTCCACTTCCTGAAGAAGGCCATAGAGCACCATGGCCGAAAGCTTGGAGAATTTTATAAACATGACGCAGCAGATCACCCGAGAAGCCCTCATCAGTAACCATCTTCATGAAAGCTTCAGATCATACACTAATTGTACTGTTTGTCAAAATAAAAAAAAAAAATAAAAAAAAAGGGACAATCTATTGAAAAGGAAAGCCAAACTAATAACAGAATATGAGCAAACAAGAATAACATTTTTAGACAGTTCAAGTAGATGTTAAATAACAGTTGTCTGGTTTCTGGACTCTCATGGTCCTATGGCCATAATGAAAAAGCCAGGCTCTGAATATGCCAAATTGTAATTACTGTTTATATGCTGACACATTATAATTTCCAGCTTCCAGCTTATTCTAAGCTTTGAAGGATTCAGGAGAAGGGAGGAGATTAATTAACCACAGAATTCTGGGGAGAACTTTGGATTTCAACTTAGCACTGCTTACGTAATTGAAATTAACTGTTATAAATGAGATTTTCATTATATAAGAAAACTACTAGAAAATATCAGAGCAGAAGTTCATAATACCTGTATCAATCAGGTTTCAATTTATAGTTTTACTTTCTAAATACAAATGTATACAAAAATTCTATAGAAATAACAGTGCTGTGGTTTCCAGAAATCAAAAATCTGATGTGTTCCATTCACATGACTTTCTCTACATCTCTGCAACAAATTATTGTTCAAAAGCTAATGCTTCTACTTACTTCATACTAATCGAGAAAAAATTAGCAGAAGTAGTCTTATTACTTGCTTCCTTGTAAGTAGAAGCGAAATAAGGGAGTACCATAGGTTAAAGTGATAGTCAAAAGCTGGTTACTATGTGACTGAAGTTCTTTTGTTTGTATAAACACGAGTTGACAAATTCCTGTATGAGAAAAGTTTTTTAAAGCTGAAACCAAAAACAAGGAATATCTAAAAAACGATCAACTCCACAACAAGAAAATTATATAACATAAATTGCATGTTTTAATGTGCTCTACATTTTTTGTGTGGTAAGTTTTTGTCTGACTCTTACGGTTTAGCAGTTATGCAAAATTCCGTAAAATTCATCCAGAATAAAGTAGTCTTCAGAGACTATTCCCAGAAAATTCAAGATATACATATTATTTGTCAGGTAAATATCTTTAACATAGGATATTTTGATCAAAATTGTAAGAACTATTTTCGAGAAAATCAAAATTTTTGAAATTTTTTCCTTGTAAAGGGTAGTTTGGGATGGGGGGATTTTTCCTAGAACCCTCATGTAGCATCCCTGGAAGATACTAAACTTAAATATCAAGTTTGGTATTTTACTGACTTTTCGTTTTTGAATTATGGTGTCCATACACACATGGACACACGCACACACACACACACACACACACACACACATGGACCTTTTTCTAAAAATACTTTTTTTGGATACAGGGGACCCTAAAACATATTTCCAGTGAAATCTCGGTATCAAATTTTTGGGTGAAGTGCAATACCTTCTCTATACACTATGTATATAGTATGTGTAGAGAAAGTAAAAATAACATTCTGAACTTAATTAACTAAATACTAAGAAAGTCTTTAAGAACTAAATCATACCTGCAATGAACCACCATTGGTCCAGCATCAGGAGGATTCATGCTGCGCACACGCCTTAGGAACTGAAGGAAAGGTGCTGGATGGTCAGGCACGCCATGGTCAGGCCAGGCTGTGAACTGGAATTGTTTTATTTCACGTCGTTCAGAATGACCAGCCTGGAAATAATGCAAAACATTTTATTTTCTTGTTGCTAATGAATCTGGTCAATAAAATCACATATTTTAAAAAAAGGGTACATACTTTATGAATTTGGAATGTTCGTATACAATAAGTGGCCAGCTCCTGGACATCTGTAATTGTCACTGTCATAGTACCGTAGGTATCAGTCCCTCTGCTGGGCCAGTACTGATCACACTTTATGCGAGTTCTTTCTTCTAATTTGGTCATCATTACAATAGTGGCAGAACGAAGCTCCCAACACATTCTCCAGAAATCTGCAAATGTTTCTTGCAGAGGTCCCTGTAGGAAAAAGAACATCAAATGCTATTGAAAGAATGCATATAAATTATTGCATATGCTGTGATTTTCAGAAGGCAATTAAATTATGTTTGCAGAAAGTCTTCTTAGAGGGGATGTGTAGTCTTAAATTTTAATATTAATTTTCCATCTTCCCCCAAAGAAGGAAAATATAACAACCATTTCCCTTCTATTACAATTAAAATCTAATCACCCCCACCATGCAGTCTGCACTTAGTTGACGCTTCAGATTCTTAGTTTGCTTGGTAAAACTCATTATTTTCT
The DNA here is from genome assembly GCA_030762935.1 of Hymenopus coronatus. Lineage (NCBI taxonomy): Eukaryota > Metazoa > Arthropoda > Insecta > Mantodea > Hymenopodidae > Hymenopus > Hymenopus coronatus. The sequence continues at coordinate 45,983,655 of CM060884.1, read as the reverse complement.
TCACTACCCTCCAAGTTTTGGTCCAGGATTTGCATGGAAGCTGCTTAAAGTACTTACTGCATAACATACATTCAGTTGTAAACCTTGGACAATAAATAAAAGATAACCAACTGCTTCTTTATAGGGAACTTATATCACCTCCCCCTCTCTCTCTCTCTCTCTCTCTCTCCCATTTATGCATGCATACTTCCTTGTTCACTGAAGGAAGAAGGATAGGGGAATAATTCTATCAAAAAAATCATCCAGCCAAATATCAAATCCAGAACCTACAGTTTTGGATGCTAACATGATAACCACTGGACTACAGAGGCAAACAGAATATCATTTTATCCAACAGTCTATTATTTTTTCACTCTAAGTTCAAAGTAAAAATAAACAAATCTTAATGTATCACTCTGCTGAGCACATGGTAGCACCACAAATAAACAAACAAATAAAAAAAAAAAAATGAAAGAAAGCTGAAAGATTACTTGTATCATACACAATGAATTGATTTATGAGTTTTCACTAAATAAAATAAGAAAATAAGTAAGTATTACAAAAATCATTTTCACTGGGAGAGGACAGTTCATGTCAGACTCTATAAATTAACATGTTTGCTGCATTGAGCATTAGAATTACTGCAATCAAACATTTTTTCAATTCTGATAACTAATGAATTACTTACATAAGGAGTTGATAATAAATTGGAAGCTGGAAGAGGCTTGATCCCATTCAGGATCGTTCCAATGGTGAATCTGATGAATCAGAGCTTTTGGATAAACTTTGGCACTCAAAATCTTTTTTTTTAGTGGGAGCACAAAGTTTGCCAGTTCTTATTTACTCCTTTCAAACAACATCACACAATGAATACATGAACACACCTGTGAACTCTGAAGTTAATCTTTCCTCATCTTTTTTCATGAATAAAGGTGTTCATCTCAGAATTTGTTCACCACATTTAGCATGTTGTCTTCTCTTCACTTTTTATCGCTTTTCTGCATTTATGTTTCTTCACAATGGCCAAGATTGCCATGGGCCGCGCCATGGCCGGGGTTCGATCCCAAGCGACCGCATGTGAGATTTGTGGTGGACAAAGCGGTGCTGGGGCAGGTTTTCTCCGGGTACTCTGGTTTCCCCTGCCATTGCATTCCACCGGTATTGTTTACATCATCATTCATGTATCACCAGTGGCACCGCCTGCGGTGCCATAAGTAGTTAAAGCGGGCGTTAAACACTACCAAAAAAAAAAAGATTGCCATGACACCATCGAAAGCAATATTTTCACAACACACTGAACATGTGGCAAAGGGTAAGCTGACTTATTACTGTAATATGGTGGACTTTGTGACAGTGATGTGTTTTAACAATTGAAATTAATTAGTTGAGTTGATGTTTATAACACTACATCACTTAATTTTATTATCAGAAAACATGTTTTAGACGCCATGTGCTTCCATTGTCAATTCCTTTAGTCAACTGCTGTCATTGCTTGCTGTGGTGGTTGTCCCTGTCCCTGGATGATTTGATGAACCTTTGCATCAGTAGGACACCTGGCAGGATTTCAAAATTGAAAAACGTGGTTCTTGTTTCTCTAAATTGATATATGATGGACTTTCTAACAGTGATGTGTCAATTTTTGTAACACTACATCACTTTGTTTTATTATTGGAAAACATGTTTCGGAAGCCCTATACTTCCATTGTCAATTCCTTTAGTCGGCTGCCCTGTTTAAACAGAAACTGGAAATGAACTACAGCACCTCTGCGTAATGACAAACCCTTTGCTGTAATGGTCCAGTTATTTATAGGTGATTTTGAACAAATATCTTTTATTTTATAAATTGAACTGTTATAATAATGGGAATTTTAAATTCTCTGCACAAGAATAGCCACAAAAGTTACGATCTGAACCGATCTATTTTATGTAGACCAGAAAACATAAATCGCAGCTAATGAGAGGTGCCCTTGTCACATGGTATTGTTTACTTCTCCTTCGAACTTAAAGTGAAATGATAGTAAAGACAATAGTGAAAGAACTAAAACATAAGATTTGAGGGTTTAGCTTACCTGAGTTGCAACATATGCATTATGTTTGCGATAACCATCACAGTAGTTTGAATTGATATAATCTGACCCAAGAATACCATCAACAGGCTGCAGGATTACTCTTGAGTGATCATATGCAATAACATTAGCATAGCGGTTTTTGGGCTTATTGACTTCCATGTTTGAATGGTCCCAAGTAAATTGCTGACCAGGCTCAATAGACTGCAATTTAAACATGAATGATTCATTAAAATGCTGAGAGTAAATATGTCATCTAAACTCTTATTTCTGAATACTTAGCATTAACATTCTATAAATGCTGAGCCTCTGAATTCATGTAATTTACAATAATTACTGAACAATAAGTCCATTCCATTCATGAAAATGAATGGCTTCAATTACTGTGATTCAATAAACATTTTGTTGGCTTCAGCTGGATCTCCACTGCCTCAATAATCAACACTCAACACTATAAATACACAACTTGAAAAAATTGTAATGCCAAACATGTTGAGTCACATATGTAGCTGGAATTTCTATTAACATTCCATCTTCACTACATAAACAAATGAGGCTTAACATGCAGCATTTGTTAACATCCGAGTGTCAGCCTTTGTGATAACAATGTATGCTTTGTGAAAGATCCACAGGAATAATAATAATTGGATGTCTTTACATTCATATGACTTTCTCTACCCTCTATTGTTGAAGTGGATATTCATACAAAAGCTTCATTTTAACTGAAATAAAGATTTACAGAAATAGTGACATTACACATTTCATCATAAATACAAAAAGAATAGCAATAGTCAAATATTTAAGAACTGGACACTAATAGACTGGCCTTAAAATTCCATTCTCTTTCCATGTCTTTGCGAGGAACAACTGAAAATCAACAGGACTTTAAATAATGACAATGTACTGAATTCAAACTATTAGTAACAGATATCTCGGAACCAACTTATGTCACAATAAGGATGTTTAGAATAAATTTTGTGATTTAAAGATCTCTACTTTTTTTGTATAATGCATTTTTTCTATTGTTTAACCTACCAGCTATAACTACAAAATATTACAAAATTCCTTCTCAATGAAGAGGTCTTAACAGGCTATTCCCCAAAAATTCATGATATACAGTTTACTTGTCACGTAAATATCCTTAATATACAGTATTTGAACAAAAATTGTTGAGACATTTTTGAGAAAATAATTTCACCAACAATTGCGAAACAGATGATTTTCAGAAGAGCCATTTTTATATGAGCTGAACTGAGATTAGATTAAGGTTAGCCTCCTTTCCTTCCCTCTCTGTTCTTGCGTGCACATTAAAAATGGCAAGCTCACAGACACATCAATTTTCCTGATTTTATTTTTACAGTCTTTTATAGATATATTTCAGATGATGGGAATCTCATTGACAACTGTATTATTAATTTTTTTGTCCACTCCATTTCCTTGCTATTTCTATTTATTTCTATTTCTTTATTATCTCCATTTGTAATACATAATTTACAAGGATCATCAGATTGATTACAAAACTAAACATATAGTATAAATAATAACATGAGTATATACACTTTACAAAAAAATACAGGGGGTACCATTATACAGCATAACTTATTTAACATTTTTATTAACATTTTATACTCCTCTATAGAGTAAAATACATTTTCTGAGAGATACTTTTTAATTGCTTTAAGTTTACAGTTTTCTTCGTTATCTGTTTTATTTGTTTAGGCAAATGATGGTACAAATCTTTGGTTTTACTTTCTATACTTTTGTTACTTAACGTTCCTCTTAGTCTGTTTATGAAATAATTTTGTTTTGTTATTGTGTTATGTTTTTTGTATGTGTATGTTTTTACTTTGATTGCTATGACTTTTTATTGAGTATTTAATGCATTCATATATATATATATATATATACAGTGCCAGAAGTGTTAATATATTTAGTTTTTTATAGGAATTTCTACAAGTATCAACAAGAAGTAAGCATGTCCCAGTTATCTACATGTTGTATCAAAGTTTGTTGGGTCTGCGTAAGGTTCACTGAATACTTAGTGCACTCAACATGTTTTCCAGTGCAGGTGAAAATAATTTTGTTTAGCAAAGATATGTTGAATTTAGCATTTTGCAAGGTTTGTTAACCAGTGGATATATTTGTTAACCACCAACGTGTTCAGCTCATGTTGAATCAACATATTTTGTTGATTGTTGAGGCAGTGGACCTGTCTTTAGAGGCTACATGAAGTGTCAGTAATTAATTCACATGCTCTAATTTAAAATACATGCTCAGAATTCACTACATCAAATGTTTAAGAAACATATTTTACCTCATACTCTTGTGAAAATTTTAGATTATCATTAGCCTTCAGACGTTCTATATGGTTTGCTAATTCAGATATTGGTATGGGTGGATGAGAGATCATGCCCGGAGTTTGAAAGTTCAGTCTTCTCATTTCTACTGGATCAGTAGGTGCATGGCTAGTGCCAATATCAGCCGCCATCAAGGGACGTGTCACTGCTGCCTGGTCTGGTGCTTTACAAGGCTGCCTTCGTCTGAAAACAGTAAACATATAATGTAAGATTTTTATGCATTAAGGAAAATTAGGGGAAACTGATTAACATGTTGAAGCCCAAGCCCGAGTATAACTCAGGCCATGTGAAATGTTCATGCAGCCCGTGCCCAAGCATAGCTCGGGTAAGTATTTCTAACGCTTTTAATGCAATTCCGCAACCTTAACTAAGTCTTGGGCTATGCGGCAAAGAACGTCGAAATTGCCAGCTTCACCACAAGGAATTAGTTGATGTCTGGTTGAAAATGAAGGAAACTAGTCCTTTGAAACATGTTCCAGCAAAAATCCCACATCACCAGCTTCACCACAAGGAATTAATCGATGTCCAGTTGAAAATGAAGGGAGCAGTCCTTCAAAACATGTTCCAGCAAAATCCAAGTACGTGTTGTTTAGTGTAATTAATTGACTTGTCAAATAAATGAATATAACAACACTGTTTACAAACTCCCATAAAAAGAAAAGTTAACCTACTAGTTTATTAGCAGGAATAGCAGAACAGAGGAGAAATACTCATGGAAAAAATTTCCTTCTTGTTTCATTTTTGCATACTCCCCAAATAATAATACAGTAAGGCAATAGTTTAGCTTGTCTGTATTGGTGTTATGTAATACTTTCTTATTCAAATCTCTTTTAGACTACTTACTTTTTTATGATGAAGAGAAGCACCAAACAGATGGATAACATGAGCGCTGCTATAATAGGGCCTATGACCCACACCATGCCAGCTTCCTCCTGGTTCCTGTTCATTGAAACATCTGAGTTGTCCACTGGTATATTGGGGTTAGGACGTCCAGGTGGGGGTCCCGGTGGAACTTCTCGCATGTCCAATGCCAGATACTCAGAGAATGGGCTGGAGGTGTACAGGTGCTACATTAAACAAAAATGCATTACTAGTTAAATGAGAGGTTATAAACATAAACTAAGTTAACAGAAAATAATAATTATTAATGGAATCATGTACACAAAACTGTACATCTTTTATTAAAATGTATGCTTTATAAAATCTGCATTCTTTCACTCAATGCAAGCAACACTGTATATGAAAGCATTTCTAAAACACTAAGAAGATATATTTATTGGCTGAGAGAACAATGAAAAAGTCAACTCAATACCACAAAGTATGTTTAATGAAATTTCAAATAAAATATATAACTTTAATTTCACTAATTGGTTAGGTACAGCAAGACCGAAAAACTCAATGCTGGGATTTGAACCATGGATCTCCATTTGGTTGCTGTACCGACTGAGCTACCACCATGCCAACATGACATTAAATTCCCCATTAGCTTATGTATGTATGTAAATTGTATTGTCTATTGTAAAATTTAATTCAGAGTTCACAAGCCTAGAAACATTTGTGGTATAAGTGCAGGATACAGAGAAGTGAATCTAAACTTTTGTATACTCATTCTTGGAACCAGTTGAAAAATTCAATGCCATAGCCAGGATTTGAACACGGTTCTCCCGCTCTCTAACCATTGAGCTCAACCTTCCAACTGATTATATGTGCTTTACCTGGTTTAACCAAACAGTATGTCTCCTTTCAGAGAACTACCTTAATGGCAACTTACCATCATAATTACTTAGTATCCGGGTAATATTAACTATGTTATTGCCAATATACAGGCTACTGGTTCCAATAATAACTAATTGTTACCCAGTGCACCTTTCAATATATACACAAGAGAGGAGCATTACCATTACAATAAAATTTTGTACATTTTTTTCTCACCAAAACTAGAAAACATTTTACTGTACTGTATTACTTAAAGGTGGTTATTGTATGATATCAAATAAAAGAAAACACACAATCAGCTCTGCCAATCAGCTGCCTAACAGTGTTCTGTGACACTATCTCTCTCTCTCTCTCTCTCTCTCTCTCTCTCTCTCTCTCTCTCTCTCTCTCTCTCTCTCTCTCTCTCTCTCTCTTCCCCCCCCCCCTTTCATATTATGTTTAGGATTGTTCTTGTTTTGAGACAAATTTTAGAGAATAAGGAAATCAGTTTGCATGTTTTACTTTAATCTTCTTTTTATCTCTTTTTTCTTTTCTTTCCTTTCCTAGAATGAGGCATCTGTACTGGAGTTTCATTGGGGAATATATTAAGAAGATCAATTAAAATCAGAAGAATTAAGCTTAAGAGAGTTGTTAATTTATCATTTGCTGCTTTGCTATTTTGGTACCATCATAACTTGCAGTAGAGAGCACAGAATTAAATGAGAGATTAACATTTACAGTAAGAGAGGAAAATCAATAGGGCTGTTTTTAGAATTAAGTTCATTTCAGGCATAATAAAGTTGTTAAGGCATTAAACACAAATTCTTTTACTCATGGCAGTTAAAGCTGTGCTGAACACAAGCTCCCAGATAAGGGCAAAATACAGATGAGCAACAGAAACTTTGCCACATCTTTAAATATTTAGAATTGTTATTATTTATATCATTTACTGAGTAGGGACTCCAAAAACATTAGAAACAGGATTTTTAAGCATTATTACAGTAAAATCATGCCAAGTTATATATGAAAATCTATGGATTGTGCATGTATAAAGAAAGTAGTTAATTGGATAAGTTATTAACAGGAGCATATTAACAAAATGTTAGTTACACAAACAAGTACATGGCAATAGGAACCAAAAGGAAAATAAATTCAAAAACGTGTAATTTATTTACATACCTTTTGAGGTGTGTCAACAACAGCACGAACAAATATGCGATATCTCTTTCCACGTTCTAATTTGCGATTCACAAAACCATCATATGTTTCACCATTGCCCAGGTGAAAAGTATATGGTATGTTGCGTTGTGGAAATTTAGCAGCAATGTATGGAGCATTTTCACGCTCTTGTTTGGCTCCTTTGCTTGCAATTAACTATAAAGAGTAAAGACAAACATAAATTATTTTTATAATGCTGAAAAATAAACACAGACTATCAAAACCTCAAATTCCTACAATTGAATTACTAATGATTTGTTCATAGTTTAGGACATCTAATGGGCATTGTAGTGATTGCTAATGGATAGAAAGAAGAAGAAACAAAAAGTTATGGGAGCATAAACACACTTTCCTAATGCATATGGATATAAACATCATTTACATTCTCTTCTATTTACAAAAGTGGTAGTTTTCATTTAAATTCAGTATTTCCTGTATACAAAGAGTATAATTGTGAAATAACTTTTATATGTTCATCTATTTTCATTTTAATAACACATTTAGGGGTTGGTTCATATGTAATTGTTCAAGGTAATTTCTGAAACCAGTCAGAGAGAACCCAGAGAAAACCCACCTCATCACAAATCCTACATGTAGTCAACAGGCCACCTTGGTGAGAGAAGAATGGTCTAACCACTTGGCCATGGCATGGCTTAGCAATCACCTTGATTCACATACTGTATAATTACAGTACATATGCTGAAGCACATATTCCACTTTATCATTAAAACTATTTCTGTGATAAGTAGGAATATTAGGTTTAGTTCTGAATACATATTTTCTTTTAGATGTGTTTGAAGCTTTTAACAAATAAACAAACTTAAAACTCATTTGACACAAATTTGAAATCAGGCAAGCTAATCGGCATCTGGCAACAAAGAACCAAGATGGAAACCATCAATTATAGAACATCAATATATACATATGTTCCTGTGTATTACCAAGTTTGATTGTTAAATTTAAGTATCTAAGACTATGATTCTCAAGCATATGATGTAATGTCAGTCTGGTAGGTAATGAAAATAAAAAGCTTTTCAATAATTGGTTTTAGCTGAAGTGTCCCAAATACTGTCACAAAATACTGGAATATTTAGATCACCCAAAATACTGGACTAATTGGCAAAAATTAGGATATCTGGTCTAAAGTGCTAGACAAAGATTACCTACTAAAACAACTGATGTGTTCCATTCAAATTATTTTCTCTACATCGTTGTAACAAATTATTGTTAAAAAGCATATTCTTCTATCTATTTTATGATAATTGAGTTAAACATTAGAAAACATTTTCTTAATTACGTGCTTTCTTGTAAGTGAAGGGAAATAAGGGAATACACTAGGCTAAAGTGATAGTCAAATCTTTTAAAAGCTGTTTGCCATGTGGTTGAAATCTGGTTCTATGCAGGGCCTGGAGTTTATAACTTTTTGTGTGAAAAAAGTGTAAGTATTTTAAATCTGAATCAAATAACAAGGGATATCTCAGAAATGGTCAATTCCACGAAAAAAACGTATATGTCATAAATTGTGTGTTTTAATGTGATCTATATGTTTTGTGCAATAAGTTTCTGTCTATCTCTTATGGTTTACCAGTTATGCAAAATTCATTCAGAATAAAGAGGTCTTTAGAGGCTATTCCCAGAAAATTCAAGATGTACATTTTATTTACCACATAAATATCTTTAACATACAGTATTTTAGTCAAAATTGTTAAGAGCATTTTTGAGAAAATCAAAATTTTGGGTAATTTGGGGTGGAGAGATTTTTTTCAAAATCTTGTGTCGCACTCCTGGAAGATATTAAACTTAATTACCATTTGGTGTTTTACTGACTTTTCGTTTTTGTGTTACTGCATTCACAAACACACATACAGACCTTTTTTCAAAAATGCATTTTTTGGTTACAGGGACCCTAAAGCGTGTATTTCTGGTAAAATCTCAGTATCACATTTTTGGGTTGGAATGCAATACCTTCTCTATACTCTATGTACATAGTATGTGTAGAGAAAGTAAAAATTGTATTTTTTATAAAAACTCTTGGAAGAAACAGAACTCTCTTGCACTAACTGTGTTTTACTTAATGGAGTTTGGAACAAAACTATAATAAAAAAGTACTTTCTATTGTCAATTACCTCATCTGTTAAAAACTGATCAGGATTTTTGTGAGCATTAAGTTTGTCCTCAGGAACCACAATAAGATAATAATGACTGATGGGACCATACTCTTCAGATGCTTGTGGCAGAATTACTTGTATTTCAGCACCATTCACAACTCCATAAAAGTCTGGTTTTACCATTGGTTGTGGAGCTGAAACATTATTCAAACAAAACTTGCATTAGGTTCATGTAAACGATTCTAACTCTTAAGAGTAGAATATCATAAAACCATCTCATACACTAAACTAATTTCTCTATCAGTGTAACTAACCTGCCATTTGTGTAGTGACAGTGATTTTTGTTGGCGGCCGATATTGATGATCTGAGGGAATAGCACTGACATTTACATTATATGTTGTGAATGGGGATAGTTCATTTATTGTGTGTGAACGAACTGTTGGTTCCAGCATGATGATTCGACGAGCCACATTTTGAGTCTGTGTGATTCCTTGTGAATCCACAAATTCTTTCACAGCATCAAATGAGATCTGCAAAGTAAAATATTTATTTTTTAATGTTTTGTTTGGAATAGAGCTTTTAGAAATGCAAGTGAAACTTTGTGTGAAAATTATAATAATATAAATATAATGGCATATTTCTGTAGTTCAGTTAAATAAGGTTAGTTAAATCCAAAGATTCAAATCATACAAATATAATTTTGCATAAAATCATTACTAAGTATAACAAGTTTAATTTAGAGCATGAATAAAGAGAATATTAATTTTTAATTCTTTAGATCACATTAGAATTCCATTGCAAATAACAAATTATACCAGATGTCTTAAAAGTTGCTTGACCATCTAAAATACTGTTTCAATGCCGCTATAACTGGTGATTCATGTCTGGAATGTTATAAGATGTATCTTATCACAGCTACAAAATCATCTTTTGTTAGAAAATTGTGCAAATTTAATTTGGAAAAAATGGCACTCCATTGTAGTTTACCAACAAGGAAATGTTTTGACAGGAATTTTGTTGAGTTAGGGTGTGATACAATTCATTGGTCCCAAGGACAAGGTTACACTTTTTTGAGTGTGGAATTTTGAAAATTTTTTATTTATTTATTTTTGTAAAATCTTACAATTTGAAACATCTTAGAGTAATCATAAATAAAAATGTGAAGGACTAAACAATAACAATCGAAACACAATCTTAAAAAATACAATTATGAAAAATGTATTGAAATGGTAAATGAAAACCATTTTAAGCAACTCTTTATAAGTTTTCAGTAGTTTAAGTAATAGTGAAATTAATTCCACAAGTGTTGTTTTGCAGGCATTCATCAATTTCTTGGTCAAACAACTTTTGGGGTATGTATTTACTTTTCTCTTGAGAACATATTTGCTAGAGAAATCACAATAAGCCTAATATATTTCCTATGCTAAACAAATAAACATACAAAATGAATAGTTCTATAACTATTCAACTATGAATAGGACTAGGTAATTTAGAACTGCGTTTCATACTGAAAAGGAAAAAAAAAAATTAACCAATAAAGATTGCAACTGATGAATACAGAGAAATGAAGTTTATCCCTGAAAAATTCATATTATTTCAGTCACTGATAGCAGATTCTAATTGCTTGTTTATTTTTTAATATAAATGGTGTAGGGAAATGTCTTGTTTCAGTGTATTAAAACTAGTATGTAAATCTGCTACAAAAACCATACATATAAAAGAACAAACTCAGAAATATTGCTTAAATCTCTAAGCAGAAGAACCTGTATACTCATAAACCACAAAAAAATATAAAATAAAATATGATTAACATTAAATGCTTTAATAGTTTTATTTTTAATTTTTTTTCAAGAATAAAGTATAATGCTATAAAAAGAAGAATTAATTACATTACATTTTTACTTAAGATCCATTAATTATTTGTCCCAGTTTAATTTAATTACTGGCTTTAGTTCAATAACTATACGTATTTCTTAGCTACATAGTTTTCCAATATTTTGAACTACAGTGTGGCCATGCTGGCCAACATTAAAGTTAATGTCAAAAATTTAGGAATGGAAGTACATTGGAAAGGAGCACAATGCATCTTTAAGTTCTTTCAAATAGGCAGCATTTTATTAACACATACAACTAGTGACAGTTGGCAAAGGTCTCTATGGTAGCCCCATAAATAAAAACTAAAAAAGGAAAGGAGGATAATATCAAATGCATAAATGTAGTATAAGTTTCTGCACTAACCAAATATGTATATAGATTTTTTCTTTTGTTTGAAATGTTTTAGCAATGCTTATTTACTAAGCAATAGGTAATATTAGCATCGAGACATGCATAAGGAATCACTTCTACTGTAGGCAAGGGCTGCAGAAAGGGAATAGAAGTTTTGGCAGAGCCCAAAGTGCTTTGCTATTGGTTCTAATGTGGGTTGTTTCATTTTATGGAGTCATTCCATTTCACTGCCACAATTGTAAGAAAAAAATATACTCAATATTCTCTAACATTTAATTATTACATGAAATGATTTTAAATTAAATTAATTCTTAAATTATTATGGATTTAAAAATAACTGAATTGACCATTATTTATGGCTGCTATTTAACTACTATGGTTATCAATGTCCCATTCTATTATGGACATGAAAGACAGCTTAATTTTGCTCAGAGGCCTCTTTATCAGACTTAAGGTTCTGTTAAATGCTATAAATCTATGACATCCTTTCTGAAAAAGCTATGCTAAGGATTTTTACACTCGATAAAATCCATCACCCTATGCTCGGTTTTAACCTGCGACTTTGGTAACTAGAAGCTAGCATGTTACCCCAGACCACAGAGGATGCCAGTGGGATTTATGAACAGTATTGTTTAATTAAAGTGATTCAGGGAAATCAATTACCCCCCCTTATGTTGGAATCTATGTTGGTAGCATTTGTTAGTGCATCATTGCACCCATCCATTCTGTCATGTTCACAACATGACACATACAAATGTAAATATGATTGTTGCATAGCTAGCAGTGTTCAAAAGTACATGTTTTGTAAAATATGGGTATTAGCCAGCAACTTGAGTATAAGTGATAGACCCTTGGTGGAGATTGTTAAATAGCTGTAAGTGTACATTAAAAGTAAAATTAATTAGTTAAGGAATCATAATGAAGAGTATAAAACGCAACATTTGTGAAATTCTCACATCAGAGTGTGAAAGGTGTTCAACTTTCAAGAGGATAAAAGCGTTAACTTAATAACACATTGAAGGAAGAAGACTCATGCTTTAGTATTCTGTTGAGAAAACCCTTCTCTTCACATCTGATTTCAAACATTTTGGTAAAGAAAAAGAGAGGAGAATGGACATCATATACAAGAATATTAATTAGGTTAGTTTATTTACAGTAAAATATTATCATACACTTTTGAGATGCATATACATGGATAATCATTTCCCACACTTTATTTTGCGCTCTTGGAACATTTTTCAATGCATGTTGATTGACTGGTATCTTGACAAAATGTTATGATTGGAATGAATAAATGCAATAGCTGTCACTACTGTGCTTTCAGAGTTGACTCATAGGTTTGAGTCCGGCAAGGCAATAACAGCAAGCAGTATTATGCTCAACCATTGGCATAAGCAACAAGAAACTCTACTTGCTTCTGCTTAATTTGGAATAAATATAACAAATGGTATAATAATTGAAAGTTAGAAGTATGTTCATAAAACACAGACTTCTCTGTGTGTTAGTATGTGAGATTGAGATTTGCAATTTATTTATTTTGTGAAAACAAGGAACAGAATTTAACTTTGTTATTTTAATGGACAGGTTTAATGGCTCAAGGTTCTAAAAAAAAGGGCATAATACAATGATAACATAGTTTAATTGATAGTTGTGTTTTAATGGAAGCTTTATTTTTAAATTTCATTAATGTATAGGATTATGAACACACTGAAAAATACATGCAGTCAACTGAACAAACAAGAGTTGTAGGAAACAGAATTTTGTTTAAATTGTAGAATAGAAACTGAAATGTAAATTGAAAATGTCATCTATCATCCTCCAAAACTTACAACTCACAAGTCATCACTGACACAACATGTAAAATTAACGATAGTCAAATATTGTACTCTTATAGTCTTATTGCCCATTATTGTTTTGCTCATTACAGAAAGGATGCTTAAAATGTAAATCACAATAAAAAGAATTAATTACAATATTAGTAGCTTTCAAATGTTTTATCTGTTAATTATTGCACACAATATACAAGTTCTCACCTTATAGTTTATAGGATTGAGTCTGATTGGTGGAGACCATGAGAGTGTCATGCTGTGAGTGCTTACATCGTGGGCACGCAGGTTGAGAGGAACATCTTCAGGCTTCACTTTCACTGTTACCTTCTCTGAGAGTCGACCAAGTCCAGATTTTGTGCGTGCAGCCACGGCAATAGCATACTGGGCATATTTTTCTAAGTTTACCAGATCTGCTGATTCTGTCAGTCCAACCACTTTCTGCTGCCATTCATCCAAATCCTCAACAGCAGTCATGGTGTAAAATATCTACAGAAAATCACAGTCAATTGATAAAAGAACTCTAAAATTTGAAACATATTTACAATTATATATAACTTATTCTAAATTATAGAATGTACGCACTGTTCAATGAGTAATCATAAAAAGTAATAAATATGTCACAATTATAGGAAGCCTATAAATTATTATATATATTTTATTAACTTTTTCCCCTTCCAATAAGCAGTTTAAATTCTTCATGAAGTTTATTAGAAGTGTTTAATACTCAGACTTTAATAATAAAACATACAATGGCCAGAATGCTAATAACAAACAACTTTTTGAAATATTGCAGTGTCATCTGTCATGAGGCTATCTTACTTCTCATACCAAGATGCATTTATAAAACATTTTATTAAATTATATTTTTAATTTGATTTTAAAGTGACATTTTTATAAGCTAAAATCAGGGGCTGAGAGCAAGTGGAATATACTGTAATATACAAGTTGTAATTTCTGTAGTAAATTGATTCAACATTATCTATATTTTTATTTGGAATCACATTATGCTAAATTGCATCTGTGATCAAATTATCTCATTTATAAAATTAAAAAAAAAATAAATAAAAAATAAAAGAAAGGAAAACAGGTATACTTACTACATTTCTTTCAACTGGAGATTATTCTATATTTAAGATATAGTTCTTATCGAACTTGAACCTTCTTTTTTCTGAGCCGCTTCTAAGGAGTTTGAACTCAAAAGTGAAATGTTTCATTTCTTTAGGAAAATTAAATGTGTGTTCTATGCTCATTGTCTCAGTTTTATAAAAAATATCTCATCAGTGTAAGAAGCAATAAAATGAACTTAAATTTATTTCATATTTGGAGTACTCAAATGAAAAAGAGTGTACTGCTTGCTCTCATTATTAAGGTTACCAAATATGTCTGCCTATTCTGAAATGTTAAAATGTTGGTTAAACGCTTGATAATGAAATCATTAATTTTCTTGCACTCCAATATTTAGCTGGGAGGTGTAATCTTCTGTAAAAATTGGACAATGATGATGATCACCATCCATTTCTTCATTTAGGTTACAGAAAAGACATAGGAGTCTCTGCTGTGCCAAATCTGTATAAGTATTTTTGTAAACAGTCATGTCCTGTTAGTAGTCTGAAGGCTGCTACTGCAGATTTTGCTCGGTAATATACAAATATTGTAATTTTGTAAATTTTTCCATTGTTTTCCAGATGCTTTGTTTGTGTATTCTTCATTGATTTTGTTTTTGTACTTATTTTATATTATTCTTTTAATAGAGCAAAAAGGGATTAAACAAGGTGCTGATTTGGTGATAATTTTATTTCCCTTTTTGGCCTAAAAAATCAGCCATTTTATTGCCTATTATTCCAATATATCCATTGGATTACCGCTCTTTTATGTAAATGGGCTAATTGTTGTATTATTTTATGACATTCTATAATATTACTGCTTTTGGGTGTTGTATCTTGTGTTATAGCAATAATGGCTGCATTTGAGTCTAGGGATTAAGTTTTTTAAATTTTTTTATATGATAAAAAGAGATTTTGTTGACTTAAGATAATAAAATGTTTAGAGAATTAAAGGAAAACTTTGCCTACCTGATAACCAATAACTTTGCTCCTGCTAGGAACCTGTTCCCACCACACTTCCACACTCTGATCTGAGGTAGCAACAGCCTGAACACTCATTGGAGCACGCACAATATCTCTCTCGGTATGAACTGTAACTTTCTCACTGAATGGCCCAGCTCCCTGGCTAGTGTGGGCTCTTATGTGGAACACGTAGTCTGTATTCTCTTCTAAGTTAGTAAAAACAGCCTGCAAAAATACAAAATTTATATGTACAGGACTAACATCTGATTGACATTTTGATTATAATCCTTTTTGGGAATCATAGGATGCAAGTAAGGCAATGTTATGAGATGTTTTTACACAAAATCATGGTTATGAATCAAGATACCTGTTATTGGACTATGAAAGAATAGTAGAAACTTGCTGTACATAGGTCAATATATTAGTTGAGTGCTGGTTTCCAGCACATTTTCCGCTGGTTTCCAGTGGATAGAAGTTAGTTTTTGTAGTTAGGTGTAATAGATTATTAGTTACATTTACTGGCTTTCAGTAAATAATAGATAGAAGTGCATTTATAGGTTTATTATTTTTGCTTTATCTTACTCCCTGTCGTCTAGTTTTAGTTACTGTAATAAAAATACTTTTTTTTTTTCCCTTCATTTTTTGGAAGTATATTATAATTGTTTTATTTTATTTAGTTTGATTTAGTATTTTTTTTTCGTTGTTATTTTAATTTATTTTGCTTTATAAGTTGTATTAGGTTAAGTTGTCTGAAAAAAAAATTATATATATTATAACTTTTATGTATTGTTTTTTGGGAAATAAATATGAAGTTTGGATATATCCTCGGAATAGTAACCAAGGTGCCGGGGTAGGATATTCAGATTTTATTGATTTATTTTATTTTATAAAAGAATATATCAAAACTGTTTAATAGCAAATAGGAATCTTATTTTTATATTATGTTTACCTTTATGTAACTTTTGATTCATATCAAGTCTTACTGAAATTAATTGTGACTTTATAGTAAGGGAATATGAACTGGTTTCAGGATTTAATGTTGAATATGGAAGAGGTGGTTTTGCATTACTTTTTTTGAGCAGTGTACAATGGCTGCCATGGCTCTTTAATGATCTTATAGTGATAAATTTAAAAGGATAAAAATTAAATACACCCTACTCCTCATCGACGTGATTGAATGATAATGTTGGGTAACTTGAAGCAATTTTGGCCCTTTTAAGCTAATATTAAATAACTGATTTGACAAAATTTCAGTACAACAAAATTAATTGCAAAGTCCTCAGAAATTCATTATAGTAGCATTTGACCATAGTGTATTTCAACATTTCGTACATTTTAGTGCTGAAAGGCAGAAAGCCAATAATTTTTGGTAAAAAGCCCAAATGCTCTCAAAATATTTAAAAAGCAGGGCATGTTTGTTGAAATCTGGATCTCTGCTCACCACATATGTGCAATATCAAGAAGTCATTTGCATACCATAAAGCCAAGTGGACTTCAATCAGCTATGTTGAAAGAATAACTAAAGAAGGGAGGGAGATAAAGAATAGAAGGGTAGAATGAAAGAAGGAAGGAAGTAGGAAGGAAGGAAAAAAGGAAGGAAGAAATGAATGTGATTCTTAAGAATAACTCTGGGAGTGTTTGAATAGAATAACAAATCTGATGTGTCCCATTCACATGACTTTCTCTAGCTGTTAAACAAACAACTTTCCTTATAAAAGATTATTCTTTTATCTGCAACAAGCTAATCAAGGTAAACATTAGCAGAAATTGTCTTATTACTTGCTTCTGTATAAGTAGAAGGGACATAAGGAATATACTAGGCTAAATCGGTAGTCAAATCTTTTAAAAGCTGGCCCTATGTGAAACAACTGAAGTTTCGTTTGTTTTGCATGGAATGCAGTAAAACAACACATGAAACAAAACATCACTTCAGGTTTGAGAAAAGTCTAAGTAGTTTAAAATTGAAACCAATAAGAAGGAATATCTCGGAAACGATCGCTCTACATAAAAACCGTATATGACGTAAATTATCTGTTTTAACAAGATCTAGATTTTTTGTGTAGTAAAGTTTTGTCTAACTCTTACAGTTTAACAGTTATACACGATTCTGCAAAACCATCCAGAATAAAGAGGTTTTCGGAGGCTATTCCCAGAAAATTCAAAATATACATTTTATATGTGATGTAATTATCTTTAATATATGGTATTTTAATCAAAATTGCTTGAGCCATTTTTTAGAAAAACAAAATTTTCAAAAACTTTTCCATATAAAGGGTAGTTTGTGGTGGGGAATTTCCTTGAAAATCTTTTTGTTGCATCCTTGGAAGATACTAAACATAAATTCCAAATTTGGTATTTAGCAGTTTTGAGCCCCCTGCTATGCACACACACATATGAAGCTTTTTCTAAAATGCCTTTTTTTTAACTCAGAAGACTTCAAAACATATATTTCCCATGAAATTGATGTCAATTTTTTGGATAGAATACAATACCTTCTTTAGCTACTATGTACATTATGTGCACGTATGTGCTAGATTAGGTAAAATTAGGCAACAATTAGGAATTATTTATATAAATGTTGTAGAAATTAGAAAGAAGAGCTGGAAGAGAGGAAGGCATTGGCTTTTGTTATACAATCAAGGCACAAGTAATTTTTTTGTTTTTGTTTATATAACCCCCTTTAATATCTAAGGTCATATCAGGGGCTTTGCACTTGAAACAACTCGTTGTCTGTAGGCTCTTTACATTGGATTTAAATCATAATATTTTCCTCAAACACACACATTCATTCTCACATACATACTTCCAGACTCTGTGGGGGATAGGGAATAATTCTGGTTAAAGAAACATTCCCCACCCCAGCCAGGAATCAAACCCGGGACCTCCAGGTGAGAAGTCAGCTTGCTGACCACTCGACCACGTAGGCACTCTATTATTGTTTCTTAAATACAGAAATAAGTGATTTAATCAACTTTCTTACTGAGGGAGCATAGATATGCCTAAAATGAGTTCACAGTTGAAGGTAATTATTCAACAGCAAAAAAGTAACAATTCAAAACTAAAAGACAAAAATAGAAATAAGAACAGAAGTAGAAGCAACATATTATTTACCTTAGTTTGTGTAGTATTTCGATCAATTACAGTTGTGTGATCTACTTTCTTGTGGAACTGAACATCATAGTGTGTGATTTGTCCATTTCGGTGCTCTCTGATGGGTGGAGCCCAAGTAACACAAACCACATCAGGTGTCTGAAAATGGTAGGAGATGTTCGTTGGAGGTCCGCCTGGTGGTCCTTCTGGTGTTAACATATATTTGATGGTTTCTTGTCCAAAACCAATGTGATTCTGCCCAGCTATACGAAATTCATATTCTACACCTCGTTCTGATAACAGAAGCATACATTAGTCAGGATACTGAAGTTGTAACATTTTATCTGTAGCAGTAACAACTGCTATATAAAATAAATCATTAAGACAAATAAAACTTCATCTTGTAAACCTAAATTTGCTTGTGTAGACATGTTCTAAAAAAAGTGTAAATTTTATTTATGGATCAAATAAAAAGAAGTATTAGACAGTGGAACACCATAATTAAATTTAAATGTAATGAGTCCCAAATGAAGGCAAAGTTGGAGCAAAAGTGTAAAAAGGTGACTCATTACATTTAAATTTAACTTATTTATGGAGCTTAAAGCCATTGCACTAGTCTGCCATATTAGAATTAATTAGTAAGCAGCCTAAAAAATAAACTTTAAAGAATAAATAAATATTGAATGGTATAGATAATTACAGTGAGATAAAAGAAATTGTTTTATTTTATTCCTTTACATTCCATAAATAATTTTCCATTATTTTTATATTTCTATTCCTTTGAGGTTTTCATAATTTAAACACTTCTTACTTTTCTCAAACTTCTTTTCAACATTTAATTTTTAAGTTTTCCCATTTATTTTTTCTTCCATTCCATAAATCACCATCAAGCAGTAAAGGAAAAAGGTTCATAGGGTCAAATAATAAGGCTGAGTTAACAGCTGTAACTGTTGGCCCAAAATTCAACATTTTTGAATGACTGTACGAGATTGTTTCTCACATACATGGGCCAATGACAAAGAAAAGTATGCCATAGTGGTAGCTGCAGTATAGTTTACTTTTTTCTTATGTTAGATAGTCATTGCAAATCAATATTCAGCTCAAAGTATTTGGTACAAGTTTACAACATTGAAAATAATAAATGCTGAAGAAACAATATTGTAATGTATTACTTCTCTTTCTGTTTGCTGCCACACTAAATATTGATAAGACTTTCATATTTTGAAATGTGCAAAGATGTATTAATTTATAAAAATTGAAACATAATAAGTATTGCAAGTAATAATAATCAGGAAAAAAAGTAATGCAGAGAAACTGTTGCTGCTTGATACTACCAACATCATTTATTATAAGAACTGAAGCTTTCCTGGTGACGTATTAATTCAAAATCTTCTTGGGCTTCTAGCCAGGTAAAAACTTGGCTTGAAGAGTGAACTGATGAAGACGAGGAAGATGCACTTCTTCGAAACGTTGGTGTCAAGCCAAGTTTTTACCTGGCTAGAAGCCCGAGAAGATTTTGAATCATTTATTATATTTATTATTTTTAAGTATTCTAAAGAACAAAACAGTTATACCTATGTGGATGAAAATTAATTTAAAATAAATAAATAAACAAATAACTGAATGAATGAATTAATTAATCTTAGTTTTCTAACTCTTCTTTAAATTATTACAAATTACTTCAAACTGGTCTGTCATTTTGATGTCGCTATATTCACTGGGTTTTCTTCATGTTGCATCCCCTTTTTTATCCATCTATTTTTCCACTGACTTCATAAATTCCTATGTTAAAATTAATGGTTAAGAATCAAATTATGTTGCCATATGGATAGCTACCTAGATCATTGATCCTATGGGAGTGTACCATTGTGCCTTTGAACATCTCTTCTTTTAGAGGCTGGTCCTTCACCCCATAACGAAGACGATATCCAAGAAGTTCTCCATATGTCTGTGATGGACGTCCCCATTCTAGCTCAATGCTCACTGTTGGTTCTCGTTCTAAAACTCTATTGAAAAAATAACTGATTAATACAGATTAATAATATTCTATAAACAGGTTCACCAAAACTTATAAAAATGTCAATGTTTATCAACATGATTGATACAAGAAGAGATAAGATGTGACCTCCAGCTGTGTCTATATTCTAGCCTTGAAAAATAATCAATATTAATTTCCTAGTGAAGGACGCACTGTAATTGATGCATAATTTATCACTCATAAGGCAGAAAATCGTTCATTTTAATGTTCTGTAGCTTCTTATTTAGCAGTGATAAGCTGAACTTATTATTCTCTGCTATTTGTACTATTGCAGCACATTTACTCATATACTTTTTCTTGCTTAGTGGAATGTTATGGTCTATATACACCTTTAAATGTTGTCTGTATGAGTGTTTTTCCTTGTTTTATAAGGAATCCTAAGGTATAAGAAGGGAATTCTGGTTTCTTATGCTAATAGTTTGACCATTAAGTCAAGGGAAGAGATGCCAGAAGGCTAGAAGCTTTAAAGATGGAATGACTTTGTGGTAAGAAATGCAAAACATGCTTATTTCATTCATTCAAAGCATTCAAAGATCAGAAACAAAATATTGTAATTAAAATCTCTCTATTACTCAAACTCTGTTGTTTATAATAAATTATTTTATTACAATGCTGTAACCAACTTTATCTCTTGTTGCAAAGGAGATATTAATATTGGAGCTCTTTCTACAAAGTAAAAGTGTGGGACCTCGCTGCTCTGCTAATATACTTGTCAATGATGTGACAGTAAATTTCCAGATGTATCGTACTCACAGGAATGATCTCTTACACCCACATGCAATAAGCAAATATAGTATGCTCATTGATCGCACTTATACTCACTTATAAAGATGTGACAATTGATCCAGAATGAAAAGGAAGCAGCCTACAACAATTAACTATGAAGGATGGAAAACAAGCGATTCAAACACATTGCCAATTCAGGACAGCAAGGTGTAGGTGCATGCGTTTGCCGCAAAATCATAATTAAAGCACTTATCTATCACTTCCTCTTCTATAACTTAGGATTATTAAAAAATATAATAAATTGGAATTTGGAATATACAAAAGAAACACTTATACAGACAACATAAAAGGCAGTACTTCAATCCAATCAGCCAAAACATGCAATCATTAATAATCTTTTATACAGTTATATGGACTACTAAACATTTCAAAGGAGGGCAGTGTATAAGAGCAAATATGAGCAAATATACTCTGGGGGACACATGGGTATTTATTTTGCATACATTAATATATATGTAATATACATGCAGCTTAGCACCACTAAGCACCTTTAGGAACCGGACACATTATCAGCATGTAGTCAAAGTTATACAAGCAAAGCAAATGAGTTACACATCTTAGTGAGATGCAGAATTTAATTATAGAACACACGTAATCTAACATTGCATACCAAGAGAAGAAATGGAACTGTTCAATTATTAGTGCATTTAGCTTATATTTTCTTTCTCCATTGTCTTTGATTCAATTCAATTTTTATTCACTGCAGATGTACAATTTGTACATATGGCTTCATCATTACTTATAAATAAAAATAGTACAAGAAATATACAGGTGTAATATAATACAGTTGCCCTAATACAATAGGTGTTAAATAACAGAGTTCAGAAAATCATTAATGTTATAAAATTTGTGTTTTAATAATAATTTATGCACTTTAGATTTAAAAATGTTTCCTGGCACAGTTTTTAACGATCTGGGAGTCTTATATAGAAATATTCCTTTATGGGATACATTATTGTGAGTTTTATTAAGTCTGTGACATTGTAGGTGTATTGCGTCAGTTGTTCGAGTATTATAGGCATGATAATCTTTATTTCTTTTAAAGTATTGCATATTGCTATGAATAAAGGAAACTATTTCTAGAATATATATACATGGTAGTGGGAGTATATTAAACTCATCAAAAATAGGTTTACTGGCAATGAGGCAATACGTACTTCATTATTCTTAAGATTTTCTTTTGTATTTTGAATATTGCAATTGATTGGTTAGAACCTTCCCAAAAGGGTATACCATATGAAATTATTCAGATTACAATATCCTTACACATACGAAAATGGAAATAATAATCAGTGCAGTAGCTCGTCCTGTGTTATGAGATACTATTTATGAAGTATACATATATTATCATAAGAAAACAACTTTTCTTTAATATACTGCTTCTCAGACTAGAATGGCTCTGGTGTAAACAACAAGAGCGGGTCAACTCACCTCGGTTTGACACCACAGTCAGCGCATAAGTTTTACAACACTAATTAATGCAGTGCCAACTTTTTGAGAATAAACTGACTAATACATTAACAACTTATTAAATTTGTTTTATGTAATTGATATAACCATGTAGTAATATAATGGTTATACTCCAGTGTTTCCTTAAGCACAGCAAACCAATGCAGATTTCTCTCTCATCATTTTTTATAGTTTGCTCTGCTTGTGATGATATACTGACTGATTTTAAATTGCATATAAGTGTTCTGGTCTTGTGAGGTATGCAAATTAAGGTGTCTTAATAATCAGAAGAGACTCTGCACAATAAACAATGGCATCCAAATCAGCATTCACCTTTTAGACCAATTTTGTTCTGAGAATGGCCATATGGTATAAAAATATAACTGTTTCTTTAGTAATTCAAATCTAGGCTACATATTGTTAAACAATAACAATGGTAAGTTAATATAAGTATGGTAAGTGTATAATTGTTAAAACTGTGCTTAATCTATAACATTATGCTTATGTATACGTCTATTATATACATTGCTGTTTCACTAATATTTT
This sequence comes from Hymenopus coronatus, assembly GCA_030762935.1. Taxonomy (NCBI): domain Eukaryota; kingdom Metazoa; phylum Arthropoda; class Insecta; order Mantodea; family Hymenopodidae; genus Hymenopus; species Hymenopus coronatus. The sequence goes on along the minus strand of CM060884.1, from coordinate 45,960,201 downwards.
TATCCCAAGTATATTTGTAATTTGCTTTACACTTCTTTTTACCAAATCTGATTTTCTTTTCTATTCAGTTTTTAACTATATCATTGCAAGAATTTATCATTTTTAAATTTCATTCTTTCTTATGCTTAATTAATAATTTTATCTCATCATTCCATATTTTTAGTCCTCTATTGTGTCATCTTTGTTTTCTCATTCCAAGAGCTCTAAAAAATGAAATGGCATTTTATTTATGGATGCTCTTTAACTACTGTGGTTCTCAGCGTCCCATTCTATACTGGGCGTGAAAGACCGCTTAATTTTGCTCAGAGGCCTCTCTATCAGGCTTGAGGTTCTTTTACGTGCCGTAAATCTACGACACAGGACCCATGGCTTTACTTCCCTTCCGAAGGAAGCCATGCTAAGGATTTTTACGCCTGAAAAAATCCATTGTCCTCCGCCAGGTTTGAACCCACGATCTTGGGTATAGGAATCCAAGAGCTCTACCGCTGGTTGTGTTGCACCATTCTTTACTTATTTTTTTACTGACTGGAATATAAATAACTATCTAATCGCTTTTGGTAGAGAAGTCAGATACTTGCTCTTTCAAGAATGGACATTAAATGTGCTATCTTTTGCAGCTCTTTCTATCTCTAATGTCTTGCAATTTTTTTTTCTCTCTCCTCCACCCCTCTCCTCCTGGCTTTCCAGCAAAGCAAGTTTAGATATTAATAAGAAATGATCTGATAGACTGCCTCCATGGTCAAGTGGTCAGCAAGCTAACTTCTCATCCGGAGGTCCCGGTTCGATTCCTGGCTGGGGTGGGGAATTTTTCTTTAATCAGAATTATTCCCTATCTCCCATAGAATCTCAAAGTGTGAATGTGTGTGTGTTTAGTGATAGAAAAATGATTTACTTAATGATTTATACCTACAATAATACAAACTGTTTCACAAGTCAAAGCCCCTCATTGAAGTTAAAGGGAGTTATGCAAATTAAATAATTAAAAAAAATTATCTGATAATATATTTCATCCTCTAAAACTCTTGCATCTTTTACTAATATTTTATTATTTACTAACATATAGTCTATTAATGTAGATGTCCCTCTAGTTGACTACATAGAATGTTTGAAGAAAAATTTAATGTTTGTACATTGTTGCTCTTATAATTGAAAACATTTTCATCTACAACTACGTATTACTTTTATATATCTAGCAATAATTCAAGCTCAAAAAAAAAAAAAAAAGCTGCTGCCAGTATCAGATAATCCAATTACTTTCTCTACCATATGTACACACGATGTACATAGTAGCCAAAGATGGTATTGTATTTCATCCAAAAGTTTGATGTTGAGATTTGAATGGAAATATATGTTTTGAGATTCCTTATTCTGAAAAAAAAAAAAGCATTCTTAGAAAAACGGTCTAGGTGTACATGTGGACAACATAGCTCAAAAAGGAAATGACTGTTAAATACCAAACTTGGCATTTGTGATTAGTATCTTCCAACATGAAGATTTTCAAAAAAATCCCCCCACCACTCTTTACATAAAAAAATGTTGTTTTTCTCAAAAATGGCTCTAATGATTTTCATTAAAATAATATATATTAAAGATATTTATATAAAAAATAAAGTATATTTCAAATTTTCTGCAAATAGCCTCTGAAGGTCTCTTTATTTCAGATGAATTTTGCAGAATTTTGCATAGTGGTTAAACCGTAAGAGTTAGGCAAAAGCGTACTACACAGAAAATGTAGATCTCAATAAAACATATAATTTATATCATATATATTTTTCTTGTACAGTTTATGTTTTTGAGATATTCCTTGTTATTAATTTCATATTTATGCCACCCAGCTCTTATCAAAAGTGACCCTGCAAAGCAAACCGAACCTCAATTGTTTCACAGAGCGACCTGCTTTTAAAAGATGTGACTATCATTTTAGCCTAATGTATTCCCCTATTTCCCTTCTACTTACTAATGTTTATGTTGATTAGCATGATGTAGATAAAAGAATAATAATTTGTAAGAATCTTCAGTAAGAAAGTTTGTTTATGTAACAGCTAGAGAAAGTTATGTGAATGGAACATATCAGACCTTTGTTTAGTTATTTATTATCAAAATGTTATCTTATTAAGCTGGTATATTATCTGAGATTATATAGGTATTCATTCAATAGATATATTTAGTTGTGATGAGTATAGAACTGCAATTATAAGTTACACTTTCCGAGATTCTTCCAAGATGTACAGTATGTACCCCAGCAGATTCATTTTAAGAATCAAAAGCCTGAACTTCTTTATGTTAATGTTTTATGACCACCTTTAAAATATAGAAATATGCACATGGCCAAATCAAAACCTCTTCAGTAACAGCTACTATGATCTTGAAATTTTGAATCTTATGAGCACAAACTCTGCAATAAAAGCAATTTCCTTTCAATGACTAAATGTTTTTCTTCATAATTAGGGCCCATATGCAGTGCTGATCATTGTTCACCCATAAACTCCTCCACAACAAATGGCACACCACTTAAAATAGCTTAGCAGTATTGATTCCTATATGCTTAAATTGCAACTAAGAATTACAATATCTCATGAAAATGAGCACAGGAGAGACTAAAAGCCCTAACTCATTAATGCTAAATTAACTAAATTCATGACCAATTATCTCAGAAACTACTTAAGACAGTTGACATATTAAAATTTCTGCAGGATAAGATGCATACCTTTTATGTATGCTAATCTACTTTTATTCAAATGTTTGTTTATTAAGATGGATGGATTCATTACCTTTATAATACCATCTTTTGCTTAAAATTTATCAGAAATTAAGAAAAAAAAATAAACAATATTGTTAAAATCAAAGTTGTTCCACATCAGCATTTAGAAGTTGTTTTTATTATCCTAAAATTTAATTTAACTTTCAATAGGTTCTGAGAAAACAGGTAATTTATAAAGAGAAAATGTCATTCACAGAAAAAGCTGTTTTAGGCAAAAATGAAGACACAAATCCACATATATTTGCAAAGAAAGAAACCATGCAGTTTGAACACACAGAAACTGTCATACCCAACAATAGAACCAACTTGCAGACAAAACTTCCCTTAAAACATAGGCTAAAGTTTACCTTCTATTCCAAAGTATGCAGGAGCTATGATCTTTTTCTGTGAAGTGATGCAGAATTCACAGTACATTCTTAAGAATATATTTAAACATAACTATTGTGCCTATAATGATAAACTACATATTAAATTAAAGAAGAAATTCTAAGCAGTAAGAGTGCATAACAGGAAACTCATTTTAGGCAATTTTCAACATTTGGTCTCCTCATATCCAATGCTTGACATGCTAGGCACAAAATTATGCCATTACCGAGCAGGAAGGTTCAGGCAGTAATGTCTATGGCTTGTATTCGGGAGGTCTGGATTCAAATACCATGGTCTGACCAATCTGATTGGGCTTTTTCTTTTATAGTTTCCCTCAACTGCCAAGGTAAATACCAGATTGCATATTTAATACTATGACCTAAAGTTCCACTTTAAGTCTAAAAAATAGAAAAAGTGAAAATATATGACAATTGCAATGTGCTATCACTTATCCACAGATAGTGAAAGCAGCTAGACTGGATGGTACCCTATGCCATCTGCTTGGTATGGTAGAGGGATGAGACCTAGAAGGCTAACTGTCCACCATATATGAGGTATTTCACCTAACAGATCCATAGTTAAAGCAATGTAAAATAGAATAGAATTAAAAAAAAAGTACCATTCCTTTAGTCCTTGCATAGCAGAAAGAAGAGCAATATATTTAAAATATTAATCAAGAAAGCTCTCTGTTAATCACAAATACTGAGTGACCATCAGCACATCAGTAAATACATCAACTGATCATCCAAGAGTGGTTAAACCAGTAAAAGGTAGCAAAAAGTGGTAAAATAATCCAAATAATATCATGACAACAAAAGAGGAATAATGTATAAGATTTAGAGATTTCAATATTACTTACTTCAGTGTAACTGATGGTCTATTAGGTACACCACCAGGAGTCTTCACAGTTACAGGTGGACTACGGTCTCCATCACCTTTTCTTGTCAAAGCAGCAACTTGCACAGAGTACTTTGTATCTGGTTGTAATCCTGTTACATTTAACTCTTGAGCATTACCATCCAAAACATCAAATCTCATTGGCTCATTGAGGAGACTCTTTCCCTGCACACACAATATTTTCACTGTCATATATCCTGTTACATATTAAACAAGTATTGAAATAATAATAATAATAATAATAATAATAATAATAATAATAAAAATAACAATAATAATAGTAATAATAATAACAATAATCATCATCATCTTTATTGCTCCTAGATTTGTTTTTACAAATTTCAAGCATTGTCAACTTTTATGTACAATTTGTTTACAATTTTCTTTTCTACAAGTGGTTACAATTCATTCATGGAATACATACATTTCTTAATTAGGTACATTTTAAGTTCCCTCTTAAACTTTTTTTCCATTTAAAAGTTTTATATTTGATGGCAATTTATGCTATATAGTTCTCATTATATACACATGTTACATTTTTTTTGTAGCTACCTTACTAGTTCCAATTCTATAATAGTCCCCCTTATTTCTGATATTATAGTTGTTAGTTATTAGATCTTTTTCCCCTACAAATAATATTGGCTGTGTGTATAATGAGTATAGCATCAGTACAGTATTATTTATGAAAATATTTCTACATGATTCAATAGGTAGCATATTATTTATAACCTTAATGCATCTCTTTTGTATAATGAATAGTCTATCCAAATACACTTTTGCTGTTGATCCCTGTATCTTAATACCATATAATAATTCAAAATCTTCTCGGGCTTCTAGCCAGGTGATAAAGAGCCTTAACACCTAATCCTGTACCTGCAGTCTTCCAAGACTTATTTTCTAGCAGGTGCGTGCTCAAACACAAAACATTAGCCGAATAACTGCTATAAATAGTTTTCTACGAAGTCCGTGCCCATGTCTCAGTCATCTTAAATACCAGGCCATAATATCTCGCGAACCAATCAGATGTTAGCTTCATCCCAGCTCTTATAAATACCAGTCTCTGCAAGCTCAAACCATCAGTTCATCCTGAAGACGAGGAAGATGCACTTCTTCGAAACGTTGGTGTCAAGCCAAGTTATTACCTGGCTAGAAGCCCGAGAAGATTTTGAATTAACACGTCGCCAGGAAAGCTATAGTTCTTATTTTACCATATAATAAGTTTGTGTAAATAGTACCATAGTATATCAACCAAAGAATATGCTTGTTAGTTAATGGTTTAAAATGCCTTATGAGATGTATTAACTTATTAATTTTGTTATATAGATAATTAATATGTTCCCTCCCAAGTTAAGTTTTCATCCACTATTATGCCTAAAAATTTATGCTGACTCACTTTACTAATTCTTCATCATTAATAATTAGGCTGATTTCATCGGCTATTTCCCTAATGTGTAATTCCAAAATCATATAATTTGTCTTTTTCATGTTACAGAGAAGATTATTTGATTCAACATATAACATGGAAGATTGGGTTATTAAACATTTTTCTCAGAATAAAAAGGGACAAATGTTATAAATATTTGACGAGTAAGCATTATTAAAACTAAATATTTTTAAAATAATAAAAAATACAAAATAGTTTTTCTAAGGACTGTTTTTTATAATGAGCCAAAGGAGAAAAACACAGTTGAGCTTATTGTGCTTAAGTTTCAAAAAATAATTAATCATTATTTTCTTTCATTAAACTTTTATTTTAAGTTCCTCTAAAAAGTATATTTTTAAAGACTTCTTATTTAAATGCATATGCAGAATTAAAACTCACAACTGCCAGCACTATTGCACAAATTTTCTATAGTACCCAGCTTCCTAATGCTCAATTTGTTGCTTTTATTCAAAGTTTGTGTGTAGAGCTTGCAGCATTGAAAATGCAATATACCTTGGCAGTATGCATACTGGAGAGGTGGTTTACCTTAGGTATTGGAAGCATTGGCAATCTCTTAAATGCTATTAGTAATTAATAACTGCTAATTGAACAATATTTCCATAGGTTGTAAACACCTCTCATTTTTTTTTATTGACTGATAATACTTGTTTTCATATATTATACAATATTTCAAGTGAACCAAGAGGTGAACATTGCTCAGATGCTTTGTGATAGGAAAATATAGTTTTCAGTGCCAATAAAGGTACTCAACAAAGTGCCTCATGCACCTGGCCCACCATATTGGAAGTAACACAGGAGGTTGGGATTCATTGAGTTTCATGCTTAAACAGTGTTTTGTAAATACACAGACATGCCACACAGTGGTTAGCTAATATTAAAGAATTCTTTGTCTTATGAAACCCTACTATAGAAGTCTAAACCTTTAGTTTATTGTGTATTTTCCAACACATAATTTCATCATAATAGACATGAATGAAAGGGAAAACAAGCTAGAATACACATGTCGCTGATATTATTTTGAGGGGCAATTCATCTTAAGTGATCTTGAGGATGGACTGATAAAGACAATAGAGGCAAGAATACTACAAAAGGATTGCAGTTAAAGTTAAAAAAGAATTAATCCCTTTTGTAATGAGACAAGAAGTTTAGAAAGATGGAAACAGAGTTTTATTTATGGATGTTCTTTAACCCAATAATGGAGGTGAGGTGTTAAAATAAATTTAAAAAAACATATTTTGGTACTTTGGGGCATGAATCTACAACCATACGAATATGGTCAACTCTCACATACCATGCCTTAGACTGAAACCCATCACTTCCAACCATGGCATCACACCGATTGCTTTAGTTGGGCCCTCCCCATCGTTTTCCACATCTTGAATACAGAACATAAATTCTGAATGGATCCGATCCCGCAATCCTTAGTTTGATAGGTTAGCTATTGCTATTTTGCCTTAGATTGTATGGATGTATGATGTTGAGGTTTGTATTATTTCATGGAGTATCCAATGTTATCCGTTGGTAGAATGATTTATTTAACAGTCATGCACAGGACGTCATATCATATTCTTATCACTGAAGGGGATAATTACTGTGGTTCCCATGTCCCATTCTATGTTGGGCATGAAACTCTGCTTAATTTTGCTCAGATGCCTCTTTATCAGGCTTGAGGTTCTTTTATGTGCTGTAAATCTAAGACACGGGACCAACAGCTTTACTTCCCTCGCTAAGGAAGTAATGTTAAGGATTTTCTGAAAAATTCCATTGCCTTCCATTAGGTTTGAACCTGCGACCTTGGTACAAGAAGCTAGCATGGTAACCACTATACCATAAGGGTGATAAAAAGTTTAGATTACTGCCTTTAACTCATAATACTAAATGAAACATTTATACATTTAATGTTGTTGTTGATAACACAGTAAGCTATTGAAAGTTTACTATTAGGAGAATTATAAAACAATTGCAAGACATTTGTAGTTATGGTAAAATACATATGCTTTGCATTCAAGAGCAGCCTCAAAATTGTCTGAGATTAGTCTATTTTTGCCCCTTTCCCTGAACGCTAGGACAGGTTTGCTATAACAAACAAAGAGAAACCTGTTTGTTTCCATGACATGCTTGATATAGTTATTCCAGTTCGAGATAGAGAAACTGTTAGATATAGTTAATAACTTTAGGAAAAAGGAACTGCTAAATACTACCTAAGAAGCAAAACTGGTGGAAAACATTATTTCTGTGCTATTCGAATGCTCTGTGCAGTAAAGTGGGTGTTTCAAAATATCTGTACATAGAGCTGCTAAACTTTTAAATTGAAATCCTACAAAGTAATTATTGCTCATGAATTACAACCATATGATAATAAGGAATGCCAGGAATGTCTCAGTACAGATGGACACAACTTATGAAACGGTTAGTGCTCATTGTAGTGATCGTGTAAGTGACGTAGAGATCCCTGCAGTGTAATAAATAGTGCACGGAGCATGCATATATACAATCTATAACCTGAATATGTAAGGTACCATATTTCAAAAAGTTTATAGCATAGGGAAGTCTGATAAAAATATTCCATTTTCATAACTTCAAATCGAATATGACTTCAAGTAATAACATTTTTATCATAGTTAATTTATCTTCTATATATCTAATTTATGAATATGAAACACTGGCAAATGCAAAGTAAGAAAACCAGTAACTTTTAGGGTTTTCTTTTTTCCTGTAATTTTTACTTTCTCTACATAGTACATAGCATCTCACTCAGAAATTAGATACCGAATTTCACCAGAAATACATGTTTTAAGACCCCCTGAATAAAAAAAAAGTACTTTTAGAAAATGACTGTGTATGTGCGTGTTTGTGAGCAGCATAGCCCAAAAATGAAAAGTTGTTTAAATACCAAACTAGGTATTTAAGTTCAGTATTTTCAAAGGATGTGACACAAGATTTTCACAAAATCCTCCCATCCTCAACTATGCTACACATGGAATATTTTTAGAACATTATGATTTTCTCAAAAATGGCTCTAATGATTTTTATTAAAATGCCATATGTTTATAATGTTTTCATGACAAACGAAATGTATATCTTGAATTTTCTGGGAATAGCCTCTAAAGACCTCTTCATTCTGGATTATCTTTGTGTAACTGTTGTATAACTGGTAAACCATAAGAGTTAGACAAAAACTTATGTATAAAAAAATGTAGATCACATTAAAACACACAATTTATGTTATATACATATATTTTTAAACAGATTGGGAGATTTTTTTGGAGATATTCCAAGTTATTGGTTTCACTTTTAAGCTCTCTTTTGTTTACCCCTAGCAAGCAAAGAGAACCAAACTTCCATAGATATATTGATTTCTTACTGGTGATCACCTAGATGTATGCATATAAACATGAATTAAAAAGAGACACCTAAATGAATAGTATAATATCAGTAAACTGAACAGAAAAGATATGATTTACTCAGACCAAACTGAAGAATGTAAAGATGCAGCTACAAACCTCTTCCCTTGTTTCCTGGACATGTATGTGATAACCTCTGATAATTCCATTACGATCTTTTTCTTGAGGGGGCCGCCACTGAACACGAATTGCTGTTGAGTTTATAGCAGTAGCTCTTACATCTTGTGGATCTCCAGGGACTGTAATCAACACCAAATACTATTCATACATCTATTTGGAAAGAGGAAAACCAAAAATTAAAAATAATCTATCACACATTCACACACTCTCTCTATGAACTATTGTGAGAAAGTTCTCATTTATTTATGATTTATAATTACTTTAATTAAATCTTGTTAACATTGCTGTGAAAATTTTGAAAAGCTTAAATACTATTTCATTACAGCATAAGCAAAGAGAAGAAAGCTTTGAAAGATTGCCATATTGTGAATTTAAGCAATTATGTAAGCAATAAATTATAAGTCTACTTTCTGATGCTTGACTAATAAAATCTGCCTTCAACACACATCACAAAATTTCCTTTTATGAGAATAAGAACTCAAACCACACTCAAAATGGTACCACCTGTTGCATTCCCTTTTACCATACCTTAGTTCCATGCTCTGCTTTGTGGAAAGGTCCAATGAGGAACACTTGAAGGGGGGAAAAATAACACCACACAAATGTATAGAACTTCTAAGTCCTTGATATCTCTCAAGGTTTTAACACTTACTAAGTTATTGTTGGCTGTATATATACTGTGTGAGAATGAAACTATCAACTATATTTTGCCTTTAACTTTTATTTTCCTTATTTTCTTTTCAGCAGTAAGGAAAAATTTTCAAACATTTGAATACCAACACATTTAACATATATTCTGCAAAGATTTATAGCCACATCCTACATAGATTATGGTATTTCCAACACAAAATTTGAAGAACGTACCTTGTTTAACCTTCAAAACTCTCTGTCATTAATGAGATGATAATACTACAACTACTATGTGAGTAGAACTGAAGAAAAAAGATAACAGTGCCAGTAAAAATGAAAAAAAAAAAAAAAAAAAAAAAAAAAAAATTAAATTAAATACTTTAAAAAGCATTGCCACCAAAAATCTACAAAATTACTATTATAGAAAAAAATGTGATATCTTCTAAAAATCTATGCACACAAAATATTGATCTAAATCCACACAATCAACGAAGAAGTGTTTAGTGGCATACTCACTGCGATCAGCTGATCGACCGGATGTACCCAACAGATAGTCAGGGAAAAAGTAGAAAAAAATTGTAATGTAAGTGAGAAAAGTACTGTTTTTCTTTCTACATAGCAAAAAAATGTTTCTTTTGTAAAATTCTTTTGTGTGAAAATGTTTTTTCCCCTCTCTGGTCACCGGCAAAATATTTTCTCTCAAGTTCTGTAGTAGTTGTAGATGAGTTTAGCTGTGGTGGTTGCAGTGAAAAATTAGTCTGTTACAAAAAGAGGCAACAAGTGTGTTGTGTTTTGTCTCGTATTTCTGGGAAATTCAAAAAAACAAAAATTCAAAACTGCTCAGAGCTCTGTGGAGGAAAGAAATTGTGACTAGCATGCACAAGATTTACTGCACAGATAAGACTACTTTCAAGATATAAATTACAAAAAAATTAAAATTAAAAAAAATAAACTAATAACAGAAAAGGGGGAAGACGCAGGACAAGGACTAAACTGAAAAATAAAATTAGTTTATAAAAGAAAAAAATCTACTATTTGAATAACTGCACAAAGGAAGTAACATTGGATGGAACACAAGAGTAAGATATGGGTTCCTTTCAGCAGGAGTGGATGTAAAGAAACGTAAATAAACATTGAAATGAAATTAACTTATCTAGAAGCAAAGTTACTTTACTTCACTCGCACACACACGCACGCGCGTGCGCGCACACACACACACACAAAAGACACGCTTACTCGCATCTTTATATTACAGTCCAGAGAAAACTATACCAACACACGCACAAACTTACTTCAATGCACACTTAAGGATCCATTTCAAGTGACTGTCTTACCACACATGGCTTCCTTTCAGAAAAACAAAACAAAAGAAAGAAAAAAAAAATATATATATATATGGTTCTATGAAAGCTAAAGCTAAACTGGTGAAATATATTGACATTTTAAAGTCTATAATTCTAAGAAATTAGGCGCATAATTGCAATATTTATCAACCACTAGCAAAAGGTTAAATAAATGCTTGAATAAACATTGCTTTGATTTCTAATTATGAAGCAATTACTTCTGTATATAAAGCATTAGTTGTTACTATTAACTTTATGAATTAGCATATGATTTCTTTATTTTTACACTTATTCCAATAGCTAACATGAATCCAGCTCTTCACAGCAATGTTGTCCAATTCAAATACTCTGTCAATGGTTATCTAATCATCTCTTATTTTTATACAGGGCCATTAAAAAGTGAATGAATATATTATTTAAGAAATAATATATTTTTAAAAAATTCTAATACAGCCTCTTTTGCCAACCAACTTAAATGTACCACATAAATGATTCTTAGTAGACTGAAATTTTGGAGTACTTCCTATAACTTTTTGTGACAACTGGTATCCTTTTGCATTATTTCTAGTGAGCAGAGATCCAGAAAATTCTGTATAACTTGCCCTCAAATTTTTGAATTAATGCATACTTTTTTGACTTAAATACGCTAACTGAATTCTGGAGTATAAGCTGTAATAAACTTAACTTTAAATTTACAAAAGTATAAGCTAAACTGGTATGTGGAACGAGCCTTCGGTTACATTGGTGCAAGTGTAATTTACTGACATTTTTAAGTATCTGTAGCTTTTTATGTCTTTGGTATCCACAAATGAAAATCTACAAGAATCCAACACAATCCAAAGATTCGATGCTTAAAAGGATGCCTTGATCAGGGCATCTATACACTCCTGTACAAATTTTTTGTTTGTCTGTACCTTTTTTGTATTGCTCAGTTTGACTGGTTCCCCAGCCTTATGGCTCACTTTCCCCACTTTAGACCTCTGTTGTCATTCTACTTCACTTAACCCCTTCCTTGTTTCTCTTACTTTACTAATCCATTTCTCTTTAATTTTCCTCAAAAATTCCCCCATAGCTCTAATTTTCTATTCCTCTTTTTCTGTCATCATTTTTATAATTATTATTACTTTCTCTATACGTTCTAAGTATATAGTGTATTGACAAGGTATTGTACTGCACCCAAAAATTTGATACCGAGATTTCACCAGAAATACATGTTTTGGGTCCCCCTGAATCCCAAAAAATGAAATGACAGTTAAATACCAAACTTATAATCTCTTATATTTAAGATATTTACATGCCAAATAAAATTTATTTCTTGAATTTTCTGGGAATAGCCTCTAAAGACCTCTTTATTCTGAATGATTTTTATTGAATTTTGCATACTGGTAAACCATAAGAGATAGACAAAAACTTACTTCACAAAAAATGTAGCTCACGATAAAACACACAATTTACGTCATATAAATTTTTTTCGTGGAGCTGATTGTTTTTGAGATACTCCTTGTTATTGGTATCAGCTTTAAAAAACATAACTTTTCTCATACAGGAATTTGTCAACAAACAATTTGTCCATACAAACAAAGGAACTTCAGTCACATAGCAACCAGCTTTTGACTATCACTTTAACCTATGGTACTCCCTTATTTCGCTTCTACATACAAGGAAGCACAATATAAGACTATTTCTGTTAATTTTTCTCTCCATTAGCATGAAGTAAATAGAAGCATACACTGTTTATCAATAAATTGTTGCAGAGATGTAGAGAAAGTCATGTGAATGGAACACATCAAGATTTTTTTTTTTTTTCTTTTAGTTTTTTCCGTCCACATCTGTATTTCTTTACATTCTTTTATGTAGCTCTCTGTGCTTTCTCTTTGTCACACAGTTTACATATTCCATTGCCATAGCATCTCAGATTTCTTGGGTGATGCATCTATGAAATTTGGAAAATCTACAGTAAGATATGTTATTGAAATTCATACCAATTATTATACACTATAACAGTGATATTTTTTCCATGTTTCAAAATTCTAACTTGCATAGTTATTTAAATAATATGTTTTTATTGTCTAACTTAATAGTTTTACTAAAAATTAGCTATGTGATGCATTTTTAAAAATATTCACACAAAAAACTTCAGTTTTACAGCAAATGAGTTTACATATAGATCTGTCATATTACGTTTATTAGTGTAGAAAAATTATTAATTTTTGTACTCTCCAAAACTTATTTCTAAAAATTGGAGCATTATTTCATAAAAGTATATGACATGTTATTCAATGTGCTTTTGAGGGGCAATATAAAATGTTTGAAACAAATTAATGAAAAATTGCATCAACATTTTGAATATGGAAAAAGTTTGCGAGATAATAAACTTTAAAGTTGAGTTTGTCCTTTAATAAGTATACGCCTAGCCATTTATAGCTTTAGTTGATTGTAGTTAAAATGTGCCAAGTGGTAAAAACGATATATTCTCTTAAAGTTTAAAATTCATATCATTTTATTCTGACTATTTTGTTCATATTATGTGATCGTATGAAGTGGCCAAACCAGTACACTGGCGCGTAAAATTCCAACCAAGAACTCATTATCTCTGCAATTTAATGGGTTTTTTTTTTATCATACCCATGTGAAATTGCTTTTCTAAATTTATCACACCCATGTGCATTTGTTTTCTCTCTGAACTAAAGTTTGTCTCATAATAATAGTAATAATAGTGCAGTGATATTCCTGTACATAATGGTGGAAGTTCAAAAACATTTTGGGATAAGGTCTGTTGCTGAAATAGGCATATTAATTGAAAACTCAAATCTGCAGAGTACTAAATACAACAGAGAGAGTGTGTGGAACCAGTTAACAAATTCTGTAAGCAACAAGGCCATGATTTATGATATGCACATCAAGTTGCAGTGATTTCGGTACAAATATGCGTCAAGACAAGTGGGATTTTAGGAATATTATTCTTTGTGTCCATAGGCTAATCATTGTTATTTTATTCACAAAATAGTCTTATTAAATACAACTCAAGCTACAAGTTCCTCTAGATAAAAGTTGGAGCTATCATTATATTCACTTATGAAAAAAGTAATTTTTAAATATTTTTGCAATTTTTGGTCAAATTTCATGGTATATTCACCCCATTCTCATCCATCCTAGTGCTTTCTGCCTCTTACATTGGTCAATGTACTATTCTCTTCCTCACATTCTTTTTATGCTTTTATCAAGGATGCTGATTTTTTTCCCTTCTAAACTTCCCCATATGTCTTGCATTTCAATGCCTTCTATTCTACTTTTTACTAGCTTCCATAATCCATTTATATTTCTCTCTCCTAGTATCCATTTGTCCTCCATTTCTATTTTTCTCATAATTTCCTCCTCTGCTGCTCACCAATTATTTTAATTTGTCATACTCCTTTGTTGAGTCATGCATATCTTTCAAGTTTCTGTCTCCTCCTTTGTCAAACATCTAAACCAGAAATTATGATTCTTTCTAATATTATTTCACTTCTCCTTGTTCTTCCTAATTCTATTAAACCTCGCCTGGTGCTAAACTTGGCAACTTAGTAAACATTCTATATACATGATTAATTTTTTTCTTAATTCTGATCCCTCCAACTCCCAAATTTCTTACAGAAGCATTATTAAAATTACCAGTAGTCATTTAGTTTACATTTCCAACTTATATTTACATATCCTTATTCCCGTAATCACTGCCTTTCCTTTAACTACCCTATTTTCCGTTGTTACTCATACTTATTTCTAAATAGTCAAAATCTTTAACTACTTCTATTTTCTGTCCGCCAAAGAACTTTTTTTAATTTTGTTCTTCTTCCATTCTTGTTATTTTACCATTTAGTTTTTTCATTTGTTATTATTCCATGACCTTGCCTGTCTGGTTTTAAATTTAACTTTCTTTTCTCCACTCAACCTTCTAGAATATTCTACAATTCTTTACCCATTGGTGCTTTACATAGTATTATTATTATTATTATTATTATTATTATTAAAATAGTCTACCCACTCAATTGGCATGATTTTATTTGTTTCTTCTCCTGTTTTTTTTTTCCCCTTCTCAGTATTTTGGCAACTATGTAAGGATGGTAGCTAGCAGCAATTAAAGTTATTTTGAAGTTTAGTGCTTTGATCTGCCATAAATGAGTAAAACAAGTGAGATGAATGTGGTTGCAAGTTCTTAATGCAAATGAAGTGCTACAGACATCTCAGTTTTAATTCCAAGAAATTATGGAAATGTTGAAAACTAAGTTAATGAGTAATATGAGGCACTGAATCATTAGAGAAAGAAAGAAATTAACACATCAAAGGGAGCTGAATGCTGGTAATACCCTCATATCTTATTTGTATGAGGATCATCTCAAAAATAAGTTACTCTATTTTTTTAAAAAATAACAAAATGTTCAAATATTTTGAAGAGGGTATATTTTGAAAGCTAGATTCAGTACCTATTTTTCCACATAATTTTCTTGAACCTCAATACATTTTTGGTGCTGTGGTAACAGTTTTTTTTAGCCCAGTGTCGAACCACTCTTCCACCAAACTGGCTAGCCATCTTTCCACTTCTTGTTTTAGTTCTTCATCATTTACGAAGTGCCCTCCCCCGTGATGTTGCTGAAGCTCAGTGCAAGGTCAGGTAAATAAGGTGGATGACTGAAAACATCCCATTGAAACTGCTCAAATAGGGCTTGAGTTTCATGAGTAGCGTCCGGGCAAGATTTATTGGAAAAACTGTTTTGCTCAACTTTCCCCTCCTTTTGTTCTGAGTTTTCTCATCACCTCGCAATAGTGAGCATATCTTGGTCCCATGGGGTAGGTAATCGATTAAAAGTACCCCCTTCGAATCTTAGAATATCATTGCCATGACCTTGCCAGCCGATGCAACAACTTTTGCCTTTTCCGGTGCTGCCTCATCCTTTCATTTATACCCCATACTCTATCTTTTGGATTCAGGTGTCCAGTGATGGATCCATGTCTCGTCCATGGTCACTATTCGGTCGAATAACCCATCTCCCTCATCCTCAAAAAATTGCAAAAATTGCAATGCGGCGTCAACTCTCTGCTCCTTGTGTTGTTCTGAAAGCACGTGAGGAACCCATTTTGCACACACTTTTGATGGTCACAGATCCTCAGAAATAATCCAGTGAAGTAATGCATGGCTTATTTCAATATAAGGAGGAAGTTCAAACAAAACTGCATCAAGTGTAAGGTGCCGATCAGTGTCCATGACTCCTTGAACCTTGTCAACAATATCCAGAGTGTGGGAAGTGGAGGGTCGGTCGCATCGTTGCTCATTATGTACTGTTGCTCTACCTTCAATGAATGATCAGCGCCAATGAGAAACCATTGGTCTTGATATAATGTCTCTACCATAAACATTGCCACAACTCGCGATGAATTTCAGTTGCACATTTATTTTTTACTGTCAAGAAACGGATTACAGCGCAAATTTAGCAACCAGTGGTAGAAACGAGTGTTACTGTCGTTTTAATGTCCAAGCTATAAACGTAGGTGCCTAGGAATTTTACAGTGCTTCCACTACACCTATATCTATATTCCCTGGGACTTTTGGATTTTTCAAGCCTACCGCATGGATTTAAAAAAATAGTGTAAGTTACTTTTGAGATGTCCTTTGTATTAAGGTGAATATTTTTATTGATAGTGTGGTTATCCCTTGTGCATAAAAATAAAATTGCTAGTCACACAATGATGATCACAAAATTCTTGGTGCTACACTGTTATCACCTTTATATTTGAGGAGGGGCTGCTGCAGGATACATTTTATATACTGTATGAAAGGTTTGTTTTTTTTCAGGCAGAATACTATGTGAACAAAAACAAACCAAAAAAAAAAGTTTGAAAACGTTGGTTGGTATCTAATGTTGAGCAGTTGGTAGTGAAGCCATTCGCTCTCTTGCATTCCAGTATTTTGATGTTATATTATCATCTTGACTAAAGGTTGAGCAGTGAAGTAGGTGCAGATAGACTTTTGTTACTAACAGGGAGGAGACCCTTTAATTCCTGATAAATTAACTGGAGGCTTAAAGGAACTGACATGGACTAAAAAAATAATGTCTGATCCCTCACCTCCACACAGTACAGCTGTTAGTAATCACATATCAATTTTGTTATAATAGAAAGGAGACCCTTTAATTGCTGCTCTAATTTGAAGACTTAAAGGATCTGATCTAAACAAAATTATGTGATGAACTAAAGGAAAGGGCTGCTCACCAATAAGCACAATATTTCTTCTTTTCCTATCCAGTCTTGCTTGACTCAACTCTTGTTTTCTTCGACCCCCAATGGTATTAAGTATTCGAGGCCTAAGGGATCATTTCATTTTCTTTCCTGTCCATACCCTTCTTTACTTAGGTGATGTAACCGCCATTTATGATGCCTAATTTTAAACGGTTAAAAAAGTTAAATAAAGCATTCCAAATAAAATGATGTCTCCTTGGAAAAAGAAACATTCTGGAAGTTTGAAAATGTAGGAGAAGTTTAAATATAGGCATCTAATATTATCTAATAATTGCTTTAAATGTAATTTTATTCAGTATTTCAATATTTTGGAATTTGTGAGTAAAAATGTTTGGAATATACTTCTGAGATATCCTTGGTAACAATACATCAATGCTACAGTTTTTTTCATGCTGGTGCACATCAACTAAGAATTAGTGCCTGCAAGTTAAAGGTCCTCTAAATATTACTCCATACTGGGCTGTCATTTAGTCACTCCCCTAAGTCACAAGATTATATAATCATTACTACTATAAGAAAAATTATGACAACTGTAATTTTAATACAAATATTTCATACTCAAGAAATAAAGAAGTGTTTCTTTTAGGTTAAATGTCTGAAACATGAAAATTTGGGAAACTGCTTCAAGCAATCTTGCTTGCCCCAAGCAGAAATTGAAATGCTTACATAATAAATAAAGAACCATCACTTAATAAGGGCAGTCAGTCACAGTTACTTACCAACCAAATTCAAAACTCTATGTTGGCCTTTCATAGCCAATCTCCACAAGTGATAATTGTTGTGAACTGCCAAACAAGGTGAAGTAAAGTTTTATTTTATTAGCTATTCAAAAAGTGAAGAATTCATTAGAAATCTTGTCCTGAATCTATTATTTTTCCTACTAAAATAAAAGGAACCTATATATTAATAACACAACATTTAGAAGGAATATGGCAAGTAATTTGCTGCATTTTGAAAGAAGAAGGTTATCAAACATTTGAAGGCAATTCTGGGAGATGTCAATAGATGTATTAGTATCACAAGCAAATTTTAACATATCTTGTGATGCAGATATGCTTTGTACATTCTTATTAGATTCTTTCAACATAGTTCATTCCACTAAAATGTTTTAAAAACTTTGGAAATAGTGGTTGAATTAACATTAACAGTCCAAAGTATCTATATAAACAAATGGAGCTCAGATTGAAGAAAATGAGATGGGAGGACAACTCTGGTTTTTTTTTAAATAGTGTTTAACACCTGTTTTTACTACATATGGCACCTCAGGCTAAGGTAACTGTGATGCATATTTAAATACTAAATTAAGAAATGTTTATGTATCAAAATGATTCAATATATTTATCATGATGACTACTGTGGTCATTCTGGTGTTTGAGTTATGTAATTATGTAGTTGTGGCTTTTAGAGCACTTAATGTTCCATCAGTTGTTATATTTGCATTCATCACTACATGCAGTTCTTTTACTAGCATTTTGCGCTTTTATCACATACCCTCATTACACTCTTGGGCTGAATTAGGTGAACATAATCAAAATTCATCCCTAAGCATAATTCTATCAGCCATGAACTTACTTGTAAGTTTTGTCTACTGTAACTTTCTTATCTTTATTTTATTCGCAAGTAATCAAACTTTTCACCTTTTCTTGTTTTATTATAATAAACCAAGACATATTAGTAAATAACTTGTAATATAGTTGTAAATAACTGGAATGAGTTAAATTTTCATAAGTGTAGATTGATTCTCAAAATTATATACTGATACATCCAATATTTTACTCACTTCAGAAGCATTGTTAATTCAATAGCATAAGTTATAAGTTTTCCTAATCTTTCACTATTACATGACTTCCCTAAAGCTAATAGCTTCAAACATTAAACTGTTATTATTTACCTAAAAATTGCATTTCTATACTAATACTATAGCAGAAAACTGCAGTTTCCCCAATTTCCCTTTCTTATTTCTTAACTTATGCATGATTAAAAAGTCATTATAATTTCCTAATGAATATTATTAATAAACATTTTAATGCATTCATTTCAGTTTAAGTTAATTTTCATTGCATTATAATTAAGCATCAATTATTTTTGGAATGATTATAATCAAATGCAACTCAATACTGGGAAAAAGTACATTTTTGGACAAATAATGGTAAGTATATCAGCATTTAAAAATAAACTTTAGAGCTACTTCATATAATTTCTAAATAGTTAATAATTTTAGGTACTTCAGTTATATTAAATTTTAATTTATAAACAATAATGTTGGTTACAGTTTTTATATACAAAGATGTTTTCATCTTCAATTTTTTTTTCCTGTTGTTTGTTTGTATCTTTGTGTTTTGCTTTAAGTTTATCATCCTTTAACCTGGTAGTGATAAAAAATGAGGAAAGAATGAAATGGGTGAAATGATACTCACATCAGACTGAAGTCCATAGAGCTTAAACTTAACCCAGCATTTGTCTTATCAGGATAAGGGAAAACTCTGGGGGGGGGGGGGGGGGCTTTACCCAGGCAACTGAGACCTTCTGAATGTAAGCAGACTGCTGTCTAATTTGCGTACACATTTCTAAATTTTAATGTATATATATCTGTCTCTTGCCTCTCCTCCTCCTTCTATTTTGATACTTAAATTTGTAGTGCTAAATGCAAAAACCACAGTCTATTGATAATTCAGAGCCTCCTTGTATCCTTGATTCGTTGGACAATATGTCTCATCTTTCCTTATGCAGCAAAGGGGAATGCTAAGTTATCTGACATAAATTAAGGTCAAGTTCTATCATATCTTTTAATCATTTCAGCCATCTAGATTATCTAAAGCAATCAGCATAAAGTTCTAACTGGTTCAAATATTTTTTGACCTAATTATTATGGAAAGTAATGAAAACTTTAACAACTTCTTGTCATTATTCCAAGCGCTGCTAGCATAAATTGCTCCTAATGTGGTGAAAATGCATTCAAAGCTTAGTTATTGGAACTATACTTAGCTTACCTTTGTACATTATGATTCATATTTGTTAAGAAAATAAATTAAACAATAATGCAAACATCTGATTTTGTTAGTACAACATTTACCACTTAAACTAAACATGTTACAGCTAAAGATCATATTTAAAAACTGCATTTTCCGGGCTGTTGTGCCATGGTCATAGGTTAAAATGCAAACCATACCTTTCGCTGACTTCTACGGTCAGCATCTTCAGTGGCAGTCACTGTAGAAGGTAAATGCAATGCTGGAAAGGAATGCAGGCTATTTATTCTCTCCATTTAGGAGGAGGGTGAAGGGGCGACAGGTAATATACACATGTGTCCAGCCAGCGAGTGAAGGTCAATCAGCTGTTTGTTTACCAATACCTCCACCCTCCCTCCTAATTGGAGAGAATAAATAGTCTGTACTCTTTTCCAGCATGGCATTTACCTCCTGCAGTGACTGCCATTGAAGATTCTGACCGTAGAAGTTGGCAAAATGTAGGTTTGCATTTTAACCTACGACTACAGCACAACAGTCCGGAAATTACAATTTTTAAATATGATGACACCTGCCGTGAAAATAGTCTAAGATAGCTCAAGATCACTCCATAAAATTTTAAATTCAAACATATACTTGTCTTATTCTTAAAATTCTACATTTTTTGAGAATGTAAAATGCCCATTATGTATATATATATATATATATATAAATAAGTACCAACTAGTGAGATGACAAACTAATTACTGGTCATGAATGTATGAGAAGCCATGATGGCAAGACACCACCTGAACATGGAGAAGAGATGTGCATCTGAATCAGACCATGCACAGTAATAAGTGAGAAAGAAAGAGAGAAAGATACTCCTTCCAATCCGTGGCAGCACCACTGAACGTGTCCTGAACGTGTATTGGTATTCAAATGTGATCCATGTGCATTTACAGTACAAAGATTTGACATAACAAAACATATAATGAAGCTAGAGGTGCTTGTGTTATAATCAGTGGTGTTGTAGCTGTCATCTACAAATAAGAGCTACATACAGTGATTAGTGGTGGTTAGTTACAGTTGTTAGTTTGTTTGTTAGTTAGTTAGTTACACTGCATAACTGTTGATTGCATCACTAATAACAACAAACTTTCAAAACAGACTGTATCAATAGTGTTATTTGTGCAAAGATATTTATATCAAATCACAGTTAATGGCAGAAACAAAATATATAAATTGATGTTTTCTAACATTGCTAACAATACTTAAATATTGCAGTGCAGAAGTGAAGAGTCTCCAATTTAAGCATTAGTGCTTGCTATCATTCCACATGGTACTCTGCACTAAACAAGTTAGAAGAATTTTAAAATTAAATAACTCAGAAGTTTGAGATATGTGAGGTAGTTCAAGTATAATAGTTGAAAATGAGTTGGAATAGAGACACTTATTTCACTTAAAATGGAGTTTTCAAGACATATGTTTCAAGGGCGTTTGCCCTCTTCTTCAGTTGAGGTCCGACTAATGGCTGGGATTTGTGCTCTATGGTTCGTTGTGGTGGAGACATCTGGTGTTCTCAGCAGTTCGTAATCATGTGACGGTATTTCAAAATTCATGAGCTGGTCTTTGTGTTGTGTAACAAGAATATTCTCCCAAACTGTAAGTGCTGTCGGGTTGTTTACAGGTTTTAGCAACTTTATGTAATTTTCTATTGGAAAATCTATTGGACATCACATCACGAAACAGAAAATGACATAAAGTTGTTAAAACCTGTAAACAACCCAGTAGCACTTACAGTTTGGGAGAATATTCTCATTACACAACACGAAGACCAGCTCATGACTTTTGAAATACTGTCACATGATTATGAACTTCTGCTGAGAACACCAGATGTCTCCACCATAACGGACCATAGAGCACAAATCCCAGCCACTAATCGGACCTCAACTGAAGAAGAGGGCAAATGCCCTTGAAACATGTCTTGAAAACTTCATTTTAAGTGAGGTGAGTGTCTCCATTCCGACTCATTTTCAACTGTTACAGAAGAATTTTATTCACCTCAATTTTGTTATTTATAAATACACATTTTGAAAAGATAAAGGTAACAAGTTATTTTCTTAATTAAAAAATTAGGTTTCAAAAGTTTATCACTCATTACCACCATTTAAAACAATAACATAATTTAATGCAATAATTATGAGGGAATCACACAAGTGAAACAAATCGCTTGCATGTATTACACATAAGTACAACAATATCCTTTATAATTCATTAAGAATTATTGCTGTTCTCTCTTCCCTTTTCCTTATATTTATTTCTTTTTATGCATTTATTACATCTTTGAAAGAGCAATGACATATTGAATTGGAAATTGTTAATTGTAAAATACAAAAATGAAGAATTTAGTCTGACAGTATACTTAGAATGCAGGATATTAAAATGGATATGGCATAGATATCTGCCCTTTTGCAAGTGGAGGAAGAGGTCATATACTTTTAACTAGCTTTTGGTTATATTTAATTCCAAACTTGGTTATTGATATAATCTATTATATTACATGTTATTATCATTAAATTCATTATAATAAGATGTTACTTAGCCAAGAGGAAGTGTTCAAAATTTGAACTGAGGACCTAAGAGTCAGAAGAAATAAAAAAAAAATTAAGTAAACACAGATTATATTTCTATCTTACTGATCATGTTCATATCACAAAGTCATATTTTTAGACCATTGTTAAAATGCCCACTTTTAACCCTTCTATTCAATTTATAGCGGATTTCCTACGCTACACTGCATAGCAAGATAGCCAAAATTTATGTGTACAGGGATACGAATTCAAAGTACATAAAATATTTATTAATAAAGAAGCACTATGAATTGTGAAGTTATTTTAATTTTAATTTAGTTTTAATTTAAAGACATAAGCGAGTCAATGTTCACACTTGATTTTATTTAGAACTTAAGGTATGTGAAATGTAAGTGTGAATATTAACCCATTAATATTTTAAAATAAAAAATAAGCTAATATCAATGCCTTTTACACAAGCAAACATTTGTCTGCAGATGCCTTCACTTTCATTGCCTTATGAGCAGTATTTCAGTAAAGATACCCTATTATCCCCTTTAGCTCTCCCTTTATGTAGGGTAACCAATTTTGGACACAAAAATACAGACAATTTTTTTAAGTTTCTCTCTCTGAAATACCATCAAATTTAGTTTCTTTTTTTTTTTCTTTTCTTTCTTTTTTTATCAGATGATGGATGAAATGGGTGAAATTATGCTCAAATGAGCCAGAAGTGTGATTGAAGTTGACCATTAACATTCTAAAATTCTAAAAAACTGATTTTAATGCCAAAAGTTGGGAAGAAAAATCCTAGAAGTACAGGGACAAACTTCAGATTCAATTTATTTTTTGTCCAGTTTGATTCATGTACATGGCATTTGAATATGCCAATTTGCAGTTAGAAGTAAAAAATATTTAGAATAGTAAGCACAGTGCATATTCTGTAAGCAACAAGTGTGGTCTATTTACAATAAAAGTTTACAATTAAGATCAGATAGCTAAAAGTGTGAGACATTTACAATAAAAGATCAGTACAGATCAGTGGGCATGAAATGCAAGCAACCTGAGCCAGGATCACAGATATTTTTTAATCTTAAATCCAACTTTTTACCCTAGAATATAATTCCGTACACAATGAGGCTATGGAAGTACACAAAGTACACACTTCTCAACATTGTGTGGCTACTCTTGCTTAGAGTAATAAACTTAGCAGCTTCAAGTTCTGTGTAAACATTCTTATTTACAAATGGGGCCTAAACTGCTATTACTTCAATTTTTGTCCACCTTATTTTTTTATTTACATAGAATGTCCCAATGAGCATATTGCTCTAGGTAGGGACTGCCCTTTAGTGAGGCGGTAAGCAAAATACAAAGAATAAAATAAAGACAAACACATATAAAAATGAGTATATAAGTATAAATTTTATTTACATATATACATTTTTTTTTTACCTATTTTGTGTGGGTTTGTAATTAAACTTAATGCAATATTTCAAAAAATACCATAGGGATTTTATGTTGTCAAATTTTTGGGAATTACAGTATTGCTCAAGTAGGTATTTGAAGAGTTTGTTTTTAAATTGGGATAAGTTTTATCATACACTTTATTTATAATTTTATCTTGCAACTAACAGAATTGAAGCTCAATCTATGCTGCTCAGAACAATAAATGAAAGCTGCCTCTCAAACAGCTATTGGTAAATCTTCATGCTTTGCGGCCTTCCACATGTTACTATCTGCTTTCATTGTTTCTGGTTTGCAAGTGCTTACATCTTTACAGCTACCAAATACAATTGTAAATTGTGAATTACAAACAGTGCACATACCATCTTCATTTCCAGTTTCTTAATTTCCCTTTAGAAATAGAAACTCTTTTTCTAGTTCACCTGAGAAGGTACATTTCCTCTTTTAAACTTTAAGAATTTTTAGACTACCTTCCTTACTTTTTTCATCAACAAACAGAAAGGAACGTTACTGTGTTAGATTGGAAGTTTGTATACTCTTATGCATAATAAAAGAGTATATGAAACATATCATAAATTTATTAGGATGCTACTGAGAAAGAACCATTGTCTTTGATGGGTAAAATGTGCATATTACATTATGCATCAATATACAAGGCAAAGGTAACTACATTTTTAATAGAAGTTATGATGATAACATATCATTTATTAACTGAAATTAAAAATAAACAATTATCTTTTTGCTTCAGATATCCAATAAAAAACATGGACATTTTGCCATTCTTTTAAAACTGTTATAGGAATAAGGACACTGCTTTTAAAATGCAAAATGTCCTTACAAAATAGGGGCATCTGGTAACCCTTACTTTATGCTTTAATTGATTATTAATGATTAAAACTAAATATTTCTAAAGACATATGCTGAACATTTTTTAATTGATTAGGTACTATTTTTACTCAAAATTTTTTTAGTGTATAACAGCTTCTAGGGCTCCCAGACCTGATCTATGTACAAGTTAAGCTAAGGGTCTTAACTTAAACTTAATCTTTCTTCTTCTATTGCAATAATATCACATATACAGGTTGGAAGGAAATCCATTACATTCCTTTTAAAAAGATTTATAGAGGGATGGGAAACAAATAAGTACAATGGCATTTTGTTTCTTGGGGTACAATTATCAAAAATATTTGATATATTTTCTAAATGTTCTCTTGTAAAGTATGTAAATATTTATAGATATTTTCAAATCTGTTCTTTTTTTTTTATCTCATAATGCAGCTTAAAGTTTTTATTGTCAATTAGTCGAAATTTATAGATAATTGTGTATTTGCATCAAATTAACTTTTCAACCTAGTGAGAGAAAGCTGGCAACACTCTCTTATAAAGTAATTTCTTAGATGGTAAGATGTTTACAAGAGAGCTCTTTGAACATAATCTAAGTACTGCCAACTGTCAAATATCATCTAAATTGTCATATTCCTGATTGGAATCATCAGGTGAATTCCACATCTTACTCTTTCTAGAGTACAGCATAACCCGGAGCAGGCTATGAAGGTTGCAAACAAATAAATGCAGGACATTTTAAGCAATATTTGTAAATGACTTATTGGATATTATATTTTGCAGAAATTGCTCATTATTTCTGTTTATTTAAAATCTAATTTTACTTATTGTAAATCAAAGTGTGTAATGCCAGTATTAAGTACATTTTAGGTGTACTTTCTTAATAGAGCTCCATTAGTTATTTAACATTCTAAAGGTTAACAGCTAAAGAAAACACTCAACAATTAATTTCATAATATGTTTATGTATCTCCTGAATTTCACTGCTGTGCAATCCTATTATTTACCATTTCAACTTGCTTCTTGTTATTAAATCAAGTTCATTCTCCAATTCTCTACATGTCACTAACCCTACTCTCAACAGGCTGCAACATTTTTCTTTTGTTCTACATGAAAAACAAAAATAAATCAAAAAGATTTTGTGATATCCAAATAATTATAAACAAAATATGCGCTAAGTGACAAAATCTATAAATCATTTCAATATAATTTCATTCCTTCCACCTGGTATGCAACCTGTGAAAGTGACATAAAACCAATTTCTCCTTTTGCTTAAACTTCATTTATACAGTTTGGAGGATTCAAATGCATTGCCCAAGTATATTATTTATTGAATATACTGCCTAAAATGTTCAAAATAGCTTACAATAGTAAATGTATAATCGTAAGCACAGAAACAGTGATATATATCCAAGATACATAATGTTAATCTTAATGAATTTATTCATTTACACATCCAGGGTCTTTTGTAAAGATCAATCTGGATGTGCTCTTAGAGCTTTATTTTTAAATGGTTCTAAAATACTGTCAGATTCAACAAATATGTTTTCTTGCTGGTAGATATTCTATTTACACTGCATAGGTTGCTGAAACAGACAGCTGTTTTGAAACATATACAGCAAATTACAAATAATATTTACTTTATTTGCTTTCATAGAAATCACTATTTTAAACAGTAATGCAGAGAACATGTAATGATTGTAAATACTAATGCTTGCACTTATCTAACAACCACACACACTCGCTCCACGTACAGACAGACATAACAGTGAAAACACAAATCACAAGTGCAGAATGAACCACAGTGAAATAAAGTGCTAGCAGCTGAACGAGTGAGTAAGTGCCTATAGTCAACATGGTGCTTTGCCTAAGTGGTGAAGACCTTGTGGGAGCAGAATGGAAGCAGGCGAAGGAGATTAATGGTGAACTGGCAGGGGTAAGTGGGAACAGAAATAACTTTGCATGCAAGAAAAAGTGAATCTAATTATACAAGTGGTGCAGTTATTTAAAAAAAATATAACAAAACAAGGAACCACAAACCAAACAATAGAACTCAATAAAAAAGGTGCTGTGTGTAAATTTTCTTTCCAAAAACATTCACGTGATTATAAAAGTGTGCTGGTGAGAAGCAAATCCAAGTCATGTGAGAGTGAGTGGTTTACGCTTGCTATAACATTTACAAAAAATAACGCAGATAGTGAGTTAGATATCTCATTACGAAACAAAGTGATGGGGCAGGGACTGACAATTATTATATAAAAATAGACAAGCCATAGAAATTGATGATTCAAAACCTCTCCCCATCGGCGGCTGGAAATGCTTTGGAGGGGAGAAAAACAGAAACACAAATTAGCAAATTGTATTTTTTTCATCTCCTTCTCCAACAACAGACAAAAAATTATGCTCTATAGAGTCATACACACACACACAAAAAAGAGCAGATAAAAAAATTCACTGCATATGCTGGAGAAAAAAATGCTCAGTCTCAAAAAATTGCTCCTTAAGAAAAAATATTACTATATGGCTTCACAAAAATATAACACTTCATGGAAAAAATGTATTTACTGAGTATATCTTAAGTATTAAAAAGTGTATTGTAATCTTTACTTCAATGTTCTGATAAGAGGAAAATAACAATTTAATGCACAGAGGATAAGGAAGTGGATAAGGATTGTTAAAAAGAAGTTGGGATGAGCATTATAACTTATAAGGGACCATAAGGGGCAGCATTTTTGGATTGGGTCTTTACATTGTATTTCTGATAACTTGTAACTCTGAATTTATATTCTTAAAGAAGTATTTACAATGATAACCTCCACCACAAGAAAGAAAGAGGACTCCACATGACAGACAAGTTTTAGATATTTATAAAAATTTCTAATTCTGAGCCAAGAGAAACTTTAAAGTAGAAATTCAGAGTAGATGCACTTTTTAAATGTAGTGCAACGGCTAGTGTTGTATTCAGATGGTTATGCTAGATGAGAATGTCAAGGTGATTTTGAAAATATATTTGTGCAAATGAGTTTAATGGTTGATGAAAACATTTCTATAGTATTAACTCTGATTTTGTAAGTTTTATTTTTGTAATAATTTTGTATATTTTGGAAAATCAAATATTGTGAATATAATGTGGTGGGTGCTACCCTGCTGTTTGTATGTCATGTGAATGACGAGGATCCCACACCCATACCCTTAGCCCGGGGGAAAGATGTTGTCTGTTGTGTTGTACGTACCGTCCTCATGTGTACGCACAATGATGGGGTAACTGGGTGGGCCATCACCGACGCTAGTGCCTGCCAGGACCCAGATGCGATACTCTGTCCATCTCTTGAGCTCGTCGAGCACGAAGGATGTGGCGTTGAGAGTGATGACGGCTGCCTCAGAGTCGGAGCGACCATTCTCCACCACCTGCAGCTTGTAGTACACGATGCGACCATTGCTGTGCTCAGCTGGCGGTGGGGACCATGATACACGGATCGACGTCGGACCCACTGCCTCCCCGGTCACATTCTGGGGGGGTGCCCCGGGCACTACAGGTGGGGTGGGAGGGATAAATTGCAATTCACGACATTTCAAATAACCACTGCCCAGAATGCCAACTTAACAGGTTCCTCAGTGTTCTAGCACTGATCAGATGACACCAAAACATATTTCTCTATACCTTTCACTTAATGAACAGATTACTTTTAAGACCTTGAACTAAATTTTAGGATGTAAACCCTAATTAATTATAAAGACACTGAAGTGCTAACCTAGAGAAAATATCTGTAGAATGAAGGTTTTGTGATGAAGGACAAGGTTTGCCAAGAACCTAACCTAAGAAGCTGGTGATACAGACAAAAACATCAAATTTTGATAAGAGTAGAAAATAAGAGAGCTTACCCACTAACAAATATTCCTCATTTCAGGCAAAGCTCAAAAAATTGTCATGAGAGAAAATAGCAGTGAATCAGCAAATAACAACATTTATTCCCATGTTATGTACAAATATTTTAATAAAAAGTTATGCCTAAATTAACATTAAATTTCATATAATTTGCTAATGTACCTACTGCTTTCTCCATTGCTGTAATAAAGCACATCGAGTTTAGTATTTAATATTATGAACTATTGATGGCAAAGCAGTTTGCGATACTTTATTTGTATAAATTCTGACAGGCATTTATTTATATGTTGAATAAAAATACCTCTGGCAATACTGCAATTCTTAATTCATATTATTATTAATACTAGTTCTAATAAATATAAATATTGCTACTATAAAAGCATTTTTCAACAATATACAGCTTTTTAATTTTTCTGAAATTTGGGGGCAGTTTCTTACAAAGCAAGGAAAGCGAAAAGCATTTTATTGTTTTGCATACTTTTAAAAATATGGGTTTTGCCCTTTCTCCTACCCTCTGTTTTACAGTGTTTCACTATTAAACAAATGATCAAGATATGACATGACAAGCTTTCAGCTAATTTTTAAGCTCTAAAATTCATTTTACTGATGTGATAAGATATGCATCACCTTCCTCAGACTTAGTATTCCTATGCATTGGTTTCTTCTTTATGCCCAGGTAGGAACATTTATTAAATAAGACATTAAACACTATTGGAATTTTAAAAAACTAAATCACAGAAAAAAGCGCATCCAAAGTCTATAGTCTGAAAAATGTCTGAACTTAAGTACACACTGTTAATTCCTACATTGGATGTAAAATGTTAAATTTACAGTGGTAACTGTATCAGTATAATAAGGACATTTATTACATTTATTAAAACAGTATAATTAATGCTATCTTTAATAACTGAATGTTGGGTTGTAGTGAAGTGATAGAATCATACTACTATGTCTACATAAGTGAAGAAGCTGAGAATTACAGTACTAATAGGATAATTTTGAAGTATTGTTCCTGAAAAAAATTTCAACATTTGATTTGTTTATCAAACTCATCTTCAAATAGAGGACATTTGATTGTTGCTTGCAAAGAGGATACACTGATTTTCAGTGCTAAATTGATGTTCAAACAGTACATTAAAATGTCATCCAGTCTGAAAGAGGATGAGGTAGAACACATTTAACACTTTGTGGCCGGGATGCAGTTATAACTACATGTAGGGTTGCCAGAATGTACTTGAGGCAGGCCCGGAGACCAACGGGCAATGGATATTTCAGTAAAGGGGAAAGAAATTGTTAAACATATATATATTTTCTTTTGTATTATTATGGTAACAATTTTTATTAACATAATAAAATTAACTTACTATTGCTATGGCGATGATGACTATTATTACTACTATTACTACTGCTGCAACCATTCTTCATGGGACGAACTTAGATATCGTCTCTTCATTTCACTATTATTACTCACTATCACAGAACAACAAACTATAACTATTTTGAATTATGAAAGGTAGTGGTAGTCTATCCATTCACGATTCAAGCGTTCCAATAATTGCCAGTAAACTGCTAACTGACAATGTGAGAATGAACGAGCCGCAATTTGCCAGTGTTTCTTTAATAATGTGAGCTGAATATTGCAGACACGACAATGAAAAGTTGCCAGAATAAGAATAGAAATATAGCATTTTGTTACAATTAGAAATTAACATTCAAACCAAATTATTAAAAATTATTTACGAGTAAGGTGACATTCAAGCCCGTAGATTAAAGTCATTGGCTCGTATACCTGGAGAATTCATTTCAAACCCGGGCACTCCAGGCAGTGCCCGGAGATCTGGCAACCCTAATTACATGCCCTCAGAGGCAAAGTAATCTTTCCTACCAGCCATGGTTGAATCTACCCAATGCTTTCTAAAATCATCTGTGTGTACTATGCAGGGATATCATTTGTTTCCACTTAAAACATGTTCAAGTAAAATTTTATACCTCCTGCTTGTAATGCTGTGCACATGTATTTGTAATGTTTTAGAAATTAGAAAAATTTTTGCATGTAATGGCATTCAAACAAACATAGATGGTGAAATAATTGCCATTGATAACCAATTCAGTACAATTCTTCTTATTTTGAGTCAACTGGCAGATAAGGGAGAAAGCAAAGTATGCCATAATTGAACAATAGCTGACGATGTGGACAAAGGTTTGTGAAACAATTGTCCTTTCAATAAAAATAAGTGAACTGTGAAAGGTTAACCACATTAACCAAGCTATAGAGCAAGTTTAAATATTGAGTGAGCATGAAATCACCTCAGTTGTATTAGAATTATTGTATTTAGAACTCTTATTATGTATGACCTGCAACATAACCAATGTATATGTATTTAACTATAGTCAGTTCTTGAACGAGCACCTTATGGGCATTATAACTAGTTCAAAATGTTGGGGAAAGGCAGTCCTTGGTTTTCCTTTGAATCTGCTGGAACTTCTAATTTGATTTGAGCTTCCTTTGTAAGTGAGGCATTTAC
Source organism: Hymenopus coronatus (assembly GCA_030762935.1). NCBI lineage: Eukaryota > Metazoa > Arthropoda > Insecta > Mantodea > Hymenopodidae > Hymenopus > Hymenopus coronatus. The sequence goes on along the minus strand of CM060884.1, from coordinate 45,928,734 downwards.
ATTAAGTATACCAATGGTTTTAGCCATCCAAGTTTAAAAACTTTCAGAAGATCAGTGCAATACATAAGTGAATAACCATACATTCTTATTTACTAATATTAAAAGTCAATTATCATAATTCAAAACTTGCAAATATGCATAGAAGCTTGTGACAGTGATGTGATTAAATAAAACATAAAATAAGAGCCATATCATGAATTTTGATTTAAAGTAACCTCTGAAACTTCATAGACCCAACAATAGATGCCTCCACAAGTGATACGCCACCACCCCCATCATTAATGCCAACAAAGCAAGATTTAGTTGGTATTAAGGGTTGAAAATGGGAACAAGTGTTCCCGAAACCGGTCTCAGTAAGTAAAAATGAATGTTGTTTGTGTTACAAAAATTGACTCAAATTCTTTTGTTTTTTTTATCATAATTATGTTTAGAGAAATTTACTAACAATGAGGTCCAAATTATATTTTATATTATAGGATTGGTAGTAACACTACACTGCCTACACTAATTTTGAAACACTAGTTTCAGAAATGCTTGCTGCCATTCTCCAACTTACAGTCCTATCTGGTGACATCATGGTCAAGAAGTTGAACATTCTGCCACCACAGAGGGAAAAAAATGCAAAAAAAGGGACTAAAAATTCACAATTCATTTTATCAAATGTCTTACTGGGTTCACATCTGTTAAGAAAGTATCCAAAAAAGCAACATCCAAGTTAATTACATTTAAATAAGCGATTCGATATAGAAAGAGTAAGCCTGTTCTGTCCTGTCCTGTTAGAGTTAAAGCATCTCTACTGAAAAACAATAAATCTTTTTATATATTACAGCTCTCTCTTCGCATTAGTTAATATGTCCACTCTCCACAGTCCGATCTGGTGACATCTTGGTCAAGAAGTTGAACATTCTGCCACAAGAGAGGAGGTTGTAGGCACTGTTTAGTACTAAACATAAAAATCACAACGTATTTCTGTATCGATTTAGTGTATACTGCAATCAATTTATCACCTTTGCAAGCAGCCAAACGTCTTAAATCAAATGATAATCAAAACACCCATAACCAACATTCCCACACTCAATTTCTATAGCTGCAACATATCTTTTAAAACTTTAAAATGTAAATGTGTGGTTAAAATTTTCAATGTTTTTCTTAGCACATGGATTTTCCAATAAATTAAGTCTGAGGAGGATTTTCAACTTGAATTGGTACATATTTCCCATTTAAATAGCATAAACATTCATAATGCACAGCTTCTAGGTAGTTCATATATGCTAAGATATTGATGCCTTCCTGATGTGATATTAAGAACTTAATGCAATTAACTACATTTACTTTTATGTATTAACTATAAATTGTTTGCTATATAAAGTTGAGTTCTATATACTTTTTCCTTTAGTAAAATGTTAAATTCTGTTTACTTTTTTATTTAGTAATAAACCCCAGAAAATATGCAAAAATTTGAGAAGCACCTGACAGTATTTTAAAAAAAGTGCTGCCTTCGTTGCCTTACACCAATTTTTGGAGAGGAGAGGAATTTAGCTTTTAAACTTCTAAAATCCAGCTGAGGAAAATACAAAACTGAAAAGGAAATGGTGGAGAGAAAGAGAGACAGAGAGAAAATAAAGCTGTGTACTGCAGAAGATAGGAAAGTAGATGAGCGGTGAAGTGTGAGAATAATGCCTGCCATAAACAACAAAGCAGGAGCACAGAGTTGATTGTGTCTGTGGGATTTATATATTCAATGTTTCATTGGACACATAGTGTTCTGGGAAGTAGAACAAAAAAAATTAAAAATATTTTGCGTACCAAAAATGTTTTACAGTACGCTGAAAACTTTGCCTATTTTATTTTAAAAAAGTTATAATTTCTTTGCCAGTGCATACATTATTATATATGTAATTTTTTTAATGAAGATAGGTGGTAATATAGGTAGTTGTGCATCTCACACGCACACACACGCACTCTCACACACATTAATACAGAATAGTGGTGGTGTGAGAATATAATATAGTTATGATAATAATAACAATAATAATAATAAACTTTAAATACGGTGGAGTGCACACACAATGCACAATAAAAACGATGCAAACTGGTGCAGTGGTGTGAGAAATACTGTTAGGCTGTGCTGGAACAGTGAAAAATTAAGCTTTTGAATAATAATAATAATAAATTTAAAAAATAATTAATATATATCAAACATTCCAATCTCAAGCATGCAATGCTGGTGAATATTACATTAAACACATACAGTAAAATTACACAGCAATCAATGTGGACCTACTAAGAATGAACTGGTATTACTGAGGTGCTGGTGAAATGATACTAGGTGGAGTTGGTGGTTGTGGTTGTATTGGTGGTGAGGTTAGGTTTTCTGCCTCAACTACAGTGCCACTTCTGCTGTGTCTGTGTTAAGAATTCTGAAGAGTTGAGCTTTCTAAACATCAAAGCTCATTTGGTTATTCAGTTCAAAATTGTTCATATTCTTTAAAGGTCCTATAAGGCCTCATGAGAATGATATTGCATCCCTTATGACATTATTTATTACAAGAGAGCTTAGCTTAAATTTAGTAATTTCTATGTGATACTTGATTGCATCTTTTTATCAGTTACTATCCCAAGAAAATCATTAAAGCAAAGCAGGTATTAGTAGCAGCTCAATAGAAAGCTCAGAATGAATGGAAACATTTCCAGAATTCTTATAAAATATGTAATACTATGCACCATGCTTTTTCTCAACAACTAATGCATCTTCTCTCATTGAAGGAAATATGTTTTCCTTCAATGCCAGATGATGACAGGTGCTTTAAATTATGTTCTCATGTTTGTGGTGTGAGGTGGGACTGGGCACTCTTTCATTGTCTTACTTACCTTCCTCTCCTTCTTCCTGAGGACTGACCAACAGAAAATGACCACTTCGACCATGCAAGTTTGTATTTTTTATGCTAATTACTTTATGTTACACATCTTATTTTATGAAATATATAAAAATGCTTTATGAACTGGAACACACAAAGGTAGAAGATGAATAAAGGATTTATCTTACTGTGTTTAAAAAAATAAACAAATAAATATATGTTAACGTGAAGTTTTAATTTTCAAGCATTGTTTAAGATATTGTGACAGTGCTGTCTTCTGCAGTGATTCTCACATTTGCCTTAGTATGCGAGTCATTGCAGTTGGAGACCTTGGAATGAGAAAAACACACAGGAAGTATGGTGCACCTGCAATCAAAGACTTTGGAAAGTGAGATGTCTTGATTCTTCTCAAAGTTTCAGCTTCCACAAAGTTCTGCGATGTCCTTTTCTAGCTATAAAAGGAGGAAGAATTGCAAGCTGTGGGTAGCGAGTTGTGAGTGGCCAGAGTATTAGCATGCAGTGGTGTGCAGCCATCAGCTGTTTATACATCAAAGCGATAAGTGATTTATTACAGCAGTGAATTAAAGATTTTATTTGTAACCAACTTTTGAGTCAATAAAGAATTTTATTAAATAGGTGTCAGGAGTGGGATATTCACACACAGATGGAGGAAATTATGAAAAGTTTGTTGACCGAAATGGAGGAAATGAAAACTGGAATGGAAAGTGCAGTAAAGATAATTGAGATGTCTCACATTCTGGGTTGTCGCACCACACTTCCTGTGTTGTTACACATTCCAATGTCTCCAAATGCAATGACTCACATACCAAGGTGAATGTGGGAACCACTGCAGAAGACGGCATTATCACACTATTATTTCCACTCAAACATATCTATTCTAACTAATGTTAAAAAAAAACTGTTTTCTACAAGATAAATTAAATAAGACTAAAATTTCTCTAATGTGCTATATACTGCAGATATCTATTATAATACTTACCCTTTCAAAATGTTATAAAGAATGTTAGTTGTGTAACATGAAAAGTATTAACATTAAACTTTCTTGTAAAGTGTGAAGTAGCCATTTTCATATCTGGGAGGAATATCATATGGGTGGGTTGCAGTAAACAAGACTTACAACCATTTTCTAGCCAGTATGTTGAGCAAATGCTATGATGTCGCTCACTTGCTGGGTTGTGTCCCATTCTGTCTTACCGTACTGCTTAGTTCGGACGGGGATGGGTGGTGTAGTAGCCCCCTCTCCTCTCTGCGAACGGGCTGCCAGCCATACATAGTACAGTGTGTTGGGGTACAATCCTGTCAGAGTGTAGCTCTCAGCAATTGGGATGCGGCGATGATGCTTCTCCTGATAAGAAAACATATTAGTCATAAGAATTGATATTTTCCAAGTAATAAAAGAAGGAAAAGCTACAAAGAACTTTATGAATCTAAATTTGAGAAACAGAGTATAAGCATTATGTAGGAGGACATACCATATGCTCACAAAGCTATATAAAAGTGGAATTGTACATAATATTATAATTGTATAGAAAGCAATGTAAAAAAGTTGTGAATATTCAGTGGTAGAAACATGTATAAAAGTGAGTTGTAACTGAGGTAATTAAGGCTAGCTTAATTCCAGGTAACAATCCACAAACCTACACTTGTAATGAGCACAGGTTTAGGCTAAATAATGTAAAATAGAAAAGGAAAGAGACGAAACAGGCATACTGACTTGTCTTCCAGGAAGCACAGGGAATTGGAGAAATAGACAAAGTAAGAAGGCAGTTAAAGTGAGAGGGAAGCATTGGGTTTTCCCAAACGCATCATATGGACACAATGCCAGCAAAACCTGACACAATTTATTCTCATAGCATGTAAAGTGATGCTACCAAGGAATAAATCAAAGATATTGTTTCATTTTATGGCATGAAGGTTGGCGTCACCCAGTATAAAAGAGAGAGCATGTCTCTTATGTAATGACTCTTACTGTTATTTAGTTACTCTTATGTACTGTGTTGTGAGCATAACATGCATGTCCATGTGCTTAAGTGGTGGGGGGACGATGTGCAAATGGTTAGATTATGCTCCTTATAAATTTATTTAAGTGGTGGGAAGGTTATTAATGAACATATGGTGAATGAAGGCTATTTATATATACAATGTAAGGAAACCAGCTAGCCGCCCATTCAACCTTTAAATAATAAATTCAAGTGTAAAGGAGAAATGCAGTGTTATTTAATATTCACCCACAAAGTGCTCTGAGATAGAATTAGTTGGTTGTTTTGCTGTTTTCATACTAAACAACAATGAATTGAGATTAACCCAAAGCAAGTCTTTCTAGCTTTAGACTGAAGCTCAGGTAGAAATATGTAAAAACTTGTGTATGCTCCAATAATGTGCAATGTCAGCACTTCTGTGTATTTGCATGCAGATGTTACTGCAACAGTTTGCAAATAATAGTGAAATTTCAATGGGTTTAGCATTGCAAGCCTACCACACTCAAAAAATTCAACTCTGGCTCAGATAGACCAAATAAACCTGGGTGTAGAGAGAGGATCCGATCTGTCACTTATTAACTCAAGTTTGTAAACCAATCAAGCACATTCTACCAGAGCATAACTGTGGTCACTCTTTTAACAAAGTGATCAATCTTGAATGACCACAGAGTTAAGCACAGCTGAAAGCTAAAACTTTTCCTGCAATTGGTAGATACCAAGAAACCACAATTAGTAAATTATTAATGCCATTACAGTTTCAGTCTTACGTAACTGTAAGAATTTAAGATTAAGCTCTTCTTTTTTTTTTGGTAGTGTTTAATGCCCGCTTTAACTACTTATGGTACCGCAGGCGGTGATACTGGTGATATATGAATGAGGATAGAGCACCGGTGGAATGTGATGGCAGGGGAAACCGGAGAACCAGGAGAAAACCCACCCCAGCACCGCTTTGTCCACCACAAATCTCACATGCGGTCGCTTGGAATTGAACCCGGGCCGTCTAGGTGAGAGGCAAGTGGTCTAACCACTTGGCCACGGTGCGGCCTAAGCTCTTCTTGAGCTTTAAATTAACTTTGGAGTACATTCTGCATTATTACACTCCATTTCTTTCACTACAAAATATATCCAATTAATATGATGAAGCTTAACTACAAATACTAAATAAAGGAAAAAGTAAATTTTCATATTAGTTATAATATCCAGTATTTGCAAAGATAATGCAAAGTAACAAAATCTAATGTAAAATAAAAATGTATACAACTTTTCTGCAGAAAAGAAAAAATATAAAAACAACTCTGTTACCTTTGCATAAGTGTCATTCCAATAAAGCTCATAGCTGACAATATTTTCTCCAGCATGAGCAGGACGGCTCCACTGTAGTGTTACGGAAGTTTCCCCTACTTCACTCGCTCGTAGGTTGCTCGGTTGACTTGGTACTATACAACAGACAAAAGAATGTAAGAAACTAACTTTCAATGAGAAAAAAATAAATACTAAAATGTAGTCCACTTTTCTTTTTGTGGAATTTTGTAAACAGTGTTGTTATATTCTAATTTAACAATGAGCCGATTAATTACACTGAACAACACTTACTTGGGATTTTTGCCAGAACATGTTTCGAAGGACTAATTTCTTTCATTTTCAACCGGACATCCTTGAAAATGAAGGAAACTAGTCCTTTGAAACATGTTCCGGCAAAAATACCAAGTAAGTGTTGTTTTGTGTAATTAATCGACTCGTCAAACTAAAATGTATCTTGTTTGAATGACTAACTCTATAATATTTTTGTCTATTAACCCTCTTAGTCCAGCAAGTCAATTTGATTGACTTTTTAAAACCAGCTGGGAATGCCAAAGGCCCTGCTATGCCAACCCGGCATAAAGTGCTGCAGCATTTTAAGTGAGAAGTAGCTATACTTTAATTTTTAATTTCATAAAGGTGTAATATTATATTCCGCTACAACATATTTTGTAATTATTTTCAGGACATAAGTTAAAAAAAATTCACCATAAAATGCAGTAAAAAACACTAATAACAAATGAAACAAAGAAAAGTGCAATAAAGTTCAAAATTCTTTGATTGTTTTAAAATTTAGCCCAGAACCAATACATATTCTAGTTAGATTTGGTTGGGTAGTCACCAATCATTTTGTTTTCTCATAAGATAACTTAATTATATAATTGAATACATTATAGTTGAGCATACATTTGAAATTCAAAATACAAAACGAGACATGTGTGTTCAGGTGCTTATCCTAATAAACCTGAGGATGCTTTGTGGTTAAATTCATTAAGTCTGTGAGAACTCTTCATTTTAGTCTTCTCAGCAATGGGTCAAGTAATAAATGTTCTGGTATTTGCTGAATCAGAGGACTGATTATTTTTCAAAGTTCTTTGAAGTCATGTGTAACTCATTTACAGGAACGTTGTTACCTCAGGAAGTCCTGAATCATTGTGTAGAACTGTATTGTGCACATACTTGGTGATCCTGTCCCCAGTAGATTATTTTGGTGACAATTCAGGAACACGCTAGGTTCAACTCTATACTCAAAATTGTAATTTTTGCTTTTCTTTACTGTCACTTTTCAAATGTTAAAATAAAACTCATATTAAGCCCACATGGGTAATGTGGGGGTAGCATATCTGCCTCACATTCAACAGGTTGCAGATTCGAATCTCGCTTAGGGTGAGTTACTCAGATAAGGTTTTTCAGGGTTTTCCCTTATTTCTTTTTTGTTTTATCTTCTTTAAAAATAAATGAAGTTGATCCTCCTACTTTGCTGGCCTCCATCTTGTCGCGTCATGATGTGTGCGATTGTTCAGCCCACTTTGTTATCACCTAATTTGTGCTTACTTGTAGTGTATGTGTGTATGACATTCTCTATATACTTTCTTGGAGTTGTCAGTTGAGTGATTACCGACAGTATATAGGAAACTAAGATGACTCCACCATACTCAATGAAGGACCTGTTCAGTATTCACGTCCCTGTTTTGTAGAAGTAGATTCTCAGCGTGCTGTCTCTAGGTTTGATGTTTGGTAGAGCAATTATTGATTTCAATGTGGAAACAGAAAAGAGTACTGGTACAGATATTGAGTGAAGAATAATACTCGTTACATTTTAGCATTTTTAATTTACAATACACATATCTTGCACTTTGTAATTTGAGAGCAAAATTATTAAGCTGAGTAGAGTGTATTACTCCTCTGAATGACAGGATGAACTGTACAAATTCTAGATTTGTGGTTTTTTAAATAGCCCAGGAAACAAGATGTCCTCCTTAATGCTGATTTTCTCATTTACTGCCAAAAGTTATACTCAGTATCACCATATAACGTGGTCCATTTGTATTTTAGCCATGTGACATGTGAGTACAAAGAAAAATACCCTGCTTGGAGAATATTAGAAACTTTTCCCAAGTTCACACTTGTACCTCTGATGCATGCACATAAAATAAAGAAATCTTACAAATTCTCAAGGTTTCCATGTATAGTAGAAGGTGCCTTTTGTCATATCTTACTACATAGTTTTGCAGTTTTGCCTTGGAACAAGTTAAAATAGCTAGTGTTACAATTTAAGAAATAAATACAAGAAAATAAAGTAAGTCACTTATATAAACATATAATTGGGGATCTTTAGGTGTTTGATATCAAGACCTTTATTATTATTAAGCAGTGACGTCAAGAATTACTACCTTAATCTTTTACATTTGTAAAACCATGTGTTGGTTATTTTCCTGTTAAATTTAATTATTTATGGTGGACTTTTGAGACAGTAATACAGAATAGCTAATAATTTGGTTCCGAGTTAATTTTTGCAATGTTTACATCACTTAATTTTAATTAAAGATAACATATGTACTTTGGGAGCTAATCCTCTCCTATCCTCAGTTCTAAGTTGGTGTGTCTCTCCTCTCTCTCTCTCACACACACACACTCACACGCATGGACATACACACACACGCACACACACACGGACCATTTTCTAAAAATGCACTTTTTGCATTCATTCAAGAGACCAGAAAGCATTATTGAAATCTAGATATCAAAGTTTTGGTTGGAATGCAATATTTATTTCCTCTATATATTATAAGCAAATGCCTAAATAAAGTAAAATGCAGCCTGCTTACTTTTTGGAGCTAAAACCAAGAATTGGAATGAAAAGGTTTAAAACTAAGGTAATATTTTGTACATGTTTCTGTAAGCCATCGTCATTCTGTAAGTGATAAGAAGGAACTGAATAGAGTCTGAACATTTTTTATTTCCTTTCTTTTACACATAAGGATGATATTTCAAGCACAGCCGATGTAATTGGTTTGAAATCGTAAAGTACTGAATGGCTTATTATCATTCATAATCAGTAACTTAACTGAACCAGACAGAGGGTACAAATTATTACTGATATATGCTGGTCTTTGTGACAGTGATGTGTTCTATCAATCTTCCCTTCGACTTAGGGAATTGACAACGGACGCACATAGCTTCTGAAATATGTTTTCCAATAATAAAAGTAAGTGATGTAGTGTTACAAAATCAACTCACTAATTAACTTCAATTGAAAGGGACCAAGTTACTCACCTCCTTGCTGAGTTTTAACTAGTACTGGTGCAGATAGAGGTCCAGGTCCTACACTTGTAAATGCTTGTACTCTAATCGTATATATGGTGTGAGGTGTAAGCTCACTGATTGTCGTTAATTGATTGTTGTCCACCATTTGTGACTCCCAAGATGCCATTGGTAGTGTAGGATTCGTCGTATAATACACCTTGTAGCCCTGAACAATAAACAACATTAAGATAGGTCAGTTCATTACCAAACAAATGCCTTTAAAATCTGGTGCATGAAGATCCAAAATCAAGTACATTTAAACATTTATTTCCACTCAGGAGTTTGTTAGTCTAAGTGCAAGAGAAAATTATTGCAAATAGGTCAAATGCTGCAATGCTAGCATAGTGCATAGACCAAGGACAGATTCAGGAGTCCTGCAAGGGAGAGCATAGAAAAGTTTTAAAAATTTAGCTGTTAAACCTTAAGGAATTCATAAGCAGTTATTTTCAAGTTAGCTACAATCAAAGCATGCCAACACATAGAATGTACACAACAGTGACAATGAGCCACCGATGGCAGTCATAATCAGTCATAAAACATAGTTTGTAAAATAGAAATGGAGGTTTATTTATGGATGCTCTTTAACTGTTGTGGTTCTTAGCACCCAGTTTTATACTGGGTGTGAAAGACCACTTAATTTTGCTCAAAGGCCTCTTTTTCAGGCTTGAGGTTCTTTTACATGCCATAAATCTATGCGATTGGAATTTTGCTATTACTTTTACATTTTTTTTTTTAGCAAAGGGGGGTTCCAAAATCAAAACCCCTCCCTAGCTACTCTCTGATTTCAAGAAACTGTTTACTAATTCATTTATGAACCATATCTCAGCAGAGGTTAGGTAAAAAAGTAGATATTCCAGAAAAATTGTATGGATAAAATTTGAAATAACTCTGATATGTTGCATTAAGTTGTGTTTTCGTAATAAGCTTATTTGAACTTACATGAAACATAAATCTTTCACAAAAATATTATTGCTGTGCAAAACATTTATGGATGTTATTAATTTTAACACAGCAGTATTTCATTTAAACTGTAAACTATTAAATAAAGAACATTATTTTAAGTTTACCAATTATCTACTTTTTATACCAATAATAAATTACTGTTCATCATCACTAAAAGATTTTTCAAGTTTACAGCTTAATACTTTATCCATCCGCAGTGTGTATAGAAATATATATTTGGAATCCTAATTTGACAAATTCTTACCGTCACTTGCCCATTGGGAGTTTCTGGTTCGTCCCATTGGATTACCATTGTGCTGGAACTGAGCGGCCTCACTTGGACATTTCTTGGCGCTGTCCCCGGTTCTATATTAAGAAGTAAAACAATTTTAGTTCAATTGTACATTCAGTATTGTAATAACATCTTTCTGAACCATCCTCAATCCTATTTGAAAGTATTTACTGATAACAACTAATTGGGTTCATTATGCTAAATCTCCCATGTCGCTGGACACACAAATAGATTAATCTGATGCCACATTCACTGAAGGAGTAGGCAACCTTTGAATCTGAGAAGGTTTCACTATTTCAAAGGTACAGCCTATCAAACAAGAGCAACTGCATTTATGAGCAATTTTTTCTTTCTTCTTTTTAGAAAAAATTTCAGATCACATTTTCTGATTAATACAAGGAGACTCCCTTATCTTTACTTACTATTTTTGTATTTATGAAATGTAAGGGAATGTTCTGTTAGCATTTTAAATATGCATTACCATGAGATTAGAATTTGTGTTAATACTTTTATTGGTAATGTTGTTCGATTATCAACTTCGAGTAGTCGAATATTATAAGGATCTAATTCATTCTCAAGATCTCTGTTTTCTAGGAGATATTGAGCTCAAAGACTTCTATGCAGCGCCCTCCACCACTATCATCCGTACCACCATCACTGCCACTGTCACCTCTACCACCACCACTGCCACCACTATAGCAACAATACTGTTTATCTTTTCTTTTTATGAAAGTTTGTAAGCAGTGTTGTTATATTTGTTTATTTGACGAGTCGATTAATTACACTAAACAACACTTACTTGGGATTTTTGCCGGAACATGTTTCGAAGGACTAGTTTCCTTCATTTTCAACCAGGCATTGACTCCAAAGTTTGTAAACAGTGTTGTTATATTCATTTATTTGACAATGAGTCAATTAAATACACTATACAACACTTACTTAGGATTTTTGCCAGAACATGTTGCGAAGGATAGTTTCCTTCATTTTCAACTGGACATTCACTGTTGAGTTTGTTAACAGTGTTGTTATATTCATTTATGTGACGAGTCGATTAATGATACTAAACAACACTTACTTGGGATTTTTGCCGGAACATGTTTCGAAGGAAGAGTTTCCTTCATTTTCAACCAGACATTCACTGTTAAGTTTGTAAACGGTGTTATACTATTCATTTATTTGAACACTCGATTAATTACCCCAATACTTTGGATTTTTGCCAGAACATGTTTCGAAGGACTAGTTTTCTTCATTTTCAACCGGACATCGTAAGTAAGTGTTGTTTAGTGTAATTGACTTGTCAAATAAATACTACTTATATTAAATCACAACTATCAATGACATCCTCCATTCAGGCCCACAAGGAGAGAGTATCTATGTAAACTTTGAACCAATTTTTACACTTCATCTTGTGGTAACTAACACTCTTCATTAAAGACATTAGGGTACACTGATCACACAAAATTATATGATATAAATTAAAATAAGCAGATGAAACAACAAGCTTTATTAAGCACTGGAATGCTTATTTCCAATTTCTCATGTTTATTCATTAATTTATTTGCTGTAAGCTCCTTTGTAAATATTAATACAGTAGAGCCCCAGTAATTTGAGACCTGTATTTCAAAGTTCCGGGTCTTAAAAAAATGACAATTTTACATAAAACTAGAGTAAAATCCTCTGTTATATGCTGTCCACATATACATTTTACTCACTTTCAAATATTTTGAATGAATTTGTTTTCGTTCATAATGCAAAGAAATAATCTTGGCCTCAGACTACTAATGCATTTCTATTACAGATTGACAGGTATTGTTAGATTGGAGGAGTGCACTAGCTTGGTCTTTGTTGACCCTTCACTAATTGGGTTCATGTATCAATTAATTGTATAGTTTATACCATCCTTTCAGAAAAAATTCTGGATTGGTACAGTAATCCCTACTCAGCGAAGTGGTCATTAAAATATTCTTCAATAAAACACATTTTACAGCTGTAACAGGCTGATCATTGTTGTAAATGGTATGTACCTGTACATACTGTAATATAGTGAGGCTACCATGTAACAGGTATGTATTATATGGTTTTATTAATTTTTTTTAACTATTATTGTGCTCATTAAAAATGTATTAATGATTCACCTATTGATTTAGTGAGATTTCCAAACAATCCATGATTTGTAATTAAAGTCTCAGCCCCAATTAGCTCAGATTATCGGGGCTCTACTGTGATTACAGTTAAAAGAAAGTTATGGTGCAATTAAAATAGTGATTATTTTAATGGACTGATTATACTTCCCTTACATTTCTTTTAACAAGTGCCTATACAAATTGCATGCAACAACAAAAGCGTGTACACACGCACACACATAAGTGCGCATGCTCATCTCACACATTCACTTGCTCTCTATGTTGCTTTTAACTTTAACAGATATTTTATTTCTTCATAGCACTAAAGTTCAAGATGTTTAATACACAGGAAATTTCCTATCCACAGTTCCCAAATGCTATAGTTGTGTAGGATCACTCAAAGGGACTGGATATGATTGGTTTTTTCCATCATCTCCAAACTACTAGCTTTAAAATGATATATTACAGTTGTGATAAATAATATTACAATTTAGTTCAAAATACTTCTAAACTGGTGGTGCCATGGTCGAGTGATTAGACTGCTCATCACCCACCTAAGCAGCCCAGGTTTGATCTCAAGCACCCACATGTGGGATTTGTGGTGTATGAATCAGCATATTTTTTTTCAGTTTCCCCTGCCACTCATTCCACCAATTGCTCCACCATCGCCTTTCCTTTCATCCATTTTGCTTGCATTTCATATCATTCACTTCCTCATGCTCATGCCTGGCTCTGGGCTGACAACTCATTCCAGGTTCTCCATTTTGTGGTTTCATGCTGTTGGCTCTCCTGACAGGCTTCTGACCCCTAGGCATCTCTTGTAAGTCCTAGGGGGGTGTCAGTGCTAAATAAAGGGAGGGTAAGCCGACTATGAAAAAAAACTTCTAAAGCACCCACTGATTTAAGAAAAGCATGAAAATATTTTGACTGTGCGATGTGGCTCTAATCATCGCATGTGTGTGAGCAAATTGCTTCGGAACTCATTGCTGATTGTTGCCATGCATTGTTGCACCTGCATGAGTGGACGAGTGTGCTGTTGGCAAGTTCTTTTGATGCTGAAGTTGCGATTGTTACACCTGTGTGAGTGGACATGTTGTGTCGATAAGTTCTTTGACATTGAATCCATGCATTGCTACACCTAAGTGAGTTTGCAACACCTCTGGTGGCTTGCATGTGCAACTGCTTCTGGAAGTTTCCTGTCTCATGATCAACAAGCATAAAAAAGGAGAACAAGCCCTGCAGAAAGTTCAGTTTTCAACTGGGAATGCATAGCGTGGAGTGAGTTTCACGGCATGCTGTAGTAGCCACCACCGCAGCAAATGTCAAAAGGAAAACTATATGGTAGAATTGTTGCAGAAGCATCAAGTAAAGACATTTATTTGTGAACTGATTTTAATTTGTAATCAGTTGAAGAAAAAATGAGCTCTTTGAGTAATAAAGCAGAATTTTTTTTAACAATATGAAAAAAATAGATACTTTTTCTTAAAAAAAAAAAAAAAAAAAAAAAAAAAAAAAAAAAAAAAAAAAAATGTAGCATTGGGACTTTTTGTGTCAGACATTCCCCCCCCCCCTTCTACGTTATTATTGGAAGCCATGTTGGAAATGCAAATGTTTGGTTGCAAGGGCTGCCTGTATAAGAAGATTGGTGAGTTTTTATGTATATATATATATATATATAACATTTACTTTTAAACACTTTTTCTTGAAACTAAGATTTTTCTCTGCAAGTGCTCCTTTTTCTCTGGAACAATGGCACATAGTACAATGAAACTTAAAGTATACATTGCTTATATACTTGTGATTATCTTAATAAATTAACTAGAGCACCATGGCTGAGTGGTTAGACTGCTCGCCTCCCACCTAGGTGGCCCGTGTTCAATCCCAAGTGCCTGCATATGGGATTTATGGTGGACGAAGCAGTGTCTGGGTGAGTTTTCTCCAGGTCCTCTGGTTTCCCCTGCCACTCATTCCATCAATTGTTCCATCATCACCATTCCTACCATCCATTTCGCTTGCATTTCATGTCATTCACTTCCTTGTGCTCATGCCTGGCTCCGGGTCATGTTCTTCATTCTGTGACTTTGTGCCATTGGCTTCCTGACAGGCGCTTGCTTAGGAGTGTCAGTCCTAAATATGGGGAGGGTAAGCTGACTGTGACCAAAACAAAAAAAAGGAAAGAGATTTTATAACTGAAATTTTGGCTGAATTTGTGTTAAAATTTTGACACAAATTTAAAAAATATTTAGGTAAATAATGGTCACTAGTTGTGACCAACTGATACTGAGAAAATGGGACATTAAGATTCTGATTTTAACATTGGTAGATAGATCATTCCTTGTCCCCCTATATTTTACTTGAATTATTGATAAAATGCCCATTTTTCCCTGGAATAATAAACATCTATTTGTTTCTAGAAATAATAAACATGTACCATACAATTTTATTTATTAAAGTTGTCCTTTAGCTCTAGGTTGAGATTTATATAATCCATAGTTAGATACTATGATTAAGTCTGTAATTTGTATTATTGCATTCCAGCACTTATCATTTACATTGTCCGACACTTTTTGAGATATGTAAAAACTAAGTCTTACAATAACAAAGCATTAGATAAATTCAAACTTTGGTACAAAGTTATGTGAAAAGTGAAATGATGTCAGCAAAAGTGTGATGAGTAGCTGTCAATAATTTTACTCTTCTGGATTCTCCATTTAGATCATCAATTTCCTTTATTCAGACGTGTAGGCTTATGAAAGAGTTTCATCAGCCACCTGTAGCCAATATCTCCTACCTCATTTGCCATTATTCACTTTCTGATGATACTTACTGTGTAGCAAAATTTTATGATTTACAGCTTTAATGCGTCAAATTGTTTAGATGCTTTAAAAGCAAAGTTTAAAGGTGGAAAAATGGTTTTATTTCAGCAACAGTTCCATTCCAAAGCAGTACAATTTTACAATAACCATTTCAAAATAACAGTCAGGAACAATCACAAGCATTTACATATAACTAAAACAGCAAGACACCCTTGGTCCACCATTATATTAGTTGTCTCAGTGGATTCTTTAACATAAGACATGGTTCTTCATTCTGGATTTGAAAGAAAATGCTCCCCTTCCTTCTTTTTATTCCAAAAAATGTGCATGTGAATATACTGTTAAAAACCTTACATCTATATACTTATTGTAATTATTTTTAGCAAATGCAAATCTTGCTGGTAACGCTTCATTAACCTTTTTTGTTTAATTGAAGACAATTCTTTGCAGATTCTGAGACATTAACAGTCATATTGCTATATGTATATAATGTAATTATGTTTGCAGTAAATCGCACTCTGTTCTGTCAGTAACAACCATGTATGCAATACCAGAACACAAAATAATTACTATAGAGAAAATAATAATAAAAGAGTCATTGAAAAGGATACCCTTATGATGGGTGAAATATTGTTCAATAAACTTCCAGGTGATATTAACATTTTAAAAGGCAAATTATTTCAAAGGAAATTAAAACAATTTTTAATACCGAAGTACTTGTGTAGATTAGATGAATTATAAATATTGTATATTGATTATAATGACTATGCTTGAAGCTTGTATAAGTCTATGAGCTAATAAAGATTATTAATTATTATTATTAGTTATTCTGTTGCTATTTTTAAAAAAATGGCATGTATTCATTATAAATACCAATAAATATACATGCAGGATCTTTCTCATTAGGTTGTTTTATAATCTTCTCTCAGTGTACAATAATTACTATTCACTAGCTCAATGGAATTCATGATCATGATCATCATCATTGTCACTGTATTACATCAGAAGTCATTACACTAATGATAATATGTTCCATAACAGCATTTTAATAATTACTTTCCATATTTGTATCACTGGAGCTCAGAGGCATAATTAAATTTTGTGTGAATACTTTTAGTTGACCTATATTGGATTGGAAGCAGGATTGTTTCAAGGTCTTGAGCCATATAAATAATTACAGCTGTTGTATAATGCAGCATACTTTAATGATGAGTTGTACTTTTAGAATGGCTTATAACAATACTCAACCATGTTAGACCAAAGTTGGAGGACTTTGGAGTGCATAAACTGGATCCATTTTTATTTTTTAAAATGATTCAATTCTTGGTATCATTCCAAAATAATGACTACATTATATTAGATGTGTTCAGAAAAAAGACCAAACTTTTGCTATAACAAGTTTATTGCTCATTGTATAACATTTGGAGTATTGTCCCCTTTAAATGGTCCCTCTACTGACAATACACCATTCCCAACATTTTTTCCAGTTATGGAAAACCTCCTGGAATGGAATTTCTGAAATGATACACAGGCCTTTTGTCACATTGCTCTGAATCTCATCTATAGTTTGGAAATGCTATCCTTTCCATGGTTTAAAGTTTGGGAAATAGTAAAAGGTCCGCTGGGATTAGGTCCAGAGAATAAATGGATATGGCCCAACTGATGCTTTGCCAGACAACTGCAGACAGTGATGGTGAGCCAGTGCATTGTCATGATGCAATGTCCAAGTTTGGTTTTTCCACAATTCAGGCACAACATCCCTCTAACATACTAACTTCCCATACACTTCCTAGTTTATCATCTGGCCATGAGGGACAAATTCCTGATGGACAATGCCTTTAAAGTCAAAAAACAGAACAAACATCATCTCAACCTTTGACCAACTCATGTATACTTTTTTAGACAAGGAAAAGAGGACATTTCCTTTTCATAATAAGCAATATTCATGTCATCTTTGAATATCTTTTTATGTCATCATACAAATCTATAATTTCTTTTGTAGTTATCTATGTTCTTCCAGAACACTGATTAATTAAAGAGTTTCTCATTTAGATTATAATTTCTCACCTTTTATAAATGCTCTAATATTTGAATTGCACAACCAAAAAAACATAATTTTCACATTTTCATTATCAATACTAAATTGGAATGACTCTCAATTAAGATTTATCAAACTTCAAAATAAGAATAATTCTTTCACTCATTGAACACTGTTAAAGAGTGATAACATTTTACATTATACTGCATTTCTTGCAGTGCTTCTATTTACTCTTCTTTGCATTCTTTTCTTTGGAAGATTGAAGACACAAGGAAAAAGTAATAAGAATGGGAGTTTTTGAAATCTCAAATGTGTTTCCATTATTTCATCTTTCCATTCATTCATACATACATCCGTGCAACAGAAAAGCAAATCAAAAGACACACATCACACAACATGCTTTTAAAAGTACTTACTGGCACCTCCAAAAGAAGAGTCAGCTAGAAAGATAATATATACATTACTACAATGGGTTTGGTTTTATTAATAAGAATATACCCTGCTAGTAAGAAAATTATACATCATACTTCACAACAGGAAAACTAATAACTTCAAATTTAATTGGCTGCATCAATTATGGTACAGAAAAAGTAAAGATAAGATCAAAATGTGGATTAATCAACATTGTGAGTACACTGTATATGTGGCATAAACATTTCTGAGGTCATTACACTTAAGAACAGGTCTATCAAAACAGGAGGGGGAAGGAAAAAATAACATTTTATGTTCCCTGTATGTCAACTATTTTCTGTTACTGTACAAATTGTAGAGTGTAATCATCAACGGAGAGTGTACCATAAGACTTATCAGGATGCCCAGAATTGATGGTTATAAGTACATGCACATCTATAATGTTCTCAGAGTTCAAGTAAAATTTGAAAGTTTAAAGTCTCTAGCCATATATTGGGCACTTAGTGTGAGGCTGCAAAGAGATTCTTATACAATAAAAAACTCACTCTTCTCTTTTTGGATGATTAAACAAACTACCAAGAAGAAGGAATAAAGAAAGAATAAATTAAAATAAAGGTTATCAAAGAATGAGTGCCATGATCGTTGACTGACTAATACCTAGATCCCCAACTTTGGCACATATATGAGTTTCTGTATTATTGTGCAACAGATTCAATACTAAAACAGCAGGCAGGAGTTTCAGTTGAGAATTCACAATTTCAAAATGTTCCCATACTCAAATAGCCTAGTATATATTAATATAAGAATTAATAATTGTAATAATTCTCCATTTATCTTTTTGAAATCCAATGACTAGTTTCACAATAAAGGGATCTATTGCATTGTCAGCTCATTTTATTTTTGATTTTGTTTATTTACATTGTTATGGTTACTGCTACTAGGTGAAATGTGTAATAAGGCATTGATAACTAACTGGAATCAAAACAAATTTGGTGAGAGAATCAATTGGTGGTATATCAAAATTCATTGCAAAATTCTTATTCTTTAATATAAATAATTTCTCAAATTTTGATATACTATATTTATTATATATTGTGTATATATATTTCTGAATTTTGATATACCACCAATTGATTCTCTCACCAAATTGTTTTGATTCCAATAGTTAGTAATGCCTTAGTACACAGCAAGATTACAGATTCTAGTTCAGTTTTAGACTAAGGCTCTTTCCTGAGCCAAATTTGTTTTGATTCCAGTAGTTAGTAATGCTTTAGTATACAGCGAGATTGCAGATTCTAGTTGTTTTAGACTAAGGCTCTTTCCTGAGCCAAATTTGTTTTGATTCCAGTAGTTAGTAATGCCTTAGTACACAGCAAGATTACAGATTCTAGTTCAGTTTTAGACTAAGGCTCTTTCCTGAGCCTTTCCTATTGGTTATGGAGACAATATGGCTACGTGACAGGTGAACAACAGGTTTCGATATTTCATCGAGGTTAGGCTATGTTAGGTTAGGTGTATGTAAATGAACTGGATTGAAATAAGGGGTAAAAATGGAATTTCTGAAAATTGGTGCTTCTTTCCAATGCAAAATGCACAGTCTTCCGTTCGTTCTGTCTGCTTATGCAAAGGCATCCATGTTGGTCTATTGACTAATGGCAGAGTCAAATCTAAAACTGAACTAGAATCTGCAATCTCCACCTAGTGGCAGTAACCATACCAATGTAAATAAACAAGATCAATGCAATCGATCCTTTTATTGCGAAACTAGTCTTTGGATTTCAAAAACTTAAGTAGAGAATTGTTACAATTGTTGTTATATTAATATTTGTGTTACTTCACTGTTACTAGCTTCCTTTTTATATGTATTATAAGCCTAGTATATAGCTCCAAGTGGTTGTAAAGTGTAACTTAAGGTCCATGAGGGAGAAAATAAGAAAAGGGAGAAATAATTGCATAAGCATTTGTGCACGTTGTTTTCTATTAGTTATAATTTTCTCATCTCCTTGGTATCATTGTGTATGCAATCAATAACAGATCAACAACTGTATTCCAACCATAAGAAAGTCTTCAGTTATTGTGGGGTAGTGGAGGTAACATGAATCCATGCATCCTCACGCCGTACAGCTGTGCTATCTGTTTAAAGATCAATGGCTGCTGAATCATGTAGTAATTTAGTACTCCAGTGAGTTGCATTTAAAGCAGTTGTGTTTATATGAGAATGCGTTTAAAGAATTATCAAAGTAAAAATGTAAAATGTTACAAGTGAAGCATGAGGAGTTATAGTAAGCATTATGAAAGATGTGATGAAGAATTATAGGACAACCACCCAGCCATTTCTCTGATCTGTGCTACAAAAAGAGCTGTGAATTATACAGTTATGTTTATGCATTATGCTCCTTCCCTAATTCCATCTCTTTCAGAATACTAAATGGTCATGTGGACAGTGTTGTCATGTCTTTAGCTTTGATGACTCTGAAAATATTAATGTCATGTTATTTATGGACGCTCTTTAACTACTGTGATTCTCAGCGTCCCATTCTAAATTAGGAGTGAAAGACTGCTTAAATTTTGCTCAGAGGCCTCTCTATCAGGTTTGAGGTTCTTTTATATGCCATAAATCTATGACATGGGACCAACGGTTTTACTTCCTTCCGAAGGAAGCCATGCTTGAACCAGCATGACCTTGGGTATATGACGTTCCGATGACTTGAGATTAATATAATTAGCTAGTTAATTTAATAGTTCTGGTTTTCTTAACTAACAAACATATTTCTGAATTAGGCATTATTGAAATGTATAAACATTACTTTTCTTCCTCCTTGTGATTACACCCGTGAGTTATTATACCTTTTAGTTTTTTATTTAACAGTAATGAATAGTGATTTTGAATATGTATTATTATTCCTGCAGAAAAGTAATCTTATTAAACAAAAACAATAATACAAAAAAATAATAATAATAAAGTTTAAACACATTTGTGATAGAATTGGATAATTCTGCATATTACACATAATCAAAGTCATCACTGGTGACATTTTGATCACTTGATCATTGTCCATGTTTTTTAAGTGTGTGTACAGGAGATGAGGAACTTTCTTGTTTTATCTTTTACCTGGTACCAGATAGTTTTAACCAAAGATATAAGTACTCCTGTATACTTCTTTTCATGTCTTGAAATGTCTTCCATGAGGTTGTAAATTTGCCCCTCAACCCTCTTGTGGTACTGACATAAACACAATGGGAAGGGTCCTCTATATGTGTCAAGTCTTAATAATTCTACATGCACCTCTGTGTGTATTTAGGAGGTTACAGTAAAGAAGTATCCATTTAGAATTTAAAATGCTAATTGTTTGGGTATTATTATTATTAGCTATTTCTTATTCAAAAACATTCCTGCCAAATGTAAAAAAAAAATATATATATACTTCTCAATAGGAGTAACTAAATCACCTGCTGGTTTATTCCTATGCATTTATTACTTCTCTCCATCTGTTAATACTTTTAAAAAGAGCAATGAATACTTCAGTGTCCCCATAAAAAAAAAAAAAAAAAAGTAAAAGTAAAAGTAAAATTAATACATGTTTATAGTGTCTTTATGTGTGACTAATGAAGCCACTCCTCTGATGATTTTAAGTTATCATTAATTCCTCCATAGTTGTCAGCTGTTAAAAACATTTTAAACATTGTATAATTTGAGGTTAAACTGAATTAAAGAGCAGAAGGGTCTATACATTGGAAGGCAATAAATATTAGTACCAAAAACAACAATTTCAGGAACAAAATCTAGGTAATTTAATTCATTGCAATGCACAAGAAATGGGGAAAGCTGGAAAAGACAATACACAGAGAATAGGGACATGGAAAATGTTCATGTAACAATAAGGATTCTTTAATTATTATGTACCAATGTATGAGACCTTCACCGAGCTGAATGATTAACGTGCATGATAGCTTTTAGGCTTCCAAAGTCATGCTTTATTTTCTACATTCTATGTTTGCGGGATGGTCAGAAACTAAGGCTACAAGGCCCATATTCTTGGTATTCCGTCTTTCACAGCAAACTTAGTAATGCGTGGTAAATCTAATACATGTCATTGGTAACTGTGCAGTGTTTCAGTCAATTGCCACCTACAGCACTGCTGCAAAGTAAACAAATAGCAACTTGTTTGGAAAACTGCTCTAGCGAAGAAATTTGTTTAATTATTTGATTTCTGTGGGTGAAATATGTAACTGTGGCTGAGATTCACCTTTAACTGGTAGAGATTTATGGAGAGACTGTAATGTCTTGCCAGCATATTGTAGATTAGTATCGAAAGTTTATGGCCAATAGAGAAAACGTCATCTATGAGGATTGCAGTGGCGACCTAGCATGGCATCCATAAAGTTGAACCAACTCACATGAAGGAGCTAATTCAGGACAAGAGGAGGATCACTTTATGACACATGGCAGTAGAACTGGGAATGTCTTTTGAAAGCATCTATCAAACTGTTCACATATTCTGTAGTACCGGAAAGTTGGTTCCCTTGGGTTCCACAAAATCTATCCAACCAACAGAAGGAGAAGTACATGGGGGCAACTCTGTAACTTTTGCAATGGTTCTCCACAGAAGGAAACTGTTTTCTTCATTGCATTTTCATGGGTGACAAAACATGGATCCACCACTATACACCCAGCAGTAAGCAGTCATCAATGGAGTAGAAACACTCCTGTTCTCCAAAGACAAAGAAGTTTAAGGTACGTTATCTGTCAGAGGTGATGGCCACAGCGTTTTGGGACAGCACAGAGGTCATACTCATGGAGGTTTTGAAACGAGGGCACACAGTGGCCATTGATTGATATTGCAATACCATGACACTATTGCACAAAGCAATCAGGAGGAAATGCTAAGACTCCTCACCAAGAGTGTCATCTTCCTTCACGACAATACACAACCTCATACAGCCCAGAATATCACCACGCTGTTGAAGCAGCTTTGCTGGGATATTATCAACCACTCTCCCTACAGCCAGGATCTCATTCCAAGCAACTTTCACCTTTTTCCTTGCTTGAAGGAACACTTAGGAGGTCAACGATTTGCTTCCGATGAGGAGGTGCAACACTTGATGACTTATCCTTGAATATGCAAGGACAGGATTTTCACCAGAAGGGAATATTCAAACTCATCCTGCAAAGCAACAAGTGCCTCACCCAATATGGAGACTATGTGGAAAAATAACCCAATATAAGTACTATCAGATGGCTGTATTGGCTGTAGGAAATAAAATATACTCGTTTCACTGCAGTCTTTGTAATCTTAGTTTCTGATCATCCCTTGTAATAAAGCAATAAATGTGGTACTTAAAATTCTTTTAGAAAAACTCCAAAATATTAACATCTCATTCATCTTTACATTGGTGAAAAGGAGCTAATGCCTTAACTGTTTTTATAATACATTAGTATGTTATGAAATATAATATTTCAAGTGATAATTCTAGTATCTATGCTATAACTTATCACATCAGCAATAGTGATGATTATTATAATTATAAAAATATATAATATTAATTATATTACTAATATAAAACTATATAATTAATTATATTTGTCAATTTTGTTTAGACAGTGTAGTATCCACTATTAACTAAGAGGCTCCTAGCTCAGGGAATGTAAATTACAATATGTAGATCAGAAGATTATTTATTTTTTGTTTGCAAACTTAACACAAATGTGAATAGAAGTCTCATGCAGCAAAAGATGTGAGAAGCAAAAGTGCCAGAAATATTAATATTATGTGTGCATGAATAATGAATGATATACAAATAGGAAATTATACATCTTTTTTTCTCACAAGCACCTGTAAAATGTAATTCATATTGATAACCATAGTTATAATTTTCTAAATTTTCTGAGTTTTTATTTATAAAGCTTTATGTGTAAAACTTTTGACTCCCTATCAGTACGATATATTTTAATATTAGATGCAGAAGTATAATTACAGTAAAAGTCATGATCTTTATTCTAAAACCTAATTTAGCTGACTTTCAAATAGTAGGAATTAGAGTATGTAACTACAATATATTACTTTTTTTACAAATTACATTATGATTTTTTTATTCACTTTCAAATAATAAACACAATATGAATATTATGTATGTAAATATTTCATGATATGTCTGTAAATATGCAATATGTTGTTATGCATGTACTGTTATATAAAAGTGCATAGATACAAAAATTGAGGCATTGACATGGGAAAGTCTGATTTTTTAGGCTTTTCAATGAGACGTAGCAATGTCAATAACACATAGAAGTTAGTATGTCTATAGAAAATCAATGAACTTGGGAATGTAGTTCCTTGAGAGCATTAGTTAGTTGTATGTGTACACAGTGGCAGCTGATATTTAGAGCATAAGAGCACATGAACACCCTAACTTTTGACATCTTTCAGATTTATTGGCTATTTTTTCTTTGAATACTATTAAATGTGCCTATATGTGATAATTTAAATCTACTGTGCTACTCCTCTAAACGATGAAATGTGGCAACAGGGTCTCTAGCACATCTTGACTTAAACACGTTTTAACGCACAAGCATACTTTGACAGATTCATTTTTCATTGTATAACATACAACAATATTGTACATGCTACATACTAATTGGACTCATTATATCATCTGTTTTGTTCTTTCAAGTCTCCAAGAGATGTCTGTGACCCAAAAAGCTGTCACTGGTTTTTTATTGAATTTGTATTTCCAAAAGAAAGCTTCAAGTGAATAATTTCTCCTAGAAGCCACTAAACTTTTGTCATGCCTTGAGCAGCAAAACAGTATCAATGGTTGATGAATACGAAATGCAAAATGGAAGGCTTTTGCAATTATTTTTGAGGATAGCGGTGTGCTATCTGATGACACGTTTACTGATAAATCATAAGAATCTGATGATAATGAGATAGAGGAAAATGAAGGTGCCTATATATCAGCTTCACCAGACAGTGTTGGTGTTTGCTATCATAATAACTTATAAATTTGCAAGGGGTGTGATACTTAATGTTCCCAATCAAGGACAATGTTATTTGTAGGTGAAATAAATTCTTCAACAGCTAATGAGCAATAGTTAGGATGTAATTACCTTATGAGGTATGATTAGTGTACACTTGAAAAAATACACTAGCATGTAAAGCTTAACCTACAATCTGTTTCCAGTATCAGTACAATTTTACAGAGAATGCTAAAATATATAATGATTTGTGCACAAATCCATCTTTAAATTTTACTTGTAGAAGTGAGTTGTCAAGACAAGACAAGAGGGGGGAGTGAACAACATGACAACTCTATTTCACTTCAATTTGTGCTTATCATTACAGGGTAGCATCTTTGACTTTGAAAAATTACAAGGTGGCAGTTAGTCATTTGGTTTGATTTGCATACTATTTCAAATGCAGGTTTTGGCGTGACTGGTCTGATGCTTCCATAGTTTTATACATACATTTTTGTTTTGCTCATCATTTTGGATGTAACAAAACTGTGAACCTAAAACAGCTAAATTGCTGTACTCATTTTTTCTAATAGCAACGCTGAACACAATTTTTTGGAAATGAAAGGCCAAAACAGCATTCTTAGTTCATCAATTAAGACTAGAGAATGGTTAATAGAAGCTATCAAAGTTGCATATTCTAAAACACACATGTAGTGAAAATTTGCTGATTGATAAAAGATTAATTATTGGATGCAACATTTCCTTTAAGATTAATCTTCTACTTTTATTTTCTCAGAGACCCTGAATACCATCAAAAATGAATGCAAGAACAATTACACATCAAAAATGAATGCAAGAAAGATTTCTCTAAGATGAATTCAAAAGGAAAAACAGTAGAATGGAATTCAACATCCATCAATGCTGATTTTTAATACATCTATGGTTGCTGTAAAAATGCACAACACATAAAAAGAAGTCTTAAAAACTTAACTTCACTATTTTAAGGCTTACTGCTGCTGCATTTCTTAGACGGCTGTAATGCTAATAAAATGTGACTTATTTAATTAGAGTGTTTACTTGGAATTGCATATTGCTGATTTTATTATGAAGTGACACAGGCCACTCTGTGGTTGAGTGGTTAGACCATTCACCTCTCACTTAGACGGTCTGGGTTCGATCCCAGATTTGTGGTGGACAAAGTGGTGCAGGGTTTTCTCCAGGTTCTCCGGTTTCCCCCACCATCACGTTCCATCAGTGCTCCATCTTCATTTCATGTATCATCAGTGCCACAAGTAGTCAAAGTGGACATTAAAACACTCAAAAAAATAAAAAAAAAAAAAAAATAAAAAAATGAAGTGACACATATACAAAGATTTGCACTTCCAAAAAACTTATGCTGTCCATGGGAAAAATAAATTAATGAATAAATAAAAAGAACAGAAAGCGTGATAAAGAATAACAGATGTCAAGTTTAGTTTTAGAACACAGCATTTAATTAAAACCATGTATTTCTGTGTCTGTGCACATTAAAAAAAAAGATTAATGTCTACTCTTCATGTAGAGTAAAAGTATTGCATTTTCTGTTGAATTACTCACTCATGAGTAGTTAAAACTATGGTGAAGCTAGGATTAAACCTATACTCTTAACCTGTAACTTATTTTTTAATACCAAAGAAAAAAATACTATATTTTTATTTTCAAGAGTTGTGCTTCAATTAAAATGTTAAAGAAAACAATTATTTTGTACTTTATGTGAAGGTTATTTTGCACCACGTTTGGCAATCAAAACACATCCACATATCCACTAACAATAAAAGTATAAAAAAATAAGATGGCAGTCACATACATATGTGCTTGCAATAAATGAAACAAAGAGGTGCAGCCAATTCTACAAAGTGTGAAAAGAAACCATCAAGTGTGAATGAACAATATTGCCACTACGGAAAATAGTGTATGAAGAATTTCAGTGCTGGTGAAGTGAAAAAAAATCTACTTGGGCACTTCCATTAAAATGTTGCATGGTTTTATGTAAAAAACACAAAAACAAAAATTTCTAACACAAAACTACACATGTAAAAACTTTTTCTGAAAACTTACACCATTGATTAATTCCAAGTTTTGGCATGAAAGTCAAAAAGGTTTCAAAAATCATTGTTTAAAAATATATTAAAAATTGCAAAAAATATATATGTAAATATTGAGTGATATCATTATTCAAAACTTCTATACAATTTTAGGATGCAAAAATATTGTAAAAATTACAAAAAATCATGTCTTAAAAATGGCCAAGAAGGCAAGGGAAGCTAGAAGTATTAGGCTAAGATGAAGAAACATTAAGCATGAATATGCATTTGATGGAGGGGAAAATCTTAACTTTTGAACCAAAAGGGTAGAAAAGTTATTAATTTTACTTTTCCTTTTCTGATTCTTTTTTCTGTTTAAGTAGTTATAACACAGCATACAGTGATGATTTCTTACACTGCCATGCTATATGACATAAAGTGAGGTGTGGGTTAAATTGTACATTCTTGTAGCTACAGTGTCCTAAAAATGAACTAAAAGTGATATAGTTCCTAATTCCAACATAGCTCATATGCATCTCACAACTCACCTTAATATGCCATTGTGGAGAAGACCACAAAACCCAAATTTGATAGTTTATGAAAAATAAATTTAAAGTATGAATTAATTGCTAAACTACAAACTGCAGAAAACAAGTGAAAGAACTAGGAATGTAAAGAAAAATTCTGCTTCTATTCTATTAATAAAACCTTTAAAAATTAAATTCCAAACACTTTAAAAAAAAAAACAAAAAAAACTTAAATATAAGACGACTTGGGAATACAAATCTAAATATTACACTAAATAAATGAGAATATCTCACTAAATAATTAAAATAAAATAAATTAAAAGATAGGAAAATGAAGATCAAACAAAAACATTCATTCTACATTTTTAAATATTAATAATATGTTAACATTCCTAAAGAAAGAAAAAAATACATTTATGATATTTTATTGATTCTTTCTAGCAGAATAACAAACATTTCTTCCTGTAAATGTACATATATACTTAATATTAAACTGAGGGAAAGATTTATATACAGTAATTAATATTAGTCACATGAAGTGGAATATAATATAATAAACAAAATGGAATATTTTTAATTATTGTAAACAAGCTTTGAAAACTATTTTTTAAGTTCCTAAATAGCACCAAATTATCTAAACTATCAGCAGTGAAATAGCTAAAATACACTTTAAAAGACTAAATGAGAAGATACTGGTTTTGTTGTTTTACAGCTGTTTCTGACTGATGGTTACTGAGCAAGTTTCCGGGCTTGTTGGCCGTGGTCCAATGGAATCCATCTTTGAACTTCCATACGTTTCGTTTGAATCTGCGTTGAACATCTTCAGTTGTGCTGCCATGGTGTTGGCTTGGAACTCCCAGCTGCGACTGATTCAGGGCGGGCGTGCGTGCGTGTCTGGTAGGCTCGCGGTGAGGCTAGGTGTTGTTGCTGTGTACCTACCCTGGTAAGGGTTTAACCACAGGAATGAGGTGAAGGTTGAGGTTTTAATTTTGGAGTTTTCGAGTGTTGGTGTTAAGAAGGTAGCGCTGGTAGGCTCCTCGAGCGGTTGCATTTCAGGAGCAGCATCCTTTCCTCTGCTCCGCTGGTGTTTTTTTTATTTAATTATGGTGGTGAAATTTTGATAGACCTCTCCCAATGGGAGGGGGGGAGTGCTTTGTTCAGCTATTATGCTGTTGGCTGGTTTAAAGCTGTTGTTACCGGGGGTGCCCACAAGCCATGCGGGGAACCCAGAACCGCCTCTTTCGGCGTTCAGAGGGTAAGTACTCCCCCAGAGATCTGACAAGTGCGTTCTCATGTTCGCCCAATCTGGCGTAGAATTTTTGAGCCCGGCGCCTAATAACATCTTCCACATATGGGAGGGCCGAAGCTTCATGTAGTAGCCTCAAAGGGAAACGTCGACATACAGAATATATGGACCGGAGTCCTCTATTCTGTACCCGCTGTAACCAGAGAAGCCAGGAGTCTGCTGCCATACCCCACACTTCGCAGGCATAGAGCATCAGGATTCAGGGCCTGCCGGTGACATGCTTCTTATATCCCCTGGCGTGGGCAGGGCCTGTCTCTTATTGGAGTGTGTCAGCCTCTTGTTGCTTCTTATTGGGCCGGGAGGGGGAGGGGCTGGTCTTGTGCTATGAATGTCTACATTTGGAATTTTGCTCTCCCTCGTCACTTGTTCATTTGTTTGTGGCAAGTTAGGTTCAACTGAATGTTTTGCCATGAATCAGTCGCAGCTGGGAGTTCCAAGCCAACACCACGGCAGCACCACTGAAACTGTTCAATGCAGATTCGAACGAAAAATATGGAAGTTCGAAGATGGATTCCATTGGTCCATGGCCAACAAGCCCGGAAACTTGCTTAGTAACCATGGACACCAGCCGTGAAAGCCTTCATTGTTTTATGTTTCTGACTGTTTTTTTTTTTTTTTTTTTTTTTTTGTTTTTTTATTAAGAAACTGTCTCAATAATGCTAAATTAAAAAGATATATATATATTTTCTACAAACAGTATTATAATAGCCTTTCAAAAACCTGCAACAAGCATTTTTCTTCTATCCCTTATGGATTTCTCTAGTTTTAAAGTACAACCTATCTTGAAGTCCAAAAATGACTTTACTATTATGTTTTCTTATGTATGAAATGCTGAAAGAGGTAGATGTGCAATTCGAACTCACCTGTTTCACCTGTAGTCACAATAGCTGGTGTGCTAGGAGGCCCTCTACCAATGTTGTTAACAGCAATAACAAACATTTCGTATTCCGTGTAGGGACTAAGGTTTCTTATTGTATAATACATGGTGATAATACCCGAGATTTCACTGTATGCCTGGTTAGCATATTTTGGTTTGTACTGTATCACATAATACTGAAGCTCCTCTGCTCCTGTATAAGACCAAGTGAGGCGCACAGATGTCGCTGTGATGTCTGACACTCGCACATTAGTTGGTGGACCAGGAAGTGCTGTGGAACCAAAAATAGCAAAATTTTAAGAAAATAAAATAAGTTGTGCTGCAACTGTTTTATTTTCTCTACCACATATATATGAGGGCCATTTTTTTTTCAACCTCCAACAGGCTATAAATAAAAGACAAGTTCATAGAAAACAAACATTTTATTACTAAAAGTTTTGTACACATTTATTGTACCTGTGCACAAGCTTTGCAATACCCGCTTCAAAAAATGTTGCTGCCAATGATGCCGTCTGGAACCACTATCAATGCAGCTGTTTATTGTGAAACTTTATGACGTTTGCGGAGAGCCATTCAAAACAGACGAAGAGGAATAGAGGAATGCTGACTTCAGGAATTGTGAAAACATTCGTCCACACACTGCTGGTACAACCCATCGCCTCCTTGAACAATTTCAATGGGACATTTTCGATCATCCACTGTACAGTCCTGACCTAGCACCCAGCGACTTTCACCTTTTCCCTGAACTGAAGACGTGGCTAGGAGGGCAGTACTTTCAAACCAATGAAGAACTTCAAAACAATGTCAATGCTCATTTGAAATCACTGGCAGCAACATTTTTTGAAGCAGGTATTGTAAAGCTTGTGCACAGGTACAATAAATGTCTCAATCCTTTAGGTGATTATGTTGAAAAATAACCATAAGTCTACAAAACTTTTAGTAATAAAATAATTGTTTTTTTATGAATTTGTCTTTTATTTATAGCCTATCAGAGGTTGAAAAAAAAATTGCCCTCGTACAATGTAAATAGTGGGCAGAGAAGGTATTGCAATCTAGCCAAAGGACTCATACGCATGCAAATAATTGGTGTACTTATCAAAATGGATTTACGGAGGTGTATCCAGATGACGAATACAATGTGAATCAACTATTCAACTATGCAACAACACAAGTGCTAAATTGTACAGTAATCTACATTACATTTGTATTATATTGCTATATGCCATTTTTATTAATAGTGCTATCGTGCTTATGTTTGTGTGTTTTTGGTGACTTTTTTTTCAGTTTCAGATTAGGTGAATTCATTTTTTGTATTTTAAAAATAAAACTCCAGAGAAGGATACTGTTTTAGTACTTTCACTTAATTAGCCTGAACTTTCTGTGTAGTGAGGTTTTATATGCCTAATTATTGATCATTTTGGGATTTTTAATTTTATTTTCAAAAATGTCTTTTGTTTTAAAATTTTTAAAATTATTGAAGAGTCTTCCCATACATATGATGCATATTATACAGTAAACAAAAGGATTTACTAAAAATAAAAAAGATTCAGCTCTCTGTGTCATTTGGAAATCATTTTATTACTAATAATTTAAAACTCTGCATTCTTCTTTAAAATTGCTTGACACTTTTCAGACAGTATTTTGCTATTCGGGCTGGCACTGAAAGAGTTAAAAGAAAAGCTTTACCATTTTCTGCAAATAAGGAGATTTACATCAGTTACAGAAACATAAACTAAACTTACATTGCACTTTGACTTGAGTGGTAGCCTCAATCACTCCAAGCGCACTTGCTGCTACACAGGTATAATTAGCAGATTCCTGAATATTAGTCAGTTCCAAGACATTACGACCAATGGGAAGCTTGTCATCTGGTGTTATGTCTGTAGCCAGTCCTTTTCGCCATTTCACATAAGGCATCGGTGAACCAACAGCCACACAAGTAAGATTTAATCCTGCTCCCAACATAACTTCATGTACTGGTGGTGGAGGGATGGAGAACTGTGGTGGAACACGGCGCACTGAAAACAACAATCCAAAAAGTTTCAGCTAAGTAAATCTCCGTAACAATACAGTTTTTATCAAAATCCCTTTTCCCCTGTAAAATGCTCCAAAAATAAATTCCACTAAAGGGCTTTACTTTTCAGATACACTTCACCATTTCTGGCACCAAAACTTTTGGATGTAACAATTCTTCATTTTTGGAAAGATGCAAAAACATTGTATCACTGTTACCCATGTTTGTAGCCACACAAAATCCATTTTTATAATTCTCTATTACAGTTAACAGCAGTATGATAGTTTTTGGGACATGTATGACCGAAAGTTTGAAATTCCAAACTAAAAATGCTAGCTTTTATAAATGTATACCACAGGTCTAATATAATGCAAATTATTATGCACAAATTTAATTCATTTTGCTGTAATGGTTGGGAAGTTATTGGTCAAATTTGTTTATGCAACATTTCTCAAATGTTTTGAAACAATTTCTCAAAAATGGCTATAATGATATTCATTCAAATATATTTAGCCTGCCTCTGTAGTGTGAGATTAGTATGTCTGTCTCATGTTCAAGAGGTGAAGAGTTCGAATCTTGCTTAAGATGAGTTACTCAGCTAAGGTTTTTTTTTGGTGGTTTTCCCTTCTGTAACTTTAAGTTCCATAGATTGCAAAATAATTTGAGCATCATTTCACCAATTTGATTCATTGTCCAGTATGATGAACCAGCTAAAGCATGTAAAACTACAAAAACAAATAAACAAAACAACAAACAAACAAATGAAAAAGAAATTTAGGACATTTTCATGACAAATTTTATATATATATATATAAATAATGCATATATATAAATAATGCATTTTCTTGCAATAACCTCTTGAAGTCATTTTCATTTTGATTGGCAGCATGCTCATTCAAAATATGATTATTGTTTTATTTGCTATAACACAACAGAATGTGTAAATTTGAAATAAAAGTTTATCTGGCATAGAAAGAATAGATAGAATCATATGTTTTTTTTAATAATTTGTAGATGAATGAGAGAGAAAGCCATATGAATGAATCACATATGATATTTCTAATGTATACGCACACATTTGAATCTTTCTTTAAAGGTGCTCTTTTGGGTTTAGGATACCTAAAACATCCATTTTTACTTTCTCTACCATGTACTGCACATAATAGGTAGAGAAAGTATTACATTCCACCCAAAAATTCAAGAAGTACATGCTTTTTGGACTCCTGAATAGAATGAAAAGAAAAAAAAGAACAAAGAAAGGGCATTTTTAGTAAAAAAGGTCTATATGTGTGTATCTGAGTGAACAGCATTAAGTCAAAAATTAAAAGTTGATTAAATACAAAACTTGGTATTTAAATAAGGTATTTTCCAAGGATGTGATGCAAAGTTTTTAGGAGAATTCCTTCATCCCAAACTACCCTTTATATGGAAGATTTTTCGAAATTTTTTATTTTCTCAAAAATGGCTCTACAATTCTGACTAAAATACCACATATTAA
This sequence comes from Hymenopus coronatus, assembly GCA_030762935.1. Taxonomy (NCBI): domain Eukaryota; kingdom Metazoa; phylum Arthropoda; class Insecta; order Mantodea; family Hymenopodidae; genus Hymenopus; species Hymenopus coronatus. Next base: position 45,895,409 of record CM060884.1, on the reverse strand, counting down.
ATATATTTACACCAAAAACAAAATGTATATTTTTAATTTTCTGAAGTCCTCTGAAGTCTGGGTAACATAATGGTAAACCATAGGAGATAGACAAAATCTAAATGTTGTACATATTAAAAATTACTACAAAATAAAGAAATGTCTTGATGATAAATGTTTTTCAGAAGTTTAAGGAATTAATACTTCTAATTAGTATGTGGCTCAGGAGACAGGTTACAGTTTGTGGAACTTGGGAAACAGTTTTCCTGCAATCCCATCTACCTGTCTGCAGACCCTTCCCCCATTTCCAAGCGCTATAGTCAGCCACTGGAGGCCAGGCAAGCCAGTGAACATGCACTTAATAAGATTACTTCTTGGTTGATGCCTCTACTCAACCCCCCCTCCATCTGCTTTCTCGTTTCATACCGAGAACTGCTCTTCTGTGACTTTCCATGCTATACCTATATAAAGAGCACTCTTTTACAGGGAGTAGCTTTTGTCTGAAGCATAAACATGTAATGCCTAACAGTAACAGTGAAAGAAACGTGTAAAACAGTAATGAAAAAGAAACTTCAAAAGCAGAAAGAATGAAATGGCAGGGCACAGTCCACAAGTAACTTTAAAAATTTTAAGTTAAATGTAAGTATATAATTTTCCCTTCATTTAATATTATCTGATTCCTACATCTAATTAGCATTTCCATAAAACCTTTTTGAGATTATGTTATTTCTGTCTTAATGTAATTATAAATATCAAGCATAAATAGATGCATTAATAGGAAATTAAATATAAAATATAACAAATGGGGCCTTCAGGTCAGTATGAATAAAACATAGACTGCCTCTATGGTCGAGTGGTCAGCGAGCTGATTTCTCACTCGGAGGTACCGAGTTCGATTCCCAGCTGGGGCGGGGAATTTGTCAATAATAATAATAATAATTTATTATCCATCATTAGGTAATTACATAAATTACAATAGACTTTGTCCTATATCCTAAATAGAGCTTAGAAATTATATACTTATAGACTATGTTCAAGACATCTGACACAATTCATTTTGACATTCATGTATACTATAGCATGGGTATTCTATCAGCCATCTATACATTCTGTCTTTAAATCTATTAGAATGTAATTTTTTATTTCAATGGGCAAGCTATTATACAATTGAATTACAATGGTTTTATAAAATTTGGCCGATTTCTGGAGTCTCTGAAAAAGTATTTTGTTTCTTGTTTGATATGTATGGATTTCATTTCTTTTTGTGTGCATATCTACATTTTCTTTAATATACATTAGAGCCAGTATTATTCTCTATCTCTCACAGAGTCTGGAAGTATGTATGTGAGAGTGAATGTGTGGGTTTGAGGAAAATAAAACATGATTTAAACCCAGAGTAAAGAACCTACAGTCCAGTTGTTTCTAATGCAAAGCCCCCAATATGACCTAAGATGTTAAAGGGAGCTATATAAATGAAACAAAAAAAAAATAATGATAATAAAAATAAATAAAATAAAGCATATGGTAATAGGAGGAACCAACCAAGATTTAATATTGGTGAAAGGTATGGAAACTATTATGCATACTGAAGATTACAAATATCTAGGAGTAAAAATCTGATGTGTTCCATCCACATGACTTTCTCTAGCTATTCTGCAACAGATTATTCTTACAAGAGATGATCTTTCTCTGTACTTTGTGCTAATGAACAGAATGTAGCAGAAATGCTTGCACTAATTACTTTCTTGTAGAAGTAGAAAGGGAATAAGGGATTACACTAGGCTAAAGCAAGTTAAATATTTTAAAAACTGGTTGCTATGTGATTGAAATCCATTTCTTTATATGACCAGGAGCTGACAAATTCCCATATGAGAAAAGTTTTAAGTATTTTTAAACTGAAACCAATAACAAGGAATATCTCGGAAAAGGCTAATTCCACAAAAAATATGTATTTGACATAAAATGTGTGTTTTAACAATATCTACATTTTTTATGTTGTAAGTTTTTGTCTATCCCTTATGGTTTACCTGTTATGTAAAATTCTGCAAAATTCATCCAGAATAAAGGAGTCTTCAGAGGCTTTCCCAGAAAATTCAAAATATACATCCTATTTGTCATGTAAAATATCTTTAACATACAGTATTTTAATCAAGATCGTAAGAGCCATTTTTGAATCAATCAACATTTTGAATTTTTTTCGATGTAAAGGGTAGTTGGGGTGGGGGATTTCTTCGTGTCACATCCTTGTGTTATTCACTCATTCTCACGCATGCACACACACCTTTTTCTAAAAATGCTTTATTTGGACAAGAGGACCCTAAAACTTGTATTTCTGGTGAAATGTCAGTATCAAAATTTTGGGTGGAGTTGAATACCTTCTCTACCTATGTACTAAGTAGAGAAAGTAATAAATGCTGAAAAATGCATTATTGGAACATTAAGCAGGATTTTATGAGATAAACAGATTATAAAGAAAACAAAAGTCAAACTATTTAAAATTATTATTAGAAGCATTATGATATATGGATCAGAATGGACAATATATTTTCCAATTAATAAAAAAATTGATGCAACTGAGATGGTATTTTGGACACAGTTAGCAGGTATCCAGATGGGAATGAATTAGAAATTAATTCATTAGAAAGAATAGGAACATCAAAAGTGTGATTATTGAGTGAGTTTGTGAAAGACAAACAATTTATTATATGGGCAAATAAAAAATTGTCAGCAGAAGATTACTGTGATGTATCAGGGATTGGGAACTATCAGGAAGAAAGAAAACAGGGAGGCACTAATCACATGGATACAAGGAATTAAGACATCAATAAGAAGCAGAAATATTGAAGAAGAGTCATGGGAAAACAGACACAAATAGAGAATGAAAATTAGATTTGATGTACAATCTTAGGTAACTGAAGAATGTAATACATTGTAAAACCAGAAAATATCAAAGAATGAATGGCACATTTCTGAAAATGTATTATGATGAGTGAAAGAGATGAAATCAAGTTACAGTGTGGAAGATTGCATAAACATTAGCTTTTTAATCGATTTAATAATATGCCATAAATTCAAATTGTTGTTTGGCTTAGTAAGCCTGCACTTAGCAATGCATCAAACCAGTAAATAGAAAACTGTATAGTGCATGCAGAGCTTATAATGAACACTTTGGTTCTGTCAATGCATTATTTAATGAAAGATGTGGAGTGAAACACCTTGAACAATATTTCCTACACAGTGGTTGGTACAATTAATCTGTACTTCTTTACAACTGTGCAAAGGACAGAGTGGCCTGAACTATGATTTATATTTTTGTTTCCTTTGTACTTTTAAGGTTTTAATTCAACAGGACTGAATATCAGTAACAATTTAATAAAAAATTAATGTGTGATAAGGTAACTAAATTGCAGGTGCTATTTGTCACCAAAAATTCTTATTCTGATGACCACCCTCAGAAGGTTCATGAATAAGTTGTTTTATAATTTTATTAATCCAAAATATTATTCCTAAAAAGAAGAGGGAATAAAATGTTTTCACCTTCCTCTAAAGTAGGTCATTCTAGCTTAGCTGCTGCCAAGAGCAGCAAGTTACTTACTCACAGGGGTGTGCCTGCAGTATGCAAAACCCCTTGTCATTCAGAGCAATCAATTGTCATGGCTGAATAAGTGTTGAAATGCAAGCACATGCATTGTGCTTTGACCTTTGTCCTGTGATGTATGGCTATCACTTTCCTCTGTAGTTGGGTTCCAAGGTTTATGGTTGAGTATGCATGAGTACTTTGACTCAAGACAATAGAGTTGGAATAGACTGAGATTGGACAAATAGATGTCTTAATACGCACTTCCTCAACCTTGACAAATGATCAGTGAATTTGTGTAGAATTTTTTATTCGGTCTTATATGCAACTAACTGCTTATATTTAATGAAGCCATATGACCAAATTCTCCAAGCCAAGTTGTAGCTTTCTGACCTCATTTAGGTCACTGACAAGACCAGATTAACTTTGTTTACATCACAGTGCTAATCTGTGATGTTTAGCAAATCAACTTGAAAAACAAGTTCTCTTTCTTGATGAACACTTGTTTGCACACATATTTCAATTTGATTGTTTAACCATTTAAATCATAAAATTATTCATTGACTCAATAGTATAAAAATGTACAAATGCTTTTGTTTGTACCTTCACAGGTTATGGAAAGAGCACTGTTTTTTACCCCAAATGGCTTTAAATATAGTCCTATTCTCCCTATAGTTACAACTGAATAACTCAAGGGCAACTGGTATACAACTTGTTTTAGCAACATATATTTTTAAATACCATGAGAATACACAAACACTGTAAAGTTCCTACCTTTTACATAAAGCATTGTAGAATGGGAGTATTCTGTACCAACAACATTTTCAGCAACACATTCATATTTTCCTTGGTCCTCTTCTTCACTACTTGAAATCTGCAGTGCTCCTACAAAAGTAAACATACATGGAAATAGGGCATAATGAAAGAGCAAAATTAAAATTTTCTAAAGATATGCATTTTAAACTACTAATCAATAAATCTGCTGTAACACTTTCTGTAACTTCAGAATTAACTGCCTGTTATTCAGTGTCTATGGTAATGACTGCACCAGTAGCTTCAGCAACAATGTACTAATGAGAGTTTAGGTGAGTACAAAGAACAACAATGCTTAACTAAACACATCTTCCAGACATTAACCCACTTTTGTTGCATTACCTTTGCATTACAAAATCCATCACTTAATCATCTATTTGAACTAAATACATTACTCCTTGAAGGTGCTTATATTTTAGATCGGAACTTAGAGAATGAGGAGGCATCCAAGACTCTATTAGCGAATTGATCTTCAAATTTGAAATTGACTGAATATGTTTTCAATGACACATAAAAGAACATTTATTTATTATTTTTTTTTTTTTTTAATTTTTCCTTGGGGTGCTTTCACCCTATCTTCATCGTCATCACATTAAAACAAGAAACCACTTACTCTGAATGGCCAGAACAATCTTTACATCCTATTTTCGCGTAATCTGGTCATTCCTCCAGCTTCGAGTCGCCGCCCGACAGAGCAGTTTCGTGACGTCACGATATTCGATCCTCCATAATCTTAAATCGATAAAAATAGATTCCAAATTTTCCATATCTTGTGAGCATTGCTAGTTTGGTCCTGAATTATGGTCTTTACACATTGTTGTGGATAATAAGAGGTGAAATATTGCGGAGCTAGACAAGACCTATGGTATAATAAGCACATGGCATGTAATACATATAAATCCAAATTGCAGTCAGACAATGCTCGTCGGAATGGCCGCCAGATTGTAGCCGTAGTCTACGCCATTGTATAATAGCGTAGGTAGCGTTGTAGCTAATATAACTTTAAAATAAGAACTATAGCTTTTTCTGGCGACGTGTTAATTCAAAATCTTCTCGGGCTTCTAGCCAGGTAATAACTTGGCTTGACACCAACGTTTCGAAGAAGTGCATCTTCCTCGTCTTCAGGGTGAACTTCAGTTCGAAACGTTGGTGTCAAGCCAAGTTATTACCTGGCTAGAAGCCCGAGAAGATTTTGAATTAATATAACTTTATTCATGACACGCCATTTGGAAGCAATGTCATGGCTTGCCAGTAGATGGCATGGAAGACCACATAGCTATTTTCTATATTGCGCCATCTCTTGTACAAAAAATGTTTCCGTTGGTACAGGGCTTTAGCGCTGTTGCCGGTTGCTTGTTTACTTGTTCACCATAAGACCAGAAATTATAGGGGAAGCAGTGGCGTATCTGGCGAAATAAATTATTTTAACTGCCATTGCAACAGTTAGGAAAATGCAGGATAAATTAGAAATAATACAGGACAAGGGGTTTAAAAAAATAGCCAAAACACGGGATTTCTCAGGAAATAGTTGGCAACCCTATTGAAACCATTCGCAGGATCGTCTCAATTTAATGCGTGCACTTCGGGCATTTCAGAGTGAACTGCTAACCCTCTATCTCTAGCACACTACTAAAGCGACTTTGTAAACTTTTCTGAGACCATAGTCGAAGAAGCAAGTCCGGATCTTCTCTTGTGCACATCACAAATGCTACCATGCGTCTCAAACTTTAGGTATCTCAAAGCCGCGTAACTATCAAACTTGGAGGTTGTGTAGCAAACTTAGGTCTCCACGCACATTGAACTTGAGCGACATTTTCAAACTTGAACCTCCACTTTAAAATGAGTTTACGTTCCTCAAACATCAAGCATGCCCCTGCCATTTTGATTCACTATTATAAGTCACATAACATTAGTCATAAGCGACACACAGCACTATTGACATCTGTTGAGAACACACCGCACTACACATGAATCACTTGTTTCTTCCACATTAGCCGTGTGAGGGACAGGAGTTAGAAAGGTAGACTCAGACTGAAACATTTAAAGCCATAGCCGGGTTTTGATCTACGGGCATCCTTACCACTCAATTCCATGGCAACAATCCGACACGGAGTTAAATTCCCCAATTAATTCCCGTTTTCTTTTTACTTTCTCTAACTTGTATGTACGTATCAGATAGAGAAGTTATTGTATTCCATTCAAAAATTCGATACCGAGATTACACCAGAAATGTATATTTTAGGACCCCTTGAATCGCCCCAAAAGAGCACTTTTAGAAAAAAAAAAAAAATAAAGCTCGTGTGTGTCTGCAGACACCATAACTAAAAAAACGAAAAGTCGGTTAAATATCAAACTTGGTATTTAAGTTCAGTATCTTTCAAGGATGAGATACAGCGATTTTCGAAAATCACCCTACCTTGGACTGCCCTTTACATGAAATAATTTTGGAAAAGTTTGATCTTCTCAAAAACAGCTCTAACGATTTTGATTCAAATACCTACCTACTATATGATTAAGATATTTTTATGACACACGAAATGTACTTTCTGAATTTTCTGGCAATAGGCTCTGAAGACCTCTTCATTCTGGATGATTTTTGTATAACTGGTAAACAGATAGACAAAAATCTACTGCATAAAAATGCAGATCTCGTTAAAACACACAATATATGTCAAATGCATTTTTTTCCAAAGAGTTAACCATTTCCGAGATATTCCATTTTATTGATTTCAATTTTAAGCTACTTACACACTTTTTTTTTTTTTTCAAACGGAAAGTCAGCTTTCTTTGAGTCTCTCTTTTGTTTGACCCCTGGCAAGCAAATAGAACCGAATTTCAATTGTTTCACATAGCAACCGGCTTTTAAAAGATTTGACCAATTCGTTAGCCTAGTGTATTCCCTTTAATGAGACCATTTCTGCTAATTTTTTATTTCGATTAGCTTAATGTATATAAAAAAATAGGTAATATTCTCTATGAAAAGTACATTTGAGATACAGCTAGAAAAAGTCATGTGAATGGAGCACATCAGTTTTTACTTTTGGGGGGGGGTTTAAATTATGGAGATTTCAAATTATTTTAAGATGACATAACCGATTGGGGAGTGGGAATCTTTCCCTACCCAAATTACTTCCTATCCTCCCCATAGCTCAATCGGTAGAACACTTGCCGACTGTCCCGGGTTCCATTCTCGGGGTTGGGAATTTTTCTTTAGCCAAGAATATTCCTATGCTTCCCAACTATTTGATTTTTCTCAAATCGGAGGTCATCTTTCGGTTCATCTCTCTTTTGTTTTACTCCTGCAGGCAAAGCAAACCAAATTTTATTGTTTCACATGGAGAATGACTTTTTAAAAGATTTGGCTATCTTTATAACCTAGGGTATCACTTTATTTCCCTTCTAATTAGAAGGAACTATTGGGAGGAGTGCTGCTAATGTTTATCTCAATTACCACAATGTGTTAACGAAATAATCTTTTGTAGAGAAAGTCATGTGAATGGAACACATCAGTTGTTTTCCTTTGACAGCACTTCTTCCTTGTATGAGTTTCCCATCTTATTCTTTCTTCTATTATCTCCAAGAGTTGTCCTAAGAGAGAGGTTCCTCATCACTGTACTTTCTCTCCAGCTTCTATTTATTTTGCTGTTGCTTGCATACAGCCTTCCAGCTGTTCCAGAATTTTTTACAGTTGTGCAGTTACTCCATTATGTGGTACTTGTAAATTTGTTCTAGTACTAAACCACTTTTTCTCTTTGTAGTCATATCACCACTAATATTTCCAGTACTATATCAACATCATGCATTTGTTTTATTTTCATAATAATTAACATAAGAAGAAGAAAACAAAGTTATAAATGCATTACTCATTCACATATTGCTATTTTCCCATCTTAGTTATGATATGTTCATACTTTTCACTTTTGTTTCTTTTCATTTTTTCATTCAAGTTTTTCAACTTCCCTGCTTCTCACGTTCCTTGATTCAAAACTCAATCTTCTTTTCTTTATAGGGATTTGATATTTCTAGACTTTTTTTCCTCCAGGACATCTGGATATGGGTATAGTTTATGTCTAGAACTTTTCATTAATGGAAAGACTCAGTTTGCTAGGTCTTACAGCTAGCTTTTCTAGGATAAAAATTAATGAATAGGTAATCTATCATTGGTTATTTAAAATATTGCACCACTTGATTGTTTTTAAAAAACTGGTAAATCCTAATTGTGCTTGATAGGACTGTATCTTTATTCAACCAAGATAATTCTCTCTAATTTTCTAAAAGTATTTAAGGCCTTATTACATTTATTCACAAAAGAATTTTTTTTTATTTCATTGCACAGTGCATTTGTAGATGTGATAGCTAAAATCTAAGGTAACTTCAAAAACCTCTTTGAAAAGACAAACTGAAACAGTAAATCACAATCACAAATATGTTGCTCTAAACTCAGAACAGAAGTGCCTATTTCAGGATTTATAAAACACTCAGTGCTTTGTTACTTTATGTCCAAGTTTTTTGGTACTTCATTTAGCTTTAACAAATTCTTAGAGTGCATAGAGAATAACGTTCAGTGTAGCTGCTAAAGGAACCAAAGTGGTTCCTCAGGTACATTCAGGAAATAACATTGCAGTGAACAACAATAAAAGGCACACTTTATCATCTATAAAGCTCAAATGGACATTTACAATTAAAAATGCATCAGCACAGCACCATTGAAGTACATAATTACAACATAGCAAACTAAAGCGATGACAGATGACTTGAAAGCGTGTACAAATATAGTGCTGTTGAAGCAGCTCAAGAATTGCTTGCAATGATTTTATTTAAGAAATATTACATTCTGCATTTTTTTTTTTCCTGTTGTGAAAAGAACATTTAAAAGCACAGTGGAAGCTCAGTTATATATTACTGTGAGCAACTTGTTAGTATATCCTAAATAACTACATATGAGCCACAACAATATTATTTTCATTGCAGATTGTCACTTTTAAATTGTTAAGTGATAGGCTCGAGATTAAAAAGGTTACATGTTACACATTAGAAGAAAATAGTTACAGCAAACTGTTAAGCATTTTGCAATTGCACAGCTGTGTCATTTCTATTGTTACATTAATATTAATTGCTACAGTGAACACCAATCTAATTGAGAATAAAGGAAGAAGAAAATAAATAAATAAACATAGAACAATGAAAGTGCTATTAGAAAGAGGCATTTAGGGAAGAAAGGTGAATATCGTAAAAACTACAACCGTTATTCATTCTTAAATAATTTCATTCTGACAAAAACTGTAAAACTCTGGATTCCTTAAAATTTAAATTTCTTGAAGAATAAGTGATGTTGGACATCTTTATGTAATCAGAGCTAAGTGGTTTTATCTTGGGGTGTTTTCCATGTAGCTAAGCAAGTAATTGTATCTATTTGAAAATCCTTACGCAGAGTAAAGTAGAAATACCACCTCCTAGATAATTCAAAATGTAGCATTCAATGCCAAAAATGAAATAGTTAACTAACCTATTTAAGTTTAATAAAATTATGTTAGGGACTGAACATGTGATGAAAGTCTCATCTTCACCCTTGGTGTACTTTTAATACTGGGGAATTTATTGCATACAAAGGTCATGTTCACAAAAAATTAATTAGTAATTAAATTTAGAAGAGAAGGAATAAATAAAATCATTCAGGGACTTAATTATTAAATTACAACATATTAAGTATAATTATAAGCAATAGTGTACCTATGCATGTATTATATTTAAAATATTTGCTACAGAGTTTCTAAATTTCTGTGTTGTCACTTGTAGTCTTATCAAAGTTTGTTCGGATTCAGTAATGACAAGAGTGTTACAGAAAGAAGAAGCAGAAGAAGAAAAAATTAACTTGGCTACAGATGCTGCAAGTGAATTTAATGCCAAATATCAATTTATCACATCAATATTAAGGTAATGTACCCCGTACTCAAATAGAGTTAAAAATAAATACGAGGCAATTAACATTAATATAATTAATATTAAAATTATAAATAAAATAATTAATTACATTTTTTTACTAAAACATCCAAAACATTATAAAACAATCAACTCTATGGACAACTATTTGATTTTTTTTTATTCTCATGTTTTTCTGATTCTCGTAGATTATAATTTGACTCAATATGAAGAATGTAGCTATAAAAGTCAAAATACTACATTTCTGACTAACAGCACAGGACTTAAACACTAAATACTTGAGGCAAATAGAAAAAATCACGGGAGGGAGTTTACTCAGATCATAATTGTATGCAGAGTTTATATTTCAAGTAGATATGTTCGGAAATTCTATTTCTCGATTTCTGGTATGACATTTTTGGAAAATTGTACATTCTTAGGAAATTTCATTATAAGTAACCTTAAATTTAAATTGACCTCAACCAAATATCAAATATGCCTACAACTATACTTAAATTCCACATAAAACTTCAGTTCCAAGGTGAAGCAGTTCATCCTACATTTTAAGAGCTTGATTTAATTTTGAACCTGTTTTGACACATTTGAGCATTTTAAACTTTTTTTCCACATTTTCATGCATCACTTCCATAACATAGAGGTTTGCCTAAAATTCTAGTATCTTAACCATCCTTAATTTTGTGCCAATTTAATCCAGATTTGAAATAAGTAGACAAATTTTCATTCATAAACTAACAAGAAATACTTTAAATGCGTAAGCTTGTTTATAACATAGTATTAAAAAGAAAAGTCTTTGAGTTGTTTACAGGAGTTCTGCATGCATTTTATCACTCAGTATGCTCTAGCTTTGACCTTTAAATAACAGTTAATATAATTCTGATAATCAGAGCCAGAATTTTGATTACCTAAAAATGTTTTGAAAAATTACTTGGACTATTTTTTAAAAATTCTATAATTACTAAAATTACCTAAAACTGAGAGTTATTTAATTTATTGCAAATAATGCACAGAAAGCTATATATTAATTTATACAGGGTATAATTGTACACAAGTAGATACATTAGAGGTGAGAATGAGATAATTTAGAGCATTAACTAAAATAAAAATTTCCCATTTTTTATTTGGAGAAACTGAACAAAAATTTTTGAAGCAGGTTTTAAAAGCTGTAGCGTTCGTTCTCTTTCGAGTTCTGATGTTATACACAAATGCTTAACAAATGAAAAGGACCTACAACCTTTGCCAACCTGACTGTACAAATTATTAATGCAAACAAAAGAAAACTGGCCTATCTTATTCCTAGTTTGGATCATAAATTCATATTTATAGTGATACCTGCTTCTTTGACAATAGTCACCCCTCTTCCACAAGCAATCGTTTCCACACTAACCGCTAAATAGAATGTGATCTTTTTCCAAAAATGCAAGTAAAGGATCTATAATGATTATTATTTCTTATTAAATAGAGAAACATGTGATGTTTATGCAAAAGGTCAAATATGTACTCAATGTAAATGAAGGAAAATGACAAAATAAAGACACAAAGAATAAGAAAATTGCAAGATAATGATATAAATTCTAAAAAATTTTCAAAAATAAAAAAATGGCACATGACAAAACATTAACCTAACAAATATGCATTTACATAATCTGATACCCATAAGAATTTATGACATGAGAATTCGGGTCCTGCTGATAATTATTTCAAACTATTTGTCTTTTAACGTTTTTTTAAAACCTTTTGTCGAGGTTTTTAAAACCGGCTGTTGCCACGAGGTTATCGGTCTTAAAACTAAATAATTTACTCGTGTGTGTAAAATAAACGTAGGTTTGAAGTGAACTTTAAACTTTTTTGTCGAGGTTTCTGTTATTAGCAATTCTAAAATTGACTATTAATACATGGTTATTTTAACAGTTTTGTAACTAAATACGAGGGCTGTTTTCTTTTCAACTTCCGATAGACTATAAATAAAAGACAAATTCATAGAAAGCAATTATTTTATTACTAAAAGTTTTGTGCACTTATGGCTACTTTTCAACATAATCACCGAAAAGATTGAGACATTTATCGTACCTGTGCACAAGCTTTGCGATACCCACTTCAAAAAATGTTGCTGCCAATGATTTCAAATGAGTATTGACGTTGTTTTGAAGATCTTCGTACTTTACGACGTTTGAGGAGAGCCGTTCAAAACAAACGAAGAGGAATGCTGACTTCAGGAATTGTGTTGATCCATGACAACGCTCGTCCACACACTGCTGGCACAACCCATCGGCTCCTTGAACAATTTCAATGGGACATTTTCGATCATCCGCCGTACAGTCCTGATCTGACAACCAGCGACTTTCACCTTTTCCCTGAACTGAAGACGTGGCTAGGAGGGCAGCACTTTCAAACTAACGAAGATCTTCAAAACAACGTCAATGCTCATTTGAAATCATTGGTGGCAACATTTTTTGAAGCGGGTATTGCAAAGCTTGTGCACAGCTACGATAAATGTCTCAATCTTTCGGTGATTACGTTGAAAAGTAACCATAAGTGTTCAAAACTTTTAGTAATAAAATGATTGTTTTCTATGAACTTGTCTTTTATTTATAGCCTATCGGAGGTTGAAAAAACACGGCCCTCGTAATTTATTCGTATATATAAGATAAACGTAGGTTTGATGTGAACGAAGGACGTAACTTGCAGCAGTCTGGATGGGTTAGAAGAAGCAATCACCAAGCATAACGTACCTGCCATACCGGTACCTGAGTCTAATATAGTATAACGTTGATTCTTGGTGGGGTCCACAGGAAGCATATCCCGCACCCATGAGATCCTCGGCGGCGGCGTCCCGACGGCCGTGCAGAGCAGCACCGCGTTGTGGCCAATCTCCACTACCTTCGTGGTCGGCGCCTGCGTTATCTGGGGGAAACCTGCCGGCAGTTTGTCCGCTGAAACAAAAGTAAAGTCTCATTAGGAATTTTAAAATCACAAACTAATAACATGGCATTTTATATACTAAACTATGTCGTAGGAACAAAGATTTTAATAAATCACACACACAATATATATATATATATACACTGAAAGCATTTAGCAACAAGATTTAATTGTTTTCTGTTTTTGTTTATTCAAGCAGTAGGACAGGAGTTGAAAATGTAAATGGCGTATTATTTATAGACGCTCTTTAACTGCTCTGGTTCTCAGCGTCCCATTCTAAATTGGGCGTGAAATACCGCTTAATTTTGCTGAGAGGCCTCTTTGTCAGGCTTGAGGTTCTTTTACATGCAGCAAATCTACGACACGGGACCAACGGCTTTACTTCCCTTCCGAAGGAAGCCATGCTAAGGATTTTTACACCCGAAAAAAATCCATCGTCCTCCGCCGGGTTTGAGCCCGCGACCTTGGGTATGTGAAGTCAGCACGGTAACCATTACACCACGGAGGGCGACGGACAGGAGTTGGATGAATAGTCAATGCCATAGCCGGGATTTGAACCACGGATCTCCCAACTCCTGTCCTACATAGACTTGAGTGGAAACAAACAATTAAATCAATACCCATTGACCATAATAGTTGGCTATACTATGAACCCTGGGACTTAAAGTACTCACAACATTGTAAGTCGCCATTGGGGTATGCCATCTCAAAATTATTTGAGATCATCTTGTGGTTTACCGGGAAACATGTGAGTCAGTCGAGAAATTCAATGCCATGTTACTAAGAGCAATCGGCTAGTTACTGGGAGATCCATGGTTCAAATCCCGGCTATGTATTGGATTTTTCAGATTGACTCTATCCAAGATATCCCATGTTTCTTAATGTTTGGAAAATAAATACACAGCGAATTTGAGACTAATTCATATTCTTTCAACATAGGCTTGCCTCATCTTTTGTATTTATTTAGATAATAAAGCAGTTTGATAAAGCCTAAATGCCTATTTTGAAGTTAGTGACCATTTTTCAATCTAGTCTATTTTAAGTGCTATTTCCAGCTTACTTATTACTATCCCTAGCACGTATGTACATACAATGCACATTGTAGTTAGAGAAAGTATTGTATTGCACCCAAATATTCGATCTCGAGATTTCACCATCATTATAGTTTTTGGGTCCCCTGAGTCCGAAAAAAGCATTTTTAGGCCCGTGTGTATGTGTGTGTGCCTGTAGACAGCATAGCTCAAAAACGAAAAGAACGTTAAAAACTAAACTTGATATTTATATTTAGTATCTTTCAAGAATGAGTGAAGAAGACTGAAAATCCTCCACCCACAAACCACCCTTTGCATGGAAAAATAGTCGTCCTCCGTGGCGTAATGGTTAGCTGCCAGTCTCTTGTACTCAAATTCGCGGGTTCAAACCCGGCGGAGGGCGATAGATTTTTTCAGCCACCAAACGTCCATCCAGCAATTCCGTGACCCCGGACCGAGCTCTAGTAGTACGTTTTAATTATTAAAGTTTGATACGAAAATTTTCAAGAAAATTTCCCTCCCCAACTACCCTTTACATGGAACACTTTATCAATTTTTATTAAAATACCATATGTTTATTTTCATAACAAACGAAATGTATATCATGAATTTTCTGAGAGAGGCTCTAAACACCTCTTCACTCTGGGTTACTTTTGTGTAACCCGTAAATTGTGAGCGATATACAAACACTTACCAAACAAAAAATATAGATCTCGTTAATTTATGTCATATACATTTTTTTTTTTTTTTTTTTTTTTTTTTTTTTTGTAGAGTTAACCATTTTCATGATAGTCCTTGTTTTTCGCTTCAGTTTTAAGATACTTAAACTTTTCTCAAAGGAGAAGTCAACTTTCGTTTCATCTCTATTGTTTTACTTCCGAAATGCAAAAAAAAAAAAAAAAAAAAAAAAAAAAAAAAAAAAAAAAAAAAAAAAAAAAAAAAAAAAAACAATTTCAATTGTTTCACATAGCGAAGCACTTTTAAAAGATTTGGCTATTGTTTTAGCCTAGTGTACTCTCTTGTTTCCTTTTACTTACAAGGAAGCAATTTTTAGGTTTAACGTCCTTTAACCTGGTATGTCGTAACGGCTGATGCATTTTAATCAAATTACGACAGCATGATTAATTCCTTCATGAGGCAATTAAACTGCTTATGAGAAGGAGAAAAATTAGAATGAAGTGGCTGAAATGATGCTTAAATGCTTCCGGGATCCATAGAGGTTAGATTCACTTTTTTGACATTTTTGTTGGATGAAAGCTAAGGAATGAAGGAAAGTAAATTAATTTCTAAGCCTATTCATTCGTCTTCTCAGGATAAGGGAAAATCCCGGTAAGTAAATAAATAAATAAACCAAGATTCAAACACGGGACCTCATGAATATGAAACAGACACACTATCACCTCATTTCGAAGCGAACTCAACTTATATAATAATAACAAAATGAACATTTATTCCAATGAATTAAAAATTCTTTAAATGAATAAAATGTGTGGATTTACTTTGTTCTCCTTACAGATTGCAGGTACATAAAGTATTATAGCAGCTATTAACAATTGCTTATATTTATTTTGTTCCTTTGTTTAGAACCGTAAAATGGAAATGGAGTTTTATTAATAGACGCTCTTTAACTGCCTTGGTTCTCAGCGGCCCTTCTATGTTGAGCGTGAAAGACCCATTAATTTTGCTCAGAGGTCTTAAATCTACGTCATGGGACCAACGGCTTTACTTCCCTTCCGAAGGAAGCCACGCTAAGGATATTTACGCCCGAAAAAATCCATCTTCCTCCGGCGGGTTTAAACCCACGACATTGGCTATATGAGGCTAGCATGGTAACTACTACACCACGGAGGGCGACATTAGAACTCGAGGTTTGTGTGTTTATGTAAATATGTTTCATGCTTATTGGAGTAAATACACTAATTTTATGATTCCTATAATTGCTATTTTCATAGTATGTGCCTTTTCGTAGCTGAACGGCATATACGGCAAAATAGGTGTAACACACTTTTATCAATAAACACATATTTTATTAACATTAGGTATTATTATTTGGTGTAATTATTATGCTGATTGTGCCATTGTTCAGTTTAATATTAAATTCCTTGTGCAGAGGAAGCAGAATTGGTATTGAACACATCATTGATTACATTGTTTGAATTGGAAATATTTGAATTTATTGGAAGAATCCATTTACGAGTCATTCAAATAATCTATCATTACATTAATCAATACAAGTCCTTCGCTTAATTTACAGATAATTTCCACTGGGTGGGTGACAATAATGGAGAGCCATTAAAATTTGATTCCACTGAATATTGTAATCTTCAATTTCTAGTACGAGTGTCCGCTGTCTAAAAAATACGTTATGGTACTTCTTTATATTTTCAATTTTTATTTTCTTTACTATATTGAAATTTAATGTATTTTAACTTGGTAGGTCATACAAGGCGATGAGGGGAACGGGGTCCATAGGGCTTAAAGTTTTTCGTCTTCGACTTTTCTTCATTATCATGAAACTATCCAAATTTCCTGTAATCTAACTTTCTAGGACACAAAACAGAAAATATATCTTCAGGTTAGAAGCTAGCAGGAAGTTGATTATTCTAAACCTTGGGTGCGCGGCAAGAGCAGTGAATTACTCAAGTCTCACAGGGATATGCCTGCAATATGCAATACAGCTGGGAATTGTGGGAAAACTATTGTCACAACTGAATCAATTGATCAAATGTACTGGCAGGAAGAGCAAGCATTGTGCTATGACCTTCACCCACTTCGCTCCAGCCCCGAGGTTTTTGGTCGAGTTGGAACAGCCTGTTCTATAAAATATAACCAGCTAAAATGGCAATGTATTCCATACAGGTTTGAAAGAGCTCTTAGCCATGTGGGTACTAACAATCGGTGAGCAGATGAAATACTGATTGCAGATACAGTGTTTAGAGGATAGTTTTGTTCGTTAATGTCTTAGTTCTTTGCAACGCCTATGCTTCACAGTAAAAAAAGCCTAAAGTCGAAGAATAGCAGTACCTATACTAGCTTAACAAGTACAGGCGCAGGAGTAAATAAAAAAAACAAACAAAAGATTTGCAAGAATTACGGAAATGAGAACTGTTATTTTAGCTAGAATGTTTAATGTTTTCTCAACATGCTTAAACCGGTTACACCTAATACATGCCTATATATTCCCATCTATATGCCGTTTTAGCACTTACTGCTTTGCCTTTGGAACAAATTGCTAATGGCATTAGTTTACTTTTTGTATCAACTCTACTAAGGGTTAATAGTTTTTGATAATGTTATAGGTGTTCAAAAACTGCTTTCCAACCTCTATATAATAATGTTATTACTCATAATAGCTATTAAACACAACAATAACAATAATCTCTTCTGTTTCTGAAAGATACAATATCCCACCTGAAAATACTATAAGGTATTCATTTTATTTTGCAACCAATCTAGTTTCCACAGTCTGTTATTTGCTTTTAATCTGGCTGTCTCTTTAAAACATAACACGAAATGCACTGACATGTCGTATAAAACGATCTTATTTGTTATACTTTACTATAAATGCTATGAAATTATACAAGCTCAGAAACGGGAGCGCAATAAAATGAAGATAGTACCTATCTAGCTATTCAACAGGAGAATTAGAGATGTCGTAAGATATTACAAACATTTTCCAAATAACTTTTATAATTGAATCTTTAGGCTTCTCTTCATATTGTATAAACATAGACACGCACACACACACGGCCGCGCCTCTCACCTAGACGGCCCGGGTTCAATCCCAAGCGACCGCATGTGAGATTTGTGGTGGACAAAGCGGCGCTGGGGCGGGTTTTCTCCGGGTTCTCCGGTTTCCCCCGCCATCGCATTCCACCGGTGCTTCATCTTCATTCATGTGTCATCAGTGTCACCGCCTGCGGTGCCACAAGTAGTTAAAGCGGGCGTTAAACACTACCAAACACACACACACACACACACACACACACACACACACAAAATGTTGATAGTTTACTTTTAGCTTTATTTTCAAATCGGGATTCATAGCACGCAAAAAAAAATGAATAAATAAAAAAAAATAGTGCAACATTATTTGTAACGATGCTAATGACATTCTTTTCTTCTACTCCACTATAAAGCAGAATAGCATTATATTATTAGTGAACTAAATACGAAAATCAATCTATATTTCAGCAGGTATACAAAATGCCTATATTTTGTTTTGCTACCAAACAAAAGAAATCAATAAACTTTCTGGATCTAACCGTAACCATAGAGAAAAACAAACGCGAACGCAAAATATACAACAAATGCAACACACAAGGTCTCATACACATGAAAACAACCATACAGCACAAACATGCCACTCATCTCGTAGACTTAAACATACCAATGGACAAAACAGTCTACAACGATTAACTGCATCCATCATATTTGACCCAAGAGCAGGATACGATACAGAAACAACACATAAATAAAGCCACAAAGTAACTCAACAAGAAAACCATTCGCCTACAATGTACACAAGAAAACAGGTCCCTCTCACTCACTTTACCACACCCTAAACATCTACAAGCCGCACATCATTCAAGAAACTCATTTACACAATAGCATACAAATAACACCCCAGAAAAAATCTCACCAGCAACAACCAATCAACAAATACAAAAACTCAATTACCAAGACTGTTCCAATTTCTATGATGGCATACTGGAAGGTCGTTCAACATCAATAAAGAATATATAAAATCCATCCTTAAAGCAGACAACAAATCTAACGGCACGGAGCATGCAATATTTGCAGAAGCTAGCAGACGTAAAACATGTGTGAAAATATTGAACACGATGCTAAAAAGCCAACAATTAAGCACCGTAGAATAGTTTTCAAAATTCACAAACACTTAGCTCAACTTCCACATCCCTTTTTATACCATCTCACTCTCACGTTCCTATTTCCCTTCAAAACTTAACACTCTGAATCCTCAGGTGAATGGCCGAAAGTTTTAGACACCAGCTTTCTTTCGACTCGGCTGAAATCCCATGAACTTCTCCTGTAGAATCAATGCCGAGAACGTTTCAGATCTTTAACAAATTATTATGTTCGAGAACTCAAATAAATGACAGATGGAAGGAACAGATAACTAAAAGGAAGAATGTGGCTACACCCACATGGTATTAAAATAGGTGAAGGAGCTAAATGGGAGAAACAAATGATATACCATTGGTAAAAGTAAAATCAGCTTTGGCAGCAGTATACATACAGGTTGTTTCAAAACGACACCAAACGAAGATGTGGACCTTGTTGGTCATACTGTACGTGATACGTGAATATAATTTTCAGCTCTAAATTTGGCACATACAAAATCTGCCATAAAATCACCATGGATTAGGCAGTCGTACATAACCAAATGGCCGTGCCTGACCCACTCCAAGAGAGATGCCGGTTCATAGCGAAGGTTCCAGTCGCGTGGTGTAGGCGTGGTTTGATAGACACGCCGGCGCGGCACAGGTCACCTTAGTAATGGAAAACGTAGCATGTGGGTTTTGTTATGTGTTTCGTATAACACGCTCTGAGGTTGTTTACGTGGCGTATGACAACCGCTGCTCCTCGCTGCCTAATCCCAAATGTATGCGATTTTTAAACACACATAAAACTTTAAATAGAAGAGTTTGAATGTTACGACATCAAGTTTCGGACAAGTCAAAGTGTAAGCTAATCGACTGCTATCTTCGTTTGGTGTCGTTTTAAAATGGCCTGTTTGTATGCTGCAAATATGTATATGCATGGCTGTATACAAAATGCCTGAGCTGGAGGTGACGTGACTGAAAAAGTCTAGAGGTTTGAATGTTATATTAAGTTGTATTGTGGGAATTCAATAATAGTGGGAAATGTTTTACTTGGTACTTGCATTTTGCAAGAAGGTTCTAGAGTTGTCATTACGGCATTAATGAAGTTGTTCTAATGGGAATAGAAGAGTAACAAGAAAACAACATTTATGAAAAGAGCTCTAAACAACTGGCATGGCATCTGAAATTAGACGATGGGGGTTTATTAAAATGGTATTTAAACTATCAAGAAATGAGCACACATTATAAGACTTGGGTAAGCGATGTAA
The DNA here is from genome assembly GCA_030762935.1 of Hymenopus coronatus. Classification (NCBI taxonomy): domain Eukaryota; kingdom Metazoa; phylum Arthropoda; class Insecta; order Mantodea; family Hymenopodidae; genus Hymenopus; species Hymenopus coronatus. The sequence goes on along the minus strand of CM060884.1, from coordinate 45,875,035 downwards.
GGATTAATTTGAAAAATAAAGGCGCTGGAGAAAGCAAAAAGCAAAGGAAGGATATAACAAGCTTCTGGAAGGGTATAAGAAAAACTATGTGTTACATTCACAAGACATTCTCTACATCTCTGCAACAAATTATTGTTAAAACGCTTATTCCTCTGTTTACTTCATGCGAACTGGGAAAACTTAGCAAAAATAGTCTTATTACTTGCTTCCTTGTAAGTAGAAGGGAAATAAGGAAGTACCATAGGCTAAAGTGATAGTCAAATATTTTAAACCTGCTATGTGATTGAAGTTTCTTTGTTTATAAGACCAGGAGTTGAAAAATTCCCGCATGAGAAAAGTTTAAGTATTTTAAAACTGAAACCAATAACAAGTAATATTTCAAAAGCGGTCAACAATACAAAAAAATGCATGTAACATAAATTGTGTGTTTTAATGAGCTCTACTTTTTTTTTAAAGCAAGCTTTGTCTATATATTACGGTTTGCCAAGCAAAATTTCGCGAAATTCATCCAGGATAAAGATGTCTTCATGAGGCTATTCCCAGAAAATTCAAGACATACATTTTGATATTTAAATATCTTTAATATACAATATTTTAATCAAAACCGTTAGAGCTATTTTTGAGAAAATCAAAATTCTAACATTTTTTCGTGTAAAGGGTAGTCGGGGGGGGGGATTTTCTTTAAAATCTTCGTGTCGCATCCTTGGAAGACACTGAACTTAAATACCAAGTTTGATATTTAACAGACTTTTCGTTTTTGAGAGAAAAGACAACTATGTTAAACATGGCGTAGGCCGAGTCGTGGCCTCCCAAGCGACCGCATGTGAGATTTGTGCTGGACAAAGCGACGCAGGGGGTGTTTCTCCGGTTTCTCCCGCCATCATATTCCACCGGTACTCCACCTTCATTTATGTATGTTCAGTGTCATCGCCTGCGGTGCCACAATTAGTAAAAGTGGGCGTTCAACACTATAAAAAAAACATGGCATATAATAAATACAAGAGCTGCTTTCAAGGTATTTCTGAAAAAATAAAAATAATTTAAGGTGTTACAATATAATTACTTTTATTTAATTTATATAAAATGTAACTTATTGCCGTTACTTCGAAATTTCAATAAACAGGCCATAAGTCTCCTATCTCAAATTACTTATTTAAGTAATCTACATATTCTGTGAAAATAATTCGGTAACACCCTGTATGTATGTGTTCTTGTACGTGTGTACATAAAATATATGAATACGATGTAAGCATGATCTTTAGATGCAACTTTAGTATGACATTTCAGGCAACCAAGTGAATAAATGGCCACAGCCAATTTCATTGGACAGTACACTAGGCACCCAAATCATATTAAGCAAATGCACGAACTTCTTTTTTGACGACTCACTTTTTAAATTAGAGAAAGCTGAATCAGAAAGAAGATATATTTCGAAGTACTTGTATTATTAAGAATGAAGCTCCTAAGTTTCCGGAAACGTCTGACTGGAAGTGTAAAATCGGGTACCAGCCGCGTTCAACCGTAGTTATTTTGATTCAAATCGATAACAGGATGTCACATCCGCGTTCCACTTAAAGGCGACCATCACTAAATTGAAATACCACCTACATTCACGCTGATTCACTAGCTCTACACTAATATGTACATAGTGAAGGTATTGTATTCCACCCAAAAATTCGATTCCGAGATTTCACCGGAAATACACGTTTTAAGGTCTCCTGTATTTTTTTTTTTTTTTTTTGGTCCGTTTGTCTCTGAACACGATAACTCAAAAACGAAACGTCGGTAAAATACCAAACTCGATATTTAAGTTAAGTAGGTATTTTTCAGGGATACGACACGAAGATTTTCAAAAAAATTCCCCCACTTCAAACTACCTTTTATATGGAAATACTTTCGAAAAGTATTTTCTCAAAAATGGCTTTAAATGATTTTGATATACATTTTTTCCGTGGAGTTGACCGTTTTTTGAGATGTTCCTTGTTATTATTTTCAGCTTTAATATACTTATACTTTTCTCATACGGGAATTTGTCAACTCCTGTCCATACAAACAAAAGTACTTCAGTCATATAGCAACCAGCTTTTAAAAGATTTGACTATCGGTTTAACCTATGGTACTCCGTTATTGCCCTTCTATTTACAAGGACGCAAGTAATAAGAACCTTTCTGCTAATTTTTTCTCGATTAGCATTAAGTAAATAGAAGCATAAGCTTTTTAACAATAGTTTATTGTAGAGCGTGAGAAAGTCATGTGAATGGAACATATCAGGTTTTTTTTTTTTTTTTACTCTCTCCAATTATACATCCCCTTTAATATTCATGGTCATATCTAGGGGTTTGGCTTATGAAACAACTCGTTGGGTGTTGACTTTTTAATCATTTATATTTTTGAATTCACTCCCAGATGCATATTTCCAGATTCTGCGGGGAATAGAGAATGATTCTGGTTAAAGAAAAATGACCCGCCCAGCCGGAATCGAACTCTGAGAAGTCACCTCGCTGACCACATGACCACGAAGGCAGCTTATTTAATTCTTGAAAGCCATATGGTTAGAATGAAAATAAAATGGCGTTTTATTTACGGACGCTCTTTAACTGCTGCGGTTCTCAGTGTCCCATTCTATAATGGGCGTGAAAGACCGCTTAATTTTTGCTCAGAGGTCTATCAGGCTTGAGGTTGTTTTACGTGCTGTAAATCTACATCACGGGACCAACGGCTTTACTTCCCTTCCGAAGGAAGCCATGTTAAGGATTTTTACGCCCTAAAAAATCATATTCCTCCGTCGGGTTTGAACCCGCGACCTTGGATACATGGTACACCATGGAGAGCGACCCAAATGGTTGGAGGATGTGGCGTGCTGTAGTTCTAGAAAACTGGCTCCAAGAATTCTTCCGGTTGCCGTAACTTAGCATAGGGGTAGAATATTTCAAAAAGAAATTAATTAATTATAAGCTTACTTAGTGGAATCTGGAAAATGAAATGCCGACCGTCGTATGAATCTCTCTCAGCAGGAACTGTAGGTCAGAAGTTCATGTAGAAGGACCAGCGGCAATCTCTCCCTGCCTTGAACAGCATATCCGTTTATCGAGTCGAATTACTGCGGACTGTATCAGAGAGCTTGTGACTCACTGTTGAGTGGGGGAGGGCAACCCCCTTCCGCCCCCGTACCTACACGGTATAATATTATTATAGTCTCTACTCCCGCGGGTAATTTATTCCAGCCGTGCTTTTCATGGCGACTACGTCATCCCCACTACCTAGGCAAGCGGGATAGAGGAGTAAAACAAAGTAATTATGTTACCAATCTATATGCAAGGTACAGCACAACTACACTTCCTAGAAGAAGAGCTTACCAATTCCTGAGAATTATCTGTTAAACTCCCGCCCACGTTCGGCCTTATACCAATTGCTTCATAAAGTTACCTTCTGCCCTGCAGTTTGAGATATCTTCCAAGGAAATGAAAATAAATGATGGATCCACACGCATTCCTTGGTCTGGATCAGCACTAAAATTATCGCTTCTACCACCAACTTCCTTTCATACGGAAACGTGATATGAGTCGGCCATTTAATATACAACATTCAATTTTTTTACAGAATGGAACGATGGAAATATCTATTGAGTACTGATGGAATAATGTGACACCGTTTTTACTTTCTCTACACGTACTGTGTACACAGTGTATAGAGAAGGTATTGTAAAAATGTGAATGGAGTTTTATTTATGGACGGTCTTTAATTGATGTGGATCTTGGCGTCCCATTCTATACTAGGCGTAAAAGATCGCTTAATTTTGCTCAGAGGCCTCTCTATCAGGGTTGAGGTTCTTTTACGTGCCGTAAATCTACGACATGGGACCAACGGCTTTACTTCCTTTCCGAAGGAAGCCATGCTAAGGATTTTTACGCCCGAAAAAATCCATCGACCTCCGCCGGGAGATACTAAACTTAAATACCAAGTTTGGTATTTAGCGGACTTTTCGTTTTTGAGCTATGTTGTTCACACACACACACACACACACACATACAAAGACATAGGCAGAGACGCACACTGACCTTTTACAGGAGCTGTCTGTAATCATTAATGTTCCAACAGAAATTAAAATCTTTCGTTGGCTTGCAACAATATATGGTTCAAAAATTATTTTTAGACCTCCATCAATATAAGCTTAGGATTTATTTTTCTTAAAAGTTTTTTTTTTGTCCAGGGGGTCTCAAAACATGTATTTCCGGTGAAAACTCGGTACCAAATTTTTGGGTGGAATACTTCTCTATACACTATATACATAGTGTAGAGGAAGTAGAAATGTGTTACCCAAAATGGCGCTGCCTCCATTTGCTTCATTAAGCAGTGTTGTAGTGTGTGTCTGGAATAGTTGGTCCACCAAGTGATTAAAAGAAAGAATTTTTGTCGCCGCAATGCAGACGTTGTTTGTAGTTTGAGACGAAAGAACCCCAGTTCCTTCAGAGGAACACGAACTAACTTTGCTTTCAGGCGCAGGGTCACGTGTCTTCTGGTCCGGTAACATTTCCTTGTTATTACAACAAGAGCGGCAAATCGTGTTAGAGTTCAGTGAGGGGGGGGATTCTGATCCCCTGGGGCGCTTCATCAAGGAGTCCACCACGCCTCCTTAGCAGCGGGCATCTCCCCTAAATATTAATACATTTTTGTTGGGTCTGTACAGCGTAGCACCCATTCTTATTGCTCTGCTACGACAAAAACAAAACGAGAATGGCGATTTTTCGTCGGTTATGTGCGTAAAAGTTACCAGGGAAAAAAGCGAGATGGAGAGAATTAATTTCACTTCAACTGGCATGGGTTACATGAAATTGCTCTTAAGTTCTAAACGGTTTTCGTATATTTAATGAGAACGGAAAAATTGAACTGAGCAAAAGAAGCGCTGAAGTGTGACGCTAAGAAAGATATGGACAATAGAAAGGGCTTCAAAAATCAAACACTGACTTCGATTTTTGATAAGAAAGTAAGAGAAAGCGTAGCCGGAGAAAACTGCTCTAAACAGAAAAGCCCATTCGAAATGTGAAGAAAAACTTACTCTTTCTCTCTCTCCTCTCTGACACACATACACGCAGATGGAAGCACCGACAGGGTAGACGAGCTCGTTGAGGCACGGACTTATGAACGGGAGGCCCACAGTTCAAATCCCGCCAGAACCGTCCTACCTGACAATTTCTCCAGGTTTTCCTCAGTCACCAAAAACTTGGGCTATATTAGCCATCGGATTTTTACTTTTTACTATACTAAATAAATGTTTAAACTTTAAAAATATTTTACATATCTTTAAATAAAGATCTGATGTGTACCATTCACATGACTTTCTCTATATTTCTGCAACAAATTATTGTTAAAAAGCTTAGGCTTCTATTTGCTTCATGCTAATTGAGAAAACATCAAAACAGTCTTATTACTTGCTTCCTTATAAGTCGTAACGAAATAAGGGAGTACCATAGGTTAAAGTCATAGTCAAAAGCTGGTTGCTATGTGACTGAAGTTCCTTTGTTTGTATGGACAGGAGTTAGCAACTTTCTATATGAGAGAAGTACAAGTTTTTCAAAACTGAAATAAAAACAAGGAATATCTTAAAAACGACCAACTCCACGAAAAAATATATATAACATAAACTGTGTACTTTAATGTGATCTACATTTTCTGTGTGGAAAGTTTTGTCTATCTCTTAAGAAACTTAAAAACATGATATTGGTATCAATGCAAAGAGAAACTCAAATAGTTTTTGTTATCCCAGCCTGTTATCAGAGTATAACGTAATTTTAGAAGAACATTTGATGTTGATCCACCCAGTGGGGCCAGTATCCGTAAGTGGTACGCTGAATTCAAAACGATGAAAAGCTTGAAGTTCCATTCACACCGTCTGCAATTGTTGCAGGTTCTCAAACCAGACGACAAAGTATAGCAACAGTCTTTTTGTGACGACATGCAACTCAGAATGGAAACTGGAGGTTTCATCGAATGATTGGTCTCACTATCCGGAAAAGTGCACCAACGCAATGTCAGGATATGGGCTTTGGCATATCCTAGTATTTATGTGGAACATGTAGGTGACTCATCTCCGTAAAATCTTCCACACAGTTTGTTGGGGGGATGTTTAATTCTCTATTGGCTTTTACCCTGTCTTTCTGTTGACTTCGTGTGAAACTCTCTCTCACACGCTCCATATTTACCTCACTTACTAATGGACGACCGGTTAAATTCAGCTTACAATGCGTCCCTTCGTTTTGAAGTCATCGTACCACTCACTAAGTGGATCAACACCAAATTTTCTTCTAAAATTGCGTTGTACAGTGATAACAGACTGGAATATGAGAAGATCTAGCACGCAAATATCCTCCTGTCTTCGTTAGCAACCATTTTTCTGTTATCGTCTCCTAACAGTGAAATAACACCAACGTAACAAAAATATTTGAGTTTATCTTTCCATTGATACCAATATCATGTTTCTAAGTGTCCACTTAAATAACTATCAGTGATAGTTATATAAGTTTATAATCCGAAAGATCATTTATAGTAACATTTTATTTTGAAAATATAAACTCACTTTTTTCTTTCCAACAAATGCATATAAGATTTCTGGAACTGGACGTTGTGTATGTAGTTACTCATTCTTAACTGTGAAAGTCAACCACTTTGAAAACCAGAAGAAAAAAGAAGGCAAAAGGAGAAAAATCCTTCCTCCAGAGGCGAAACGACGTCTACTCAAGAAAGTGACACCAGATCCCCTGTCTCATTATAGCAAAACACAAGATATGACGTCACACGTGGTGACAGGGGTCCATAGGAGCTTCTCCTCGCGGCTGACAAGACAAATTATTCGTAAAATGTAGAAAAGTGTCTTGGAAGAACTGCAAAGAATTCCGTGCCAGCACATACTGAAGCTTTCAGCTCTAAACCGTCTGCTGAAATGATGATGATCATAGAGGCAGTTCTCTGTCGGCTTCTTCTGTTGAGTGTCTACTAAATGAACATCCTTATATCTGTAAAAATCTGAATGTGTTCCATTCACATGACTTTCTCTACGTATTCTGCAAACCCACTATTCTCATAAAATATACACATTTTTATCTACACATTTTAATTGTGCCGGTCCCCATGGCCGTGCTCGCTAGTGACTAGCTTTGGTGCTTCGTGGCACAGGGGATCGTGGGTTCGAGTCCCGCCTTGGGCATGGATATTTGTGTGTTTGTAAATGTGTATAGGTTTGTGTGTTTGTAGTAAACAGAAGGCGATAAATAGAAATACAAAAGAAATATAGAAAAATGGAAGGGAATACAGCACCGGAAACTAATAATAAAAAAATCGAGACAAAAATTAGCAGAAATGTTAGTTGAATGTGCTATGCCGGCATGTTGCCATGGTAGCTCAAAGGCAGAGCAACCGGCTAGAGGTCGGGAGATCCGTGGTTCAAATCCCGGCTATGGCATTGAATTTTTCAATCTGACTCTATCTAACTCCTGTCCTACACACGGCTTGTGTGAAAAAACAAGTTATCCAGAAATGTTAGTGTTACTTGCGTTCTTGTACGCAGAAGCGAAATAAGGAAATACATTAAGCTAAAGCAATAGTCATTCATTTTAAAAACTAGTCGGTACATGATACAATTGAAATTCGTTTCTCTTTGGATGGCCAGGAGTAAAACAAAAGAAATATGAAAGGAATGAAGCTTCTGCTTATATATAATATACCTACAACATTTTAATCAAAATCTTTAGAGTCATTTTTGAGAAAATCAAAATTAACAAAAGTGTTTCTTCATGTAAAGGGTATTTTGGGGTAGGAGGATTTTCTTGATTTTTTTTCTTCTATTTTGTTGGTATTTTAGCGTCCTTTAATCTGGTTGGTCATATCGACGATGAATTAAAGCGGTGAAATCATGCTCAAATGATCTCGGGGATCCATGGTTGAAAATCTTGTGTCCTATCCTTTGAAGATGCTGAATTTAAATATTAACTTCGGTATTTATCCCACTTTTCGTTTTTAAGTTATGCTTTTTTCTATTTTTTTTTAAATACAGGAGAGCTTAACAGTGTTTCCAGCGAAATCTCGGTATCGAATTTTTGGGTGACATTCAATATCTTTTCTACCTATGTACTATGTACGAAGTAAGGAAAGTAAAAAGCATACAGGATGGATAAAACATTTTATTTTCTTTCGACACATTGTCTCCTGCTTGCGATTAGATCAGAGATAACCGTTATAATCAGATACATAGCCTAAATATGGATGTTCCTGCAAGAATTCCATCAGCATTTAAATTGTGATATGGTCCAAATAGCATACGAATATGAGAAATAATGGAATAATGGTCAATATCTTTTAAGTTATTGATTCGAAGCTCATTGTCATTCATTTATAAGAACAACACAAAACGTAAATGGAGTTTTATTTATGGACGCTCTTTAACTGCTGTGGTTCTCAGCGTCCCATTCTATGTTGGCCATGAAAGACTGCTTAATTTTGCTCAGATGCCTCTCTATCAGGCTTGAGGTTCTTTTACGTACCGTAAATCTACGACACGGAACCAACGGCTTTACTTCCCTTCCGAAGGAAGTCATGTTAAAGATTTTTACGCCCGAAAAAAATCCATCATTCCTCCGCCGGGTTTGAACCCACATCCTTGGGCATACGAAGTTAGCATGGTAAACAGTAATGTGGGAATGGCTTTTTTTTTAAAATTAAGAAAGTACAACTATTATTTTCTATCGTTACTTCAAATTGCATTCTTGTAAGCTATGCAGTAACTTTTACAGGAACCATAGAAAGCTGGAGTCACACAATTGATTTTAATACGAGCATCGTAGCCAGCACAGAAAGCAACGTTTTCTCATATTTTCGTTCAATGGCTCCTCCCACCCTCGGTTTAGAATTGTTTCATACTGCATTCTTTTTCGTGATTCTCGAAACCCACGTGTATTCGTAGGCTTCTACTGCCGGTGTCCAAGACATATTTCTCTCAATGAAAGAAATGTATTGTTAAGTTAGGTACCATCTACTTTTGTGGCTTGTTCAAATACAATCAATAATTTCGATTTCGCAATTATTGACCCACTCTTAAAATATAAAAGAATACTTCTAGAAACATTAATTTTTGTTGGTAAACAGACAGAGAACTTAACTTCTGCCGTCAACAACAACTCAGTCCCTCAACCTTTTTACAGGAGCATCAACTGGGATGCTTTTGTTACACTTAGGTACAGGATAGTTTTTATTTTACCTCACTTTAAACTTGGCCATATTGCGACGGAACTGTTCGGTAAGATATCTCGTTGACCGCATGTGGTGGACACTAAGCCTTTCAAAGTCTCATTCCATAACCATACCACCATCGCTTTTCGTCAAGAGGTGGTGTTAGAGGACCAACCAGTTTAGCTGTTCTACCATCTTTAGACGGTATTAGCAATCCCTTTTAAGGCCTCATTCCACACCATATCCACCACTTAACTCCGCGACAAGCAGAAGGTGCTAGGGTGCCATAAACTTAATGCATGTATAAAAAGGAATTTTGGCAAGAACATAAGGTAAGAAATAAAACTAAGAATCCATAGAGTCGTAAACGTATTATATTTCTAAATGTTTTATTCAATATCCACTTTGCTTCGATAATTGATATTTTAGGTCCTAAATATTTAAATAATGCCACTTGTTCGAGTGATTTTCCCTCTATTATTATCTTCGCTCCAAATTATTCTTTTCCAGATTATCATATGTGGAGGATGTGATTAGGCATCGGGCTCAAAATTTCTACGTCAGATTGGCCCAACATACATTTTGGATTCCCCACATGTTTTGAAACGAAAGGGAAACGAAGGCTTCAAACCAGCCCACAGCTGAGTACTCCCCCTCCCCCTATGGAAGTGGTCATCAAAATTAAAACCATCCAAAATCAAATCAAATAAGACACCAGCGGAGCAGCGGCAAGGATACTGCTCCTGAAAAAGCAACAGTCGAGGAGCCTACTTGTAGTACTACTTTCTTAACACCATCAACCTAAACTGCACCAAAGTAAACCTCAACGTATCCCCTAAATTCTTGTGGTTAAGCCCTTCTACGGGTAGGTAGCAGCAACTATGCTTAGGCTCACCACGAGTCTACCAGATCTCGCACGCACTCGTTTTTCTCATTTAGTCATAGTTGTGTTTTTTTCTACTTCATATTTGCATATTATATATTTTGATTATTGAAGGTTGTTGTTATTATTATTGCGATGCTGCCGATGATGATTGAAGTATTGATTTAAATGTTTGTTTTTTCACACAAGCCGTGTGTAGGACAGGAGTTGGATAGGTAGTCAGACTAAAAATGCCATAACGCAAACCACGGATCTCCCGGTCTCTAGCTGGTTGCTCTACCATTGAGCTACCATGGCAACATGCCGGCACTGCATTAACTTTCTCAACTTCAAATCCAGGCTATGGCATTGAATTTTTTAAAACAGACACAAGCGTGAATTTCTGTAGATTAGATTATCCTGTCTTCTACATTTTAAGTGGCGAAGCAAGACTCTTGCTCTCTTTCATGTTTATCACTTGTTTTTACTTTAGAATGTACAAAAATACTCAACTGAAATGTCACTTCCGTTTATTAATAGGTTAAGGTAAAAAAACTATGGCAGCTAAGCGGATGTAGAGGGAAGAAACGGATGGTCTGTAGCAAGGGGCATGGCACTAGTTAGGTTGCAATCCTGAAGGTAGAACAGGACTCCCCCTTAATTTCCGGACCAGGGATTATATTGTAGTCATCTTGGTGTGTTGTTAGTTTTTTCTTTGTTCCGGACTCAGCACTCACACGAAATTGTCTCGAGCGCTGTTACGCCTTCTGCTCGTAATTGGGGATGATATATCTCTGTTGATCAAAAGAGACACAATGCACCAAGACTTTTTATTCTCCCTGGACGCCTTCTTTATGTCGTTCCTTTCAACGAACGTTTTCATAGTTGTTGCCGTAAGATGAGCGAATGAGGCCTTGCACGGATGCACTTTTACCTGTAATGACTTTCTTCAACGACAGTCCGTAGTAATAGAAGGCTCAAAGCTGCCTTTCTAGAAATAGAGCTAACAGAACCGTCCAATTACAGCTTGCTTGTTCAAGAAATGGAGCGAGTCCATTCTTATTCTTGAAATTGCATAAAGGATGCTTAACAACACAGCTGAATCAGAACTACGTTTTTTCTCTTTAATTTAGGGACGAATAAATAGGGGGAAAAATGGAGGGAAAAAAAGTATTTGAGCAGAATAATTTGATATTTATTCTTTACTTTCATATATATTTTATCGCTGTAGGCATAATTTATTTTAAATATATTTTATTTTAACTACCACGTACATACTACGTACAATTTGCATTCCGCCCAAAAATGCGACACAAAGATTTCACCGAAAACAATGGTTTGAGGACCCCTGAATCCAAAACAGCATTTTTACTTTCTCTGCACATACTGAGTATGTAATGTATTGTACCTAAAAATTCGGTACCGAGATTTCACCGGAAATATATGTTTGGGTACCCCTTGAATCCAAAAAAAAAATTAATTAAGACAATTTTTGCTACTGTTTATCTCGTTTATCATAAAGTAGATAGAAAAATATGCTTTGTAACAATAATTTGTTACAGCGATGTAGAAAAAGTCATGTGAAAGGAACACATCAGAATTTACGTACTATGTACAAATAGAATTTGTTAGAGCCACTTTTGAGAAAATCAGAATTCTCGAAATTTTCTCCCTGTAAAGGGTAGTTGGGGGGGAGGGATTTTCTTAAAAATCCTCGTGTCGCATCCTTGGAAGATATTCAACTTAAATATCAAGTTTGGTATTTAACAGACTTTTCGTTTTTGAGCTATGCTTCCCACAGAAAAAAACACACAAGCACAACGACAATTTTCTAAAAATGTTTTTTTATTATTTTTTGATTCAGTGTGTCTCAAAACATATATTTGCGGCGAAATCTCAGAATCGAATTTTTGGGTGCAATACCATACTTTCTCTATACACTATGTACCTACCTAGTAGGCGTAGAGAAAAACCTCTAAATCCTCAGTTACTATGCACATAGTGTATAATGGAAGAATTGTATTCCACCCAAAAATTCGATGCCGAGACTTCATAAGAACTATATGTTTGAGGTCCCCTGAGCTAAAAAAAACAAACACATTTTTAGAAAAAGCTTCGTGCGTGCCTGTGGACAGCATAGCTGAAAAACTAAAAAGCCCGTCAAATACCATACTTGGTATTTAAGTTTTGCGGTCTTCCAAGGATGCAATACGAAGATTTTCATGAAAGTCCTCTTAACCAAAACTACCCTTTTCATGGAAACTTTTGTTGAAAAGTTTGTAACGATTTTGAATAATATACCGTATATTACAGCTATTTACCTGCATCACAAATAAAATGTATAGGTATCTTGAAGTTTTTTGGGAATAGCTTCTGAAGACCTGTTCATTCTGGATGAATTTTGCATAACTGGTAAACCGTAAGAGATACACAAAAGCTTACTACATAAAAATGTAGTAAATTTGTGTATATATATATTTTTTTTTGCTGAGTTGACCGTTTCCGAGATATTCCCTGTTATTGGTTTCAGCTTTAAAGTGCTTAACTTTTCTCAAACTGGACTATACAAAGCAAACCAAACCTCAATTGTTTCACATAGCGACCAGCTTTTAAAGGAATTGGCTATCGCTTTAGCCTAATTTATCTATTCCCTTACTTCCCGTCTACAATAAAGCAAGTGATAAGACACTTCTGTTAATGTTTATCTCGATTAGCATGACGTAGATAAGAGAATAATCTTCTGTAAGAATAGTTTGTGTTTGGAACAGCTAGAGAACGTTACGTGAATAGAACACGATTTGTGGAACATTATGTAGCCTGTGGCTATCTAGAAGAATTGGGTCTTTTTAATGCTGAAGGAATTACCAAAATCGATTGAGTGATTTTTATTTTTTATAGCCCACATTTACAATGTACATAGTGGATAGAGAAGGTATTGTATTCCACCCAAAAATTCGATGTCGAGATTTCGCCGCAAATATGTGTTTTGGGGTCGCCTGAGTCCAAAAGACATTTAAAAAAAAAAGGCCCGTGTGTATGTCTTTGGACAGCATAGCTCAAAAACGAAAAGACTTGGTATTTAGGTTTAGTATCTTCCAAGGATGCGAGACAAAGATTTTCAAGAAAATCCCCCCCCACCACTAACTTTACATGGAAAAATTTTCGAAATGTTTTATTTTTTTAAAAATAGCTGTAACGATTTTAATTATAATTCCGAATATTAAAGGTGTTTACATCCCAAATAAAATGTATATCTTGAATTTTCTGGGAATAGCCAGAATCACTTGCTATTGGTGTCAATTGTAAAGTACTTACTTTTCGCAGAGAGGAAGTGTCCATTTTTCTTTTGTTCTAGTCCTGGCCAAACTAAGTGCCAGATTGCAGAATTCTAGTTCTGTTTTGGACTAAGGCTCTTTCCTGAGCCTTTCCTATTGGTTACGGAGACAATATGGCTACGTGGCAGGTGAACGCCTGGTTCCGAGATTTCGTTGAGGTGAGGTTAGGTTAGGTTAGGTGTATGTAAATGAACTGGATCGAAATAAGGGGCAAAAATGGACTTTCTGAACATCGGTTCTTCTTTCCAATGCGAAATGCACAGTCTTCCGTTCGTTCTGTCTGCTTGTGCATGGGCAGACATGTTGGTCAATCGACCAATGGCAGAGTCAAATCAAAACTGCAATGTCGCAAGCAAAGACGCGGTTTGCAATGACAATCGCATAACAACTTGTAAATCATTTGCCTATCACTTTAGCCTAGTGCATTCCTTTAGTTCCCTTCTCTCATAAGGATTAATAATAAGAACATTCTGTTAATGTTCATCTCGATTATCATTGTGTAGAAAAAAAGAATAATCTCTTGTAAGAAGTTTCTAGAGCAGCTAGAGAAAGTCAGATGAGTGTAACACATCAGATTTTTTATATTGTTCTACACACATAAACACAATCAATTTTCTCGCTTTATAAATTAGTAAGATATATGTATATTTTGAAAACTTGTTTTAAACTCTTCCGTACAAACTAAACCTATTCGTGTTATGACCATCAAAATGATGTCCATGCCTTTATACAGTAGAAATATTCATAGTGAATAAATTGCAAGTGTGTCGTTCGTCTAAGGCTTGGACGTTAAATTTTCCACTCTGCAGCTTTGCGTTATTTTTGCCCCCAGAGACGGCATAACGTAGGCAAGGAGAGGCAGCAGGTACTTTTAATGTTGTCTTGCTAATGGAGTTGAGTTGCTCGACGTCGACAATAGATGGCACTGTAGAAAAGAAAAGCCATCCACTACCGTCCCAGTACAGTCTTGTTTAAAACATTTGACTCGACACCAGAAATAAGAACCATTATGTGACAACAATGTGAAGATTAGATTACTCTGACACTGATTAATCATATTACCGGCTCCATTCTAAGAATATGATGAAATTTAAACAAATTTTTGTAAGAAAAAGAAAAAAATGTTGTAGAGATTTAATTCATTTTGAGGAATCAAATTCAACATCTTACTAATGAACACAAGAAAATGTAAATAATTAATAAGCAAGATAATGTAAATAAATATAGATAATAATAGAAATAAGCTTATAATATTAGAGGATGTTAGTTATAAGAGAAAAGATATAGCTGAAACTGTATAAGAGTCACAAAAGATACATTTTTCGGAAGGTTTTTGGGGACAAAATCCAAGAAGCTGGGGTAAGATGTATAAAGACTTTTCTTGAGCTAATAAAAAGACAAAGCAAACCTTAAGGGTGGTGAGATTGTGAAAGTTACTCAGCGTAGACACCTCTAATTAAATAATAGGGTAGTCTTATAGGCTACAAATAGAGACGCTACTGGGAGCGGGAAAGAAAGCCAATTAGAGCACAGTTTTAATGCTTAGACAGAACAAAGGTGTTCGAATATATTTACGAGGACGAAGTTCTCAACACAATTCGTTTTCATTTACTGTACAGTGTAGTCGTTTTAGGTAGAAGTGCGTTTACTTGTTTTGTCCCAGTATTTGGATATTACAGATTACTTACGAAAGTAAATCTCACGTGTAAGTGAACGGGTAATTCAGTTTCACCTGTGATCGCATAGAAATACAACGTGCACATAAATTATGAAATCTCTTGGTAACAGTTTAAATAAATTGCTTAAACTAAAAGTAACAAATGTGTTATCTTTAAATAGTTTCTTTTACCGTTCACACCCTGTTAAATAATACTTGCTCGACCGAGAAACCCAACTAGCCGGAGCAAATATGAATACTCTATGAAAAAATAATTAATGATAGCGAGGTGCAGAGTGGACGCCGCAAACCCTTGCAGAAGGAGCATATAATTCGCATTCGCACTTCATCTTCTGCAATAAAAAAAAGTTCAAAGCTTGAGGTTTTCCAACCAGATGACGTACTATTCTTCTATCTACTTCATACTAATCAAGACAAACATTGACAAAAATTATCTTATTAGTTCCTTATATGCAGAAGGGGAATACAGGTCCGTGTGTGTCTGTGGACAGCATAGCTCAAAAACTAAGAGACCGTTAAATACCAACCTTGATATTTAAGTTTGATATCTTCCAAGGATGCAACACGAAGATTTTCAAGAAAATCCCCTCACCCGAAACTACCCTTTACATGGCCAAATTTTTTAAACGTTTAATTTTCTCAAAAATGGCTCTAACAATCTTGATTAAAACGCCGTATATTAAAGCTATTTACATTACAAATAAAATGTATATCTTGAATTTTCTGGGAATAGCTTCTGAATACCTGTTTATTCTGGATGAATTTTGCATAACTGGTAAATCATAAGAGTTAGACAAAAACGTACAATACCAAAATGTAGATTTCGTTAACACACATAATTTGTCATATGCAATTTTCTTGGAGAGCTGACCATTTTTTAGATATTCCTTGTTATTGGTTTCAGTTTTAAACCACCTAACTTTTCTCAAAGGGATCGTGCAAAGCATACCGAACCTCAAATATTTCACAAAGCGACCAGCTTTTAAAAAATTTGACTATCACTTTAACCTAATCTACTCCCTTATTTCCCTCCTACTTAAATGAAGCAAGCAATAAAGTCAATTATGGTAATGTTTATCTCGATTAGATGAAAGAATAATCTTCTGTATATGCAACAGCTAGAGAAAGTTATGTTACAGAATTTTCTTTCTCTATACGTACTATGTACATAGTGTATAGAGAAGGTATCCACCAAAAATTCAATACCGAGATTTCACCGGAAATATATGTTTTAGTGTCTCCTGTATCCAAAAAAAAAAGTATTTTCAGAAAAAGGTCCGTGTGTGTGTCCGTGTGTCTGTGAACACGATAACTCAAAAACGAAAAGTCGGTAAAATACCAAACTTGGTATTTAAGTTTAGCGTATTCCAGGGATGCGACACGAAGATTTTGAGAAAAATCCCCGCACCCCAAACTACCGTTTACATGGAACTTTTTTCGAAAATTTTGATTTTCTAAAAAGTGGCTCTAACGATTTTGATTAAAATATCATATATTAAAGATATTTATCTGACAAATAAAAAGTATATTCTGAATTTTCTGGGAATAGCCTCTGAAGACTACTTTATTTTGGATGAATTTTGCATAACTACTAAACCGTAAGAGATGAACAAAAACTTAACACACAAAAAATGTAGAGCACGTTAAAACACACAATTTATGTTATATACATTTTTTTCGTGGAGTTGATCGTTTTTGAGATATTACTTTTTCTTTGTTTCAGCTTTGAAAAACTGAATAAAAATTTTCTCATACAGGAATTTGTCAACTACTGTCCATACAAACAAAGGAACATCAGTCACATAGCAACCAGCTTTTGGCTTTCACTTTAACCTATGGTCCCTTATTGCGCTTCTACTTACAATAAAGCAATCAATAATACTATTTCTGCTAATTTTTCTCGATTAGCATGAAATAAATAAAAGATTAGCTTATTAATAATAATTTGTTACAGAGATATTGAGAAAGTCATGTGAATGGAACACATCAGATTTTTATTAGTTGTATTGGTACAAGGGGGAGACTTCATTTCACGCCAAATGGGCATCACAGATGAGGCCTTCCTTTCACCTCCCTGCCCTGGTAGTGTGTTTAATCGCATGTACCACGAGGGGTGAACTTGCTCACATGAATTGCGCAGGGGCAGAGTCCCATAAACAAAACAAGTTTCCTTCTGTGCGTGGCGTGATCCTAGAAAACCAACCGAATGAATAATTCATCTACCATCTTTACACGTGCTTTCATGTGTAGCGATGAATGGCAGGTTTTAATGAAAGTTGATACTTCAGTAGAAGATTTACGTGTGCAAAGTAGAGATGCGGTCGTACATTCAACAAGAGCCTCAGAATTACAACACCAGATTTCCAGCTTTTTATATTTGTTTAGCGTTTTTAAGCCGTTTTCTCTCGGTGTGCATCTGGGTGTCTGGCAAGCTGCTTAAAGTTAGTTAACCGCAAACAAATAGGTTCACATAATCCATATTCGGAGCTTTCTTTCAAAATACGACAACTTCTTTATTTCAAACCTGAATTAGAGATGGCAGCACATACTTTGTTATACAAGATAACAGTGTTAGTGGTCAGATGAAACAAAACTCTGTTACCTATAGCGCAATAATGACAAGGCTGTATTTCAAAAAAGCAACAAGTCCAACGATTGTTTTCTTTCAAAATGCAGCGAGTCCAAAACCTACATCAAATACATTCAGTACGAATACAGGAAACTCGGTCGAAAAATGGAGACAAGGAACACTAGCGCTCCTAGCTCAGCGGTCTGAAGTACTTGTACCAGCTTTGTAGACTATAAGGTGTTGACGTTTTCTTTTTCTAGTTTTAACAAAGAAAATCTTAAAGAATGAAAGTGTGTGCGGTATATTATTAGTAGAACTATATTTGGAAAGGTAATGCCATCTCTTTCTTTCGATTTCCATGAGATAAAGGCAGGTAAGTATTTGTTAATGCACAAATCAATGTTTTTCTACAAGCTAGCTTTCGTTAAACTTTTAAATATAAAGAGATATTGAGAAAATACCTTAAAATGCACTTCAATCATTTCCATTGAGTTAAATCAGCTGATCTGTGTACTACTGAATGATATTTGTTTAATTGTTTATCCATCATATGTGAGGTGTTTTTTTAATAATGTTGCTTCATGTAACTTTGGTTTTTTTATTAAATATCTAATCACACATTTACATTGTCATTCATATTTCTAGATTTTAGGGAAGATATGCCAACAATCAGAAAAAAAAGATCTATGTTTAATAATCATCAACATTGAAAAACAAACTTATGACAAAATGCTGTACGCTTGTGACACAGACTTTACAGATTTCCACTAAACGTGGAAAGGATAATGCAATTTATGAATATAATAGTTTCTCATGCATATTAAGAGCCTTTCGCAGTTTTTCCTCCAAGAAAAAGGAGGATTTGGATCAGTTGCATCATTATTTCAGCAGCATTGATGGCATTGTACCGTACCCTTAGTCGTACGCTTGTTAGTCGTGTGCTGTTAGTTTAATGCCCTCGTACCGGCTGTGCCCATGTGAGAAATTAGGTATTGTCTGCACGGCGTTCTGTAGGTAAGTAGTCCCCCAAAGACCTGACAAAGGCTTTCTCAGATGGGCCAATCTGGCGTATAAATGTTGAACCCGGCGCCTGTTCCCATCCTAATCACATATGGATGTGCCGAAGCTTCATATAGTAGCCTCACTGGAAAACAATGGCAGACAGAGTAGATGGATCTAAGTCCCCTATTCTGCATTCGCGGTAACCAGAGAATCCAGGAGTCTGCTACCATGCCCCACATCTAACAAGTATAGAGCATCAGGGATATTAATAGTGCCCTGAAAATATTGTGAGGCGACGCCGTGGCCGAGTGGTTAGTCCGCTCGCCTACCACCTAGGCGGCCCGGTTGGTCAAGAGCGCCCGCATGTGGGATTTGTGGTGGACGGAACGGCGTTTGGGCGGGTTTTCTCCGGGACTTCCGGTTTCCCCCGCAACTCATATCACCAATTGTTCCATCATCATCTTTCCTATCATTTAATTTGTTTCTATTTCATATCATCCATTTTCTCATGCTCATGCCTGGCTATGGGCCGACCACTCGTTCCAGGTTTCGTGCCGTTGGCTCCCCGAAAGGCCTAGGGGGTTGTCAGTTCTAAATACGGGGAAGGTAAGCCGACTACGAAAGACTGTGGACTGGTATTTGGGAAACCAGAACATGTTATAAGGCGTTCTCTGCCCCCTTACCTATGTTCATCGTTCCCTGTAAAGTTAGACCTTTAGACGCCTAGGTATCGGATGAAGTTCCCCCACTATATCCTTTGACCCTGATAGGAAAAGTTTGGTATATGAGCTGCGGGGTAGCAGTTCCATTAATAAACCACAGTTTCACTTCTTATATTTCATTACGTAATGTTGATATTATAATTAGCCCTGTCGAAGCATAAAGAACAATTGAATGAGGGCTCGTAAAAACGAGCTAATCATAATTTTATCAGACCAGAGAAAAATAAACCTTTGCTAATGCAAATAAAGAATGGGGAACGAAAACAAAATTAAGCAAATTGTCATTAAAGTTAAAAAATAGAGATGGAAATGGAGTTTTATTTATGGATACTCTTTAACTACTGTGGTTCTCAGTGTCCCATTTTATAATAGCTGTGAAATATTCTTAATTTTGCTTGAGGTTCTTTTACGTGCCGTAAATCTGCGACACGGGACCAACGGCTTTAATTCCCTTCCGAAAGGATGCAAAGGATTTTTACCCCCGAAAAAATCCATCGTCCTCCGTCGGGTAACCGCGACAAAGTTACAAAAAGCCAACTATATCGAGTAAGTTAACGATTATTCAATAAATGCCACAATACACTACGGAAATGAAGCTAAAGAGATGGAACAATTGAGGAACTGGTTCTACATGCAACAAGCACATTCCTTTAGTTACACATGTTAAGGAAGTCAGAGAAAGGAACCCAGTATGTTGAGCGAAACCTCTAGTCTACCTCCGTAATTTCTCTTGCTAGTTCGCATCCACTCAGACGTCACATCCGGATCCGTGTACTACAGTCATTAATCAAAGAACCCGCCGTTATCAAAACTGACGAAGAAAGTCCTGTTATTATGTCGTATATCTCGAGTTATATCGAAGTAATGCTAGTCTCTGCCGGAACATTCTCGTTCTAGCCATCCTCAGATTCCGCAGCCGGAATCTCAAAACATTAAATCAATGGAAGGGGAAACGTCTATGGAGACATTAAAGATTGTATCACAGCTATCCGACTTGCAAATACTATGGCGTCTTAACAAATGAACGACAAGATACCTAGACCTTTATAGCAGCTAAATCATGCATGCGTATACACTTCTCCTGAACTCATGAAAGTCACTTGGCACAACTTTAGTGCTTTTATGTTATTTTCATAGTGTTCTACATCCAAGCATAATTTCAGTTATCCTTTGTACGCCAGTGAAGCTATTTTACAATAGTTTGCGAATATTTTAACCGATATACAAACTATTTTTTCTACGAAGAGCGTAATTTAGTAATTTATGAGCTTATTTCAGATAGCAAACTTGACTTTTACGGAATTAACGCGTAAAGAAGTGAGCAATCGTAAAATGCAAGTGTAAAGTAATTTTGTTCCAACTTTACGCTCCCCAAAATAAACAAATATGGACCGTAAGTTTACCATTACTTAGAATTCAAATTACAGCAAGCTGTGATATTGTTGCTCTGTAATGTATTTTGAAAAAATGTTAGATTTTGAGAATTATGAGCTGCGAAACAAGCAGAATCAAATTTACTATCTGCTAAAATTATGAGGCACAATATGAGAAAGTTATGAAGTGGTATTTAGAAAAGAATGAACTATAACCCTTGATAAATGGCTCAAAGTTAACCTTAAATTTATTTAATCTTTCGTTGCTTTTCTTTTAATATCACAAAATTATCGTAGAAAAACAATGCATGATACGTGAGCATAAAATTTCTTTTTGATTCTCGCGTTGTTGTCAAAGTCAACTGCGTCCCGTTTCACAATATTCCCGCTCGAAACAAAAACCAAAACTTTACATCATAAATAACAATTATTGTAGTCTGCCACTAAAAGCTGAAGGAACCCCATAATAAGTACAAACAATGAAGTGAAATCAGAGCTTTGTGTGTTAAAAGTTGCTCAAAATATTTGTTCCAGTTTTGCGCGCGCATTTGCGCGTGTGTTTAGTGTTTTTTTTTATAGTGTTTAACTCCTGTTCTTACACCATACGGTACAAGTGATACTGGTGCGCGCGCGCGTATGCGTATGTGAACAGCATAACTCAACTTGATATTTATGTTTAGTTTTTCTAGAGATGCGATACGTGGATTTTCAACTACACTTTACAGGGCATATTTTTCGAAATTGTTGATTTTCTTAAAAATGGTTTAACGATTTTGATTAAAATGCCACATAGTAAGGATAGTCACATGATGATATAAATGATATTTTGAATTTTCCGTGAATTTTCCGTTTTTGCATAACTGCTAAACCATAATAAATAGACAAAATTTCAGTACACAAAAATATAGATCTCCTTAGGGAAGACAATTTTTGTTGCGATAAGCATTTCCTAGATACTCGTTATTATTGGTGTTTAAATTTTCCAGTTGTTGTAGTTTTCTGAAATGGAAAGTCGTTATTCACTTTTTTCATCCTGGTCAGACAAAAACAACGGCCATCTTCTCAACCGATGACTTACATAGTAAGTAGAGAAAGTAAAAATCTGATGTGTTCCATTCACATGACTTTCTCTACATCTCTGCAACAAATTATTGTTAAAAGCTTATGCTTCTATTTACTTCATGCTAATCGAGAAAAATTAGCAGAAATAGTTTTATTAGTTGCTTCCTTGTAAGTAGAAGCGAAATAACGGACTACAATAGGATAAAGTGATAGTCAAAAGCTGGCTGCTATGTGATTGAAGTTCCTTTGTATGGACAGGAGTTAACAAAAGTGTAAGTTTTTCAAAGCTGAAACAAAAAATACGGAATATCTGAAAAACGACCCACTTCAGGAAAAAAAAAATGTATATAACATAAATGTGTGTTTTAAGTGCTCTACTCTTTTGTGTGGTTAGTTTTTGTCCATCTCTTACGGTTTTACAGCTATACAAAATTCCGTAAAATTCATACAGAATAAAGTAATCTTTAGAGGCTATTCCCAGAAAATTTAGGATATACATTTTATTTATCAGGTAAATATATTTGATATATGATATTTTAATCAAAATCGTTATAGTCATTTTGGAGAAAATCAAAATTTTCGGAAAAAGTTCCATGTAAAGGGTAGTTTGGGGTGAGGGGATTTTTCTCAAAATCTTCGTGTCGCATCTCTGGAAGATACTAAACTTAAATACCAAGTTTGGTATTTTACCCACTTTTCGTTTTTGAGTTATCGTGTTCACATACACACGGACACACACACACACATACACACATGGACCTTTATTCTGAAAATACTTTGTTTGCATACAGGGAAGCCTAAACGAGTATTTCCGGTGAAATATCGGTATCGAATTTTTACACTAAGTACATAGTACGTGTAGAGAAAGTAAAAATAAGTCTAGACAAAATTCTTTACCATTTGCTGTCCTAGTTTTCTAACATTCTCTGCTTATTTCTCTTGATACAATGTCCCAACCCTTTATAAATATAACTTTTACAGCACTGGCGTCTCTTCTGTGCTGTTAACACAACGGAATGAACTCTAAGCAGCTTTTATTTCTGTGACGTCAACTTAATGATCCGCTTTTTCGAATGCTGCTCTTAATGGGCAGGAAAGCGGGGATAGTTCCAGCGTGCGTGTCCTGGAAAATGCCACACTTAATGTCTCCAGAGCCCTGTCGTCCGTGTACACCATTTCACAACCTTGCAAATTATGTGCACAAAGAGAGGCACTAAGAAATTCAAAGTACACTTGAACGCATTCTTACTTTCTCTACACGTACTGTGTGTATAGTTTATAGAAAAAGTATTGTATTGCAATAGATGGATGTCCCGGAAATACATGTTTTGGGACCCTCTGAATTCAAAAATATTTTTATAAAAATATCCGTGTGGGGCTGTGGGCAGCATAGTTAAAAAAAAAAAAAAAGTCCGTTAAATACCAAACTTGGTATTTAAGTTCAGCATCTTCCAAAGATGAGCCACGAAGATTTTCAACAAAATCCCCCCACCCCAAACTACACTTTACATTTTCCTTTTTATTTTCTCAAAAAAGGCTCTAACGATTTTGATTAAAATATCGTATATTAAATATATTTATATTGCAAATGAAATGTATATCTTTAATTTTCTGGGAATAACCTCTAAAGACTTCTTTATTCTGGATGAATTTTGCGGAATTTTGCATAACTAGTAAACCGTAAGACATGGACAAAAAGCTATATAATGGAAAATGAAGAGCTCGTTAAAACACACAATTTATGTTATATATATTTTTTTCGTGGAGTTGGTCGTTTTTAAGGAATCCTTGTTATTGACTTCAGCTTTAAAATACTCATACTTTTCTCATACAGGAATTTGTCAACTCTTGTCCATACAAAGCAACTTCATTCACATAGCAACCAGCTTTTGACTATCACTATAATTTATGGTACTCCCATATTTCGCTTCTACTTACAAGGAAGCAAGTAATAAGACTATTTCTGCTAATTTTGTTCTCGATTAGCATGAAATATATAGAAGTATAATCTTTTTAACAGTAATTTGTTCCAGAGATGTAGGGAAAGTGATGTGAATGGAGCACATCAGATTTTTTTGGAGAGAATAATCTCACTTTTGAGACTGAGAGATGATTAAAGTGTCTTTATATGCTCTATCAGAGTCTACCAAAAACTAAAGTTTTATTATGTTTACGCTGTTCTTATTTAACACTACGGACTATGTACATTATAGAAGAAATAAAACCATTAAAGCAACTGCCTTTCGGGCTGATGGTTAGCATGCCAATCTCCAACTTCACAGGTCCCGGGTTCAATTTTAGACTGCAGGATGGAAAGTTTTCTTTAGTCAGAACCATTTTTCATCCTCCCTAGTCTGGAAGTATAAATGAGGGCATGAATGTGTCTGTGTGATGAGAGAATGTGTGTGTTTAACTTAGTAATCAAAAGTAAAACCAAACCAAAGACTAACACCACCGTGAAAAGACATCATTACTGATGATAAATCCAAAGGCAAAAAATCTGACGTGTTCCATTCACATTACTTTCTCTACATCGCGGTAAAGACTTATTGTTAAAAAGCATATTCTTCTATCTACTTTATATAATCAAGATAAACATTAGCAGAAATTGTCCTAATTACTTGCTTCCTTGTAAGCAGAAGAAAAATGAGGAAATACTCTAGGCTAAAACGATAGCCAAATCTTTTAAAAGCTGGTTGTCATGTGGTTGAAATCCGTTTTTATGCAGAGCGAGGAGATTGCAACTTTTTAAATCTCAAACGAATAACAAGGAATATTTCAGAAATAATAAATTTCAAGAAGAAAAATTGTGTGTTTTAACGTGATCTACATTTTTTGTGTAATACGTTTTTCTATATCTCTTACAGTATACCAGTTACATAAAACTCAGGAAAATTCATTCAGAATAAAGAGGTTTTTAGACGCTATTCTCATAAAATTCAATATAACATTTTTATTTGCCATATAAATCTATATATAAAATAAAGCTTAGAACCAGCAGACGGACATAGAATACTTTTTTTTATCCCGTTTCCGTGGGACATGACATAAAACGTGGTATAACAAAACGCAACAGACAGCTAAACGCATTGTTGTCTATGGTGTTTGTTTCGAGTTTCTATTAGCTTATTGTGCCGATATTATCATTAACAATGCCGCGACCAAAACAATCGAATCTTTCTCGACAAAGGATTCGAAACATTGCGAATGAAATTACACGTGAGGAGCAACTATCCAATTAAATTTTTAAACTCCTTGGATGTGCCTGGCCTACCACCGCACAGTTTACGACTAAAGGTTGGCTCCGTAGTAATCATGCTTCGAAACATAAACCAACCAAAACTGTGCAACGGAACGCGTTTGGTGGTAAGTAAATTGATGAACAATGCGATTTACGCGATGATACTCAAAGGAAAATTCTAAGGTGAGGAAGTTCTCATTCCGAGGATCCCGATGATCCCAACCGATTTGCAGTTTGAGTTTAAACGACTTCAATTTCCGATCCGTCTTGCATTCGCCATGATCATTAACAAATCACAAGGCCAATCCTTGAAAGTTTGTAGTCTGAATCTAGAAAATCCATGTTTTTCCCATGGTGAATTATATGTGGCATGTTATAACAAATTGAACTTAATAAAATCCAAAATCTGCTCATTTATTGCTTCTAAGGCGGAAGAAAGTTCACCTGGTCAGCTAGTAGTATTAATATACGGCACTTTAATCCAAATCATTATCATTAGATAACAATTTTCGAAAATTTTTCCATTTAAAAGGTAGTTTGGGGTTGGGGGATTTCTCTTAAAATCTTCGTTTAACATTGGAGGGTACTAAACTAATATACCAAGTTTGTTATTTTACCAACTTTTCTTTTTGAGTTATCGTGTTCACAGACACATGGATACTCACGGATCTTTTTCTAAAAATGCTTTTTTTTGGATACAGGGGGCCCTAAAACTTCAATTTCCGGTGAAATTTCAGTATCGAATTTTTGGATGGAATGCAATACCTTCTCTATATGCTAAGTACGTAGTACGTGTAGGCCTATAAATGGAATATAAAGACATTTTAAATATAACGAAATCATATTAAATATGAGAACTGCCATTTTGTTCGCTTGCTCTTATTATTATTATTATTATTATTATTATTATTATTATTATTATTATTATTATTATTATTATTTGTAATAGTTGTTGTTATTGTGTTGTAGTGGTGATGGTAGTGTTATCTGCTCATCGTATTCGCTGATAAACAAGAGAAGTAGAACGTAGGTCACTCACACTAATACGCCTGTTCCCCACTGACCTGCTTTACTTGGAATTGCCCCTTGAGTTCTACAACTCTTTTAACGCAAGAAGGGATATCTATTCGCGGGAATACGGCATTGTTGGGCCACCTGGTAGATACGGCAAGGTGTTTCATACTCGATTTTAGTAAACCACACTGATTTACAAAGATATTTAGTGGATTATTGATATAGCAGACAATCCGACTAATTACTTTTAATCTAGGGTGGTCACGCTAGGGCATACTGCTGCAATAGGAATGGTAACATAATAACTCCATGGCACGACATCTCACAAAGAACCTTGGCCGCTGCGTCCTCTATCTCAGACATCATGGATTAGAGGATGAGACGTGGTCAGCACTTCGACCTCATGACCTGGAGCCGCTACTTCTCCATCAAGTAGCTCCTCACGAGGCTGAATGCACCCCAGATCAGGTCTCCCAGCGGGGGAAAAATCCCCACGCCGGTACCGGGAAACGAACCCAGCAAGCAGCCGTGGTACCAC
Organism: Hymenopus coronatus; assembly: GCA_030762935.1. Classification (NCBI taxonomy): domain Eukaryota; kingdom Metazoa; phylum Arthropoda; class Insecta; order Mantodea; family Hymenopodidae; genus Hymenopus; species Hymenopus coronatus. The sequence continues at coordinate 45,848,420 of CM060884.1, read as the reverse complement.
CGCGCTAAGGAAAGACCAATTGAGGGGGTCAGTGCAACAGTGGTCTAACCCATCTTTTTAAAAAATGGAGAAACACACCTGGTTTCTTTGAGAATAACGAAAACCTAATTTTAATCGAACTGATTGTTCACTGACACTTTTCCAGTACATTGAGTACTATTAACATAATGTTGAGATATGCCTAACAATTTTTATTAGTGTGAAGCAAATCTTTTTCTGGGTTAGACCACTGTTGGAATGTAACTCAACAAGAAATCGAGTGCACATGGAGTTTTTCTCGCGGCTGTAAAACAGAGCGTGTTCGCGTTGTCCGGTTTCTATTGCGAATGCGCCGAAGAACCATAGCGTGCGTTCTCTTCCTGTACCCAAGCACTTTTAGGCGGATATCCTTCGTAATCTTGATGTTTTTTCCCTCTTTGTTCTATTCCTACTCTGCCCTTCCCTTTTGTTTAAATTTCTTTACTACCTTTTCTTTCTTTTCAGGATGTGATATTCACTTCTGAAATGGAACATCTGCCATGTCGTTAATGTAAAGTGCGACGGAAAACAGCCTCACTTCACTCCCCCCCCCTCCTATAATGATAAAGTCATTGTTTTATTTGGTTTACTCTCGACATTTCTACGTGTACAATGGATAAAAACACCAATACAACTAACTAACAGGCAATGCTCCCTTGCCATGATAAACCAAAGCAGCTTCACCGCACATCAACGCCAATTAATGCAGGTTGTAAAAAACAGTGAGCAGAGAATGCCTTTTGTTTGTATTCGCGGTAGTTTTTTCTCGCTCTCTCTTTTTCGCATTTTCCATTTCTCTATATCTACTGGCAATTAAAACTTTCCTAGTGAGTTATTCTTTTCATTAACGCACGTATACAAATGAAACCGCATGAGATAACATTATGACAGTTCTGAAGAGGTTTCAGCACACCTGATGTGAAGCTAGTGCCTCTATGCATGCACTCGAAGAAAGAAAATGCGGAAAATGTGTATGAAAATTGCAACGGCAAAAGGATAAATATATCTTAATGAAAGGGCGTTTTAAAATTTCTTGTTTTTCTTCAATGTCGGCGTCCTTGTGCTTCTTTTCATTTCTGTCACCTTTTGTGTCTACTTGTAAGGAATACTGTACATTGCAAACAGGCTTAACAGCGCAGTTCACCAATCGAAAGCATAATTCCAAGAAATCTGTGTAGAGAAAAGATGACAATCTAAGTTCTTTACGGCTCTGGTCAAACATTTTTACTTTCTCTACACGTACTATGTACATAGTGTATGGAGAAGGTTTTGTATTGCACCAAAAATTCGATACCGAGATTTCACCGGAAATACATGTTTTGGGTCCCCTGGATATAAAAAAAAAAAAGCATTTTTGGAAAAAGATCCGTGTGTGCGTGTCTATGGTCACCATAGCTCAAAAACGAAAATACCGATGACTACCAAGCTTGGTATTTAAGTTTGGCATCTTCCGAGGATGCGACACGAAAATTTTCAAGAAAATTCTCCACCCCCAACTACCCTTTACATGGAACTTTTTTCGAAAATTTTGATTTTCTCAAAAATGGCTCTAAGAATTTGGATTAAAATGTCGTATATTAAAGATGTTTACCTGACAAATAAAATGTATATCTTGAAATTTCTGGAAATAACCTCTGAAGACTACTTTACTCTGGATGAATTTTACGGAATTTTGCATAACTGCTAAACCATAAGAAATGGACAAAACCATAACACACAAAAATGTAGAGCACTTTAAAACACACAATTTATGTTATACACATTTTTTTTGTAGAGTTGATCGTTTTTGAGATATTCCATGTTTATGGTTTCAGCTTTGAAAAATATAATTTTCTCATACAGGAATTTATCAACTCCTGTCCATACAAACAAAGGAACTTCAGTCACATAGCAACCAGCTTTTGACTATCACTTTAACCTATGGTACTCCCTTATTTCGCATGTACTTACAAAGAATCTAGTAATAAGACTATTTCTGCTAATTTTTTCTTGATTGGCATGAAGTGAATAGAAGCATAAGCTTTTTAACAATCATTTGTTGCAGAGATGTAGAGAAAATCACGTGAATGGAACACATCAGATTTTTTCTAGGTGGTTTTCTGAATTCTACAGATATCTGAAACTATTTTCAACTAATCTCGATCTTTCGAACATCGAACATCTTTAATTAGATCAATATTAGAACATAGTGCTGCATGCTGGGATCCGTATCGGGTAGGGAAAAAATTAGCACTTGAGTAAAAAAAATCTTATGTGTTACACTCACATGGTTTCCTCTACAAACAAACTTCTTACAAAAGATTATTCTTCTTTCTACACAATGCTAATCGAGATAAACATTAGCAGAATGTTCTTAGTTTCTTATAAGTACATAGAAGGGAACTAAAGGAATGCACTATGCTAAAGTGATAGTCAAATGTTTTAAAAGTTGTCGTTATGCGATTGTCATTGCAAATCGCTTCTATCCTTGCCAGGAGTAGAACAAAAGAAAAATGGACACTTCCTGTCTGAGAAAAGTATAAGCACTTTACAATTGAAACTAATGACAGGGAATAGGTCGAAAACGGTAACTCCACGAAAAAAAATGTATATGACATAAATTGTGTTTTAACGAATATACATTTTTTGTGGAGTAAGTTTTTGTTTATATTTTAGGGTTTACTAGTTATGCAAAATTCAGCAAAATTCATCCAGAATAAACAGGTCTTCAGAGGCTATTCCCGGAAAATTCAAGATATACATTTTATTTGTGATGAAATAGCTTTTATGTAGCATTTTAATCAAAATCGTTACAGCCATTTTTAAGAAAAACAAAATTTTCGAAAATTGTTCTATTTAAAGGGTAGGAATATTTTCTTGAAAATCTTCGTGTTGCATCCTTGGAAGATACCAGACAGACAGACACACACACGGACCCTTTTATTGAATTTTTTTATTTATTCAGGGCCTCCTAAAACACGTATTTCCGATGAAATCTCGGAATCGAATTTTTGGATGGAATATAATACTTTCTCTATTGCATTGTACATACATAGTCTATTTCGCTGAATTGTCTTATTAAATGCAATTCGTATTTTCATCTCTTAGGACAATCCACTCCCGTCGCTGCGCTCCAGTCGTGAATTATCTATAAGATGAATACACTCGAGGTCTCACTTATGAGAATAGTTTATGTAATATACTATTGCTTCTTGTTTTTTGTTTCAATTTTAAAACTACTTAAATTTTTCTCAAACATAAGTCACCTTTCGTTTCATATATCTTTTGTTTTAATTCTGACCATGTCAAGATAACCGAATTTTGATTATTTCAAACGGCGTCGATCTTTTAAAAGCTTTGACTATGGTTTTAGCCTAGTGCATTCCACTATCTCCTACATGCAAGGAAGCAAGTAATAAGACAATTCTGCTAATGTTTATCTCGATTGGCATGACGTAGATAAAATAATAGTTTGTTTGCATAGTAAAGGTAGGCAAAATCATCTCAATGCAACACGTGAGATTTCTATTATCTATGAGAAATAATAAACCGAAAGACAGAGCCGTTTTAAGAACGAACTATTTATTGATACAGGTGTTTTAGTCACACGTTAGGGAAAGAGCCCTGCGGCTTTGGAGCTCCGTCAGTGGCCGGGTTAGGCCCCGGGCATCATAGTCCATTGCGCTCCAATGAACTCTATAACCAGAGGCATCATCTGGGTGCACGTAAAACAGAGAACTAGGAGTCAGGAATAATATCGTAACCTTCTAAAAACTATGTCTTCATACAGGTATTAATAATAGAATCATAATATGAGTCTTTGCCAAGATTCAAACAGCTTTACGTAAAATTCAAACAGTATATATGACAATGCTTACGATTCAGATGGTTTGGGAGCAGTACCTTGGGGATAAAGTAAGTTTACCAATGACGGTGATCGTGAAAATGTTATTTTCTCACAACCTTGAAAGAAGCTATTTATGAAAACATAACAAAGTATGCTAATCTTTATCTTGATTAGCATTATGTAGACAATTTAGTTCAAGCATTAAAGCGCCAACGCAATGGCCAGGATTAGGCAATTTCAACCAATCGCGGAGCGATATTGTCGAAACATCTTATCGCAGCTGTTCATTTCTTTGAAATCTTATCGCATCTGACGTTCGTTTGTTTAATCCAGAAAGCAGTAAAAAAAGAAGGAAAAAAATCGGTAAATAGCATGGTCGAATACGTCATCTACCATTTGAGAACTAAGGTAAGAATTACAATCATAACCTGATAAAATCTCTCTTCCTATATATTATAAATTACTAATAGTCTATTTCGCTGAATTGTCTTATGAAATACAAATCATGTTTTCATCTCTTAGTACACAGATCACAAATAGTATTAGATATCGAATCTCTGATTGTCTGTACGGGCAGTTATATGGTGTGTCTTCTGATATCCGCTTACCCCTTCGTCACTCTAACTGGGGAAGGAGGAGGGGTTGTAGTTTACTATTGTAGTACACGTTACCTAATCTCACTTCCAATTGAGTAAGGTGGCGTAAGAGTTGACAAACCCAGCATAGGTATGCTCTATTGGTTCCATATAGAAGACACACCTGCAAGTTGACAGTATCAGCCAATAAAATAAAAACATGACGTAATAAAGTACCCTACAAACGGTAAGGAATGCCGGTTGCTTTCTGAGCCTTGTGTACAATTCACTGCCGTAGCTTTGCTCGACAAGATAAAACACTGTTTTGTAAAATGGTTGATTTGCAGAACAGATAGAGAATGTTATGTAAATGGAACATATCGAGTTTTTCTATTTTTGGTTTCCAAACATTTGTTAGCATTAATAACTCCATATTTTAAACGCATTCGTTGCAAAAGTTCGCCGACAAAGCACGACGTTGAGTGCCTCATTCTGCAAGCAAAGTCAGCTGATGATCTGTAAAGCATAAACTGGACTCTACACAGATGTAAGATCCAGGTTGAGAGCAGGAAAAAAGGAGGATAAAGGAAATTACACAAAAAGGAAACACATTAAATGGAAGTAGGAAGTAAAGGAAAGCAAGAAGATTACAGAAGCATCTAGTAACATCCTCTTAACATCGTAGAGCGCCAACATTGCAGAGACAGAAGAGAAAAGAGGGAAGCTCTAAAATCTAAATAAAAAAGTAAGCATTAAAGCTAGACATGTTCTGTAGCACTGGAAAAGAAGGCTATATTGTGCTTTATGCGAAGCCATCCAGCGGCTTTCCGGCGAGTTAACGACCCGTGTGATTATTCACTGGGAAAAACATCAACAGAGGCCTGGTAGAAGCCGCCGCCAAATTCTTCACGCAGCCACGGCCTAAGAGCAAGCAAATTCAATGGAACGTTTTCCCCTTCCACCTCTTTAAGGATAACTGATGTTAGAAGATAGTTAGCTCTTTCTGCCCCTTTCTTTTTCTTTTTGCACATTAAAGGCTATGCTTCTGGGCGCAGACTTATAGCGAGTTTAATGCAAGGATTTAACCTCCCTCAACAGACCTTCTTGGGCTGGTTGCGCTAGGCGCTGCACAAAAACCTGCATATCATTCGAGCCGCAAGAGGAAAGTGGGTGTGTATTCGGAGTACATTAAACACACCGACATGGAAACCTGCATAACAGTTTACAAGGCGCAGGCAAAGCAAAAGTAAATGATATGAAGAACAACAGCGTGAATTTAAGAGACACTATATATGTAAATCATTGGACTTAGAATGAATTAGGATCGAGAAAATGAGCCTTAATGAGCTGAAGAGTACTAAATTAATAGTTAAAGTATCAGAATATCTGTGCTATCAGAATAGTGGAAATCCAACAAATACTATATTCAGAATTCCATGCTGCTATCAACCTCTGGGATAGATCCCCTCCCTTGGCAAATTATGATGTATTTTTATTTTGGATTTAATGAAAGTTGTGTGTAATAATGTAAATATTTTAATAAAAATTAGTATCAGAATATATATTCTATCAGAATAGTGAAAATCCAACAAATACTATATTCAGAGTTCTATGCTGCTATCAACCTCTGGGATAGATCCCTTCCCTTGGCAAATTATGATTTATTTTTATTCTGGATTTAATGAAAGTTATGTGTAATAATGTAAATATTTTAATTAAAATTAATAGATAGAGAAAGTACTGTATTCCACCAAAATTCGATTTACTATACGGTTACTCAATGTATTTCTTTAAGCTGTTTTTAACTTGTGGTCTTTCTCACAATTCCGTTTCGGCCATTGACCGACTTTCAGGTTGAATACTCATGTACCTCTTGTGGTCAGTATATTATAAAGCTTTCGGGCACGACACAGGGTCGCCTAAAATAGCATTGAGACTTTCCATTCTTAACTCATATTACTTATACAACACGAGACAGACAGACAGACAGACATGGTCTTCATGTAATTATCGGAATTACATTTCTCATTACATGTTTATGCCGAATATTATCAATACATTTTACATCAAATCATCACTTTGTCTTCAAAGCAGCTGCTTGATATTGAGATTTTGTTGGTGTAGTTTGGATTATTCCTTTATGTATCTATTTACTGATGTTAAATTCCCTTATTAACTTTAATTACTTAACTAAACATTTAAAAGAAAATTTTTAAACCCATACATATACATACATCATGCATACATACATACACATACATACAGACACACACATACATACATCATGCATACATACATACATACATACATACATACATACATACATACATACATACATACATACATACATACATACATACATACACACACACACACACACACATACATACATACATACATACATACATACATACATACATACATACATACATACATACATACATACATACATACATACATACATACATACATACATACATACATACATACATACATACATACATACATACATACATACATACATACATACATACATACATACATACATACATACATACATACATACATACATACATACATACATACATACATACATACATACATACATACATACATACATACATACATACATACATACATACATACATACATACATACATACATACATACATACATACATACATACATACATACATACATACATACATACATACATACATACATACATACATACATACATACATACATACATACATACATACATACATACATACATACATACATACATACATACATACATACATACATACATACATACATACATACATACATACATACATACATACATACATACATACATACATACATACATACATACATACATACATACATACATACATACATACATACATACATACATACATACATACATACATACATACATACATACATACATACATACATACATATTCATTTTATTTACTACGTTTAGCTATTCCCTCATACTTTATTATTATTATTATTATTATTATCATCATCATCTTAATTAGTCACCCACCGTGGTTTAATGGTTACCATATACCCAAGCTCGCGAGTTCAAACCCGGCGGAGGACGATGGATTTTTTTCGGGCGTAAAAATCCTTAGCATGGAAGGGAAGTAAAGCCGTTGGTCCCGTGTCGTAGATTTACGGCACGTAAAACAACATCAAGCCTGATAGAAATGCCTCTGAGCAAAATTAAGCAGTCTTTCACGCCCAGTATAGAATGGGACGCTGAGAACCACAGTAGTTAAAGAGCGTCTACATTCAATTTAATTTATCACCTTAACTTGATTAATTGCGGTCAGATGGACGGTTACATAGGGACACAAAACCCAAAATTTTAAACATCAAATATTCGATTGCAGACTAGTAATACTTGTGATTTTATGACTTATTATAATGCGTTAATTCACATAATATCAAATATAGAAAAATAACGAAAAGCCCATGTTCTCTCAGTAATTTACCCTTTGAATGTTACCTAACATCCAGAAGCTGAAAATGTGTAACTGGGCATGTAAAAAAATATAACATATTTATGTGTATCGTGACACTGAAATGTATTTTACAAACCACTAATATTTACTGCCGTACGCCCTCATTCTTGGACCCGTAGGGGAGGAATTCCGGCAATGTTGTGTAAAGAGAAGGCTCTTGAATAAACGGTCTCTACATTTCGGCAAACGAGGTTCCGAGTTCCTTAAACGGTTACATGGTCGGTTCACTTTCGACCACTGAGTCAGTTGCCACTAGCTTGAACTGACTCTCTTGCGGTTGCGGCAACCCCACGCCCCTTTACGGGTAGCTATCATAGCTTCCCCAGCATGACGTCTACCTCATTGGATTAGTCCCTTCTAACACAAAGGCCAGCTACTCCACCCTCTAGCCACACCATTCTATTACCACCACCATCACACCACTCTCTCGCACCGCAAAAAAACTCCGGTGCATATTAAAATCAAGTACACTTCGTTCTGCAGTATGCCTCACAAGCATGTTGCAGCAGAATGGCGCAGTCTTGTGCTTTTAAAACAAGACGGAGATATTCTAAAACAGGGGTGGCCAACCTACTTTGAGCTAGGGCTTGTAGGTATTTGAACGGCCATATAACTAAACTAATAAATATTTTGAATCTAAAATTACACTGTACAAATGTTTTAAAAGTAATTCACTTATTCATTTCTTTATTTTTGCCTGTTCGATCCCAGGCGAAAAATGAAATGAAATGGCGTGTTATTTATGGACGCTCTTTAACTGCTGTGGTTCTCAGCGTCCCGTTCTATACTGGGCGTGAAAGATCCGTCAATTTTACTCAGAGGCCTATCTATCAGGCTTGAGGTTCTTTTACGTGCCGTAAATCTACGCCTAAGGACCCACGGATTTACTTCCTTTCCGAAGGAAGCCATGCTAAGGATTTTTACAATCCCAGGAGAAATGAAATATTTTTCTATTGTAATAAAAGTTTATTAACCATTATATTTTTAGGAATTTTTATATTAATATAAATTATACTATAAATCTATATGAAAATCTAGAAAATAGATTAACCTTAAATCTCCTATTCAATCATTTTTTATTAAAATAGATAATCACGTTCATGTGGGATTGGTGCTGGACAAAGCGGCGCATGGACGTGTTTTCTCTGTTTCTCCGGTTTCCCCAGCCATCAATTCCACCGGTACTCCATCTTCGTGCCACGTATCCTCAGTATCATTGTCTGTTGTGCCATGTGTAATAAAAGCAGGTGCAAAACGTTACAAAAATTGTCTTTGTTTTGAAAGTACGTCATGTAATTTTACAAATAATAATAATAATAATAATAATAATAATAATAATAATAATCTACTATAAAGGAAAACACACTAAATTATAATAGAAATATTCGTTGTTAAACCTATCAATAATAACAATTTAATGAATTATGGAGATCTGTAATGTCAATGAAACTTAACTTGCTTTACATTTACAATTTCTCAATATTAGTGTAATTTACATGTACCCATCATTAAGTATAACATATGCAGGTATATGTAATACTTGAACGTATTTTATTGTTAATAACATTCATCACAGAATATGTTTTTAAGACATGAAGCTACTTATTTCTTCACGGGTGATCAGATGAATCGGATTGATGAAATCGAAGTCTTGGGAGACTATTGGATTTTGGTAGTACGAGTTTCGGGCATTTGAAACTCTATATATATATATATATATATATGGAAATTGTTAATTTTACAGACAAATTTATACGACATAAATTATGTGCTTTAACGCGATCTACATTTGTTTGTTTAGTAAGTTTTGTCTACCTAACAGGTTTATTAGTTCTGTAAAAGTCATCAAGAATGAAGAGGTCTTCAGAGGCTATTACCTTAAAATTCAAGATACACATTTCCTTTGTCATGAAAATGTCTTAAACATTATGGTATTATAATAAAAATCAACATTTTCGAAACACTTTCGATGTAAAGACTAGCTGTCCTGGAAAATTATCCAGAAATTCTTCGTGTCGCATCCTTGGAAGATGTCGAACATAAATACCAAGTTTGGTATTTAAAGGCTTTTTATTTTTGAGTTATGCTGCTCACAGACACACAAGCGGGCGCGCGCAGACTTTTTTAATTTTTTTTTTAATTTATTCAGGCGGTTTCAAAACATATATTTCAGGTGAAATCTCGGTATCGAGTTTTTGGGTGAAATACGACACTTTCTCTACCTATTATGTACCATGTACATATATGGTAGAGAAAGCAAAGAGGTGGCTGGATGTCACAGAAACACGAAGTAAGCTCAAGAAATTCTTAAAGCAACAACATTATACATTTAAAACTTATTAAAGAACAGTTGACATCGGATTCATTATGAGAAAAAAACAAGGCCTAAAATTATTTTTCTTGCACCATCACAACACTCAGCACTAGCATCTCCGGCCTCTATCGGCCTCTACACGAATAAGACGAGTATCCATTTTAACTTTCTCTAGCATTTATGTACAAGTACATGCGAGTAGTAGGCAGAGAAGGTATTGTAATTCACCCAAAATTTTGACATGGAGATGTCATCGGAAATACACGTTTTGAGTTCCCCTGAATCCATAAATTGCATTTTGAGAAAAAGGTCTCTATGTGTGGTGTCTGTGACCAGCATTACTCAAAACGAAAAGTCCCAAGAATGTGATGCTTAACAATTTTGATTAAAATATCGCATATTAACGATATTTTCATGACAAATAAAATGTATATCCGGAAATACCTGGAAATAGCCTCCGACATCCTCTTCATTATGAATGGCTTTTGCATAAATGGTTAACCGTAACTGATTGACAAAAACTTACCGCACAAAAACTGCATTTCTTGTCAAAAACCACAATTTACATCTTATAGATACATTTTTGATGTGGAGCTAAGCATTCCCGAGATACTTTTTGTCATTGTTTTCAGTTTTAAAACACTTAAACTTTTCTTATACTGGAAATGCAAAGAAACATTAACCAGTTTTTAAAAGATTTGACAATTACTTCAGCCTTATTCCTTCTACTTACAAGGAAGCAAGTAATAAGAACAATTTTGCTAATGTTTATCTTGATTAGCATAGATAGACGAATACGCTTTTTAACAATAATTTGTTACACAATATAGAGAAAGTCATGTGAATGGAACCCATCGGAATTTTACTTTAAATTCGCATACTCACATTCAACAGGTCGCGAGTTCAAATCTCGCATAGGGTGACTTACCGGATACGTTTTTTTTTTTTTTTCTCCAGGAGTTTGTCTTATCCTGAGAAAACGAATGTCGAGTAACTTTTAGCTCCATGGACTCCAAGATCATTCGAACATTTCACCAATGTCATTCATCGTCCGATATGACCAACCAGATTAAATGACGTTAAGCTTAAAAAAAATCACATATGAAACTAGCATCCAAAATTGCAGATTAAACAACGATGTTTGTTGATTTACCGTGTTTTTTTATTTTTTTCCAAAGCCCACATTACTCTTTTTCCAAACATAGTTTCCGCAATACATACATTTCATTAAATATACTAAAAATCTGATGTGTACTATTCACATGACTTTCTCTACATCTCTGGAACAAAAGCATGTTAAAATTCTTATACTTCTATTTACTTCATGTAAATCAGAAAAAATTAGCAGAAATGGTCTTATTACTTGCTTCCTTGTAAGTAGAAGCGAAATAAGAGAGTATCATAGGTTAAAGTGATAGTCATAAGCTTGTTGGTATGTCACTGAAGTCTGTTTGTTTGTATGGACAGCAGTTGACAAATTCCTGTATGAGAAAAATATGTTTTCAAAGCAGAAACCAAAAACAAGGACTGTCTCAAAAACGATGAATTCCACGAAAAAAATGTATATAACATAAATTGTGTGTTTTAACGTGCTCTACATTTTTCGTGTAGTAAGTTTTTGTCCACCTCTTACGGATTAGCAGTTATTCAAAATTCCGTAAAATTCATCCAGAGTAAAGTGCTCTTCAGAGCCTACTCCAGAAAATTCAAAATATACATTTTATTTATCAGGTAAATACCTTTAATATACGAAAATTTAATCAAAATCGTTTGAGCCATTTTTGAGAAAATCAAAATTTTCGAAAAAAGTTCCATGTAAAGGGTACACGGACACACACACACACACACACACACGCGCGCGCGGACCTTTTTCCGAAAATGCTTTTTTTAGTTAAAGGGGACCCTAAAACATACATTTCCGGTGAAATCTCGGTATCGAATTTTTGGGTGGAGTGCAATACCTTCTCTATACACTATGTATATAGTGCGTATAGAGAAAGTAAAAATACAACATATACTAAAATACTCTGAACTAATTAAATATTGTCGTGTTCTATCTTGAGTTTCTCGTTACTAAACTTCTGCTTTTGTAAATATTTTACTCGTATATAGCTATTTATAATACGAGTGGTAAAATGGTGTTTTGTGTTGTGAGTAGAAATAAAACAATTTTAACATGTATGTCATACACTATTTTTAGACAGTTCTCAATATTTTTAAACATATTATTAATAGATTATTTTACCTATTTCACGTAGTTCATGCTTAATGGTCTGCGATATTCAGTTGTTGCCTTATTAACATCAGTGCTGACAACATGACTTACTCGTACAGAAAGAAAACATTCTATACAAAGGAGGCGATGTAGGAGTTGTAATTTTGCTCTCTCCGCTGCTTGCATAATTTCGTCAGGTTCAGCAGATTTCATGCTCATGACATTGAAATCATCCGTCATTTTATGAATCGATACGAGCTTTCAGAGTCATAGCCTACTTTAATGAAGCCGTGGATGGATACATTGTTGCAGTGTTATATTTTATAACACTGAGTGACAGAATTTTCTTCTTTTAACACTACTGACATCTGGTAAAAGACACACACACACACACACACACACACACGTTTAACAAACGTATAAACACCCATGGCCAAGGCGGAACTCGAACCCACGATCCCCTGCGCCACGAAACACCAAAGCGAGACACTCTAGCGAGCCCGGCCATGGGGACCGGTTTTTTTTTTTTTTTATTATTTTTATAATATTTTTCCATTTTCTTAACATTTACTTGGTTGCTGATTGATTATTGTTTTTACTGGTTTCTTACGACATATATATATATATATATATATACACATTTAACAAACATATAAACACTCTTGGCCAAGGCGGAACTTGAACCCACGATCCCCTGCGCCACGAAACACCACAGCGAGGCACTTTAGCGAGCGCGGCCAGTATCCTTTTGGGGCTAGACACGAATAAGACGTGTTTCCATTTTCATGTGAAGGTTCAAACATTTATTTGTACTTATAGTTGCAAAAATATCTCTTACAGTTTCACAACGAGCAATGCCTTCAATCGGACATTCCACCCCCAAGTTTGTCTTGGAATTGCACGACGAGCGCAGTCGATCTAGCTCTTGGCGCGCGCATGTGCATAAATCAATGAAGCCTGAAAATCTCACTCCGGACATGTTTTCGTAGCATGTGCTGACCATGTACCTACTCCATGGCGTGGCGAATGAATAGGGCGGTGGGAATACGGAGTCACGGAGGCGTAACAGAACTTCACGTTCCTGCTTTTCATTTCTGAGCGGTGCATTAGAACGGGTTCCGTTATGTGATCCAGCCAATCGAAATTCTTGGTCTGCAGTGTGACCAAATGTATATTTCAGTAGGGAGTTAATGAATGTACGGTCACACTACACGTGCACATGCGGTTCCGACAAACCAATGCTTTTGCCTTATCCCAACATCAAACTTGTCATGTTTGTAAACTGGTAAATATGTAGCGCGCGCGTGTGTGTGTGTCACTGGCCAGGCTCATTTTTGGTCTCAGCTGATTTATTTATTTATCCTGGTTGGAGTTAAGGGTATAAGGCCTTCTCTTCCACTCTACCAGTCAATACATTAATCCAATACAGCAATGATACAATGAATAAAGGAATAAAGAACAAAAATAAAAACCTCTACAACTTAATAAAAACATATATAAATATATAAAAAGGTGCAACAAGTATACTGAAACGAAAAGAAACAAATCTAATGTGGAAGTACCATAGGTTAAAGTGATAGTCAAAAGCTGGTTGCTATGTGACTGAAGTTCCTTTGTATGGACAGGAGTTGACAAATTCCTGTACGAGAATGGTGTGTTTTTCAAAGCTGAAACTAAAAACAAGGAATTTCTCAAAAACGATCTACTCCACGAAAAAATGTATATAACATAAATTGTGTGTTTGAACATGCTCTACATTTTTTGTGTGGTAAGTTTTTGACCATCTCTTACGGTTTAGTAGTTATGCAAAATTCCGTAAAATTCATTCAGAATAAAGTAGTCTTCAGAGGTTATTCCCAGAAAATTCAAGATATACATTTCATTTGTCATGTAAATATATTTGTAATTGTTTTTCTCAAAATAATTCTAATGATTTTGATTAAAATACCATATATTAAAGATATTTACATCATAATATATATTTTGAATTTTATTTTGGATGCGTTTTGCAGAATTTTGCATAACGACTAAACCGTAGGAGATAAACAAAAACGTACTTTATATAATCTATGTCATCTGTATTTTTTTTCGTGGAGCTGGCTGTTTTTGAGATATTTCTTGTTATTGGTTTCAGTTTTAAAATACTTAAAACTTTTCTCATACGGGAATTTGTCAAATCATGGCAATGCCAAGAAATGGATTTCATCCACTTGACAACCAGCTTTTAAGATATTTGATTATAGCTTTAGTCCATAGTACACCTTTATATCCTTTCTACATACAAGGAAGCAAATCTTGAGACAATTTGTGCTAATTTTATGTCGATTACCATGAAGTAAATAGAAGAATAAGTTTTTTAACAATAATTTGTTACAGAGATGTAGAGAAAGTGATATGAATGTAACATTGGATTGTCATCTTAGGTAATAACTTTAATTTAATCTGGAGTTCATTATGGTTCGTGGTATGAAAGCATACCCCACAGCGACATTGCAGATGCCAGTTCAGTTTTATTTGACTCTGTCATTGGTCGACTGACCAACATGGCTGCCCATGCGCAAGCAGACAGAACGAACGGAAGACTGCATTTCGAACTGGAAAACAACAATTAAATAAGGTTTTAAATTATTAACTTGAAATCACCGATTTAATCCTATTATCTATATCAAAATAAATTCCATTTTATCCTTTATTTGATCCAGTTCATTTACATACACCTAACCTAACCGCGACGAAATCTCGAAACCTGTTGTTCACCTGTCACGTAGCCATATTGTCTCCGTAACCAATAGGAAAGGCTCAGGAAAGAGCCTTAGTCTAAAACTGAACTAGAATCTGCAATCTCGCTCGCTGCCGTTCACCTGTCACGTAGCCATGTTGTCTCCGTAACCAATAGGAAAGGCTCACTAAAGAGCCTTAGTCTAAAACTAAACTAGAATCCGCAATCTCGCTACCCCACAAGGCATTTTCAAACGTGTCTCTGTCAGTGCATTTGTTTCTTTAACTCTCATTTGTTCTCTGCTTTCCTATCTCTTTAACTGCTCTTCCTTCCTCTTCTTAGTAATGAAAATAACTGGATGTTTATACGATGAAGGGTTGAGAGGGAACACCTCGGTAGTTACCGCCCCTAATTGCACGTGCGGGTGCATCCGAGACTCAAGAGCTTTTGCGTAAGGGATGGATGAACGAGAAGCAGATAGAGGCTAAAAAATAATCAGAAAATGTGGACCATGACTCGCAGCGATTTGAAACATTTCTACGGGCGCTTGTTCGGCAAAGACCCAACGGTTTTAGTCTTACCTATCAGGGAAATTAAAAATATCGATTTTCTGGGTTAAAGAAAAAGCCGTTCATTCGGCAATAACACGGGCTGTCTCTCATGCTCCAACCGTGAATTGTATGCGCCATGCCTGGGGGTCAATCGATCGCGCATGACTCCATCACAGTATGTACGAGACATTGCCACGTCTCATAAACATGCCTTAAAGCTCTGAGCTGCACAGCAGAACTTGATTCTCAGCCAACACGTGGGTGTTCTTTCTGAACATTCCAGTCGGATACTTTCTTAAACAATACTTCACTATCCTGTATCTCTTCTCCAGCAGATTACTCTATAGCCTTTATATAGTTCTGCTTCTTTTATTAATTTCTCTAGCAATAGAGACGCTATTGTATTCCACCCAAAAAGTCCATGTTGAGATTTCACCGGAAATATATTTTTTAAAATCCCCTTCGCCCGAAAAAATCATTTTAAAATAAAAATATCTGATGTGTTCCATTCACATGACTTTCTCTACATCTCTACAACAAATTATTGTTAAAAAGATTACTCCTCTCTTTACTTCATGCTAATCGAGGAAAAATTAGTAGCAATAGTCTTATTACTTGCTTCCTAGTAAGTAGAAGGTAAATAAGGGAGTACCATAAATTAAAGTGATAGTCAAAAACTGGTTGCTGTGTGACTGAAGTTCCTTTGTTTGTATGGACAGGAGTTGACAATTTCCTGTATGAGAAAGTATTTTTTTAAAGCTGAAACCAAAAACAAAGATATCTAAAATAACGATCATCTCCAAAAAAAAAAAAAAAAAAGTATATAACATAAATTGTGTGTTTCAACGTGCTCTACATTTTTTGTGTGGTAAATTTTTGTCCATCTCTTGCGGTTTAGCAGTTATGCAAAATTCCGTAAAATTCATCCGGAATAATTCATCCCAGAAAATTAAAGATATACATTTTATTTGTCGTGTAAATATCTTTAATGTATGATATGTAATCAAAACGGTTAAAGCCATTTTTTAAAAAATAAAAATTTTCGAAAAAAGTTCCGTGTAAAGGGTAGTTTGGGGTGGGGGATTTTTCTCAAAATCTTCGTGTCGCATCCCTGGAAGAGACTAAACTTAAATATTAAATTTGGTATTCTACCGACTTTTCGTTTTTGAGTTATGTTCACAAACACTCACTCACACACACACACACACGCGCGGACCTTTTTCTCAAAATGTTTTTTTTGGGTATAGGGAACCCTAAAACATATATTTCCGGTGAAATCTCGGTATCGAATTTTTGGGTGGAGTGCAATACCTTTTCTTTACACTATGTACATAGTACGTATAGAGAAAGCAAAAAGGTCAGTTTGTGTAAATGTCTATTATGTGTAGTGTTTGGTATTTCACCCTTAATTGCATGTGCAACAAAGATCATTAATCAAAGTTTTTAGTATTTTCAGTGGACTATTTTTCTAATTTCGTATTACAACAACCTTCAGCAATAAAGTGATGCTAATTATAGCTGTAAAATATTAATATTTTTCAATAAAACTGTAGTGTTTTATTATTAATAAAAAAGAACAAAATCCATGCAACTCGAGTCAAATGTAACCCTGTCAGCATCCAATCGTGCAATCACACCGCTTATTTTACTTGGACCGTCCCCGTCCAAGTTGCCATTTGACTGCAGTTACTGGGACTCGAACTATCTTTGAATGGATGGCCAGTCTACTTCGTATCGCACTAACGATCATGGCTATTCAAGTCGCTTCAGTTGTGATGCCTTTGAAAGGGATATAAATACCTATACGTTTGCGGATTAGAGGAAGAACGGCATATGTAGCAAAATATTTAATGCAATTAAGGGTTAAACGTAGTATTCCAACGGTGCGACAAGAAGATTTTCAGACAAATCCCTCCACCCAAATTACCCTTTATACGGAACATTTTTCGAAATTTTCGACGTTCTAAATAATGACTGTAACGATTTTGATTAAAATGCCGTATATTAAGGATGTTTACGTGGTAAAAATGGATACCCTGAATTGCTTGGGAACAATCCCTGAAGACCTCTTCATTCTGGATGACCTTTATAACTAATAAACACACAGTATACGCAAAAACTTGCTATACAAAAATGTAGATCTCGTTAAAACACATAATTTATGTCATGCTATACATTTTTTGCAGATATTCCCTGTTATTGATTTCAACTTTAAAGTACTAAGCTTTTTTCAAAAGGGAAGATTCCATTCGTTTAATATCTATGTTGGTTTTCAGATGTCCATGCAAAGAGAACCGAATTTAAGTGCCAATCGCATAGCAATAGCTTTTAAAAGATTTGACTCTCGGTTTAGCCGAGCTTTTCCCTTATTTCTCTTCCTTAGAAGGAGCTAATTAATATTTATTTAAATTGACATGAAATAGACAAAAGAATAATCTTTTGTAAGAAAATTGTTTGCAAACAAGTAGAGAAAGGCATGTGAATGGAATACATAAGATCTTTTCAAATTATTTTTATATCTAGAAAAGTTTTAAAAATTATATTCTGAAACGATTATTAGTTTCTCTAGCCTCTATGTGCAATGTACCTAAAGGATAGAGCAGGTACTGTATTCCACCCAAAAAATCGATGTCAAGATTTCATCGGAAATATATGTTTTGGAGTTCCCTGAACCGAATTTTTTTTTTTTTAGAAATAGGTTCGTGTGTGTGTGTTTGTGAGTGCGCGCGCGCGTGTGTGTTTGTGAGTGCGCGCGCGTGTGTGTTTGTGAGTGCGCGCGCGTGTGTGTGTGTCTGTGGACAGGATAGCCTAAAAACGAGAAGGCCGTTAAATACCAAACTTGGTATTTAGGTTTGGTATCTTCCAAGAATGCGACACGAAGATTTTCAAGAAAATCCCCCCACCACAAACTATCATTTACATATAAATATTTTCGAAAATTTTGATTTGCTTAAAAAAGGCTCTAACGATTTTGATTAAACTCTCGTATATTAAAGATATTTACATCCCAAATAAAATGTATATCTTGAATTTTCTGGGAATAACCTCTGAAGACCCCTTTATTCTGGATGCATCTTGCCGAATTTTGCTTAACTACTAAACCGTAAGGGATAGACAAAAACTTACCACACAAAAAAAAATGTAGATCTCGTCAAAACACACAAAATATATCCCTTACGTTTTTGTTGTGGAGGTAACCGTTTCAGAGATATTCCTTGTTATTGGTTTCAATTGTGAAGTACTTATACTTTTCTCAGACAGGACGTGTCCGTGTTTATTTTGTTCTACTCCTGGCAAAGCAAAGAAGCGATTTGCAATGCCAATTGCATAACGACAGCTTTTAAAACATTTGACTATCACTTTAGCATAGCACATTAGCATTGAGTAGAAAAAATACTCTTTTGTAAGAAGACATGTGAGAGTAACGCATCAAATTATTTTAAGCACAACACAATTATGAACCGATGCCTCTGCAAGTTCGATGTCTGAGCTAGGGCAACAGCTGGCTTGCTATCACGAAAAAATATGCAAATATTTCCAGAAATTCCCTTCAGATATAGATCAGCCCCTAAATCAAGCAGGGTCGTTACGCTCCCATCTATGCTGCGCTAATCCGAAAATCATTAGTATCAATTTACTGATCTATAGATCAACTCTCCACTCGGCTAGATACTGGAGATTTACCTTTTAATGTCGTCCATTTATCTTCACTTCACGTTCTCCATACTTTCTACGTATGGGAGCATTTTATACGGGCTAGCACATCTGATCCGCATCACACTATAAAAGTAAGTTATTTATGAAGTCTACGGGATTTTCACGACCCAAGAAACAGGCATTCCCTCTTAAGAGCTTCATTTTTATGCTTTCTTTCCTAAGAATAACAAACTACTTTGAAACAATCTGTTGTGTTCCATTCACATGACTTTCTCTACATCTCTGAAACAAAATATTCATCTATCTACTTCAGCTAATCGAGATAAATACCTACTAGCAGAAGTTCGCTTATTACGTACTTTCTTATAAGTTAAAGACAGTAAAAGCTATTAAAAACTGGTTGCTATGTGACTGATATTCATTCTCTTTGCATGAGCAACAATTGACAATTTTTTTTTTTTTTTTTTACTTTCTCTATACGTGCTATGTACATAGTGTATAGAGAAAGTATTGCACTCCACCAAAAAATTCGATACCGAGATTTCACCGGAAATATATGTTTTAGGGTCCTCTGTATCCAAAAAAAAAAGTATTTTCAGAAAAATGTCCGTGTGTGTGTGTGTGTGTCCGTGGTTCTGTGTGTCTGTGAACACGATAACTCAAAAACGAAAAGTCGGTTAAATACCAAACTTGGTATTTAAGTTTAGTATCTTCCAGGGATGCGACACGAAGGTTTTGAGAAAAATCTCCCCACCCCCAACTACCCTTAACATGGAACTTTTTTCGAAAATTTTGATTTTCTAAAAAATGGCTC
Organism: Hymenopus coronatus; assembly: GCA_030762935.1. Lineage (NCBI taxonomy): Eukaryota > Metazoa > Arthropoda > Insecta > Mantodea > Hymenopodidae > Hymenopus > Hymenopus coronatus. The sequence continues at coordinate 45,828,192 of CM060884.1, read as the reverse complement.
TAACGATTTTGATTAAAATATCGCGTTTTAAAGATATTTACCTGACAAATAAAATATATATTTTGAATTTTCTGGAAATAGCCTCTGAAGACTACTTTATTCTGGGTCAATTTTAAGGAATTTTGCATAACTGCTAAACCGTAAGAGATGGACAAAAACTTACCACACAACAAATGTAAAGCACCTTAAAACACACAATTTATGTTATAAACATTTTTTTCGTGGAGTTGATTGTTTTTGAGATATTCCTTGTTTTTGGTTTCAGCTATAAAAACTTATACTTTTCTCATACAGGACTTTGTGAACTTGTGTCTATACAAACAAAGGAACTTCAGTCGCAGAGCAACCAGCTTTTGACTATTACTTTAACCTATGGTACCCCCTTATTTCGCTTCTACTAACAAGTAAACGACTAATAAGACTATTTCTGCTAATTTCTGCTCCATTCGATGAAGTAAATGGAATAATTTGTTGCAGTGATGTAGAGAAAGTCTTACATTTATACTTTACAATAACTCAAAAAGTTTACATTGTCTTTAAATATTATTGTCTTTTTAATTGTCTGGTGGTTATGTAGAGCCCTTGGTAAGTCACTGAAGCCGCCTGAAGTCTCTGTTTGGCGTATTTCGGACACTGCAGGAGGATATGTAAGCGGTGTGTTGCAGGTCTCACATTTTGATTCTGGGTCTTTATTAATGTGTCAGTTTGCAGTGACCAATTCTGAGACGGGTAATTACTGTTTGCTCACGACGTTCTAGTTTTCAGGGGGGCTCGAAGAAATTGGTAGATCCAGCTCGGGCATCAAGCAGTTTGCTGTGGGATGTTGACCATGTCGTCTTCCAGTTTTCTATAAACAGTTGTTTGGTGAATCTAATAACGTCTTGATGTTATTCCGTGGTCACTGATAGGATGTCGGGTGACTTCCTTTGCAGCTTAATCGGCGTTTTCATTCCCATCGATATTTGAATGTGACGGTACCCAAGTGAGGATTACTTGTTCTCCAGAGCGCTGAGTGACAGAATATACGTGAAGTATGCCATTTATTAAAGAATGCGTAGGACTTACATTGACAAATTTCTGTATAAGAAAAGTTTAAATTTATAATTGAAAGCAATAACAAGAAATATCTCGCAATGGTTAACTCTACAAACATTTTTATACGATACAAATTGTGTGTTTTAATGAGCTCTACATATTTTGTTCAGTACTTTTTGTCTATATGTTGCGGTTTAGCAGTTATGCAAAAGTCATTCAGAATGAAGAGAACTTCTGAAGCTAATCTCAGAAAATTCGATATATACATTTTAGTTATCATATAAGTATCTTTTACATAGGGTATTTTGATGAATCGTTACAGCCATTTTTGAGAAAATCAAAATGTTCGAAATTTTTTCCATGCAGATGGTAGTTTGGGGTGGGGGAATTTGTTGAAAATCTTCGTGACGTATCATTGTAAGTTGCTGACCTTAAATATCAAGTTTGGTATTTAACCAATTTTTCGTTTTCGAACTATCGTGTTCACAGACACAGACACACATAAACACGTACACGGATTGTTTTTTCAGTTTCTTTTTTAATTAGAATAATTTTACTGATAATCAATTTTAGTCATTGACCAAAACTATTCTTTCTTTCGATAAGAACTGTATTTAAATAGTATGGAATAATCATTAATCAGGTTCCATATGATTTATATTCTTAATTGAACTATTCTGGCAGAAGTAATAACATTAATATGAATTCTAATTACATCAAAAGATTTAATTCATTCATAGACAATTTCTAATATCGATCAAATATGTATTAGCGGTGAAATCCCGGTATCGAATTTTTGGGTGGAATGCAGTATCTTCTCTATCTACAATGTACAGCGCTGCGAAAGTAAAAATCTGACGTGTTACACTCACATGACTTTCTCTAGCTTTTCTAGAAACTTCTTACATAAGAATGCTTTTTTGCATAATGCTTTTTTTGGATATAGGGGGTCCTAAAACATATATTTCCGGTTAAATCTCGGTATCGAATTTTTGGGTGGAATACAATACTTCTCTATCCCTATGTACTAGAGAAAGTAAAAATGCTTCTTCTAAGTTCAGGAGACTCTAAAACTGTATTTACAGTTAATTTTAGGGTGAAATGCAATACCTTCTCTACGTATATACCATGTACTAACTAAAGAAAGTAAAAATGAACCGCGTGATTTCAATGATATTCTCGCTTAGCAATAATAAAATGATAAATTGATTCCTTTGAACAACTTGGGCTCTCAACTCCGCGCGATGAATGGTACTGAAAGAGATGCTGGCAGATTGGATTTGACTGAACCGGTAGAAACAGAAGGAGCGTGATTAGATAGAGTTGGAGGAGAAGATTTGGTGAAAAGGACTGAGACGCAATTTAAATTGATTTGGTGGAATGCTATGGAGTTGGATTGCATCATTGATGACGCAAACCAGATCAGATGGGCTGGTTAGACACTATATACACCCAAGTACAGATGAAGATTGGAACAGGAACGCAATTGGATACAGCTCACTCCATTGTTATGCGAGATTAAAGCAGAAGAGGTAAATAATTAGGCGAAAGTGAGCTATTTGTGTAAGGATAGGAGAGCGGGAGATAGCCGTCATTCCAATAAGTTTCCAATGAGATCATAATATACCCATATCACTGCCATTAATATGAATCTAGAGCTGTTATTTGCATTATTATAAGCTTCATAGACTATATGCACTTAACTCTCCGAGGAGAAACGTTGGCACACCGATCGTGTGGTGTAATTGAGAACTACAACGTAATGGACACTCACACATACCACAAAATGGTGGTATAGAGGCCGCCAACTATAGATAGCTAATCACCAAGTCTATTTTAGTAGTTCTGCTTCGTAGTACATACGTGGAGAAACTATTGTATGCCACCTACAAATTCAATACCGATATTTCACCGGAGATACATATTTTGAGATCCCTTGAACCCAAAAAATAAGCATGTTTAGCAAGCGTTTGTTATTTAACCGGTTTTTCACTATCGTGTTAACACACGGACACACACACACACCGGCCTTTTTCTAAAAATCTGATGCGTTCCATTCACATTTCTTTGTAAGAAATTATTAAAAATCGTATTCTTCTATCTACTTCATACTAGTCGAAATAAGTCGCCCTCCGTGGTGTAATGGTTACCATGCCGACTTCAAACCCGGTGGAGGACGGTGGATGGCTTCCTTCGCAAGGGAAGTAAAGCCGTTGGTCCCGTGCCGTAGATTTACAGCACGTAAAAGAACCTCCAGCCTGATAGAGAGGCTTCTAAACAAAATTTAGCGGTCTTTCACGCCCAATTTAGAATGGGACGCTGAGAACCACAGTAGTTAAAGAGCGTCCATAAATAACACGTCATTTACATTTTTTTAATCAAAATAAACCTTAGCAGAAATAGTCTTATTACTTGCTTCCCTTTAAGTAGAATGGAAATATGGGAATACACTAGGCTAAATCGATAGTCAGATCCTTTAAAAGATGGTAGCATGGACATAACAAATTTCCTAATACTGGCACCAATTACAAGGAATATTTCAGAAATTGTGAAATCCACGAAAAAAAAATATATGACATAAATAGTGTGTTTTAAGAAGGTCTATATTTTTTGTAGTAAGTTTTCGTCTGTCTCTTACGGTTTACCAGTTAGAAAAAATTCCGCAAACTTCATTCAATAAAGAGGTTCTCAGACGCTATTCCCAGAAGATTCAATATGCATTTCATTTGTCAAGTAAATATATTTAATACACGGCTCTTAATCAAAATCGTTAGAGCCATTTTTCAAAAAATCAGAATTTTCGAAACTAGTTCAATGTAAAGGGTAGTTTGAGGTGGGGTTATTCTTCCCAAAATCTTCGTGTCGCATCCCTGGAAGATACCTACTAAACTTAAAAACCAAGTTTTAGAAGTATCGTATTCACAGACACACACACACACACACACACACACACACACACACACAAAAATGCGTGAATCTTTTTCTAACGTGCATTTATGGTGAAATCTCGGTATCAAAATTTTCGGTGGAATGCAATAGGTACTTTATCGACACACTGTGTGCATAGTACGTGTAGAGAAAGTAAAACTATCTTTATATAAATGGGACCCTAACACGCGTATTTGCAATGAAATTTCGTTATCGAATTTTTAGGTGGAATGCAATACCTTTTCTACCAATATAAGATGTACGAAGTAGAGACACAACTATAGTGAAATATCTGCAGGATTAAAACTAAGGAAAATATGTAAACGATACATTTCTAGGAAAAAATACATGATAAGCTTACTCGAATACTACACTACAGGAGAATTCTGGTACTTATTAGTTGCAGCTACGATCTACACTAGCTTCTAAGAGCCAACTCTGTGGTATACCAATAAGCAAAATAAGCGATTTGATTATCTTGTGATTGAACTGGTGGTGTGGGACTGGAAATGGGATGATGTCAGTATATTGGCAACGGAATGTATGCAATGGTATAATGAATGGATGACGTAGTGCTATAATAGCCCACGTAGCGCACGGCTGAGATTTCCAGGTTCGTCCTTCGACTGACAGCAAAAGGTCATTAGGCTTACTGAAATAACACTAAACTTTACAAGTGATTCCGGAATTGTGGTCGTATCAAATTAATAATTATAAAGAAAACGAGGCAACATAAAATTAATTGCGATAAATAATTTAATATATTAAAATCAATGATAAATATAATTGCTCCGGAAACAAAACTTTCCCTACCAGAGATTATTCATTTACCTACGTCATGCTAATTAAGAAAAACGTTGCCAAAATTTGTCTTATTACTTGATTTTCTAAGCAGATCTTTTAAAAGCCCGTCGCTAAGTGAACAAATTGAAATTCGGCTCTCATTGTTTGCTAAGAGTAATCAAACGTGAAACAATAACACGGAATATCTTAAAAAAAAAAAGTATAACACAGAAGTGTGTTTTAACGAGTTCGACATTTTTTGTGTAGTAAGTTTTTGTATATGCCCTATGGTTTACTAGTTAGGCAAAAGTTACATAAAAATCATCCAGAAAGAAGAGGTCTTCAGAGGCTATTCCAGAAAATTCAAGATATACATCTCGTTTGTCATGAAAATATCTTAAACATTTTAATCAAGCATTTTAATCAAAATTGTTAGAGCTATTTTTGAGAAAATCAAAAAGTTCAAAAGTGTTCCATGTCAAGAGTAGTTAGGGGGTGGGGGGATTTTATTGAAAATCTTCGTGTTGCGTACTTGGAAGATTCTGAACTTAAATACCGAATTTGGTATTTAACCGACTTCTCGGTTTTGAGCTATTCTACCCACAGAAACACTCACACACACACACGAAATTTTTCTAAGAATACCATTGTGGATTTAGGGGGTTTGAAAACACATATTTCGAGTGAAATCTTAATAAATGTTTGGGTACATTATACATATGGGCTGGAGAAAGTAAAAATGTATAAAACATAAATTCTGTTGTAGGTAATTCATTAGTACAGGCAAGTTGGAAGAAGCAATTAGTATTGAAAATAATTAATTCCAAGAAATTAGGCAAAAGGAACTCATTAACCTTAAAAAGTTCAATGCATCGAATTAGAATATTCAGAAACATAAGACTCTCTTATAAGATTGCTGAAAGCAATTTTTCTAAAAATGTTTTTTTGTTCAGGGGTCTCAAACATGTATTTTCTGTGAAATATTGGTATCAAATTTCTGGGTGGAATATAATACCCTTCCTAGCCTTTATGTTATTTTATAGGTATAAGAGCAAGTATATTTCGCATAGCGGTATGCGCCGCATTTAACTTTTTACTTTCTTTAGTTATTAATTATACATGTATAAAAAGTAATGTCAGATTAGTCATGAGGTATAACCCGATATTGATAAACTTTATTAATGAATAAAATCTTATTACTCTCGTATAATATATAGAAGTTGAGACATCTTTCTTTGCGTCTCTCTTTTGATTACTCCTAGCAAGCAAAGAGAACCGAACTACAATTGCTCAACCATGGATAGGGTCTTTAACAATTCCAGACTGAACGCCTCCTACGCCGCCCGGGCCCAACCCACAAATCCCGAGCCTCCGGAGGTGCTTTACGGCGTACCGCGATGCCAGGAATAATAAACCTCTACAGTGCGCAAATCATCATCCCACCGCAACCGTTCTTCTGACCTGATACAAACGACAATAATGGACGGAATTTCGGAGGATGTAATGAACTTTCCCAGTATTCTCTTGGCTACTCGGGGAACCGCCCGAAAAACCATATTGCCTCTACGGGAATCGAACCCATAACGTCCCGAATGTAAGTTGGGTAATGTCTGATAGTACGCCCATTGCTTGAAGCAGGATTCCAAACGTGTGCAAATTTGCTAAGCTGTACCGAAGAAGGTACGATCCAGAAAGCGCAGAACAGAATTAACCGAATTAGCAGCAATAGAATAGTAACAGATTGGTTGAGTGGATAGAATGAAAAGGAAACGGAGTGGATTCTATTACTTGAACTTAATGCAATTGCAGAGGGATTGAGCAGTATCAGGAAAGTGGGAAAGCATCAGCGTGAAATCGTATCTGTACAATAAAACCTGTTGTCTACAGAACCCGAGGAATTTCACGGAAATCGCCTACTCTGAACATGGGTTTTTCGTGATTTTCCCTGGTCAGCAAACGAAAACTGCGGTGGTTTCGTCTACCATGACAATTCGTACATGAATGATTAGGATTAACTGTGGCAGAGGACCGCACGTACGTCTTAGGAGCCATTTCGTGACCCCAGAGAGGGATTGGGACTACCAGAATCGGATGACGAGGGTACAACCATAGACAGGGTCTTTAACAATTCTAGACTGAACATCTCTGATACCATCTGGCCCAACCCACAAACCCCAAGCCTCCTGCAATGCTTTAGGGCGGTACCGCGTTGTCAGGAATAACCTCTACAATGCACGAACCCCGTCCTTCTGCCCTGATACAGACGACAATTTTGGAACGGAAATTCGGAGGATGTAATGAACATTCCCAACAGTCTCATGGCGATTCGAGGAAACCTCCTGAAAAACCACATGGCCTCTACGAGAATCGATCCCTTGACGTCCCGAATGCAAGTTGGGTAATGTCATTGCTTGAAGCAGGGTTCCAAATTTGTGCAAATTTGCTAAGCTGTACACAAGAAGGTACGATCCAGAAAGCGCAGAACAGAATTAACCGAATTAGCAGCGAAGAATGGTAACAGATTGGTTGAGTGGATAGAATGAAAAGGAAACGGAGTGGATTTTATTACTTGATGCGTAATGCAATTGGAGAGGGATTGAACAGTATCGGGAAAGTGGGAAAGCACCAGCGTGAGACCGTATCTATACAATAAAACCTGTTGTCTACAGAACCCGAGGAATTTCACGGAAATCACGCGGTTCACCAATATCTGCACCCTCTACAGGCAGTAATCACAAGATTTAATGCAAACGTCCCAACACACAACGGCATAATATTTGAAAGCTCATCACTATGCAGTATACATATGCGTAGACATGCTATCGACGAATTCTCTCTCTCTCTCCCACTCGCGGTGACTCACAACTGTATGATGAGGGTAGGTATCATTTTCATGTCCATTGCTATGTAATGAGAGAGGCGATGATGAATGAAGCTGGTTGAAATGATCACGGAAGCGAGCAAAGTTTTGGTCCATCTCATTAACCCCGGATGATTGAAGGTAGTGTAAGCAGCGATGGGGGCAGATACCCACAATTTTCCCTACAACAGATGTTTTGCCACGTACACAAAAGCCACCCCAGTCCAGGAAGTGATGCTATTGTCGATCGACAGTTTATGCAATATGTATTGCATCAGCGACACGTGGGCTATTAAGGATTCCAACCGCATGAATGTAACAGTTATAATAAATTAAACGAGAAATATGAATGGATCCAAAAGTTGTTTTTACGAACGGTATTCATTTTCTTATCGTGATCATACAAATAGCATACACTTTTTACTTTCTCTAGCCCACATGTACAAAATAAAATAAAAATATATACAATAACCTGGTACCTGCCAGAGTTTTGATATTTATTAAATTTCACATTTATACATTAATCATCATTTACAAAAAAATATATGTACACTGTACATAGTGAATAGAGAAGGTATTATATTTCACCGAAAAGGTCAATATCGTGATTTCACCGGAAATAGATGTTTTGAGACCCCCTGAATCCAAAAACAAAGCAATTTCTGAATTGTACATAACTGGTAAACCGTAAGAGATAGACAAAATATTTACTATATAAACATATAGATCTTGTTTAAATGCACACTTTTTGCTGTAGACTTGATTGTTTTCAGATATTCCGTATTATTGGTTTCAATTTTTAGTTATTTAACACTTTTCTCAAACGATTAGTCGCCTTTCTTTCGTCTGTCTTCTGTTTACCTATTCCTGGCAATCAAAGAGAACGGAATTTCAATTGTTTCACGTAATGACCAACTTTTAATGTTTATGCAATATGTATTAAGGATTCCAACCACATGAATGTAACATTTTATAATAAATTAAATGAGAAACGTGAATGGATCCAAAGGCTGTTTTTACGAATGGTATTCATTTTCTTATCGTGATCATACAAATAACATACAATTTTTACTTCCTCTAGCCCGCATGTACAAAATAAAATACAAATATATACAATAACCTGGTACCTGCCAGAGTTTTTATATTTATTAAATTTCACATTTATACATTAATCATCATTTACAAATAAATATTGAATAGAGAAGGTATTATATTTCACCCAAAAAGTCAATATCGTGATTTCACCGGAAATAGATGTTTTGAAACCACCTGAATCCAATTTTTCTTCTTCTGAATTTTACAATAACAGGTAAACTGTAAAAATAGACACAACATTTACTACATAAACATGTAGATCTTGTTTAAATACACAATTTTTGCTGCAGACTTGATTGTTTTCAGATATTTCATATCATTGGTTTCAATTTTTAGCTATTTGAAATGTTTCTCAAACGGTTAGTCATCTTTCTTTCGTCTGCCTTCTGTTTACCTATTCCTGGCAATCAGAGAGAACGGAATTTCAACTGTTTCACATAATGACCGGCTTTTAATGTTTAATTCTGCTAATGTTATCTCGATTAGCATGATGTTGATAAAAGAATAATCTTTTATAAGAAAAGTTTGTTCAGCTAGAAAAAGCCATGTGAATGGAACACAATATTTTTTAAAAAAATATGTCCGTGTGTGCGTGTATGTGTGTGCTATGGGCAGCATAGCTCAAAAACAAAAATTCGTTAAATACCAAACTTGGTATTTATGTTTAGTACCTTCCAAGGATGCGAAACGAAGATTTTCAAGAAAATCCGTCCACTCCCAACTACTCTTTATATGGAGCATTTTTCGAAAATTTTGATTTCCTCAAAAGTGGCTCTAACATTTTTATTAAAATATCATAGGTTTAAGATATTTTCATGACTACTAAAATGCATATCTTAAATTGTCGGGAGTAGCCTCTGAAAACCACTTCATTCTGGGTCTCATTAAAACACAATTTATGTCATATACAGTGTTTTGTAGAGTTAACTGTTTTCGAAGTTTTCCAAGTTATTTTAAGCCAATTAAAATTTTCTCAAATGGGAGACATCTTTCTTTTCGTCTCCATTTTCTTTACTTCTAGCAAGCAAAGAGAACCAAATTACAATTGTTTCACTTAGCGACTGGCGTTTAAAACCTCTGATTATCGCTTTAGCCTTATTGTGTATTGCTGTATTTCCCTCCTACTTACAAAGAAGCAAATAATAAGACCAATTCTGGTAATGTTTATCTTGATTAGCTTAACGTAAATGAAAGAATAATCTTTTGTGAGGAAAGTTTGTTTGTGGAGCGCATAGAGAAAGTCATGTGAATACACATACATTTTTAGTATAATGTATAAATAAAAATTGAAGGAAAAGATACATCTACAAATCCAAGTTGTGTGGTGTCCATTCACATGCCTTTCTCTATCTGCTCTGCAAACAAACTTCTTACAAAATATTCTTCTTCTTTCTCCTCCGTGTTAATCGAGATAAGCATTAGCAGAATGATCTTATTACTTAGCTCCTTGTAAGCAGAAGGAACTGTGGGAATACACCATGTTAAAGCAATGTCTTAAATGTCTTAAAAGCTGTCTCTATGCATTTTATATTGAAATTCGCCTCTTTGCATGGTCGGAAGTAAAACAAAAGAAACACAGACGACGTCCTGTTTGAGAAAAGTATAATTGTTTTAAAATAACAAGGCATACCTCGGAAACGATTAGCGCCACAACAGAACTGCAAAAGTTTTTGATAAGATGTATACTTTTTGTGCAGGGAATTTTTGTCTATCTATTACAGTTTACCAGTTTTGCAAAATTCATTTAGAATGAAGAGCTCTTCAGAGACTATTCCCAGAAAATTCAAAATATACAGTTCGTTTGTCATGAAAGCACCTTCAGCATATGGCAATTTAAACCAAACATTTTAATAAAAATCGTTAAGTATTTTTGAGGAAAAAAACAAACTGTTTTCCATATAAAGGGTTGTTAGGGATGGAGGGATTTTCCTGAAAATCTTCAGATTACAAGGTAACGCAGAACTTGACCAGTTATTAATCTGAACATACATTCAGGTCATTTCGGTAAAGGCTAACTTGCGTTTATATAGCATATGTTGTCAGAACATTTAAACGGATCATACAAATGTGCATTTAATGTTGCTTTTAAGAACTTGCAGTGTGTTTATGTTCTCTATGCTACAGATACTTGTAATAGACACCTTTGCTATGCAGAAACGACATAAAGTCCAAATCAAAGTATTACTTATTAGCGCAACGGGTGAGATAAAGTAAACAGAATTCACTCCTTGCTCCGGTAACTCCCGCTTTGGTGCTTCGTAGCGCTGGGGATCGTGGGTTCGAGTCCCGCCTTGGGCATGGGTGTTATATGTTTGTGTATATGTGTGTGTTTTAAAAGTAAGAAAACAGTAATAAACAGTAATAATACGGAAAAACAAAGTAAAAAAAAAAAAAGGTATATAAGAGTAGGGTATACAGTGCCGGAGTCCTGATCAGACTCCGGTACTGTATTTAAAAAAAAAGTGGGATAAAGTAAACAAATAAATGGTCGATAACTACAAATTTTCTATAACCTTTTAATAACAGCATCAAATTGCTGAAACACCTTTTAGTATAATTTCCGTGAAGTTGACGGTAATAAAGCCTCAACTATTTCTTTTGCTTCATTTAATTTATAATTTGGAACCGATATATTAACGTTCTCAACGTCCATCGTAAACTTAATCAATTTGAAACTAGCAGCAATAAAAACAAAATTAGTATTCATACATAGCCTACCATATTTTATAACTATAAGAACGCCGCAATTCAATGTCTTATTCCTTATTTAATTTATTACTATCTGTTGTAAAATCATTAACGGAATATTTGTCATATATTAATTTATCGTATCTGTAGGATAATGTATTATACAAGTGGACAAACCTCTATTATCCGCTCATGGGACTTAAAACGCTCCCCTTCGGATCGCGTTTTAAATTGTTCTACTCATAAATAGCTTTCAAGTTTATATTGAAGTTTTCTCTCATCTGCTCACTGAAAATGAGGGCTAAATTATTTTAGTCATATTGTATGTATCATAACGCACAGAGTTGAGAATAAAACGACTTTTACTACAAATAAAAGTCTGCAAGTTAAAAAGACGTGGAGTAATAACTTGAAACAAGCACACAGATACAGACAGCAGTGATGTAATAAAAACTCTACAACGTCCTTGGTGCTGATAAAAGTGCCTATGTGACAAAAGTGGTCTGCCAGTCATCCACTTTACTCCGAGAATAAGGGTAATTGCTGAGTGGGACAACAAATGCTGTGTGCTTTCTGTACCGGGTCGAGTGGCAGTACCATCGTCCGGACATCGTGAAATACGACCACTTAAAGGCGCGGGGCAGACTCCCTTCTTTCCATTACGTCGGACATAAATCAGGTGTAGGAGTCCTAGCTTAGATCCCGCCCGGCGCGACCAATAAATACACGGCCGATACCTAAAGAAAATCCACTTCAAAACTGCATAGTGCCACCCACTGCCTCCACACCTTATAAAATATGTTGTGTTAAGACTTGTACGAGCATGATGCACATGTCCTCGACAGTAAGGGTCTTACAGGCCCAATTCTGTGGCGTTTGGTCAGAATAAAACTCCCCTGATATCTCCCGAAATAATCCTTTATCATTTAGTGAAGTCCTCATATTTCCAGGGCTTCACGTACTATGTACATAGTGTATAGAGAAGGTATTGCACTCCACCAAAAAATTCGATACCGAGATTTCACCGGAAATACGTGTTTTAGGGTCCCCTGTATAAAAAAAGCATTTTCAGAAAAAGGTCCGTGTGTATGTCGTGTCAGTGAACACACTAACTCATAAAAAATGACTATCGCTAAAATACCAAACTTGGTATTTAAGTTTAGTATCTTCCAGGGATGCGACACGAAGATTTTGAAAAAAATCCCTCCACCCCAAACTACCCTTAACATGGAATTTTTTTTCGATGATGTTCTCAAAAATGGCTGTAACGATTTTGATTAAAATATCGTATATTATAGATATTTACCTGAAAAATAAAATGCATATCTTGAATTTTCTGGGAATAGCCTCTGAAGACTACTTTATTCTGGAAGCATTTTACGGAGTTTTACATAACTGCTAAACCGTAAGAGATGGACAAAAATTTACTGCACAAAAAATATAGAGCACATTAAAACACAATTTATGTTATATACACTTTTTTTGTGGAGTATATTGTTTTTTTTTTTTTTTGTTTTTTTTTGTTTTTTTTTTTTTTTACATATTCCTTGTTTTTGGTTTCGACTTTAAAAAACATACTTTTCTTATACAGGAATTTGTCAACTCCTGTCCTTACAAACAAAGAAACTTAAGTCACACAGCAACCAACCAGCTTTAGACCATCACTTTAACCTATGGTACTCTCTTATTTCACTTCTACTTCCAAGGAAACAAGTGATTAGACTATTTCTGCTATTTTTTTCGCGATTAATAAGAAGTAAATAGAAGCATAAGCTTTTTAACAATAATTTGTTGCAGAGATGTAGAACACGTCATGTGAATGGAACACATCAGATTTTTTTACCACTACATTTTTAGAGATATTGTGTTCTGACCAAATGCCACAGAATTGTGTAAGCGATCTAAAAGTACCTACACCGAGTTTAACAATAGATTTACCACAGAATTGGGCGATTTTAAATCCCGATTATTTCCGACACGGTCATGGATATTCGACTGTTTACATACACTAGATTAGATAAAAAAAATCAAACAATGAAATACAATAACCAAAAATCTGATGTAATACATTCACATGACTTTCTCTATATCTGTGCATTAAATTATTTTTAAAAAGCTTATACTTCTATTTACTTCCTGCTAATCGAGAAAAAATTAGCAGAAATAGTCTTATTACTTGCTTCCTTATAAGTAGAAGCGAAATAAGGGAATACCATAGGTTAAAGTGATAGCCAAAAGCTGGTTGCTATGTAAACCGTAAGAAATATACATAAACTTTATGCACTGAAAATGCAGGTCTCATTAAAACACATAATTTATGTAATATTCATGTTTTTCGCGGAATTAATCATTTTTATATATTCCTTGTTATTGGTTTCAGTTTTAAAAGATTTTCTCATACGAGAATTTGTCAACTTCTGGTAATGATTTTATTCACATGGCAACCAGCTTTTAAAAGATTTGGTTATCGCTTTAGCCTAGTATATTCCTTTATTTCCCTTCTACTTATAAGGAAGAAAGCATTAAGACAACTTCTGCTAATGTTTATCTCGATTAGCATGAAGTAGATAGAAAAATAATATTTTTAACAATAATTTGTTACAGAAATATAGAAAACCACATGTGAATGGAGCACATCAGATTTTTAACAATACGCCTACAGAATAATTTAGGCCAGAAATAGTGTTAAGGGTTCAATAATTAGAGATGTCCCTAGAAAATTATCATTTATCCCTTTCCCTCAACTTCCAATAGAGGTAAAATATAAATGGCGTGTAATTTATGGACGCTCTTTAACTACTATGGTTCTCAGCGTCCCATTCTAAATTGGGCGTGAAAGGCGTGTTTCTAAAAAGGCTGTTTTTGGATTAAGGGTGTCTCAAAATGCGTGAAATCTCTGTATCGATTTTGGGGTGGAATACAATACCTTCTCTATCCAATTGTACATGCGGGCTAGAGAGTGTCAACATCAATTTTTTGAAGGATAGCAGTCAAAAAATCATTCCCAGTGTCCCTTAAACAAACGACTGTGTTTCATAATCAGCATGCTTCTTACAACATTTTTACTTTCTCTACACGTACAATGTACATAGTGTATAGAGAAGGTATTGTATTGCATCCAAAATTCGGTACCGAGATTTCACCGGAAATATATGTTTTGAAATCTCTCGAATCTAAAAAAAATCATATCTGTGTGTGTCTCTGGGCAGTATAGCTCAAAAATGAAAAGTTCGTAAATACCAAGCTTGGTATTTAAGTTTGGTATCTTCCAAGGATGCGACACGAAGCTTTTCAAGAAAATCCCCCACCCCAAACTACCCTTTACATGGAAAATGTTTCGATAATCTTGATTTTCTCAAAAATGTTTCTAACGATTTTGATTAGAATCTCTTATATTTAAGGTATTTACATGCCAAATAAAATGTACATCTTGAAGTTTCTGAGAATAGCATCCAAAGACCTCTTTATTCTGATGATTTTTATTGAATGTTGCATAACTGGTAAACCGTAAGTGATAGACAAAAACTTACTGCACACAAAATGTAGAGCGCGATAAAATATATTTTTGTCGTGTAGTTGGCCGTTTCTGAGATATTCCTTGTTATTGATTTCAGCTTTAAACTACTAAAAATGTTCTCATACAGGAATTTTTCAATGCTTGGCCACGCAAAGAAACGGATTTCAATCCCAAAGCAACCACATTTTAAAACATTTGACTGTCGGTTTACCCTAATGTATTCCATTATTTCCCTTCTACTTATACAGGAACTAAGTAATAAGACTGTTTCTGCTAATGTTTTAGCGTTAAATGGATAGAAGAATAAGCTTATCAAGAATAATTTGTTACAAAGATGTAGAGAAAGTCATGTTTTTTTCAGCCAAATTATGGCAGCTGCGCTATTGGGAAGGTCTTATTTTCCTGAGTTCCCGGAGATAATACGGTTATTATACGGACAGAATTGGAGGCACCAAATGAATCCTCCAGCTTCATATTGACTTCCCTTCTCTCCGATTCTCTTGACCTTCCTATACCCGTTTAACCGGCCCTCTATAATTTGATTTATGCTGGAACCTCGTTTTCGATGGAGAATGCACCTCACCCTCATTCTGATAAACAAGGCTGCCATGAGCTCAGAGAGCACTTTTGTACTTACTAGACCGGAAATCTGCTATGAGAAATGTCTCTCGGTACGTATGCGAGTAATAACTCAGATTCAATACACAGAAGGCGACCAATTCTTTATCCTCTCATATGCAATTCGTTAGAGTACAACCGGCTTTTCGTTTTAATTATTATCTACTAGCTGACTTCAGACAACGAATGGGCACAGATAGCGTTTAAAACTCAATAACGAATCAATTAATTAATTTAATATAATTTACCTTCCCCCATTCTTTATGGAATCGTTGTACAGAACATGCTTATATTGAGCTATGAATTGAATCGCAATTCATTTTGGAAATAATAATAAGATCATGTCTGTATAAAAGATAATAGAGGTAATATTAATAAACATTTACTCCTTATAATTGTAATTTTGTACAGCCCTTATTCCTAATAACGGATGAAAAATCCCATAATACACATTTAAAAGGAGTGAAATATCTGAGGAACGTCTGAAGTACTATGTACCTCTATACTCCAAAGGAAATATGATTTTTCAAAATATATTTAAAAATGTAAGGATTTCGCCTATAACGTTCAGAAGGTGGACTTTGCAATTAGTAACACTGGACAGAATATTATGTTACATTAACGGGATTTCTCTGCCTATTCTGTTTCATGCTAAATAAAATTAACATTAGAGAAGAAATTTCATCACAGCTTTTCTAATAGATTCAAGGGAAATAAAGGAATACCTAGGCTAAGCGATAGTTAAATATTTTAAGATGGCTATGGCTGATTGCTGTGATGGAATGTAAATACAAATAAGGAATATCTCAAAAAATGTTCAACTCCACAAAATGTACATGAGACAATCTCTGTGTAATAGCGAGATCTACATTTTTTGTAATAAGGTTTAGTCTATCTCTTATGGTTTATCAGTAATGCTAAAGTGATCTATAATGAATAGGGCTTCAGAGAATATTCATAGAACATTATATATATAATTTTATTTGTCATTTTCATTTATATGGTATTTTAATCAAAATCGTCAGTCATTTTAATAAAATCGAACATTTCGAAAGAGTAATTTGGGTGGGCAATTTTTCTGATTGGGTAATATTTGTGGTGCATTCTTGCAAGATACTGAATATAAATGCCACATTTGATACCAAAACTACTTTTCGTTTTTGAATTATGGTTTACAGATGAATGACACACAGGCATTTTTCTTGGTGTCCTGAAACCGTATATTACTAGTGAAATCTTGGTATCCAGTTTTTTTGGGGAATGAAATACCTTCTCTATCTCATACAGTGTACCTAGCAGAGAAAGTAAACATGTCAATTTTGGTAGTTTACGTCGTTCAAAAAGTAACAGACTTGTTCTTTGAAAGATTTCCTAAACCATACTAAAAGAAACAATCTGATGTGTTCCACTCAGATTCTCTACCTGCAAACACTATTTTTCCAGATTATTCTTTTATCTACGACAATACCACAAATGGTCTTATTACTGTTTTTACTTTCTCTATACGTACTATGTACATAGTGTATAGAGAATGTATTGTATTGCACCCAAAAATTCTTCGTTGGAAATGCATGTTTTGAGATCCCCTGAATAAAAAATCATTTTTAGTAAAATGTCCGTGTGTGTTTGTCTATCTGTCTGTCTGTGTGTGTGTGTCGTGGGCAGCATAGCCCAAAATCGAAAAGACCGTTAAATACCAAAATTGATATTGAAGTTCGGTATCTTCCAAGGATGCGACACGAAGATTTTCAAGAAAATTCCCCACCCCAACTACCCTTTACATGGAAAAAATGTCAAAATTTTGATTTTCTCAAAAATGGCTTAACGATTTTGATTAAAATCTCTTATATTTAATATATTTAAATAAAATATAAAATGTATATTTTCAATTTTCTCTTAATAGCCTTTGAAGGCACGTTTATTCTGGATGAATTTTGCGGAACTTTGCATATCTGGTAAACCGTAAGAGATAGTCAAAAACTTACTTAACAAAAACTGTAGATCTCGTTAAATGGACAACTTTTGAGATATTCCTTGTTACCAGTTTCAGCTTTAAAATACTTATATTTGTCAACTCTTGTCCATAGCAACCAGCTTTTGACTATCACTTTAGCCTATGGTACTCGCTTATTTCGCTTCTACTTATAAAGAAGCAAGTAATAAGACTGCTTCTGATAATTTTTTCTCAATTAGCATGAAGTAAATAGACGCATAAGCTTTTCATTGCAGAGATGTAGAGAAAGTCATGTGAGTGCAACACCAGATTTTTTTAAATTGTTTCATTTGTATCGCACCCTTTAACTTCTATGGGCATTCGGGGGGCTTTGACTTGTGGTACGACTCATATTTCATATTTACTATAGGTTAGAGTTAATCATTTTATATAATTACATACATTCACTCTCATTTACATACCTCCAGACTCTGTGAGGGATAAAGAATAATTATGGTTAAAGAAACATTTCCCGCCCCAGCCGGGAATCGAACTCGGGAGCTCCGGGTGAGGTCTTATTACTTGTTCCTCGGAAGCAGAAGGGAAATTAGTCACATCCTTTAAAAGCTGGTACCTATGCTATACAATTGAAATTTGGTTCTTTTTGCATGGCCAGGAGTAACACAAAGTATATGAAAAGAATGACAAAATTCTATTTAAGAAAAGCATAAGCATTACTAAATTTAAACCAGTAACAGGAATATTAGGGAAATGGTTAATTCTACAGAAAATGTACATGACATTAATTGTGTGTTTTAACGAGATCTTAATTTTTTTGCGTAGTAGGTCTTTGTCTATCTCTTACGGTTTACAAGTTATAAAAAGTCATTTATAATGGAAAGGACTTTACGGACTAATCCCAAAACATTCAGCATATAATCATTTCTTTCGTGTAAGCATCTTTAATATACGGCATTTTAATCAAAATCGCTAGCCTTTTTTTAGAAAACGAACATTTTGAAACATACTCCATGTAAATGGTAGTTTGCGTTAGGAGATTTTCCTGAAAATCTTTGTGTGGCAGCCTTGGAAGACACTAAACCAACACATATACATAAGCGAAGTTTTTCAAAAAATGCCTCCTTTTTACTTTCTCTACACGTACTATGTTCATAGTGTATAGGGAAGGTATTGTATTGCACCCAAAAATTCGAACCGATATTTCAGCCGAAATACATATTTTGACTCCCCCTGAAACCAAAAAAAGCATTTTTGGAAAAAGGTTCGTGTGTGCGTGTGTGTGTCTGTGTGTCTGCGAACAGCATAGCTCAAAAACGAAAAGACTGTTAAATATCAAACTTGGTGTTTAAGTTTGGTATCTTCCAAGGATGCGACATAAAGATTTTCAAGAAAATCCCCCCACCCCCAACTACCCTTTACATGGAACTTTTTTCGAAATTTTTAATTTTCTCAAAAATGGCTCTAACGATTTTGATGAAAATATCGTATATTAAAGATATTTACCTGTCAAATAATTATGTATATCTTGAATTTTCTGGGAATAGCCTCTGAATTATTCTGGATGAATTTTGCGAAATTTTGCATAACTGCTAAACCGTAAGAAATGGACAAAATTTACCACACAAAAATGTAGAGCACATTAAAACATTATGTTACATAAATTCTTTTCGAGGAGTTGATCGCTTTTGAGATATTCCTTGTTTTTGGTTTCAGCTTTGAAAAACATACTTTTCTCATACAGGAATTTGACAACTCGTATACATAGAAACAAAGACCTAGTAACCAGCTTTTGACTTCACTTTAGCCTATGATACTCCCATATTTAGCTTCTACTTACAAGAAAGCAAGTAATAAGACTATTTCTGCTAATTTTTCTCGATTAGCATGAAGTAAATAGAAGAATAAGCCTATTAACAATAATTTGTTACACAGAAGTAGAGAAAGTCATGTGAATAGAACACATAACATTTTTTTTATTCAGGGGTTCCCAAAATATGTAGGTATTTCCGGTGAAATCTCAGTGTCAATACATATACAGTGTCTATCCTATATAGTAAGAGAAAGTCTACAGACTTGTTGCATCAAATGCATGAAGATTCCAGAATTTACGATGTGTAATTGCACGGAAAAGTTCTGCTAATAGGAAAATAACGAACAGAGCAACTTTAATTAACACTGCAACTTAAATCAATGTTTTAAAATGGTACAATTCAAAATCCGGATTAAGCTTAGTGCAAGCGTGTAACGTGCGGTTTCACCATGTTCAGGCGATTTAATTGAATCGGCTCTGGATGGAAGAAATACGAAAACAAAGCTTTTGTAGCAATGTAATGCGTTTGCGGTCTATCGGCCAGTTGGGTCCGAGTAAAAGACTCATCTCGTTATCCTACACATTAATGAGGGGATTTGTATTGTTGTTTGCATGATTTATTTTGTTCAGCATAAGAATTAGGGCGCTCATCCGCCATGCCATTGTGCAATATGCCACAACACAGCGCACAAGAGAAATGCAAGTGAAGGTGCTTAGTGGTCATAAAGCTCACTGAAATCACCTTTTTGTACTCTTTATCCGCTCTGTATTCCTGAAACAGTTGCAGTAATTGCTGCGTTTGCACGAAGCAAGAGAAAACAATATTTATGAGAATGGAGAGGCGAGTGTTCCAATGTATTCCATTCACATGGCTTACCGTATCTGTTCTCCAAACAAAGTATTCTTACAAACGATTATTCTTTTGTCTACATCATGTTAATCAAGATAAACATTAGCGAAACGGTCTTATTACTTAGTTCCTTATAAGTAGAAGGGAAAAAGAGAATACACTACACTAAAGCGACATTCCAATATTTTAAAAGCTGCCGCTATGCGATTGTCATCAACACTTGAGTCTCTTTTCATGCCTAGGAGTAAAACAAAAGAGATGTTGAGTGGACGACGGCTTCCCGTTTGAGAAAATTTTAAAATAGTTTAAAATTGAAGACACTAAAAGTAAATGTCTCAAAAACGGTTAGCTCTAAAAAATATAATAATATTACACAAATTGTGTGTTTTAATAAGATCTAAATTGTTGTATAGTTTCTTACGGTTTACCAGTTATGCACAAGTGATTCAGAATGAAGAGAACTTCAGGTGCTATTTCCAAGAAATTCAGAAATTAAATTTTGTTTGCTATGTAAGTATTCTTAATATACTTTTAGTCAAAATCGTTTCAGCCATCTTTTTTAGAAAATTGAAAATTTCGAAAAATGTCCTACATAAATGGTAGTTCTATATGGGAAGATTTTCCTGAAAATATTTGCGTCACATCCCCAGAATACGGTGAAAATAAATACCAAGTTTGGTATTTAACGGACTTTTCCTTTTTGAGTTATGCAGTTCATAGTCACAGAGACAGAAACACATACGTTTTTAAAGAAATGAATGCTTCTTTGAGTTCAGGGGCCCTTAAAACATGTATTTCTGGTGAAGAATCAACATATAATTTTAGGGTGGACTTCAATATCTTTTCTACCTATTATGTACATTGTAAATATGTGACAGAGAAAGTAAACAGTATAGAATAGGGGTACCCCAATTTATGCCTTGCAGTGTTTACGAATTTCAAAAAGAAAATCAAGGCAATTTAAAGATCTATCGTTTCAACCTCCTGTAACCTCCTTGAACTTACAAGGAAATGTGAGTAATGAAATAATATCTGTAAATGGTTATCGATTAGCAAGAAATAGATATAATCTTTTGTAAGATTGTAGCAGAGTCGATAGAGGAAGTAATTTAAATGTAACACCTTACATTTTTGCAATCACATTCAGGCTGCTAAAGGTATAAGTGCATATTTTTGTAATGATTACAGTGTACTGAACAGCATTACATCAATATTTGCTTCATTTGCAGACTAATAATTTCACTTATTAAGAGTATTATATTTTCGGATGGTTAGTAACTCAAAGTAGGCGTGCCCATATAAGCCATACGTGTTTCTTATCGCCGAGAGCGCAGGGCGGAAGGCATAACGTAGAATGGGCAAGTCTCACGTTAACGAATATCGTATGGGAACTAAGTTGGAATGTTTTCTGCAAGGCAATGCGCCACACTAGCTAGACCAGCAGGTCATGTATTGAGGTGTAAAAACATGGAAACAAACCTTGTAGTCTAAGCTGACAGGCGTTGTTCATTTCGCGGCGTAGTTACGACCATGCAAAACATTAAGTTATATGATTAGTTTATGGGATATATGTTGGAAAAAAAAAAAAAAGAGAAAAACAATTAATTCGCTAAACTGGAGGCATATTAATACCTTCAGCGATATGGATCTGTTATAGCGTCCTTTGCAGATTGTTAAATAACTCCTTTTACTAACGGATAACATCAGATAATCAGATAATCCATACAAATAATTTAAACCTCCACATCTGGATTTATTATCATGCCCGACTAAGGCACGGTAGGAGTGGCTAAGCTATCAAACCGAGGTTCGCGGGATCGAATCTGGATGTTCCGCATTCAGGAGAAACTGTGGAAAAGGACGGGGATGGCCCAACTAAAGCAATCGGTGTGGTGGTGTAGTTGGATGCTGATAGTTTTCGACTGAATGCAAGATACATGCATTTTTACATTTTGGGGCAAAAAAATCACCTACGCCACTACGCAACATTATAACATCAGATAATACTGCAGTTTTGTGTCCGAATGACCGCGCGTAATAAGGCATGGTATCTGAGAGTTGACCGTACTGGTATGATTGAAGTACCAAAATATTATTTATTTATTATTTTAACGCCTCCCCCATTACTATGTATCACTGAGTGGGTTAAACCATCATTTATCAAAATATCTGCATCTACACCCCTAATATCTTGTATTTCACAGCAAAATAGATTTTAACAGCTACTCATCCTCCATGGTAATGGTTACCCTACTAGCTTCGCAATCCTTAGCATGGCTTCCTTTGGAAGGGAAGTAGAGCCGTTGGTCCCGTGTCGTAGATGTAAAAGAATCTCAAGCCTGATAAAGAGGCATCTGAGCAAACTTAAACGCTCTTTCACGCTCAGTCGCTGAGAAACACAGTAGTTGAAGAGCGTCTATAAATAATACGTCATTTCATTTTTGTTATCAGCCCATTTTTACTTAAGTCTAGCTAATTAAAAATTCACACATACCTATAAATATCAATTTATTCCAATGAATAAAAATTTTCCCTAAAAGAAAGAAAATACTTAAAATAATAAATAAAGTCAAAACAATAAATTCTAATCTTTAATATGATTATTAATAAAATTGTACGTTTAGAAGAAAATACTCATAAACCACAAAAAATATAAAATAAAATATTAATAATATAAAACGTAAGCCACCTTTATTGCAGATTTTAATGCGAGGATTTTACAAACTTTCTAATAACAATGTGAGCTTTCTATTAACCTCAAATACAAAACGGTCGAAAAGATTTAATCACAGCTTCACTTACTCATGTTGAGATGAAATCTCTTTAGACTTCTTTTCAATTCAGCCTTCCCATTGTGCCACACAAATGATAACAATTTACCTAACTGCAGACCTCTGACCTAACCTCATCTTGGTAATGTTCGTAGTGATGCTTTTCTTGTTTCGAAACTCTTGGAATCAAACACAGAAAAGGAATCCGTGTTCTCTGATCATTTCGAACAGATGTACCCGAACTGCAAGAGTTCTTGGAGGGGAACAAAGACATTGCCTGCCGGACGTTACAAAACTTCCCCGCGCATTACTGTCGACCATAGACAACCGTCCACTCCTTGAAATTGGCTAAGTTCCTCTTCCTTTATTGCAAATACGAATGTCTTTCCTTGGAAGGTCCGGAGAAAAGGGAACGATAGAGGGTTAAAGGGAAAACTTAAAAGTTTAATCCACGTCAGTTCGAGGAATAGCAGCTATTTATGTTTCGTTCTTGGCGAACAATTTGCTTAAACAAAAGCGAAAGAGATCCGCGCAGTAGAAAGACCAAGTTCGTCTCACTGTCCAAGGAAGCCAAACAAATCTTGCGATATTCAGAATAATTTTGGTACGCTTATAGCATATTCAACCTCTCGCTCAAGAAATAAGCACACAAAGCTTCTTGCTAAAGGGTATTCAGTTATTTCTATAATACATGACAACGTGAAATAACATACAAATGGACATTGAATAACCGAACTTCAGTTGTTTCATATAGGACCAGCTATTAAAATAAATGACTATCGTTTTAGTCTTCTGTTAATGTTTATCACGATTACAGGATGCCACTTCACTTATACTTGGTATTAAGTAGGGAAAGTATTGCATTTCACTCAAAAATTCAATACCGATATTTCACCTAGAGACTCCCTGAATAAAAAAAAAAAAAAAAAAAAAAAAGCTGCCGTATATACTTTTATATTAGTCCTATTTAATTTTGAAACATTATTATTCTTTGCACTCTCCAAACTGCATAGTTTTAAAAATGTAATAATTTATTGCTCAAAATTGTAGCATTATTTCGAAAAAGTATATGTTTATTTTTTTTCATAGGGTTTTGAAGAGCAGTATAAAAATATAAAAAAATTAGTGAAAAATTGCATAGTGTGGTACATTTTGATGATGGGAAAGTGTAGGAAAAAAAGTTGTGAGAAAAGGAAGTTTAAAGTTAATGATGTCTATTAATAAGTATGCTAATGCTCATCTAAGTCTCAGTTATAAGTAGTTCAAGTGCGCCAATTTGGTAAAACGATATATTTTCTTAAAGAATTCTTATGATTTACATCATGTGAAAAGAAGTAAGTTTTTAATTTTTCAAAAAATTTAGTCAAATATACAATTTATCATATACATGTTTTTGTAGAATTAACCAATTCACACATATTTTTCTTTTTTGTTTGTTTGTTTACATTTCCTAATTCTAAACTTTTCTGAAATCAGAAGCAGCAATTCTTTTTCCAACCCGCCATGCAAATAGAAGAGGATTTTAATGAAATCTCATAGCGACCAGCCACCTTAAAAGATTTGAGCTCATTCTCCTTTTACCTATGGAACAATATACAGGCCGTTTAAAAACGACACCAAACGAAGATAGCAGTCGATTAGCTTACACTTTGAGTTGTCCGAAACTTGATGTAGCAACTTTCAAACTCTTCTATTTAAAGTTTTATGTGTGTATAAAAATCCCACACATTTGGGATTAGGCAGCGAAGGAACAACGGTTGTCATACGCCACATAAACAATCTCAGAACGTGTTGTTATACGAAACATATAACAAAACCCACCCCTACGTTTTCCATTACTAAGGTGACCTGTGCCGCGCCGGCGTATCTATCACATCACGCAACTGGGACCATCGCTGCCAACCGGCATCTCTCTTGGAGTGGGCCAGGCACGTGCCATTTGGTTATGTAAGACTGCCTAATCCATGGTGATTTTATGGCAGTTTTTGTATGTGCCGAATTTAGAGCTGAAAATTATATTCACGTATCACGTACGGTATGACCAACAAGGTCCACATCTTCGTTTGGTGTTATATTGAAACAACCTGTATAATAAAATAATTTATACTAATGGTTATCTTGACTGGAATGAAGTACTTAGAAGATGAAGTCTTTGTAAGAATATTTTGTTGAAAGTTTTATGAATGTAACGCATGAAATGTTTTCTTTTCGTCGTTACGGTGGAACACTGAAGTTTATAAAGAAGCAACTGCATGTAGCATATGAAATGCGGCGGCGTAGCAATGACCAATGGCATCTCTTCATTAGCTTTGGGCTGGATGCCTGTATGTGTGGCCATCATTATGCGGTTCAAATGAGCGTCAAGCCAGTGAATGCCAACATTCCAGCAGGCTCACACCCGGAATTCCTCCGGCACACGCATCCCCCCCTACATGCAGGTACATAAATCCCGGCCCAAACGAGATACCGCGCTGGAGCGCCAGCTCAGAAATCTCCAGATCGAATTCCAAAGGACACCAGAACTTGTAGCGGCTGCATCATCATGTCATTCATTCAGGTTACATATTATGTCACTTTGAAACCTGAGTTAGAACAATTGCACATTTACCCTTTACTTACAAAAAGTATTTTTACTTTCTCTGCAAGTACTATGTACATAATGTATAGAGAAGGTATTGTATTGCACACAAAAATTCGATGCCGAGATTTTACCGGAAATACAGGTTTTGGATCCCCCTGAGTCAAAAAAAAAATTGGAAAAAGGTCCGTGTATGTGAGTGTGTCTGTGGACAGCATAGCTCAAAAACGAAAAGACCGTTAAATACCAAACTTGGTATTTAAGTTTGATATCTTCCAAGGATGCGACATGAAGATTTTCAAGAAAATCCCCCCACCCCCACTACCGTTTACATGGAACTTTTTTCGAAAATTTTGATTTTCTCAAATATGGCTCTAACGATTTTGATTAAAATATCGTATATTAAAGATATTTACCTGACAAATAATATGTATATCCTGCATTTTTTGGGAATAGCCTCTGAAGACTACTTTATTCTGGAGGAATTTTGCATAACTGCTAAACTGTAAGAAATGGACAAAAACTTACCACACAAAAAATGTAGAGCACATTAAAACACACAATTTATGTTATATACATTTTTTTCGAGGAGTTGATCGTTTTTGAGATGTCCTTGTTTTTGGTTTCAGCTTTGAAAAACTTGCACTTTTCTTATACAGGAATTTGTCAACTCGTGGCCATACAAACAAAGCAACTTCAGTCATCTAGTAACCAGCTTTTGACTTCACTTTAACCTATGATACTCCCATATTTCGCTTCTTACAAGGAAGTAAATAATAAGACTATTTCTCTTAATTTATTCTCGATTAGCATGAAGTAAATAGAAGTATAAGCTTATTAATAATAATTTGTTACACAGAAGTAGAGAAAGGCATTTGAATGGAATACATCAGATTTTTTTTGGTAGTATTTAACGTCCGCTTTTACTGCTCTGGCACCGCAGGCGATGACACTGATGCTACATGAAGATGGAGCCCCGGTGGAATATAATAGCGGGGAAAACCGGTGAAAAACCCGCCACTGTACCACTTTGTCCACCAAAAATCTCACAGGCGGTCACCTGGGATCGAACCCGGGCCGTCTAGGTGAGAGGCTAGTGGTCTGACCACTCGGCCACGGCGCGAACTACAAAAAGCATCGTTTCGCCTCGGTAGTGTGCGGTAGCATGTCCGCCTCATATCCAAGAGGACCCGAGTTCGAATCTCACTTAGAGTGAGTTATCAGAATTAGTTTTTTTTTTTTTTTTTTTTTTTCATGACTTCCCTTATTGTGATAATACAAAAATCGAATAATTTTAAGCTCCATGTACCCGATATCATTTAAGCATAATTCCACCTATTTAATACAGGTTTAAAGTAAGAAAACAATTCTGATGTGCTCCATTCACATGCCTTTCTCTACAAACTATTCTTACGAAAGATTAATATTTTATGTACATCATGCTAATCGAGATAAACATTGATAGAAATTGTCTGATTACTTCCTTCCTTGTAAGTAGCAGGGAAATAAGGGAGTACACTATGCTAACGCTACAGTAAAATCGTTTAAAAGCTACCACTGCGTAAAAAAATTGAAATTTGGTTATCTTTGCGTGGTTAGGAGTAAAACAAAAGATACACTAAACAAAAGATGCTTGATAAAATTTTAAATAATTTAAAATTTAAATCAATAACAAGGAGTGTCTTGGAAAAAGTTGAATACTGTGCCAAAAAAATTGTATGAAATAAATTCTGTGATTCAAGGAGATCTACATTTTCTGTGAAGTAAGTTTTTCTTTATCTCCTACGGTTTACCAGTTATGTAAAAACATTCAGAATGAAGAGGAATTTAAGATATACATTTTATTTGCAATATAAATATATTTAATATGCGGTATTTTAATAAAAATCGTTAGATTCATTTTTGAAAAAATCAAAATTTTCAAAATATTTTCCACGAAAAGGGTAGTTTAGGTGGGCATATTTTGTTGAATATCTTCGCGTCGTATCCTTGGGAGATGTTAAAGTAAAGTTTAGTTTTTAACGGACTTTTCGTTTTTGAGCTATGCTGTCCAAAGCCACACATACACACTGACAGACATAAACACTCTCACTGATCCTTTTCTAGAAATGCCTACCTTGGATTCAGGGATCTCAAAACATATATTTCGGTGAAATAAGGGGTATTGGATGTAATGCAATACTTTCTCTATCTTCTATGTATATTTTACATACCTGCTAGAGAAGGTAACACATAGTATTGAGAAAGAATTACATTTCACCCACAATTTCAACTCAGTTTTTTTTTCTCGGAAATACACGTTTTGATGCTCTCCGAATTAAAAAAAATACAAGAAGCGTGCGTCCAATCCGGCTACAAGGTTTTTTTTTTTTTTTTTTTTTGTGCGGCCCTGGCGCTTGTTGCAAGTCCTGTCCACCCTGGCAGCTTTCAAACATACTAATTTTCATCCGCAATATCAATCCTTATGAATGTTTGGCACACAACGCATATTGTAACAAATGAAAAACACCAATTACTGCTAAACTAACTTTAAGACACTACTTAACGTAACACAAGAATCACTTGAATCACTAATTTCACACACCCGGTGCACAGTGCAATGGATCCGCCGAATCAAATCAGTTGTGACTGATTCACTGGGTCATTCACAGCTGAAGTGTACTCTGCGCTGTCAACTGCACTCTTTTTAACTGCCTTAACTGTTCAATTATTGACTGCATTCACTTTTCACTTCTTGGCAGTGCGGCCGGGCACTCGTCGGCCCCTTATATACATTCCGTAGCTCAGACCGAACATTTTAGCTGTCGAAGTTAAGGAAGCTTTCAGACTATTACTCAAACTGCAGGGAAGTGACATAAAATACTTTGTTATGCGGCTATCGTAATTGTTACGCGCTATTGCTAACAACGGCAGATCGGAACAATAGCTGCGTCTAGCTGCACGGTAACTATCTATGAAAACCAATAAATAAATAAATAATATTGTGTGGTGAACCACGAGAATGTTCTGAATGAAGGATTAAACACGCAAAGTTACGCAACACAAATGTTCAACATTACGGGAAAATTGAACAACCTAAAAACATACACAAACTGAAAATATATCTGACGGTCACTATTCAACAATTCACGGTATATGTTTGGACTTGGGCTTGCCTTCAAATGTGAGGAACAGAAGTTAGTGACTTCCCTTTATTTCATTGTAATGTTACATGCCACACTTCGAGTGAGCCACTCTATAATTTGCACTTTATTGTTACTCTGGGTGCGCTTATCTGTTTGGATCGTCTGGTGCAATAGCACGGGATGTTAAGGAGTAACTATCCTTAAATCATCTGTGGAAATGGTCATGGTTAATGACTTCGTGGAACCCCAATACTTCTCAAGCTGAAAAGCTTTAGTTGGTCATAAAAATGAGATGTTCCCTCATGAGCAATAATAAAGTCCTGCGGGTGCTTTCAATTCTGTCATTAATACAGGCCTTAAAACTGTATGACCGGTGTTTACTCACGACTGAGTCACCATATTATTTCCCCAAATTCTTATTTTATATTTATTCTTAAATAGTGATCTTAGAGTGACAATGTAAGTATTACTTATTGTCTTAAACTCAAATCCACGATGATATGATACTGTTCTTTAAGTGAAGAAATATATTTTCGTATGGTAAGATGCTCATTTGGGGTGTAGTTTGGTCGCCCTCCGTGGTGTAATGGTTACCATGCTAACTTCATATACCCAAGTTAACGGGTTCAAACGCGGCGGAGGACGATGGATTTTTTCGGGTGTAAAAATCCTTAGCATGACTTCCTTCGGAAGGGAGGTAAAGCCGTTGGTCCCGTGTCCTAGATTTACGGCACGTAAAAGAACCTCAAGTCTGATACAGAGCCCCTTTACCTCACAGCTAGGACAGGTTTTCTGATAACAACAAGGGATGTTTTCATGACACATGCTTTCCAAGAACACCTGCTGAGGTGTGAGTATGTGGGCATGACTCACTGTGCTTCGCAAGCGCTACATAATCTCAAAATTATGTAACTTTCAATGTTACATAAAACATATCTAAACTAATTTCGAGGCTGTGACATCAAGTTTCGGAATAGTTCAAGTATAAGCTATAAGAAACGAGTTAGGGGGTTCGGCGGTTTCGTCTGTAACTGATATTCGGGAGGTCCGGATTTAGTCCCGTCGACCGCGCACTCTGGTGTGGTTTTTCTGGGTTCGCTTAGGCGAATGCTGGTGTGCTGTATATCTACCACCGTTTCTTCCTTCCATTCCTTCATTTCATTTCCCTTCTTCATCTTTCAGGTCGACAGCTGGTGTGGATCGGGGCTTTGCAAGCAGAAGGCACGGTCGCTTGCTCCGAGTAAAGCTCTCTTCCCCCTGGTTGGGTTAGTTGAGGTTAGGTGCCGTTGTAAAAGCATCCTTTCGACGGCCTCCCGATGCCTATATAGCCAGTGTGGCGGGCCTAGGCTGCCATCTAGTAACACTGTTAGGGACTCCGTGCGTCTTTTGCGCTTGGCTCCATGTGTAGCTGTGTGCGATGGTTTTCCCCGGGGAGATGGTAGGCCGCAATAGATCAACTTGGTCGTAGTTGTCGAGGTGTCTCCCGCCGCAAGCAAACTCGTACCTCATAAGCTATAAGATTTATTCGTTCGGTGCGTTTCGAAAGAGCCTGTATAATAAGGGATGTGTAATGTGCTACTTTTCTCTCATGATGTAGTTGCTTTTAAAATGTAACCAACACATAAATGGAACATCCATGTCGTTGTTGCCAGTCGCAGCAGCGGTGTTTACAGAACTCTCCATGGCTCTTGCTGGTTACTCTCGTATTGTGTAATGCATTAAAATGAAAAAGCAGAATGCAAGTGCATATAATGAGCAGTATAGAGCCCATATTACGAGTAAGCTGCACAGCTCAGCTTTATTTCCTTTCATCCTGATGTTGATGCCCATAAAGTCCTATGCCCCCCTCAAAAGAAACAAAAATCTGATGTGTTCCACTCACTCGACTTTCTTTACTTGTACCGTAAGCAGACTAATCTTACAATTTTATATGAGATAATCATTAGCAGAAATTCTCTATTACTTGCCTCCTAAGTAGAAGGAAAAACTCGGATATCCACCCTAAAGTGACAGTAATATCTGTTAAAAGCTTGTCGTTATGTGAACAACAGAAGTAAAACAACAGAGAGATGAAACGAAAGGTGACTTCCGTTTGAGATAGGTTACGTAATTTAAAACTGAAACCAATAATAAGGAATATCGGAAACGACCAATTACGCCCCCCCCCCCCAAAATGTATAGGAAATAAATTGTGGGTTTTAACGAGACTACACTTTTTGTGAAGCAGCTTTCTGTCTATCTCCTGCAGTTTTAATCAAAAACAAAACTTCAAAAACGTTTCCATTAAAGGGTAGTTTGAGATTGGGGGATTTTCTTAAAAATCTTCATGTTGCATCCTTGGAAGATACTAAACTTAAAATACCAAACTTTCTACTTAACGACCTCTTCGTATTTGAGCTATGCTTTCCACATACACACATATATTTGTGCGCGCGGGACCTCAAAACATGTATTTTCGGTTAAATCGGTTAAGGTTAAGGATTTAGCCAATATGTCAGCAAATACAGGAATTATTAGAAGCTGTAATTCGCCAAAAACTAGATTTGCAGGTCACGGCACCAACTCTTCGAAAACGCTAGTATCCTGTAGAATTCGCCGCAAGTTTAAAACTGAATAACAAAATTCACTAATTGTTCTATAAATGAATAAATAGGTTAAGTAAATTACATGCACTCAACTGACATTCCCGGCAGTCACATCACAATAACTGATTCACCAAAACATTGAAAATAATGCAAGCATGGAGACTGCACATGTAGTGCAATGTGTATTCTCTCTTTGCGCCTTACGATTTGTGACAGCCAGGAAATCTAGATGCAAATGGTGGTTACAACTATTAAATCAAAGGAGAATTCGCAAGGAGATGGCGCGGTATGCATGTACAATAGGCGCTGTAAATTCTCGATTTGCAATCATCTGCTATTGAATAGAGGAATGAATGCAGAATCCATTCTCTATGCACACAACGCAAGGATACAGTTTGGAATTTGCAAACTCTTGCGTTGCATTGAGTAGCGTGTGTTTATGTGAATACTTACATTAAACAATATAGGTGCAAAATCTTGCGCTGTGTCCTCGCTTACTTCTCATTGTGAACCGTCGCCTGGTCCTTTGACCCAGAAACAAGGAAGTGACGGTTACAGAAAATTAGCACAGGAAATTCGGAGGATGTAATGGACCCTCCCATCATTCGCCTACCATCACGGGGGGAAACCATTGAGAAAATATCCATGGATCATGAAAACTAGCTACGGGAATCGAACCCACGTCCTCCCGAAAGCGAGTCGCACACGTTATCGCGGTGCCACGTCATAGAAAGGTAGTCGGCTCATCGAGAAGATAGCTGAACTTGGTTCTTCTCTACTTTCTGATGCCACACTTCTAGCAGACATTTGTTTGCTCGGACGAGAAAGTCTTTTCTTCCATGTTGACGGGCGCTTAACGCTTTGGAGAACCGAAGAGAAGCTGTCAAGAGAAGTGGAAGAATCACTGTAGCCTCCTGGGGTTGATGTCAGTTGTTGGTGTTGTGCATATGTCTACTTGAATGGACTCCAAAGAATATCTAGCTATCGTCCTCTGCCCCTCCGCTCGAACAATGCATTCTACGGAACACATTCCTAATATGGCAATATTAATATACAATAGAAGTCAAGCATAAACAACTACTAAAGTCACAGAAACGTCTGCAAAAATGAGGTTTTTACATTCGCCCAGGGCTGTATAACAGAACAACTAAGAAATGGGATAATTAACTTAAAGTACAATTCAAAACTCTGATTTTTCCATTCACAGATGACTTTCTGTACTATCTCTGTCACAAATTATTCTTACAAAGTTTATTCTTCTATCCACTTGCGCGCCAATCAAGTTAAACATGTGCATAAATTATCTAACTACTTGCTTCCTTATAAGCAGAAGGAAAATGGAGGAATACATTAGGCTAAATTGATATTCAAATCTTTTAAAAACTATCGCTATATGACTGATATTCGTTCTCTTTAAAAGGCCAAGAGCTAATAAGTTCACATGGGAAAATAAATATATCTGGGAAATGGTTAACTCCGCAGATCAAAAAAATATAACATAAATTCTGTTTTAACGAGATCTACATTTTTTGTCCATCATCTACGGTTTATCAGTTATGCAAAATTCCTTCAGAATGTAGAAAAGTGATAGAGGCTATTCCCAGAAAATTCAAGATATACATTTTATTTGTGATGTAAACGTATTTTAATTAAAATCGTTACAGAAAAACAAAATTTTCGAAATTTGTTCATGTATGGGCTGGACTTTCTTAAAATTATCTGTGTCGCATCCTTGGAAGATGCTAAACTTAGATATCAAGTTTAGTATTTAACGTTGTTTTCATTTTGAGCTAAGTTGTCCACAGAAGCACGTGCGCGAGAGATGTTCTAAAAATGGCTTTCTTTGGACTCAGAATGTCTCAAAACATATTTATGGTGAAATCTCGACAAACATTAGAGTAATCTGACGTGTTCCATTCACATGACTTTCTCTACATCTGTGCACAAAATATTGTTAAATAAGCTGCTTCTATTTCCTTCATCCTAATTGAGAAAAAATTAGCACAAATAGCTTGCTTTCTTGTAAGTGGAGGCGAAATAAGCGACTGCCATAGGTTAAAGTGATAGTCAAAAGCTTGTTACTATGTGACTGATGTTATTTTGTTTGTATGGACAGAAGTTGACAAATTCCTGTATGAGAAAGGTAATCGTTTTTCATAGCAGAAACCAAAAATAAGGAATGTCACAAAAACGACGAACTCCACGAAAAAATGTATATAACATAAATTGTGTGTTTTAATGTGCTCTCATTTTCTGTGCGGTAAGTTTTTGTCCATCTTTTACGGTTTAGCAGTTATGCAAAATTCCGTAAAATTCATCCAGAATAAAGTAGTCTTCAGAGGCTATTCCCAGAAAATTCAAGATATACATTTTATTTGTCAATTGAATATGTTTAATATACGACATTTTAATCAAAATCGTTAGAGCTATTTTTGAGAAAATAAAAAATTTCGAAAAAAGTTCCATGTGAAGAGTAGTTTGGTGTGGGGGGATCTTCGTGTCGCATCCCTAGAAGATAGGATCTTCGTGTCGCATCCCTAGAAGATACTAAACTTAAATA
The DNA here is from genome assembly GCA_030762935.1 of Hymenopus coronatus. Taxonomy (NCBI): domain Eukaryota; kingdom Metazoa; phylum Arthropoda; class Insecta; order Mantodea; family Hymenopodidae; genus Hymenopus; species Hymenopus coronatus. The sequence continues at coordinate 45,794,435 of CM060884.1, read as the reverse complement.
CCAAGTTTGGTATTTTACCGAATTTTCGTTTTTGAGTTATCGTGTTCACAGACACACACACACACACACACGGACCTTTTTGTGAAAATGCTTTTTTTGGATATTGGGGACCCTAAAACATATATTTCCGGTGAAATCTCGCTATCGAATTTTTGGGTAGAGTGCAATACTTTCTCTATACACTATGTACATAGTGCGTATGGAGAAAGTAAAAATGGGCGAGGGATGGGTTGTCCTTTTGGTGCCATTCAAAAATGCTCTGTACTTCTTAAACTTCTAACTCTAAGTATGGTGAAATGTGAGGTTTTACACAAAGGCTTCCAATCACCTCACCTTTAAACCTATTGTTTGTATTAGCTCTTGATATATTGTTTCACATTTCCATACATTTTTTAAGATGTTGTCATGTATTAAATTGGAGTTTTCAAATCAACTTGGAGTTTATTTTTGACATTTAAAGTATTGCCAAGTCCTAATTTTCTATCAGTGTTCAATTTTCTATTTTAAATTTCAAATGTTTAAGTTTCTATGTTTAAAATTGCCTAAATGAAGAGGATTGTCTGTTTGCCCGGTAACATAAGAGACTTTTCTTGGAAAAAAAACTATTGAGCACGTATGTTTTAAAAGCCAATCAAGATGTAGTACTGTTTAACAATTTTACACTCTGTTCTGATCTCTTTCTCTTACTTTTCCTCCTTGAACACACACAATATTCTTTTTCCTTGGTTCCACTAGTTTCAGTGACCGTATCACAGCTTGTTTCATTATTACCATTATCGACATCATCACCAATAAGAGAAATGCCACTGTATCACTTTCCAACAATATCATCCTCTGTCAATTACTTCTTGTTCCAGTATGCCATATTGTGATGGACCAGTAAGAAAAAGCAGCAAGAAATCAGTGTAAACATACTATGCAAACAAGCCAGAATAAGCAACATCACATGTTTATTACTGGCTACTGTTCGCGCACTACAATAGCCGACGCGCATCAGAAAGGCAAATGAAATCAATGTAAATGCTGCTATTAATAGACAACACGCAGTTTAAATATATATTACACGGAGGTAGGCATTAATGGCATCGTTATATAAAAGTAAGTTATTTGAACGTGAAAACGTTATTTGAGCTCCATGGATCGGATCATATTGGATCTTGGCAATCTATGTGCACAAATTGTATCGGGCAAATCGGATCCTGGTAACCAAAGAGTTAAAATGGGATATTTTAGAAGAGGTTTTTGGATGCAAGAAGATCGAGAATAGAGGGTATGGATACGCAAACGTTATTTGTTCAGTTTAGGGAGGTCATTACCATATTACAAAGAAGTAAAAGAAGGCCCAGAAAGGGAAGAGTACATTTTAATTTACAAGAAAAAGTAAGCGAAAGAGTAGACTGGTTTAATAGGTGTTTACAAGTTAAGAGGAATAACAAAAGGTGTGATACCTTGATATGAAATTCATGTATATTCCAATGTAAGAACACAGATGATTAGAGGAAAAACCTAATAATTAAGAAATGGCTACCGAGTAATAACAAACAAACAACAATGCTTAGAGAAAGAGCTTTAAAGGCACAAGCACAGGGCTCTGTGCTCTGCCCTTTATTTTTTATAATTCATAGTAACAACCTTCCTATTACTATACGAGATGATTGCCTAGATGTTTTATTATCAATTTACTATAGGCAAATCCATAGCCATTTGAGTTATGGTATTTTAGAACTCATTGTAAACCTTTATTTGTTAAGTTGGGTGTTTTAATTTTGACTTCATTTCTGTTCCACTGCCTCTTATTTGCTAAGAAAAATAGTCATAAATACAATCTATGTTCCGAAATCCATCTTCATCACACCAGAACTAGTTCCAATATTTACATAAATAGATGTAAATATAGCAAGATACAACATTTCTTTGAGACAATATCATTAAATCTATTTTACAAACTTAGTAACAGCACTAAAGCTCTTTCCATTGAATCTTTTCAGAGGTCAGTGAAGCGCACTTTGATTTTAAATCCATTTAATTGTCTGGATGAATTTTATGACACTGCCAATTGTTTTTGATCTTACTTGTATTTGACGTTGCTACACTATACTTTGTTCTGGTAAATAAACTTTATCTATCTATCGGTCGGTCCATCGATCGTTCGATCGATCTCTCTATCTCTCTGCCTGCCTGCCTGCCTGCCTGCCTGCCTGCCTGCCTGCCTGCCTGCCCGCCCGCCCGCCCATCTATCTATCTATCTATCTATCTATCTATCTATCTATCTATCTATCTATCTATCTATCTATCTATCTATCTATCTATCTATCTATCTATCTATCTATCTATCTATCTATCTATCTATCTATCTATCCATCCATCCATCCATCCATCCATCCATCCATCCATCCATCCATCCATCCATCCATCCATCCATCCATCCATCCATCCATCCATCCATCCATCCATCCATCCATCCATCCATCCATCCATCCATCCATCCATCCATCCATCCATCCATCCATCCATCCATCCATCCATCCATCCATCCATCCATCCATCCATCCATCCATCCATCCATCCATCCATCCATCCATCCATCCATCCATCCATCCATCCATCCATCCATCCATCCATCCATCCATCCATCCATCCATCCATCCATCCATCCATCCATCCATCCATCCATCCATCCATCCATCCATCCATCCATCCATCCATCCATCCATCCATCCATCCATCCATCCATCCATCCATCCATCCATCCATCCATCCATCCATCCATCCATCCATCCATCCATCCATCCATCCATCCATCCATCCATCCATCCATCCATCCATCCATCCATCCATCCATCCATCCATCCATCCATCCATCCATCCATCCATCCATCCATCCATCCATCCATCCATCCATCCATCCATCCATCCATCCATCCATCCATCCATCCATCCATCCATCCATCCATCCATCCATCCATCCATCCATCCATCCATCCATCCATCCATCCATCCATCCATCCATCCATCCATCCATCCATCCATCCATCCATCCATCCATCCATCCATCCATCCATCCATCCATCCATCCATCCATCCATCCATCCATCCATCCATCCATCCATCCATCCATCCATCCATCCATCCATCCATCCATCCATCCATCCATCCATCCATCCATCCATCCATCCATCCATCCATCCATCCATCCATCCATCCATCCATCCATCCATCCATCCATCCATCCATCCATCCATCCATCCATCCATCCATCCATCCATCCATCCATCCATCCATCCATCCATCCATCCATCCATCCATCCATCCATCCATCCATCCATCCATCCATCCATCCATCCATCCATCCATCCATCCATCCATCCATCCATCCATCCATCCATCCATCCATCCATCCATCCATCCATCCATCCATCCATCCATCCATCCATCCATCCATCCATCCATCCATCCATCCATCCATCCATCCATCCATCCATCCATCCATCCATCCATCCATCCATCCATCCATCCATCCATCCATCCATCCATCCATCCATCCATCCATCCATCCATCCATCCATCCATCCATCCATCCATCCATCCATCCATCCATCCATCCATCCATCCATCCATCCATCCATCCATCCATCCATCCATCCATCCATCCATCCATCCATCCATCCATCCATCCATCCATCCATCCATCCATCCATCCATCCATCCATCCATCCATCCATCCATCCATCCATCCATCCATCCATCCATCCATCCATCCATCCATCCATCCATCCATCCATCCATCCATCCATCCATCCATCCATCCATCCATCCATCCATCCATCCATCCATCCATCCATCCATCCATCCATCCATCCATCCATCCATCCATCCATCCATCCATCCATCCATCCATCCATCCATCCATCCATCCATCCATCCATCCATCCATCCATCCATCCATCCATCCATCCATCCATCCATCCATCCATCCATCCATCCATCCATCCATCCATCCATCCATCCATCCATCCATCCATCCATCCATCCATCCATCCATCCATCCATCCATCCATCCATCCATCCATCCATCCATCCATCCATCCATCCATCCATCCATCCATCCATCCATCCATCCATCCATCCATCCATCCATCCATCCATCCATCCATCCATCCATCCATCCATCCATCCATCCATCCATCCATCCATCCATCCATCCATCCATCCATCCATCCATCCATCCATCCATCCATCCATCCATCCATCCATCCATCCATCCATCCATCCATCCATCCATCCATCCATCCATCCATCCATCCATCCATCCATCCATCCATCCATCCATCCATCCATCCATCCATCCATCCATCCATCCATCCATCCATCCATCCATCCATCCATCCATCCATCCATCCATCCATCCATCCATCCATCCATCCATCCATCCATCCATCCATCCATCCATCCATCCATCCATCCATCCATCCATCCATCCATCCATCCATCCATCCATCCATCCATCCATCCATCCATCCATCCATCCATCCATCCATCCATCCATCCATCCATCCATCCATCCATCCATCCATCCATCCATCCATCCATCCATCCATCCATCCATCCATCCATCCATCCATCCATCCATCCATCCATCCATCCATCCATCCATCCATCCATCCATCCATCCATCCATCCATCCATCCATCCATCCATCCATCCATCCATCCATCCATCCATCCATCCATCCATCCATCCATCCATCCATCCATCCATCCATCCATCCATCCATCCATCCATCCATCCATCCATCCATCCATCCATCCATCCATCCATCCATCCATCCATCCATCCATCCATCCATCCATCCATCCATCCATCCATCCATCCATCCATCCATCCATCCATCCATCCATCCATCCATCCATCCATCCATCCATCCATCCATCCATCCATCCATCCATCCATCCATCCATCCATCCATCCATCCATCCATCCATCCATCCATCCATCCATCCATCCATCCATCCATCCATCCATCCATCCATCCATCCATCCATCCATCCATCCATCCATCCATCCATCCATCCATCCATCCATCCATCCATCCATCCATCCATCCATCCATCCATCCATCCATCCATCCATCCATCCATCCATCCATCCATCCATCCATCCATCCATCCATCCATCCATCCATCCATCCATCCATCCATCCATCCATCCATCCATCCATCCATCCATCCATCCATCCATCCATCCATCCATCCATCCATCCATCCATCCATCCATCCATCCATCCATCCATCCATCCATCCATCCATCCATCCATCCATCCATCCATCCATCCATCCATCCATCCATCCATCCATCCATCCATCCATCCATCCATCCATCCATCCATCCATCCATCCATCCATCCATCCATCCATCCATCCATCCATCCATCCATCCATCCATCCATCCATCCATCCATCCATCCATCCATCCATCCATCCATCCATCCATCCATCCATCCATCCATCCATCCATCCATCCATCCATCCATCCATCCATCCATCCATCCATCCATCCATCCATCCATCCATCCATCCATCCATCCATCCATCCATCCATCCATCCATCCATCCATCCATCCATCCATCCATCCATCCATCCATCCATCCATCCATCCATCCATCCATCCATCCATCCATCCATCCATCCATCCATCCATCCATCCATCCATCCATCCATCCATCCATCCATCCATCCATCCATCCATCCATCCATCCATCCATCCATCCATCCATCCATCCATCCATCCATCCATCCATCCATCCATCCATCCATCCATCCATCCATCCATCCATCCATCCATCCATCCATCCATCCATCCATCCATCCATCCATCCATCCATCCATCCATCCATCCATCCATCCATCCATCCATCCATCCATCCATCCATCCATCCATCCATCCATCCATCCATCCATCCATCCATCCATCCATCCATCCATCCATCCATCCATCCATCCATCCATCCATCCATCCATCCATCCATCCATCCATCCATCCATCCATCCATCCATCCATCCATCCATCCATCCATCCATCCATCCATCCATCCATCCATCCATCCATCCATCCATCCATCCATCCATCCATCCATCCATCCATCCATCCATCCATCCATCCATCCATCCATCCATCCATCCATCCATCCATCCATCCATCCATCCATCCATCCATCCATCCATCCATCCATCCATCCATCCATCCATCCATCCATCCATCCATCCATCCATCCATCCATCCATCCATCCATCCATCCATCCATCCATCCATCCATCCATCCATCCATCCATCCATCCATCCATCCATCCATCCATCCATCCATCCATCCATCCATCCATCCATCCATCCATCCATCCATCCATCCATCCATCCATCCATCCATCCATCCATCCATCCATCCATCCATCCATCCATCCATCCATCCATCCATCCATCCATCCATCCATCCATCCATCCATCCATCCATCCATCCATCCATCCATCCATCCATCCATCCATCCATCCATCCATCCATCCATCCATCCATCCATCCATCCATCCATCCATCCATCCATCCATCCATCCATCCATCCATCCATCCATCCATCCATCCATCCATCCATCCATCCATCCATCCATCCATCCATCCATCCATCCATCCATCCATCCATCCATCCATCCATCCATCCATCCATCCATCCATCCATCCATCCATCCATCCATCCATCCATCCATCCATCCATCCATCCATCCATCCATCCATCCATCCATCCATCCATCCATCCATCCATCCATCCATCCATCCATCCATCCATCCATCCATCCATCCATCCATCCATCCATCCATCCATCCATCCATCCATCCATCCATCCATCCATCCATCCATCCATCCATCCATCCATCCATCCATCCATC